>CM051830.1:3750000-5000000 GCA_028451465.1 Erethizon dorsatum
TGATTTTCTTTGCAGAAGGAGTAATGCTTACAAATATAATAAAAGAGAAAAATAAGTGTGTCAGGTTTTATAATTCAACTTGTAAAATTCAGAATGATTAGTTTTTGAAGAGGACAATTAGTCCTTTTTTGCATATTCATGGAGATTTAATGAAATAGGGTTGGGTTTTCTCCATTCTTTTCTGGTTACCTCCTTCATTACCCTTCCCCCAACACAAACTAAAAATATATCTGATTCCCATCAAACTGAGGCCTCATCCCATTCAGTTCATGAAGGAGGTTCTCTGATGATTTCTGTGTACAAATGCCTAGGATTCTCTTGAAGAAATTTCACACATTTATTGACACTGCCACAAGTTACACGAAGTGCATGAATCTTCAGGAACTGGAGAAAGACGTTTGCAGTGACAGCAAAGAGGGAGCTTATAGGGCAAGAGGTTGTTCCTCTGAGAGAGAGGGACATCACAATTGCCTGCTGATTCTTTCTCACTGGGGTGTGTGTGTGTGTGTGTGTGTGTGTGTGTGTGTGTGGAGAGAAAGACAGTGACAGAGAGGAAGGACAGAAGGAATAAAGGAAGGAAGGAAGGAAGGAAAGAAGGAAGGAAGGAAGGAACGAAGGAAGGAAGGAGGAAGGGAGGGAGGAAGGAAGGAGAAGGGAAGAAAGGAAAGATTCTGAAGAGATTAGACTCCTTTGCTGTCCAATTTGTTGAAAGTATCCTGCAAGATAATTTTAAGGCAGCCAGAAAATACATTTTTACCCTTTTGGTTTATATGCTTTTCAAGTGTTGCCTAGAGAAAACAAAAGTAGAAACCAATGAACAACAACTCCAGAAGCCACACACAGTCAAAAACCACCTCAGCACAAAGAGAGAGACCCCGATGCTCCTCTCATTTGCCCTGGTTCCCCAGTGTCCTGGTTGTTCTTGTGGGTTCTTGAGCCTCTGTGTGTGTGTGCGTGTGTGTGTGTATGTGTGTGTGTGTGTGTGAGAGAGAGAGAGAGAGAGAGAAAGAGTGTGTGTGTGTATGTTTAGTTGTTTTCCTAACGTCTCCTACTAAGGATCTCTTCATGGCTCCCATCTCCAGCCCTCACACTCTCCTCCTGCCCGTCCTGCTCGGGGCTTTGAAGTTCCCTGACATTCCACTCTCACTCCAGGGCTCCCCTTTTCAAATGCTTTGCTTTAACTCATACACTCCTCCCCCACCACAACCCCCACACACAGAACACACCCCCAGTGGGGTGGAAGAGGAGAAGTGATGACTTCATTCCCCTGGAATATGGAAATACTTAGATTCCTGTCTGCCCAGGAACTTGCCCGTGAAGACAGCAAGGCTGAGGGAAGCTCTGCTGCCCAGCGCACAGCACTAGTAAGAGGTTGAGCGAGCGCCCGAGTTCACACCTGCTCCACCCGGACTTCCACACCCCTCATGCCTCTGCCTTCCCAGGACAAGTTCCTGTTCTTTTCCCAAGGAGAAATTGGTTTTGATTTCTCCTGAAAGGGGAGGGAAATTGGAGAGAAGGGGCAGATTGCAAGAAGACGATACTGACTTTTCACTCCTGAAGTCCCCTTCCTTTTGAGTGACATCATTAGCACAGCATTCCCCAGTTCCCTTCTGTGTCCTTTACTGTGACCTCTGTCTGTTTGTGGAATATAAATTACAGAGATCTCCTCTATGGTGAAGGCCAGTTTCTTTCCTGAATAGTCGACGTCCATAGGATACTGGTGACTGAACCCAGGACCTCCTGCCTGTTTGGTAAGCACTCTACCCCTGAGCTATAGCCCAGGTCCTGAGGTCAATCTTAGGATGTATAAGTTACATTTTGCAATAATTTTATTAACCAACAATGAAGCTGGCATTTTTGTCTCCACTTGTCTCCGTGTGTCTCTAATCCATCTTTCCATAGCTTTAAAAATTAACTGAAAACAAAAAGGAATTGTTATCCATAGGAACCACTCAGGATCCCCTCTGACCTGGTGACAGCATTAACGTCTCATACTTGCTAACTTCACCTGGGGATATTTCATCTAAGGTTATGACGTGGCTGGTGGGAAAGCTACTAATTTCATCACTCAGTTGTCTGTAGATATTTAAAACACTCATGGGATGATCCAGGTCTGAACATGGAATTTTTGTTTCCTGAGACTGGAGTGCAGACAAGCAAATATGAACCCTTGATATTGCAACTGAGTCTTGTTGAGTATCTCTGTATGGAAAGCTGTGTATTTCCAACAAGACATTCAGAGATCTGTTATGCCCTAAAAGAAAGCCTCTAGCTTGCAGTCAGAGTGACTCATACCAACTTGGAAATAAACTTATTAGAAGCTACAGTCTTCCCCTAAATGCAGTTACTCTTTCTCCATATTTTAAATGTCTACAAATGCTCATCTGACCATCACAACTAGAGACTAAGGAATTTGCTTCAATTCAGAAAGAATCCATTCTTTTTCTGATCTGAAAATTTCTGTTAAACATTCTTGTATCCTCTGATGCAGAGTGTAAGGAGGGTCAGTGAGGAGAAGAGAGGGCAGGGTCAGCCTCTCCTTGCTGGGCTTTTCTGCCCAATGGCCATGACTTTTCTTTTCTCCTCTTGACACAAATGCCTACCTGCCCTGAGGGGAGTGTCATCTCCCTTCCCTGCCCTTGTGGAGACCCATTAGCAATCCCCTGCAGAAAAATGTGGTCCCCACGCTATTTTGGGGAGGAAGCTAGACTCCATAGTGCACGGCCATTTAATTCATAAATAAATATTACATGTGTTACCAGAGAGTTCATTAGCCAGTTGTTATGGTAATCAACACTTCAACCAATTAAAATCCTTTCCCAAGACTAAAATATGTTGATTGTAGAAGCATGAAGGCTGTACAGATACACTTGAATGCAAGAAGCACCACTGCTTCAGGAGAGGAGGAAGGGGAGGAAGAAAGGAAACAGAGGCGAGGCAATGAAGTTCAGAGAGCAGAATGAAGATAAAAGATGTTAGGAGAGGAAGACATTTTCATTCATCTCTACCCTGTATGTAAAGTGCTTTTCTGGTACAGTAAGAAACTAGAGGGACCATTCATCATTTTATTTTTTCTTTTGGTAGATTCTTTGAAGACAATGACTATCTTGTTGTCTTTGGTGTTTTGACTGCCTTCCACACTGTCTAGCACATAGTAGTTAGAAAATTTATACTGATATAAGTGGCCTAGTGAGCATCATCACAATGAACTGCAATAAATAGTAGAAAAAAGTAGACAAAGCAAAATACTCTAGTTTTATTATACAAGGTGGGAACATTACTGAGTGTTATGGCTTGTATCTACATGTCCCCCCCAAAGCCTCATCCACTCATAGGTGAGGCTTTTCGGAGGTGGTTGAATCTAGGGTGTATGATACTGGATTAAGGATGTGTGATAACAAATTGGCTTAGCATAGTTCTGGGTGTGAACAATGAAAGGCACCAACCAGTAGGCTTGTAGCCTGAATGGAATATAAAGGGAAAGGTGGAAGGCAGGATTGTTGCTTCCTGCCTGCCCTGCCATGGACTGTTTCTCCTCTGCCATGCCCCTCTGCTATGCTGCCCTGCCAGCTGACAATGGACTGAAACCTCTACAAACTGTGAGCTAAAATAAACTTCTTCTCCATTAATGTGTGGGTGTCGGGCGTTTTGTCCCAGCATCGAGAAAAGTATCAGAGATGCTTGGTTTAAATAGGAGTCCGTAATGGAGGCTGCAGGTGTGGCCCTGTACACTGGTAGGGGCAGGAGAATTTGACTGGTTCTGCTACATCTGTGGCCAGGAGAAGTGTTCCAGAGCCAGTCTGTGGCTGAAAGGGATGAAATGCAAGAGAGAGCTGCAGGCTGGACTTCAGGCATGTGCTGCCCTACAGTTTCGATGATCTGTACAAGCGTGGTTACTCTGTCTTTCCGGGTGAACTTAATCTCCTCTGGGACACTACTCAAGGGCCACCTGCAATAGGACAGGAGCTGGGCTTGGCCTCTCATGACTCTAGCCAGAACCAGGTATCAGAGATTGCATCTGGAACACCAAAATCAAAACCAGAGATTTTCTACCTGAGATGGGAGAGGAGGAGGGCCAAAGGCCAGAGTCAAGGCAGAATCTGCAGGGAATGATCAGGATGCACAAAGAAGATTCGAAAGACCCCCAGCTGGCAAAGGGGAGTATTCTGAGCTACTTGGACCTGTGTTCCATTCATTTCTGCTTTGTCCCCATTACCCTGCACACTGCCTGCCACACAGCAGGTACTCAGTGAGAGCTGAATAAAAGGATGTCCATTGCTTTTGTCATCTTTGTGTGCACCTGATCATATGCAAAGAAGAATTGAAATTCTGAATTCTATTTTGGGCTTCTTCATTTCCTTCCTAAAGAACCATTTTCCAATATACTTCCTAGGACCAAGATTTCTCTTCCTTTCTACTCTGCAACCAGAGGCACTTCCCAGTGAGTTGGACTCCCTCAGTGGAAGGAATCCATGCTTTTCATCAACGCAGTCCGGGGGAGTGGGAGGTCTGGGATTCCCACCTCACTGGCTGCCAAGAGGTCTGGCTGTGCTCCCAGCAATTCACAAGCCCCTCTCCCTTCCCCCCATCGCTCCACAGAGCTGTCTGGACCCTCCACATGGAAATCTGCTGCCTGTAAAATTGTACTGATACAGTGAAGTGAAAGGAAGCGCAAAAAATAACTTCCCTAGACAATCAGAGCAGATTATTTTAATGAGGGTTTGGAAATGGGAAACAAACGACACTAAATTAGCCTTGCTCCCATTTGTCAACTGCGCTGGTGAAGCCTCTAAGCCTCTCCCTGACTCAGCAGAGCAAGGGCCCAGGCGGCTGCCTCTGGCTGCAGGAAGCTCCTCAAAGGAAACCCAACACTTTCTAAGAGCTGCCCCTTCCGTGGAGTGGAGCTCAGCAGTCTCCATTCAGATTGTCCAGTTGCTGCTGTGACCCACCGTTGCCAGCCCACGCCTGTTCTAAACTTGCTCTGGGTAGAAGTTCAGATCATGAGGGGAAAGGGGTCCTGGTGCCCACTTGTGGCTCAGGGAAATGTAAATGGCAGAACCAAGCTACTCAGATGTCGCAGGCTCTGTCCCTAGATCAGAGAACTTACATTTGGGTGGCCCATATTAAAGCATGGGAAATCAGCAGCTTTGGCATTTCCCTCTCAGGGCACTTACTGACCATATTACTGGCCACCCCTGGGTATTGTAAATGGAAGGTCATTGCCTGGGCTGGGATAGGCAGATGTTCCACATTCACGAGGGAGAATAATACAATCATAACATTCCCATGTGGAGCTGGATAGCAGAGGCTGAGCTCTTGTGAAGGCAGGCCTCAGGTCAGAGTGGCAAACAGAAAAGGACTACAATAGATTATTACATTAAGCAAAAAGAAATTGTTTCCCCGCTGGAAGGAAAGAAAGTCATTAACTGAGAGGGTCCAGTTATCAGGGAAAATGATATCACATCTGCAGTGTGTTTGGGATTGCAATTTAAGAGGGAAAATTGGAAGAGAATGTGATGCAGGGTGAAAGGTGTTGGACTGACAGCTCAGGGAATCAGAACATACTGTTTCTTTGCCTGTCTCTTCATTTCTGTCTCTCTACCTTGTGGTCTCTGGCTCTCACCTCACCTGCTCTGATATTCTTTCCTCTTTCTCAAAAGGAGGCAAATTATGGGGGAGAAGTCACTAGAGTGACTTCAACCCCTTTATATTTCCTCAAAGGTTCTTGCCTTTCAAATTCATGCTCATAATGTAGTTTGGCTTTTAGCCTGTAGGAGCATCCTACAGAAATTACTGGGTGCTTGTTTTGATGCTTTGGGGGTCACCATTCAAGACTGTGTGGTTAGAAGAGGGATGGGGTTGGCACCAGAAACAAGGAAGTATTTGACATGGGTAAATAACTTGGCATAAATCATTCAACTAAACTTTTTTTCTAGGTGCTTACCATGTTCAGAACACTGGGTTCCATGACACAAAATACATGAAGACAAATATGACCTGGATGTCCTTTCAAGAGGCCCATATTCCAGATGAACAGATAAGAGACACACATTACAGAATAATCCAGAAATATCAGGCAGTCAAATGTCACAGTCACTGAAGAAATCATCTTCTTTTGCTATTTTTTCAGACCCTCAGCCCAATGCTGGTCCTTCTACATCCACCTAGGAATTGAGTCATCCATAAGGTGAATCTATTTTAGTAGACGTGTAGTGTAAAGACCTACCATGCTGAGCCAGCCAACATGGGGCGTTTACATTGGCATCCAAGGTCTCAACTCTATCTATAGTTGTAACTCCATCCAAGGTTGCAACTCCAGATGTCAGCACATCTCCAGTAGAGGAGCGAGAGAGAGAAAGAGTAGAAGAAAAGCTGTTACATTATGCACTCTGGGTTCACATGCTGCACACCTCTACTCACACTTTATTGTTCAAAACTCTGAAATGTAGGTATATCTAGCTGCAAAGGAGACTGGAAAATATAGGTAATAGCAAAGAATTTATGTTCCTGTAAAGTAAAGTTTTAGGACTCCATTACTAAAAAGAAAAACAAAGGAGGAATAATGGGCAGAAATTAGCTATCTCTTCTATGCCGTTTCCTACCAGCCCCCTGCTAGCCCAAATCCTTTATCTCCATCAACCCCGCCACTGAGGAATCATTCACTCTTCCTTGTCCCACCTCTGAGTTTCCAGTCTCCTTAGTCCTTAGCCAAGCAGAACGTCCTCATGTTCTCGTTTCTTTGTTCGTGAACCTTAAACCGTACTGGGATCCTCGAAACCTCTCTATACTCGCATCCTTGAATCAGTCAGTTCCCATTTGCTGAATTTATTTGGGAATGTACTGAATGTCCTGCCTTGTTCTGACACAAATGGAAATAAAAAATCTGATCTCTGCCATCAGGAGTCTTTCTTCCTCTCATTGCCTTAGTCACTTCAGGCTGCTGTCCCAGAATACATAGGCGGCTGGGTATCTCAAACACTGATTCCTGATAACTCTAAAGGCTGAAAGGCTGAGGCCAGAGCACCAGCACAGTTGAGTTCTTGCTAAGGCTCCTCCTCCTGGTCATCTTGTTGCATCCTTAGATGGTGGGGAGAGAGGACAGAGAAGCTCTCTGGTGTCTTATTCAGGAAGGCTCCTCTTGGCCTAATCACCGCCCAGTAGCCCCAGCTTCTGTTACTATCACCTTGGGAGTTAGGACTGCTACACATGAATTTTGGAGAGACAGAAACGTTCAGTCTGCAGCACCGAAATTTCCTCGCTCTCCGCTGACCCCTTCGTTCTCAGCCAGGCCCATCTCTGTCTTCACTTGGCTCCCGTGTTGATTCATTCATTTCCCAGCAGCAGTCTGTAATCATCCTAGTGTTGCCTTTGCACCCCGCTCTGTTTCTACCCAGAGAGTCTCTTCCCCCACAAATGACCACTTCCTCTCCACATTTACCTAAAGTTCGGGCCCTGTGCCTACGCTGTGTCCACACTGTCTGAGACACTGGGGACACGGAGGTAAACTGCGTCATCTCTGCTGCCATAAGATGAGTCTTATTGGTGGAGACAGGCAGCAAACAAATGCATTAAATATACTTATATTTGCAAGTTGTGCAAAGTTCTTAAAAAACATAGACTTCCAAGAGGAAGAAGGAAAAGGAAGACCTGATAGGATTTGGTGCCAGTCTGGGGACACAGAGCCAAATCTAGAGCCTCCAGGAGGAAAGGGTTATCCAGGCAAAGAAGAGCCCAGAGGGAAAGAAAGGAGCGGGGGCATTGAAAGGGCAGGGAAAGGCAGTGTGACAGGGACAGGCAGGAGCTGAAGGCAGGGAATGGGGGAGGTTGGGGGCGAGGGCAGAGAACATGGAACTTTGTGAAATGGAAGCCTATCAAAGGATGTGGGTAGGGGTGACATGTTCTGATGCTGCAAAGTTTGTTTTGCTGAGAGGACAATGGAGAGTGGCAGGAATGGATCAGGAACCTAATGAGAAAAATATTGTTGTGCTCCCAAGGAAGAGAAGTGGCTTGAACGAGGAGAGATGGAGAGGACCTGAAAGTCTCACACGGGTAAAAGTCGTCCTCCACCTTTATTTTGTAAACTTTTACTGGGACACAGCCACTCCCACTCATTTCCATATGGTCAACTCTACTTTATTGAAATGGTAAGGAGTTTCAGCGGAGACCATATGGCTCATAAAAACCTAATTACTTACTTTCTGACCCTTTATAGAAAACATTTGATGGAGCTTTGTTCTAGACAATAACCTCAAAGGGCATATACAATCTGTTGTGCAAGCTGGCCAGTCTACTTACTCTGTGACTTGTCTAAGGTTTCTAATCCTTTCTTTGAGATAGAGTGGAAATTTCTCCCTTTCATCAGTTTAAGGCCAAAATAAGGACTTAAGAAGAATGTCCTGTGAACCAAGGAAACACTGAATGAGTGGAGAGAAAAGCCATGTTGGATTTCTCCTGGTGTTTTAGGAGCTACTGCTATAGAAAAAAGTCATGCTCATAGTATTTTTCCATAGGAATCCTCTGAAATAATTTCTCTACCCTCAGATCCCCTTGTCATGGCAATAGCTTGGGCTCCACACAGTGAATTAGAAACTCACCAAATTATTTCCTCACTCAACAAACATCATTCACAGCCCTATTATGGCTGGAAGGCTTTTTAATGAAACTGTCTACAAAGATTGCAAAATAAACCTTTGGAACAATTTCCTCACTACTGCTTCTTTTTTCCCACACATTTTTCTCCCCTTTGTATGGAGGTTTGCACTTCTAACCAGGTGGCTCTTTGGGCACTCTCATCAAGAACAGCTGGATGCAGCACTCTCGGCCTTCAATACAGCCGAGCATCAAGCAACAGCTTTGCACAGATAACTTTTCACTAGGGTGCACTTGCTTTTGGTTCCTTGCTCAGAGCTCACGTCTGGTCAAGGCATCAGGTACATTTCATTCAAGCTGGAACTCAGGATGAATCTTAGCATACTTCTTTTGCCTCTCCTGCAGGCTGTATCCTCTATTTGAGAGGATGGGTAGCTCATCTGTCTGCCTTTCTGGCAAACTGCCACTATATTCCACCCAAGGTGAGAGTCCATTTCAGTTCAGGAAAAATCACTGGAAACTGATTCAGAAGGAGACTGATGTGAGACTAGGGCAAGATGTCTTAGCTCGAAGAGAGAATAAGAAATCAAAGGAATGAACACAAACAGCATGGTCCCGGCTAAACAGAAAGCTAGGAGCACAGGTCAGGCACTGGGGGGAGGGAGTCCCGGCTTGGAATCTGGATGGCTAACTTCATGAGAGTGCGGCAAAATCACTATTCCGCTTGGGATCCAGGTCTAAAGCTTGTATATCTACTAGGGGATCTTGTTTAAAGACAGATTCTATTTCAGTAGGTCTAGGTAGGGTTTAAGATCTTGCATCTCTAATGTGCTGCTAGGTGTCACCATTGTGGCTAATCTGTTGGCCACACGTTGCATAGGAAGGGCATGAGGGATCAGACTTAGGTATATAGGTTCAAGGTTTTACAGATTATCACTGTCCCTTTAGAGTCTGACTCATTCAACAGCGGTCACCAGGGATGATGATCTATGGGATTCCCAGAGTACGGACTCAGGAAGACAGATAGAAAGGCTTCCGGAAAGGGTTTCCTAGTGGATATGCTGGGGTTGTATGAGAACTCACAGGGGAGGCTGGCCCTAAATACTCAGGCAGAAGAACAGGTTAGCCAGACTGCTGTGTCCAGAATCCGAACCCAGAGCAGGAGGACAGAGAGCTGAACTGAACACAGTGGTGGCCAAGACCATGGGCTTGGCTGTCAGGGAAGCTGGACAGGAAACAGCTCCGTCGCTCTGATGTTGTTTTTTCTTCTGTAAGAAAATATTTCCTGGATTTTTTGGAAACATTAAATAAGATGCTTCATATGTTTTAGGTTCTGTTCCCTAGAAACAAAGTCTGGGGTGAAGATCTGTGTGGAAGTGGGTATATTTCCCAGTGCTCCCAGGGAGAACAGGAAGGGGAGTCGGGAAGAGGGACATGGGGAGGGAGCCGAGCAAGGATAGGAAGGCAAGCCAAGCACAGTGAGTATAACTCAGTCCTGCAAGGTCACACTGAAGAGTCAGTCTCAAAGCTAGGGTTGTGCCAAACCAGGGCAGGGCAGCTGGGTTATTAATGCCCTCATGTTCATCCATCATTAAGCACTGTCTCCTAAAGGACGCAAATTCCCAAGTACTTCCAGCTCTCTGCACACAGAAAAATCAAATTCTGGAACCTGAGGGCAGACTCTGACCAAAAGCCAGGGACCGATCACCCAGTGCAGAAGCACTTCTGAGGCTGTGTGGAAGTGGTAACCAGCAGAGAGATGGAGGGGGAGCGAGAAGTGTTCTGACGGTATCTGCTACATCTTTGGAACTTCAGCATGGTTGCTGGCAATCCTCAGACCTAAATCATTGGTCCAGACACTCTGCACTATATGCAGGGAATAAATAGCATTATCTAAGAAGACAGAAGAAGAAGGAGAGGAGGCAGCCATCGCAGTGGACCACTAGATAGTGGCACTATGAGCCATGGACCAGGCTTTGCAAATGCAACACATCACCGGAAGCTGGAATCCAGTTAGTGAGGAAAATAAGTGGCCTGAAGTCCTGAAGTCCCACCTATTGATGTCGACAGAGACACAACCTCCCTAGAGCTGCCCTTGGTCCAGGGATTGGTGAACTCGATTCAGCACTGAGTTTCTCTTTCCATGCATGTGGCCATTCTTCATTGCTTGTGGCTTACGGAATGGATAACCTCTCTGGGCTCTATTTTCTCACCTTCAAGGCAAGAGGTCCTCCACCTCTAAAATGTTATGTTTGACAAACTGCTAAATATAAGATGAACCTCCATGAATACCAAGCCACATCTGCAGTCACACAACCCAGAAGAAAGGTAGTTTCCTTCCTCTAAAAAGGTGGCAGAGATGGTGTTTTATGGTTTCCTGCATTTATCCTTTGCAGATGTATGTAAATATCTACCCAACTGGCTTCTAAGAGCTGCTGCTTGTCATATGGTAAATATTCCTAACTGTGATTGATTAGTCAATTTCTCCATCTCCATATGTGTGTGTGTGTGTGTGTGCATATGTATATATAATGTTGCATAATTTTTATTCACTTTTTTAATTTAAAAAAGCCAATGTATCTTATCACTCAGAGTTTGGAGATTACAGTTTTTTGACTGTATGGAGTGGAATGGAAGAAAAATATGTGTTCAGGCAGGATTCTGATGTTATTAATTACTCACCAAGATATGGGTAAGACCATTTTTGTAAGCAAAGGTTTGGCTCATTTAAAATTCCTTTGTTTTCATTTTTAGAAGAAGTAAAAAGGAAGAAAGTCAAAAGGATGAAAAACAAAAGAAGCTTCCTATAGCAAGACAGATTCTTTGGCCAGCACATTTAAAAATCCAAATGGTGCCAAGTGCCAAGAAGAGAGAGGGGGTCTACTCACTGAAAAGTACATCAAATGGAAAGAAACAGGAACCATAAGCCAAACAGCACTGTCTAGGTGAATGATGAGTTTCAGAGAATTTAAATCCTGACTTCCCTGCTTCACCTGGTCACTCCGTCGGGCATGAGATTTATCCCACTGTGATGGGGTGTGAGGTAGACGGAAATCAGAGCTGGCCAGACCATGCTCCAACACAGGGCCTGGAGTAGACGGACTCTGCAGCAGCCAGGTGGGTGGCTGCTTTAGCCAGAGGGCAGGACAGCAGCAGCAGGTGGAGTCGCCGACCACTGACAGCAACAGTGAAAGAACAGGAAGACTTTGGGCACTAGAGACCACAAGTGTGACGTGCTCCATGCGGGCACTCTTGAGACCCAGGGGCAGAGAAGGAAGATTGTACGGTGAGGCTAGGAGGCCTCGGTCTCACCACTGGAATGAGGCGTTGTCCTCAACACTACTGCGCTGAGGGCCCGGACCCTGTCCTGGCAGCGGCGGAGAGCAGAGGAGAATCAGTCAGAGGGAAGCAGGGCGTCGAATAGAAAGCTATAATCGTTTTGCAAGGCTGTCATAACAAAGTGCCACAAACTGGGTGGTTTAAAACAACAGAAATGTATTTATTTTTATTGGTATAGGTTTGTAATACATCATAACCATACTCGTTTTGGGGAACAGGTACATACACGTATTGCATCTTGATCCCCTCCTCCTCGCCTTCCCTTCGTTCTCCTCCCTACCCAACATCCCATTCTCATTTCCAAAATGTCTACCTCCTTGTTTCCTACCATCTCTCCTTTACTTTATTCTTTAAATTATTTATATTTTATGTCTCTTCTGTTAGAAAAACCATGCAATATTTAACCTTCTATGTCTGATTTATTTCATTTAACATTATGGTGTCAAGAGCCATCCATTTTCCTACAGATGACCCACATGTATCCTTCTCAGTGGCTGAGTAGTACGGCATTATTCTTCATCCATTCATCTGTTGATGGACACAGAGGCCTTCCATAATTTAGCTATTATGAGCTGTGCTGCTACAAACATGGGTGTGCATGAATCACTGTAACATGATGACTTTAACTCTTTGGGGAAGATATCCCAAAGAGGTATAGCTGGGTCAAACAGAATTTCTAGTTTTAGTTTTCATTCCCACCAACAGCACAGAAGAGCTCCTTCTTCCCACATCCTCACCAGGTTTTGTTATTTAGAGTCCCTGATGCTAAGGATTCTCACTGGAGTAAGATGGATCTCAGTGAACAACAGGAATTTATTCTCTCACAGTCCCGGAGACCAGAAGTCTGAGTTCAAGCTGCCATTGAGGTTGGTTTCTTCTGGGGACTCTGAGGGACGATCTGCTTCACAGGTCTCTCAGCGTCTGGTGATTTCTGGCTGTCCTTGGCGTTGCTTGTCCTGCTGTGGTTTCATTCCAGTCCGCCTCTGCCATCATGTGGCCTTCTACTGAGACACTACGTGTTGCTCTTTCTTCTTATAAAGACACTAAGCACTGGAGCAGAGCCCTAGTTTCTTTAATGTACCCTTCTCTTACTTTAATGAATTACATCTCCAATGTCTCGTATTAGTCAAAATTCTCCAGAGAAACAGAACCAGCAGGACATATAATTTATTAGAAAGAATTGGCTCACATTAGAAGGAATTGCCTCACATTAGAAGGATGCAAAGAGGTCCCAAGATCTACATCTGGCAACCTGGAGACACAGGAGAGCCAAAATGCAGTCTCGCCTGAATCCGACAGCCTAGATTCAGAAGAGCCAATGGGGTAAGCAAGCGGCCTCGAGACCCTAGAGGTGCTGATGTTTCAGTTCAGGTTCAAAGCTGAGACGTGGCCATGGGCCCAGCTCAAAGCGGTGAGGCAGAAGGAGATTCCTTTTACTTGCAGGAGGCCTCAACTGATCAGTTGCAGGCCACCCGTATTAAGGAAGCCAATCTTCTTTACACAGCATATGGTAAAAATCCAGTGAAACTTTACATTACAAAATTATTACATCAAAAGACACATCACCATTATTCCTCCTCAACACATTTCTCTCTTTGAACACACGTATCCCAGTGTTCTTACCACTTTCTGAGACAGTTCTGGAAGTCCTCTTTCACCAAAGTCTCTAGTTGCCCTGTTGTGGCTGCCTCGGTGACCTAAGTCAATCCAAAATGTTTACCTTTCATGGTCTTTGCTACTTTGTGGGGAGCCATAAGTCTCACAGTGCCAGATATGGTAATGTTGGGGGAAGTACGCTATTCACCCCGGCACAGTTACCAAAAAAGATCAAGGCTCCATGGGACCGTGTGGAAACATCATGCTCTGGTCTCAAACAGGATTGAACAAGTGAGTTATAGCCATATGATACAGGAAAGCTGTGTTTCTGGAGCTGAGGACAGAAGCCAAGGAATGAAGACTCCAGTCCCATATTTTTAAGCAGTGATCTCCATGGTGAGTTCATGTGGTTGACCTGACCATGTTCCAGCTCCCACCCATGGGTCGTACTGAGTTTAACATACAGTAGCTGTTCTTCCTCACCAAGGTTCTGGTCCAACCCAGGAAATGTATTGCCCCTTACTTCCCACCTGTCTTCATGAGAGCCACTTCTGTGCTGAGCTACTTCTTTCAAGCTGAAAATGCCAGATTGGAGAAGAATTTCAGAACCACTATTTTGGTATGATTCCAGTTTTGGGTATGTGAGGAAACTGGGGTTGGACATTCAGGTATTACTGGAAATGTTGATAAAACCTTTGATAACCAAGCTTGGGTGGATTTTTTTTTTAGATTATTTGGTAGATTATAGGACACCTCTCATACCCTAAAAAAGTTTGTACTTTAAGAGAGAAATAAATAAGGGCTTTGAAGGACTTTCATGGAAGGGAATGCAAAACTTAGCTGGTGAACAACTTTGACAAGGTGAGTGGTGTCACCACCATCAAATAAAGCTGGGAGTCACCAGGAAGACGCGTTTAATTATTGCCTAGAGGTATGGATGTTGAGACAAGCAGAGATAACCTTATGAGGAGAAGCTGATGTAGACATTTTGAGCAAAGAACTCTGAGAGACCAAACTCACATTGTTCAGAAAAATCCCCAAACTGGAATGATTAAGTCCATTTGCAAAGCTAAACCAGGTAAAGCCAGAGGCATAGGAGGGACTCAAGGGTCCCCAAGAGGCTGACCATTTCTGTACCAGGATGGAGAAATCATCAACTGAGAGGAAAGTACCTGAAACTTCAGGAAAGGGGTCTCTCCTTTTTGTCAACTAGGTTTGCACTTTCCAGCTAATCCATGAACACTCTGCAAACCTACCCTGTGCGGAATCACAACAAGAGCATTCTTCCCTTGGAGTTAAGTTTTCCTTTAGCAAGCTGGGTATGCTACTGTTAAGGGGCACAAAACAAACCAGAAAGGATGAGGAAACAAACAAAAATACCAAGGACCTATTTTTAAGATAGTACATGTGACTGGGCATGGTGGCACAAGCCTGTAATCCCAGCTATTCAGGAGGCTGAAGTAGGAGGATCTCAAGTTTGAGTCCAGCTTGGACAACTTAGTGAGACCCTGTCTCAAAATAAAAAGTACTGGGGATACCGTTCCGTGGCGGGGTGCCCCTGGGTTTGATTCCTAGTACTAAAGAACAAAATAGGTTGTAGGCATAGCTGGATGTTACAAGAAATCGGGATTTCATCAAGATATTATCGATTCACTCCTCTCTCTTCCTTCTGGACATCTTCCCTGCTCTCATGATCTCTAGCCTGCCTTTCTCTGAAACTGTTCAGTTACAAATAGTCATAACGTAATGAACTCACCTCTTCCAGTTTATAAAATACAGACTTATGTGATGAGCCTTTCAGTAGCCCTGCAGTGGGAGAATCACAGAAGGGAAATCGAGTCCGAGCTAGAGGTAGTCAAGTGGAGACTAGTACTGGGGACCCCTGATTCCTAATTCTGGGCTGTTTCCACACACCAGGCTCTGAGGCAGCGCAGGGCAAGAGGCCTCCAGAGGAGCTTCTGTGGCTTAGGGGAAGGCAGGCTCGCAGCGATTGCTTTTCACTCTGCCTCAGAGCAGGGCAGATGAACCAGGAAGTGGGCACTGGCTGCAAAGTTCTTAGGACCAGGAGGGCTGGAACTCAGACTCCCTCTGCGTCTCAGGGCAGCAGGGTGAGAGGAGTCAGGTACAGCTCTGCTGCCTTCATCACTTAATTAACTGAGTGCCGCACTCCCCGCGCTGCTGTCTATGAGACACTTGCAATTGTGGGGCTTTCTTGGCTTTTCATTCTGTGAAAGGCTCATTCATCCCAGCTCCTAAAGCCCCAGGGGAGCTGGATAAGAAGGAAAGAAAGAGGTGTAATGGAGATGCTCAAACAGGGCTCTGCACTGTGTTCCCCTGTGATCCCCTGGTTTCCATGGCTCTCGCCCCTGCTGAGGTTCCTGGGCAGCTACTTGCGTGGAGCTTTTCAATTCCATCATTACTCGCCTGGGCACGGAAGTCCGCACTCCAGATCCCCACCGCCTCGCTCATTTAGTGCTTTTTGCCATGTCTTTTTTATTTAAGTGAAAGGGGGGAAAAAAGAAAGTGAGAGAGAAGGAGAAAGAATAAACCCAGTGGATGAAGAAACAAAAGTGAGTCCCTGGGGCTGGAAGGAGGCTGCCAATCCATCAAAGACTTCCCAGGACTGGTGAAGTGAGAGGCACTGTGGCACACAGCGCTGAGAACGCACACAGGAGCCAAAGCTGGGAGGAACGCGTTCAGCTTCAGAGGAGCACCGTTCTCTGCTGACCGGCGTCAGTGGCCTCCCAAGCATTCCTAAAAGCATCTTGAAATGGCCATCACAGATGAAAATTTACTAAACTGCAAAGGCAGGAACTATACATTTTTAGCTTTTCCTCTGGTGCTTAGAATGCAAATATACTTCTAGGTCCTTTATCGGGAGGACAGGGGAGTGAATGAGATCCAAACTGTGCGAGGATGTTGCTGGTTTTGTAAAGTATTGGGGCAGGAAGGCGGGTGAGCCTCCATGTCATCTGACTGGACACTCCGTGGGACCCCTGCAGGAGTGAGCCCCTCCCCAGGGTGGGAATTCTATGCTCGGACCTTGCCGTCCAGTCCACTTTCCCCGCACCCCTCCCATCTCCTGGTTTGCTTCTCCTGCTCTGGCTGCTTGGGGAGCAGAGAGACACAAGTGCTTCTCCAAGCTCTTCCTTCAAACACCAATTATGATTTATCTCAAGATTCCAGACACTTGGGCCATCTTCTGGTGTGGATGAGGACACAGGAGAAACGGGGCTGAGAGGAGAAAGAGAATTGAAACCTATTTAATGTAAGTCCCCTCGCTCATTTTTCATTTAATTTCAGCTGCCAAGAGGGAGAAACAAATAGACTTCACTCCTCCAATCGCACCCTTCTCTGTTCCCTCTTCACCGCTTCGTCCTGCTCTCCTCCTCCCCACTCCAGGCAGAAGGCTCGCAGCATTTGCTTCTGTCAACAGTAGAGTCTTCCAGTACAAAAGGTCCTTTCCAAAATGGATACGCAATGTTCAGCAAGGGTTCCGAGTTAAGGAACTGGAAGGAACTGAGGACTTTGTTTTTTTTAAGGGTTGTGGAGTGTCAGAGCTTTTTACTGTGTCCTTGGTTCTGGGAGAGGGACAGGAAAAATGCAGAGGGAGCCATCTCCTTTCAATTGACCAACAGTAATAAGCCATCTGTTTAAAGGTTCATGAATAAGAGATTGTATATAATCTCTGGGCCATGAATTATGCACGGGCTGTGGACAGAAGAGAGACTGGCTATTTCCCCCTTGACTCACCTCTCTGATTTCACCTTTGCTCCTCACATCCCTGGAAGGCAGCTTATATCACGTCTGCTTAAATCTGGTGGAAAGGAGTTGGGCCAGGAACAGAGGTCGGCTAAGATCAAACATCCTTGACTTTGGTTAACTCATATAGTCCTTAAAATTCCTTTCCCTTAATACCAATTTCAAATTACCTAAACTAATTTCCATTTCAAAACTCTTGACTGAAACTTCACATTGCAAATCCCAATTGTTAACCAAGGGGAAAAAATATGGAAAATGAAAAGCAGCCAGTTAAGAGAAGTGGGCAGAGAAAGAGAGAAGGAAATGGAAATATCTGAGGTGATGACTAGTAAGTATCTTGGATAAGTGTCTGGGTTTGGAGTAAAATTCAGCTGCCACCTCAGAAAGTACTGTTTCTAAATCCTTTGGCTATGTCTCAGATACACGCTACTCTGTGAGCCACATCTTCCACAGAAATACTGTAACCTGGCCCGGTCTCCCACTTCAGCTCTAGATACTAAGTCGAGCATCTCAGTAGCAGGCAGAAGCCGAATATAGCTTTGTGTCTGCCTCATCTTAACAAGCCTGTGATGTACAAGACTGGAAGCTGGTCCAGGCCACGTCACTAGCACAGGCTTCTGAACAGGATTTATTTATATTCTCAAGATGCCTGGGAAACCAGGTTGCAGTTTACCTCCTGCAGGACTAGGGTGTCATAGAACTCTTTCTTCTACTATTGCTTTTCTCCATTAACAGTTGCAGGATAGAGACACAAATGACTGTTAAATTATCACAGCTTTATATTTCAACACTATAAGTGATTCCAGGGATCAGTTTATCCTCTCCTGCCTCTAGGTCTAGAGCTGTCATTACATGATCAAAAAAAAAAAAAAAAAAAAAACTGTCCATATTTTTTTTTTTTTTTTTTTCGTGGGTACCGGGGGGACGACCTCAGGACCTCGCGCGCCAACAGGCACCCGTGCCGCTGAGCGATATCACCGGCCCCTTTTTCGTATGTGGGATCCGGGAGTCGAACTCAGGCCTTCGCGCTTGCAAGGCAGGCGCTTAAGCCGCTGAGCCGTCTCACCGGCCCCATATTTTTAAAATAAAACAAGGAGAGGCTTTAGTATTTTCCAGGATCTAATATGTGATCTAATATATTGAATTTTCTGTCTGGTCAGTAAAATGGGAATGGTTGTGGAAGAGAGGAAACTGAATTCTGGGAGCCAGATGATTTGCCCTGCCCCCACAGCTGGAGAGTCTTACCACAGGGAACCTGGTTGGCGCAACTGCTTTCTGAAATGCTACGGCCTCTGCCCCATAGGAGACTCTGTGTTTATTGGAAACCTAGGATCCTTGGTGTCTCACCATCTAAAAACAAGTAGTACCTCATTTATACCCTCTCTGCTGCAGAGCGAGTGCCTCCCACTTCTTTCTCCTCTGATTTCTTTCTTTTTTTTTTTTTTTTTTTGTGGGTACCGGGGGGTCGACCTCAGGACCTCGCGCGCCAGCAGGCGCCCGTGCCACTGAGCGATATCACCGGCCCCTTTTTCATATGTGGGATCCGGGAGTCGAACTCGGGCCCTCGCACTTGCCGGGCAGGCGCTTAAGCCACTGAGCCATCTCACCGGCCCTCTGATTTATTTCTTATACAGCCTTAAAAATGAAATGGCATTTCAAACTTTAGGAAAAAGTGCCATTTGATTCCTTAAGAACCATTCAGGACCTAACATCTCATTCTAGGCATCAGTGAGGATTGCACTAGGGTTAGGACACGGGTGTGTAAGGACAAGGATAAAGAGAGGAGGAATTCTGCAACACTGCCCTCAGGAGGGCGTTACCTAGCTGAAAAATATCTTTTCATGAATTCAGGTACAATGAGCTACGCTATCCAAACCCCACACCATAATCCACTGCTGTCTCCCAAGGGCTCCCTATTACAGACTGAGTATTTTGGGGGTTTGTTTAAAGCCTTTCATTATCAAATAGTGTTAGGGGAGTGAGTGTGTAATGAGGAAATTGGCAGGCATCCCAGGGTGATCTGAGGGGTTGGGATTCAGAATGCTAAGCCACCATTCAAAAATGCAAGTAATTAAAATTAATTAAAGATCATTAAACAAACCTTCATTTTTGCAATTTCAAGGTACAACCCAAGTCACCAGAGCTCATAAAGGATGTGTGTGCTGTTGCATCTACGTGAAGTATTTCCATGACCTGAGCATCGACTGCAGGACTGTGCTGGAGGAAGTAGCAAGCTGAGTCAAAACCCTGTTTTTTAAAATGGATTTATAAATACATGCCCAGTGTATGGATCCCAGGTTTGCATGGCACTGATTGATCCACTCACTCGCTGATCATCAATCAACAGCATTTATTCTCTTACTCTGGGGTGCTTAGCATTCCCCAAGGGCCCTGCTACTTCAGCAGATTATAAAGTATCAGATCTCACTTTCAGTTCTTATGATCCAGTTTGGATGGATGGGGGTGGGAGGGTGAATAGACAAGAAGCTAGGAATAACACGAATAAAACAAGGAGGGGGGGTGTATCATTCACTCACTGAACACATGTTACTGCGCACCAAGACACAAGATTCTGCCAGGGCTGTGGGGAAGGAGTCTTTGCTTTTGATGCCTGAGAGACACAATCGGAACTGACTGAGGAAGAAAGAGCATCACTCTCTTGGAGTTAAGAATGAGCATAAAGTGTTTTAGGGGGCACTTATGAGAGCAAAGACACATGTTAGGGGCCCACGGAAAGAAGTATTCCCAGTAACCCTGTGAAGGGACAGATGAGGTATAAAAATAAAGGAAAATCTTTAAAATCAGGAAATTCTTCCCCGAGATCACTTCTGAGAGAATTGGGATTCAATATCACAGAGGTTTTCCGGCAGAATTGATCTCTGTAGGTCATGCCCTCTTTCTAAGGACCACAAGCAAATAAGAAAATTAATGATATGATTTCTACATTACCTTTTTGTGGAGGTGTCACCCCACTTGTGATGCTGAAAACAGATGGGCCAGACAAGGATGTTCTTTATTCAGATTGGAGAAGCTGAAGTTTCTGGAAATCAGATCATAATTTGCAAAACATAGGAAAACTTATTCTGAAGAAGAGCAAGAGTAAAGGACTGGAGGAATTGAAATAATGGGTACTTGCAAAACCTGAAGAACAATTACTACGTAGACAAGTGGCTCCCAGGTATTATTACTTTCTTTTTGACAGAGACTTCTAGCAAATTACAATGTAACATGGAAAATAAAGAAATGGAGAGAGAGAGAGAGAGAGGAAGAGAAGCGGGGTGGGCAGGCTCAAGTTGAAACAGAAAGTGCCAGCAGATAGGACTAGCTGCCTCCTCTCTATCTCAGATAGATGTGAGGTTGTCCCCAGAAATCCCAGAGATTAATAGAGGACTTAAATCTTGTTTGGAAAGTATGCCTAAGAAGCTAGAATTAGATGAACCAAAGGAAAGCTGAAATTGGGGGTTAGAGTTTCACTGCACATAGGAAGAATTTTCTAACAATTAAAGCTGATCAACCCATGAGGAAACAGGATGCTCTGTACTGAGGTGGCTTCTGTGCTGCTGTGGATCAAACCATAACTGAAAGACCACTGTCAGAAATGCAGGAAAAGTCTTCCCTGCACCAAAGAAGAAAAAAGTTGACATTCTGTCCATTCCATTCACATTCTAGGAGTCTTTGTCAAGCTTGAAGTTATATTTTCAGCTAGTGCAGACCCAAGAACTGAACCCAAGTCTTAGCCTTCACATCTAGAAATTTGAGGAACAAGACTTAGGTAAGCAGCAAGAAGAGTTTTGGAGAGAGGGCTTTTTGCAAAAGCAAGGAGATGAATAAAACACCTGTACCTCTTCCTTTGTTGTGCGTACTGTAGAGACCCGCTGCCATCAGGATCTTACTGCAGAGACTGGGAGAAAGCTGGTTCTTGCAAACCTCTCCTTCCTGGTGAGGCAGAGGCCCAGAAGACAGGATACCTGCTTTCTGATGCAAACCTCAGATACGCAATTTAAGGAATTTATCCTTCTGTGCTCTGTGGACCATCTCTTCTTCTAATAGGAAATGCAACTTATTTTAACATGGTTATGAGTTCATTTGTTATGGGTTGAGTTGTATTTTGGCAAAAATGGTTCGTTGAAATCCTAAGCCCCAGTAATTTAAAATACAGGTCATCAAAGACGTAATTAGTTAAGATGAGATCACCCTGGATTAGAAGGGCCCCAACACAATATGGTAGTGTGCTTATCAGAAGGTGGTCAGGTACAGGGAGCCTGTCCTTTGAAGTGGAGGATTGTGCTGGGGCATCTACAAGCCAAGGGACAACAAATATTGCAGGCAAAACCAGGAGCTAGGAAGAGGCAGGGAATGATTCTCCTAAAGGTTTCTGGGGTGCCCTGTGGACACTTTGATCTTGCACTTCTATCTTTCAGAACTGTGAGGCTACAAATTTCTGGCTTTGTTTCACACAGACAGAATCGCCTCTTTACCATCCAGGTAGTGGCCGAGGGCCAAGGGTGGGTAGGAACTTGGCAGGGGTTTTTCCCTGCCTTGCATCTCACCTCCTATGTCATAGCTGCCCAAATCTTGGGAGCGTTGGTAAAGAAGAGAGCAGGAATGAGTTCAGGGGAAATGGGCATGGTTTTCAAGCTGGTTTGATTGACCTGTTGTTTTGGAATTTAGCCTAGCTATTCATAAAATGGGGCAAAACTCAAATTTTCCCTCTTCTCATGGTCACTGCTTAGGGTAACATGAGGTCATAGAAAGAAGACAAAAGCTTTGAGCAGGAGCTCTTGGCAGGAGTAGAGGGGATCTAATGCAGGACGGAGCAGCCGATGACATCAATCAGGGCTTCTCTCAGGAAACGTCAGAAACCAGCACCGGACAGAAGAACAGGCGTGGAAGACCCAAGTGGTCAGAAACAAGGGAGCAGTTAATAAAGCAGACAGGGCATATGCATCAGAACGAGAGCCACGTTCAGACAGCAGCACGTCGTACCAGCCGAGAGGGAGCAGGCAAGGTGGGGTCTGCTCAAGGAGTCCAGGCCAGCTGAGAGGTTGCCATCTGGACACAGGCACCCACGTGGGAATGGGCACGAGCAAAGACAGACACGAGCGGGACAGACAGAGCATTCCGAGGCCTGGGTAGAGAGGCTGATCTGCGACAACTGCAGGAGAGTACCTGAGGTTCTGTAAGAGAAAACTGGGTTTAATCACTGCCTGCAGACAGAACTGTTAGCCTTCTTCCTGGGTCTTAACAGGCTTTCTCAGTATGATTGATGAGGGCCAGAATACCATGCATTTTAATTCTTCGAGATTAAGATGTTAAAAACCGATGCCCAATGGGAGCACAATAAAGAGTAGTTTTTGCAATCACAATTATTCTTCAGGGTAAGGCAAGTTCTGAGTGCTGGTTGTTGGCACATGGATCCCAGCTATTTTTATATTGAACTGTACTGTTTGTTTCAGAACAATAAACATCAACTCTTTCACAACTCGAAAAACAAAATTCTGCTGCAGTTTGAAAACAGCCTGAAATTCACTGTTTTTCTGTGTTATTTTCTCATTAGAGCTTTCATCATTTCTAACCCGTAAGCTTTAAGTTTTTCCATCTCCAGAATAGAGGCATAGTGGCAAATATCAGTCCAATAAAGGCTGAGGTTAACACATCTCGGGAGAGGCAAACACCTGCCAACAGTGTTCCTGTGTGTGGCTGGTACTGATGAGGGAGGGATCTGATGACCCACAGAGAGTACCGTAAGTGTGAAAGTGGGGTGCAGTACCCAGAGAGTTCAGTAAACAGCCACACGCCAGCCAGAGAGATGCTGGGGATTATATAATCAGTTGGTAGGAATTTCTTTCATTTAGTCAAAAGAGACAATAAAAAAGATTTCCAGTAATGGGAACTGACCTTCACAGAGGTATAGAGAAACTGAAGGCCTGCCTTCTTAGGGGTGCAAATATCTCTTTCATTTGTAGTGCACTCCACAACATTTGGACCCAGGGATTTATTTTTCCTGTTAGAAAAAATTCCATAAATGCTAGTCAGTGTACTTGCTTTACCTGCAGCTGAGGTGTGCTTAGGGGAACCTACCTATGGTACCTATTACTGATCACCACTGTACATTAAACTCTCGCCCAGTGTTATCTTGGAGGACCATCTAAAACCCTGTGATGTGGTGTTAGCATCTCCAAATGAGATGAGGAATCAAAGCCTCTGCAGTTGTCACATACCCAAGGCCCTGTACTTAATAAGAACCACAACTAGAGTTGGAAATAAGGACTGGCCTTCCTAGAAGAGAGTTTCCAATGACGGGATTTGAGCCTAGTTGTGAATGAAGCAGGAAGTACTTTCAGACCAAAAGTCTCTCCTGGTAGGAACAAGTCAGTGAGGGGAAAAGCTATAAGAAAAAGCAGCAGCATGGACAGAGCGTCCCCTCTGTGGGGTACACTTGACATCCCTTTCATTCCAGTAACACATTGGACTGATCCAACATTCAGCAGTGGTGCTTTCTTCCACTTCTTTACACTGTCTCCCAGCAAGAAGTGGGCTGTCGGTTGTCTCATTTTGACTTCTTTCATCTCCCATACCCATACACTTCCCAGGAAGTTGGACCTAGCAAGGACAGCAGGTGATGACTTTATGGTACTTTTACTGCTCATTTTCTAGGTTCTGTGTTCGGTGTTGAGTCCTTCATGTGGATTTTCTCATTTAATCCTCATAATACCCATGAAGAAAATGGCATTTTATTCCCATCTTATAGATGAGAATATTGCACCATATTTTTTTTCCTCTCTGTCTCCCATCCCCGTTACATTAAAATATTTCCCTTAGACTAAGTAATCATGACCTGGGAAGGAACACAGCTCCTCCTAGAAGTGAAAATGTGAACACAGAGACAATTCCTCCTCCCCGCACCACCACCCAACCTGAAGATGCTTTCTTTTGTCTGCTATTATCCTACCTATAGTTAGTTCACTGCACCCCAGTGCCAGCACACAGGCAGGGAGCTCAGATTATTTAGATTCTCATAGCACAGCACATAATGAGTAAGAGACACTGGGGTGTAGTGGCTGCCACGTCGTTACTGCCTTTATGAAGGTGCTGATCTACAAGTAGCTCCACCTCCAGCCCTGTCCCGCCCTAGTTGGTGAATGTTTAGAAGAGGATCCTGACAAGTCCACATAAAGAAGATGAAAGAGGACCTAGAGCAGGGGACAATGGGCTGGCTAATGTGCAGGAATAAACTTTACAGCATAGGGCAGGGTTACCATAAACCTCCTCCACACTGTGCAGCACAGGTTGTGATGGAAGCAAGATGCCTTGGCTGGTAACCTTGCTTAGGATCCTCCAGGGAACTCTGGTCTGCATACAGTCACACACACATGCATGCACACACACACACACACACACACTGTTTGTTATGGCTTATATCTAGATGCCCCCATCCAGAGCCTTATGTGCTCATAGGTGGGGCTTTTTGGAGGTGGCTGGAACTAGGATTGGTGAATATGGATTTAAGGTATGATAACTACATTAGTCCATTAATTGGTTTAGCATAGTTCTGAGTGTGGATAATAGGAAGATCCTCCCTGGGTGTGGGTTACAGCCTGGATGGGATAAAAATGAAGGGGAGGCTGAATGCTGCTGCTTGCTGCTTCCTGCCTGCCCTGCCGTGGACTGTTTCTCCTCTGTGATGCCCCTCTGCCATGGCACCCTTCCTTGGAGCTAGGTGACTATGGACTGAAACCTCTACAAACTATGAGCTAAAATAAATATTTCCTCCTTTAACTTGTTGTTGGGTATTTTGTCCTAACAAAGAGGAAGTAACTCTCTGGCTGTCTCTCCCATTCCACACAAGGGCCATTCCTGAGCTTCATGTCAGCTGTAAACTTTGGCCCCAGGGAGGCAGGGGCTGCATTTCTCTGGGAGCATCTCAGAGCCGGGGCTCAGTTCCACAGCATGGAAATTGCCACCTACAGATAAGACCAAGTGGCACATTTTTACACATCCCAAACAACTTTTAAAGGTTATCCTGTGTATGTTTCTGTCTCTTCTCTGAATCAATTCAAAGTCATTTCAGATTGAAAATATCTTCTGCTTTCAAAAATTAGCAATAATGAAATAATATGTCTGGATTTATTTTATCACTCGGATGACCCAAAAAGAAAAGTCTCTTCAAGTCTAACTTTAATCACTCATTCTTTAGGAATACAGGCTACTTCCTCTGTTCTGCCTTTGGAAGTGGTGAAGGGTATTTCACTGACATCTTGAAACATTTAGAGGGATTTGGGATCAGTTTAATATAATAAATAGTCACTGAGTTCATGTGTTTCCAACAGGAGGAGGAGGCTGAGAGGGCACTATCAAGAAGCAGAATTCCCACATCTCTGATAATGCAGAATGGGATAAATGTGAAAGTTAGGCCCTGAGAGTAAGGGGGTTTTGAGTCATCCATGCAACCTGGAACCAGGTAATTCCATGGTGGAGGCAACGTGTTATGGCTTGGTCTTAAACATCACCTAAAAGTCTCAACTGTTCAGAGGTGAGACTTTCAGAAGCTGACTAAGTCTCGAACTGATGAGATCACAAACTGATGACATTCATGGGAAAGACAGAAACCAGAGGTAGGGCCTAGCTGAATGGAGTGATCATTGGGGTGTGACACTGGGAACTATATCTGTTCCCCACCTTTTCTCTCTGGCTCTTTCTCTCTCTGTTACCCAGCTGCCACAAGGTAAGTAGTTTTGCCATGTATTTTTACTATGAGGTTTCTGCCTTGTCTCAGGCCAAGAAGCAACAGAGAGCCAAGCAAGCATGGACTGAAACTTCTGAAACTGTAAGCAAAAATACATTTTCTCTCCTCAAGTTGACTTCCTTAGGTATTTCATCAGTGACAGAAAGTTAACTAATATACAAGGATACCCGGAAGGGCACCTGCATCCTCTCAGGCCCAAGAGAATAGGCGCAAAGCTGTGGGTGAGCTCTGGTGCAACTGTCTGCCAACAGCAGGAGGAAGGCAAGAGGCATGGCAGTGGCTGCCCATCTGGCTTCTCGTCTCAGTGCTAGTACTGTGTTCTCTCTGCAGATCACATTTTTCCTAAGTAACATTAATGCCTCTCTTCCTCCATTCATTTACCAAATTGAAAGTTATTAAACACTTGTGTCCCACAGTCCTGGCCTGAGGTATTTGCCAGATTTCAAGCAGTAACCAAGACAGATAGAAGCCCCACCACTATAGTGTGAATGCATGTGTCTCCCCCAGAAATCAGACGCTGAGATTTAATCCCCAGCATGATGGTATTAGGAGGAGGCATCACTGGGAGACGATTAGGTCATGGGACATTAGTGTCCTTATGAAAGGGGCCTTACATTTTTAACACGTGAGGACATGGCTAGCAGGCACTGCTTATTAACCAGAAAGCAGGCTCTCACCAGATACCAAGTTGGCTGGCTTTTTGATCATGGGCTTGCTAGCATCCAGAACTGTGAGAAATAAATTTCTATTTTTTTGTATATCACCCAGTTTACAGTATTTTGTTACACCAGCCCAAACACACTAAGATGCCCACCTTTGTGGAGAAGGTGGTGGAATAAGAGTAATCAATTAACAGATATGCATTGAGCATAATCCATGGTGCAAAACACTGCAGAGAGCATGCCATAAAGGGTCCTTCGGGACCTCACAATGTAGTGGAAGTAATAAACATGACAACCTGAAGTCATCTTAAAATGTTCCCCGGGCTGGTGAGATAGCTCAGGGGCATAAGCACCTGCCCGGCAAGTACGAGGTCCTGCGTTCGACTCCCGGAACCCACATAAAGGAAAAAAAGGGGCCGGTGATATCGCTCGGTGGTGTAAGTGCTTGCTGGCAAGCACAAGGTCCTGAGGTCGACTCCCAGTACCCACATAAAAAAAAAATGTTCCCTTACCCCTGCCTCATCCCTTCACTGTCTTGCCACCATGCTGTTTTATCTTTCTTTATAGTAAGTATGTATACCTAACCTTCATTACAAGGTCTGTTGCCTCTCTCCCTTACAGGGATGGAAGTGCCCTGAGAACAGGGATTCTTTTACTGAGCATTCTATTCTTGGAGCCTAGAATCCTTCCTGGAACATGGTAGGAATTTAAACTCCTTCCATCTAGTTATTCATTCATCCATCTGTCTCTCCATCCACCTATCTACCCATCTATCTTCTTATGCTTATTTATGAAAACATAGAAAAGTTAATTAATTCTTTTTTTAAGAGCAGAATATATTTATTGGGGAAAGAAAGCTTCTGCCTGAGAGAGACAGAAGGGGTCCTGAGTGGGTTCCCCAGGACCCTGCCTTTTCTAGGGATTTTTATAGAGCAAAACCATGACATGAGGTGGGTCCAAGGTGGGGAAAACTGGGCAACCACAAGGTGGGCATGAGGTGGGACAAAACTATGGTCAACTGATAAGATTACGAGCATAATTGCTCTGGTAATATTGACTAAATGGGGATCAAATGGGGAACAAGTCATGTAGCAAGGGTGCATGAAGCAGAACAGGGGCTTTTCCTGGAAGGGGTGAGTCAGTGGCTCTTCCTGGCTTTCCCAAGGTGATGGATACCTATTTAGAATATCAATCTCTGTTGTTTATCCTTAGGGCAAGTATGTGAGTGTATTCCTTTTACCTTTGTCTTGAGGTCTGGCCCTCAGCAGATGAATCTGTGTCTCCCCCACAGTTACAATGTTCCCAGGTTCTGCACTGGCTCCTTTGAGGGCCTAGCCCTGTCTGACTGTCTATAGTGTCTCTACCTAATTCAGCTGAAAAGTTAATTAATTCTTGAAGGCAATTTATTATTTTAAGATTTCTGAGAAATGGCCTCTGTTCCTGATGTTCCTCTTCCTGAGGTATCCTTTCCATAGGCGGGTATATGGCTCACTCCTCATTCTGGCCTCCATTCCAAGGTCAGGCCTTCCCTTACTACCCAACTAGAAAGTTTTCACACTTGACCTCACAGCTCATTCTTCTATTACACTACTAAATTTTGTTATTTTCATAAGTCCAAAATAGTATCATGTGCTCATTATCTCACCCCGATATATTTGCTGTCCACTACAATAGTGCTTTCACAGTGCCTAGAACAATGTTGGGTACACAGTAGGTCTTTAATAAATAGCAAGTGAATAAACTGATCACAGGACCGATTAAATGGTCTGGGATGAGATGCGATTCCTAACTTCACCAGTAGGTATTATACCCCAAGGGCTGATGTGCAGGGCTGTCACCACATCAGTTGGGATGGCTGCTACCTACTTCCAATAGTTTCTATGTTAATAATTTGTTCCTTCTTTTTATTTAAGTTTGAAATTTCACATAGTAAATGACACCAAATGGACGATGTTTGGTAAATTCAAAGGAACATCTAAACGATAAAATTTTTTCTGCTTTAATTGACCCAAACTTGCCCTCTGATTGCCTCCTAGGATCTGTGTGGCCTCAGGGCTGGACCGAACATTGCTTAGCAACGCCTGTCCTATTGCCTACACTCTCTTTGAACTTTTCTTCTATGATGATTTGTTTGTGAAATAACCTCAACCTAAACGCTAAACTAGTTGAATATTCACAACTGCTTCTGCGAATCACAAATCATTTGCTTCTTCAGAGCTATTCTGAGGCTAGAGCTTCATAGCATCTCTCTTCGGATTACTGAACCTGCCAGCTCTTCCTTCTGGCTGCCAAGAATTAGCAGAATCAATAAATACTCAGAAAAATCTGCTGTAAATAACCCGAGTTTCCACCCGTTATAATCAATAATAAATTATGGTGGTGTGGGGCAGCAGCCTATCTTATTAGGGTGTCCGTCTGGTTTTTTTTTTTTTTTTTTTTTTTTTTTAGAATCGGGGTTTTCGATGCCTCTCTATGGCGGAGGGCAAGAGGCACAGGGAAGAAAGCTACATCAGAAAGTTCACGGGGCGGTAGATAAATGGACTCTGTCTGAATCATGTAGCATTTCTTTTAAAGTCCTTCTTTGTGAGGCCTGTTTCCTAGCTGCAGAGAACTAGAGAGGAAACAAAAGAATTTTCCTTTTTTCTTTTTCTTTCTTTCTTTTTTTTTTTTTTTAAACAAACAAACTATTCTGCGTGTGTCTCTTTGTAGATGGGTGCCGTTGACAACACACAGGGAAGAGAGAACCCGAACAATGAAGCGAGCCCTGCCCGCGTGCTGCCAGGCGCTGGGGAAAAGAACAAAACCAAAGGGAAAGCGCTGAACAGACACAATGCCTTGTCTGCGGCCCTTTTTGTGGCACAAAGCAGAACTGGACAGCGCGGCGCTGCCCGCCCTCACCACACTCGTCCTCCCGCCCCTCCTCTGAGAGCCGGCCCTTCCTGGCCCCTGCTTCCCTTCACGCTCCTCCGCAAGCTCGGCGCTGACCGCCAACCCACGGTCCAGCTTGTGGTTGCATCCCCCGACCACTGCTGCAGCCCACGGAGAAGCTTCAGTTATGAAACAGGTTGAGGGGGGAATAAATCAGCTTTGTCTGCAAGGATGGAGAATGAGAGTGGTGCTCGCAAGCAGAGGTGTGAGAGGCGCTGGGTGTCCTTGGAGAGACGATGGTACCATCCGCCATCCGGGCCTTTTTGAGTTGCTTTGACTTAGTCACCGCGAAAAGCCACCTGCTTCCCAGTGGCCTTGGCAGAGTCTCCTGGGCGGTGACGTGAGAGGCTTGAAGACCCGGAGCTCAGGCGCTGCGGCCACACAGAGGCAGAGCGGGGGTGGAGAGAAAATAGTGGGGCGCGATGGGCACACATGTATGAACGTGTGCCTGTACGTGTGCAATGAAAACGAGCACGAGACCTCGAACTCAACGTGGATTTTAAAAATGTCTGGTGAAAAACTGAATAATTAAAAGAATGTTGATGGTACTTTGTGGCCTATAGGTACCCAGCAGAGAGACTTCTTAAGATTACCTGTCCCTAAGGGATTCTAATCTAATATCCAATATCAAACATCTAGTTTAAATATTTATCCGTACTGAAGTCTACATTTCTCTTCCATGGACGTTATTTCCAGGCCAGGGAAATTTCCTGAGCTCTAGGAGCTTAAAATTTTAATCCCAAACATGGGCTTAAAATCCAGATTCTTTGTTTAGTAACTAGGACAACTTGGAAAAGGAAATTCTCTGGTCCTCTGTGTCCTCACCCACAACTTGCGACAATCTGCACATTTCACAGAATGGGATTTGTGCCTCCGAGGGACGCCTGTGTGGAAGTGCTTTGCAAGTTGTAGTGTTCGAAGACTGTAGCTCTTATTCTGTCCCTTTGCTCTCTTGGCCCTTGGACAGAAGATGCAGTGCATCTGGTGAATTCCATGTTTGGGTAAGTGGTCTCCAGGTCACAGTGGTCAGTCATGGGCTTCTGGCTGGGGCCCCTGGAGGGACAGGAGGGACTGATCCGGGGATATGGCTAAGAAGGGCCCCTGCAGAGCACACTGCCAGGCTGGGTCGCCAGGCCTGGTTCAGGCTTCAGTGACTGTCAGTTTTTAGTTGTGGGTTTCCATCAGAAATTAAAATAAGCACAATGTGAATTGCTTGGTGTTCATTTGTATGTGTGCGTGCGCCCGTGTGTATGTGTGTGTGTGTGTGCGCATGCCATATAAAACTTAAACAAAATATAGTCATGAAATGGTACTTGCTTATAAGCTCAGAGCATCAAGGAATCAAACAGCAGAGGCCCAAGAGAGCTCTAGGGAGCAAGTGAGCAGCATTCTTTGCAATCTGTCTCTGCGGAGCTTTAGATGACAAGGGTTTGAGAAAGAGCCAGGGCTGGCAATGCCAGGAATCAGGCGAAGAAGTAGAGTGGGACCTCGACAATCTGCAGGCATCCTCTGGACACAGTTATAATGGGCAAAAGCAGGAAATAGGAGGAGGCATGTGGAGGAGGAAGAGTCAGTTTTGTAAACATGGTAAAAAATAAAACCTGTAGCTTAAAATTGCAAAAGGCATTTTGATATATTACTTACATTTGAAGCATGTGCTTGCCAAGTGGCTGCAGGGAACCAGTACACAGTTACCTTCCCTGAGCCCCAGGCATACGTACCTGATAAAACTCTTCATAAAAGATCCACGCTGCGTAAAAGTCCCTCAGCCTCAGCTGCAGCTCCCGAGGATCTGGGGCTGTGGACTTTCCGTGCATCATCTGCAGGAGCCGAGATCCCCTGGATGAAGCTCGCGTGGCTGTCAGGGCTTGCAGGTCACGTGTGCTCAGCCTTGATTCATAAGCCTGGAAACACATAATCAGGAATCACAGGAACAAAAAGTACAATGTCTGGAAGGACTTTTAGGGATCCTTTAGTCCAACACCTTTGCAGGTTAAAAAAGTCTGGAAAGAAGAAGAAGGAGACGTGCTCAAGATGGGGCCAGTTTGAGCAGTTCCACTAGAACTTGACGGGCCTCTGGTCCTGAAATCTTCATGCAGTGGGAAGGTCTGTCTCTCCAGTTCATTTTAGGAAAGCGCAAAGGCATGACTTTCCACCTGGCGCATTTCACTGGGCGATCACTTCCTATGCTCTTCCATCAGGTTTTTTTTATCTGTATGCGCAGCAGTCTAGCAGAGACACAGAAAAGGGCCACGAGCGGCTAATGCATCACAGAACCAGCCAGCATGAATTGTGTGTTGGAAGGGGACAGCTTCGAGTGTCTCTCCAAGGACTGAATGCCCCTTGGCCCACACCCACAACTCCAAGTTGGTTCCTCTATGCACACACTGAGTCTCTGCCTTACAAGTGATGCACACATAGTTATACTGACTAATCCACAGATGCATGTTTGAAGGTACTACTCAATTTCACAGCTGTAGAAGCCCCACTTCTCAGGAAGGAAGAAAGAGATAAGAAAAACTAAGGAGGAAGTGGCAGAAGTCAAGAAGGATCTGCAGGAACCCTCATCTCCGTGGAGGAAAAGGATCCAATCCGCCCAATAGACGAAAGCTCCTCAGTACTAAGACCCCGCGTGCCTCTCTCATTTCCAGCCCTGTAATAAGAAGTTTCACTTTCTCATTCTCCACCCAAAATAAAACTTGAACTTCTCACTTTCTCAACTTTCCATTTCCAGCTCAGAGCTCAGAAGCAGCATCTTAAACACCTACTTTTGGGACATGTCTGGCCCACTCCCCTACAGCCTTGAATGTCACAAGTTCTGAAATTTGCTCAGTTGCGAATATACTGTACCACTTGCTTTACAGCTCCCACACATTCTTGGATTTTAAAAGTCATGTTAGCATCAACTGGGGGCTGTTCCGGGGTCCAGGCAGCTGTTGTAAGTTGGTATCATAGGTCTCCAAGGCGTGGCTGAGAGTCGCCTAACTTCCAGCTATCACCCCATGACCCATCAGCCTCTTGTTAGGTACGCGTCACCCTGGCCACCCCTGATTTCTGACTCAGGCTATCTTTCCTACATTATTGAGACACAGAGATTATTTGAGCGAACTCTAAGTTTGTATTCATAAATTTATCTCTGTGCTTGTAATCTTTTAGCTTCCAATTTTCTTATCCTTTACTGTTGATTCTTACCCAACATAGTGCTGTTAGCCCTGACCTGAGCTGCCAAGCATCTTGGCTTTCCAAACTCTGCAGTTCCCCATACCCTGACCTCAGAGGTTCCCAGGCTGTATTATTTTTCTGTCTAGCTGATTTCTCTTTCAGTTTGCATTTCACCAGATCCCAGTCTCCTTTACTTATATTTTACTTCTCCCCAAGCCCCCATTTTGTCCCATCCACTCATCAAGTGTATATATTGAACACCTGCTGAGGTCAGGCACTGGGAAGGTGCTGCAGGATTTGCAAAGAGGCATAGGACACAGTGCCTGCGCTCAGAGAACTTCCAGTTTCACAGTAGAAGACAGAAAAAGTCATGATGCTAGGGAGAAAGTGACAATTGCCTTCCAAAATGTGTACATAGTCACAGAGGAAGAAAAAAGCCCATTGGCTTTGGTGAAGGGAAATGACATTTGAGGTGGATCTCATAGGAGTGGGGGATTTTAACAGGTAGAGTGGTAGGAAGGTATCTACGCAGGATGTACAGGAGCAAAGGCAGAGAAGTGAGAGGTAGTGATTTTTCAAATTAGGGTACGAGTAGCAGAACACTCAAGAGGCATTTCATCGTAAGGGCACTTATTACATCCCTTATGCAGTAAATGGTTCCAGGAGTTGCTTAAGTTAGCAGATCAGTGGTGTTCACACTCTATGTCAGCTTCTCTGAAATTTTTAGCTTTCTTTCTCATGTTCGAAGGACAACTTCAGAAGCTCTAAGTATCACATCCTCACACAATAAAGTCCAAAGGCAAAAACGTGGCATGTCTCTGTCTAGGACACATTTTATAAGTGAGAAAAACATTCCCAGAGTCCCCCAGCAGTTGTCTTTTCATTGGACAGAACAGCACATTTGTCTGTGTTTGGGCTGATGGCTGGTGGGGGAAATGGTGTGGATATGATTGACATAAACGTGGTGCTGGGGAAGGGCTCATGTCACCCTGTGCTGCCGGATACCAGAATAAAACAGGTTTTGAAATTGCAAAATAAGGGAGTTGGCTCCTGCCCCCATAGCTTACTTTCTTACATCTTTGGATGGCTTTGGATAAAGAGGTCTTCTACCTTGGGTGCCATATTAACACTTCACTTTCCACCAGGAGCTTTGAAAATGCTGTTTGCTCCTAATTCCATTGAATTATAGGGACACTTTCTCCACTTGACAATGAGCTTGTTGGGAGCAGGGACTATTTTTATCTATTTTGTATCCCTAGCCCAGTACCTGGCCTATATTACATGCTTAACCTGTGTCTACTGAACTAAACAAACACTTGGAGAATGGATGGGTAGATAGATGGGTAGATGGATGGATGGATGAGTAGAAGAAAATGAGGTTAGATCCTATCTTAGGTGAGTCTCCTATTGTCTGTTGGTGGCTTTGTACCTCCCCCTTCACTTGTTTCCATGACTTGTCTACTGACCAAACTCCACAGTGCAATAGCTGGCACCAGGCACCTCAGCACTACCTTTAATGAGCATATCTACAAGAGATGCACAGGAAATGCCCAGGCTAAAATGGATAGGACTGGAGGAAGACTGGCTAGCAAAGAGATGAAGAAAGGAGAAATCTTCCTTGGGAAACTGAAGAACAATTCTTGGCTACTTAGTGGAAACCCTGATGTGTTATCCTGTAATCTCCATCCTCACCTTTGCCTTCATAATTCAGTTTTTAATTCCATGTGAAAGCTCCTCATGATTTGTTCTCATCCACAGACTTGATGAGATTGATATCTGCATTGATAGTATTGCTTTTCTCTTGATAAACCATCACCAAGAATGTACAGCCAATACAGCAGTTTTGAAAAGTTTATCAGGATCACATTTTCATCTTAATGGGATGGACTGCAGCCAGTGATGCTCAACTCCACCATCCACACACAGGAAGGAATGCAGGTGGGAGCCTGGGTGCTAAGGGAGGGAGCTACAGCGCCCTCTCCTTGAGGAGTAGGGTGTGCTCTCACCCCTGGACCCAGCCCCAATTCTCTCCATTATTAACTCTAAGGGCAGCAAAGACGTAACGTAGGTCCTAGGGGCAGCTTCCCTTCTGTCTTCTGGATTGGTCACCTTCAGCATCCAGTGAGTTGAGAAATGTTATGCAAATGTTAAAACCCAAGAAGTGTCCAGAGTATTTGTGTGGTGTAATGGTTAAGAAGACAGGCACAAGGCCAGTGATATAGCTCAGCAGCATAAGCGCCTGCCTGGCAAGTGCGAGGTCCTGAGTTCGACTCCCGGTACCTACATAAAAAGGGAAAAAGGGCCGGTGATATCGCTCAGCGACACAAGCACCTGCCTGGCAAGCGCGAGGTCCTGAGTTCGACTCCTGGTACCCACATAAAGGAAAAAAAGGGCCGGTGATAATGCTCAGCAGCACAAGCACTTGCTGGCAAGCGTGAGGTCCTGAGTTCGACTCCCAGTACTCACATTAAAAAAAAAAAAAAGACAGGCACAGGAGCTGCACTAGACCTGAGTTCAAGTCTTGCTTCTGCCACTTAGGAACTTGTGCTGTTGAATAAGTTACTTCTTAAACCCTGCGCCTGCCTGTCTTTCTGAGTAATCTGAGGAAGGTGCTAGCTTTTACCCCCTAGGGCTGTTGGAGTGCATAAAAGCCATCATGGGCATACAGCCCAAAGGAAGTCACCTGTTACACAGCAGCATTTAGTAAATATTATCTCTTATTATTATAACTAGTCACATTGTCCAGCCTTGCTTCTTTGGAAACAAGTGGGATGAGACCAGAGTCATCTTGGTGAAAATGAATGCTTTCATGCTGCAGAGAGCTACATGGATTCAGGCCCCAAGAAATATCTTCCCAGGAAAAGGGACAAAATAAAGGCACCCGAGAGAGAGGCTGATTTGTTTCTAAAAGAATCTGATGATTGGAAAAGAAAACCAAATCTGCTCCAAGAAACTGAGCTCCAGATAATAAAAGTGTCAATGAGGGACAGTGGTCAGGATACTGGCTCTGCTGAAAAAAATTCATCATAGCTCAGAAAAATATACAAAAATATATTCCGGCACCTTGTCAGTGTGCATCACGTCCCTCTCTGTGTCACCCTGGCAGCGGATCTGCTTCATTTGCTGATAACAAAAAGAGAAAAGAAAAGAAGAAAGTTTTCATTATCTCTGAGCTGAGTGCCCTGGGGCCAATGTAGCTGGGGCCAATGCCGCGCCCAGCCTCAGGCATCATCAGCCCAATGGCCAGCTGAGTGCTACTTCGCTCCTCCTGCAGCCCCTGGGAAGAGCTGCAGGGAGAGGAGAGGGGGCTGTGGATTCTGACAGAGCACAGAGGACTCTCCCCAAAGCTGCTCTCTTCATTGGGATCACAGGGTCTCTGCAGACACAGCCACATGGGAAAAGGCAGGTCCAGTCACAGGGATGTCCAGGGAACCCGTCCAGGTGACCGCGAGTGCAGAGAGTGCGCATGTCCTCTGTGTGAGCCACAGAGCATCCAGGGAGCATCCTGCCTCACCCTGCACGGCTGGTGACCTGCTGGAGCAGGGACATCCCGCCCCTGCCTCTGTGTCCACTCTGCTTGGGTTCCCACAGGGCCCAGCTCCGGGTTTGCCCAATAGCAGAGTCTCTCACAGACTTAATGAACTACATGAGGCATGAGGAAGGAAAAGGACGAAGATGGGGGCCTCTGAACATGTTGAGGTGCAAGCATTCCCAACGACACCCGTAGGGAAGAAGAGGAGCACGTGTCTCAGTCTTTAAGGAACATCAGTATCACCTGGGACACATTGCAAAACCCCTGATCTCCATCTACCCCGGGCCCATAAGCCAGACTCTCCTGAGGGGTAGGGAGTGGAGGGGATGGATAGGAAGGGAAGGGAACGGCAGTCATCCCATCTGAATCCCCCACTATCCTTGCTCAAAAAGGCCCCAAGAACTGCTCAAGAGGTACTCGCTGCACCCCAGGCTAAGACTAGTCCTCCAGTAGGGCAGAGGCATGCAGATGGGCGAGGGTATTGGGGATGAGCAGCTGCTTAGCATTTTAGAAGATGCTTGCAAGAAGGGTGTCTGTTAAAAGCGTCTGGCAAATCCAAGCAAAGGCTGCTGATTGTGCTGGTTAGAACCTATTCACATGGTAATGCTTTTTTAGGGTATTAAAGAAGATGCAGTATTTAGGAAGAAAAAAATCTTAGGAAGACAAAAACAATTAGTTTCTATTTCTGCAAGAGAAAGAGAGAGACAGAGAGAGAGAGAGAGAGAGAGAGGGAATTCACTTTCTCTTCCAGACTAAGTATAGATATATATATGTCACTGCTATTTTCAAATTACATTTCCCCCAACAGATTATTTTTTCCCTTGCACTGTTCATTGTCTGATTCTGGAATTCCTCTGAAGTGTTTCCATACTTTTGTTAAATAAATTTTTCTTCTCACATATTCTTCTCCAAGCCCTTTAAGTCCACTGTGGCTGGGAACCAAGACACTCAAAAGACCCCACGTTACTGGACTTCATGGCACACACCTGTAATCCCAGCATTCTGAGAGGCTGAGGCAGGAGGGTCACAACTTTGAACCCAGCCAGAGAAATTTAGAGACCCTGTCTAGGAAAAAAAAAAGACTGGGAGATGTAGCTCATAGTGCAAAGGCCACGTGTTTGGTTCCCAGTAGACCAAAAAAAGAAAAAAAAAAAAAACACTGGGTGGCAGAAAGGGGGCTGAGAGACACAGCCCCAAGGCGTGCACTGCTATCTGACTGTGAGGTGTGACAGTGCGTCCTGATTTCATCTGTAGGAAGGAGCTGAGGAACTGTACGGCAGTCTGTCTGGATGCAGGGCTTCAGGCTGTGGAGAAGGCTGGAGGTGTTGACTCCAGGGAATTGAGCCTGCTGGTCAGGGCATGTATCTGGGAAGCAGGCATCACCTCTTTCCTTCTGCACCATTTCCTGGTCTGCAGCTTGACTCTGGCTTATTCCAAAATCCCCGTATTCTTATTTTACTGACATTTGTTTAACTGGGCCCAGAGTCAGCAAAACCCCTTCGGCTGTGCTGAGAAAGCTGTACAGGAGTAAAGCCTCCCTCTCCACACAGCCCCGCTCCTTCAGCTCTGGCCCTCTGCGTCCTTCCTCCCAGCTTGTCCCCTGCACCATCACTGAATCTTATGCCCAGTTTGCCCGCCCCAGTGCAACCACCTGGGTGGGCAGGGAGAGCTGCAATCCAGCTGCATCCTGCTTAGCAAGCTCGGTGCCATCAGGGCTGTGTCCTATTCAACCCTCCCCACCTTCATTTCCACTTCTTTGTACAAATATTCGATGTGGTCACTTAAGCAAGACAGCTAGGCAACCGTGGCCACTCAGAGAGACACCTTCCTTCTAATTCAACCGAAGACACCATGCAGGCTTGCGCGGGTCCTGAGAATGCTCTTAAAGAACGTCACCATCCCCGTGATTTTTCTATCCTTCTTGTGCATCTCAGGTAAATGAGCAAGTTGTAGATCTTTTCCCAAAAACAAGAGGGATATATTGAAAAGTCTGAACCCACTGGGAAGACAGATGGAGACGGGTGCTCATGACTAGGCCAAGGTTTCTGTTGCCTCAGGAGAATGACGGATTAAAACTGCCTGCCGGTGGAGCCGCACACCGCGCTTTTCCTTCTGGCTCCACTGGTCAGCGGTATCTGAAGCAAATCCATGCAGCCCTGGCCCTGAGTTTGCCTTCTAAGAATCAGAGCCACATATGTGGCTCGCTCAGCCCCAGCACCAAAGGCACAGACACAGCTCTCACCACTGGAGCCCCTGAGAGTGCGCTTTCCGCTCAGCTTTCTTCTCCCCCGGGCTCTTGGGTTTCCTCCATTTTAATACAATTAAAGAAAAGAAAAATTAGTAAGTTTTCAGCATCAACAGGAAAGGACTCTACTGACAGCAGCTTAATCATGGTGCTAAGTGAGGTTAATTTCCATCCTTGGTCTTCAATAGGCCCCGTTCTAGATATGAATTTTTCAGTTGATGTCACACTCAGGTCACCTGGCTGCCCATTTTAATCAGAGGCCTCCTCAGCTCTCATTTTTATGTCTCTAACTGCTCACCCCGCCTTCTTCTCTGGAGACTGAAGTTATTAGAATTTCAAGACAGAGCCTTCCTGTGCACAGTTATCCTGGGAGATTCAGCGTGTTCTCAGCCTTCTCCTCCCGCTGCCCTGACTCTAAACACATCGTTCCCACTCCCACCCTCATCACAGAAGACTGAGTGTGACACCGCACGTAAGACCTGCCTGGCCCCAGCTCATGCAGGAGCAGGCATCACTGCAGCAACCTGAAAATGCTGAAAGCATTGAAGAACCAGGAGGGAATCAGTGCAAACTCAAAGAAAATTAAAAACCGTACTAGCATGGTGGCACAGGCCTGTGATCCCAGTGCTTGGGAACACGGAGACAGCGGGATCGCAAGTTTGAACCTAGCCTAGGCAGCTTAGCCATTCGGCAAGATCCTATCTCAAAAATATGAAATGAAAAGGGTCCATGGTGTAGCTCACTATGGAAACCCTGGGTTCAGTCCTTAGTACCATAAAAAAACTAAATCCATACTTCAGACCAAAGCACAGAGGTGGAAGTCTACTAATTTCTGATTTGCAGTTTGGTGATCCAAGATTATTAGCTGAGTGATTGAATCTAGAAGCAGACGCCCATTAGGTTTGAGATGTGTTCGGAGAAGGCCAGACAACTTTGGAAAGTATTTCTCATTTAGATTAAGCTAAGATTCCTTCTAAATGGCTTCTTCAGATACTTTCCAAAGCTTCTCCAAGGCAGATGGCACCATTAAGGGTGGAGCTAATGGAGCCTGAAGAGATGCTGCTGGTGATGTCCCCTATTGGATGCCACGGGCGGCATTGAAGAATCAGGGATCGTCTGGAGGGTAAGCACTGAGCACCATGTCGGGCAGACTTACCTTTGGACCTGCATTGGGCTCACTGCCTTCTTAGAGCTGCTAGGACCAGAAATTCCTGGAGCAATCACAACTAGAAGCTATAGTTAGTCAAATCAGGTCTTTGGTATGGCATCAAGAGAAATGCAAAGATGAGGAAGTTAGGAATGTTTACCTGTGGTCCACGTGGGTGGCCAGGAGAAATTCTCTGGATTTTCTGCTCTTCTGTTCTCCTGATCATCTTCCTTCTCATTAATTCAGAGTGCAGTAGGCTGTGGACCTGACCCAAGCTGTGAGCTGGCAGCCAGGGACACCAAAAATTCACCCCCTCTTTTCCTTGAGGATGAGGGGTGACTACCTCCTACCCTCTGGTTCCGGCTCCTCACCTGGTCCAAATGAGCGGTTATCCTTAACAATGGGGGTGTCGCAGCCAGTGAGGGCCCACCGTGGAAGCCTCGGCACCCTTTGAGATAGAGCGATCTGGTCTGCTTTTGCATGGCCTTGGGAACCCATTTTTGGCCACTTTCTGCCAACTCAGACTTTATCCAAAGGCTCCTAACTGGCCCCTCATCTTCTGTTCTGCCGTGTGGCTTCCTCCTTCTTCCTCTTCAGAATCACTGCTGTCACAGTGGACAGCTCCTTCCTCTTCTTGGTTTGTTTTCCTTTTATTTGTACTTCCTGGAAGGTGGGGAATTATTTTTTTTTTTCTGGGTGCTCAGCAGGCACTGGTTACAGGAATGGTCTGTATGTCTTTTTAGCCAATCTCACTATAGTTGAATAAAACTGACATTTTTATCCCACTTACAGCTGAGCAGGTCAGGTTTAGGGTACGTGAAGTATTTTGGCTAAGGTCACACCAATAGAAAGTCGTAGATCAGAGACTTAAACCTAGTTCTCTTGGCTCTGACAGCTGAGTTCTTCTCTCTGTTTGCTGTATGTCAGTGACCCCACCTTATTTATCTTTGTGCGCCAAGATCCTAGCACACTGCCTTATACAAGATAGGCACAAACTAAATGATTGATGAATAAATGAAAATGCAGTCCCTCAACTCAAAGAACTTATTTACAATCTAGCAGCAGAGTCAATACATAAAGGGGCTAAGAAATAAATGGCAATTCCAAAGATATATAACAGTCCAGAACAACAATACAAAAACTGTCATAAGACTATATAAGATTAATTGCCAAATGAATGATACAGATAATAAGTGTTGTAGGGTTGGAATGATTCCCTAAAGCTTCATGGAAGAAGAGGGATGCTTTTAAGTACAACTTTAATATTTATGAAGTGCCTACTCTGGGCAAAGCCTTATGTGCGAAATCCACAAAACTCAGTTCACATTCTCTAAGGTTGTGAGTGTAGAGGGGTATGACAAGTTCAAGGGCAAATGTAAAACGAGGTTTTGAAAGCAGAGAGGGCTACAAGTAGGACATTGTTGTCCAGCCACCTGCATTGTTTTCGTTTGTTTGTTTGTTTGTTTGTTTGCCTTTGGATTCCCAAAGCACTCAAATAGGGCCTTGCTGCTCAAAAATGTGGTCCAAGGACCAGGCAGCATCAGCTTCATTGGAAGATTACTAGAAAATGCAAAATCTGAGGATGCCCCAGACCTACCAAATCAGTACGTACTTCGTATTAAGATCAAGAGGCGACTTGTATGCACATTAAAGCTCAAGAAATGTTGATCTAGGACCCAGAGTATTTAAGCAGCTGGGATGAGCACTGCCCTCCTCCGTGCCCCCACCCCACTCGGGGGCTGCCGCAGTCTTCTCTAGGGTGCTTTGGCATAGCATCGAAAGAAGTAGTTCCAGGAGTCCTGCTCTTGGTCCTTTCACCATGATCATGAGTAATTTCTTCTTTACTTGCACTGTATTTCCTCTTCTAAATCCCTGACTCATTGTCACCCCAGAAGTTTACTTGTTGCTCCCAATTCCTTCTGCTCCAACCGCCAGAGAAATAAGAAGCACTCTTGCTACTCCATTCCCTCAAATGTCAAATCCTCTCTGGAGCTGCTGGACATGTCAAGAAGGATTTATCTTTGTGGTTAAATACAGACTCTGACCCGCTCCCTGCCCTGCCCCCATTCCGAGTCAGACTCGGCAGCCAAGGGAACAGAACAGAGATGGGAAGGTATTGATCAGGTGGAGAGGAGAAGCAAAACAAAAAGCAAAAACAGAAGGGAAAGCAAAGGTACTCAAGTCTCAGATGCAGTCTGGCCTGGACCCAAAAGGGCTGTTTTGCTAGGCATGGATTTCACCTTGAGGTACAAAATATGAAGGAGAAGATCTGAGAACATGGAAGCAGACATCGAATACTGGGCATTTCCAACAGGAGATATATTCGCTGTGATGACTGAAAATTGGACACAGTGGTTTTCCAAGACAATTTTAGTCACAGGAAAAATGCTTCAGCCAGAAAAAAGTTGGTGTTGTTCACCATACAAGGTCTGATGGAAACAAAAATGCTGCTTGAACGCCTGCTGGGTATTCTGCAGATGCTTCAGATAGATCACCCACAACAGCACTGTGAGGAAGTACTATCTTACAATAGCAAGGCTTGAAGAGATTTGGGAACTTGCCCGATACCTATATATCTATATTTTTATCTATCAATATCTATGTATCCATCTCTATCTACCTATCTCTCTACCTATCTGTCCATGTTCAATTGATAACCATTACCCACAGTTCCATATTTATGAATCCACCCACTAGCTAAAATGAATTCAAGTCATTACTCAGTGCCTTTGTGATCATTCATGCACATTCAGAGTGGGGAAAATTTGAGTTACTCAACATGCTCGCTTTCAGTCAAGGTTAACAAGTAACCTCTGTCTTGTTACTTTTCAGCTTTTCTTTTTTCCTGTGGGTACCGGGGGTCAAACTCAGGACCTCACATGCCAGGAGAAACCCGTGCCACTGAGCGATATTACCGGCCCTTTTTTCCTTTGTATGTGGGTACCAGGAGTCGAACTCGGGACCTCGCACTTGCCAGGCAGGTGCTTATGCTGCTGCTTATCTCACCGGTCCCAACTTTTCAGCTTTCGTATTGTAAACAGGCGACATTTTTGTAGTCTGTTCAGTGTCACACTTTTAACATTTTTGTGCTTTTTGCTGGTGTGACAGTTGAAGAATCTGTCTGGATTGGCTGGAGAGCCACCTAGGGGATTAGTGAACCACACATCTGCACAGCTCCAGGTGGGTCCCAGAAGCATCACCTTGGGGACTATACCTGGTCCCTGGCTCTTCCTTCTCTGTCAGTCTTCCCCTGTGCTCTGCTTCCTGGCTACCATGAAGTGACCACACTCTTTTGCCATGATGTTTGTACTTTGGAGCCAGCTAACCAGGGACTGAAACCTCTGAAAACGTGAGCCAAAATAAACCTCTCTTCTTTAAATTGCGGGAGTCAGGTATTTTGTCCCAACATCAGGAAAGATGGCCCATACAGTTGGGATCTGAGTGTTTAAAGTGGTGACCAAACACAGTGCCAATGCACTAGCTAGTGTGCTGTGTGGCGCCTTACAAAGTACGAGTTACAGAAGCTTCGTTCAGGCACGAGATACAGTACTTTTAATTGTGAATGTAATGTTAATTGATCAACAATATATAGCAAATAAGATGTCTTTAAATAGAAATGCATACAGAACAAAGTTATGTATTAATCAGTGAATGAAAATGTCATGACCAGAGGCTCTCAGGAACCTGACCCTGTATTCCCCCAGGAGCAATATTTCAGTGGTCACTAATTCAATGCTCATGGTAATTCTTAAAGCATAACTACAGTGAGTCATGAGAATCAACTGTAGATTTTTAAATCTCTGGTAAAATTATATATGTCCATAGGCATATGTGTCCGGATATGTGCATATGTACAAATTTACCCTCCTGGAGACTATTAGAACAGAAGACTTTTAAAGACAATTTGAGATGGGAGGTAAGATCATAAGAAACCTGTTAAACTGCTTTCTAGCATGGGGAGGCCTGAGAGATGTCAGGGTGTGTGGCTGGGTAACGTATATGTGTGGGGCCGGGGCTGAACCACAGCTCTTGGAAGGCTTCCTTCTTCGCCCTTGGTTTCTCCCCAAGTATGGCTGAACACGTGTTATTACAATATTATACTGAAGAGAAGCTGAGTCCTGTGCCTGCTGGGCTGCCCACATGTCTGAGTCGCAGTCTCCATGACCTCAGCTCTGTCACATTCCAGAGCCACACTCTTTTCCCACTTCTCCACACATCCAATGTCCAGGCACTCTCCATCTCTTGATTTCTAGAATTTTGGGGAACAAGTAGAAAGACCTAGAATCTTCCTGTTGAACACAATTCACTCTCCTCCTATTTCTGTCAGCATTTATCTTTTCCCCATGTCAACCTAAAACAAAAACTGCCAGGAATTCATCCATTTTCATCCGTTTTTCATCCATTACTGATGGATATTTTTAAAAGCTGAAAATTTTCCTTCAGGTTGGATAGCATATGACTACTTCAACTCCTTTATGTATCTTCCAGGAAAATATATTTCATATTTTATTGTTTCATTTTCCCTAATTTTATCAAACCCAGCTCTGCTCACTTCTATTTATCTTTCTTCTTTATATTTTATTTCCACATACTTTCTATTCATTCCTCCATTCAACATGTTCTTCCAGCACATTTCATTCACCAAGTGCCAAATATCAGCAAACACTTTCTAGTCTTTATTTCACCCCATCTCTCTTTAGCCTTTGACATCATTAACTCTTTTGAGGCCTTGTGGAATAAGTCAATAAAAAAGATACCAGTGATAGGATGTTAGAGAAAAAGAACCCGGAGACCGCTGGACCACCACCTTGGGGGTAGAGAAGAAAGAAGAATGACTTGCCCAACATCACAGCTACAGCTGGTGGAGGACACCCAGGGCCAGTTGCCCCTACGCACCTGATATCTCAGCTTGGCATTCCAGGCTGGTCTCCCATGTCACTATTGTGCAGGTCTGACCTGGGGCAACTCGGTGAGTGGATGAGCTGAAGAATGTTCAGGGAGGTAGAGCTTCCTTTTCTGTCACCTCACCCTTCTCTGCCTCCCAAGGACCTCCATTCTTGGACTGGCCTTTTCCTAATCACGACACCTAAGAATTAATACCAAGGGAGAAGATGACTGAAATTGCCAGAAAAACATTTTTGGAAATATCATGCTGCTTGATAAAGAAACTTTACAGCTCAGACATAAAGACCTTAGGATGGGACAAAGTGGAACAGTTGTAAGTTATATAGGAGTATTCATTCCTGGGTATCTTCTACGTAAAGCTATGCATTATCATTTGTACCAATGTCTAATCAACTCTTAAGTCTGCTTGGCATATGTATCCTGAATCTTTGCACTGGGAGAGGCCCATGCTATGGACAGTGTAGGTAAAAAGTCAGAAAACAGCTGAGCCTGGGGGTGCAGGCCTGTTATCCCAGCACTCTGGAAGGCTAACGCAGGAAGATTGCAAGTTTGAGCCCAGCCTGGACAACACAGTGCCTTAGAAAGACTCTGTCTCAAAATTTTAAAAAAGGACTGGGAATACAACTAGTGTGAAGGCGCTGGGTTCAGTCCCCAGTAGCACCATATACACATACATACAAAACGAAGACAAGGAGGAAAAGAAGGTGATCCTTGGATATGGCTGTCTCTGTAGAAGGGAAGACATTCAATTCAGGGAAAATTTTTCTTTATAACCAATGGCCAAGGAGTGCAGGTATCTAGATTTTACTTGCTGATTTTACCCTTCCTTTGTCCTTGAGGCTTGGGGAGGGCTCCGTACACACTGATGGGAGTTGGTGTGGAGTCCACCACGTACACTACATCACAGGACCTAAGTCTGCATGGTGAGCAGCTCGGCACTCTGACAGGACACAGATACACAGGACTCGGCGGATGTGGGGGCTTACAAAGTGCCCTCATGATTTAGAAGGAGCCCAAGTGAAAGGACTTTCTTTCTTTTTCTATCTCACCAGTCTTTTACTAATAGACTTTAAATATTATAACAGCCTAATCCCTGCTGTCTTTAAGCTTTTTCTTTCTTCCCTTTTTAAATTTAATTTTTATAGGGCAGCCAAGGGCTAGATTGTCTTTGTTAAATTGAAGGAGATAATGCATGTGGAGAATGCTTTGCAAATTGTAAAACACCATACAAATGTTAGTCATTATTATTGTCATTTATTAACAAAAGCCGATTCTCCTTAGGAAGAGTTTGGCGAGCCTGTCTCCCACTTAGCCACCCTCAGAATCTATGCTGTTATTTTATGATGCAGAGTAAGTAAGAAACAGAAAGAAAGCAATAAACCTTTTATATGCCACATGCTACTGAAATGAAAGGGCCTTCATTTAAAGGTTCATTCAGCAAATATTTATTGAATAACTATTATTTGCAATACAGTGATGAGTTAAATAATTCCATAGCATTATGTAGGGAGGAAGATGGTTTTTAAAATTAAACAAAATTATGATGACAAATTGTGTTCAATACTATGAGAAAAAGAACAGAGTACAAAGAAGGGATATAACAGAAGGCCTTCATTAGACAGGGAGAGGGGGCTCAAAGCCTAGTCCAGTGCCTAACATTAGTATTATATGTGTTAGGTGCATAGTGATAGAGTAAATGAATAAGTGATTAATGAATTAATTAATGGTTTGTCTGCATGAGTGACATAGAAGCTGAGAACTGAAAGATAAATAAGAACTAGCCAGGAAAAAAAGCTTGAGGCCTTTAAAGAACAGAAAAAGGCCAGTGAATGTGTTAAGCAAGGAGGAAGGTGACATGAGGACATGAGAGGAAGAGGCAGTGGGCCATGCAGAGCATTGAAGGCCCAAGGAGGAGTGGGTTCCTGCTGGGATGACCAGCCTGGGGTGCTCGGCCAAGGAGAAACTTAACTGTGTGCAGCAAGGGACCCGAGTGTGGGTGGAAGTAAGTCGATGTATGCACCAGATGTCCTGGGCTGAGTAGAAAGGCTTTGGATGGCGGATTGGGAAGAGATAGAGAAGTGTAAATTGACCTCAAAGTCTCTGCCTTACGCTCCCAGTGGATGAACCAATGACACTGGTGGAGTTTGGAGGTGGGTGGTGAGATGAGAGCAGCATCCAGGTCTGGAAAGTGTGCGGTGGGTCCGACACAGCCCAGTTTAAGAAATGATTATTATCACATAAGTGAAGTGGTCTGCAAAGTGTTATCAGAGGAAGTACACAAACAATGATGTGGATGATGAGGAAAACAAGCAACGGAGCCATGCTAATACAGTACCTCGAGCCCATCCTTCAAAATGCCTTGTGCAGAATACGCATTAGCCAAATGTAAATAGCACAGTGTGGCACGGGCTCTTCTCTGAATCAAGGAGGCTGGAAAGAAAGAGGCACCTTTTCATTCCTGGGAGGATGAGATCCAAATTTCCTGTTAGGCAGGGTGTCCACATTTTTCTGTCCAGTTTACTTTTAATGGACATATAGAAATTGCACATATCTATGCGGTAACTGTGATGTTTCTATAAAATGTACATATTATGTAATGATCAAATCAAGGTAATTAGCATATCTGCCACTTCAAACGTGTATTTCTTAGTGGCTAGAACATTCAAAATCTCTTCTGGCAATTTTGAAAATACATTATTTCTTTTCTTTTTTTTTTTTTGGTGGGTACCAGGGGTCGACCTCAGGACCTCGCGCGCCAGCAGGCACCCATGCCACTGAGCGATATCACTGGCCCTTTTTTCGTATGTGGGTTCCGGGAGTCGAGCGCTTATGCCACTGAGCCATCTCACCGGCCCCGAAAATACATTATTTCTAACTACAGTATCCTCCTGCCATAGAGCAATGGAACTCAAGTCTTCCCAACTATGGCTTTGCACCCTTTGAGCAGCCCCACCCCCTTTCCATTGTCCCTCTCCCCTCCTAGCCCTCTGGTAACCGCTGTTAGCCTCATTGAGCTACTTATTTTCTGTACCATCCATTGCATTATGCTTATACTTCTTCTGACGGTATTTTGGAGACCACCTCAATTATGCAAACATAATCATTTCTTAAATTGTGGTGAAATACACAGAATATAAGTTTTCCATCTTCATTGTTTCAGCTGCACAGCTCAGGGGCATTGAGTACACTCACCAGTGTGCATCCAGCACCACCACCCAGCCCATCGCCAGAGCTCTCTGCACCTTGCAAAATGCAAACTGTGCACCCACTCAACAGTACATCTCCATTTCCCCACGCCTCTGATAACAGTCTTCTAAACTCAGGTTTAGTGTCTTTAATTGCTTTAGAAAGTAAGTTCTTCCGCCTTGGGCTGAGGCAAATTAGGCACTAAGCAGGGAGAGTGGCGCCAGCAGACTCTGTCCTTCTTGAGCAACCGCTTTCCCTGGGGACTTGTCATCAGAAGCAGGTGGAAGGCAGTGACAGAACCCAAATGAACACTGAAACCAGGAGTCAGACCAGCTTCTTCTGCAGTTTTCTCTCCCTACCAAGAGGCTCCTTACTGCACCTTCTGCTCTGAAACCTTGGTATTTGAGTGTTTTGTTTTGTTTTAGCAGCTTTTTTGAGATATAATTCACACAAAATAAAATTCACCAATTTAATGTCACAACGCAATGGCTTTAGTACAGGAGCAGTTTGCAGCCCTCACCTCAATCAATTTGAGAACATTTTCATCACTCCAAATAGAAACCCTGTACCCATTAACTGTGCATCATTTACCTTCTCCCCTACCTTATCTTGCTCCCTGCCCAGCCCCAGGCAGTCACCAATCTGTTTCCATTGTGGATTTGCTCATCCTGGATAGGCATATAAATAGAATCACATGCTATGTGGACTTCTGTGGCAAAATGTTTTACTTTAACAGAGGAATGCATTGCCTTTTACTAAGATTTCCCATATTAAGCAGTAAGAAACAATAGCACTGACCCTGACTCACAGCCAGGCAAGATGGGAGATTGGCAGAGTTGGAGGGGCTGTCAGAAACCTCTCCAGGCCTTAGGCTCCCCTGGGGCAAGGGGATCAGGGCTTCAGAACCTCCCATAGCATCACTTTCTAAAAGTATAAAGGCTTTTCCTTCTGGCCCTGGGGACTCCTTGGGGCTCAGGGCTCCAGGTGATGGGGAAGCCTCAGGCCTACAAGCATTTCAGGTCTCAATTCTCTGCCCTTTATCAGAGGAGGATGTGGGGGAGGGACACAGGCTGAAGTTGAGAAACCGGAGTGCGGCGGACCAGGGGAGCTACCAGGAAAAGCGTCCCGTTACCACACCCCCTGCCAGTGTTCTAGCCATTCTTCCAGATAGTAGTTCTTTCCTTTGGGCAAATCATAAACTCTCCTTCCATGTGTTTAGTGCTTTCATTTACAAAGCACTCTGGCACATATTGCCTTTGCAATATCTTTCATCCTATTAGTGTTGGTAGAGCACTAGCCATCTGTTTCCTTGTAACCAGGTTGTAGTAGAAGAGGTGCTTTGCCTCATTGGTGCTCCCAGACCACTTTTTTCTTACCTGTATTATAGCACCGGTGGCCTTTTCATTATGGCTATTTGTTTACACAATCTATTTGCCCCTTTTGACTACAGAGTACCCAAGCACGCTTCAGGCACATAGTAAGTGGGCAATAAAGGACAAGACAGCCCTAATATACAGGAAGAGGCCAGGGCTTAAGCATGTAAAGTGATTTCCCAGTAGACATCAGTCAATAGGTCTTGTATCTCTACACCTCAGATGCTTCCAACTTCACACTGGTGCTTATGGACATCTGTACAGTTGTTTGCAGTTTAAAAAGGACAAGGCACTCTCGTAAGAGCATTGTAAGGTAGGTACGATGCTTTAGAACTTAGAGAATAGGGGAACATACTCAGAGATATTAGGTTACTTACTGGACAAAACCAGCCTACAACAGGGCTTTGCAGAGCTGTACACCAAGGCCAGTTCTGCTCCTTCTGGCTGATTATTTAACTGTTTGAGCCACAGTTACTTCATCGCTAAATGGCATTGTAAAAACACTGCTTTGAGAGCCTTCTGAGATTTATAGATAATGTAAGCACATAGCTCGGGTCATAGTAAAACACTGAGCAGAACATGACAACTATTGCCAGTTTGAAGTTTGAAGCCCAAAGTTGCATCTGAGTTTTCTAACCAAGCGAAGCCTGAAGCCCATCGGTCTTGTAATACTTTCTTTTAAAATGTATATAGTTTGGGAGGTATAACACTTTAAAAAAAAATCACAGAAGATGAGTGTTGGGGAGATGTTGAAAGACAGGAGGAAACTGAGACTTGAAGCTGGAGGTCGCAAAGATCGACTTTACCTACTAAACCATCTTTCTGTCTGTGGTCTTTAGGGAGCGATAGAGGGGTTCTGGGGCAGCCCAAACACTGTGATGCTCCCCAGGGCAGCCCACACACCATTTACATTCTCTAGACACTGGGGACATGGGGCTTGGGGCTCCTGCAGGTCAGGAATGGCCCAGCACCCACTCTCTCTGCTCCCTCTTGTTGTCCAAGGGAGGGTGCATTTTGCAAGCTCACACACTTCCTTGAAGCTGAATACATGGGTTTCCAGATAGGTTTTGAATCTGAGAAGCATGTGCATTTATTCAACTTTGATGTGTCGACACTCGTTGGCATACGTGTGGCTCCTTTTGCAAAGTTTGGAAAATGAGAGCCTGGAAGATGAAGTGTTACCTTGTGCCTTGGCCACACTCGGAAGGGAGAGCCTAGTCACTCTGCATTCAGTTGGTGTTTATGAGAATATCATATGTAGTCCTGTCGACTTTCCCTAACCATTATAATGCAGTTACCACAGATAATGCTCTCCTAGTGCAATATGTTATCACCATTTTAACAACCTGACATCTGATCGACTCATATTATCACTTAAATGAATCCATTAAGCAGCTAAAGGCTTCCAGGAGTTGGATTCAAGAGCATCAAATGGGCAAACTGGCACCACTTCGAAGGTGGCTGACCCCCTCAGCTGGACGAAAGGCTCTGCACTACCTGGGGGTCACTTGGCCAGCTCGCCCAAGAATTTGTGAAATTTTTTTCTTCAGGGGCTGAGTAAGACACTGAGCTCTGAGCAAAAGAAGAAGGCACTGCCTTATTACACTCTTCTTTAATATAGAAAAGAAATGCTGGTGCCTATGAGCAAAGCAATGAGATGTAATCAAATCACAGCTCCAGCTACAGCACTAAGCGATTAAATTGGAGGGAATAATTGGAGGCTGAGATTGCATTTGCAATTATCAGTGGCCTGTGGGGTTTGATCTGAAGGATAATAAGAGCATCACTGAACATTTGTAAAATATACAAGGTTTCCAGACACTTGGCTCCTGTACTCTTTTATTTTATCCACTTCTATTTACTTTTTAAAATTTATCCCCATTTTACAGATGGAAGGAAGATTTTCATCAAGTCAGCCTCAGAACTGACAGGAGGAATAAATAAAACAAAGTATTGAAATGCCTGGCATTTGTTAATCCCTCTCCACATATTACTTTCAGTTATATGAAGATATTCCTTAATGGGAAGGAATATCTTCCCAAATTATTTCTCTAACAACCTGGGACTTAATCTATGTATCTCACACCATGTCAGTGGTCTGATTCCTATGGGACCTCTGACATAGAATATAGCTTTCTGAGTCCATTTTCATTAACAGATCAGAGGTGGGAGGAAATGATATACTAAGGAAAGGAAGGAAGTAAAGGAGGGACAGGAGGGACAGAGGCCACAAAATAAAATACAAATACAAATAAAACTCCATCTAGTTAAATAATTTAATTTCAGGATAGTGGAGTTTTGCTTACCATAAACCAGAGAATAAATTGTAGAAGAGGCCCGCCTGGGCCAGAAGACAGTGGGATGTCCCAAGTGTCTGGGAGGCTTGGATTGGGGAAGATTTTGAAGTTTAAAATCAAAGATGGAAAGTCTGTCCTTCGGTGGGACAGCACGAACTTTCAGAATCAGCTTCTACAACTTGAGAGACACAGTCATAATGACCCCAGGATCAGGAAGGAAAGGAAGCCAGGGGAAAGGGTAGGCTTGGAGTAGGTTGTACGGAGAGAGGGGAGCCACAGAGTACAGAGGACACAGGGGCACACTGGGACTGTTGCAGAAATCTGATATCAAACAGAATGGAAGACTCTTTGCTCCTGAGGAGTTGGAAGGTAACTTTATTTTAATGCTAGTGGGAACCAAGTCCAAATCACTAGCACAGAGTCAGCTTAGAGTTCAGCTTAAATACATTTTTGTAAGCCAGAAATACAAAGCTGATTGCAGGTTATTAAATGATTGGTTACATAGGTTAAGGCATATGTTGTCAGGCAGCTTTGTTCCAGGCAGGCTTTGCTAGGGAGGGGGATGTCCGAGTGGGTGAGTGAACTCAAGCAAGCATGTCCCTGACTGGGTTATTTGCCGTTCATGGTTTTAACTCTTCATGGAGTTTGGAGCCCATTGTCGAAGATGTGTGAGATCACACTGGGCGTGGGGCTTGCTCACTGCTTAGAATGGCCTCTGTCACTCCTGTCCCTCCTCTACTTCTTGTCTTTCTCTCAACAGTGACCTGGCCTGCCTTTGCCCTACTTTCTTCAGAAGCTACCGGAGTCCATATCAGATATCTTCCATGGCACCTGACCTGTCCACTCTTCCCCCAGGAGCATCCCTACCAGGCCATTTAGCTTTCTGTAGCCTCAAAACATTCCCAACCTTTTGCAAACACTGTGGCAATTCCAGTGGATTTACTTTCTCCTCATCTTGACCATTCTTACATGCTTTTTAATTTTCCTTCTATATCTTATTTCTTACAAGGCCAGAGGGAAGAGAGGATGACTGGCAGAAGTTAAAGGGCACTGGTACAAACTATATCTACTTTATAGTCACTCCTGACACTAATAAGCTGCAAATGGCATTCACCTGCTGACAAGCAGGCTTGGAGAGCCAGCCTAGAGCAGAGTTAACTTCCAGTCAGAGCAGCATATGGAATACTGAAGAAAAGCACGACCCTGAGCACTTGTCCCAGCATAGGATCCTGAGGTCATAGTGCCCACGCATCTCCTTTTGGGTGAAGTTCCTCTTACAAAGAAGTCAAAAGGGGAATGGCCTGGGGAGACTTGTTCAGGGCCCAGCCCTGCATTTGGTGTAGACAGGAGTCACTTTGGTGAGCCCCAGACAGAGAGGTGCCTGGGTGAATGGAAATCTCCCTGCTCCTGGAACAAGTTTGCTGTAGGGAACCCTGAAAAGGATTTTGCCCCCTCTGTGACTAACGGGGTAAAAAAGGGCACTTCCTGAGCTCTGCAGCCTGTACTATCACATAAATTGAAACAGACAGAATTACCATTGATACAAATTAAAAACAAATAAAAAGGGTACACAGAGCTGATTCTGAGAGTTCAAACTCCATTACCAGCTGATTTACTGAGCAGTGACCTGTGATTGTTGGGGGGACAGAGGCGGAGGGAGGAGTCCCTGTGAATCCCATTAGCCCCACTGCTGCCTGGCACACTAGTCAATAAGCTATTTAATTTAATGCGAAATGGTATTGACCAGCTGGGGAATGTGACTCACAAAAGAGGCAGCTGCAAGGAGCAGATAAAGTCTTCAACCTGGCCTCATTCTCGGGGTGTCCACCCCTTGGCATTTCCTCTGTCAGAATAGGAGAAGGAATCTGAGATTTGGGGGTGTTGGGGTCCCAAAGGGTCAGTGCTTAGGAGGATTACCAACACTGAGAGATGGAGGTCACAAAAGGCAGATTGGAGGGGAGATTGGTAAGAAAATGGGAAACAGATCTTCCAAACCAAGCACAATGTCATCTAGGACCTTTCTGAGTGATGGCAGCCAGCTGGGGGAAAATCACGCTATAGGGGACCTGTAGTGCATCCTTGGAGGATGGGACCAATAGTTTGTTTTGCTCTACTTTATGGGGGCAAGGAAGGACCCCAGTGCTCCCAGAACCTGAAGCACTCTTTGCTTACAATAGAATTGAAGCTAAGAAAACGAGTGTTAGCCTCACCATAACAGCAGCAATAGGGAAGGCAGGGAGGCTTTTGGGAAATGGATTGAGTGTGTAGGAAGTCAGAGCTGGAAAGAGCCTAGTTCCGTGCCCCCCCACACACACTTTTGAGGGAGTGAGATCTAGAGAAGTGATTGATAGAAGGTAAGAGATAACCGCAAGGCATCGAGACCATCCCACTCCAACCAAGTTCAGTGCAGTCCCCACTGCTCTGACGAGTGTGCTGGATACGTCGCGTGGACGATTGCTAGCCCCAGGCATACACTGTGGAGTCTGAGACACAAATGCAAAGAGCCAAGTTTTACAGGATAAGGAGGAAACAGCTAATCAGCAGTTGTCTCCTAGAGTAACATGACTTATTTAACAGACAAGTAGAGTGTTTATATGTGGGCTAAGTATTGTTCTAAGTGTTTTATAAGCATCTATTTCTCTAATCTTCAAAACAGCCCTAGAAGACAGGTGCTACTTTCATGCTCACTTTTACAGATGTTGACACTGGGGCCCAGAGCAGCTGAATAACTTTTCCAGGGCTGACACAGCCAGGAAACTGAAGGGCCACAGTCTGCAGGCAGCCTGGATCTGGAGTGTGCACAATGTGCTCCCCACTTTCGGTGATGCTGCCACCACTGTCACAAGCTCAGCAAGCACAGGGAATGTCAGGACAGCCCGGTCCTGAAGCACGAAAACCAGAAGCCAAAGGTGAAAGGGGCCGAAGGACAGAAGGAGGAGCCAGACAGATCCGGGACTGTACGAAGTGCAGTTTCTTAGGCACACATGAACAGAAGCACACTGTAGGTGGCAGCGAGAAAGGAAGGTCTGTGTTCCACCAGGCAGGAGGAGGTGAACAGAGGGGGCTGCAGGCAACTGCAGTGGACCAGGCCTTTCTCAAAGACTGGCTATGTGTCCAGCATCGGCTAAGAAACAGCCGGGCTTTGGAGGCCGCAAGACACATTCGGCTCTCTTAATAGATTCGTCCTGTAGGTCTTGGGATGTGTACCAGAGCCACGTGGTTGGTACTAAAATGGGGATTACACCCGTGATGGCTGTAGTCACTTTATGAATCCCAACAAGAAAACCACTGATATCTCACAGCTAGGAAGTGCCAGAGTCAAAACTCAAACTCAGATCTGTCTGTCTCCAAAGGCAGCATTTTCTTAATCCTCTCCTCATCCACGGCCAGAGAATCCGTACACATCCATGGTGCAACCTCATATTTTAGCTTCTCAGTGCTGAGTAGATTGTTTAGTTTCTAGATGATTCAATGTCCTCATCTATTAAACAGAGGCAACCTCTATTGTTGTGAGGATTTGATTATTTAAATGCATTCATTCATTAATGGATACCTATTTCACAACTGCTTTGTACTATGCATTGTTCTAGGCATTGAGAATACAACAACAGATTGGCATGATGCGAAACAGTCTCACAGGTACAGGACCTGTGAAGGTGCCCAGAGTTCTCTGTCCTGTGGGGCTTTATATGGTAGGATGAATGCTCTGATGTTGCCGTTAGGAAATTTTTAATGATTGCTTCTTATTTGAATTGTTAAGTGAAGCCTGATGGAACAGAGGAGCACATGGCAGAGCTTGGAGCGTCAGCTTCGCGTGTGGTCTTGCCTCTGGGAAACAGGTGAGGACCGCACCCCCCAGGGCTCAGGGCCACCATCTGCCTCTGCCGTAGTGGGAGTCTGGGTCAGATACACTGGCCTTGGAGCATTTTGTGGCAGGGCGTGGCATTGGCCGTTCCCCCTCTGGGCTGGCAGTGCCATGGAGTGTGTGCAGGCAGCTGACCAGGTGGCCTCTCGCCCACCCTGCTCCCAGAAACGACTTCATCTTGCCACAAAGGGCTGCAGTTCACACGGAGGTGGTGAGCATGAGGGAGGAAGGATGCCTGGATAGACTTTAGCCCCTGCAGGGCACAGCAACTCAGTCCAGCTCTGGCAGCCACCAGGCCATGGCCCTCGAGTGCCTGAGATATAGGATGGGCATCTAGGCACCTGGGAAAGTCTACAGTCAGCCTTGCAGTGAGTCTGTGCCTGACAGAGTAAAACCATGGAGAGCTGGTAAAAGTCACCATGACAGACTATGGAAGAAAGGAAGAAGACATATATAACACTACTTCAAAGAGAATTTTTTCTTGCCTTTTAAACAAGGGCCCTGCATTTTTATTTGGCAATGGGCCCCTGTATGCGTTTACCAGACCTGCCACAGCTAAATTCCATAGGCTGGGTGGCTTAAATAACAGAAAATTACTTTCTCTTTGTGCTAGAAACCGGAAGTCCACCATCAGGGTGTCAGCAGGTTTGGTTTTTTCTGTGGCCACTTCCCTTGGTTTACAGATGGCCACCTTCTCTCCATGTTCTTGTGTAGTCTTTCTTTTGTGTACACGCATCCTTGGTGTCCCTTCGTGGGAGCAGATGCCCTCGTTATGAGCACACCAGTCAGGCTGGATTAGTGCCACCCTAATGACCTGACCTGAAAAGGAACGCATCAGTAAAAACCCTCTGACTATGGTCATGCTGTGGTACTAAGGTCCAGGACGTCAACATACAAACTTAAGAGTTCAGCCCACAGCAGCCCCTCAAATTATGTAATGGGCATTGTATAGAAGTAGAAAAAAGACTCTTCTTGTAGAGCTTGCTTTCATGAGCAAGGAGATAGGCCGTTGAAATTGTAAATATGTAACAAGTCAGGGGTGGTGCTATGCAGAACAGTGACACAGGGTAAAAAGGATACAGGGAGAAGGACAGGGCATTGTTATGTTATGTAAGATGAGCAGAAAACCACCTCTGATAAACCACATTTAAACAGAGACCTGAAGGAAGCCAGGAAATGAGCAAGATGTACATCTGGATGGGGGAAAAAAGATAGAGTTATTAGAGTTATTAGTTATTTAAAAAGGATAGTTATTAGAACAGCATGGGGAGCATAGTAAGTCAGCAGTGTTTGTTGGCCATAGTCGCAGAGTCCCTATTACCCTCCCTGAGCGGCAACAGGCCACCCACACCCAGGCTCAGCCACAGCTCCCCTCCCTGCCAGGATGGCTCACTGCAGAGTCCACTCCAGAGAGACCGTGGTCGTCACCACGCAGGCCAGCCATGGCTTTCTACATCACAGAGCAGAATCCCACCTCACAGGAGTGTAAGGCCTGGCTTTGTATATCAGTCTCCACACTTCCACAGCACAAAATCTACCCTCGCAACCATTTCTGTCGCACTCCCCCAGATGACGGAGAATCTTCCCTCCAGGACCTTGGTCACAGAGCGCTCGCAGATACTCTTCAAGTGGAGTCTGCCGCCCTCCTCACACAGGAAGCTGCCACGCCCCACCCTGCTTTGGGCAGAGCCCTCTGTGACTCAGAGGAAGAGCGGCGGAGCATTTTCTCACTCATAGGTCAGAGAATAGCAGTGCAGGGACTACCCAGTCCCAACGTGTCTGAGAGCTTCTGTGATCCCCCATGGCATGTTCCAGCAGCCTAAAGAATCCCTTCAGACAAGTTTCTGTGGCAACAGACAGCATCTGAGGGATGAAAATTGTGTTCTGAATGTCAGTTGCATCTCACGAGCCAATAAAGTAGGGTCTCCGGGAGATATGGAGTGCAGATAATTCAGAAGGGAGGAAATGTGAAGTGAGCTTGAAGCCAGGAAACATAGAGTGCATAGAGTTTCTCCCAAAGGGCAGAGGTGTCCGAGAGGAAGAGAGAAAACCAGCTGCTAATACAGAACAAGAAGTGGGGTCCAAAAGAGAAGACTGGCAGCAGCTGTGGGGTTTTTCCCTGCACTCCGTCTCATCCTTTTTCTCAAACTCACTAGAAATGGACTGCTGATTCTCAGAAAGGCTAAAGAATTGACTTGAATTTAATTCTGGTAGCAAAGAAAGAGGATGGGAGAGCTCACGTAACCTTCCTCCAGTTCTGACACACAGGGCTCGGAGCAGGAGGCACAGCTTCGCACTCCCTCACTGTGGCTTTTGTCCTCCTGATCCTGCCCAGCAACTGGACCTCTGTAAACCATGGTTTCTCCACAATAAAAACATAATGACCACCCTGCCTCCACCAGAGCCCGTTTTGGGAGTCAAATGAGATAATAACTCTGAATATGTTTCGTAAATGGTAAAACATTAAACCAGCATTTCCCATAATGTTCTTTGTAGAACATTAATTCCAGGGGATGTTAAGAAAATTTTTCAACTTAAAAAAAAAAATAATAATAATAACCCAGGGCCAGGGAAATAGCTCAGTGGCACAATGCCCACCTGGCAAGCGCAAGGTCCTAAGTTCGGTTCCCAGTACAAAAGCAAAAGAAACAATAATAAAGTTAAGATTTTTTTTTAACTGTGGAGTTTGTGAGTATCTTTCTACTACTAAATTGACTGTGGAATCTTTTATTGCAGAGTATCTTGCATGACTCAAGCTTTCAGAGCACACTTTGAGAAATATTTCCCTGGAGAAATAGAAACAATTCACACTGTTCCTGGCTGTTGTATGAATAGCAGTAATGTGCAGAAGAGAAGAGCAAGAAAAGGAGACTGGAACTTGTCACCCCTTGGGTGAATCTAAGGCAAAACAAAATTTAAGAACTCAACCCTTTCTTAGGTTGTAGATTAGACTACATGTTGTGATTGCATCGTGTCCCCTCGAAACTACCAATAATTCATACGGACTTTATTTGGAAATAGGGTCCTTTACAGAGATAATCAAGTTAAAATGAGGTCATTAGGTTGGGCCCTCGTCCAATATAACTAGTATCCCTATAGAAAGGGGAAATTTGGATACAGCAAAAGGAGAATGCCATATGAAGATACTGACAGAGATCAGAGTAGTGCATCTATAAGCCAAGGAAAGTCTAAGATAGCTAGCAAACTAGATTAGAGGCATTGAACAGGTTCTCCCTTACAGTTCTCAGAAGGGACCAACCCACCTGGGTATGGTGGTGCACACTGGTCATCCCAGAACTCTGGGAAGCTGAGGCAGGAGCACTGTCAGTTTGAGCCCACCTGGGCAGCTGAGCAACTTAAGGTCTCAAAATAAAAATATTTTTTAAAAGGCTGGGGTTGTAATTCAGTATAAAGGCCCTGAGTTTAATCCCTCATACAAAAAAAAAAAAAAAAACCTCGACACTCTAATCTTGGGCTTCTAACTTCCAGAACTGAGGTACTGTGTTCCTGTGTATGTGCTACCAAGATTGTGGAACACCATTGCAGAAGCCATAGCAAACTAACGTACCAAATCCCCTGTGAAGAACCTGGAAGCACCCGGGTCTACAAAGATGGAGCAAGCTGGAGCCCAAGTTGGGTTCTAATTTAATAAGGTCAGAAGACAGTTCTCTAATGCCTGTACAAATGTTCCTCTTTAGCGACCGAGGCCCAGTCCTGCAACTAGGTCGTTAAATGAATTGGTTGGTGAATGACGAACTGTATATCATATGTACATTACAATATTCAGAATGAAGAGATGGTCAAAGGAAACTCCAACTTGATGACTTTGTTTTTACTTACATAACTCTTACATGTAGTAGTGTAATATATAACAACATAAAACTACAGTACTGTACAGTACAATGAACAAAGATTACAGTATTGTGTAAACAAGGTGTACTGTACAAAAACAAGACATCGAGGCTCTATAAACAAGATAGGCAGAACTGTACCCAGCAAAAGACAGGTTGTAAGTCTGAGCGGTGGGGGGTAAGTCCAAACTGTCATTAAACATGTTGGTCATTAAACAAGGAGCATCTGTATTTTATCCCTTGAGCTCAAAGCAAACCATATTTGAAAAATTAAGCAACTCTGAGGAAAGCCTGAAGATGGCCTGCCTTCCTTGGGAACATTTATCCCCACACAGAGGAGGATAAAGGGATGGCATACATATGCAATAGTTGAGGTATTTGGTCCTCTTAAAAATAACATACCCTCACAAACCGTGACTGAGTTTCAGCTGGGTGTGTCAACAGTGCAAACTCTGTTGGGTCCAGATGTAAAATGTAATCATGGTGCCCAGTGCCTGGCACACAAGGGCTGTTCGAGAAGGGGCAGGACAGCACAGCAGTTCAGTAGGGCAGACTTGTCTCTCACAGGGATGCATAAAAAGTTCCAATTGGTTCTAACCAATGAGTCTTCCAAGCAGTACAAGTCTTAGTCCAAGTGCTATTTGACAAGGCATTTTTAAGACTGGTTTTATTCTAAAATAACCAATTCTTACAAATATTTAAACAACATGTTGATACTCTTCTCTAGGACTTCTGACAGGATCAAATATTTGTCCTCTGCTGTGACATGTTTCCGTGCCAGCAGGGTCAGTTCAGAATACTCACACTGCATTTCCTGCCTCGTGATTTCAGAGAGCGTCATTAGCGCTCTGCTATTTCTTTCCAAATTCTAATATATTATATGGAGCAAATGCACTCTTTTTCATAAGCTCTGACAAATGGAAAAATAATATGGACAGAATAACAGCTTCTATTTTGCTCAGACCTCCAGAAACTTCCAAACTAAATTAAATCTTCAGTGTCGACAAATTATTAGAATGTTGCTTCCTCTGTTTTTTGAGTGTATGATTTTGGCTTCATACTTCTATGTTTAGAGGTTTACTTTATCATTGTCTCTCTGAGGCACATCTTAGATCTTTTTCCTGAATTCCAAAACCCAAATATCCAGCTGTCTACTTTGAGTCTCTGCCTGAATATCCACAAGACCTCAAGCTCAAACCAACCTTCAATATTGTGCTTCCATCCTTCCTTAACAGCGCACAAATCATTTTGTGTATCTGTCTTGATGAACATCGCCTCCCTACCCCACACATTTGAGAGAACCACTGCTCTTTAACTATCCATGGTTGGTCCATTCTGCTGACCTTAACTATTTGCCTACTCATTCTGCCACAGTCCATGTACTGAATCTACCTTGCTTCATGTCTCGCTGGGTTACTGCAACACCCTCAGGTGTTTCTCTTCCTCCAATTCAGTTGTCTCTGTCTGCTATAACAAAATACCTTAGACTGGGTAGTTTACCGGAAATTTAATAATTTATCAGAAATTTATTAATTTATCAGAAATCAATTACTCATGGTGCTGGAGACTGGAAGTCCAAGATCAAAGTGCCTATAGACTTGGTGTCTGCTGAGGGCTGGTCTCTGCTTCCAAGATAGAGGTTTGCTGTGTCCTTACATGGTGGCAGGGGTGGAAGAGAAAAAAGCTCAACCTCAAGTCTTTTTATGAGGACACTAATCACATCCCAAGCCCCCATCTCTTACAACACTCATCTTGGCATTCAGGGTCCCTTAAGTGAATTTTTGAGGGACACATATGTTCCAACCATAGCATCAGTAATGCTACTCACTATAAAATCCCTGGCAGGCTTGTTCTGGTGGTGAGGATAGATTAGGTCCCCTCCACGTGGTGCACATGGGCGTCTCCCGTGGTCACCTCCATAGCCTCATGAATCTTTGCGTGGTCCCCATGTTCACTTCCACAGCATCAGGGCTAAGCACAGCAGACATACTCACTTTCATGGGCTTATTTTTCATTTTGCTAGAGATCGTGATGTAAGTTCCAAACATTGGGATTACCTTCAATTTCACAATGGAAATCAATCTGAAATATATGCCATCTCTGAGCCTCTTTCCTCTGACTCAGTGGCACCACCATCAAATATTGCGACAACTCTGACTCAACCAGAAATAACCATTGTCTCCCCAAAATAAAATGTCAGATGAAAAATAAACCACCGGCCTTTGGACTTGCTGTTTTCTTTTCCTTGAATGGCATCTAGAAACCCAGTTCACCTGGATACTGGCAGATCATTCTTAGGCTCAGCTCAGGTATCATTTCCTCCTTGGGAATGGTTTTGCTTTCCCTTGTCTCTCCCTGCGACTTATGGAGCTGTCTTGCCCGTGTGTTTCCAATGCATCTTATACCTAGTTCTACTATATCTTATCGCACTGTGTGATAATGGTGTGTTACGTTGTCTGTACCCACCCTCGCCACTATCACTAAATTTTATGTTCCTTCGAAGTAAAACTGGCTTATATCAATTCTGTCACCAGAACCTAGAACAATAGCTACAACACAGATGAATTTAAGAGAAAGTTTGTCTAGGAAGTGAACAAATGAAAGCCTTCCTGGAAATGTATGAGTTATAATAGGTGACTTAAAAATAGTAGCCTTTAAAATATAAGGCCATATCAAGTATAGCAGGTCATAATTACTACTAATGACTTGATTGTGAAGTCGTTTGTGTCTATGAATATGTATACAACACTTACTATATGCTCCCTACCTATGTAAACATACATAATTATTTGAAATTTGTTATATGACTTTTATATAGCAAAGCCTTAGGATGTACCCAACCACAGGCTACAAAAGCACATCCCCTGCCTCTAAAACACTTGTATCTAGACAAAATAAGACTCTTTTACAGAGAGCAAAACTGAGACACAGAGAGAATGATTAACTCGTCCAAGGTTGCTCAGGGAATAAGTGGTAAAATCAAGATTCACACGTGGGACCTCTGGCTCCAGATTCACACCACTTTCCACACATGCTAACTGTGAGACTTTGAAGGAAAATCTAGAAATCTCACCACCTTATCTCATAATGTTATTGTTGGAAAGCCCGAGGAGGCCTGAGAAGTACACAGAAAGATGTCATGGGAGAGATAGGATCGAGTTGGCCTGAAAGCACTGGCTGTTCATGAAGAATAAGAAAAAAGAAAGCCATTCCAGAGTAGGAAATGCCATAAATAAGACCCATGCTTCGACGAGTTATGGAAAGCATTAAAAAAGTAAAAGGAAGAAAAATATTGATTATTCAGGGACAGCAATTGTGCAAATAGGTTTATTCTACTTTTCTCCAAGGTTTTTTTTTCTAAATTCTGTTTTTATTAATTTTTCCACATTGTGATCATGTTGCATATACAATATAGAAACCAGCTTTTTAGAGACAGGGTCTCACTTTGTAGTGCAGGCTGGCTTTGAACTCACTATGTAGCCCAGACAGCCTCGAACTCTCACAGTGATCCTCCTGCCTCAGCCTCCCGGAGTGCTGGGATTACAGGCGAGCACCATCACACCCGGCTGAAATCTGTCGTGACCCGCGGAGGCTCCGACCAGCAGAGCTCCCAGGGGCAGGAACGCGTAGCCCGAGAGACAGTATGGGGATGAAGAAAAACACATACGCAGTTTGAAGGTGAGGGCAAGAGAGTGAGTTTATTGAGGAAGTGCCAAGGCTTATATCTCTTTGAGGGAAGCAGTGGGAGGGTCTAATGGGTGACGTAGGATCAGGATGGGCGGAGGGAGCGCATGCTCAGACGGGAAGCTGGGTCATTTATGGCTCTCTACATATGCTCCTTTTTCTCCAAAAGAAAATATTGCTGACCATGAGTGTTTGTATGACCCTGAATGTGGCCTGTCTTAGGTTGTGGAGGTTACTGCAAGTCTTTTTTAGTTTTTACGCATTTGATTTTTCAGGCCTTACCCGTCATTGAGCTGACCACTAGCATCGCCAGCATCCCGGCGAAGAGTGGGGCTCTGTCTTAGGTGGTCCTGAGAGTGCTAGTGACTTGTGACTCCATCTTACCCATCATTGGCCAACATTCTTATATGCTGGGGCCTCAATATCATCATAGGGTTCGGCTTGTTTGTATTTATCAGCGTCTGCCATAGCTAGACACTGATAATGAACTTGGAGAGGTCTTTCCCACACAGGAGCAAGGGCCGTTTTGACGGAGGCGATAAGTCTCCTAAATAGGAGAGGACCAAGAGCCAAAATGAGGACCAAAACTATAAGGGGGCCTAAGAAAGGGGCAAGGTAGGGGAGAACAGTTGAGAACCAAGTGTTGGGGAATAAGGCTTGTGTTCTGGCTATTTCTCTCTTTTTAGGGCATCATTTAATTTATCCATAGCGTGTAAGACCACGCCAGAGGAGTCAGTATAGAAACAGCATTCTTCTTTGAGGGCCGCACAAAGGCCACCTTCCTTGAGGAAAAGAAGATCCAAGCCGCGCCTGTTTTGGAGAACAACTTCAGACAGGGAGGTTAGTGATGTTTGTAGGGCGCGAATAGAGGTTTCAACATTTTTTAGGTCTTGGTCAACGGCCTGTAAGATGTTATTATATTGGGTTTGTCCAAGGGCCAAAGCCGTGGACCCAAGGGCGATTCCTGATGCGGTTCCGAGGACGAGAAGAGTGGTGGTGGTGAAGACCTCACGTTTTTTGCGAAGGTGGGATAAAGTTAGGGGTGGATCTCTGGGGTCAGGATCGAGGGTGAGGGGATAGTTTGCTGGGTGAAAGGTGATGTGTGGGAGGATAGCAACGGTGACACATAGATCTTGTTTTTCTCAGATTACCTTAATAGATATTTGTGTAGATAATCCAGTCTTTTGACATAGCCAATATGTAGGGGGCGTAACAGAGAGAAAGGTGTTGGAGTCGTTGAGGGGGTATAGGGTAGAGCAGGGTGACCTCAGGGTGGTCATAGGGGAACCACTAGCGCAGGTACCGGAGCCCTCCACGCTGGAGAAGGGTACGGATAGTACTAGGTTGGGGTGTTTAGAGGATGAAGACCGGTCTTGAGGGCTAATGGTGGCGTTAGATGTGGCGTAAGGGTGGTAGAATGGGGGAGTAGCTTGTAAACAAAGCCAACAGGATAGGGCGGTGAGGTTAGGCTGGGAGGCATCGAGCCAGAGAGCCATGGATTGGACCATTTTGACAAGGTCAGAGGATGAAGACGTGAACTGGGGGAAGGGAGGGGTGTTTGGGGGCGTGACGGACAAATGAGAAGGTCGGGTGAGGTTGGTGGAGGGTTAGGTTTGTTAGGAGGAAGAGTAGGGGATTGGGATAGCTGAAGTTTAAATGTTTGATGTAACTTATTGGCAGTTTGTTCAAGGTCAGCAATGTGAGTCATAAGTCAGGCCATGAAGGCATCAGAGTCAGGGGAAGCAGGAGATGGGGGGTAGAAGGGAGGGAAGTTAACAAGGAATGCAGAGGCTGTGAAAGGGGGGGCGGAGGGCAAAGGGCCGGAGTGAGTGGAATCGGGAGCAGAAAATGGCGGTGGCAGTTTGGTGCAAGATGGCGGAGGGGAGTTGTAGAGGGCGGAAGTGGGCAGTGGCGGGAGGTTAGGGTAGGAAAATGGCGGTGCGCCACAAGATGGCGGTTGCTCAGGGTGTCCGCATGATTGGAGATCACTCCTACAAAATGGAGGATCGTCTTCATGCGGAAGGGCGGGAGCAGTAAGAGATGGGGTAGGGGACGGGCAGCCATGTTGGTCCTCAGGTATGTCAAGAATCACGGAGGTGGGGGGGCTATGATGGGGGGAATGAGAACAAAGGGAAGCCTCAGCTTGAGCTATAGTTTGTGCTATGTGGGGATCGGAAGGGCGAGCCTGTAACAATTCAGAAATTAATGTCCAATATGTGAAGGCAGTCACGGGGACTTTTTCAGGTCCGAAGACCCGGTAGTAATCTTGGAGTGCATAACCCACACGGCTCCAAACCTTCACATTGATAGTACCCTCCAGTGGAAACCAAGGGCAGATTTTATTTATAAACTCAAAGTAGGCAGTTAGGTGGGATTGTTTGATTTTGACTCCCCGGGCTTTGAGGGCCTGGGAGAGCCCTGAGACAAAGAGCTCATGTTCACTGAGATTCTGTCCCATGTTACATCCTACAGTATGAAAATGCTTACCGTGATTCAGACGAGAGACGAGAGAAGTCCTCGCGCGGATCACTGAGGGGGAGTCCTCATGGATGGGTCAAAGGCCAGCCGGGCACTCTTTTAAACCTTTGTAGGGTGATCCCTCATAGAACCTGTCGTTCTCGAGCCCCACGTTGGGCGCCAAAATGTTGTGACCCGCGGAGTCTCCGACCAGCAGAGCTCCCAGGGGCAGGAACGCATAGCCCGAGAGACAGTATAGGGATGAAGAAAAACACATACGCAGTTTGAAGGCGAGGGCGAGAGAGAGGGAGTTTATTGAGGAAGTGCCAAGGCTTATATCTCTTTGAGGGAAGCAGTGGGAGGGTCTAATGGGTGACGTAGGATCAGGATGGGCGGAGGGAGCGCATGCTCAGACGCGAAGCTGGGTCATTTATGGCTCTCTACAAAATCAACTTTTTCTTTTAAAAAAAGCTGTATACTGATAAACATTTCTTGTTATTATAATTAGGAATAAGCATTATTTTAATGTTCTCATGATTATTACACAGATGTATGATCGTTTGGGTATCTCCTTGTTGTTGGAACACTTAAAGTCATATAAAATCTTTTGAATTAGAAACAATTCTAGAACGAATACCTTTTTCTATTAAACGTTTTCATAGTTACTGTTACTTCCTTAGGATAAAATTGCAAAAGCAGAATCCCTAGGTGTAATGTTACTAATTTATTTTTACACACCCCCCCCAGAAGTAAATTAACAATTTCTGGAACTAGGACCTCACTGGTAAAGAAGTTGAAACCTCTGTCCTCAGGACTTCACTTTTTAAAGGAAAATAAATTAATAAGTATAGACAAATAAACACAATAAGTAGGGAAACTGCTTTAATTGAAAGGGAAACAAAATCTGGGGACCTCAGTGAAGAGAATGACAGGCTCTGCTGAGAAAGCAAGAGAACGCGTCATACAGGAGGTGACTTCTGAGATGTGTTTGTCAGATTAGTTTTCCTCTGATAATTTATTTTATGAAGAAAGCAGTTGTGTCTGATCAAGTCAGTGCTGTCGTAAAGGTATCGCTACTCACCCAGAAGGAGGAGGCTAGAGACGATCGTTGTAAAGATGCACTCTACTTCGCTATTGGCTAATTTGGTCATTCTTGGTAGCTCATGAGTTGCAGTTTGAGAAAGGGTAGCACTTTGCTGGTGTTGCTCACTTTGAGATAGGAAAGCAACCATTTCCACTTTGGAAGATCCAAGCAGCAGCAATGTTTTTATTTTCCATTACTGGAATGAAATATATGAGCATAGGTACTTTCTAAAGAAAAGAGAGTGACCTAGTTTGCTGTTCGGGGTTCCAAGGCAAGGCACTGGGCTCTGGGGAGGATCTTATAGCAGATGCCTCATGGCAGACAGGGAGAGGTCGTGGGGTGAGACAGGCAGTGAGAGAGAGGAGGGACCATGCTTGCTCTTTTTATAACAACCCTCTCAGGGGGATTAATTTGGAGTCCCAGAGAACCACCTTCCAAAGGTGATGCCACCATGACGTAATAAGAAAGTCAAAGGAGATACCCAACTGTTCCATTTATTAAGTATTTGGGTATATATAGTAAGTAGTAATGTCTTAAGTGCATAATAGCCACCCAAAAAAAGAATGCACACTACTTGAAAGCAAAGAAATCATATTTTATACTTTTTTTTTTTTTGTGGGTACCTGGGGTCGACCTCAGGACCTTGCGCGCCAGCAGGCGCCCGTGCCACTGAGCGATATCACCGGCCCCTTTTTCGTATGTGGGATCCGGGAGTCGAACTCGGGCCCTCGCGCTTGCAAGGTAGGCGCTTATGCCGCTGAGCCATCTCACCGGCCCGCATATTTTATTCTTAAATAACCACAGTTACATAGTCGTCAGTTAGCGTGTGCTTGTACAGAACTTTCCGAACCTTGTGATCTCAGCAAGCAGGGCCACTCCTGTGTCCTGTTGTTGGTCAGAGGAAAGACCAGGCCCCGCTCCGCGATGTGGCGGTGCACTGCTGGTGGGAATGTAAAATGGGAAAGAGTGCAGACATTCCTCAAAGTCATTAAACACAGAATTTCTATGCGGTTCAGCAATTCCAATTCTGGATATATACCTAGAAGAAATAAAAGCAGGGATTCAAACCTGTACATCGGCGTTCGCGTACTACAACATAGGAATAACCCTATGCTACATGAAACAAATTGGTCACTTAATCCAAATATTGAAATAGAGGAAAAATAGTCTATGCTTATGCTTTGCACAAAAATGTAAATGTAATTAATGCCATCGACCTATTGAAATGGGTAAGATGGTGAATTTTGTTATATGTATTTTACCACAGTTAAAAGTGCGATGACGTGGAATGGAGTGTCTGGAGTCTGACAGGTGTTGCGTGTCACCATTTTCCCCTCAGATATTTGAAATGTCTAGTGGAATCTCTGTGGGTTGCTCAGAGCGCAGTGTGTCTTGGCCTCCAGTTTGGGGACCACCAGGCCATGTGTCTGTCTCAAGTGTATTCGTTTCACTTATGGGTGGTTACAGGAGAAAGGGCCTGGCTGAGGCCCCCGTGCTTAGTTCTGCCCTTGAATGGCTTTGGGACCTGGGAGGGTCCCTTGACCTTCCTCACACTCAGCTCCCTCTCTCAACAAAGGTAAAGATAACACAATCCACACCAAATAAAGGCCACTATTATGTTCTACACACCACTTAAAGGACTCAGAAAAGGCAGACTTTCCACACACCTCAATGAAAACCCTCAAAATAGGAATCGAGATCCTGGAGCCCTGCAACCTCTGCTCATTGCCCTTGGCACCCTTCTCTCTTTCCTGAACTTTGTGTTCTAAACATCCCATCTTCCCTCCAAGGTCTTTCCCCTCACTGTACCTTCTACCTAGAAAACATTACCCTGCTCTACTTGCTTTACCTACAGTAAGCAATTCCTGCTTATCCTTTCATTTCCTGTTGCAGGGTCACTGCATCCAACTGAGAAAACTTCTCTAATGGCACAGGTAGCCAACTAGAATCCCTGCTTTGTGGCCCTTGTTTCTTGTTTTCCTCACCTGGTTGCAAGCAGCTTGAGGACAGGCATTGTGTCCCCACTGCCTGACACAGCTCCTGGGACATAATAGCATTCAGTAAGCACGGGTACCCTCCTTCACAGGAAACGTCAACACTGGCACAGCCGAAGCTGACAGGAGGGAAAGAGCCAGACTGCATTGCTGTGCGCCAGCTTCACTCCTCATCCACCTGTCTTCCCTCCTCCTCTCTTCTCAGTATCTCCTACTCTGTGCTTGTGTCTTGCCACTGTCACACCAGAGACTGATGAGCAGGTGCTATTCTGTTCTGTGATCCTGATGGCAAGAGACGAGTTTCCATCTTGGGGACAGAGTGATGAGAATCTGCATATTTCAGAAGTATCTTTGGACAAGTACTAATCCAATTCTCTCCCTCCTCAAAGCATAAGAAAGCGTTTTGGCTCCTTTCTGTGTGAATCCTTAAGTGAAAAGATCTTTAACAGCAGTTCTGAGCTCCTCCTCTTAAATTTCCACCGACAATCAGGACTGCACGGGCAAAGTACACCCAGAGAAGCTCTCGTGTGAAAGAATTGGATGAATCTCTTCACCCAAATGCTCGGTGCTTCTTGATAAGATCCTTGCACCAGAGATAGCACTGTCCACATTTACTCGCAGGGAACTTGGCTCAGAGTAGGTAAGTAATGGTCCTGGGGTTGCACAGCTGACTGTGTCCTCAGTGGAGCAAGAAATCCTATCCTCTTCCATTTCTTCCTCTCCCCCACCCACGCACTCCCCGTTCCAACATGTAGAAAGAGAAAATCTTGCAAGCATTTCCCCCTTAGAAACTCAACTCATTTTCTTGGGTGCTGGGGCTTATGAGGAGCTGAATGCCTATGATCTTGTCTGCCACTTAACTGAGATTAGCTAGAAGCAATCTGCTTAAAGTTTAAGCGTCAACTTATCACTTTGTTAACTGTGCATTCATTTTCAAGGGGATGGTTAACTTTAATGGCATTGGGGGATTGAAGCATGTGGAACAGGTTCCATGACATGAGGGAGCCAGAAGGGAAGTGAGAGGCCTTCCCTGTCAGATGTCGTGTGGAGGGGGAGCTGGTGTAGAAATCTGTATTAATTGTCAGCCTGCAATTTCCGGCAGGGGACAGCCTCCTACTTTGTCACTCTATGATTGACACCAAGAATCCACTCTGCTCTGAGGCAGGACGGTGCCTGAAAGGAACAGAGGAGGGAGGGGAGGCAGTCAGAATCCCTCACGGCCTCCAGAGAAGGAACGCACAGGCACTCCGAAGTTGCCTGTTGGGAGGGAACTTCGATCCCCCTACCCACTTTAGAGAAAAGGAAACCGGAGTTCAGGAGGGAAAGCAACTGGTCCTAGAGCCCATAGCAAGTCAGAGCTGGAATAGACGCAGCACTGTTTCCCATAGCGCCCCTTCCAAGAGTCTCTTGACTTTGGGTGGCAGCAAAGTACAGCTGGCTTAATGCTGTTAATCAAAAGCAAGACCTCCTCGGCCTTTCATGCAAACACCCTTTGATTCCATGGGTGTGGCGTCACAGTCTCTCAAGAAAAAGCAAACTTTTCCCCTGAGAAGATGAACAGGCTCATGACTTCTCAAATGCCCATGATTATGTCTCCTAGTCATCTTTAGGTTGTACTCTCCTAGTTGTTATATGTCCTTATTAGGGAGGGAAAACGAGCAGTTTTAATTTACTTGATGTATGAACCAGACAGAGAGTCTGAAAGGTAGTTCTGAAGAATGCTATGAATACAGGAAGTCAGCCTGCCTGAGGATCGGGAAGCTTCGGTCTTCATCCTCATAGCTAAATTAAGATTGCCTTGCTTGGCCTTTCAGAGGTGCCACATTCTGGCTCCTTGTCAGCCAGCCAACCTGCTTTTCTGGAGCCATCCCAAGTCAGGCAAGTGACTGTTCATCTGTTTGTTTTCCTGATTTTGTGGACAGATCTCCTAAACTAGTGGTTCTCGGCTAGGAGTGATATTATTGCCTAGCAAGCATTCAGCCAGGTCTGGAGACACTTTCGCTTTCCACAGCTGGGGCAGTAGAAGCTGTGGGTTCTAGTATGGGGAAACGAGGGGTGCTGCTAAACTGCCTGTGGTAGGCAGATCATCCCTGCAGGACAAAATTATTTAGCTCCAAATGTCAATACGACTGAAGTTGGAAACCCTTGTCTAGACGTGGATCTCCACTGCGCCCTCCGCTCAGCTGTGTTCACATGATGGGTTTCGGGGTGAGGTGGGGGCGAGTCTGAGGGTCACTATGGGCTCTTCTCGTGTTGGGGGGGTTGCGCTGTGTGTCTTTCTCTTCCACAGATTGGCCTATGCTCCTCACATGGCAATGATCCCAGAGTTCCCAAGAGCAGCAAGATAGGGAAAGTTCCAGCGCTTTGGCAGATATTTGAAAAATGCGTGTGTTGCAATGTCTCTGTGCTATCTTGGCTCGTGACAGGTCCTCAGGACTATTCACTCCCCGGTTCTCATTCAAATGGCATGGTGCTCACTTTCCTTCCGCGCTATTGATTTTTCCTTCAAAACCGCAGTCCCCTCTGTAAATGAGTCTACCCCTTATTGAAACTCTGCAAGTCGCTTCTGGGGTTTAAGCCATCACCCAGCTCCACCTGCGTGATTAATATTGGAGACCAGGAGTAGAATCACAGCTCCATGCTGGCTGTTTGGGGTATCACCAGATAAGCCAGTGCCTAAGAGGAACGTCACCCACCAGGAAAGCAGCAGCTGCCTGAGACAACTGTGCTTTTCAGCTAAAGAAAGCCTGGGGTTCCTGACCTTCTTCCAGGCCACCTGACCCGAGTCAGGCAATGTCTGGAGCCCCACACCTCACCTGGTTAGTGGCACTCTTCACACAGGAAGCAGGCCAGGCTGCCAGGGCACCTTCGCCGGGCTTGCCCTTCTCGCCCTTGGTTCTCTGGGCTGTGGCCTTACTTCCTTCTCTGCCACACTACCTTCCCCAAGTGACAACCAGCATTGCAGGCCCAGGCAGAGGGGAGTATTTACTGTTTGTTGTTAGACTATTAAGAAGCACAGTCTGTTAATGGTCCCTGATTGATTTCTGGATGGTTTTTTCCTTGTGGGCTGCTGTAATGCCACTGCAGAGGCTGGCCTGAGGAGACAAATTGTTTACTTAGTTCCTTATCCCTAGGGCCACTAGAAAAAAGCCAGAGGAAGTTCTGAAAGGAGCATCCAGGTAGGGCGTGCCAAACTGACCCTCCCTCCCCTCCAATCTCATTCTCTGGAAGAGGAAGCAGCCTGGCCTTGGGCCTGAGCCACTGAGCTGGAAGCCTGTTTCTTCCCGGAACTGGTTCAGTTTCCGTTGCCAAGGTTCTGTGACCTTGGGCCCTGTGTGGAAACACACAGCATCTGTTTTCTCCCTTGTAAATAAGCATAATCGTCTCTCAGAGGTTTGAGAGGATCCTGAAATACTCTCTAGAAATTTCTGAGTAAATAGGCTCATTTGATAACACTGACACAATGGAATTAGACCTTTTCCATGATTAGCAATTCTGCTAATGCCAGGAGTAACATGGCTGCTTTCTCTTCCTCCGCACCGAGGCGCAGGGTACCAAATATGCCAAGTCTCAGAGGAAAACAGGAATTGTATCACTTTCCCTTGAAGATGAAGTTTAAAAAAACTTGTCTTTGTTCCCTTCAAGAAATAAAAACTTTGTTTACTTTGGAATTTTTTAATTTGAAAGAGAATATTTTTCAACATGCAAGTCTTAAAAATGGAGATAATACATTCATAGTAACACGTCCCTTATGTGATATTGCACAGTTTACCAAATTGGGTTCTCTGCAGGCACCTAAGAGTAGAATTGGTGGTGGTTCATTCTCTCAAAAAAATCTTTACTGAACCTCCACTGTGCGTGAATCACAGTTCAGGCCCTCAGGATAGAGTGGAGAAGAAGGCAAAAAGTCCCAGCTTTGTGGAACTTACATAGCTCGAGGAAACAGAACAAGAAGCATTAAAAAATATAAAAATGGAACACAATGTCAGGAGCCGTGAAGAAAATAAATTGGGATAATAGTATAGACACTGTGTTACAGAGGGGGAGTGTGGGGCACCATTTTAGCAAGGATGAGGGAGGGAGTTTCTGACGCTGATGTTCGACCAGGGACTTTAAAGAAAGAAGAGAGAAACACGTTTGGACTTCTGGGAAGAGTGGTATAACACGAAAGTAAGTGCAAAGGCCCCGGGGTGAGAATATGCTGGAAGAATAACAAAATCATTCCAACTCCTCCTGTTCAGATTAAATGCTTTCTCAAGATCCTATCCAGCATTTTCTGTCTCCCTAAAAGAATTCAGTCTTTCAGTTATTATTTATTCACTCTTTACAGGTAATAAAGAACAGCAACCTAAACTGTAATTATGTGGAATCACATTTCCGGTCAAAGCTGGCTGAATTCAGCATAGCTGCTCTTCCAAAGAAAGGCTCCAAATTTGAAGGCACGTGTGGGATCTTTGATTCCAGTGAGACCTCCCGAGGCTCGGCACTGCGTTTGTCCTCAGAGTTAAGTGAGAGTGGCGGTTCCTGTAAACGCAGGGGTGAAAGGAAGGACCCCATCAGGCTGCAGGACCCCGGAGAGGTCACCCATGGAGACTGAGAGCACTGGAAGGCAGGCACATGGAGAGGCTTTGCTGATGCGAGAAAGCATACGTCCCGGCTGCACAGTACCTGCTTTCCCGTCGGACCTGAGCCAAGCCAGACAAGGGAAGCCCACTGTGCAGTGCGCCTCCCCAGCCGCGGGGCAGAGTCTCACAGGCACCCAGCTCAGCTTAGTCCCACAGTGGACGTCCACGGAGCACCCCTCCCGCTTTCCTGAGTCTCCACTTCAGCGCATCTTGGCACCAGAACAAAAATATTTGGTAACCCTTGACTATCTCTGTCTTAAATTAGTGGAACAGGCTAGAAGGGAGAGAGAGAGCGAGAGAGGGAGGGAGAGAGAGACTTTCTGTGAGCCAGCTCTGTTAAATTGCTTTTGGTCTGAACTCACGCCTTTTCTCCACTCCCAGCCAATCAACTCAATACCCTAGATTTCTACATAGGAAGATTGAAAAGCAGACCATTTGTAATTTTCTCTTTTTTTTGAATTGGTCCATTGTCAAATTTCTGTCAATGACAAGCTGTGTGCGTGTGCCATTCGCCTGCTGCTTCCTGGGCCACGCATCTTTCTTCCCAGCCCTTCTCTACCCTTCCATATGGTCTCCCTCCTGCCCCACCTCTGTCTCTGTAAGAGGTCAGGGATAGGCTACACACACCGTGGAAAAGGCCTCGATTCCCACAGCCCCACTTTTTTTTTTTTTTTTATGGGTACTGGGGGTCGACCTCAGGACCTCGCGCTTGCCAGGCAGGCGCTTACGCCACTGAGACATCTCACCGGCCCCCTCACTTTTTAGAAAAGTTCTCAGCACCCCTTTTGCCACTCAGGAATTGTGGAAGAAGCAGATAGATGTCGGGAGTGTGGCACAGCTCTTCAGGGTGACTTAGACAGAGGCTGGTGTCCGGCAGGCGTTGCCTCAGAGCAAGACTCAAAGCTCTTCTGTGAGGTCCCTTACAAGGCCCTCTTTTGTCACTTTCTCCTTGTGTCTTCAAGGCCATGAAAGACACGCACTCTTCAGCCCTGGATGCGGACCGCCTCAGCTTCCCCGGTGACGGCTCCCCAAAAGCTCGCCTCCAGGGAAGGGGACCAACCAGGCCAAGAAAGCACTGCCAGACATCCGTAAAAGGCCTTCAGCCAAAAGGCTGGTTCCTTCCTGCAGCTGCTGTCTCCAGGACTCCAGAGCTCTCCCAGAGGAGGCACCTCACTTATTAACATCATAACTCACGCAAGTTGCTTGGAGTCACCGTGCATGGAAAACCACATTCCGCGAAGTGTTCAAGCTGCAAAGTCACCAGCCGAGTCGATAGACTTTTATTTTAACGATGTTTGTGATCAATATTTAAACAGGATTGACCCAGCCTGCTGCTAGTGCACCTCTCTCCTCCCAGCTGCCTGGGAAAGATAAAATATTTACTTGGGGGTGGCGGGATTACAATGGTTTGAGGCCAAGGGGGTGCTTGGGGGTAGATGGGGTGAGGGTGCCATAGGAAGCATTCGATCCAGCGCTAATGGGCCCTGGAGTCTCAGAGCCAAAAGGGCTATGGCTGAGAGGTTGTGGGCAGATTATGAGAGAATAAGGAAAGAATTTATGGGAAGATCTGGCCACCAGTAATGCAAACTTTAGAGCATTAAGAGATTTTCTTGAAAATAGTCATGGCCTATTTAATCTTCCTTTTATTGAAAGTTAGTAGCTAAGAGCTGGGCTCTGGTTCAGACAGCTAGAGTGTACCCTGCCTACTTTGTTTATACAGGCCTGTCATTTACTATCTCTGAATCTCATTAAAATGGTTCTTCCTGGAGCTGTAAAGAATAAATAAGACATAATGTAAAACAGCTGAAATATTGCCTCCCTATAGTAAATGCTCAATTAACATTATGAGATTACTGGTAGAGCTAGGACACAAAATCCAACTCTCTTTGTTTCTAACATCGTATCTTCAAAGAGTTATATGAATTATGTACAAAAATTAGGTAATATGTTGGGACAGAGTATGATTATATGATTGGGTACCTAGTCCAGTCTCCATTAAAGAAAATCTGAATAAAGGAAAAGCAAAAGTGGCTGGAGAAATCTGGTAAAACTATGTGGAGAAGATCAAACTGAATTTAGGCTTAGAAAGACAAAGCAGATCACTGAGAAAGATGACAGGAAACTAGTGTATGTGGAACCTCTCACATAGATGTGACCTCTTGAAACTGGACACTTCTGCACATTTTAGTACATAGCTAAGATTAAATTCCCAATGCACAAGACATTTGAGAAAATGTGTGTGTGCAGAAGAGGAAGCTAGAACCCTGCTTTCAAAGAGAAGCCCGTATTAAGGGAAGGACAGCAAAGATTAGCAAGGTCTCATAGGGTGGCCAACTTATTCAGTTTGCCTGGAACTTTCACATCTTAGCACTAAAAGTCTTGAGTATCAGAAACCCTCCATTCTGGACAAATAGGACAGCTGGTCCCTTTAGGATGAAGAGGAGCAGAAGGCTGGGCTTCCCAAAAGTCAGAGGGTGCAAATTCCCGCAGACGAGACGATGACTGCCAACATCACTGCAGCAGAGATTAACCTGGAAAAGAGCCTATCGGCTTGGACAATTCGAAGGTCCCAGGGAACAGATTAAGGAATGCTAGGACTCCATGGCGGAGGTTCTAGATCTGACCGTATGTGCCACCATGTAGTCGCTTCTGCAGAGGATAGGCTAGGTGAAGGTCATCTCTTAAGAACCTGATTGGGCTGAAGATTTTTTAAGAACACACAGAAGAGTGAACAGGTCCAAAACCAAGCACCCCTGCCCATGAAATGCAGCACACGGCCTTAGATGTTCAGTATTCACCTCTGTGCAGGCAGCGAGAGGCTTCAATATGCTGGGCTCTGGGGTTTGGTTCATAATGATTTGGATGTCACATGGATGTCCAATGACTGACTCTGCCATTGATCGTGGAGCCTGGGACTTGAATGATGGATTGGGCCACCAGACCAGCTGCCTGTGGGAAGTCTGATTTTGTTCAAATGAGCTACTCCAGACAGCCCCTTCTCCCCCTTCCTCTCTGACCCTCCTCGTTTCTCTCCCATGAAATCCATCATCTTCTCCTCGACTTTCTTTTTTTCCTTCTTTCCCTTCCTTTCTGCTTAATGTCCTCCCTTTTTTCTATTTTCTTTTGTCTTTTCTTCTCTCCATCCCTCAGTTCTTGCTCTGTCTCTCTCTCTCTCTCTCTTTTTCCCTTTCCTCACTTCTCTCTCCCTTTTTCCTCTCCTGGCTTAATCTCAAGGCCCATCTTTATTTTGTAGGGACTCCGCAGGAGGGGGCACATGAAGCATTACAATGCTCTCTTTAAAGCACAGGCTGGAGTCCAAAAGTCCTTTTAGCACATCTCTAGGGCTCAGAATCATATCTACTCTAGTTCTGGCACAGGGAACGACCTAAACCAAGGAAAAAGAATGTCTCCCTCTAACCTGCATCGGTGACACAGAGCTGCTGGGACAAGCCACGCTGAAGGAGCCCGGGAACTCAACGAATTTCTACCTGGATCACTTTTTGCAAGGTGTAAGAAACTATATCTCAAAGCTGTAGCTTCACAGACCCTTGATTGTAGGAAACTGAGGATTCTATTTCAGGACGCAAAACAGATGCACATAGAATGGCTTTACTTGCTATTTGAAGGGTTGAACTGAAGCCAGCAAGGATTATTTTTAAAGCACAGATATATTTTTAAAGTCAGATCAGTCTGGATCTTATTAAACTCGACTCTCTCCCTCTGTGTGAGTAGGCAGTGAATGTGTCTAGATGTTTTTATCTGAAATTCTGTGACGTCATCTCTCCACTAATACACGCGATCAGCGTCTGTGTGTTCGACTGCCCCCTTCAGAACCCAGTCGCTGGCTTGGAAGGGCCAAACCCAGACAACCATACTTCTGCTTCGAAGCCTCAGCGTTGTCTCGGGATGGGTTTGAGTGGCATTCATGGGTTTCTCAATGTGTCGCTTGTGAGATCAGAGATAAGACAACTGAAGCAAGAATTTGATTTGGTTTGCAACACACATTGTGCTGCCAATGGCAACAAGCCACACATGCTGTCATTTATGCAGAGTAATTCCATCCTGTCTGGATGGATTTATAGCATGGCTACTCCTCAGTTCACCACAAAGATCATCCAAACACCCAGCCGCCGACACACAATTTTATATATATATATATATACATATATATATATATATATATGCACTCACTGGGAGAAATGTATTTCAAGAGCAATGTATTTTAAGTACTAACTGATTTTGGTTTCTCTTCTTTCCCCTTGCAAATCCTTTACTGCATATATGTGTGGCTCTTTTCCCAAAAGCATTTCCACAGTAAATTAATCCCATCTCACACACATTACTTGCCCCCGCCTCTCTGTTGGATTCCCTTCATTGAGTGTGTTATTTCACCATGTTTACCTCTAGTTTGACGAAACCTGAAGGGCACCTTTTAGAAATACTAAATACTTAATACTCCTTCCTGAGACTCAATTCTGGCGTCCATAGCCTCCTTTTTCTCATTCCTGCCTGAGATGTAAGGCCCAATCTACATTCCTTTCCTCCTAAAATCATTTTCTCAGAGAATCTTCACTCCTGGGGACTTTGGCCAAACACATCAGGACAGTGTTCCTCAGAGCTTCATTTTAGGTTCTACCTGTGATCTGCTTCCACATTTCCAGCTATACTCAGGATTTCATAACTGAAATATTACATCTCGAAGTTACTGTCTAAAGTCAAGCCTAGTGTGTTTTCCTTTCAATTGATCTTTCATCCTTTATTTCTTACATCTCAGATTCATTAAACCAAGACACAATCACTTCAGTCTTCTCCTGACCCGCTTCTCTCCAGACATCCAGGACTGGCAGCCTTGCTCCAAAGACCCGCTCTTTCCCCTGCGCACAGTCCCTCGGCCAGTGCATCCCTACCAATACATGCTGAGGTTTGGACAACAGATTCTTCACTTTTCCTTGGCTCAGTTGTCTCCCATCATCCACTCCAGTGTCCAGCACGCTCGACAAAAGACTCTGTGGTGGATTGACAACTGGTGGTCAGCTTGTAACACCCAGCTGAACTGAATCAGCATGGTGTGTGAACCAGCTGGGTGTGGAGGGCCCACCTGAGGATTGTTGCCAACAACATAGAAAGGAGAACTGGAGGGGAAGATGGTGGTGCTGTTGATTCTCCTGGAGGAGCTTATCATGCTGGCTTTCCTGATAGGAACTTTGCTTTCTCATCGTCGGAGGAGCTTGGGACCTCATTGTCTCTGAGGATGGCTGTGGTACTTTAGGGGGACCTCTGCCTTACTTTGAGTGTAGCTTCCTGGCTCCGGTGCAGATCCCTCAGCCTGCTGGCACAGATCCTTCATCCCGCTGACACAGACTTTCTAGTTTCCACCGCTGACCTTTGGGCCTTTCCAGCGCAGATCCGTGGAACAGACTTGCATGAGACATTGTCGTGGGCTCTGGGCCTGCAGTTGGACTCGTGAGGGCATTGCCATGGGCTCTAGGTCTTCAGCTGGACTCATGCAGGACATTGCTGTGGAATCCAGGCCCTCAGCTGGATCCTTTGTGTCTTTAGTGTGTGGACAGATTTCCTGCACTCTTTTGTATATGACTCTTTGAGTGACTATTATAAAACAATCCTATAAATTATGTGTCCTGTATTGTATTGTTTCCCTTACAACTGATTCCAAAGTGTCACTTCAGCATCTTATTCTTGCTTAGCAGCTCCCAGCATCCTCATCACCCACTGGGTCACATCCTAGCGCAAATGCTCTCTTATCTTCTAGGTCCTCTCTCCACTCATATCCATCTCCAGTCAATGCCTTCATCACCTACCACACCACTGGCCTTCTGAAGTGTCCCCTCTTACTCGTTACCAACTCAAATTTCATATTTCCTTAGGGATCAGGTTCAAACCTCATTACCCAAAGGCATCTTTCCCAATGTTCTCTGAGTTGGACTTCTCTCAGTACATCTATTGTGACATTCGTACACTTACACGTATGTTTTTCCTGTATATATTCTAGTTGTCTCATTTCTTATTCCCTTTAATGCATATTAAATAATCCAGTGAGCCAGACCTTGTTAAAATCCCTAAGTGGTCAATCCCCAATTTTCAGTATTTTGAAAATAAAAGGTGCCAGAAAATGAAAGCTTGTTGAAAGGTTTTGGAGCCGAGCGCTGCACTAGTATCAGCAAATAACAAGAATTCAATTTGACCTGACTCAGGTACATAGAGATTGCCTGGTTCCCATCTCAGGAAGGCCCTGGGATAAGCTCAGCCCATCAGAACTAGGCCCCCTTCTCTTCCCTTGGCTTTGTTTTTTGTCACGTGGGCTTCATTCTTAGGTAAGACCTCTTCATGAGTGGCCACCACCGGCTTCAGGCTCATGGCTTTCTAGCTCCAAGCCTACCAGAAAGAGAAAACAATACCCTATTCTGGAATTGATTTTTGTTGAACCAACCTGGCTGTATCTTCCTCATGGCCTACAAAGTAAAGATAGTGCTGACTGGCAGGTGCTGGTCCTCATTTCCACCCACAAGTCCACCAACGGGGCAAGGGCTTATGATGCTTTGATGGGTCAGGCAGGCCTGGGTCCGTTTTCTTGAAGCCACCACCTACATGGCAGGAACTAATAATGAAGAAGGGGTTTTCTTCAGGTAAATCATGGTTTTGTTGTAAAAAAAAGAAGAGAATGGATAGTGGACAGGTAAAAGCACCAACTACCCATTTCAGGAGGTAATTCCTTATTTATCACAGTCTGATAAGGCCATGTACTCTGGAAGGAGCTAAGCAGGTCAGAGGGGAGACAACTGAAGATGAATTGTTGGTTAATACATGGTTGTTCCCGTTCTTGTATAATGAAAGAAGATATTAGCTCTGGGCAGAATTCCATTCTCTGCATATTCTCTGCTTCCCTATCAGATCTGCCTTTATTCATTCTCCACAGTAGAGAGAAACCAATTCAATTCAATATAAAAATGTAGTCAAATTTTGTTGTAACCTCAGAACTAGAAAGAAAACACAAAATAGATTGAAAGCCAAGTCATACTACAGGAGTCCTTATAAGAGAAAAATGGCCTTTTCTTTGCAGATTTCAAAAAGAGATTCAGGTGAGTCAAATGTGTAAAATTAAATAGGATAGCCTTAACATGTAATTAATATTTATTAAGTTTTTAATACAGCGGACATTGTTGAGGTGAAAGGCTGATTATTGGTTCAAATTTCCTTACATAAAACTTGACCTTTCCCTGCTGGGAGTCTTTCCAGCTTTCTGAACAAAAGATAGTGCTGCATAATTCCCATGTCTATGAGGGGGAGAAATTGGTTTTGAAAGAAAGAAATCTAAACTATGCCTTTTTCTGTTCTTCTTTAATAGAATGGGCAAATGCATTGATCTATTCGTCTTGCTCTGTTTCTGTACCACATAAATTTGAGAGAGCTTGGCAGGAGGTAAAATGTCTGGCTTCCCAATTGGGTCACCAAATTGGCCTCATTAACCACATTTCAGTTTTGCTTTCTTCAGTTGTTGGTGGCCTTCGCTGTCTAAGTGAAAACTAATATCTTTCCTTCACATGGGGCTCCTTAAAGACACTGAGAAGCGCAGTGGTGACTTCTTATATTAGAGCAATTTGTTCAAAGCCCAAAGGAACTCTACAGCAACTTCAGCAATCCATTTCCTCCTTTTCTGGCAAAGAGTGCAAGTGATGAGATTTGAACTAGCTGCCCACGTTTGCCATGTCCTTAGCTTATCTTCTAACACTGAAGACTAAAAAAATCACAAAGACATAACTTTCCAAGGAGTTCAATGGGAGAGAAATCATTGGTAAAGATCTGTAAAATGAGAGAGTTTATCCCTGATATTTGACAATCTGCAATCTGCCCTCAAAATAAAATAGAAGAGCCTGCAACCACATAGCACCAGGTGTTGGATAAAGTAGAAATATTTTTCTATTTGGAGCAATGACATTACCCTTCCACGCCTACCACCCCTAGACTTGAGAAAAACACACCTGTTATGTTTTGATGCCCCTGCATAGTTAGAGACTTAAAACAACCAGAGTCATCTTTCCAACCAGAAGCTACACCATTTAATTCCATCAGCTGGCTTTTGTGGGTATCATTTTCCTGTAGTTGGTTGGATTCACCAGTAGTGCTGCACCACCACCACCACCCTTGCCTTTCAGGGTTGTGGCCATCAGTGTCCTCAGCCTGCGCCTGCTCAGTGCTGGACTCCACCCACTGCCTGTCTCAGGCAGGTTGACCACCACATAGATGGGATCTTGGACTTTTGGCTCACGCCTTCCAGATGTGATACTTTTTTTTTTTACTCTGCCTTTGTTTCCCTTGGTGGCATTCACTGTTAAATTTCTCCTCCTCAGCTCCAGCCCTCAGCTCTTCTTAGCTTATCCCTATTCCCTGCCATCTTTCCTGTCATTAGACCATGGGCCCTTCCTGGACCCAAGAGAAATATTTGACCAAATATGAGCCCTGGGGCTGCCATTGTTTCTTAATGCCAAAATACTTACATTTCCTCACCTGTAAACTGCCTACTCCATGTAATTGGCAAGATGATTAAAGGAATAAATTCATGTAACCTTCTTAAGACAGGGCCCAGCAAATAGTGAACACTCAATACAAATCTTGATTGTTTTGTTATTGTCACATCAGCCTCCCAACCTGACCTCTCCTAGGTGCTCCTGTTCATTAATGGAGAAAAACTAAGCCAGTTCTGCATTGAAAAGAATTTAAAAGACAAACTTCAATACTTCTAGAAAACCATCATAACAGGCCAACTGGCAAAGGAACCTGGTGTATTTTTTTTTTCAGCCAAAAATGTCCCTATCATATTCTGCTGTGGCTGGAGACATAGGTTGGTTTTTCAATGAAAACCAAGTTTATTTTTATCCCTAAGGTATACCCACAATCTTCCTTTCTTCTCCCTTGCAATAATTCAATCCCAACCAAAAGAGGAGAATAAAGGATTCTCTCTGGCAAGTGTCTCTCTGGAGCAGACCCTTGAGAAAAGAGGCAGAGGAAGCTGCATCCATCTTTTGATTAGCAATGTGCATCCAGTCCAGCTGCTGGTCTCTGTAGCGAGGGTTGGAAGAGCAACAGGCATCTCTTTATCCTCTTTGATTTTTTCTCTCAGCTACCCCTCCTTCTCCACCCCATCCTTCTACCATCTAACACCCAACAAAATGTGATTATTTGCATGAAATAAATACCATGATTCACACACAAAAGCCCAGAAAAACCTGCTATGCAATTGTGTGAGTAATTTTTTATGAAGCAGGCTCCTAAGTGCTTGCCAACAAGCTAAATTATCCTCTTGTTAAGTGTTATATATTTTTTCTTCTCCCTTTCTTCTTTTCCATGTACTTCTTAATATTGATAAGCTTCTCTTAGTTGAAGGGAGCATTTGCATTTTTCTTTAGTTCTCTGTGTAGCAAGCACATCAAAGGGTCTAACTCCCTGGCTTTTCTGTTTTCCCTTCTCAGCACTGGAACTCACTCTGCCCACTCAGTGAAAAGATGGTGGCATGAGAGATGGGAGAAGAGAAAGGGGATGCTTAAGGATCTGGGTTTGAGGACTAAACAAATGACGCAAGAAGGCTAGGTTTACCCTCTCATCGATTTAATCAATCCATCAATTAGCCAGCAGTAAATAGTGGATACCACTTGATTTTCCTGTCCTACGCTAAGTACTTTGGGAACTACAAAATGAAAAATAATTTTTAAGAAAGTCTTTTGGTGCAGATAAAATGAAAGGGGTCTATGACCACTAGCATACCTGAATATAACATGCGGTGTGGTACAGCGGGGCTGTAGGTAAGAGTAGGGGAAGGGATGGTAGGGCTAAAAAAAAATGAGAACAACTTCACAGGAAGTGTAGAGGTGTGGAGATAGGGACCAGGACATGGGGTAAACTTTAGATGGTAGTAAGCAAAGAAAGTCATTTTAATAAAAAAGGAGAGTCATTATTATTATTTGTGTGTGTGTGTGGGCACGAGGGGTCGAACTCAGGACCTTGTGTGCCAGCAGGCGCCCATGCCCCTGAGCGATATCACTGGCTTTTTATTCGTATGTGGGTATCGGGAGTCGAACTCAGGACCTCGCGCTTGCCAGGCAGGCGCTTATGCCGCTGAGCTATCTCACCAGCCCCCAGGAGAGTCATTATTAATAATACCATGAAGACTGGGTTTTTCATGGACCTCATTCTCCCCTGTGTACACTGCCTGCACTGTGGCAGTCTTACATAAAGAAAGTCAGACCAGTGGTGGGGGATTTTGCAAACTAGAGAGGGACAGGAGGAGATGCTGACACTAGATTTCCTCTCAGCTAGGGAGGAGAGTGTGCTGCAGACTTAGCAACCTGAAGAAAAGCGGCGTTTCTTGGTCTGTATTGTTTCATTGTATGTAAGCACATGTGGATGTGTGTGACACACACAAGCACAATAGTAACTGGAATCCCGATATACGTAACAGCTTTCCAGTTTCATTTCCTTAATAAATGACAAAGGTTTTTGGTTACCCTGATAATTAAATATTATTTTAAGATATAATTTAAAGGCTGAATGATCTACCATATTGCTTTTGCCATAATATATTTAAACAATTTCTTACTATTTCTTGTGTATACTATTTCCAGCTATTCTCCATTATGAATAGTACTGTGATAAATATCCCTGAATATTAATCTTTGACAACATTCTAATAATTTTAAAGATATAATCTTAGAAATAATATTATGGAATCACAAACTATGAACATTTTAAGACTCTTTATAAATAGCCCTAAATTACTTTCCAGAAATAACGTACCCGTACTTATTCCCAGAAGCAGTACAAAAAAAAATAGTCTTACAAAAATTGTCTTTAATGTGGGAGACTGTACGCACTTTTTTCTATTTAAAATTTTAAACGATTTCATCCATACAAAGAAATATATTATTCTTGCAGATATGCAAGAATTATATGCATATTAAATATGCATATAATTTTAAAATAATTTATGAATGTTTTACAGAAAGAAGAAGCATGTTAAAATCTGCCATGCAGGTTACAAAAGCGACTCTAATTGAAGGCATGGCCTCCCTACCTCCTAGATAAAACACTAGCTTGCTTTAGAAATTTTGTAAATATGTTATCATACTGTAATTTTGGGGGGGCTACTTGGTTTTTCTTAAAATCTCACTTATTCGCCACCATAGTATGTCATTGGTTTCATGTGTCATGCTTGTCCACCGATGAAAATTTGGGTTGTTTCCAGTTTGGGTCTTGTTTTGGGTAGTACTGCTGTGAAGATGCCTCACAGTGTCCCTGGCATCCCTAAGTGAGAACTTCTCTTAGGAAATGATTTACAACCTGGAGTGTGTGTGGGTCTGGGCAGACAGAAGGCTTTCAAAGGTTTCCAGGGAGTAGACAGTGGCCAGGATTAGGTTTACAAATCATGCATTTCTGTACCTACACTCTCCTAAAGCCACTCCTTTCCCACCTCTCATGTTTTAATAGCTATTCTCCCACTTTACATAAGGAAAACACCCCTCTAACTCATCTGGATTCCTACTGTGGTGCATTAAGCTGGAATATAAAAAACTCCAGGATGATAGAGGGGCATTTGAAAATTTTATGGTGATGTTGAGAAAGCAAATGACTTTAATGAGTGGATAACAAATCATTTTGCAAGTCAGATGCACTCCAATTATTTGTTTTCCACAAAACCAAGTCTTCAGCTGCTAGATTATTAAAAATAATTTCTGATGATAAAACCATCAATCATAAATCACTAGGTGATTCTTGGCATATTGCTGAGGGGAATTCAAAGATTGAGAGATGCTGTTAAACAACTCCTCCCATCCTTCTATTTACTTACAAGAATAAGGATTTTTAGCACTTACTTTAGAAAAACAATAAACAGGAATACAATTGATGCTGTATTCTGTCTTATTCTAGTCATAAATAATTCTGTCTCATTCTAGTTGTAAATAATACGTCTTCATAGATATGTAACTGATTGAAAAAAACTGTCTATCCACTTTGATGAGATATATCATTGCATATTATTAAAAACTATAGTGATAACTAATCCAAAAGAAAGAAGAAAGTTTTAATACTTAGAACCAGTGGTCATACAGAAAATCTGAAAAACTCAATTTATGCACATAATTTTACTCTAAAGGAGTACAGTGAGGTAATAAAAACATTAGAAGAAAAAACTGCGTTAAACTTGGATAAAATTAAGGAAGCGTGGAATAAAAATACATGTTTGAGGAAGGGAAAAAGTGATTAAAATCTTAAACCGTTAAAGAAGAGCTCGATCATGTTTTTCTTTCTAAAGTGGATAAGCATGAAATCACATTCATAGTTATATCAAAACCTCCAATGAAAAACTAGATAACAATTTTCATACAGCAATGAATAGTTTTCAGAATTTTGGAGAGATTGCGCAAATGAAAACATTTGACAACCACAACACTTCAAGGATATATATCCAGGTGTAGAATTGTTTTGTAAAAAGGTGTGCCCATCCCCACGGTGAACGCATTTACTATGTATTGCAAACATATACTAAACATATGTTAAATGTAAACATTTTAAAAATGAGGTGTGCACATCTCTGGTCTTTCTAGCTGATATTAAATTGTTTTCAGGTTGTCAACACTATCACAACCGCAAAGCCCTAATTGCTGCACATCCTCCCAAACACTTCAGATCGCCAGAGTTTTCCATTTTTGCCAAGCTAGTGAGTGTAAAACGGCATTTCACTGTGGTATTAATTTGCATTTTCCTGAATTAATGAGGTTGAGCATATTTTCATATGTTTATTGGCATTCGTGTTACTATTATTTGCTTTTAAGCTTTGCTAATTTGATTTACAAAAAATGATGCTTCATTTGCATTTCTTTGATAACTAACAGGGTTAATACTTTTTCATATGCTTATTAGCCATTTTTATTTTTATGTGAATTGTCCATTCATATCCTTCCCCTTTTTTCTGTTGGGATTTTCAGGGCTTTCTTATGAATTCAAATGAGTTCTATTAAGGCCTAAGCCCTTTACTTGTCACATTTATTGTGCCGCAATCTTGGGATAAACTGTACTTTGTTATATGATACCATGGTTCTTTTAATATACTTATGAATGTGATTTGTGATCTTTTGTTTGGGCTTCCTACATCAATATTTATAACTCCAATTGTCCTGCTCTGCTCTGTTTTGTTTGGTGGGGGTGGCTCCCTGTCAAGTCTTAGTATCATGGTAATATTTGCCTCTTAATATGAAACAGCACATTTTTTTTTCCTGGAAAAAAACGGTCAATTACACATTTTGGAAACTGTTTTTGTTGAAACAACTGACAGAAGACAACTATGAAATATTCTAAACTGATTCAGAAGCTAAAGTAATTATTAAAGTGGGTTATTAGCTTTTCTTTCTTTTTAAAGTAAATTTAGTGTTCGTATTATCTCCAGCAAATCATCCATTTCGTTAAGATCTTAAAATTTATTACCCTAGATAAGAATAATTTGGCTTATGGATCTCTTCTCACTGCAAATTTTGTGTACTAGCAGTTTTTACTTCTTACTTGGAAATGCCAAAAGATTAAAAAATTTACTTTTCTTGAAGAAGAAATATTTCTTAAATATATGTATGAATTTACTGTTTAATTTATGATTAACTGATTTTGCCTTTGTTTTTTTCCTTCTTTTTCAATTAGGTTTGTTTCTAATGTGCTGGACAAACTGCTCAATTTGTCTGTTCTTTTTTGTTGCTGGGGACAAAACCTAGGATCATTAGGCATAGATGGGCAAGCACTTTATCACTGAGCTATATCCTCAGCCCCTCACAGCTATTGTTAATTTTCTATTTAAGGCTACATTTAAAAAAAAAAAAAAAGGCTACTTTTTTATCTTATTATCCCTTTAGTCAGGAGGAAATTTCAATAGTTAACTAGTTACCGTGCACGACTTTGTCCCGTGATTATCCTCCAAAGATGTGACTCTCATTCTTTCCCTCCTCAAATACTTTAATGTATTCCCCACTGATTGCTGAAGGAAATTGCCAGTGCTGACCTTCCATTCAACGACCTCAGCACTCTGGCCATAATACACAGTTCCGAAGTCCACCCCTGGTCCTTCCTGTGCATGTAGACTGCTCCAGACGCAAGTTGGACCCCACTTTTCCCAAACGTTCTAACCACCATGCATTGCCTATGCCTTTCCTTCCACTTCCCCTTCCCTACTCCCACCCCTTGGAAGAATTACCACGTTGTGAAATTGTGCTTAGTCCTTCAGATGGCTGCGGTGTCCTGGGCCGCTGGAGCCACGGAACCGTCAGGTGATCTTCTCTTAGCTACTTGGCTTCCCTGGGTCAAGAAGGAAGGCTGAGTGTGGCACACAGAGGGGTCGGCCTGTGTGCCCTTCCCTACTCACATGCCAAACCTTCTACGGAGCACCCACTATCACAGCCACAGCGCCGCCAGAAATACCCCTCATCACCCACACCCGGGCACGTGCTTGAGCAAACTGAGTCACTCTTCCTGATTACATCAAGACAGGACAAACTAAGTCTATCTTGGGGAAATCAGAATATGTGACTGTCACCCTAATAAAACCTCATGAGTTGTGCCTGTACATGTCTAATATGTCTGTATTCTTCTTATTTCTTTAAGGAGGGGAGTGAAGGAAATATGGAAGCATACCGTATAAAAGTTCAGAAGCAAAGGGCGAATCAACACAGAGGTAGGATTTTTCAGTGTGCTTCTTATTTGGGTTTTAGAGGTAATTTAGAGTTTTGACCTTTGGTATCCATGTTCCTTGCCTTTCTTGTGGTCCCTAGGGTCCAGGTTAGGAGGACGCAGAGACCCATCTGCTTCGACTAACACTAGACTGGCAATGGCGAACATTTTAGAGCTTTCAATGCTAACAAACAGCCAGCTGTGGCACATTGCCATAGGTTCGCCACCACTGCACTGGACTATTGTACTGACCTCATAATGTCTGGGACATATCATGTGTGAGAGCAATGTGATGTCCCAAGCTCATCACAAAGACACATGCTGTCACAATGGTTTTATAACTCCCAGTGTTACAATATTTTCTCAAGTCTTCTTCTAGTTCCACTTGCTCCCCTGTCACCATGACAACACACATTTCATTAATAACGGAGACCTGAGGGGAAGCTTCTGGTATGGGACCTCTCTCGGGGCTCACCTCCTGCTTTGGCATTCCATGAAACCATTCTGAATCTAGACATTGTGCTTTGAATATAGCAATTCTGCATATCAGAGAGGAGTCTGGTTAAATACTATACATGGTGAAAATGCAGGATTTAGCCAAGATTTCCTAAAGCAATTAGCTAGTACAACCAAAGGGACAAAAGGAAAGCCATAATAAAAATGCTAAGCCATTTAGATTTGGAGATCAGTGTCTGCTCCCTGCTAAAGAAAAGGAGAAATACAGGTCGGAAAGTCTTCAGACTGTTTTCATATGCTTTTCATTTGTGGGACCTAAGGATGGGGGAGCAAAGAGCACTGTGACTAGTTCCTGTCACAGTGGCCCAGAGAAATTAACATCACCTTGGTGGTCTCCAGTGCTTTCTGGATAGACTTGACCAACTTTAAAAGTGGCAATGTGTTGTAGTTTTAAAACCTATATCACACTTTGTTATTGGATTATTTGAAATCTATCTCCAATCCTTATCATCTGTGTGACATCAGACGATATGTATCTCTTCTGAACCACTATTTCCTTTCAATGAAATGGATAGAGTAATATTTCCCTTGAAGATAAAAGTACCCTTGAGAGTTAGAGCAAAACTAACACCTTCATCATCACTATCAGCAGCAGCGGCAGTCGCAGGCTTCCGGCAGTCCAGCTTGGAGCTTCCCTCCCGTGGTCACATCAGTCCCAGCTCAGCCTGGCACTGGGTCAGAAGCACCAGACACACTATCTAGCCATGGGAAAAATCAGAATCAATTCCAGGACCCAGCAGACACAAATAATTTAAGGTCAATATCGTGAGCAATCAGATTCAACAAAAATATTGAGTTTTGACTTTCTGTCCTAGGAAGAATGGACAGGCAGATCAGAGTAATAACGTGTGCCTGAGGAGTCTGAATCCCTGGTGGCCTTGCGAGGGTCACTTTTACCATGTGACAGTGGCTTATACAACCATCCCATCTCTTTCCTCTCAGGCCCTGGACCCTGGAAGACATAGGGGAGTACAGGTTGTGAAAAGGAGAGGCCAAGCAATGAGTCCTCTCATGTCCTCCGGCAACTGGAGCCATGTCCCCTAGGCTCACGCCCATGGAACCTATTTTAAGCTTTCTTTCTTTCACTTCCCATTACCTAATCTGTCCTTTGCACATAGAGACTTCTCTTCTGCTAAAATGTTTCTCTTGCCTTCCATTTCTATTCTGGTCCCACTGCCACCATCCTACATCCAGCCCTTGTCAGCTCATGCCTGATTTAATTCAACACCTTCCACACAGACATCCCCGGCTCCAGGGTCTGCCGACTCCAATACATCCAGCACCGCTATGAGGATGCCTTCCAAAGGCAATGTTTGCATCCCACCAGCCCCATCTCCAGGGCCTATAGAGTTTCCCACCTCACCAATCACACTACAGCTCCCCTCTCGTTGGCCAACCTTACCGGCTTCTCACGGCTGCATGTGATTTTCTTTCATGCACTTTGAAGTATCATTCCCCCGAGTTAAAAAGTTCTCTCCCCTCCTCTCTGCTCATGCATGCCTCTGACTGCCCTGCAAAAGCTAGCTTAGGATGACATCTTTCTCTACACATCCACAAGAGCTATAACATTCCTCAGTTTGTGCCTAGACTTGGGTCTTTGTGGGATAAACTGATCCTCAGATCCCTCCTGGGTACCCAAGGATTAGTCCCTGAGTTTGATCTTGGTCCTTCCCCACATGCCAGCTGTGGAATACAGCTCCACCGCACAGTAATTCTCTCTTGGTGATATTGTAGTTTATAAACGTTGTGACTTCATTTCAATCTCTCTCATGAACTGGATGGAAATTCCCCGAAGGCAGTGGCTCTGCTTTCCATTTGCACCCTTCTGATCACATATGCATAACTGTGCACACCGCCAGCTCCAGGACCGCATGCAGCTGCCCGGCTCAGTGTGCGCAGATGGCCCCAGGGAAACTGACCTTTCCATAAGGAAAGTAAATTGGAAATAATCTCAATTCTCAATCTTATAAATACATTATGGGATATCCTTATGACGGAACATTATTCAGACCTTAACAACATTTCCAAAGGGTTTTTAATGGCACGAGAAAATATTATTATATAAACTTGCTTTATATCTGTAGTTTTTATATGAATGTAACTCGTAATTTTATTTTAACACTATAAGAATAGAAAGATGATAAGAAATAAGGAGGGAAGGATGGAAGAAAGGAAGGAAAGAAGGAAGGAAGGTAGGTAGGAAGAAAAGAAAGAAAGGAAGGAAAGACAGAGGGAATAGACGAACTAAAGGAAGAAAAATCCAGGGATGTGTAAATAGTGGTGCTATCTAAGTAGTTCTTGGTTTGTTTTTCATTTATTAACTTTCTTCTTTAGATTTTCTGTGCGTTCTGATTTTCTAAAATTTGCACTTGTATAAACTCAAAATATACACCATATTAAAATTAATATTGCTTACCAGAATGTCATATTTTCAAACAGTATTTTAAAAAGTTAATATCATAGAGGGAAAGAGTAGGCAAGTCATCAGGTAGAAAAACTGATTGATAACTAGGAGAACAAACTTTTGACGTTCAAGAAATTCCCAGCTAATGTAGAAATGATGGATATTTTTAAGTGGGTAACACCCCATTCCTGAGAAACTGCTTGATGTTTCCATTTTGAACATGTTACCAGTTCCATCTCTTGAATGACGAAGATACCATGTTTGTCTCCACTACCAAATGTGCCCCTCAGTCACTGTCACTTCCACCTCCCATCACCCCTACAACCATCAGCCCACACAAGGAGATAAGCCTTCGATGGAAATTTGGATGCGGGCAGACAGAATAAAGAAATATGGGAAATTATAACACAACCCCCATTCTGTTATAAGACAGAACATTCCTGAAGAATCTCCATATTCTGACTCAGAATAAGTAGGTCTTAGGCCAGGGATTTAGCTCAGTGGCACAAGTCCCTGCCTGGCAAGCTCAAGGTCCTGAGTTAGATTACCACTACCAAAAAAAAAAAATTTAGAATAAGTAGCCCTCGGGGCTAAATGTCCAGGAACATGGGACCAAAGCCTGCTCAGTACATGACCCAAAGGAGAACATGGACCTTGGGGTATTCATTGCCCCAGGTGTCAGGAGTTTACATAAAATTTCTGAGATCCAGAGTACTGTATAAATCCAGTATTATGTCACTCGACTTTTGATATTCAGGAAAAAAATGTCATGGAATGTTTGCTTATATTATACTCTGACAGGTAATACAGGGCACGGGGGAAATGCTATGTGGGAAGAAGGCAATTAGGGCCCAGGAGAGCTGAGTAGGTGTTTGTGTGCTTCTTGGTGTGCACACGCTAGCACACACCACAGCACATGTGTGAGAATCGTTGCACTTCAGTATGCCTACAACACCATTTGGTTCTGCTTAGATTATTACATATTTTCAAATTCAAATTGAATAATAGCCACTTTTGCCCAGCAGCATGAAGGGCTGCAATGTTTCAAATTAACCTTGTCTCCAAAGGAAAACTCATGTACATGACACAGCAAGATTGCAAGTGGCTTCAATCTGCTGCCCTTGTTATAATTCAGCCCAAGTTGCTGAAAGGCACTTTGGATCTTCAGGGGCACAGGTGGGCAGAGAAGGGTTCTGTCAGGACATGGTCTAGCATAGGAGTGAGAGAATGGGGGAGTAAGTGCCTGTGGACCTGGCCCCTACAGGGCAAGAAATCACAGACATCTGTCCACTTGTCCATATCCAAAGGGGGCTGTGGCAGTGATAGTACTTCCCATGCACTCACTCATGTTACAAATATTTACTGGATGTTTACTATGAACCGCCTAGGACTCTACACATGCATAATACATTTGTAAATATAGCAGTGAGCAAGACACGCAAAATCCTTTCCTTTGTAGAATTTGTATTCTAGAAAAGGATATTGTGATAAACTTGATTGTAAACCGGATTGGATTAAGAGACACTTAGAGAAATGATTGGCTTTGAGGATGCTAGTTTCATCAGTGGGTTAATCCACTGCTGAGGTCTTAGCCGAATGAGCCATTAGGAAGTGGAGCATAGTTGGAGGGAATGGGTCACTGGGGCCATGACTTTGAAGGCTATATCTTTTCTTGGGCGTTTTTCCACTCTCCCTTCCTTCTGGCTGCTATGAGGTGAGCAGCTTCCCTCCACCGGGTCCTTGCACCACAGTGTTTCCTTGGAGAGCTAACCATGGACTTAATCCTCTGAAACAGTGAGCCAAAATAAACCTTTCCTCTTTTCAGGTACATGTAACATATTTTGTCCCAGCAATGAAAAGGCAACCAACACAGACACAAAGCATGAGCAAATGAAATACGTGTTACCTTATGTCAGGAATGATGAATGGTACCAGGGCTGTGGTAAGAATAGAGTGTAATCAGTCCTAGGATACTCTTCTAGATGGGGTTATCAAGAACACCCTATCTGTAGAGCTCATGTTGGGACAAGGCTTTTAATAAAGGGAGGGGAAAGCAACACAAAAAACAGAGGAAACAAAATTCTCCTCACAAGCAACAGAAAGTGCAAAGGCACTGAGGCCAAATAAGCTTAGAATAAGTAGGATAGAATGCTTTTAGTTTTAAAGTGTGGAAAGTGGCATGTGGTCCAACTGGCAGGCCATAATTAGACAGGAATGAGGTGGGGGAGAGTGAAGGAAAGGAAGTTTGCAAAGGAGCTTGGGTCAGGATCATACAGACACTTGGAGGCCATGGTTAGAGACTTTCGATTTCATTCTAGCTTGAGAAGTGTAGGTAGGTTTGAGGCGTGTGTAATATGAGGGAGTATTTATTACATCCCTAATTGCACTTTACCTTTCATCTCCATTGCTCATGGAAAGTTATCTATCTCTAAGACAAAGATGTGTACCGACAGCCCTGGGCTCCATCTCTTCCTCTGGACTCTCCCAGCAGCTTTGCCTGGCTTGGGACCAGTCTGGCAGCACCTTCCTTCAGCCTCCCTGTGCACCCCAAGTTTTCAGCCACAGAGCTTCTCTGACTTGCAGTGTGGTGTTACCCCAGTACAACCTGCAAACTCCAGCATTACCTCGTGTCAGGAATCAGCCCTGACCACTGGTGGCAGGAGCTACCGGACCAGCGTGTTCCTTTTCTCCCCTGAACAATCAGTTGTGATTTGAATTTCATGATGCACCTTTGAAATCCCGGTGGGAGGGAGCACCAGTCGCTTGCGCATTATCCTGCTCGTAATTCCTCCTTGTGTTTTTAGTCCCCTTTACCCAGGTTCACTCCCCTGTCTTTTTTTTTTTTTTTTTTTTTCAGTACCAGGGATTGAACCCAGGGCCTTCACACTGAGCTGTATCCTCAACCCTTTTTTTATTTTTTATTTTGAGATAGGGTTTTGTTACATCATTAAGTTGGCCAGGCCGAGCTCAAACTTGTGATCCTCCTGCCTCAGTCTCCCAGAGTGCTTGGATTACATGTATGTGGCATCACATCCTAGACTCCTCTATCTACTGCTCCTTTTACCTGGAATCACAATCCTAAATAAACTCATTGTGTATTTAGCAGGCACTGAACTTCAGGTAATACAGGGTAAGATAATGTGATTATCCTCCTTTTTCACAGATGAGGAAGAGGCTAAATAAGTCATCTCAGGTCACATTGGATTCCAGCCACCATGACCTTAGGCACTCTGCTATGCTGCCTCATAGTCAGAATTTGGCGGGTGGCAGTGTCTTAAATTTGGTTGGCCTTTCTTTTGGGGGACAGAGAAATATGCAGGAAACCAATGAAGGTATAGGGATTGCAAGTATAAGCAATGTACGCAGGGCAGCCCAGCTGACTGGGACATGGGGACAGGTCCTTGAGCTAAAGAGAGGCTCAGCACTAACCAGGGACTGAAGAAGAAGCCTGACTTTGCAGCTGGGAGAGCATGATGTGGGTCATAGGCAGGCTGCACTTGGAGGAGGAGGTAATGCCAAGCTCTCCCTGGGCTGTCCTGGTTGGCAGCCCTGGAGCAGCAGGACGAACTTCAGAGCCACCCTGCAGGAGGCAAGTGAAGAGGATTACTCATTAGGAACATGAGTGAGTGCAGGGCAACTAGCATCAGCAATCTAGGTGATTAAATTGATAAGAAACCAAAAGTCCTACTAGCTAGTAATAATGGCTCCCTGACTCTGCACTGCTTTGTGCCAGGCACCGTACTGCATGTTTTAGATCTATCATCTTTCCAGCAATGCCGTGATGTAGATGCAAAGTTTATCCATGTTTTAACTATCAGGATTAGAGCAGCGAGTTCAGCAAATGTCACACAGTTAATGAATGCTAGCACCAAGGCTAAGCTTGGTCTGCATGACACCAGAGCCATTCCTTCCTTTGTAGCTACTTTTCTAGAATACCTTAGTGAAGACTTTTGGGGAGATCATTGGACATACTGTAGCAGGACAGTGTGGGCAACATGATCCCAGTGCCAGCCTGTATATTGAAATGATTCTAAGAAACAATTAGGAGACTATTTTAACGGTACAGTAGAAAATGAAATGGAACAAAGCCAAGGAGGTGAATTGTGAGTGGCAATGACAGGCCAGGATCTGATCTGAACAAGGCTAGGAAGAAAGAACCTGTGAGTCCCGAGTACCAATTAAAGCTGACTGTGAGTAAGGACGGGGTTGGGGAAGACTCTGAAGCTCTAGTCAGACGAACAGTGACAGAGACACTCACAGAAAGTGGGACATGAATAAGAGCTGGAGGGAACAGTACGGTCAGTTTAGGCCACAGAGGCCTTTTATGGCAAGCAGATCCCAAAATACTGATTGGATGGGGCTGGCATCCCAATATCTCCTTCACAGACTCATCCCCAGTGACCCGACTTCCTCCAAGAGGCCACACTCCTAAAGGCTCCACCTCCTCCCAAGAGCTCCACAGGCTGGTGACCATGCCTTTGACACAGGAGCCTTTGGGGGACATTTAAGATCCAAGCCATAAGAGTCCAGTGGGCCCCACGGGCAGGACTCTCCCGCTCTGCTGCCCACCTGCTGTTTGCTCCCAACTCAGTCCAGAAGCCTATGTGGGCTTTGATCCTACTCTGCAATTTGCAAGAAAAAAATTCACACACTACCTGTCTTGCTCAGTTTGCATTCTAAGCTATTTAATGCTAGGGACTATATCTTAAGCTTCTTTTTCTTCTATACCCAATGATATTCTAGTAGATCGTTAGTACAATACCCTATTGCGCTTTTCATTTTTATAAGAATAAATTCCAAAATGCAGTACAGATCACTCTCCTTCAGTTCAAGGCCATTCAGAGCAGAAATGTCTAAATGCAAAACACTCACCCCAAGTGCCTCCATTTCCATCCTCTAAACCACAGATTTCTTCAGACCTTCCTCCACATCCCACACTCAATTCCTGCTTATAATCAACCTTTGAGTCTCCCACTTTCTTCCTCTGATTGCTGGCCTCAGGCAGTTGAGACAGAGGAGCTTTGCAATTAAATTCTCCCCTCCAGCAAAACTGACCCCAAACCGTACTTATGAAATTGCTCAAGTTTATTGATTTTGTTGTTTGTGTCTCTCTGTTTTCTGTGGGCGCGCGGGCCCATCGCAGGCCGGGCTGCTTTGCTGTGCTCCGGAAGGTGGTCTTCTCAGGGCATGAAACCTCCCTGGCCAGAGAGGAGCTCAGCCTTTCCTCCCGCGGATCTGCAGGCCACTTTGACCACCTTAGCATGTCTATCATTGCCTGTGGGCAGTTCAGGCCCTCAGCTAACAGGAGAAGCAGCCAGATAAGTCTGCAAAACACTTTTGCTCTCCACCCCTGTCCCCAGTGCCGTATCTCTGCTGCCCAGTGCCTTCCTCGTTGGGGCGCCTCCCTCAATTGTGCATTGCACCGGCTTTGTCTTTGCCCACAGCTCGGCATGGTGTGAATATGTGGGCAACTTACGGGTCCACCCCTGGCTGTATAGGATTCCACACCGAACAAAGCACAGTTCTTGTTTCTGAAAAACAGCTGGGTTAGTGGGAAAGGCAGATAGGTAAACACATGTAATGTAGCAAATGCACTCTTTGTTAAGAACAGAATTGTCGCTTAGGTGCTAGGATGGGAGGGAAAGCCCATTAGATGCAGGGCTTCCTTACCCATCCATCAGGCCTTCCAGGCCTGGTGCTTTGCGCTCAGGGACCATGACACTTTTAAGGGCCCATGAAAATGCTTTTTTTTAATTAGAAAAACATGTTAATATAATGTTGATAAATATGCAACAATAAATTCAGGCCCTATTGTTTGCATCCTTATATCAGCATAGTTGAAAAATACAATTTTTATTTATCTTCTAATTTATTTTGGAAAAAAGCCTCTAGAAAACCATTTTCGCCAATGAAAGTCATATAAGGTGGCCCTACCTTGGTAAGATAACTTCAGCACAGAGTAGAAAGTATTCAGGTAAAGTAGGATGGGCAGAGCAGACTTTCTAGGACAGAGACTAACAAACGTGTCTATCAAGAATCCCAGCAACTCAGTGATGGTAAGGCACAGCCTGGAGTCGGAGTTGTAAAAAAATTTGGTAAAGGTGTAGGCAGGGGTGTGATAGAGTCTTACCAGCTGCATTAAGAACCTGAGTTAGTTCTACAATTCTATTTCCTGTTGTTCTCACTTAACCCACCACACTAAACCAAAGCTTGCCAATCCTATGCCCCATTCTCTCCCAGCTAATAGTCTCCTTAAAACATAATCTAAGTAACTACTACGTGCCAGACTATTACTGCCCGTGAGCAGCTCCCTCTGCCACCTCCTATGCAGAATAGCAATGGCTTAAATAAGGGAGCACATTTCCAAAGGTAGGTAAGGGAAGACTGGGGAGCAGGAAGATGGGGGCCTCCATTATACCACCCCTCTCCCTGCAACAGGCCAAGAGCCTCTTGGAAAGGTTGGTGTTGGGCCACCAGTCACTTTTCTCCTGTTTACGTGTGCCTAGAGGTCTGCTCAATCAGTGACCACTTTTGAAGCATACAGTAAAAGCAGAACGAAAGAACAGGAAAAAAAATGTTCATTATGCAGGAATACGAGAGCCTCCCCCATCTCTTAATGCATGTGTCATTTAAATACACTAGTGAGAGGTGTTCATTATTTCCCCCATTATTTAAAAATGTGCTTCAAAGACCCCTCAAGCAGCACTGTGCCATCACGTTTTTAAACATATGATTTGCTAAATCACTACCCTCGCGGCCCTGGAGCTTGGGGGTTACATTGTTTTGAAGCAGACACAACTTGGGGGTCACCCTTGTGCCGAGGATTCCTCAGCCACTCCCCACCCCTTCCTGATAGCTATGCTTTGACAGACAAGGTCAAAAGGAGGACTAAGTGACTCCTGAAGCTGGCTGATGGCACATGAACTTACTGTTCCCAGAGGCCAGTTGGTGCCCAGAGAGGAGACAGACCATTGTTGTCAAGGAGGCTGGAGACAAAGCCTGCTCACCCCGTGCTGTGGGTTGGAGGGGGACTTCAGAAGGATCCAGCCCCAGACTTTTAGGAACAGCTCTTTGTAGGAAACCTTGTTTACACGAAGTGGTGATCGTACAAAAAGATGCATTAAGTGCTGATCCCGAGCATTAGCAAGGAACACCTCTAAGCATCTATCCCTCCTGAGTACACCCACGCGTTTATTTACAGTTCTTTAAATTCTAGGATAGAAATGCTCATGGCAAGCCACTGATTATAGAAAATCAAACTCTGATGCATTCATTGATTTGAGAAGAAGATAAGAATAATGGGGAGAAAGGTTTCAAACTTTAAAAAATCAATTTATGTAAATTTATCAAGAAGATATCTGTTCCATAAAGAGACATGTCTCTCCTTTCTCCTGTTTTTGCTACAGCGACTGTCAGCTGCTATCCACTGACTGCCCTTTCTAGTCTCCTCACACCAGTCTACATCCTTGTGTCCACATGGCTACTTTACAGATATTAAAATGCTTTAAGAAACCAAGGATGAGCCCACGGAGGGCCTCATGTCTAAAGGCCCCAAGGCACTGAATTTCTCTCTCCATGGGTGTGTGGATGGGCTTAGCAATCTATAGACAGAGGCTATTGTGTTGCTGGGGGAGGCTCCCACCACTGCCAAGGCCACAGTCAGCCCTCCCAAGGTTCCCCTTTCCAAGATTCCTTTATTCAGCCAGTTCAGTAAGCAGGCTCAGTTATTCCCTTTCCTTAATCCCCTGGATGTTGTTAACCATTAATTCCAAGCTATTATTCCCTGGTAATTTCTCACATTCACTCCTGCCTACCCCAGCCTGAAATCGGCAGCAGGCTTACATCCAGGTCTTCTGCTACCCTTCATTCCCCACCTTTAGTTTGTTCAATTTCCCATCACGCTATGGCAGATGAACCACAGAGCAGTTTAGGTGGAACTACCCTATTCCTAGGCGTTTCTTTGTGATCATTCCTTCTCCAGCACGTGTGAAGTGGTCACCTGCGCCTCCTCCCTGTTGTCTCAGAGGCCCCACCTTTGAGCACCACTTCAAACAAGGACACAGAAGAATAAGACCTCGTGGCTGGGCACAGTTCAGCCCACACTCAGGCTTTTAAAAGAAATATTCTTTCCATCCTGGTTTGCATCTAGATGTCCCCCCAAAGCTACATGCGGTCATAGGTAGGACTTTTTGGAGGTGGCTGGGTCTAGGGTGTGTGATGCTGGGATCAAGAATGTGATGCTGGGATTAAGGGCATGGTGCTGGGATTAAGGGTGCCCAGCCTGGAAGGAATATAAAGCACAGAAAGAGGGCTGTCACTTGTTCTTGTCCCTTGGTGCTTGCTGCCTCCTTCCTGCCCTGCTTTACCATGGACTGTTTCTCCTCTGTGATGCCCCTCTGCCATGCCACCCTGCCTGAGAGCCAGCTGACTATGGACTGAACCCTCTACATGCTGTGAGTGGAAATAAGCCTTTCCTCCTTTAACTTGTGGGGATGGGGTATTTTGTCTCAATGAGTAGAAAAATAACTAAGACACCTTTCAAGGGAAAAGTCTGGACAGCCCAACTCTGCTACCCACACAGACAGCTGGGCCTGGGTTTTGGAGAACAGTTGAGCTCCTCAAGTGAATGCTTCTCCATCATCTCCAGGACAGACTGGTGCTGGCGTTCCAATACCCATGGCCACACGGTAGATTTCCTGGGGCAGAAGAAGATTCTGAATCAAGGGTGTGCCTGTGTTTCCATTTTTCCCAGGAGAGGAAAGGAAAAACCTGGACACTGTGGCAACTTTCAAGTGAGGTGTTTTCTGTTGAGGTTTCAGAGGTATTGTAGTTTCAAAGGTAGGTGTCCCCGCAAGAGCCTCACACGCTCATAGGCAGGGCTTTTGGAAGCTGTTTGGGTTATAGGGGTGCATGGCTGACTTGCTGTTGGGAGTGGGGTCTGGTTGGAAGAGCGAGTCACTGGGGGCCTTGGCCGGAGGGTTCATCCCTCTTCCCAGCTGCTCCCTTCACCTGCTCTGCTTCCCGGCTGCTGTGCTGAGCAGCTGTCCTCCACCAGGCCCCCTGTCACGCCGTCCTGCCTTTAAGCCCACAACTATGGACTGTGAGCACAAGCCAAATAAACCTGGCTTCTTTTAAGTTGTGGGTGTCAAGAATTATGTCTCAGTGATAAAGAAAGCATCTAAGACAAAAGCTTCCAGACCAAGTTTATGTAGAAATGAAGCTCAAATAGTTTTTTTTTTTTAATCTTTCTCTAAACCACTTGAAGAGGGGCAAAGTGAATTTTTTAATGAAAGTATTATGTTTTTACAAGGTAACCAATGTCCTTTCTAATTTGAGATTAGTAAACCATTCTGTGCTTACAGGAAAATTCCACCCCTTTGTATAAAATTTTGCAAGAAAGCCACCTTCCAGCCTTACCTCCAGTAAAGAAAATCTCTTGCTATACAACCTTACTCTTGAAAAAGCATTGAACTGGACCTGAGTTTGATTTCCAGGTTTGTGCTAAATCATTGTTGGCTAGTCTTTTCTCCCCACTGGCCAATGTTTGTGTTCATCTGTCAAATAAAGGAAGCTGAAATGCAAGATCCTTTCGGCCAGTTTTGATTCATACAGGGCCCTGACCTTGCAGGGGTTGCTGGAATCCCCCTTACAGAGCGTGTCCTGAAGCTGCCAGCAAGCTGTGCGACTAGACAAAGAAAAGTGTCTGCAGAAGGCCCCCGCATTAACCAGCTACAATGACACTCAAGCGAGGCCTGCAAATTATTAACTTCTGATTTTAGATCCCACCAGGGAATTTGAGCAACATAGTATTCTCTCCCCTAATAAAAGAAGAAAAGATTTGTTCCCCAGTTCATCATCAATCCCAGCATGTTTTATATAAATGCCTTTAGAAAGCACACACTTTCACTCTTTGCCAAAACTGGCTGAGCTCCTGGCTGGGGCTGGGGAACAGAGGAAGAATTATGAGTGTGGTTGAACACTCTGGCATGCATGATGCTGAAGCAGCTCCGGGTATCAGTAACATGTAATGACAGCCTCCCATCTGTTCTCTGGAACTCTTTGCTGGAGCCTTCATCGAGCTGGAAATCTGGAAGCAGATGAATGCAGGGGGCTGTTCAAAAGCCACACATGAGCTTTAAAGTACCTGCAGAAAGAGATCCAGCACAAGCAGGCAGCAGAGAGGCTGGCCAGCTACAGAGCTTGGGGAAGGAGGTCCAGGGCCGGGAGGTAAAGAGGAAGGTCAGGCTGAAGAGGGCCTCCAGCAACCCCACATGAAACCCTCTGCTTTGGAATAGGGCCTTAAGCATTTCTTGCAATGAAGTGTCAGCCTAGAAAGAAGCAACCATTCTCCAAACTCCATCACTATAATGAGACCCTGGATTTTCCCAGTGTCCACTGCAGCAGATTTGTTGGCCAAAACCGGAACTGCAAGTCTGACAAACAGGCACAATGTGCAGCCCCCCTGCAGGTGTCCTGTGCCAGGTTTTGGGGAAAGAAGAGACAGGCAGCAGAGAAGGGAGAAGGTCTGAGCTGAGGCATCTTCCACACCAAGTCTGGTGGTATCTGAGAATCAAATAGAACAGAAAAATGTCTGAGTCCCTTTGGAGGTTACAGAGCTAGAGCCACAGGGGCCCCAGGGGTCCAAGGGAAACACTGACCAGGGAAAGCAAAAACACAGAATGCAATTTGCCAGCCACTTTCTACACACTCTGCCAGCACCTATCACCTCTGACCTGGGAACCCAGAGCTGCTAGCATTTGCCTCAAGCAACCAATTAGCAGCAAGAAAACGTATTAGCTCCTCAGTTTCCCCCTGGAGAAGCCTCCCCCTCAGGGGGTAGGAGGGGGACATTTTCATGGATTTGATAAATGCTATTGGGACACTAAGATCACAGGATTTAAATAAAAGGGGAAAGTAAGCAGAAGATTACAGAACTGGTTGAGTTTGACACATGACCTGTGAGAGGCTGAAGAGGGAGGGAGCTGCCAGGCTGAGGAGCACTTCCGGGCCGCAGGGCTCCTACCTGTCAGCTTCCCAAGTAGCTGAGTAAACTCAAAGGCCTTCCAAGCTGCTCCCCATGCCTCACAGAGTTTCTCCAGCTTCCTTTCTTTAGCTGGCCAGTAAAATTTAGGCCCTGGGGATGGACCCTGAAGCTATAGCTAACCATCCCTCTGAAAACAAGGAGGTCTCATTTCATGATTTAACATTTTGTGGTGTACCCTGGATCCCAGGCACTCCTGCCACTGAGGATAGAAGATGGAGGAGCCCACATGTTCTCATCAGAAGGAGAGCTGGACCATACGCACATGAGGGCATATGCCTGGGACACACACAAGCGGATTTTAAGCAAAGAGAGATGGCGGAGATTAAGTGAAAAGTACTGCTATGCAGAGAGATGTGTGAGAGCTCGACCTGGCCAGGATGGGCTTGGAGATGAGGAATCTCAGGCAACCTTGCAAGGTGCTGAGGCTGTGCCTGGAACAAAAGGGCAGGGATGTCCTAGAAAATAGACAGAGCAAAAGCAAGATGTCCTAACCTCTACTTTTTTTTCCCAACCACATGGAATTAACAGTTGTTCCCAAGAAGTCCTCTGCAAAAAACAACCACTGACTTACGATAGAAAATGCCTGTAACCCACAGACGAGACACTGTCGGGAGACCTAGGAAGTGTGGTCCCTGTACCTGGCAGCACCAACCATCTGGAGTCTCGTTAGAAATGCAGAGGCAGGGCCTGCTCTAGACTGACCGAATCAGAATCTGCATTAACAAAGGGTTAGCGATTCCTCTGCATGTTGCTGTGGTCTGGATTCAAAATATTCCCCAAAACTCATGTGTTCAGAGGTGCAGCTTCTGAAAGGTGATTGGATCGTGGGGGCAATGCACTCGTTAGTGGGTTAATCCACCTACGAGTTCAGAGCCGAAGGTGCTGTCAGGAGGTGGGGACTGGTTGGAAGAGGCTTGTCCCTGGGCCTTTGGAGACTATGTCTCCACTCTGGCTCTCCTGCACTTGGTCTGCTTCCCTGCTGTCATGAAATGAGCATCGTTCCTCCACCAATCCCCTCTGCCATGACGCTTCTGCCTTAGAGCCAGCTGACCATCCACCGAATCCTCTGAAACCGTGAGCCGAAAGAAAACTCTCTTCCTTTAAGTCACAGGTGCTGGGTGTTCTGTCCCAGCAATGGGAAAGGTGATCAAGGAGCAAGTTAAACTTTGAGCACAGGACAGGTTCTCAGACTCCCTGCCCCACAGGCTCCAGACTGGCCCCCCTCCCTCCCAGCAGGGAGGGGAGAGCTGTCCGCAACCAGAGCCTGGGCAGAAGCTCTCAGAGCCATCAGAGGGTTGCAGGATGCAGGGCTCCCTGGCTGGCCTTTGTCTCGATAGCCCCTCACCCAGCCTCGCCGGCCTGTGGAGCGGGGTCCCATTCCGGAAGTGCTGCCTCTGGGCTGCACCTCGACTCCCACAGGCCCAGCCTCTCTGCACACATCCTCCTTGTTAGATGCAGGACTGGCAAGAAGACAAGAGCCACCCTTTGGGGAGAATTAGCCTTGAACCTGAAGCACAAAGTCTTAGGGTCAAAGTTACGACTGACATTTCTGCCGTTAAGTCGCCTGGGACAAGGTCACATTACTCAAGCCCAGTTTTCTTCATTACAGAAACACCCATGCTGTAATGACACAAGGCCCAGCAGCAGAAAGGCAGTAAAGCGCAGTGGCTGAAAGCATGGGCAGCAAAGGCAGAGCCCTGGGGCAGGTTTGCAGTTCTACTACTGAATTGCTGAGCAACATCAAGCAAGTTTTTACATCTCTCTGCTCCTCTATGTCTAATCTGTAAAGTGGAAATAATACTTAGTAACTCAAGTGTGATTCACTCAGGAGGGTTTGATTTAGTATTTGAAAAGCATTTTGAACACTTTCTAGAATATTGTAGATGCTATTTAAGTATTTCATATATATATTATTTTATATATACTATTATATATAGTATTTTACATATATATTATATATAATGCATATTTTTATATATTATATTTATATGTAGTATCATATTTATACATAGCATTTATATATAAATAATATATATTGTATTTATGTATAAATACAATATATATAAATCTATATATATTTATATATATAAATTATTTATATATTTTATATATCTATATCAAAGCACCTAAGAGAGGGACTGGTCAAAAGTAAACCACCCAGTAAATGTTTATCTTATTGAAAGTCAGTAAGATAAAAGCAAAGAGCAAAAGAGATAGAGAGAAAGAGAGAATACATGAGTCAAAGAGAAAAGAGACACCCAACCACCTTTACATCTGCCTCGGTGTCCCAAGTGCCCAGGGGGATGACCGGGATGAGGCAGCTGGGATGGATGGACCCTCCCAAGTGAGGGAGCTCCGAAAGCGTGGGTACAAGGAGGAGTGGCAGAGTTTGAGAAGATTGGCACATGTGCCCGCCCTCTGTCCCTGTCAATCACTTGCCGAGCTGATGACACTGATGTCTGAGAGCCCAGACAGCGCCAATCTGCGCTGGATCTTAATGCGCTGACCCTTGTGGGCCGTGCTCTCACCACGTCCGTGTAGAACAGCCCTGCTCCCTGGACCCCATATACACGGGCGCAGCTGACTCTTGATTGCTTCTCTTTCCGGGGCGGGAGGTGATTGTTTCCTGGTGCTCGCTTCTGCCCTGCCTCCACTGAAAGACCAGTACAAAGGCTCAGCTGAATCCTGCAGCCTCCACTCCTAGCACATGCCTTTACCTTAGTAAATCTTGCCGCAGTCACCACTTCATCCTTTCTTCCTACAGACACAACGCCGATTGCTGTCCATTTCCACTGCATAGCTCCCTTGTTAGGACCTCACCAGCTCCGCTCTGTCCTGGTTTCCTTTGAGCTCAAGCTGGAGCCACTCCATCTGTGCTTGCAGGGCTCAGCGGTGGCCCAGAGCAGCTGCCCCTCGTCAGTGCTTCCTCTGTAGTGGACTCCATGCTAAGGACTTTGCATCCGCATCTGCTTTGTCTTCTGTCTTTACAGTGATCTGAAGAGGTAGCTCAATGACTTTGGTCATCACCAAATAAGTTGCTGATTTAGGAACAGCTGATCTCGGCATAAAGCCCAAGACATTGGCTTCTTCACCTGTTTCGCAGTGTACTGAGTCAAGAACTCTAGTCTCGAGATTTGGTAATATATATTATTACAAAAACTATCTAAAGGGAGAAGGGAGAAAAATCTATAGACATGTGCTTGAAGAAATTACATTAAATTAAGTTAAACGATTCCTTATTGCACTACTTCTCAAAGCCCTAAAAATGTAGGTAGAAAATGTGAATATTGGAAAGAGGCTGCAGCTTGTTTAAATGTGGACCCCAACCTCACCTTGTACAGTGCAAATTCCCTGGCTGGGGTTCTTCCAGTGCACTTAGGAAACACCTCTCTCTGCCACATTGTCCCTTGGCAGTTTTCCCCTAGGTACACAATCTGTGACCTCCCTCGCTCCCTCCCGGCCTCCTGGTCTCCTTCCTGTGTCATGAAGTCTTCCTGTCATTCATGCCTCAGTAACTTCGCATGTGTTATTTCTTTCTGGCTTGGTATTTTCTTGCTTCTCTAAAGTCTATCTGCCCTGCAGGCCCAGATTAAACCTCATCCGTATGGGAAGCCATTCCGTATATCACAGACTTCTTTGCTGCTGGTCCTTTCTGGTTCTATCACAGTTGTAATTTTATCTAGATCTTCCTTGGCATACTGATATTACTGCTCATCATTTCATGGATGCTTGCCTTGTATCCTCAATTAGCCAGAAAATTCTGTTGGGATAAGTAGTGCACCTCATGCTTCTCTATTGCTCAAGGGTTCTGATACAGAAAAGGAAATACAAGCATCCCTTGGTATCTCTGTGGGATGAATGCCAAGGCCCCTGAGGACACCCAAACCTGCAGACACTCAACGGCCCTATTTAGAATGTCATAGTGTTTGCACATAACCTATGTACATCTTCCTATACACTGTAAAGAATCTCTACATTGCTCATAATACCTAGTAAAACAGAAATACTGTGTAGATAATTGCTATACTGTTATTGATCAAGCAACAATGACAAGGAAAAATAGAGTATGTATGTTCAGTACAAACACAATTTTTTAAAAAAATATTTTTGCTTGGATACTTCCAATCCCTGTTTGGTTGGATCCATGCATGTGGAATCCACAGACACAGAAAACATACTGTACTTTATTGGGGACTTGCTAATAGATTATGGATTGTTTAGAGCAGAAATTGGGATCTCCCTCTTCTGTGCCAGCTGGCTTTAAGAATCAAGAACCGATCCCGTTTCCACCCTTACTTGGATCCTGTTTGGGTAATGTCGCTGTCTTGGGTCCTGGAGGAGCCTGACCCAGAGCAATGCCCTTGTGCACACCAGACTTCCAGAGCCTTTTGGATGACTGCAGTGCCTCCAGTGGTTACAACAGGAAGGCAAGCCATGCCGGGGACATGGCTCCAGCTGCAACTGGCCATACTTCCACCCTGTCCTCCAGCGAGGTGGGAAAGGGAAGGAGCCTGGAAGCCTGCAGACTCCCCATTCCTAGGCAGCGGGAAGGGCCCAAGGCTCTAGGAACCTTGCCTATTTGTAAATTTTCTCTCTCCTTAAACTTCAAATTTCCTTCTTTGTCTCATCATGTCTGTCTCTGCCTGTCTGTCAATTTGTCTCCCTTTGCAAGAAACCTGAATAAAACACAGAGTACACTGTCTCCCTTTTCTCTCTGAGAGCGGAGAATAAAGCAGTCACATGTCAGAGGCACATTTGCAGGTTTTATTTTTGTCAGCAATAATCTCCCCCCATAATTGCTATAGAAACGCTGAGTCCCCTCCATCCATTTGTGTGCGCTCACAGTCTTCACTGTAACTTACCCTCAGACGACCTTTCCTGGCTCAGTGCAGGCCCCAGCGCAGCCAGCACCCAGGGATGCAAAAGAAGGGGCTGGAAACTCCTGTGCTGCAATGTTGGGTGTTACTTCCCTCCCTGGATTCTGCTCTTCCTCCTCCAACTCCAGGTGCAGCACGGAGAGTCAGCACTCTGGCATGACGCCACCTTCACGGTGACATCCACAGTGGAGCAAGTTCCGAGGCTCACCAGGTAGGCCTGTGGATACGTGGCACACCTCGCACCTTAAGCTGTCCTTAACAAAAGTTTCACTTACAATTCTGAGTTCCCTGAGCTCAGAGCAGCCTAAAGGACAAAGGAGAGGTCTATCCTGGGGGGCTTGAAGTCAGTCTCTTCTGTCACTTGCCCATCTGGCTGTAGGAGTGCTGCTCGCAGCCTAAGTGACAAGGAGCAAGAGCAAGTCCCTGCAGGTCTGGCTTCTCTGTTTCTGGCACCAATCCCTTCAGCTTCTGGAAGCAAGTGAGGCTCAAGGGGGCTGCTCATGTTCTGCATGCCCGAGCTAACGTGATGGCCAGCGATGCCTCCTGCTTTGTACAGGGACGAGTTGGTTGTTATAGCCTTAGAGAGATCACACAGAAGCTTGCAGTGCAGACAGGCTGAAGATTTTCCTTAAGTGCCCTTGTGTGGGGATTTGATTAAACAGAGACTGGCGGACATGAAATAACCCCGACTCTCTCCACCCCTGGAGGGATGTCGCTCCGGGCAGTGTAGGTTGCCCAAATATGCAGAACAGGAGTTGTGCCTTCTGCAAAATTATTCCATAAATCCTAGAATGGGCTTTAGAAAAACAAAGCAAATCAAGATGAATAAATATTAATGAATCACCTCCTCTCTGAGGCAGGAGGAACGTGAGGCAGAGCTAATGACTGTCAACAGATACCCCGGCACTGAATATTTCATGGAGCGGTGGACCTGCACCTTGGAGATGGGGTCACTCACCCAGAGACCTGCAAAAACTGCAGGACAGGGACATTTCTTTGAGCAGGAGGCTGGCTTTCCTGGCAAAATTTCCAAAGGGAGTTGGTGTAGGTGGATCCTAATAACGCTACCTTTACTGACCCATGGCTCTTTGCAGGTAGCTCTTACTATGGCCACTTCCAGAAGAGGTTGAGGTTTAGAGAGAAAATGTGTCCCACATTTATGTCTGGTAAGCCACAAAGCTGAGACTCAAACTCGAACTCACTGCTCTCTCAATACCTAAGTCCAGCACTACCCCATATTTCTGCTCAGCACATTTCTCCCCACTTCCTTCTTCTTGCACTCTTTCCTAAGCTTTGGGCCACATCTGTGTGGCTGAGTACAGACCCTCCATTGACCTAGTGCAAGGCCCAGCATCTCACACATAGTAGGTGTTCAATAAATCAATAAATATTTGTTGAATTAGATTGGATTTCCTACCAGAAGAAGAAAACAACTTTGCCTTCCCCTCCTAGGTGGGCGGAAAACCATGCAATAAACCCTTCCCCTGGGAACAGGTAACCGCAGCAGCCTGACCTCAGAGGCCGACCCACAGATGCCAGATTCCCATGACCGCCATCATTAGGACTCAGCTACCCAGGTTGGAGCAACTGCTGCCGAAATGAAAGTCCTTGCAGACAATAGGTTTAGCCACAGCCCCCCAGTTTCAGTCCCTTTTCTTTCATGGAGACCCCCTCCCAGGGGCTGCCACTCACATCTCTTTTCCCATGCACAAAATTCACTTAAAACATTTTTTTAAAATTAACAAATGGAAAAACGTGCCCATACTTTTCCCAGCCTCTCTGTCACATCCCCACCCAGACAGCTAAAATGTCTCGCATGTCACTCAGCAGTGAATACCAGTCTGAGATGTGCTGTCCGTCCCCAGAATAGATGCAGCTAACAGCCTTGGTGACATCCCTGATTTCTGAAGCATTGAGGAGATAGGGGAAGGCAAGGTGGGAAGGCTGCCGGTGGAGGCGGGTGATGATACATATGTTTCTTTTAGGGAGTCTCATTCTCCCTCTAATTTTGTTTCCAGATTATTTTGCCATTTTCCCCTGAAAGCTTTATCAATGTCCACAAAGTGTCTGAGTGCAGAGCAGTTCTAGCCCTGAGGGCTGAGAGGAAAAGAGCAGAGAGAAAAGCAGCCCTGCCTTCTACTGACAGTGCGACTTAGACTTGGCGGGAAGGGGGGACTGTTTCGGCCCTGCCCACACACCCCGGGGAGGCTGCAGCCCATGGAGACACACTCGCTTCCTCCTCTGCAGCAAGCTGGTGCCACTGGTCAGAGCAAGAGCCTGCTTCCCTGTGGTCTCAGTGCTCAGGCTGGGGTGGCCTGGAAGGGGTGTCCAGGTCTGCAGAACACGCTGTTGGTGTCACGCAGATGGGGGGTCATTGCCCAGACAGCAGTGGGAGTGGCTGCTCTTTCCAATGAGAAGGGAAGGGGGTTAAAGGCAGAGAGTGATAGACAGGTAGAAGTTTCACGCATGCAACCAAAAGGTATCGTCTTGTTGTACCTGCAGCTGCTTAGATGAGGGAAGGCCAGCCCCTGTCCTTAAGGAGCCCACAGCCTCTACTTGCCCTCACAGATCCACTGAACAGATATTGTCAAAGAACAGATGTTGTTGGAAGGACTCGAGCACTAATTGCTTGACCCTAACCAAGAGAGGCATAGTAATGAAAAACAGACAAAATCTTCCCTACTCATATCCTATGCTGCTCTTCAAGTCCTATTTCCTGAGTACGTTCCCCAACTCAAATCTATTTCCTTAGAAATGATTTCCAAATCTACCACATCACTCCACCTCTCCACAAAAATAAATTACTTTCTGACCACTGTACTCTAGTCCCCAACTCTAAGTAGCCCAAGTTCTCTTCTTAGACATGTTTATTTAACCTGCTTCACATTTACCCAGGTTTACTGTGTGTCCCTTGCTGCTTTAGTGCTTCGGGATATTCAACATGACATAGATGCTGCAAGTGTCCCTTGCATGGGTGAGAGGACAGAGCCTTTCATTGTTAAATGATTTTTCCCTGTTGACCCCTGAACGCAGGTGGCCTGGCTGCCGAGAACTTCTGCCGGCATCACTGTCTTGTTGCACCCTCTGTGGTCCTCATCGCAACAACTCACAGTGACATTCCTTTGCCCTCTTCTTTCCACAGGAGAGAATTCCATCACCATCCTGGTTCCTGTGTGCTACTGATGATAGCCTGAAGATGATAGGCATGGAGGATACCTCACTTCCTCCCTGTTCCTGTGAATAATTCAAGTGACTGAATCAGCATTGGTAGAGGCTGAATCAGCACGGGAGAAGAGATCACAGGCTCAGGGGTCCTTTGTAGCAGACCATGCTCAATGACACAGCCAACCTTGACCTTGAATACGGGGGGAATAGGGGCTTCACACACCCTGGGAAAGGACAGCAGGTTTCCCAGCTGCCCTGTGACTCCAGATGTGTGTGGAATTGACATTCCACACTCAGGCACCTCATGAAGGGTTTATTTTTAAAGGTAATAATAAAATTGCCATTTTCAAAGCCTTTATCACAAGCCCCTATGTGACACGTACTCTGTGGAGGCCTCCACCCCATCCTCTCCAGAACATCAACTTTAATTTAAAGGCCTGTCAAAGATCTTTGAAGGCCTAAATCTTTCCCTTCCAGCTAGTCAGAGATATTGGCATATTAATCTATTTAGTAATTATGTGAACAAACTCTGACCATGTGTTATTGAAAATTAAACTATCAAAATGTACCCAATCAAATCGCTCAATTTCTCAATCCCGTCATGTCATTAGATTCAACACCAAGATTAATTATGAAACGATGGGTCAGGTGCTCCAGATGTTCAGCTGATGCCAGTCCAGCTGCATCTGCTTCTCCACCTACCACTGCAGACTCAGCCTGAAGTCCCCCAGGTGCTGGTCTGGTCCAGGTCATATTAGGCTGCCCAGGCCCGAGATTGACTTACACAAATGCTCCTGTGTCCAAATCTGCCTGCCTGTTCCTTGCAGTTGCTCTCCAGCACCATTGCTGGCACATGATCTTCCCTGAGGTCAGATCAGAAGGGAATGAGAACTGCCCAATGACTTCGAGATTAAAAAAAAAAAGAGGCTGCTGCTTTGAGGGGAGTTAAAATTACAGAGGTGGAGATGCCACAGTTTTGAGTTCTAGGCCAGGATCTCTATCCTCTTCCCTCATGGGGCAATTTCTCAGTAAGTTGCTTTCCTTCATGGCTAGGCAGCATCACCAGCTAGCATGCGAACACCACCCGGTCAGAGTACCAAGAGTACTCAGAGCCCCGCGCAAGAGCAGAGCCTCACCAAATGCACCAAATGGCCTTATCCTGGCTCTTTGCCACTCACTGCCTGTGTAACCAAGAGCAAATCAGATTTACCATTTCTAGCTTTCTCAGCTGGAAAACGAGGTGGTAAAAATAACTACCTTTCAGGGTTGTGAGAATTGAGAAAGAGTAGGCAAAAAGTGCCTGGCATCCTGGATAGTAACAAGAACTCAGCTTCCCAGGTCAGCCCACCCCGACTGCAGTTCCTGACGTGCACTCTACTCATGATGACCTGGAGCAAGTAGATGACCCTTCCCAAGCCTCCGTTCTCTCACCTAAAATATGAGGATGACAATAGGATCTCTCCCACAGGTGACACAGAATTATACACTTCATGTACGTATATAGTAGGTTGCCTGGAAAACAACAAACACCGAGTAAATACTCAGACACATAACCATTATTGTTATCATTGTCACGGAGCATGTGCTAATCATGCAATAAATGTCGGATTCTATCTCAACTTTCTTCCTTGCTTAACCCTCTTCTATGTTTTGATATGGTCCCTTGAATTGAAGAAGTCTTAAGAGTCACATAATACGATCCTCTTTGTAATGCAGACAAAACAACTGCATCCTGTTACAAGAAGTTATTATGTTATCAAACACCTTAAGATGCAAGTGTTGGAATATGAACTAAGAAAGCTTGTTGTGCACAACAGAGAAAGACAATAAGGGTATCTCAAGGAAGAGAAGTTGGGAGGGGCAGGATGAAGAGAACAGATGAAAGAAAAGAATAGAGGAAGAAAGAAGGTGGAGGGACAATGTTCTCTAAAATGATCTTCCTCCCAAAGATCACTTATGATATTAGTGAAGTTCCATGAAAAGTTCAGTGTGAGTTTGTTTCTCATGGAAAACAGTAAAAGAGTTGATTTTTGCTAATAGAAGGTAGATGAGAAGTCAAATTCATGTATAAAGCAGTTAGAGGTATAGAGGACCGAAAAGTAGAAACCTCCAATATGTCAGCCAGAATATTTGAGAAAATTCTGTTGGTAAAACAAATATTCAGGGACCGGTGAGATGGCTCAGGGGTGTAAGCGCCTGCCTGGCAAGCGCAAGGTCCTGAGTTCGACTCCCGGTACCCACATACGAGAAAAGGGCCAGTGATATTGCTCAGCGGCACAAGTGCTTGCTGTCAAGCGCGAGGCCCTGAGGTCAACCCCCAGTACCCACATAAAAAAAAATATTCAGAGGCCTAAGAATCTTTCTGTGAGATGTAAAACATCACAAGAAAATGCTACTTGCAGTACTACTCTTAAAATAAGACCAAGACGGATAATTACAAAATCATATTTTAAGCCAATCAAGGAGCCAAAATGTACACAAGAAACCTAATGAACTAAAATTCAGAATACCACATAGGACGGAGGAGATACGTGATGACTTTCATAGATAATGGTAAAAGGAAGAACACTTCCCATACACGGGTAAGAAAAAACAGTTCAAGTATCCACGACATTTTAAAAATCAAAAATTAGATTGGATTTATGATATGGAATTGGTAGGACCCATAGGAGTAAAGAGAGTCTGAACCCACTTACTAGCTCTTGCCTTTTGCCCTCTTTATCTACTCAGGCAGAACGTGGAGAGTAAGATCAAGAGAGCTGTGGAGTCCCATTGTAGTAGAGATATATAGAGGCTGCTGAAAACAAAAGAGCAGGAGGTTTGGTGCAAGCCCCCAGGAGTTCAGATCCCCAACCCTGCTAGAGCCCAAAGTCCTGATCGAGCTCAACATCAATCTGGATCAACTCAGAAGCCTGACGTGTGATTGTCAGGTTTACACGTCAACTTAACTGAGCTATGGGGAGCCCAGACATTTAGCCAACATTATTCTGGGTATGCCTGTGAGACTGTTTCTGGATAAGATTAAGATATTATCAACAGACTCAATTGGGTAGATTGTCCTCGCTACAGTAAATGAGCCTCATCCAATCAATTTGATCCCTGAACACATCCAGAAGACTGAGGAAGACGGAGCTGATCCCACCTCACCGCTTGAGCCAGGACATTGGTCTTTTCTAGCCTTTGAACTCAACCTGAAACCTTAGCTCTTCTTGGTCCTTGAGCCTACTAGTTTTCTGACTGGAATTTACATCACTGGTTCTCCTGATCCTCCGGCCCTCAAACTTGAATTGCACCTAGGCATGGACTCTCCCGGATCTCCTTGCTGACTGCAGATACTGGGCCTTCTCAGCTGCTACAATTGCACTAAGGAAGCTCATGTGGTTGCTGGGAAAATGCAGCTACATCAGTTCTGTTGGAATGAAGAAGTCTGTACTTTGTCAACAGCCAGCAAAAAACTGAGTCTCTCTGTTCAACAGATATAGGTAACTGAATTTGCCAACAACTTCATGAGCTTGCAAGTGGATCCTTCCTCAGTCAGACCTCGAGATGGCAAATCAGCCCTGGACAATTGTCATGACTGACACCTGAGAGAACTTATCTACCCCATGGCCTAACTCCTGACCCACAGAAATTGTGAGTGATCTATGTGCTTTGTCACGGAAGTGTGGGAGTATCGTCATGCAGCAATAGCTAGCCTATATGCTTTTCAAACACCAAGCATGTGGGAGCTGATATGGCTTTGTTAATATCAAACAAAGAAGGTTTCAAGATGAACAGAATTATCTGTGACAGGTAAAAATACTTTCTAAAGTTAAAGGGTAAATTTACTATAAAATATAGGAGTCTTCAATGTAGATGCATCAAATAACAAATCTTACAAATATGTGAAGAATGTTGACAGAATACAGTAAAACTTGGCAAATCCACAATCTTAACTAGAAATTTTAATATCATGCCCTTGATAATTAATTGAAACAATAACCAAAATAATCAGTGAAGCATCCTACACAGCAAAAAGATCTTCTGAAAATTAACATAAAATAGTTTTTGTAGCAAGCAAAACAGAGAATTACTGAAAGTAGAACTGCACTACAAGAAATGATATGAAGTACAAAAGTTGGACCTTCTCAAAGAAACAGAGAGAGCAAGAAAGAGTAAAAACAATGATAAATTATATAAGACTTTATTTCTCTTATTTTATTCACTGTAAAAGAAAATTGACTGTCTGAAGTGTATGTGGGTTGTAACATAGAAAGAAAATGCTTAAGAAAAATAGGATAGGGCTGGTGAGATGGCTCAGCAGCTTAAGCGCCTGCCCGGCAAGCGCGAGAGCCCAAGTTCAACTCCCAGATCCCACATACGAAAAAGGGGCCAGTGATATCGCTCAGCGGCACGGGCGCCTGCTGGCGTGCGAGGTCCTGAGGTCGACCCCCCGGTACCCACAAAAAAAAAAAAGAAAAAAAAAGAAAAATAGGATAAAGCACTGGAGAAAGAAAGCTGGAAGGTTATGGAATGGTTACACTTATATGAAGTGGTAAGTATCACTTTAACATACATTGAGAAGAGTTAAAATACATTGTAAATCATGAAGCAGCATCTAAAAAGACAGGTGTAGTGAAAAAATCAAGAATAGAAATAAAGTGGAAATATAATAAACACTCGATTCCAAAACTAGGCAGAAAAAGAAAGAGAACATTAACAACAGATCAGCAAATAGAAAGTAACTAGCAAAACTGCACATTTAAATATAACTATATCAATATTTACACCAGATGAAAAAGGTCTAAACAGCTCAAATGAAAGGCAGATACCCAGAGTGGATAGAAAGAAAAGATCTCAAACATAGGCTATCAAAAAAAAAAAAAAAAAAAAGAGAAATACCTAATATCAAATACAAAGGTAAATATGGGGTAAAAACAAAGGATGATAACAGATACACAGCACATTTATCAGAAGAACACAGAGTCAGAGTTCTCGGATAGTGGTACATAGTCGTGAGTAGTTTCATTACCAGTAGTTGTGATTATAATGGGTTTGTAGTCATTTCCCTTAGCTACAAAACTTAAGCCGCTACAAGGCAGAAAGGAATGCCCCACAGCAGAGTGACACAAGATAATCTTAGCAAGTGCCATAAACTGGGAATTGGTTTCACTGTTGGCAAAGCCTGGCAACTACTGGGTTACTCGGGCAGCAGTAATATTTCTTGCTCACTGCTAACCTGACTTTTTGTTGCTTAACTTTGATAAAGTTAGGAAGTCAGCAGCAAACATATACAGATGTTTAAGACAGTCAAGGTAAGCTGGGCACCATTGCACAATGCTATAATCTCAACATGCTGGCAGGCTGAGGCAAGAGGATCTCAATTTCAAGCCCAGCCTGGGCAATTTAGCTACTAAGTGAGACCCTACCTTAAAATAAAGCATAAAAAGGAGATGGGAATGTAGCTCAGTGTGAAGACCTTGGATTCAATCCCCAGTACTAGCCAGCTAAATAAATAGTAAGTTAGAATTGGCCTTGACGGAAAATCAAAATGAGACTTGCAAATATAAGTAAAATCTACAAATCCCTAATTTTAAGCATTTGTTCATTTACTCAATCAGTTATTTATTCACCTTTTGTATCCATATATGTAAACTTTGCTAACTAATAGCTAACTGCCAGCTATTGCATTACAAAATTCAATGTAACTGCCATCCCTTTCCTTGTTCTGGTAACAGATTATTACATATGGCAGCCAGTGTGTCGAACATCATTTACAGATGCTCAGCTGAATTCCTAGTCCTCTCTCCTTTGAAAGCTGTATACAGCACTTCTCTCCCAATCAAGACTGACCCGCAAACCAGTAAGCCTTGATGGAGGCTGAAATGAAGGGCGAGTTCGACCCCTCATCTTCAGAAGATGCAACAGAGCTGGGGAATGAATTAGTCTTGGAAATGTGTCCAGCGGGTGATCTGCTAGACTCATTAGGCAAACTCCCCGGTTCATTAGCCAATATAGCTGGTTCACTGGATAATGTATTTGATTAAGCAGGTGAAGCATTATTCTTTTAAAAGATGGACACTTTTACACACACACACACACATACAAACACACACACACACACACAGCAGGAGATGTAACTGCTCCAGAGCAACATTGGTTTACTTCTATATTCATCTTCCCCCCATCTCCTTAATGCCCGGCATTGCATTTGGAGGTGCTATGTGCAAGTGCGTACTGTGCTGATATGGGCAGAAATCTGGATTTGGCTATTTAAGCAAATCACTATCATCCAGAGTGGTTTTGAATTCTGTCAGACAGAGAGAGGAAGAGAGAGAGAGAAAGAGACAGAGAGAGGGGGAGAGAGAAAGAGAGAGAGAGACGGAGAGAGAGCTCAATTTGCTATGTAGACAGAATGGCACTGTTTTTAGGCTGCTGAAATTCTCAGCTATAAAATCTTTGTTTGCAAATCAGGTGTCTTTTCAACAGCGCTGGGTGTGGGGACCAAAATAGCAGTTATGCAGTAGCGTCTACCCCTCAGCCTCCTTCTCCTTACAGGAGGAGTAAGAAGGAGACAGGAGATAAAATCCCTGAAGAGGAGCAGTCATTTCCCTGTGGAGACTCGTGTCACAACTAGGGACTGAATCCCAGGTGGTATCTAAGCTCAGCCTGATGAAATGTGCACAAACTTGAATTCTGGATACTTTTACCACTGGGGAAGAAAGACTGGAAGGTATCAGAATTCCCCAGAGAGCTTGTTAAACCAAGGATTTCTATGCCAGATGGTGTCCCCTGTAAATTTTTAACAATTGTCTCCTTAAGGAAGGAAACATCTGATTTGCATTTGCCAATTTCTGTGGTGTAAATATTTTCACACTAGCCAGGCTCAAACTACCAATATGACTTCACTGGCCCATGGCATTAAGAACAGATGCATGCAGTCCTTCCCAAGGGTCTGTACTAGCAACTCCAGTGCCATTGCTGGGCTCCAGCCCCAGAGTTTCTGATTGGCAGGTCTGTGGTGAGCCTGAGAATTTGCACTTCTGACACATTCCTGGGGCACAGAAGCTGCTAGCCTGAGATTATTAGGTGCTGGGTATCTTGGGACTTTCTCTGGCTTTGGAGACTTGCTGCTCTCCAAATATCTTTTCTTAGAACCATCTCTTCCTTTTCCCCTTGCATCCTGAAGGGGCTCAATTCAGGCCTTTGGAAAGAACTCTTAACTATGCACTCTTAACTATAACTATAACCTTTGGGGAAGCTAAATGTATCAGCTCTTCCAAAGAGAAACCACATATGCAGCCATCATTTCTTTATACCTCTTTCTTTTATAAGCAAGTCTCATTCTACTTCGCCTAGCCAGAAAAAAATAAAAATCCACTGAACTGAAATGAGCATAGTAAGCTAGCTCACAATCCCCAAACACAGATCACAGTTCCAGTATTCGTTCGATCTTTAAACCACCCACCAATCCATGTGTTCATTAGTTCATTCATTTCTGCAACCAATATTTGAACCCTTATGATGGGCCCCTCACTGAGTACCAGGGATAATAGACACAACAGCTGACTCGTGGAGCTTAATTTAGTATGGAAAGAAAGATTAAATATTAATTCAATTTGTAATAAGTGCTTCAAAGAATAAACGCAAGATGCTATGTGGGCATTTGTAGGGTGGGAGCCGGTGTCAGTGTAAGGAGGAAGGAAAGGACACTTGAGCTGTGATGGGGGGAAGGAAGAGGTGCATGGCAGGGACAAGTGTTCCAGGGAAGGGAAACTAGGAAGAGGAGAGGCTGTGTACGGAGGGTAAACTCGAGTTTACCCTGTGAGCAGGGGAACCGGTGGAAGGATCACAAGCAGGGGATTTCTGAGTCAGATCCAGCTGAGAGAAACGTTGCCTTTGAACATGGAGCAGCCTGTGCTGTTTCTGGATCACAAACACAGACATACTCTCCACGTGGCAAGGTTCCTCACAGTGGGTTTGTTCTCAGTTCTTTTAGGTCAGCCAGACCACTTAGTATGAGTCTCCAGTTGTGTTTCTCTTTCATCCAAGTAAATTGTAAATCATTTAAGGAAAGGAGGCTGTCTTCTGTTCCTTCAGTAGCCCCATTGTGCCTGTAGGGGTGCTGGGTCATTAGTACCCAGGCAAGGGTACTGGAAAGAGAATTAGATGTAATAAAAGGAGATCAAAATTCCAGTCCCCATCCTATCACTTACCGGCTGGGAGACCTCCAAGGTCTTAGTCGTGCTATAACAAATACCTGAGGCTGGATACTTTATAAAGAAAAGATGTTCATTCGGCTCACAGTTCTGGAGGTGCTAGCATCTGCCTGGCTTCTGGTAAGGGTCAGATAATGGTTCAGACCATGGCAGAAAAGCAGAAAGGGGAGGTGTGTGTGTGCGCGTGTGTGTGTGTGTGTGTGTGCGCGTGTGTGATGCAGGGTGTAGGCAACAGAGATGGAGGGGAGAAGCTAGGCTTACTTTACAACAGCTCACCATCTTCGTAGCCCATCTACTCCCGCAAGACTGAGAAGCCGCTGCCTCAAGAAAAGGATTAATTCCTCATCAAGTCCCAGATGTCTCTCCATGATGCTCATTGGGCATCAGTCCTCAGTGTGAGTTCCAGTGGAGACAAACCGCACTGAAGCCATGGCAGCATTTAGCATCTCTGAACTTCAGATGTCTCATTTATAAGATAGGGAAATCACATGCATTTGATGATGTGGTTAGGAAAGGATCCTGCAGGCAAAATTTCTAGAATGCTATGAGGCGATATCATCAGCAATGTAGAGTGAGTGGTCTAATGGGCCACTCTTCACCAGACGTGACTTTCTGCTCAGGAAAATTACCCAACCACTAAGATGCCTGTGGCCTCACTACTTATATTTTTCACAGAGCTGCTGGGGTGAGGGTTTAGGACTATGGCCAGGATCTGGGGTCCCAGGAGAACATACTTTAATGTTCCTCTCACAACTTGCATTTCTCTGCTCTCCAAGGCCCCCTCTTGTCTACACCTCGCCTCACAAGAGCGGGTTATTTTATGGTTTCTCAAGTGGAGAGGGCCATTAAGTTTAGGAAAATACATCTCAAAGAGGAGTTCGTGGGCCTCTCACATCAAAATGACCAGGGCACTTACTAAAACTGCAGGAGAGTGGGCCCCATGCCAGACCTACTAAGTCACAATCTTAGGGACACTAAGTTCCCTAACTTTGCTGTGGTGGACAGAAGCCCATGCTTTGAACCCACTCTGAGAGAAATGAACACACAGTTCCTCCAACTTGACCCCTGTCTCTGCATTTGTACTTTTAATTATCATTTATACCTCAACGGGGGCTGCAAGGGTTACATAAGCTAAAGGAGGTGAGGTGCTTAAAACAGCACTTGGCACTTAAAAAGCATTTGATGAATGGTCACATTTGTATGTCACCCTGGCCTCTCAGTGCCCTGTGTGTGGGCGGATGGGGAGCTGATTCTAGAAAATCAAAATGAGTTACCAGAGGTTACTGAGATAATTAGCCGCTGAGCAAGGCTAAAGCCCAGAACACCTAACTTCTAGTCCAGTGCCATTTCCACCACACCAGGCTGCCTCCTGTAAGCCCTGGACTTCTCTAAGTGCATTTCTTCCGAAGGGCCGGTCTGTAGGTGGCCAAATAGGGCTCGGCAGGGCTGCCTTTCATTAGCAGTTTATCTGGATGTTGCTTTGTATCTCGCAAACAGATAACCAGCCTGAGCCCAGGTGACCTCCCAAATCCCTTCAGATATAATTGAGTGTGCAGTATCTGACAGGTAGCCCATCTCTGATAATTAGGTAAATTGCACAGCCTTTACACCTGACCTGCCCCCAGGCCGCTGAATGCTTTGTCTTTCTTGCCACAAGTCCCCCTGCCTCCTCCCAGCCCTCCTCCTCCATTGCAATCTGGTTGCAGATGTGACTGAATGCCAGGCATGAAAGGTTGCAGAGCCTGGCCCTGCCTTCTTGAGACTGGGGGAGATTTAATTTAGATCAAGATGGTTTCTGGTGATATGAATGCCCGGGCCTACCCTTGAGGAAGAAACAGACAAGGTGAGAGGGACTGGGAGCCAGAGGATGTGGTATGGCAGCCTCATCCCGCAGGCCAGAACCCCACCTCACATTTCGCCAGCTCTGGTGAAGAACCCAGGAGGAGCTGTGCCAAGATATCCTTTAACCTTCTCGGGCTGCTCTTCACCCACTGCCCACGCACCCAGCTGGTAGGTGGAGAAGGAAGTAGGTGTGTGATGTTCAGGAAGCAATGGACCTTTCTTTTGCTGAGTCAGCTGTTTGCTCCCTGGACTCCTTGCCGCCGCTGCCCCTTGACACACATCTGCCCTTCCTACTCCCTCCCCTGCAATCCAGACACAAGAAAAGGACGATTGGGCAAGACAGCTCAAGGATTCAATGAGGGCGCTAACCCAGGTGATCCCGAGTGTCTCTCCTATCTCTAACAGTCCGGGGTCCTCTGCCCACTCATACTTCCCTGTTTCTAGGAACTGAGCCAGGGGCATCAATCGGCTGACATGTTCTACAGCATTTTTAGCAGAATTTACAGCAGAGGTTCCCAAGCTGTTTCTATTCTTGATGTTTTAGTAAGTTTTTTTAAAAACCATCTTATAGGCAAAAAGAAATACCTACCAGTTCTGTTTATTAAGGAGGTAGGTCCAAAGAATTTAATCGGTATTTATGGCCTAACAATACAATAGCCATTTTAAAATATACACACAAATTGGAAGAAAATGACATTAATATCCTTGAATAATAATTATTCATTAACAGGATGGACGTGTTTGTTGGGCACTGCGTGAATTCTTAAACTGTGGAATCAGTTTAGATGCTGCCTCCCCCGTTTCTTGTTCTACCTGGATTTTTGCAAGGTACGTTTTTTTTTTTGTTTGTTTGTTTTGTTTTGTTTTTTTTTTATTACAGTCATCAGTAAATAGCTTTGTAAAACCATGAAACGACTGGAAGGAATATTGTGTGATCTAATGTTGAAAGAGTGTCTAATGTTTACTCCAGTGTCTGATAGATGTCGAGTATCACTGTATATCCTTAGAAATTTAAGATACCCTGTGATACCTCTGTGACTTTACAGTGGCACCACAGCGCACCTGGGCACAGAGTCTGGGACTCGGACCCAACACTATCATTTCCTAAACTCTCATAGGACCCTCCTGCTCCCTTCAGCCTCCCATGAGTATCCCAGTGGGCTCCTCCTTACATTTTAGCCACTGTGACCTCTCAGATTCAGAACTGCTAGCCACTTCTGCATTTAGACAAGTTTCTCGAGGCAGTCTGGCTTGAGGATCTGGAAGAACTTTGCATATTTTTTTCATGGTCCGAGCCTAGAAACATCAAACCAGAAGACAGCATGTAGTTAGGCAATTCATACTGATTGCCTGATGCTATGGATACACATGTATGAAGTCCTAAACATGTTCAGAAAAAGGAAACTAAAAGGAAGTGTAAGTCAATCAAGTTGGCTGCACGCTTGATCCAGGACTTGAACCCACATCTTTCTGACTCAGGAGACAAAATATCCAGCCAGTTATAATGTCATAGTTTGGATATGATATGCCCCACCCCCCCAGACTGACACACTGGGGGCTGTCAGGAACAAGGCTGCAGCCATACTAAGCACACAGTGACATCATAGCATTCTGGCAGCCAGAGCAAGGAATTCTAAGAAAGCAATGCCCAAAGAAGCTGACTGGTTAAACCCAAGAACAGATGGCCCAACCACCACAGCTGGAGCGATGGTAAGATGGAGGGACACCAGCACAAGAGCCCAATAAATAGACACTGCTGAACTGCAAGTTAGATACAACCATCTCCAATGAAGAACGAAGCTTCACTCACAAGCCACGTACTCTAGCCTCAAGAGCCACAGACTCTGCAGGACCTCTGTTGGATTGACGGGCTCTCCCGGGCTGCCTTGAGTTGGACCTGAACCTGTGTTCAGTGAGTGACTTGGACTTGATTTGGTCTCATGTTCATACGAGTGACAGGGATTGGGACTTTAGACCTAATTGTGTATGTCTTCTAAAGTAAGGGTTTGGTGTGTGAATAAACTGTACATTGGAAAGCTAATATGGGTCTGCTGCCTGATCCGTTCAAGTTCCTTACTCCACTCTAAGGTGATCATGACAGGGCCTTGGTCACCAAATACGCGGTGTTCAGAGCTGATATGCTTTGAGGAAGTGATTAGGTAATGAGGGCTCTAACTTCATCCACTCATGAATTCATAGCTCAATGGGCTTATTAGAAAGTGTGGCCTAATTGGATGAAGCAGATCACTAAGGGTGTGGCATGGCCAGGTGTATTTGTCCCTAGCCACTTCCTCCTGAGTGCCTTCTTTCCCTGTTTCCTGGCTGCCATGAAGGGAGCAGCTCTCCTCCTCTATACCCTCTCCACCATGATGCTATTCTCACCACAGGCCCAGAAACAACACCATAGGCCAAGTGACCATGGACTAAAACCTCTGTTATCAGAAGCCAAAATAAATTTTCCTCCTTTAAGTTGATTTGCTTAGGTATTTGGTCATAGTGGTGGAAAGCTGAGTAACACATACTGCCTTTCTGAAAGGTGATTTTTCTTACTATAGATCCCAAATGGCCCACTTGGCAGGAACATCCAGAATTGTACCAGAGTCCTTCAACAAACCAATAATTCTCAGGCCATGTTTCTGCAGTCTGAGCCCGTTTTTCCCTAGCTCCAAAGAAAATGGACATGGTTTTGTTTACCACCCACTGTATCCCTCCATATCTGATAAGCCTGCACCCTGCCCTGTGGCAGCAGTGTTTTCCACGTTGTATTCATTTCATTCATTGGCAGTACTTAGAATCATCTCCTTTCTTGTTCCCCTCCTGCCTCTGCCCAATTCACATGGTAACTGGCAAGGAGAGAATACCAAGTGTCCTTTAAACAGAAAAGTCAAAAGCTATACAAGAAAAAGAAATGGCATTTGCTTAGCATGGAGGATGGATAATTTAGAGGCCATTCCTTTAAGTTACAGGGAATAGACCAGGCTTATGGACATTTATTCTTCCTCTTGCCAATGTAGGCCTTAGAAACCCCAGCTCTATCTATAAAGCAAATGTCAGAGAAGCTATCACTCTGTCTCCACCCCTGGTCATTAATGCAGGTAGTGAAGCACTAATGCCTTGAATTAGTTTTTTGTTCCTCTGAAGTTTCTAAGAAATTTCTTTTATCAACAATCTAAATGTATTAAGACTTTGGGATGGGACAAATTAAAATCCTGGCAAGGATGAGGACTCCCCCTTCCTATTTGGTTGAATTGCCAGCTCAGCCACCACCCAGGTTGTCACCAAGTCTAACCCACAATGGTAGTCATCTCCTCAGAGAGCATATACAGCTATACTCTGCTGTCCTAATAGCTGCCACACTGCTTTTTCTCCTACTACTCTCCTTTTTTCTTCTTTGCCCTTCTTCTCTTATTTATTTTAAACAAAAGTTTTCACATATTTATTACTGAAACTACATATTAGTGCAAATCTTAGAAACAAAGAGAAAATCATATTCCCAATGAAATACATCTGACTATCTCTGGTGACATTTTCAGCTTGACCATGGTAAGATGATAGTGATCTTGATACATATTAAATCTGTGTGCCATCTCAGACACATTCCTTAGAGACCCAGCTTGGTTTTTCTCCAGTGTCCCCTCTTGGAATTGGACTCTTCTATTGAAATGATTCCCCTTTCAGTGTACTGTTTATGGTTTGACAAATGCATGCAGTCATACACAACCACATAATCATGTGTACATACATGATACAATGAAAATAAAGAAAGTTTTCATAACAAAAAATAAATCTTCCCATTCTCCTTTGTAGTCAACCCCTATGCCCTCCTTAGGTCTATGAACTGATCTCTTTTCTGTAAGTATGCCTTTTTCAGAATGTTCAGTAATCAGCACTGGATGGAGCTTTAAAATTTTAACTCTTTTCTCTTAACATATATGAGGCAGGAGATTAGGGCATGGCAAACTCGCTGGGCAAGTGGATATAACCTATCAGTCATGGAGATCCAGGACATGCTCCCAATCCTTGCACCTGAGACCAATCAGAGTGCTATTTTCAGTTCTTCTGATGAGAACTCAAGCAGGTTTTTGATAGGACAGTCTAGACCTGATGTCACCCTGAGGAATGGAGGATACAAAAGATAGGTGCCATTAAGCTCATAGCCACTATGTTCTCTCTTTTACAGTGACAGTCTCTTACCCTGCAGATTGTACTCCTTTTCCTACTTCTAATTTGCCCACATTCATTCTGTAGAGCTTGTTTCCTTTCCTATCTTTAATAAATGTAAAATCTTGCTTCCTTCTGTGCTTGTTTTCTCCGTGTCTTTGTTCAGGACAAGAAGAATCTAGAAAGAATCAATAGAATGTATCTCCAGAAACCCAGAACATGGTAACATGATGAGTTGAAATTCATCCATGTCATTGCATGTGTCAGTGCTGTGTTCTTCTTTATTGCTAAATGGTAGTCCATTGTATGGATATACCATAGCCCATGAATTCACCAGTTATGTAACATTTGTATTGTTTCAAGTTTTCAGTGATTATGCATAAAGCTGCTATGAACATTTTTATACAAATTTTTCTGTCACCATAAGTTTTCTCTTTTCTTAGGTAAATACCCAAGAATGGGATTCCTGAATCATCTGGCAAGTGTATGTTTAATTTTATAAGAAGTTGCATAACAGTTTTCTGCACTAGTTCTACCAATCTGCATTTTTGGTAGCAATGCATGAGACTTCCAGGTGCTCTGCCCCTCTCCTAGCACTTGTAATGTCAGCTGGTTTTAGGTTTGTTTGTTTGTTCTCTTCTTAAATTTTAATTATTTTTGTAATTCTGTTGTTATATCTCCATCTTTGTTTTTCTTGTATTTTTCCTAATGTCTTTCTCTAACGTCTTGTAAAATATTTTGCCTGTTTCTTACTGGGTAGTTTGTTTTCTATTTTATTGAACTTGGAGAGCTTTTATACACCTAGAAACAAATCCTTTGTATTTTATAAATATTTTCTCCTCTTCTGTGACTTTTCTTTTCATCCTTTTAGTGGTGTCTGTTAAAGAACAGAAGTTTTCAGTTTTTTTTAAACCCAGCTTATCAATGTTTTCTTTTATAGATGATGCTTTTGATGTTATATCTAAGGAATCTTTGCTTAGCCGAAGGTCACAAAGATTTTTCTCCTGTTTTTGCTGGAAGAATTTTAGTCTTAAATTTTGTTATTTTAGTCTGTGGTCTCTTTTGAGTTTCATTTTTTTTTTTTTCTTCTGTTGGTGATCTTTGAAGGACAGAGAGCCAGAAGTAGAAGAGAAATTCGACTGAATGCCTTGAAGGAGTTTGTCTCGTCACATCAACTCACCACCTCAATGGAGGCCACTTGACATTGTGTTGAAATTCAGGCTCTGGCATGGAATGCCTAGACCTGAATCTGTTTTCCAAGTCCCAGGTTGTAACACAGGGTGATTACTTACATGTTCACGTACATGAGTGGTTATCAGCAAAGTTAAAGGTAGGACCATGTCTTGGTTCCTTTTCTTGCTGCTGGGACAAAATACTCAACCCCCACAAGTTAAGGAGGAAAGGTTTTGTCAGCTCAGAGTTTGTAGAGGTTTCAGTCCATAGCTGGCTGGCTCCAAGACAGGGCAGCCTGGCAGAGGGACATGACAGAGGAGAAACAGTCCACAACAAGGCACTCCATGCCAAGGCAGGCAAAGCCTATCGGTTGGTACCACCCACACTCAGGGTGGGGCTTCCCATCACCCACACCCAGAACAATGCTAAACTAATCAATGAACTAACCCAACAGTCCCATATCCATACACCATACCAAACACCCTTAATCCACATTCACACACCCTCGCTCCAGCCACCGCTGCAAAGCCCCACCTATGAGCACATGAGGCTTTGGGAGACATCTAGACACAGCCATAGCAGATGAGGACTATGCCATTGGGCTCCATAACAAGGCACAATGTCTGGGCCTGGTGCTGAGTGAGCCAGACAAGAACTCTTAGCTGAGGAGCCCAGCCTAATCTGTCCAAAGATGTTTACCATGTGGTTTAGCTTTCCCCGCTGGAATATCTGGTGGAGCCATAAGGTCAAGCCAGCCACACCCCACTCTGCACATGGTGGAGCATTCAGCCTGGGCTCTGTCTGTCTTCCTTGGTTCTGAGTTCAAATGGGCTACTTGTTTCCCTGGGATTTCTCACCTACTTAGGAGTACCATTGCTACCCCGCCCTCCCACTCTCCATGCTCTCCAGCTTTAAGTCTTTTGTTTTCGTAGAGCACTTACCAACTATTTTTCTGGACACTTTCTTCCAACAGAGACACCCCTGCCATAGTCCAGAAGGGAAGACTTCCAAATTCACAGCTGGATATGATCCAAGATTCTTGTCTTCCGTGTCTCCAGCCTCAAGGCAGTTGTGACCATTAGTCCTATTATGTCAACTTTATTGAATTAAGAAAGGCCTAGCAGGGCTGGTGAGATAGCTCAGCGGCATAAGTGCCTGCCTGGCAAGTGCGAGGTCCTGAGTTCGACCGCTGGTACCCAGAAAAAAGAAAAAAAGAAAGGCCTAGCAGATGAGGAAAAGATGACCCTGGGTGTGTCTGAGTGGGTCACGGAGGTGTGGCCTCTATGTAAGCCCTAAACCGTTCCTCTCAGGCGCTGTCCCCCAACTCAGCTTCCTGGGTGCCATGAACTAAGCAGCTTTGCTCCACCACGCCCTTCCGCCATGAGTTTTCTACTTGGGAGCCAGCCCACTCTATAATGAATGTTCTGGAACCATGAGCTAAAGTGAACTCCTCCCCCTTTAAGTAGTGGGTGTCGGGTGTCATGCCCAGCAGTGGGAAAGCTGCCTGGTACAGCAAGTCTACCCTGAAGTGATCTGGGAAACACCGAATCAAACATTTAGGTGAAAGGCAATGAGGCATAAGGTGTGGAGTGGGGAGAGCACTGGCTTTGAACTCAATCTTGGGTTCAAATCACAATTCTGGCACTTACTTGTTGTACTACTCTGGGCAAAGCACTCAACCACTTAACCTTGATTTCCCAACCTCAGAGAAAATATTGAAATCTTTACTGGGTTCTCTGATCTTTTGATGATATAATAAGTATATGTGAAATATCTGCTACATTGCAGCAAGTTGCATGATTACGATGGCACAGTTTGCCCCCAGCCTTCGTCAGTCCTCATTTCCAGGATTCACAACTCCCCTTCAGAGAAACCTCCTTCTCCTGTCTAATCAAAATGCCCCCTGCTGCTGGCCCAGCTCTCTTCTGATGATCACATCCAGTCAATGGCCCTCAGACTATCAGATCAGAGTTGAGAATATCCTAATGGCCTCTGAATTCTTTGAAAAGTATCTGTGTATGTATAGTGCAATCCACTTGGGAAGAATTGTGGCAGATCAATTACTCTAAATACCCCAAACAGCCTCAACTGATTGCCATGTGTGATCTGAAGTTCTGATTAATAGAGTCTTTGTTTAAAAGGGAAAGCTTTTCTGAAAAAGAAGGGGGAAAATCGGTGTCTACTTTTGCCAGTTTCCTGAAGTATGAGGCTGCAAACTAGTCCTCACTGGCAATCCCCTATGTCCAGCTACCTGCCACTTTCTGAGCAAGTTTTGCTTGCATGGAGTGGTTGTGTCTCCTGTTTGTCGGGATACTGGGAGAGACTCAGCTGGGACGATCTGTTCCCAGCATAAATTTTTCCCAGGTTGCCTAGGCTGCAAGTGCTATTTTGTCCTCCTGGGTGAGGGGCTATCTTGTTTATCTTAATCCTGTGTAGCCCTGGTGACTCCCCACAGCTCTTTGGGGCTTAGCTTTGAATTCCCTTGACTTTGAGGTTGGAAACATCAATCCTTCCATACTGCTTTACCTTCATTCCTGGGGCACTTACACGCATATCTAACCTCTGCGTGCACATGAGTATTCATTTGCCTGGAAGTCTTAAAATGCTAATGTGCAGTCGGGTTAGATTTCTACAGGCCAGACGCTGACCTCAAATATTAATCAAGCCTGAGGAGCTGAGGGGAGCCGTGGCTGTTGTAGAGAGAAAGAGGAAGCCTCCCCCAAGCTCGGCAAAGCAAACTGATGAAAATCAGCCCCTCCTTTTAAAGCATTTCCCTCATGAGCAGGCTGTTCATTTTTCTCAGGTGTACATCTTGTTTTTGATCAGACAGAGGCAGTGATCTGATCAACTTTTCGATTGAACAAGAAACAAAACAAGGCATGGCCAATTCCTATCATATTTCTCAGGTGGTTCTGGATAGAACTTTGCTTCTTTGAATTCCATTTCTGTTTATTCACCATGATCTTGAAGATGCTTTTCCTGTCTCCATCTTTTTCACCTCTACCTCCTTTCCCCAGTACCGCTCCTCCCCACCCCTGGAGTGTTTTCTTACAGGCTGCAGAGAGGTTAACAGATTGGATTTGAAGCTCAGTGCCCTGGGGAGTTGTGTCTTATTAACTCAGGATAGGTGCCTGGTCAGAGGTCATAGGAGTCACTCTGGGGTCATGGCGAATGGTGCTCTGAGCAGGCTGGATTCCGCCAGCCCCAGACCTGGAATCATCATGTAGCCACTGTGCCCTGGGGCCAGGGCAGAAGCACCCTCATCTCCTGGACAGCCTGGCTTTGACTATTCATTAAGCACCTGTCTTGTGTCAAGCCCTACACTAGGCACTGACGTGGGACAGTGAATTTGATCTCCGTCGGTTCTTACCACCCTTATATGACAGATAATATCACCAACCCCATTTTAGGTACACAGATGATCCAGCTACTAAGCAGTAGAGCCAGAATCTGAATGTAGGTCTTATGAATCCAAAGCTTATCTTTGCAACTCCATATCACTGCCTATAAATTACCACAAAATTTCTTTCCAGAAAGACAGGATTGATATGCAAGACAAAGTTGTCATTACTGGGGAAAGAGATGAGTTTCCAGGCCAACAGATACAAAATTTTAAATCATTAAATGAAAAATGTGAAAGCGAGGGGCTAAGGGATTTACCCAAGGTTGTACAGCTACCGGGTGGGTATAGCTGGGGCTTAGATTCGCGTCTTGCTGATTCTAAGTATTGCACTAAGCTTGTGTTGCTCCAGTCTGGATGCCTGCCCAGCCGAGGAGATGAAGAGAATAAGCCTCACAGTAAAAGTAATGAAGCCAAACCTATCCCATTCTTAGCCAGAGGAAGTTGCTCCCTCGATGCAGATGTAGAACTGCCAGATCCTAATGCGTCTCATGCCCATAGCTTGGTCTTTCCACCATGTCTTAAACTCTCTATGGTTTATTTGCACTCTAATTTGATATCTTTTTTATGAATATGTAAAAGAAAACAAAACAGCAAAGTACTCACAAATGCCAAGCAGAACTGGAATACCTCTGAGCTTTTCTTTGGGGTTTCTTAGGTTTCTATGAAATATGGCTCCTGTAACTTGTAGCAGAGTCTCACTGTATCTCAAGTAACCTGGTCCTATTGTTCATTTCAAAGGAAGAGCAGAGTGACCCCGGAAACAGAACGTTAGGCTCTAGCCATGTCTGCTGTTCCTTAAGGGTAAGAAGGAGAGAGAGTAGGACTGCACATATTGAAGGGGCGATTTCCGTCTCTTCCAAAACTTTGTTTTTGAGAACAGAGTCCCTGTGAATGCAATGAATTACAGACCAACAAACGGGATAAGAGTTTGGGTCTGGGATTTTCTCGTTGGTGTGTTCTGACCATATAATGACTTGTCTCTTCACAGAATCTATCCCCAAGGGTCCCTTACACATGAGAAGACCTAAAATAAAAAGATGCATTTCTTGGGATTAAATCATATTTTCATTCTGGGGATATCTGTAAGAGGGAAAATGAGAAACACAAGTAGGTTGGTTTAGCCCCCAAACCTGACTCTATTCACTTTCCACCTTATATTGTAAGGAAACCAACCAAATCTGTAGCACACATGCATTGAATGAGATTAGTGAACACTTTGTGGTGACCCACTAACAGATGAGCGCCCATCGAAACTGAGCTACGGTGGATCACCAACCAATGGAGTATCTATTCACTTACGTGAGTGCAAAGCGTTATTCCACTCTTTAGGGTTACAAAAGTGAACAAAATCAATCACAATCCATGCCTGCTTTATTATAAAAATAAAGAGATAAAGCATGTCAGGTAATGGTTGGCATGATGATGAAAGGAAAGAGGCAAGGGAAGACTCATAACAATGGTCAGTAGAAAAAGAAACTCCCTCTACGAACCCAGCCCATCTTCTCTCACCCTATTGCTCCTCATCCTCCTCCTCCTCTTCTTGCTTCTCCTCCTTCTCCTCCTCCTTCTCCTCATCATCATCATCAGCAGCAGCACTGTCTCCTCCAGAGGCCTCTTTGCCTCCACCAGCTGCATCTCAACCCAGAGAGCCTCATTTTATGAGGGATTCCCTAAACCCAACTGTGTCTGTACGCCTGGATTCAGGTGTCCAGCTGCCCCCCAGCTCCCTTCCTTGTTCTGTATCCATTCCCAGTACCTCTCACTCTGCCCTGTTTCCTGGGCTTTCTTGCATGGCCTACACACAAACCTTTCTAATTCTCCACTGTTTGGTCTCAGTCTTCTACTTCTTGCCACAAGTCCACCTGCTGTACTCGATGGTCTCCAGATTCTCCAGGCAAGTGTTTCCCTTTGCTCTGCTTTTTCCACACCCCAGCTCTTAAAACCCTACCTGCACCCTCAGATTGGTGCTTATGTGGCACTTGCTCTGTCTTCTGTCTCCAGCATCTAAATGGAAAATATAGGACTATCTTTAAATACCTTCAACAAAGAAATACCATTCCCTGTCCAATGCACTTACAGATGGTGCTTTCTTAAAATGTTCTTTCTCATCTGAAAGAACACAAGCCTGCCTTGGGAATAGACCCCACAATTCTTTGTTGCTTCCAAAATTGAAATTTATTCACAGAACAAAACTTCCATGGAGACGGGGCTGCCCTTTTAATTCAGTCATATGCCTGATGTGCTCTGAATTTCCTGTAGTCCTTCCCCTCCACAATATCTTACTGCAGCCAGTGTTCCTGGGTTAATTATATACCTCCCTACATTTAAAATAATTTCTTTTCTTAATCCACTTAAAATACATGTCCTTCAGAAGCAGAATGCAGGTCTCCCTTATCTGGAGATGTCATTTAACTAAATACCTAAGCAGATTTCCAAATGCACTAATTACTTCCCAGCTCTCTCGGCCAGAGCTGCCCCTTACTCTCTCGTCCCAGCCCCTACGTGGCTGCGTGCTGACCTCGCTAGCCCAGTGGCCCAGCTACGCTCCTTCCCTTTGGTTATATTATGGAAACTGTAAATAAATATGGATTTATTTCTTGTCCTTCAAAAAAATTATATCTTGGGCCGGTGAGATGGCTCAGCGGCGTATGTGCCTGCCTGGCAAGCGCGAGGGCCCAAGTTCGACTCCTGGAACCCACATATGAAAAAAGGGCCAGTGATATCGCTCAGCAGCACGGGCGCCTGCTGGCGCGCGAGGTCCTGAGGTCGACCCCCGGTACCCACAAAAAAAAAAAATTATTTCTTACATGAAAGTTAAATTGGAGAACTCCCAGTTATGCAGTCAGCTCTGAATACATATGGGTTCCAGTACCCACCTTCATTGGAAAGGTAAGTTTACAATGGCCTGAATGTTTGCTCTGGCTCCCGCATGAGCATCCCTCCAACCCCTGTAGCACTACATATCCCGCTGTTTACACAGTGGATTTGATATAAACGGGGATAGAATACCGACCAGAAAAGCAAAGAAAGAGAATCTGAGTTAGTTCAATTTTGTCATCCTAGTGACCACTCGAGTATTTATTTGTGTTTAATATTTAAAACAATGAATCAGAGTGTAAACTGTGAGGTCTAATTTTTTTAGTAAGTACAAGTTTTAGTTCATACATGAAATGTCTTGTTAAATTTGAAAAATATCTTTATAATTAAAATTTATCCATTTTAATTGTTCATTTCTGAATTAATATGCAGTAAGAGAAAAGTGGGATTTTATGAAGATGTATTCAACATTAGGCAGTCACGTACTTTAAATACTATTATATCAGACTCCTGTCAAGCATCAAAGTTGAAACTATTAAGCAGACACAGAAAAGTAGAATTTTGCTTTTTTGTTATTGTTTTTATTCTAACAGAAACATGGAGAAAAAACTTATAACTGCCTTCATTTATAATTATTCTCAATTTTGTAAAGAAATTTGAAGTGGAGAGCCAATATTAAATGACATTGACCCAGTGGCTTAGTTACTTTGTCTTGCTGGGACAAAATACCTGACACCCACAAGTTAAATAAGAAAAGGTTTACTTTAGATCACAGTTTCTAGAGATTTCAGTTGATAGTCAGTTGACTCCAGGGCAGGGCAGCATGGCAGGGGGGCATCACAGCGAAGACACAACTCATGGCAAAGTGAGCAGTAGGCCAGAAGCAGTGAGCCTTTCCCTTTTATTACATTCAGGCCAAAAGCCTATTGGTTGGTGCCACCCACACCCAGGTTGGGCCTTGCCATTATCCACGCCCATGATTATGCTAAACCAACCAGTGGACTCATTTAGTTCTCACACACCCTTAATCCACATTCACACACCCTGGATCCAGCCACCTCTGAAAAGCCCCACAGTGAGCCCATGAGGCTTTGGGGGGACATGTAGATAAAGCCATAAGCAGTATAGCAACATTCACATTTATTTTGAGATATGAAATGCCATCAATATCACATCATTTCATGATTGTTACTTAAAATGATTTTCTTATACAAAGGAAGGGGTGTTAAAAATCATTACTCCAGGTGTCAGATATGCTGGATACACCACAGGATCACTCTTGTTGTAATTAGCATTTCTCTAATTACTGGGAGATTAAGTGTCTTTTTTTATGTTTATTGAACATCCATGTTTCTTTTATGAAATGCCTGCTAAATCCTGAGCCTATTTTCCTACTGAGTTTTATTATCACATTGGTCAAGTTCTTTATATATTATTAATAGTGATCCTTTCATCCTCAACTATGAGTCTGTTTTTATGTCCTCAAGTTCTTATATAATAGATCAATATTTTGTGAGAGTCAGTAAGGCTATTGTTTTTGTTATTGATTTTTAAATTTATTTTATTTTATTGAAAGAATTAGGACTCTGACAGAATTCTTTCATATTGTAAATTTCATATTTTTGTAAGTAGCTTCTTTAGCTTTTATTTAATGACCTTACTTATTCCTAATACTTATTTTTCTTAAGGCCTATTTTTTAAAATGAACATTATTACATACGGATTCTTCCTTCTGACTAAGAAAGAGTAACAGTGATTGGATTTACCTTTCTTAGAAAAAAAGCAAAATACCCAAATAATGTTTAGTCACTAAACAGGAAGTAAAGAAAAATAATGATCTCAGGAAGTGGAGAGATAAGAGAGCAGTTAGTCCACGTTAGTGCCTTCAGAGTTTCCAGAATGTGGCATAGGGAGGAGGAACTCAGGCAGACGTTGGCAGACAATGTCCCCAGAGTCCATTGGACAGAATATTGATCAGGAAGGAATCGTGCAAGAAGAGAACTTGGGAGATCTTGGAGGGTAGCTCTTCAGGATCCAGTACCAAGTGCAGACATACGAAAAAATGCCCAAAGATTAGGAAGGATCCACCCAGAAAGGTTTAGAAGGAACAGTGCCCACTGCTCACACGGAATGGGGAAGAATTCCTTCTCCCAGTAGCCAGACTAGAAAACTTTATGATTCATGGGTCTGTGGGCAGAATATTTTGAAAGATCTTTCCTCGGTGGTAGAGAATAATTAGTGCTGAATCACACACTGCTCTGCGCCCTCCTAATAAAGATTAAAAGCAAGACCCAGAAGAACCAAGAGATTTCATAGTACCCACTATGCAAGAACAAAACTCAAGACTGTTTATAAGAGTGCAAAATTATCCAAGACTCAACAAGATAAACTTTATTATCTGACATCTAAGAAAGAAAAATCTGAAGGCGTTGAAAGAAGTCAGAAAACACAGCCAAAAACAAGAAGAATTAGTCAATAACAACCAATGGAGAAGAGCACACAATTGTCAGAATTAGCAGAGAAGCCACTAAACCATTACTATAACTACATTTCATATGTTCAAAAGTTACATAGTCATGAAGGATCTAACGAAAAGATACATGTGGAAGTTCTATAGTTGCAAAGCTACAATGTCTGAATTTAAAAATACATCCTTTGAGATTAAAGATAAATTGTCAGTGAATTTGAAAATGCAGTAAGAAAAACTGTCCAAAATAAAATACAGAGAAAAGGAAAGGAAATAGAAAAGAGAGCATCAGAAAATTTACATAAGCAGTCATGCTAGAATATATATAATTAGAGTTCTTCAAGGAAAAGAGAGAGTTGAGATGACAGATTTCTGCAAATAATATTTGAGAAAATAATAGCCAGAAATTTTCTAAATGTGATAAAAAAAATACTATGGACCCACAGATCCAACAAGCTCAACAAATCCCAACCACAAAGCAGATGAATAAAATTATATGAAAAAATATCATAATCAAAGTTTTGTAACCCAGTGATAAAAAATCTTAAAAGCACCCTAGAAAAAGATACTTTTTGTATAGAGGAGAAGGATAATAATGTCTTCAGATTTCCCATCCTTAACAATGCAAGCAAGAAGAGAGCGGGTCAACTACTTTGTACAGTCTTGTTCCAGATGGTGAAAGTTCAGTCAATGATAGATTGCATATATGACAGTCATCCCATAAGATTATAATGGAACCGAAAGATTCCTATCACCTAGTAAACCAGTATCAAAAATAAGAAAGGTGACATCACTACAGGTTCTAAGATATTAAAAGAATTATAAGGGAATTACATGAACCAATCAATAACTTTGATGACCTATACTAAAAGTACAAATTCAGGACCGGTGAGATGGCTCAGCGGTGTAAGTGCCTACCTGGTAAGCACGAGGTCCTGAGTTCAACTCCCGCTACCCACATACGAAAAAAGGGCCAGTGATATCACTCAACGGCATGGGCGCCTGCTGGTGCGTGAGGTCCTGAGTTCGACCCCCAGTACCCACAATAAATAAATAAATAAATAAATAAATAAATAAATAAATAAATGTACAAATTCATTGTAAGATACAAACTAATGAAGTTCAGCAGGAAGAAATACATAGTATAAATAACCCTGTATGTATGAGACAAACTGAATCTGTTGTTGAAATTTGCTCATAGAAAAGAAGAAAGGAAAGAAAGAAGAGAGAGAGGAAGGGAGGAGGGAAGGGCAAAGGAAAGGAAAAGAGAAGAAAAACAAGAAAAAAATCAAAGTTGAGAAGGAAAGAATGTTCCACGCCAGGATAGCTTCATTGGAAAATTCTATTAAATACTTTAAAATAAATATTATAATAAAGTCTTGCAGAAAAATGAAGACGTGAGCATACTCTCGAACTCATGCTATGAAGGCAATGTTATTCTGTATCAAAGTGAAACAGAGATATCTTCGGGAACTTAAATTACAAACCAATATCCCTCACAAACATACTTGTATAAAACTGAATATTTCAGCAAATGTAATTCAATAGCATAGAAAGATGACACATCATGACCAAGTGTGGTTTGCCCAGGAGTGCAAGGTGGGTCAAACATTGAAAAATTAGTCAATGTAATTTGCTATTTATTAAGAAACTAAAAAAGAAAAATCACGTGATCGCTACCTTAGACACCGAAAGAGCATTTGACAAGAATCTACCTTCCATTTCAAAAGAACAAAGAGTAATAAACAAACATTTCTCATCAAAGTGGAAATAGAAGCAATTTTCTCATTTTGAGAAACTAATCTACAGAACCCACTGTCTCATATATATATTGACAAAAAACTTGAATACTTTCTTTGTAAGACTTAGAACAAAGCAAGGGTCTCAGCTGTCAGTGCTCCTGTTCAACATCACACTTAAAGCTCTAACCAGTGGAATCCAAGAGAAAAAAGAAACACATACACACACCAGATGGGGGAAGTTATTCTTTATTAACAGGAATATCCATGTAGGAATATTAGCCAGAGTCTCCCAAGAAGGAGTAAATGAGCAGGGGTAACAAAGTTGCAAGTTATACAATGGATTAAAAAGTAAGTTGTATTTATGAATACTAACAACAAATGATCAGACTTTGTAATTTTAATGTCATTTACAAGAGCATCATAACATGAAATACCTAGTAATAAATTTAACAAAGGATGGGCAAGACCTGAACACTGAGAACTGCAACCATAGCTGGAGGAAGTTAAAGACGTGACATTTTTAAGATGTCAATTCTTCCTAAATTTATTTACAGACTCAATGCAATCCCATTCAAAATTCTAGAAGGCCTTTCAAAAATCAAAATACTGTTTCTGAAATTCATGTGGAAATGTAAAAGACCTAAAATAACCCAAAACACTTTGAGACAGAACAACACAGGTACACCAATAGTCTGCATTAATTTCTTCATGTGGCTGTAATAAATCTCCATGAAATTCTAGGCAAATAATTACATTTTATAATCTTACACTTCTAGAAGTCAGCAGTATAAAATAAGTCTCATGGGGCTAATATTAAGGTCTTGGTAGTGCTCTGTTTCCTCTGAAGGCTCCAGGGGAGCCTGTCCCTACTTTTTTCAGATTCTCATGGTAGCTTGTGTTCATTGGCTTGTGGCCCCATCCATCATCACTACAATCTCTGCTTCCATTTTCCTTCTTCTGACTTTTGACCCTATGTCTATTATAAGCACGCTTGTGATATCACTGGGTCATCCTAGTTAATCCAAAATAACTTAATGATCATTAATTTAAACACATCTACAACATTCCTTTTCCCATATAAGGTTTCCAGGATTAGGATGTGGGCCTTTGCAAGGGGTCATTTGCAGCTTGTCACTGTAGCTGATTTTAAATCTTATTTAGGGCTGGTGAGATGGCTCAGCGGTGTAAGTGCCTGCCCGGCAAGCACGAGGGCCCTAGTTCAACTCCCAGAACCCACATACGAAAAAAGGGCCGGTGATATCGCTCAGTGGCACAGGCTCCTGCTGGCGCGTGAGGTCCTGAGGTCGACCTCCGGTATCCACAAAAAAAAAGAAAAAGAAAAATTAATCTATCATGACAAAAAGTAGATGAGTGTCAGAGAATGGAGTCAGAGGGAGATATCACCATAGGCACGAGGAGAGTTCAGAGAGTAATGGTGATGTCCACTGTCTTGGGGATCATGATAACTTAATGGCTTATCTATTCCTATGTCAGACCTTATCAAATCATACTTGAATTGTGTGACAATTATCGTACTTCAATGAACAACACAATAAAGCTGTTTGAAAAATTAAGTTTTGAGATCCATTGTACTGCAGGGCATTTACAGTGAGCAATAAGGTGTTGTGTATTTCAAAAAGCTTACAGAATAGCTTTTAATCACTCATCACAAAATAAAATGTAAGTATGTGAGGAGTTGGCCATGTTAATTAGCTTAGTCAAATCATTCTATAAGGTATATATGTATCAAAACATAACATTGTAGCCTACACATATATATAATTATGATTTGTCAACTAACATAATATTAATTTTAAAATTGTTATCCCTGCTTTCCTTTGATAAGCATTTTTCTAATGTCTTTTTTTCTCCTTTCCTTTTAATTATTCTGTCTCATGATTCTTAGGTATGTCTCTTATTAAACAGCAGATCAGTGGATTTTTTTCTTTATCAAAATTCATCTTTAACAAGAGTATTTAAATTATATGTGTTGTTCTTACAGATCTAATATAATTCTATCATTTAATCTTGGGCTTTCAAAGGTTTTTTTCTTGGTTCTTTTATACCCCTTTCCTGTCTGATACAGTGCCCTTTCATCCCTTTTATTCTGTCTTTTTTCAGTAGCTATAAACTTTGTTCCCCTTCATATAATTGTTACCCTTACTAGAAAAAACAAAAGGCTTGGAGTAGAAGGTTGAGAGAACGTCTTGTTTTACAGCACAGTGTCATCATCCATGGATTCAAGGCCTCTCCACACTTTAATACATGTATGTATTCAGTCACCCCAGCCCTCAGTCTCATCTTCATTTGATGTGCATTATTTAAAGCTCTTTTAAATCAAAGGTAATTATTATACATTTATCTAAACTTGCATAAATGATATTGCACTAGATTTCATTCTGTGTACTACATTATCCCCAGGACTAACTTCTCACATGGCTGCCAACACTTACAATTATTCATCTTTTTAGTATTTGCCTATCTGATGTATAGAAAGTAAAATATCAGTGTATTTTTTCAATTTATCTGATTAACAATGAGTTTATCTCCTATAAATTATTTCTACATACCTTTTATCTAATTCTTTCTAGGTTTCAGTCTTTTCTAGTGAAATTCCAGGTGTTTCTTGTATAGTTTGGCTATCACTCCCTCGACACATTTCTCATAATTGATCATCTACTATGCACATTGTGTCCTTTAAAGAGAAATTCTTAAAAATTAAATCAAACAATGTTCAGTTCATAAGTTTTACTTTCAAATTTTTAAAAGTCTTCAACAACTCCTAAGTCTTGAAGATGATTTAGTTTAGATTCATTGCTTTTCCTTGCACTTGTAAGTTGATCGTGGACCTGGAGGTCCTTCCTTGCTATGCATACTTGAGGTAGTGATCTGGTTTTGCTGATCCTTACAAGTGAGCTGATTTGCTAAGAACCTTACCCTTAGGGCCTCTGCTCTTGTCTACCTTGTTTTCTTGTGCTCTTGGCTGTGCGAGGGCCCCTCATTTTTCTATTAGGCTTTGCACACAGTAACGCCACACTGTTTTTTTGTTGTGGCTTTGTAGAATGCTTACTATCTTATAAGGAAAATCTCTCTCCTAATTTTCAAAGTCGTCTTAGCTATTTGTGAAATATTCATAAAAATATTCCATTAAAGCAATATAATTCTTAAAATGCAGCTAGAAACTTTATTTGAATTGAATTGATTTTATACATTAACTTAGAATGAGCATTACTATAACACTTTTGTGATGTCTCATTTGAGGACATGGAAGATTCCTGTACTTTTTCAAATTTTCCTTAATGTTTTTTAATATAGTTTTATTATCTCCATAGAGATTTTGTGTACTTGGTGTTAATTCCTCATTTTTTTTAATTGTTTTTCTTACACTTATGAATGGTACTATAAATATTTTCTAAGCATATTTTATGAGCTCCTGTCTTTACCTAGGGATCTTGCTTTATATTCACCTTAATTGTAATGTTTTGCTTGCTAATTTTCTGTATTTCTTTTACACTCCTATATAGACAATCATCTCATCTGTTAATGATGAGAGTGCTGTACCCTCTATTCTAATTCCTCTTGTCAATATATCATGGGCCAGGACCATTAGAACAGTAGTCATCCATGAATCCCAGGTGCCAAAGGAATGTGCTAAAGATTCTCCACTAAATATATTTTTTGCTTCTTACACTTTTGTGCAGTTGACGGAATTCCTTTTTATTTCTAGTTTGCTAGTTTTTATCACACATGTGGGTAATATTCTATGTCAGGTAAAATAATCAGCATTTTAAAAATACGATTTCATTGTCTTCAGGCATCTTTTATTGTTGATAGAATATTGCTATCAGTATAGTTGCAATTTCCCCATATGTAATCTGATTTTTTATCTCTTTTTATTTGACTTTAACAGTTTTGCATTGTTACTCTAAGTTCCCCTATGATGTGCCTAACTATTGGATTATTTTTTTCTGATACTGGGGATTGAACCCAGGTCCTTTGCACTGAGTTGCATTAACAGCCCTTTTTTATCATTTATTTTGAGACAGGGACAGGTCTTGCTAGTTACTAAATTGCCCAGGCTGGTCTCAAAAATGCAGTACTCCTGCATCAGCCTCCCAAAGTGCTGAGATTATGAGCACTATAATTTTAATCTATCTAATTTGTATTCTGAATTATTCCTCAGTCTAAAGACTCCCCCTTTTCTGCAGGTCTGGGCATGTTATTTTGATCATTACATCTCTATTATTTTTTTTCTTTAGAACTTTCTCTTGCAGACAGTGAACTGTCTCAATTATCTTCCTTGTATCTCATAATCATATTTTTAATCTCCTGTCTCTCTCTGAATCACTGTACCAATTTCTTGAGCTGTATCCTCAAGCTCATTAATTCAACACTGCTTTAATGGGAAGAGATTAACTTCTATGACCAAGGCTCACTCTCCACCCCGTGCCTTCCGAGTCCTCCTTTGCACAGCTGGCTCAGAGAGAGGAAGCTCATCTGTGCACAGGCACAGGGGACCTGCTGAACCCGGAAAAGGTTTGAGGGACCACTGAGAATCATTTGAAGGAGCAACACAATGACAGATCTTGCCATCAGACAAATGTCAAGTTTTCTCTGATTTTTAACAAGTGGGACACAAACGACTCCTTAAAATGTACTTGGGGGACAATTTAGCTTTGAGAATTTGTAAACCTGCTTTGAAAATCCATCAGAAATGTCTCCTTTATAAAAAGCATTTGAGGGTTTCATTTTTTTCTTTATTATTATTTAAAATTTCAACACAGATTCAACAGATCTCGTGGCTTTGCAAGGCTCAAAGCGATTTCTGCTTTCAGTCTCGATCTTCTCGATGAAATCGCAACGTGGGCCGGCACACGCTGCCATCCTGTTCGTTCCTGTAAACTCACTTTAGGGCCCCACACGACCTGTGACCAAGTGGGTATCTGTCTGGTCACAAGAACCAGGGAGAGGATGAATACCTGCAGAAGATTATGCTGTTTCCTCAAAATGATAGAAAAATGGGAAGGGACGGGCTCTTTACCAGCTGTTTATCACTAACAGAAAGTTATGCAAAGTCGGCTTTATATTGATTCAGTAAATAATTATTGCAAGAAAAGACAGAAGACTAAAGTCTGTAAGATAGCTGGGTAAAAGTCCTCCCACTTTCAAAAGTAAAATCAATATAAAAGCTATTCACAAGGATCCAACCAATTCTATCATTCAGAAAATTCTACAAATACAATACCAACTTATCAAAAAATCAAAATTAAGCTGGAACAGGTGGAAATGCAGCTATAAATTTGTGATGGTTTTGAACAGAAGTAAAAAAAAGGTGGCCCAGAGAGGCTCTCCTCTCTCCCTCAACAGTGGCAGGGTGGTTGTGGGTGGGACGATCAGAGGACAGGGACAGTGGGGTGGGTAGGTGGGCTCAGAGTGGGCAGAGCAGATACCCTAAATACCTGAGCCTTAGAGGATGCTTGAGCTAATGGGTAATGCCAAAGAGAAGCAAAACTATAATAAAGCAGTCATACGTGGTAGGGGCAAGGTGGAAGAAATTTGCATTGAAGATCAAATAATTACCCGAGTAGACTGTGTTGGAGAAACCTCTTCGTTTGCACCTTGTACGTGGCTCCAAGCCCCCACGGTGCTGTGGAATAGCTAGTGGGGCCTCTGTGCTCCCCATAGGAGCTGTTATTGTCTCCATCCGTTTTCTTTCTCCCCTTCTCTGCCCTCACTCCAGTCTGGTTTCGGTGGGCTTCATCTGAGGACCCATAGTACCTGCCTTTATCTGTCTGATAGGCCATGTAGATGGAGTGATAAAAATTTGTTCACTCCTTTATCTTCTTCACTAGACTATGAGATTTGGGGGGAGAGGGACATTTGTCTTTCATCTTTGTATCCCCACCACCTGGCCCAGTGCCCAGTACACAGAAGATAAAACTGAATGAATAAAGGGATACAAATAGCTGGTCAGAGAAGTGAATGGTCAGATGTTTAGCACGTGCACACGCACACACACACACACACACACAAATAGCCGTGCTGCCAGACTCCCTCTGTGATCCTCCAATGCTGCAGGTGGGCCAGGTCTTCCTATGCTGCTGAACATAATCCTAGGAGATGCTGCCTTCTGCTTCCATTTCCCGTCTTCAGCTGTCAGCTTCAGCTCATCGTGTCTCAAGCTATCATATTTAATATCAGTTGTGTGAATTTGGAACAGTGTCTGAGATTCCACTTCCACCGCTGACGTCTGTCTCCCTCCTGCCTGCCTCTCCTCCATGGATGGAGCTCAGCATTTTCTCTCTGTTACAATGAGGGCAGCAGCAATTTGCTTTTTGCTGTGTTTACTTTATGTTTTTGCCCAATATCTATTTGTCATTTTTATTGCATTTCTCTCTCTTTGAATTCATCTTTGGGTGAGGCCTGTTCTTAGCATTCACTTTCAGGAAAGAGAACAGCATGCCTGGCTGAACTAGGAATTTATGTTGCTGGCTTTGAACCTAGCTACACAGAAAACAGAACATTCACGCACTCATTAGAGACTGCAGAAACTTCAGGCCATCCAGTGATACCTCGTCAAAGTATTTCCAAAAGCATTATTTCTGCCAAGAACCAGAAGGGTAGTGAAGAGCAGGTATCATTATCCTGTAACTGCACATCAGGGGTTTGGAAAGAGCACTGAAAATCTAGTTTGTATTTAAGGGAGTCCTATCTGCTAGTGTGACTTTGGGCAAGTCACTGCCCCTAACTTTTTACCATGACTTAAATACTGATAAACAATACCTACAACATCTCTACTTTTTAGGTTAGAAGAAATATATGTAATGATGTATGCCTAACCATCTTGCCTGTTTATGAGAAGTTTCACATAAAACAGTGCACGAATAATTTTTGAGGTCATGAGGCACTACAAAATCAAAGGAAATCAGGATTATTGCTACAGTGTTACTGTTATCTAAAATGAATTCCAAGGAAGGAGACAATTCTTGATGATCACACCTCAAGTCTTTCACCTTCCATTCCAGGGAAGAATCATGATGCCTGTACTAGAACTGGTAGTGGACCCTAAGACCCAGGCTCATGTGGGGGGACAGGGGTAAAAATGCACACGGACACAGACACACACACCCTTCCTATTTTGAGGTGCAGGAGTGGGGTTTCCTCCCCCAAGAAAGGCAGCGAGCTCAGTTGCTTCCCAGCTCAGTGACTTGTGAAAGAGTTGGTGGGCTTGAGCCAAAGAAATGGCAGCGTAAGACCTCTGTGCATATGTGACTTACTCAATCCATTGCTCTATAGCCAGTCCTGAGATCCACCAGGGGGTGGCAAGGAAATTTACATTTATTTCTTTTGTTTTCCTCTTGGGTTCCCATGGTCTCTCACTCATGGCTCCAAGACCTGGGCAATTTTCTGATTCATTGAATGATTCCACTCTCTTAAAAGCACTTCAGCTTACCAACTGATTTGCTGTCTGGCAAATAGCTCAGTGGTTACCATCTGGGAGTTTTCTCTCACCCTGCATTAGTAATTTTGTCACCAAGGCTAACTGTCCTTTAAATACCTTTGCATACTGGGTCTCCATTGGACAGAAGCAATGAGGAGCAAGCTGTGGCCCTGTAAATGGATTGCATGAAGACAATGACCTCGGAACGTGGCACTGAGGTTAAAGACAATCCTAGCAAACAAGGTGAAAAATATATATTTTGATTCAAAAGTAATAAGATGGAAACATCTTAGCCTCAAATCCAATTGCTTTCAGTAGGATAGTGATAGAACTGGCTTTGTTGATAAAAGCCAGCACATTTCCCTCCCTAATTACATCAGCTTGACCCTCTCTTCTGATTAAATGCTTATAATTTTTCTCCCAGCATGTGATTTTTTAATTATAATATGTTTGAGAACATCAAAATTATTTGGCTGTTTGCAGGGTGATTGTTGACAGTTGAGTCAATTCGTTTCTTCTCTGATGTGCCGGGTACCCAGTGGGTGCCTGAGAAATAATAATTGACAATAGTGGCCCAGATGTCCCTGTGGCTGGGTGATGTGCACACAGGAGTGACAGAGGGGAGGAGAAGGCTCTGGATTTGCTGCTGCCGAATGCCTGCCTTCCCACACACTGCGGATGGTATGGAAGAGAGGAGAAAGATGCTGCGTTATTTACCCATGATCCTCTTTACCACTGAGAAATCTCTGCTCAAATGGCTCCAATTAGTGGCACCTTCAATTGGTTTTCCCTGTGTTTGAGAATCGGATATAGCAATCTTGGAAAAGAGCGATTTCAGTTAGGAAATATTTACTTATCATACTTGAAATAATCTTAACCAAATAAAAGATTTTCTGGCCCAAAACCAAACACACACCCAAACAAACAAACAAAACCCAGATTTCTGGGGAAATGGAATGAGGTCAGAAGAGAAAAGAGAGATTTAAGAAAAGAGTTCCCACCAGGAATATGCATCTCTGAATTGCAGAGTCATGTAGAAAAATGGTTGACCTCAAAAGAAATATTCGCAAATTGTGCTCCACCGCTTACCAGGTGTGTAACCTTGAGTACTATGCTTAGTTTCCCTAAACCTCGATTTAATTATGTCTGATAGTGATAATAACACACCTACCGTACGCATGGCGATGCTCAAATGAAATTAGTGCCACACACCACACATGGTGAAAGTGCTTGGTGACAGCTACCAAGATCTATTTTATCAGGAATTTCTCAGTCTAAGGGCAGCTCTCTTCCGAAAACTATAAATGGTTCAAATTCCTGGCAATCTAGACCTCTTCAAATCCGTCTTTTCTGGAAGCTGGCGGCCGGGCCAGATGACCTCTGGAGACTTCATCTGAAGGGGCTGTTGCTCTGTACCTCTGAAGTCATGGCCCTCTGCCTATGTTTCCTGCTTGTCTGGTCTGTGTGCTTTTTGTTTGTGTTTTTTGTTTTTCCTGGAGTCAGGCGTGTGACCCTCAGACCTGAAAAGGATACTGAATTGCCAATTGAATTTACCTAAAACTGGTGGAGCCTGAAAGCTTGGCCCGCACTGACATACAGCTAATCTAATACAAATTGATTTTGGTTTTAAATCCAAGCAAGTCAAGAAATTGCTGTGGGTTTTTTTTTGTTGTTTTTTTTCAACACACAAAGGACCCTGCTTTGCTGTAACTGCAAAGCATCTGACCTGGGCTTCCTGAGTCCTCATCTCTGCAGCCCTCTTCATGCTCCCTACAGATGGGGCTGCTTCCCTCTGCCTGCTTTCCCTCTGCCTTCCAATGCTGATTTGGAGTTCCAGCCCCTCACACTGCAATTCCCCTTTCAGTTGCCCCTGGTGCCAGCTCGGCTCTGCCCTAGCAGCTGAAGTGTGACCGCTCTGCTTCTGAGTTATTTCTAAAGCTGCATCACCATCGTCACACGCTGCTGTTCCTGTACCTGTCGGCCTGGGCGAGCTTTGATCCCAGGTCACACTCGTGACTGACTCGGCTCCTCTAGAACTGGGAATCTGCCCTGTTTGGGGCAGCCATTTCCACTGTCAGAGATCAACTCTCTGAATTCTGCTGCGAGGATCAGAGCCCTACAACTTCCCTCATGCTAACCACCTGCCTGCTACTTTGCCTTGCTTTGATTTTCTGGACACCTTGATTTGGAAACTCGTCATTAGTACATAATCCATTCCCGCTTCACAAATGCAGGTCTTTGCCTAGACCAGCTGTGGTCATCTATAAAGAATTATTCAAAAGCACTTTTACTGTCCTGTCCAGAAAATAACTTCAATTTTGGATGTGAAGGAAAGGACAGGACCCTAATGTGACCATCTGAGGAGACAGGGCAAGAAATAGCACCATGTCACGTGTTTGTAACACAGTAGGTCTTATGTTCTCTTTTGAGAATATGCCCAAATGTAGCCCAATAACGCTTTCCTGGGAGTTGCAAGAATTAAATGAGAAAATGATATATGATGACCACTTACCACATGTTGACTAGTGCTATGCTTTTCATTATTTTTTTTAATTTTTATTTTTTTATGTAGGTACCGGGAGTCAACCTCAGGACCTTGCACTTGCCAGAGGGCACTTGTGCCGCTGAGCAATATCATTGACACTTTTTTCCTTTATGTGGGTACCGGGAGTCAAACTCAGGACCTCGTGCCTGCCGGGCGGGCGCATATGCCGCTGAGCCATCTCACTGGCCCCAGTGGCTGTGCTTTTTAAAAGTCCTGAATCAGCAGGATGAGAGCAAGAGGAGGCCACAGGTGAGCCAGCTCACTGAGGTGGAACCAGGCCATGGGGAGGGGCACATCTAGCTACAAGTCTCTGTGAGAAGTCCAGCACAACAGACAGTGCTCTACATCCGGAAACTATGGCAGTAGATGGTCAGCTTCAATCTCCATTTAGAGATCCAAATGTGCAGACAAGTAGACAGGAAGTCAGCAAGGGGATGATTGAAAGGTCTTGGGTTTTGTGCGGGATTATGGTTCTTAAACTCTAATGCGTGGAATAATTACATGAAGTGGTAATTAAAAATGGAGTTTTTCTGTCATCATCTACACAGCTTTTGAATCATTAAGTCTCAAACAGAACATTTTTAATAAGCCCTTCCCATGATGCTAATGTAGGTAGCTCGAGGACCACTCTTGGGAAAACTTGAACGCAGAGAGACAGGCAGACCCAGGACTGGGGAAACTTGAGTTATTCAGGAAGTTAATCAGAGGAAGACTTGGGCAGAAGACTTTATCTGCATAACAGCAGGGCTAGGATTAAAGCCTTCAGGAAACAAGTAAAATTCCCCCATCCTTTTGACTGCTGGAGAATCATGCCACTCTAAAGAGGCTAGTGTAAGCTTCAAAAAATGCATCAAATGCACATAAATTTTTTTCTAAAATCAAGAACAATAATGAGTCTTTCCCTGAAGTTGGATACCCTTTGCCTCTTTCCCTCATCTGTCCACTGGGATAGGGAGTCACTCATCCATCTACGTATTATGTTGTGTTATCTTACTCCTGAATCCAAGAACTATACCTACCTAAAAATCCTCTTAAAAACTTGATCTATACAAAGTCTAATTCATCATCCTTATTTTCATCTCTAAATTAACTTTCTCTCCTAAATTCCTATTCTCCAAAGGATCAAGAAAGAAAATGAGACTCGCTTTTTGTATCTGCATGCCACAGACAAGAACAGCAAGACGTTTATGTGGGTGAACTATTTTTTCCCCTATGATAACTGGTAGAGAGGCAGTAGTTACCTAACCAGTTCACTCACCTGCAAACAAAGGCTTGAAGATTGCATGTCTTTAGCACCAGGGGGCAGAGAATAAGCTCTAAATTCTGATTGCCAGCTTGGGGTTCTTCCATTGTGTTCCTTGCTGGTGACCTGAGTGGTCCTGGTAGGGTTTGCAAATGGGAAACAGAGAACTACAGAAAGGACCCAAAGTGCCTAGTGGATAATTTGACTCCAAAAGTATGACAGAAGGCTCCATCACTCAAAGTCATCTCTAATAGTGGCTTGATGCAGTGCCCACGATTCTTCCATGAGCATTTTATTCCTTAGAAAATTTACTTTTAAAAGATCTCTAGTAATAATTCTCCTGAACATTTCCTCAAACCATTTTTTTTTTTTTACACAGTGCTGGGGATTGTACCTTGTACATGCTAAGCAGAGTTTTTCCCACTGAGCTACATCCCTGGCCCAATATCACCAGCTTTAAGCAAAGAAACCACTTTTTTTTTCCCCTGAGCTTAGGAGCTCCCATGCTAAAACATTTATAGAAATGGTACTTCACCATCAGGATGTTAAAAATAATTTGTAAGAGTAGAAAAAACTGGAAAACAGCCTAAATGCCTATCATCCTCAATTATAGTGATTCTACACAGCGAAATGACAAGGAAGCTGTTAAAAAGAAGAGATAGACCTATATATTCTGATGTGGAAACACATCCAGACACATCATTAAATGAAAAAGCCAACTAGCAGGGGAACATCTATGGTATAGTTACTTCTAAATGAGCTTAAAATGTACATTTATATGCTTGTATATGCATAAACTAGTTTTGGAAAGATATGTAACTTTGGCCTGGAAATCAGGACTTAAAGTTTCCAGTATGCATATAAGATTTCCTTGTATTCTTTTCTGTAATGCTTCCCTTTTTTTCACCCACAATGAACCTATGTTGATCTTTGAACAAAAGCTAGTTTTAAATGTATGAAAATAGCTTAATCCAGGTACCACTGGTCTTTATTAACATCTTGGCAGATGTAGTATTAGTTATCACTTACTTCCACAGTGGCAAACATCTCAGAAGAGGGACACCTGGACAGGTAAATTGGGATATGGACCCAAGCATGGGCAGGAAGAACCCATTTATAGTGTCGCTTGGAACCAGCGAGTTAGAAAGATAGGACAAGTTCTGACATTTGACAGGGAAATGCCATTTGATGGGGAGAAAGTCAGCCAGGCCAGTGAAGAGAAAAGATTCCTTTTCCATACTTTTATTAGGTCTTCTTAGGAATGTAATCTAAATGGCTCCCAGCAGGCTAACTAGTTCAGCCAGCTACTGAAGGAGAACGATTTTCTTTGAGAGGTTGGGAGGCTGTTATTTGGGTGGGACAATGACTCTGATGAAATCAGCCAGATTGTTGCTCAATCCAGCGTCTGGGCAGGAGGCATGGTACTGAAAGTCCCCAGGCGCCGGAGTCAGAGAGCCTGGGTTTGGGTTCTAGCTCCGTCAATGAATAACCAGTAACCTGTGCACAATCGAGGAATCAGATTAGATTTTTCTCTAAATTCTCTTCGAACTCCCAGCCCTGTTATAATTCAAACACAGGCATGAAAACCTGTGAGGGCTTCCTGCTGTCTATTTCTGGCTTGAAATAAAATGTCTACACCACTATCCCACTTCTCGATACCATGTGCCGGCTCCCTCACTCGTGTGCACGGGCACCTGGGCGCTGGGTTTGAGCCCGTGATCCTGTCGTGCTCCCCGATGAAAGGTGAGTCCTCAGCTTCTGCTCCAGGACCCCATGGAGGTCCATGGTGCGGGTGGCCACCCACGCTCACTCGGAACACAGCGGCCCCGTCTGACAGTCACAGCTAATGAAGCTGCACCCTGACTGGGCTCTCAGTTTCCACTTGGGAATGCAATTTAGGTGCCCTTGGCCAGGCTGTCTCTTGGTTTACAAATCACTCTTGCTTTCTGTTTTCCCTGAATTGAGGTGCCCTCACCCCCTCTGCCCGTTCTGCAGCGAAGGTGGGTGGCAGCCGGAAGTGATGTCAGAGTGAGAGGTCACAAGTCAGAGGTGAAGGCTGTTTGGATCAAACCCAGGGCAAAGTGCAAGCATAAACACACTGCTGCCTGGAGCCTTCTGCATCCTGTTAACCCTGCATCCAGCCGCTTGATGGGCTCTCCCCTGGGTGGTCCTGCTGAAGCTCACAGTTTGGAGAGTGTCAAAGGGCTCTTACGGGTAAATACAGTGTCCCAACCAGCAGAGGCCATACACATGAGAGGGCGGCCAGGAGTTCCCGGCTCGGGTTTCTTTCCTTCGCTTACTCAGGCAAGCCTCTTACGGGCAGAACGATGTCGATGTGCTCCTCTTAACTCCCGTGACAGGAGCCCAAACTCCTGAAGTGCCATTGACTTCACTTCTCCTTCATCTTCCATCCAATCAGCCACTGCTTCTGTTAGTTCCACTCCTTAAAGGTTTTCAAATCTGTCCACCTCTCTCCACCCAGGATTGGTGTAGCCTCTTGTGCCAACTGGTCTCCTTGTGCCAATCTTGCTCTTGAAAACCCGTTCTTGCTTTTACAGCCCTAGTATCTCAGCAGGCTCCACGGACCAAGTGTTACCATTATTATTCAATAGTTATCTGCATTAAGATTTTTTTTTTCATTTGCAGTTTTCACTGTAAGTCTCTGAAATAGCAACACAATTCCCACTCACAGACAAGGAAACTGAGGCTCAGAGTGGCTAGAAGAGTCCCCAGTGCACACAGCTGAGATCCCCTGAGTAGAAATCTGGGGTGGGTGTGGTGGCTAGGAAATGAGGAGCAGGATAAAGAATTTTAATTAGTATCCCGTGATTTGTGGAGATACTACTTTTTATTTGGAACTGTAATGTGGAGCCTTGCCAGAAAGGACATCAGGATTGTCCATCTGCAAACCAGGATGGAGCCGTCAGCAGAGCAGGCCCTGGAATATGATTGGAGATAAATGAAAGATTCCGATAAATGAGTGGAAGTGCAGAAAGCTTTTATCAGATGAAGGCTCTGTGCCTTAAACATGTCTACTTATGTGAAGGAAATGGCTGAGTTTTCGTCGCATTGCAATAAAATAATTTTTACATCGTGCCTGATTGAGCCTGCCTTCCCCCCAGGCATCACCCAGGAGCTGAGAGAAAATAATCTCATGATTGCAGAAGTGTGGCTGAAGGTGCAAAGCTGCTCAGCCCTGTAGAAGTGAGGTTTGTTTGCAGCACCATCTTTGTTTTCAGAAGCCCTTGCCTCCTGTTGCAGACTCATCTTCCTCGCGTGCAGTGGATGAGGGAGCAGGGAAGATCCCCTTCTTCTGGGTTGATCTGTGATCCTGCAAAGCTCCCTGCCTGCCCTCTCAGGCTGCTGTCTTGCTTCTTGAACTCTTGCCTTTCAGTCAAAAGTATGTACTCCTCTCTCTCACTCATTCATTGAAAACCAAGTGAGTAGCCACCGGGCACAGTGAAAGGCACCACACAGGGATGGGTGGAGAATAGTCGCTGTTTCCTGAAGAGCTCCAACTACTTAAGAAGAAACTGTGTTGAGCAGTTGCCTGCAGTGATAAGCACTATGATATGAGGCTTTTCCATGTGGACTCAGAGGAGAGATCATTTAGCAGTGCATAAGGGAACTAGGACTCAGGAGAGGGGGCCTCACAGCGGGGTCTTGACTGATAGAGGCTGGGACAGCCAAGAGGAGAGGACAGCTGCAGGGCTGGTACAGGCAGAAACAGTGAAGGTTAAGAACACAGACATATTTGAGAGCAGCAAAAAGTTAGGTGCATCTGACTTACAAAAATATTTTGCATATTCAGAACACTGAGTTTTATCTGGGACACATTAATTACTTAATACTCATCAGCTGCCCTTATTGTGGATGCTATGGGGCAGACTTAGAGCCAGATGGCCAGAGGCCCCGTAGGTTGCCTTTTTCTGTGTGTATGGAGACATGCAAGGGTCACTGAACTCATTTTGCATGAGTTCCTTGGCTGTTCTTGTACAGTTTCATGATTACATTTGTTTATTTAGATGCTTTTAATACTTTTTTTTTGTGGGTACTGGGGGTCAAACTCAGGACCTCGCGCTTGCCAGGCAGGCGCTTATGCCGCTGAGCCATATCACTGGCCCGCTTTTAATACTTTTGAACTTTAATCATTGATGTTGTCCTTCTAAACTGTACAACCAAATTCCCTGTGATGCTCCTCTCTTCCAGTCATCTCCTACGTATTTAACCAGGAATAAATACTGTGTCACGGGACCTATTTCTCAGAGGGCTTCCCTTTCCTCTTTATTCTGGACTCCTTTCCTGGAAGAGGCCCCAAGAAGCCTTGCAGTTCCAGGTCCCTGTCCCTTCTGGACACATTTTAGCTGCACAAATGAGCCCATCGTATCTGACACAAATGCCCTGGGAACACGCGTGGTGGGCATTCTGCAGTAAATGAAATGGCGATGTTGACCCTACAGGGTCATTCGAAGTCTGCTTTCAACTGAATCTAAGACAGATTCTTCCCAGGCATCACCAGACACTCAGTTCCCCAAAGCCAAACTTGGGGAGAAACTAGACTCAGCATGACCAAGCTCTGCTCCTTGCAGGACAACTGTGCCTGCTCGAGGAGGGGGGTGGGGACATCTGGGAGCTCCGGCTGCCTCTTGTCTAGTGGCTGCCTGACACAGAGACCAAGTCCTCCACCGCAGAGGGGATTTGGGAGAAGCACCGCTGAAGCAATCCGGGGAAACTTTGAACTGCAATCCTCACTTTTCCTGGCCTGTGCTGCTATATGAGCCTGCTGCCCTCTTCCCCCTGGAGTCCCCTGAGCCACTCCTCCAAGGACCACCTCTTTCCTGTGTCGTCCTCTGTTCTTTCCATTGCCGGTGGAGCCCTGCTTCTCCAGGAGAGTGGGTGTCTGCAGAGCAGGCTCCTGTGACCAAACAAGGCTGCTTCCCAGCCCCTCTGCCCAAACCCACTGGCTGAATCCCACTTCCCAAAGCTGGAGTCTGGGGTCTTTCCCTTCTAGAAAGCACTGCAGGTAGTTCTTGCGCAAGGTCAATGTGAGGACATTTCTTATTGAAGAGGCCAGTGTCTGCGGCATGTTAAAGACCCTTCTTAAAAAACCTGTCCCCAACTTCTGCTCTCCAACTTTATCTCCCACTACTTCCTGCCCAACCCCTCCAGACACCCAAACACACATACTCACGTGCCCCAAACAGCCAAGCAGGTTCCTCCCTCAGGGTCCTGCTCACGCCATCCTTTCTCCTGGAACACCGTCTCCACCCAGGTCCTCCTCACCCATCCAAGCTCACTTGGGACAGAACTTGCTATCAGAACAGCCCTGCTTCCTGAACCTTCAGGAGGCCTGAGGCTGAGTAAGGAGATAAGACACTGTCCATTGGCCAGTGACAGAATGAGAGACAGAAAAGAAAAGAAACAAAAGTGTTAGAAAAGGCAGAGCCTCTCAGTGTGGATAGGACATAGAGGTGGGGAAGCAAAGGCCAGTGAGGAGTTTGAGCAATAGCAGAGGTAGACAAAAGGGAAGAGAACATTCGGAAGGAAGGACGAGTACCCTGAATAATTCACCTTGAAGGTAAGGCTCATGGGGGTGTCCTTATTTTTCTCCCTCCTCTAAAGTCCTTTAATTTTTATGATCCAAAAATTTGGTAAACCACTTAACACATATGGCTATGTGTTCTTCGAATTGCTCTTCAGGTGTTTTTAGGAGCCAGAATTTTTCTCATTATAAAACAATTTCATTGTAGAAAATTTGGAAAATACAGAGAGGCAGTAAAATTTAAAAGTCACCCATAAATCTACCACATGACAAAGCGGATTGGTATTAAATCCCTTTTCCTCGTATCCACATCTGTATGAGGGTCCCCTTGCCCCATAAAACTAAAATAAGCCTGGGTGTGTGGTGAATGTCTGTGATCCGCACACTCAGGAGGCTGAGACAGGAAGACCATCTCAAATTCAAGGCCAGCCTGGGCTAAATAGTGAGTTCAAGGCCAGTGTGAACTATACAGTGGGACCCTGTCAAAATTTTAAAAAATTAAAAAAAAAAACTAAAATAAACTGTGTATAGTTTTGTCACTTAGCAGAGTATAATGAAGAGAATACTCCATCACTGAATATCTCTTTAAAATAATTGTTAGTGGCAGTATAATATTCCAACATACAGATATTTAAGTCTGTATTTCCAGGGGTAATTTGATGGGGTGTTAATAAATGATTTATTAATAGAATAAACTAAGGTTTCATTTTTCTGGATTCTATCTTAGAAGAGTCTCAACATGGATTTTCTGTCTTCAAAATGGGGCTATAGCAAGTGGTAATTTCCAAAAAGATTGACATTGGGTCTATTTTTAAATGAATATCTCATGGGACTCATTTTCTACAGAAGTTTGAGAAGTGCTGGTTTAACCTTTCTCTTGGAGTAAGACATTTAGATTGTCCCTAGTTTTTCTCACTATTATAAATAATACTTTGATAAAGATCTTTGTGCATAAAGTTCAGGCTGCCATTTTCATTATGTCTTTAGGGCACATTCCTGGAAATAGAATTTTAAGGTGTTAAGGTCAGAGTGAATGATACTTTTAAATTTTATTATTTTTAAAAGCATAATGTTCACATTCCCGTTCTCTCTCTCTATCTGTGTCTCTCTTTCTGTGTGTGTCTCTCTCTCTCCCTTGCTCTCAAGCTCCATGACTGTGCTATTTGTGTTTTGCCTCTCCCTAGTATATATACTCTTGCGCCCTTTACTTAGAAAGTCCTTAGCAAATGTTTGATGATGGCAAGAGCTAAGATAAAAAAGAAGAAATATCAAGAGAAAGGGTAGGTTCTGAGTAGAAAGGATTTGCATATTTCAGTAGGAAGTGGACTATAAATCGGTCCTCAGTTTGGACTATTTTGCATCGAACAGCCTGAGTTCACAGTTGTGTCTCTCGCCCTCTGTGCTGACCTTCATCGAGTTGCAGAGCTAGTAATACCTAACTCAGGGATCTGCAGCAAGCACTGTGTCACAAAATTCGCATAAGGCTTCTAGCACATGCGTGGTGCATTTAAACACTGAAACAAAAATGGCCGTTAGTAGTACTATTTCAGCTGATGTGTAGTGTCCAAAGGGAAGGTGGCCTTTGCTTTAAGCAGTTGAAAGTGTCTGGGGGTTGTACAGGATCAGAGTGAGGAGGTGCTGATGTATACAAAGCCTGAGAAAGAAGAGATCCCTGGGTTCTGGGGCACAAGAGTGGGTAGGCTCCGCTAGAGATGGCTTCAGTGGCAGGAAAGGGAGCCAATGCAGAGGTGGAAGTCAGCCCATGTAACAAGCGATGGCATCAAAAGTAAAAGCTCAAACCTGCCTTGGCAGGATTTTCATTCAGAACTCTCTCCCATTGGCACACTCCATTTGGATCCTATTTTCCATGCCAGAGCTAATCGGCCATCTCCCCCCGAAACGATGTTGCAGTCATCAGCCTAGCTCTTACCTGTCTGTTCCCTGTCACTGCCTAACAACAGCTGGCACCCCCTGCAGAGGCACTGACTAGAGCAACTCTGAAGTCTGGTGTCTCCCTGGGCCTTCATTCATTTCTCTTTTTCAAAGAAGGATTAATCCCCACGACATCGAGGCCGTTACTACATGTCTATGGATTTCCTGGGTTCACCCAACCTAGAATCAAAAGCTTGACCATCTGCATCTGCAAAACCTGAAAAGTCCTGTGGCTTGACAATCAGAAGTGAACACAGAAAACTAGGGGCTGACGGTGCAGGCTGGGTCCCTTCCGAGCCCCTGTCCCCGCCCCCTCTTTCCCCATCACTGTCAGAGCTGCTGAGAGTTAGCAAGTGCTAAAAACCCTTAGATCTATTTAGAGGGAAGGCAAATTTACTGTGATTAAATGCAAGGTAGCGTTCAATTAGCAGAAGATAAACATGACATATCACCCCACTATGATAATTTTTAAATCAAAAGTTAGAGCACACGTAGGCTGCTGTGACAATAATTTACTAATTTAATGATGATGTAGCTTTTTAAGATCTTGCCATTCTCTCAGAACATCTATGAAGGACACCCCTAATGTTAATTAGAGTTCGCTTCATTAACAACTTAACCAAAAGACCACACTTTGTGAAATTATTTGGGGGCCTATGAGGGATGAGACTTGATGGAAGTAAATTACCACGAGCATCTTTCTCTTCGGTTAATGAAGGGTGTGATGTATAAATCATTAGCAAGGGCCATATGGTGACAGTCAGTAAAAGAAAGGGGAATTTGGAGTTTATATATGGGAGCAGGGCAGATGGCTGTGAATAACGTGTGAAGGCACATGCCTCCTCGTATACGTGCCCCTCGTGGCAGTGACGGTACATTCTGTCCTGTGAACGCCAGGGTGGTTTTGTTGGGCAGACAGCTGTTGCTTACACCTCTGGGCTCTGCCTGACAGAGTCAGAATCACCTCCAGCGGGTGTTAAAATTTTGGCAGAAAGGAAGTACTTTGGAACTCATGATAAATTTAGGGATCTCCACTCCAATTGGAGGGATGGCCCTCAGCCTCAGCACAGTTCTTTTGTCCCTAGAAGCTGGCTCTTTGGAAACTGTGTGCACTGCTCCACAAGGTCCCAAATGGACTTGAGATTCCAGAGGTCAGGAGCCCCTGACATCTGGAGACAGCAGCTCTCAAAGTTTAGAGGCTCTTTTAAAAATATTATACTAATTTCTGGCTTCCTCTCCCAGCTACTTAATCTGTGTGGGGTATGAGCTGAGCATTGAGAGTTTAAAAAGCTTCCTCTGCCCAGATAATCCTGACATGCAGCAAAATGTAGCCATCACCACCCCTTTGGCTGCTGGCAGAGCTGCTGACCATGGACAGGTGGGGTAGGAGGGGCAAGACCTTTAGAATCAGCAGTCCTGGGTTTGAATCCCATTGCCACTGCTAACTTCACATCATTATCATCTCTGTAAGGAGAATTAAATGAAATAATCTGTCAAGAGTTTAGCCTGGATACAGTAAGTGAAAGCATCACTTCCTAACAAATATCTTGTAAAAAAAAAACAAAAAAATAAAAGAACGAGACTCATGAACCCTTTGGTATCTAGTACTTGCTAGAAGTTGCTAAAGAAGCTATGAACAATTTCAACCAGGTATGGTGCACTCCTGTAATCCCAGCACTCGGGAGGCTGAAGCAGGAGGATCCATGAGAGTTCGAGGCCAGCCTGGGCTACATAGCGAGACCCTGTCTCAAAAAACAAGAAAACACTAACAAAGGATGTAAAAGACCTCTACATTGAAAACTACAATATTCTGAAAAAGGAGATTGAAGAGGATCTCAGAAAATGGGAAGATATCCCTTGCTCTTGGGTAGGAAGAACCAATATAGTGAAAATGGCCATACTTTCAAAATTGTTATACAGATTTAATGCAATTCCGATCAAAATTCCAACAACATATCTCACAAAACTAGGGAAAAGAGCCCTAAAATTCATTTGGAACCAGAAGAGACCTAGAATAGCAAATGCAATTCTGGGCAACAAATGCAAGGCAGGGGGCATCACAATCCCTGACTTGAAATTATACTATAAAGCTACTGTGATAAAAACAGCATGGTACTGGCAAAGAATAACAGACCTGAAGGTCAATGGAACAGATTAGAAGATGTGGAAACAACTCGGTCATACTAAACCACCTTATCTTTGACAAAGATGCCAAACGCACTCACTGGAAGAAAGATAGCCTCTTTAATAAATGGTGCTGGAAAAACTGGCTCTGCACATGCCAAAGATTAAAATTAGACCCATATCTTTCATAGTGCACTAAACTAAATTCAAAATGGATCAAAGATCTAAATATTAAAACAGAAACATTAAACCTGCTGGAAGATAGAGTAGGTAAAACTCTTGAAGACATTGGTATAGGCAAAGACTTTATGAATAAAACCCAATTGCACAGGAACTATCACAAGGAATCAACAACTGGGATATCATCTTATTAGAAAGCTTTTGCACAGCAAGAGAAACCACCAACAGAGTGAAGAGACAACCCACAACATGGGAAAAAATGTTTGCCAGCTGTTCCTCAGAAAAAGGAATATTATCAAGAACATATAAAGAAATAAAAAAAAAATCAGACCTACCAAATTTAAAGACCCAGTTCAAAAATGGACATCTGAGATGAATATACACTTCTCAGATGAAGAAATACAAACAGCAAATAAATATATGAAAAAATGTTCAACATCACTGGTCATTTGAGAGATGCAAATTAAAACAACACTGAGATTCCATCTCTCCCCAGAAAGAATGGCTATCATAAAGAAATCAACCAATAACAAATGCTGGAGAGGTGAGGGGAAAAAGGAACCCTTCTCCACTGTTGGTGGGAGAGTAGACTGGTGCATCCACTGTGGAAATCAGTGTGGAGATTCTTCAAAAAACTAGGATTGGAGGTCCCATTTGACCCAGCTATTCCCCTTCTGGATGTCTTCCCAGAAGAATTAAAAACATTGTACCACAGCAATATATAGCATGTTTATAGCACCACAATTTGTAATAGCTAGATCTTGGAAACAACCCAAATGCCCATCAACCAAGGAATGGATAAAAAAAGATGTGGTATTTTTATACAATGGAGTACTACTCAGCCATGAAGAAAGATAAACTGGAGACCTTTATAGGTAAACGGATGCAACTCGAGACCATGCTCACAAGTGAAATAAACCAGACGCACATGTGTAAACATCATATTGTCTCCCTAGTGTGAGAAGCTGAAAGAGTAAATAAGATCCAAAATGTACAATAGATATTGTAAAACAGGAAGAAACTGTTTGAAAGGAAAGAGAAACTGGGATGGGAGAATGGAGAAAAGAAGAAAGAGAAAAGCAAAACAAAAATGTATATGTGTATATATATATATATAAGATAGTTAAGATAAATACACTACTAATTTCTCTTAGTTCACTGAAAAGAAAGTTTTGTGCTAATATTGTCTGGACAATTGAATGCCGATATCTTGTACTCTGAGTAACTAATTTAAAGATAACAATATGCAATGTATTAACTATTGTTACCCTCCTATTATCTTGTTTTGAAATTTTGTTTTATTTTTTCTCTTTAAAATAAAAACAAAAAAACAAGAAAAAATAAGCAAACAAACAAACAAACAAAAAAACAAAAAACAAAACTACAGACAATGTGTGCAGGGCACTGCTGGGGATCACAGTGTTTCGTCTTGTGTCTATAACCAGGCACTGTTCTAGCCACTTCCCAAACACATCTCTGGTAGTTGACTAGCAGATATGTCAGTAAGGATCTTCTGGCAAGAGTAGGAACAGAGCAGCTGTTCTAAGAAATTCCACTAACCCAAAGCACATGCTCCTTTTGTCAAGAGAATGCCTGCCTATTTTCCAAGCGGTCAGGACATGATCTGATGGGGAAAAGAAGATCGTACTCAGCAAAGAGCTGATTACAAGTTTTAGACCTGCACTGCCAAGCTGACGGAATGTGGGTGCATTTTTAAACTGTTGTTTTAAAATCCATTTCCTCATTATATGGTATAAAGACAGCTACCTGACCGAGTATAAAGATGACATGAGATAATACATGTAAAAGTGCAGATCCTGGTCCCAGGTACACAGCAAGAACTCAGTAAACAGTTTGCAGAATTATACATTCTACATATGTAGGAAAATGATTTGGGGTATTTGTTGGCTGGAGCCTGGTTGCTAGGGTTTCTGTATTCTCAGATGACACAGGAACATCAGTGAAATGTTCCATACCATTTTCCAGCAAACACCAGGTCTCGTGAGCTCTTGAAGTCAGACATTTGTGCCCATGTGGTACTGTGCAGCAAGCTGGCTGCTCAGTGGGAGCTGGGAAAACCAAAGGGTCAGCAGCAGCCAGCACCATCCTGCAGTCTAATAGGCTCTCGTCCCATCGGGGAGTGGGTGGTCAGAGAAAGCAGAGCCCAAACCTCTGCTTGCACCAATCTTCTCCGCAGAAACGACCACCCCTCTAACTAGGGAAATCAGTCGACTTTTCTCCCCTCCGATATCTGAATAGCTATGTGAATGTGTTCTGTAACAGGAGGAGCTGTTGAACAAAAGGTCAGGCCGATTTGAAGCTAGTCTTTGTACCAGCAATTGCTTTTAAAGACACAATTCTCCCAATTCTGAGCTCCTGAAGATAAAAAAAATTATATAAATGTACAAATGACTTTATGGCTTTGATTATGCAACTTCTGAGGAAATATCCATATGAACTGTTGAGGAGGACCAAAGATAGTGTGATAAAGAGGGCTTTTTGAAATTCTGCTTTAAAAAAAAATCTATGTCATGAGATATGAATGTAGCCAAAGCCCTGATAAAAGTCATGTCATCCTTTTGCCATAGAAGCTGCTGAGGCATGAAAGGGACCACAGGCCTGGCAATCTTTGCTGCCTTTCAAGTCTGGCTTATTAACATGCATTAGAGTCTTCTGGAAGATGGCTCTGGCCAAAGGTTATCAACAGAAACTTAATTTAATGAGCCCAGAACATGGGGAGAGGAGCCCCACAAAGCCAACACTGAGAGGAATTTGGGGCAAGGGCATTTCATTTTCTGAAGAGGAGAAACAAAGATAAACTCATTAAAGCAGAAGGCACTGTATTGTTGGTTTAATCTTCAGAGCAGCACTCTCTCAGTGTGGGGGCCTCACACACTCTCATTTCAGAGACTAAAACTTCGCCCTACCCAGATTAGAACCTGAAGATCATACAGACATTTGAGGTAGGAAAGAGCTACAGGGAGGGCTGGTTTACAGACCAGCAGCAGTGTGAGATGTGACAGCTGACGTTGGCTGGAGGCTAGCAGTCTTCTCTGAGGCCAAGGCTGTGCTTTCTGAATTTGATTAGCAGGAGTTCTGGGTCAGTTACTTCCATCATGGTGGGTAAAGGCAAGTAAGAATTCTGCCACACACGAGGACAAAGAAAGCTCTTCAAGCAAGTGTATTAGCCACCTTTCTGTTGCTGGAACACAATACCTGACATATACAATTCAAAGGGGAAAAGGTTTAATTCAGCTCACGGTTTCAGAGGCTTTAGTCCATAGTAGGCTGACTCCAAGGCAAAAACATCATGGTAGAAGGATATGGTGGAGGAAGACTGCTCATCCTCCAGCATTCATGAAACAGAGTAAGAAGGAAAGACACAGAGATAGATAAAAGGGCTAGGACCCCTTAAAAGTGTGTCCCCTCTGACTTACTCCACCTGGGCCCCTTCTAACAGGCCTTTCAGCTATGAAGTCATTAAAGGATTAATCCAACAATGACAGCAGCACTCTCAGGATCCAATCATCTCTTTAGGCCCCACCTCTGAACTGATGCACTAGGGATCAAGCACTTGGTATATGCATTGTTGGAGGACAGTTCATCTTTAAACCATAGTAGCAAGGTTGCAGATATTCTATAGTCTTAAGAATACATTGTTCTAAGGCTAGAAACTTTACAGTTAGATGGAGATTCTACAGGAGAGAGAAAAATAACTCAAGTCAGTGAAGCAGGCCAACAGGGAGATCATAGGGCAAATGGAGGGGAGAATGTGTTCTTGTACTAAGATGACAGCTTGGGTGATGGCTGCCTAACTGGAAGGGTAATGTGTTTCCAGAACTCCTTGTTCAAATGAAGCTGGGAACAGGAATTGTTCAGAAAATTATTGTAATTTTAGCACATTGGCAGGTAGATTTTTTGTTTTTGTCTTTTAACACTTTGTGGCCAAGGGTTGGGGGAGTGTGCAGTGGATATCATCTAAAACCTGTTGATTCAGAGCACATGTGTAGCACTGGAATTCAGAGAGGAAAGTACCAGTTAGAAGGTGGAATGAGTTACACCATTTTAATTTATTTCAGGAAGGAGGTACCCACCAGCTAGGGTCCTCGTGAATGGCCACGCCTGCTGTATATCAACCAATATCAAGGGGTGCCATTTGTAACAAAGCCTACATAAACCTCACCTTTGACAAGGCAGAGTAGGGGTCTGTACAACCATACCCAACAGCGTTGCTTGTCACATGCCTATTCCTCCATCTTAGCAGTTTTCCAAGGGACAGACAACAAACTCATTCAAACCCCAATTCATTGATTCACAAGAATCCATGCACTCTTTCTTGGACTTTCATCAAATTCATTACAGACAGCTCCTTGGCATTTTGAATAATACTCAGAAAGAATTTAACTATTTTTGTTCAAATCAAGAGGATCCCCAAAGTTATACTAGCACAGATCCAATGGTTTGTACTTTGGCCATGACTCACTCTACGTACATTTAAATATGTGCCTTTTTGAAAAAATAGGAATATATAAATTATATAAGCTCTAGTGGGTTGGTAGGTTTACAAAAATTGTCATGGAGGATTAACTGTTGGGCTGTATATTCTGTACTAATTGATATAATAATGAAACACTATGTGTGTCCTCACTAGATACACAGTTACATCTCCAGCGACCCCTAGGCTTTAAAGCACTATGGTACCAGGAGGTCACCTGGACTATTGAACTCAGGTAGAGGATAGAAAGCAAGCACCAGAGACCGATGGAAGAAAGCCCTCTTAGCATCTTGAATCCGGAAATGATTCTTTCCCTTGGAAACTCAAAAGTGACAGAAATATACGGTTATAGTAAGTATCTTCCAGGAAAAGAAATATAGGAATGTGTTTGTGAATGCAATGAGCTGTATTTCAGTTGCTCAGAAAATATACAACTGGTAATTCCCATACATATTTAATAATAACCCAGACATATGAAGACAAAGGGAGATACAGATTTTTTAACACAGTATTAAAAATTTATCATAAATATTTGTTGACTAAAACAATATTTCAACATCCGTAATTTTTTAAAGACAGAGCTTCATTTCTGATGACAAACAGTGACATTTCCTAAGGGAGGAGATAAAAAAAGAATATTGACTTGGCTGGTCTGGTGGCAGTGGCAGAGCATGACAGCTATCTGGTTGCCGGGATACTAATGCGGACCTTAGTCGTTACTCAGATGCAGAGGTCTGTCCTAAAATCAGTCCATTCCATGGTTCCCAGAAAAAAAAAAAAAAAAAAAAAAAATCTGGAAGACACCTATTTCCCTGGCTCAGCTTGGGTCAGCCTAGAAAAAAAAAAAAAAAAAGATTGAGTGTTCAAAGTAAGAATAGCTCTATCTGACTTGTTCAGTACTTTACATGGTAAAAAAATGAACTGCCACAAAGAAACATTAGATCAGAATAGTGCAAGAGCCTAATAAACATCTTCATGAAAAGTTAAAACGGCTGCCTCATTTGTCTGCAGTGTGAGGCAGGCAGCGCCGCCAGCACACATCTCACTTCCTTTCCAAATCAGAAGCAATTTGCTGGCTTCAAAATAAAGAAAGGGAAAGAGAGGGGGCCTGTCTGGTCAATGATTTATTCATGGAGCTGAGAAAACTCTTCCCCTCTAAAATGATATTTTTCCTGGGTTCTAACCCTTCAATCTTCCTCTAGCCTGGGAATATATGTTTCTCTCCTCCATGTATTTTTCAGTGGTTTCCATTATTACATGACACACCGTTCACCTCAGTCTACAGAGCAGAGATCTCAGCGGGGTTGCCCTTGCTCGGAGAGTTTTGCTGCTCGGAAACTCAGAATTGCTGCTTTGGCTCGCTTGAAGAACTGAGCGGTTTCTTCCGCAGAGCAAAGCCTTCCCCACCACTCCAGGGAGAGGCTATAGGCAGAGCCACAGGAATCAGTGGCATCCACAGCTGTGAATGCCTGCAGTTTGTACACAAATTACTTTTTAAAAGTACGCGTAGACATGGGCAGATGGCAGCGGAACTAAGACGTGGCCCGTTCCTGGGCAGGGGCAAAATCTTAGCCCGTGGAGGGCTCCAAGTCCCCTTAGACTTTAGAGTATATAATAGACACTCAGAGCCAGGGTCCCTGGGTTTATGGATCAAACGGCCAGAGAACTCTGTAGGAACAAAGTGCTGACGCCTTAATAGAAAGTCAAACAGAACCAAGATATGGATGGCATTAAACAATGAAACCGGATGCAGTCTAACCCACACCGGATTGGAGCATCCGTTTGGGATTGAGAAATGCACCCACCTGCCTACTTCTATGGCGATTCCAAGGGAGAAACTAATGTAAGGGCTAGTATTTATTTGCAGAATCATTCCTTTAGGTAGATGTTTAAATGTTTCTCTTTCCCTGTGCATGTATCTGCTTAGAAAACTTGTCACACGCCAGAGTTCAATGCAGACATCCTCGTCCTGAAGGAACCATTCGCCTCTACATCCTGAACACACTGCGCGGTTGCATTTGTCACAGTGCTTTGCTACGCACTGTGGCACATCCATTTCTCCTAAGATGGTGAGAGTTCTTGAAGGAAGGAGCAAGAACCGCCGTGTTCTGCATCTTGAGGACCCAGCACAATACCCAACTTATAGCATGTAAGAAATACATAGCTGCCAATTCAATTTATCAGGTGGAATTTCATTTTGATTTCTACTTTCCCACCCTGCCCACCATGGCAGCCCAGGCATTACTTTGAAGACCGGTGTTTCTTGTCCTGACTTTTTGGTCTTCCGAACCTCGGTGACCATTATTTCTACCTGTGACCCCACAGATGTTTCCTGGCAAAGAGTCCCCAGAATTTTCTTAAAGGCTATTTTTCAGTTCTTTGACTTTTCTTGGAATCATCCGAGAGAAGAAAACTTACAAAAGAATTAATTTCTGTAGGATAGGAGGAAGGACATAGAGGCGCTGGTACCCTCTGGGCATCCCGATGGAGTAGGGCCCTGCGTAGGAAGCAGGGATCCTCTAGTAACAAACAGTCACAGGCAATGCTCCAGCACCCATTGAAAGATGTGTCCACAAGTTAGGGATCTCCTCACTTAGCATTACGGGGAGATATGGGTGGCCAGCTCTACTTTAGTGATTGGTTTTCTCCTTACAGAGTATAGCCCAGTCCAAAACCAAACATTTGTCTTTCTCAGGAAGTCCAGAAGCCAGGAAATGAATAGAGTCGTCCAATGGCAGACACCATTAGCAACATCTCAATGCTCTCTAAACAGTCTGCCCAAAGATGCCAGATTCAGCAATTCTGAGATTTGCCCAGGGAGCCTGTGATATCTATCAAATTCATGAGGGAGGCCAAGGCCAGAATGCTTAAGGCCAGTGCATTCTCACATGCTCTTCCCCATTAAGGGGAGAAAGCAAGCCCCAGGGTAACATGACATCATCAATCTAAGTAGGCAAGTGGAATAGATTTCCCGATTACCAGGGTAAGCGATGCTTCACACAGGAGCAAGCCTGGTCATTGCTAATCATTTAAATTTAAGAAGACTGAGCTCAGTGACATTATCAGACCCACATTAAAGAGTGACTTCTTCCTGCTATCATGAATGTATTGGTGTCCCCTCCAGGATTTATTACTCTGAGGAGCTGCAGGATGGGCTGAGACAGCAGCTATCTATGGCACCAGCTCAATCCATCATCCCCACAACCCCTGTTCTGGTCGAGCTCCAGGCTAGGGCCTCTGATCTCTCCTCATTGCTGGGACAAGTCTACAGGCATACCAAAGACCAAGCATCTAGAAATGAGTTCGACCATTCTCTGTTAAAGCACCATTAAATCCCCAGCCAACTTCTTTTCCCTTTGATTTTCACTTTTATCTTACTCTGGACTACAACAGTCATCTGAACCACAAGATGGTTTTGCCATGATCATGCTAGAGCTCAAACCCAGGGCTTTGTGCAGGCTACGCAACTGTTTTACCACTGAGCAACATCACCAGCCCAAGATACATGCTTCAAATCCATTTTCAGAGAGTCCGTCTCATTTACTGTACAGTGGGAACCAGGCATATAAATTTAGAATAAAATTCTCAAGTGATTCTGGATCAAATGTTACTAATAACAAGGGCCCCTCTGAGAAAAACTAAGGAGTAGAGCATATATCAACAGAATCTCTAAACTAGACTTCCAGTTGCAAAGGAATTGCAAACTAGACTTAGGAGTCAAGGCCAAGATGTGGGCCAGAAATCAGGGCTTGGTTCTCATCTTTTATGCCAGCACTTCTCGAGCTATAGTGCGCAGGTGAATCACCTGGAGAGCTAGGTGACGTGCAGCTCCCGACTCAGTAGTTCCAGGGTGCGGCCTGAGATTCTGCATTCCTTACATAAACCCAACTCGTGGCAGTGCTACTTGGTCATTGGGCCACACTTAGAGCAGCGAGAATTTATAAGAATACGTCTCAGTCTTGACCTCCAATTCAAATCACTTGTAAAGTTTTTAAAAATGCTAATGCCAGGCTCATTGCAGGCAACTCAAATTAGAATTTTTAAGGGTGGGGCCAAGACGTTGGTATTTTTAAATATGCTAGGTGATTCCACTGTGTAGCCAAAGTTAAAAATCACTTCTATATGGATTAAAAAAACTGCCTCTTGTCAAATTCAGTAGTTATCGAATCTTCTTTGTTGGGTAAGCATAGAAATCACCTTCAACCGACACACACAGGTCGAGTGCTTCTGCGGAAGCTGGCCCTGCTCTCAGCTCCAGGTATAGATTTGAGTGGTCCAGAGGTCAGTCGACCCCCAGGCCCTTGCCAGTGGTCACTGAGGAATAGGCATGTGACCTAATGAAGACATTCCTCATTTCAGGACTGAGTTCCATTCCTGCAACTAGGTGGTTAAATGAATTGGTTGCTAAATGAGGAGTTGTATATAGTATGTACATTACAATATTCAGAACAAAGAAATAGTCAAAGGAATCTCCAAGTTGATTTTGCTTTTACTTACATAACTTGTAGTTTTTAAAAATGCTAATGCTAGGCTCACTGCAGACCACTCAAATTAGAATTTTTAAGGGTAGGGCCAAGACGTCGGTATTTTTAAATATGCTAGGTGATTCCACTGTACAGTCAAAGTTTAAAATAACTTCTATATGGATTAAAAAAACTGCCTCTTGTCAAATTCAGTAGTTATCGAATCTTCTTTGTTGGGTAAGCATAGAAATCACCTTCAAATGACACACACAGGCCGAGTGCTTCTGCGGAAGCTGGCCCTGCTCTCAGCTCCAGGTATAGATTTGAGTGGTCCAGAGGTCACTCTACCCCCAGGCCCTTGCCAGTGGTCACTGAGGAATAGGCATGTGACCTAATGAAGACATTCCTCATTTCTGGACTGAGTTCCATTCCTGCAACTAGGTGGTTAAATGAATTGGTTGCTAAATGAGGAGTTGTATATAGTATGTACGTTACAATATTCAGAACAAAGAAATAGTCAAAGGAAACTCCAAGTTGACTTTGCTTTTATTTACATAACTCATATGCGGTACTGCAATGTATAACAGAATGTAAAACTACAGTACTGTAGAGTACAGGACAATCAGCAAAAATTACAGCACCATATTATAGAAGAAGCCACCACAAGACTGCACTGTGACTCACATTCCTGCATTGTAAGTCTAAATGCAGGTCATAAGTCCATGTGGTAGGTCGTAAGTCCAAACAGTCATTAAACAGATAGGTCGTTAAACAAGGAATATCTGTATAGGCCAACGAGGTGCCAGCAAATCCCTGAAACCAGCCTCAACTGTGGATCTACATGAGCCAGTAAACATATTGCTTACCCTTTTGTGACTTGGAGGAAGATACCTGTGCGTGTGTATGTGTGTGTGTGTGTGTGTGTGATGGGGATGAAACCAGGGGCTCACACATGTTAGCCAACTGCTCTACCACAGAGCTACATCCCCAGCCTGGATGAAGATATCTTATCTCACACTGTCACTTGGATTATGCAGAACAAGGGATTTGAAATACAACAAAGGGATTTGTAATATAACAAATCCCTCTTCATTGTGCAAAAATGAAAATATACCTACCAATTTGACTAAAATCTATCCCACTTTCCTTAACCTTCCCTCATCTCTAGTTCTTCCACCACTCTTTCTGCAAAGCCAGGAGAGAAAGTGAAAGAAATGGCCTGGCCTATGAGTCCATTCCCACCCTCTCCTAAGAAGAGTGACCTTGGGTAAGTCCATAGCTTTATCTGAGCCACAGCTTGTTGGTACTTAGTAGGATAAGAGAAATATCTATGTTGCAAGACTTTTGTGAGCATCAAACAATGTAATGGATAGGCAAGCACCCTGCAAATGGCAAATGGCTACAAAAATGTCACTTGTGGCTTTGCATAGTCATCGCCGCTACTAGGAAAAAAAAGCAGTGAGCCCAGAGATGGAAGGTTTTTAGTTGTGATAGCCATTATGTACACACGGAGACTCAGGCAAGGTTGGGTTTACTGCTGGTGCTGGCAAAGCTCCCGCCTATGAAGATATCCCTGCATTATCTGGAGCAATCTGGGTGGAGGGATCCATAAATCACACTGTCTCTTGCAGGCAGGGGGACGTGGGGTAGGGAGAGGAAAAGGGAGGTTGCAATCTAAATGATTTTTAATTATTCTCTGATTCACTACATCATTAGGGAGACAGAGAAAACTCTTAAGAGTTAAGATACAGTGATATAATGTCATTGATTTTCACATATATTTTATGAGTGAAGAAATATGATGAAGCTGAGAGAGAAAAGCTTGTCAGATGTGGTAATGCTAGAGAATAAGCAAGCTCATTTATAAAAAGAAGTTAAAGTGTGGGCTTAGGTTTTGTAAAAGTCATGGTTCAAGATGTCTGGTGGTGGATTGGTATTAAAATTTTGTAGGTCCCTTGGGTCAGTGAGATGGTTCAGTGGCATAAGTGCCTGCCTTGCAAGCGCGAGGGCCCAAGTTCGACTCCTGGATCCCACATACGAAAAAGGGGCTGGTGATATCGCTCAGCGGCACGGGTGCCTGTTGGCGCGCGAGGTCCTGAGGTCGACCCCCCAGTACCCACAAAAAAAAAAAAATTTGTAGGTCCCCAAACCTACTCTGAGGACATCCTAACCACCCCTCCCCATAGCACACACACACAAAAAAAATCCTCACTCTCAATTATAAATTTAAGAATGGTTAAATCTGTGTCTACTAAATGTGAGCTTGTCTCTGTTACATTCAGTCACGTCCTCAGTTCCTAGCTCAGGGCATGGCACATAGTTGGCATTCAATATATTCAGAATGAATGCAGTCCAAGTGCTAGCACTGCACTGGGTCCTTCAGTAATAAAGGGAAATGCAAAAACAATCTAAAAAGATACAAACAGAAAATGATGGCAAGTCACGCAATCACGTGCCAAAGAACTACTGCAAACAACGAAGTCCAGGCAGTAACAGCGTGAAGGAAATGTGGAAGTAGCTGGAGCTACATAGGATGCCATTGCAGAGGAAGTGGGTTGTACGCTTCCTACTCTAGGGCAGAATATGCTGTCTTGAGCAATTATGAAGTCTTTAAATACTCAGTCAAGTGACTTTACTTCCAACTGATAAAGTTTTCTTTTTTTTTTCCCAAAGGCTAAAGTCAGCGAACTTTAATCAACCCACCTAAAGAATAAATTGTTCATAATGCTAAGACATGTCATGAAGTTCACCATGCAAGAGCATATGCTGTTTTCCATCTTTGCACTTAGAATAAAGTAGGTATAGCTGGAAGTAGGTATAGCAGAACTGGAGGGGCCAAACATCCTCCAGTGTTAGTTCAGGCATAAACTTGATACAGTCAGGGGGAGGGGAGTTGGAAGTAAAGAGCAACTTCTACCTTTACGAATCTTGTGGCAGTCACATTGTCTTGCTATTCTTTTTTTCTCCAATCATTCCAATAGTAAAGAAATATCTTTAAAATAATAGTAATGTCAACAACAACATTATCATTTATTTAAGCCCCTTTTCTTCCCAATAATCCAGGAACAATTTATTTCTTATATTCTGGCAACAACTATAAGAGATCTATATCCTGCCCCTATTTTGCTGATACGGTAGTACAAAGCTTAAGTAACTCATTCAGAGTCAGGTAAATTGTAACTAGCAGAGCCAGGATTGGAACCCAGATCTATCTGGCTCAAGAAACAATGCTCTTAATCTATGTGCTTTACCACTTTCGTCTTCCTCTGTATTTAAACTGGCATTTTTGTAAGGAAAAGACAGTGACAAGACACAACCACTTCAAAGCCTACCATAAACAGAGTGCATTGAGGTGGGAATGGAAGCCATGCTCTCCTTTCTGTAGGTCCTGGAGACTCTTTCCAGTGACTCAGGAGCCTGTGACCAACACGGTAGCTGTAGATGAGCCAGGTTTCAAAAGACAACTTGTGTTTCAATGAGCAGCGACTTAGGCTTGGAGACCTGGAGTCCTTGAAATGGTGATATGAGGATGAAGAGAAAGAGACCAGTCACTTAGGATGACTCAGTCCAGACCAGGGAATGACAGGGTACCTCAAACGAAAAACAAAGAATTCACAGTTCATAAAACCTGTGTGGGGTGGGATGCAGAGTAGAGAATCACGACTCCTTTCATACGTTTGGGAAATTCACAAAAACTCTCTGCCGTAAATGGAGGGATAGAATATGTGCATTATTTTTAAGCAGTAAAGTTCATAAAAAGTCAATAAAGTTTTCTGAAATTATGATTATCAGTTGAGAAGACTATGTTAGGAAAATGATTCTGTTGGTGAAGAGCAAAAAAAAAAAAAACAAGGAAAAAAGAGGCCAGAATGAATGCCTAGATAACTCAGCAAACTTTCGCTAAAGTAACAATCCATTAAAAGATTATTGAAGAAATTTTGAAAATAATAATTGATCATTTGGAGTGATCACTGAAACCTTTGCAGTGGATAAGAAAGTGAGATAAAAAGAAGGTTTACTCTGGAGTATGGAGCCTAGATTACACAGAGAAGATTGGTATTAGCAGTAAAAATTGGGAGGAAAAGGACAAATACCCAGTTAGTAGAAAAATTAGCAGTAATAGTGGCAACCATTTATTAAAATAACACTATGTGCCCATCACCATATAAATCACTCAGTCTTTGTAAAAATTCTGTGATTTAAACATTATTATTTCTCTTTTGTAATCAAGGAAACCAGGCTTAGGTTGAACCATCTGCCTAAAGTCACATAGGTGGTGTGTGATGGCACCAGAGCAGAGCACTCAGTGTTAAACCTGTTAAGATGGGGCATCACCAAAGACAAGAGGAAAGACGATTTGGAAAACAGAGCAGAATGAAAATCAACAGGAAGTATCACTGTGGTGAAGGCCACACAGCTGGCAAAGGTATCACCAAAGGTTGCTCTTCGACAGGGAGCCAGAGTGTGGGAGTCAGGCTGCACAGGCAAACTAGGGAACAGGTTTCCTGGGCCTGGATCAAGAAAAGATTACTTTTCTAAGAGAGTAAATATGTTTTTAAAAGTGGGGAAGAAGGTCATGTGATAAGATTTTGTGGATTTCCACAAAGAATAATTAGCCATTAGGCTGGCTACTATATTGCATGTGGATGTGGGTGGGGGTGATAATTATCAACAAGGATGTGGAGAAATTGAAACTCTGGTGGGATCAGGGGCTTTAAGAGATATTTATGCCCTAATGCTTACAGCAGAATTAGTCACAATATCCACAAGTAAAACCAACCCACATGTACATCAGTGGATGGACGGATAAACAAACTATGGTAGATACATACAGTGAAATATTACTCAGCCTTCTAAGGGAGTGAGATTACAACATATGGTACAAAATGAATAAAGCTTGAGGACATTATGTTAAGTAAAATGAACCAGACACGAAAGGACAAACGTTGCATGAATCCACTTATATGAGGTACCTAGCGAAGACACATCATAGAGACAAAAATGGAATGGGGACCAGAGCCAGGGGACAGTGGGGAATCATTTAATGAGTACAGATTTTCAGTTTGAAAAAGTTCTGGAGATGACTGGATGGTAATGATGGCTGCCGAATAATGCGATGCTCTTAAAGCTCTTAAAATGATGAACATTGTGTTAGGTATCTTTTACCACCATAAAAATAAAAAAGAGTAGAGTAGTTGGTCAAATACAAAGTTGGAGATGGATGCAGGTTCTCCCACTTAGCATGATCAGGAGGTGGGAGGTTTTTCCATTTTCACTAAAAAGACATCCAAATAATCACCTTCACAGAGCCCAGCATTAAGAAAATAAGTTACAAATATGTGGTTGCTGAATTTGTGCTATCACCTACCTTATTAAAACAGAGGATTGGATTAACGAAATGATTTTTTCAATTTAATAGCAAGTTCATTCATTATTCCTTCAAGAAATGTCATATCTCATATAGCACATGACCAGATCTGGTTCCAGCGTGACATCGGTGTATAGGCCACACCGTGTAATTGAGGTTAAGGAATTAAATAACAAGACTACAAGGACAGATTTGCTCTTAGTGAGAGGTCTTCAGCCCTGGCACTGGGTACCTCGGGGGGGTGCAATCTTGTTTTCTGGAGGTATTTAGGCACAGGATAGCATCAAAGCTAGGTTAAGATAAACACAAGTAAAAAACACCATCCTCCTCCACCTCCTTCCCACCTTGTGAGCCATGAGTCATCCAGCAAGTTGTTGATTTCTTTTGAGTGTATCATGCAGACTGGAGATGCTTCAAGCCTTCTTAGCTTGAGCAAAAAGACAACACTTGGGGCTCTAAGGCTATGCAAACACTTAGGGCTGAGGGAGAAGGGTTGGCATTTAGGGGGAGACTGTTCTCACGAACATCCCAGAGATGTTATAACTCCTGAGAGCTTCAATCTTTCATTTTAGAGATTTCTATTGATTGGGTAAGAATCACACACATTTTGCCCACAGTGCACAGATATCAAAGCAAACTTTTCCCTTAGTGCCATTTCCCCAGGGAATGGGAATGATTGATTTTTATTGGTTCAGCTTCTAGGATCCTCACATCCCAATCCAGCCAATTTTCTTTGGCGAAAACCCACTCCAGTCCACTTAATTGTGTTTTCTAACCAAAGAGTTGAGAGAGACTTGTCATCTTTACAGTCCAGGGGAGATGAATCTCGAGCCTCCTGTTCCAATAGCGTGGGCTTGTTTCTGAAGTTGGTAATTGAAGGAAGGGAGCCAGAGATTGGGAGGGGGGTGGTTCAAGCAAAGTCTAAAGCCGAAAAAGGAATACAGGCAAAAAATAAAAAAATAAATTAATAGGGGAATGAAGGAATTGAAAGGTCTAAGGAGAAACAATATGCTGCATGCTTTTCTAACTTTTATTGGGCAACAATTACTATAACTAGCATCTTTCATTTGGATGGGGGAAATGAAACCCTGCATATTAGCTACAAAAGTCATTCTTCTGACACTCTGGCTATATTTCTTCTGTGCGCTATTTCTCACCCTTCACTACGTGCTCCTGTGAGCCTCTCTTCACTCCAGCCCCGCTTATTTTAAACTTCATTTACTCTCATACTGAATTTCACACATCTTTCCTGCCTCTGCAATAGCTTGTTCTGGAGTGTGGGCATGCAGATCGAGAGTAAATTAGGAGTGCTATCCCAGCTTGGAAGGTTGGAGAAGTTAGTGGCCATGGTAAAAGGAGAGGCCTTTCCTGCTCTCTTGACAAATGGAAAAGGCATCCAACCTGGATGTTTCACGCACTTTCCTACTTTCAAGTTCCCCAGTCATGTGTTCATCCCTCTTAAATATATAACCATCCCAGATAATTTCTTCACATTGAACTCCTCCAAACCTAAAATGCCATCCATTAAAGTTATCTGGAAACTTCCTCCTTGCTAACTTAGAGATTTCTATGCTATCTTTCATATTTCCATTTTGTGGGTGAATTTGCTTTCATCTTCCCATGTAAACCATAATATTCCTGCACATCCAGCCATACAATCTTTTTTCATGGGGCCTAGACAAGCTTCATAATCTGCAAATCTTTTCATTTCAAGTTACTTCCTCCGTGGGATAACCGTGCTACACCTGCAGCTAGCATCAGGCCCTTGTCACATGGCCCCGTGCTTGACTGGGGCACAGGAAATGAGTGCCAAAATGGTACATGGGTACCAAATGGTCTGTTCTGTATGCAGAGGTCTGGTGTTTGTGCGCACATGTGTTCGTATGTGTACATAGCAACAAAGGTAGGTCAACCTGTTAGCTTAGAAGAAAGGTAACATCTCAGCCCCACCATGACTTGGACTTAGTAGAAGATAATAATCATTATAACATTCTTGTGCATTGATCAAGCAAACTACACAAATAAAAGCTGAATGATGTCATTAGTTGAAAGTTGTCTTTGGAGGACATCAATGTCTCTGCCATTGGCCCCATATTCTTGCCTTAAAAGTTGCTACCTACTACATACAAGGTGGATTCATTGTCTTTGAGGGTGACAAGTTTAAATGCAACACATTCTCCATCCTCAAAGACTTCATAATCTGCAGGAGAACATGAAATATTTGCCCAACTATCTTTAAAACAAAAAAGAAATGCCTTCTGTGAGAGAAGTATATTTAATCTTAGGAGAGATAAAAAGGAAATAGCAGCATACCTTATGAATGGGGAGGAGTTTCTGAGAAGGGGAAATGTCCAAAATTTCTAGCCATCACTCAGGTAAAGCCACAAAAACCATCCTTCCTGAATTTGAATAACACAAAGCAAGGAGCGATGGGTAATACACTAGCTGACAAAATCAAGATTCTATAAAACCTCTACAAATTAGAATGTCCAGAAAATCTTGCAAAGTAAAACTACACAGTTATAAATGTAGAGTGATAAGTGGGCTAACAGCAGGAATTATGGGGAAGGGGCAAGGGTGGGAATAGGCTATCAAGCTCAACTGCTATAAAATTAAATCCCAGTATTCATCTTTATTCCTTCTTGGCTATTTCAAACACCATCATATAGTATCCACCTTCCATGCTCACAGCCTATGAACCCTGCATCAGGCAAGGGTTCCTACTCCCACAGAACAGAAAGGGACATAGTCTCAGAGTGTGAATGACGTGATGCACGGTGGGTGACAATCATAAAGGTGAGAACCATCTTGGTTGCACTGATTGAAGAAGAGCATCCCAGTCTGTGGAGACCCAACAACCATCAGGATTCCGGTTCCGTTTCAGGTGTGCCATTTCCTGAAGGACTTTGCCAGGGAGATTACGGTGCAGCCAGGGAAGAAGGCTGTGGTGACAAAGGGCCCAGAGTGGTGGCATATGAGTAATATGTGGAAGGAGTTGACCTCAGGTAGAAAAGGCCTAAAAAGAGGTACTGTCTGCAGAATCTGAAGAACTGTCATGGAGAAAGAATCGGACATTTTTCTGTGGAGGTTTATAGGGTAAGACCAAAATTGCTGTATGAAACTAACAGGGAGGAAGGTTTCAGGAAACTTTAAAAGACAGCATTCTATCACCTAGAACTAGGAAAGAGGGCTCTACCAGGATGAGACCAACATCTAAGGGCCAATTATGGCAAAGGCTGAAGCCTGTCACAAATCACAGTTGTTGAAGGAATTTCTGCCTAAAAATAAAAAGTCCATGTTAGTCTAAAAACTCTCCTAATGCTAAGATTCCATTGCTAATAATAAACCACAGCACCAGGAAATTCATATTTCTATAATAGATCTTCAAAATACGCTTGACACTAAAGACACACCAAGACCATGAGCTAGCACTGTACTCATCTAGTTATGAAGACATCTTACATGATAGTGAGATCATTTATGCATCAGGACTTTTGCATTTTGGCAGTCTTCATAGCCTCCCATTGTTACGGAAAACAGACCAAACATGGGAAGAAATGGTACCAAGGAGTTTAAGAAGGCAGTTTATTACACTGGTAGGCTTCTGACTGGGATCTCTCCCAAAGAGCCAGAGCCCCACCTGGCAAGGTTTCAGGGCTTTTAAAGGGAAAGTAAGCAGGGAGGTACAAAGGCAAATTTGGCACATATGATTGGAGGGCTCGATGACATCATGGGTTGCTAAAGGAGTTTAAACATTTCAGGTTACATCATAAGGCTATCAGTTACACAAAGCATTGGCTATACAGAGGAAGAAATGTTCGGTTACATTTTAAGTTACATTACAAGGCCACTAGCTATACAAAGGCAGTAAAGACAGGGGTTATACAAAGGAACATTTGAAGTTACATTGTAAGGCCCCCTGTTAGACAAGCTTAGGCAAAGAAGGAAATGTTCTGTTATTAGGTTTGTCCGGACACGTGGACATGTCCACTTGGTCTTGGCAGGCATTCTGGCAGGCTTCTATTTAAAATTTTTAACTTTTCCCTTACACCATGAATGAGAAACAAGCTTGATATATTATCTGAACAAAATTAAGTGATGAGTGTGAGTTGAGGTGACAAGCTAGTATTGAAACCGTAGCTGGAAATCCAGCATCCTCCTACATTTACTAAGATATCAGCAATCACACTGGTAGTAAGTGCTGAATACACAGGTAACATTTAATATGTGACATGTGCTGTTTTAGGCACTTTACATCCATCACCTCACTTAAACTTCACAAAAACCCAGTGAGGTAATAACTATTATATTCCCATGTTATAGGTTAGAAAAGTAAGATACAGAAAGGTTATTAAAGAAGCTTTCCTGGAATAACAGTTATTATGCAGCAGAGTTAAATTTCAGACTGTGGCATTGCGACTCCCAAGACTGTACCCTCTACCACTGTGCTGCTGTCTTCTAGATCGTTTCACTGGTGAGAGAGGAGAGGACGTAGGCGCACATCACAGCTCCTACAAAACACATTGCCAAAAAAACCATAGTGGACTTTGGAATTCCACAAGAGCTGGCATGGACCCCGCCTTAGGAGATGCATCCCGTCTTACTTGTGTGTGTTCTTCAAATCAGAGGAGGGCTGCCTGCAGAAGCGTCACCCCACCAAAGCCATGGGAGAAATTAACCAAGCAGTCGCAAACTTGAAACTCAGCAGTTCTCAGCAAGCCAGGCTCAAACGCAGACCAGCTTCAGCTGAGCACAATCGGGAGGGGCGTTCTACAGAGGAGTAGACAGCAAAATCCACATTTGACCCTTAACTGGAGTGAGAGAGAGACAGAACCGAAATAATGGGGACCACGGATAACTATTTATTCCCTCCCAGCACAACAAGAAAATGAACTGCCATTGGTGCCTCGAAACTTCATACAGGGTAATATTCCTTTAATGGAATGCTTTTAGAGAAGAGTCATAAAAATAAATTGAAAAGTGCTTTCTGCTGGCTACAGCTGGCATAACCAGCATCTGAGCAAACGGGATAACACAAGGCTTAACTTAGCATCGCCATTTTTATTACTCGCCATGACAGGTCTTATAATAGTATAAATTCACTTAAAAAACAGACTCTTCCCCTCTTCTGAGGCCCCTCCTCCTTCCTGCCACCACACACCCAACAGCCTTCTGGGTTAATTCTGAACAGCATAATTACAGGTCTTTTTATGATTTAGGTTTGAGACCAATTAGCTGATACTGCAAGCCTTTCCAATGCCAGCTTCCCTCTCTGCATCCCTGTTCTGCTGGGGATTTATCTGTGTGCTTGTGAAAGGAAAACGTGTTATGAGGAGTGGAGAAATTGGGTTTGTTTGTGGATGGGTTCCCTCCTCCCTCTCCTCTTCCTTTCTCATCTGCCTTTGCATCCTAGGTGCACCTGGTCTCTAAAATTGTCACAGGGTGTAAAATACACACTGAATATTCATGCGGGGTCCACACAGGCTCCATAACACGTAGTTGCTTCCTGGAGCTGCCTCTGCTTCCTGCCTGCCTGCTATCCTCTGGGTGGAGGTGTGAACCTGACCCAGGCAGCGGGCTGCCACCAGCTTGGAGCCTGCTGGCCACCTGCTGGAGAGGCAAGAGCTCAGGACCTCGGAAAGGGACTACCCAGCGGTTCTACCTCTTCCACTGCACCTGCCTCATAGGTCCCTCACCCTGCACTAACTACACAGCGAGAGTAGAACAGGGTCATTGGAGTCAGATAATCAGCTAACACATAGGAATTGCTGAGAGTGCTCCGTGGCATTGGAGGATTCAGAGGCGAATCAAATAAGATTTCCACCCCTGATGTGCTTTTAATTGAATGTAAGAAGACTCAACTCATTTAGCCACGCAGCTCTGGGTAATGAGACCATCTAGGAATCTACTTTGTAGCGACACTCTGCAAATACTGTCTTTAATCCTTATACAACCCTTTAAGATATATACAATTCTGAATATTTTCCAAAAGAAGAAATAGAAGTTCACAAGGTAATGTACCTTGCCTGATGTCACAGGATCCCCAAACGAGTAAATTACAGACACTGGCCGCTTGATTCCACCTGACACCAAAGCCTTCACCACCACACCCTTTCTCCCACTAAGCCAGATAGAGGAGTTCCACTGGGCCTTGTGTTTGTGCTTGTGCAGATGGCTGCAAGGAGAAATTTAAGAATATTTAGGCAAGGAAAAGCTGACTAATTTGTACAGAGCAGAGGGATTAAAGAAGACCATAAAATACAAAACTATTAGGCCAGAAAGGGATTTACAAAGCTGACCTGAGATATATCGTTACATTAACATTTCAACAATATATCAGGAAACAATGCAGTCACCAGGGTAACAGTGAGGACAGTACAGAAACGTGAAAAATGCTAATGCTGTGATGTTAAATAAAAATTAAATAATCAGCTAAAGCAAAATTGCAACGATGTGGAAATAAGTATCAATAATGTTTTCATAGAAACTTTAAAATTTGTTGAAAAAGAAGAAATAGGTCTATCCCCTGGCCATAAGCATTACTATATTTATACTGTACCAGACAGATGGTTTTCTCTCCTCTTCTAGATTTCCGTGGAGGGAAATCTAATGCTCTCCCTCTGTTCTTTTAGTGCCTTGTGAACCATTTTCCTTGAGTCTAGCCTCATGCCCCTCACTGATGCAATTTCACCCCCCAGTTGGCTTCTGTCGCTGAGTGAGCTGCTGGTTTGACATTTCAACGTGCACTGGAATTCAGAGATGGAGAAAGTGAGTCTGTCATTCGCCCCAACTCCTAGCCTTCTGCATACCTGCTCTTGATACTTTTGATATGATTGAGGGGGTGGAGGAGGGGAGGTAATGACTGAGAAAGAAACTGTCATAATTCACCAAACCTATTATTTTGCTCTCCTAGGCTTTTCTTTCACACTACTCACAATGACTCCACTGAAGCTCCAAATAGCACGCATATCTAGCAATTTTTAAAAGTTACCAGCATCTAGAATCTGCACCTCCCCTTTGGCATTTGTCAGTGGTAATATCAGGTTCCTCTTTTTCCAGATGGCCTCTCCTCCCTCCACCTGTCCCCACCTTGGAACAGTACACAACTATGGCTTGTCACTCGTTCCCAGCTGAGAGCTGCCCCCACCTGACAGGTGCTCAGGGAGACCCGAGGCTCAGTCTTTGCCATGCAGTCCCCAGTAGCCTTTATAACTCTATCTTCTTAGCTCCCGTAGCATTCTGTGGAGGCTTCTGTCAGAGAACGCATCAGCCAGTGTGGGTAATTGTCCGTCTGTATCTCTCTCCCCCTACTCTGCATGAAGATTCTTCAAGACGACTCTCTTGTTCATCTCTGTATCCCAAGCCTGGCACACGGATCGGCACACCAGAGTCCTTGGCACATTCTAGGTGCTCAGTGTGTGTTTCTGGAATAAGCGAATCGATCAATTAAATATTATTTATTCTATTTTACCCTATTTTCTTCATCCTTCATCCTACTCTAGGATTTTGCAAACCAAGAGAGGCAATATTCTAAAACAAATAGTGCAACACCTAATAAATGTATCTATTAACATCCAGCCAATGTCCTCAGTCAGAGAAAATAATTAGTGCACCCAAATACTGTGCTTCTGTTTAGCCATTTATTCCCAGGGCTATTTGTCTGAGTAAGGACCCTGTCTCCATCAGAGCTAGGAGCACATGCAAATAAATGTTCCAAGACTCGCTCTGTGGTGTGCAGAGCAAGAACGGGAAATTCAAAACACACCTGGGAAATTCAGACAAGATCTCAATAATAAAAGCTGTAATCAAGGAAGAAACCCTTACTTAAGCAAATAATTTGCCTTGGGAGTAAAAAGCTGAACATGATGTTCTTCACACACAGGGACTGTTGCCGGTATTTCATCTGTGTCCAAAGAGAACTGGCTGAACAAACCCCCAAAATAAAATATTTACACTACACCCACCATCAGTAAAAATGGTCTTCCAATCAGAGAAGCAAGCAGCGGGGTGTGAATACATGTTTCAGTTTAAATAAAATGCAAAAGAAAGGAGAGAGAGAGAGAGAGAGAGGAAGAGGAATGAGGGAGGGCGGGAGAGAGAGATTAAAATTAAAGGAAAATGTCATTCAAGGGCACACATTTGACCTGAATTCTCCCCAGGTGAGGGTAACATAGATGGAAGTAAATTCTGTCTTATCTCTGCAGTTATGGGGATGATTTGCAGACATCAGATTTTTTTGATGCCATAGACATTGTCCCCAACCTGGAAGAGAGGAGAACAAAGTTGATGCAGAATAATAAACTCACACTAGATAAACAATACCAGACAACTGTACATCACAAGGAGATATAATGTCAGGTTTGGAATCAGATAAATTTCAAATAACAATGGAGAAACTGAACCTTGAGGATGCACACAGATAAACCAGATGAAGTGGATAAAGACTCAGTGCGTGGAGGCAGCAGGGCAGCCCAGTCAGTGGGTGGGGGAGACGAAGGCAGAGGAAGCGGCAGGGCAGTGATGGAGTGTGGGCATCTAGATAAAAGGCCGAAGTCAGCTTCCCAAAAGTCAGAGAAAATAATAGCAAGAAATAATAAAGTAGAACAGTAGCGGTGTCAGCTGTGATAAGCAGATAATTTGTTACTTGAATAGACCGGGGTGCCTTTCCAGAGGCAGGCAGAGGTCCAAGTTCCTGGACTTATCAGCCTGTGCCATCAGAGAGGAAAAAAGTAATGTGAAAAACAGCAACATCACCGAGGACTGGCTCTACAAAAGATGTTGGGGACCACACAGCTTAGCCTCCTCCTTCACAATGCCCCGGCCACCCCTCCAGCCATTCCTTCTCCACACTCCTTTTCCTCCCAACCCCTCTGTCACATTGGAATGATGGCCTTGGGTCATTTTCTCCAGCAATACTCATTCCATCTAGTCCCCTGGATTTGGTGACTTCCATATTTTTATTGCCAAGCCTTCACTTCTCTCCCACCTGAGCTGCAGACTTTTATACCCAGGTGCATACTGGGTATCTCCCCTTTTTATGATTTAAAGGCATCTTAGTTCCAACACAATGGGTCAAGATCAGAGTTCTCCACCAACACCTGGTCCTCCCTGGTCTCCCCATGTAAGTCAATAATGCCTTCATCTACCATTCACTAAGCCAAAAATGTAGGCACTATTTTTGATCTTCCCCCACCCTTCCCTACAAACCATATACCACCTATTCCTAATGCATGTCAGTTTATCTGTTAGGGACAAATAGACACCTCCATACTATTACCAATGCCACCACCCTAATTCAAATCATCATTTGGGTTCTTCTACGGTAACTTCAGAGCTGGCTTTTCTTCAATTCCCACTCTCCAAAGTTCATGCCTTACAGAACAGCCAAAGGCATCTTTTGAAAACATGTTTAAAATAGTAGAAATTTGGCAAATATTTGTTCAATAATGGGTGAGACAAAAATTGGGTGGTCAGGACCTTGCAGGGGTGATAATCATGAGTGACTATAGCTTCACTCCAATGAAGTATTTCAAGTGTGTAATTGTCCAATGAGCACCTGGCATTTCTGCTGGCACTGCCATATCCCTCAGGATCCAAACCATTCCTTCTTAGAGGCCACCTTGATGCACATCTACTTGTTCAACTTCAATAAAAAAAGACAGCAAACACTCTATCCACAGTCTCTCCTCCCCCAATTCTGGAACAATATTTCTGAATAGCGATATGAATGTTGCCAAAACTCTGGACATTTAGAAATGTGCATGTTTGACAATGGTATTCATTCAGTTTTGGACACCAAAGGATGCATAGTCACAGCTAGACAGACTCTTAGGTTAATAAGAGGCAGTGGCAATTCAGGATTCAGGGGCCTGACTCATTCCCATTAATACCATCTCCCAACTGGAGCACATGGGTCAGTGGTCATCTTCATAGTTGCATTAAAGCCATTAAGCTGGGGGCCAGGAGGGGTGAATGAGGTAGCTGTGTGTTTGCTTGCTTGGGATGAGTGCTGGAATAAGAGTTCTGAAATGCCCCCAAGGACTCTGGATTCTGAATAATGTAATGGTGTGCACTTAACAAAGTACCATCTCATTCATTATGTCATTACTCGGCCACATAATGCTATAGTGGTAGGTATTAACATCTCTGCTCTGCAAAAGAAGAAACTGAGGCTTAAAGGGCAATGTATCATGCCCAGCATTACAGATTCGTGCTGTTTCTGACAAATCCTGAATGCATTTTAAAATGAGCAGACAGTGAAAATACCACCTATCTCTCCCTGGAATGAGATTATTAAACTGTGTTCCAGCAAAGCTCCATATTACCACAGGAAGCCAAGGGAAGCTTCCCTCCCTGTCAAGTCATCCCTTGGCAGGTACTCTTGCACACAGCTTCTGTAAGCACCCAAAGGTTTCTGGGTCACTCCATCACTCAGGATGTCCATTTTCTGGTGCAAGATTTCCCTGTGGGCCTGCAGCTTGCCTTCGCCTCCCCACCTCAGCAAGGCAGTTTCTGGGGGGTCTGTTGATGAGGTGTCCTTGCTGCAGGGTCAGCCTCACATTCACACTCCCCAGCCTGGCCCCGAAAGTGGCTGCTGATCAAACTGTGGATTCTTCCCGCCCACGATCCAGTCTGAGGCCTGAGGCATTGTCAGCGATCCCGAGGTCATCTTCAGCTCTCTCTGCTGTGTGTTACTGTGCAGACAGAGGAAAATGACAGTTTTCATCATTTCCTGCTAAATGACTTAGTGCTGATTCAGCCAGTTTCAACTCTGCAGCAATACAATAGAGAAAAAGAAGAGGAAAAAAGACCCAGAGTAGAAGAACAAATGCTTACCAACCATTCCAAGGCATTGTTGCGGCCAGGCCCTTTCTTTTCCTTCACTCAGAAAAGTCCTTGCTACCTTCTCCAAGGATGCACAGCTGCACTGGAGAGCAGCCTCCTGAAGTCTGTCCCTTACCTAAGCTACTTATTTCCATCTGCTGTAGAGGAAACCCTTTATTTCTAATGCCCCAGCAATGAGAACCACATGCAAAAGTAAGATTCATCAGACCAAGAATGTATCTGCACTGGCTCAGAATGAAGCCTCGACCTTGGGTAAGCCATTGCCCATCTGTGACCCTCATGTCCTCTCTAGAACAAAGACATCCAAGCCCCCTTCAACCATCTGTGAGTCACTGTGTGGGTGACACAGCTTTGGAAGAAAACAGAACGTACCTGGAGTGGTGGAAGCATTTCTCTCCTAAAAGCACAAATTGGTCTGTCCTGTATGATCTCACTTCATAGAAGCCCAGGAAGCTCACCAGACCAAGGGTTTTCAAACCTGAAAGACACTGAGGAGAGAGCAATGTTCTGCACAAGCTTTGGGGGAAAGAAGTCTTGACTTAGCAACTTCTTACCGGCTGAATGCATGGAAGACACCTCCTCCCCTCTTTGTGCCTTTTTTGTGCCTCAATATCTCTGAATACCCCTACTGTGCCCCAGAAGACTCATGCCGTTCTCCTCTAGCCTGTCCCCCACAAAAATTCCATGTTTTATTCAATCAAATTCTGCCTGCAAGAAATAATCTCCATTTCTTTAATCTCTTCCAGATCACTCCAGTCCACATCAAAATGTATGTATTCCTCCTCTGTCCTCCCCTACCTCAACTTTTAATTTAATATGGCTAATTAGGCTTTTCAAATGAGTTCGTAAAGTCCTTCCTAAGAACCAGTTTGCTTTGTTCAGGCATCAGAGCTAAGGAGCAACTCCATGGATGGGACTCACCTTTTCTTTCCTCCAAGTTTGATCCACATCCATCTCCTTGCATGGAGTTACTCCTTTCTCTCTTTTTCTCTCTCAACATCCCTTCCTTTTTATCTCCAGCCAGCTCTTATTTGCATTGCGAATCTATTTTAAAATTACCCCTTCCAAGAATCTGCCCTTACCTTATCAGTCTACTGACTTCCCTTTTATTCATCCCAATGCACTTGAAAGCATTTTATCAATCAGCACACCTGTCCCTGTTGCTCACTATCCCACTAGGCAGTTAGGTTCACAGAGCAAGGTTTGTGGCCCTCTATTGCCACCCATATTCCCATTGCCTTGTACTTTGGCTGGCACACAGTAAGGGCTTAATACAAAAATGCTGAATAAATTATGGTATCAAGAAAGATATCCGTGTGATAACTTAGAAATTGAGAGAACCTTAGAGGTCACCCTTTAGAAAAGGGTCCAGCTCAAGCCTGGCATTCCCTGTACAGCATCCCTGGAGGAGAGTCAGCTGGCTTCCTCATGAGCAGGAACAGATGTGGAGAAATTCTCTCCTTTAGCAGCTCTCACCATTAGCAAGTATCCCCTGCAAACTGGCACAACATGCCGACCACCCCTTCCTGACTACAGGTGAGGGTAGAGGTGTTCTGTAACAAGCCTTGGAGCTGAGTCTAAAGCAAAGAAGAATCTCCCCCCAGGCATCTCTGGATTCCCTCCTGAAGTCACTCGTTTACTTCCTGTTTCCATCACTGCTTAATGACTAATTTCCTTCCTCTTGCCCAGTCCTCTCAGATGGAAGGGCCTTCTGAATTGTCCAACTTTCACTTCCAGACTTATCCACAGACACTGTCTTCCTTCCACATCTTTTTGACCCTATTCCCCCCACTCACATGCCCAGATGTGAGTCCCCAAACCTCCTGTGGGTGGGATGCAGTACCCTGTATGCCCTCTTCTCGGCAGGGTGAACTGGTACATGACTTTGATGGCGCAAAAGCGTCTTTTCTCATGAAATGTGCCACTGTTCCTAGTGCGCTCTTAGAAGAAGCCACCCCTTCCAATGTGAGACCCACTAGCAACTCTCCAGTGACCTTCTCCTCCTCCCACTTCCCCTCCTAATATTCTATCCAAGTCCAACAAGCCTTGGGCTCTTCTATGAGTTCTCATGTGCACTGTATCCACGTCCCCCACAGTTTTGGCCATCGTATGCAGGAGGATTACTAACTGGGGCCTTTTAATGCTCCCCAAATTACAAATCTCCAGTCTTGGCCCTAGCCATACTCACCTGAGTCCCTGGAGTAACACATAAGACAGTGAAGACCAATGGGCAATTTTTGGGTTTGCATTTCTAAGTGCTGAACACAAGGCGAAGGCTTCCTCACTATCAGATAATTATTCTTTCTCACAGGAGAATACGTTACACTCACCAAGGCAGAAGTTGCCCTGGGGAAGGACTAGGATATATACAATCTGCTGTGTATTTTAAAAATGAAAAAGAAAATGAAAAAAAAAAAAAAAACACCCACAACTTCTCTCTTTCTGTGCCGTTAAGATAAACATCCTTCCCCCAGTTACACAGTTTGAACTGATGGTGAATACTTTTCTCCCTCAGAAATCACTTCTGAAAAGCAGACATTTAACATTTCCAATCTGTCTCTGAAGCCAAGATTAAATTACATTCTGTTTTGAAGGAATCGAAAACACACTTGTTAATATAATAAATGCCTTCCGTTAGTTCAGGGATTTGTTTTTGTTAGGCTCATAATTCAAGAATTATCTATTATGGTAAAAAAAAAATTGAACCATCTGGGCCTGTGCTAATATCTATAAGCAATAAGTCTTCGATTTCCTTCATTACTGGAGATACAGGGAGAGCAATCTTTCCAAAATCAGAGCCTGTTTTCTGTTGTCGGCCTATTGTTCATCGGGATTTATGAAGCAACAAAAAGACCTATGCTTGATTTTCATAAGTTAAGCTAACAGTCGCATGATGACAACCCCATTAAAACTCAGCAAGTTTAAGCTATGGAGTTTTACACTGTATCTATCATTTTTGCAAAGTGGCTTTCTTTCCTCCTTCAACCTTCTGTAGAATCTTTTATAGATAGAAAGGACGGGAAAATGCATATTTACCATATATTTGTTAAGCCATATATATTTGCCATTCATCTTACCTGACAATGTGTAAAGGATGGAAAGTGTTATCAAACTGGCCCATTTTGATGATGTGGAGGAGACAGTAGGCAAATCACCTTCTCTTCTAAATTGACCCCACCTGCCCTGGTGATTGCTAACACACATCTATCCGAGGGGCAGAAGCGAGCAGGAAAGGGACAGAGCTGAGGAAAGCAGCACATTTTGCTCCAGAAATAGCAGTCCTGCCCTTCTCTAGGGACAGAGTCTACAGTCTGAAGCCTGCAAATTGCATATGTAAGAGACTTCTTGTGATTTAGGCTGCTGTACACATTTAAGTGCCAGCTGAGACTTTGGGAATGAGTGTGGAAAAGGAATCCTTGACTGGCAAGGAAAAAAGATTTCTTGACTTTTAAGTCTTACATCTAGGAATCTCCCATGTGCAATAAGGGAAACCTGTTAGGTATGCCAGTAGAGTTTGTTCTCTATGACTCATTCCTTCCTTCGGGCTGTCTGTTGGATTTAGCAGCATAAGCATTATAAAGTGTGTGCATGTACATGTGTGTGTGAAAGGAGCCTTGTCACCCGAGAATCACATGGCTTTTATGTCAGTTCCATCTTTAATCAGCCCATAGCTTGCTGGTAGAAATGATCCTACTATCAAGATCTCAAGACACATGTGTGTGGTGCTAGAAGCAGAGAAAGGGGACTGAAGAAATTCTATTCTGTGAGTGAGCTTTTGCGTGTGAGAGAGAGAAAGAGATAGAGAGAGAGAGATAGAGTTAACTATCAACCTCTATGAAGTCAGAGAAAGAGATTGAGTTCTAGAGAGCTGAACAATCTTGTCCTTAGGCATCGGTTAGTCAGCTTTTCATTGCTATAACAAATAACTGAGATACTCAATTTATAAAGAGAAAAGGTTTATTTTGGCTCACAGTTTTGGAGGTTGCAGTCCATGGTCACATGGACACATTGCTGTTTTTTGCCTCTGGTGGAGATACCAGATGGCAATGGTGAGATATGGGTGGCAGAACAAAATCCCTCATGTCATGGTCAGAAAACAAAGAGGGTCCCATGGTCCTCTTCATGGGGACAACCCCAGCAGCCACAAACCTCCCACTACTCTTTGCCTCTGAAAGGTCCCCCACCCCCCAACAGCATCATGCTGGGGATAAAGCCTTTAAGATATCAGCCTTTGGGAGGACACTTAAGATCCAAATCCTAGCAGCATCTTCTGTCATCTTGTTGCTCCAGAGCCACAGTGGGGAAGGGAGAGGAAAACAGGCCTAACCTTTGCTGGGCTACTGCCCTCACCATGTTTATATACATGATCTGCTGTTTTCAAAGATGCCTCCTCTGCTGTTTTCTTAAACATGGCTTCTTGTGAATCCAATGCTACAAATTCCAGCTGTAATGGTAAGACATGAAAAAAATATATGTACCCTATTGTGCTTGATGTTCTGCTCCCGGGAGGTGACTGACATGGAGCTTGCGAAGCACCATCACTTTGATGGATGACTGGCTCCTCCAGGTTTTATTTGTAAGGAACTCACTGTCTTCTTGTGGGACTGCCCAAGAGTCCAGAAAGCCTGGATTTTGTTTTTTTCTGCCATCCTTGTGGCTGAGATCAGAAGCTGTCTTCTGTGTGACTCACTCCCTTTCCTGAAATGAAAACCAGTAGAAACAGTTATGAAACACACTTGGCATAGGCTTCTTGGTAGCTGAATTCCCCAATCTACCAATTTGTACCTCTCGCTTTCTCAGCCTGGTGGGTTAATGTTATAGAGTTAATTCCCATTAGTTCTATTATTACCCTTTATCTGGCTTCCCGTGAGGCACCCAGTAGAATATTGGAACACAGACTCTTTTTTTAAAATAAAACTGCCTTGTAATAAAATAATTTTTAAAATGATAGATTACATCTTAAAATCTATGAACAGTTTCTGTTATCGCTTGCCTTCCAGCCCTCACCCCTCCTGTATAGTTCTGACTCCATTTCTGATTAAAGAAAAAAAATTGCTGTTGTGAGCACTTGGCTTCTGATTTTCTATAATTCTTATTTGTAAGCACTTTTGTGCGGGTACCTCCTTATAACTTACTAAGTGCTTTGCTCTTAAAGAGCACTTAGCAGAAAGAGGTGCAGAGAAATTATAACTGGCAATTATGCCAGTGAACTTAAGTCCAGGACCCAGGCAACAAAGGTCATTCCTTGCTTCAAGTGTCCTGTCCCTGGCACTGGCAACAGGTGCCTGCAGACTGCTCCTGATGGTGTCTAAGGAGGGGTGACCACCCACTGTTAGGCTGTCATTGAGGGCTCTTATGGCCCTTGGAAGGCATTGGTGAGCAAGAACAAAGACAGAGCAACCAAGACCAAGCTCAAGAAGCCTAGATTACCAGAAGTCATGCGGTCCTAGTTTCTTGCAGCAATAATTAGCCCAGTCCTCAAAAAAAAAAGAATGTGGTTAAAAATTTTTCCCTGCTTGAAAGAATATTCCAGTAACTCTGCCCATGACCTGTGCCCCTCCCATGCCCAAACATTTCCCATTCTTCTACATAAAATGACTATGTCATTGACTGTATTATTTATCTCCAAAGCAGAAACTTCTGAGAGTGGAAGAGGGAGCTAATAATCAGGGGGGAAATGGGTGTGAATGAAGGCTGTCCTAGGCAAGTTGGGGATGAGCAGATACTGTGTGTGCAGTAAGCTTTCCCGCCCCAGAGCAGAAAAGGAGACGAGGATATGAAATAAGTGCAAAAAGAGCATGCTTCAGGTCCTGTCTCAGAGTCCACTTCTCCATGCTGTCTTTCCCAAAGAGACAGTGCTGGAGCCTTCTTGCCACCAAGGAGAATGGAAGGATTTGGTATCAGGTGCACCTCATCCTCTGAGGAGTGACCATGGGCAGGCATCAAAGTGCACAGGCTCTGAGGCCTGGCTGCCTAGGTTCATATCCTAGTTCCTCACTTAGCAGCTGAGTGAACACTGTACTAGTGAGTTACTTCACTTTTGCTGTGCCTCATCACTAAGCAAGTGGAGAAAAGAGAATCCAGGAGGGTTACCACAAATTCATCAACACAGAAACAAGAGGCAAGGAAGGAGCTGGCCTCCTAGCTAAAGGTATCACATTTAGGAGCCCCCACCAGCACCATCTGCAGTTTCACTTCTACAATTTTAATTATCCATAGCCAACTGCTGCCCAAAAATATTAAATAGAAAATTCCAGAAGTCAATAATTTATATGTTGTAAACCCTGCACTGTCCTGAGGGCTCTCTAAACACAAACACTGAGCTATGCAGTTATTGATAATAAAGATGGACGTTAAGTTACTAACAGGTGGGTAGTGTTTACACTGTGGACCCTCTGGACAAAGGGATGAATCCTCATTCTGTGTGGGACAGAGTGGGATGCTGTGCAATTTCATTTACTACTCAGAAAAGCTCCTGGAGCGTCCATGGAGAGGGTCAATAGCAGCCTACCACTACATCACAATGTCTGCATTATTCACCTCACCCCATTTCATCCCACAGGAAATGCATCATCTCAGCACAGGAAGAAGGGCGAGTACAATAAAATATGGGGGGCATTCACATAACTTTTATTGCACTATATTGTTATAATTTTTCTATTTTAATATTAGTTATTATTAACCTTTTTCCATGCCTTATTTATAAACTTATCTTGGGATACATGTTTAGGAAGAATGGTGTATATATATGTATATATATAGTCCTTGGTACAATCTGCAATTTCGGGGTTGCTGGGATGTGTGCCCTACAGAGAAGGGTGCTACTGTCTTAAACCTCCCCAAGTGTCAGGTGCTGAGTGACAACTTCAACCTTAACAACTCTGCATGGTACGTATTTTCATCAGCCTTATAATCAGCAAGAGCATCGTTACATCTGTTACACAGATGTGCACAAGGGAACTCTGAGACAGTATTTTGCCAAGACCATGCAGCTAGCAAGAATTAGAACCCATCTCTAACGCATCCACATCACTTGTATGCAAAGCTCTCAGCTAGGGAGTGTGTGCAATATATGCAGCAGGGACACCCTGCTTCACTGATACCTCTAATTAAAGTTACCCTAACTCACCACCAGCACACATTCTCCAGACAAGTTTACCCCAAATCTGGAAGCATTTCTTGCTGAAGTGTTTCTTCCTCCTTGGGGCTCAGTGACATTGCATGTGCCCTGTTATAATTTGCTTAATCTCTTCTTGCTTCAGTCTCCTCATCCATACGATGGAGCTGATATCTATGCTCACCTTACTGAAGGTTCATAAGCACTCAATAAGCTAATGCATGCAAAGCCCCCAAATGGTGTACAGCATAGGGTAAGCACTTAGAAACTAGTAGCTGTGAATATGACATTTCAGACTAGCCAGGGAAACCAGAGAACTGGAGGGATAGTAACTTCACCACAGGGCTACAAGGAATGTGAGGAAAACATTAAGATTCAGCTACCAAACAAGAAAGAGGTATAAGGTACAAGAGGTAATGTAATCGTTGATTGATTGGGTCAGCTTGAGAAGTTTAAAAGCTTAACTAAGAGAGCTCAGCAATTCTACACCCTAGGGTGTAGAGGACCCGCCCTAGGGTGGCTTGTCGCCTGGGTGGTATAAAGGGGAAATGAGGAAGGACAGACTCGCTTCTTTTCTTCAAAAGAGCTCCAGTCTTCACCTTCAGCTTGGACATCATCTCCTGGCTTCTAGCACAGACTCTTCGGCGTCTAAGTTCCTTCAACCTTCTGGCATAGACTCTTCAGTCTTCCGTCACAGACCCATCGGCCTCCTGATAGGGACTTGCACGGGATACTGCAGTGAGCTCCAGACCTTAGACTGAAACCTTCAATCTCCAGTGTGCGGATGCCCTCTGCATGCTTCCTCATCTGACTCTGTGGCTGACCATCATAAGCCGACCTTGTAATTTCTTATACACCTGTATATCTTGTGTTATATCTGTTTTCGTAGTAAAACCCTGACTGATACAGGTAACATATGGTGAATATTAATTTTTTAAATGATTACAGTAGAAGATAGTCATTAATCCCCCTCAAAATCCTCCCCCTCACTTCAACACACTTATCACATCGTCCTCGCCACTTTCTGAAGCAGTTCTGGAAGTCTTTTTTGAGAGTGCTGTAGTGGCAGCCTTGATATCCTGAATCAATTTACCTTTCCTGGTCACTTTGACTTTGGGGAAGAATCAGTCGTTTTGTGGTGCCATATCTGGTTAATAAGGTGGATGAGGACACACAGTAATGATTTTCTGAGCCATTCAGTTGAATAGCACTTAGCAGCACATACACATTTTTTATCATATCATGTAAAGACATGAAAGAAGACTTCCAGAACTGCTTCAGAAAGTGCCAAGAGCAATGGAACACCTGTGTTCCAAAGGAGGGGGAGCATTTTGAGGGAGATTAATGGTAACATGTCTTTCACTGTAATAATTTCTTTTTAATTTAAACATTCACTGTGTATTCTGACCACAGAGCAAAGAAAAAGATTTTCCTTTTCTGCTTTCATCAAGAACTTTCTCAAGGATATAGCTCAAAAGCAGCGAGCAGTTTGCCCACACTGTGCATCAATAAAGCCCAGCTCTGCGATTTCTGCCCTTGTCCATTGTCACTCCTACTTCAGCACTGCTAACAGACCCATGGCATTTGCACACAGGCTGATGACTCCATAGCCTTGCTGCTCTGTGCCTACCTGGGAAGAGCCAGTGGGAGCAGAGCGGACAGGCCTGCAAGACACACAAGCCTGAAAAAAGTCTCCTCATCTGTACAATGAGGAGCTCAGGCTCCCTTTCGATCTCCGAGGCCCTGTCCAGCTCTAACATTCTATGGGTCTGTGGTTCCAGGGTACCACTGGATTACTGGGGCACCAGAGGGTGAGCTGGTTGCATTTCTCATGCTGGAGATAAGCAACTGGTGCGAATTAAAGTCTCAAGTCTCCAGCACTGCAGTTGTCCTTGCTGCTTCTAGGGAAGCCGAAGGTCATGCTTTGCCAGAGTCTTAAATATCAATCTCATCCATAAAACTCATTCAGGCTGCCTGGACAGCCAAGGTCTCTTATTTGAGGAGAGAAAAGGGTGGGGGAGAGGACAGAGGAAAATGCAGTATTTTAATACAGACCAACAGCTTTCAGAGTCCAAAAGCCTTGTTCAGCTTTCCTCTGCAACTGTGCTGTTTGATACCTTTGCCATTGGGTTGAAAATTGTAAAAACACTTCACTTGCAAAAAATCACTGTTCATGTGGTTATTCCACCCACCAGCTCTTCGGGAGCATTGAATGTACTGGACACTTTGATAACCAGAGACCATGGGCCAAAATCATCAAGGACAGTGGGGATGAAGGTCACACAGGCTTTGTCCCACTCAACCTATGAGGTGCAAATCTGAGGACAAGCAGAGGCAAGGGTGTGTCTGGGTACTCTCTAGGCCAGAGGAACAGTTCCCTGGGTGTCACATTCAGCATGGGGCTGGGCCCAAGTAGAGAGAGGTTTCCCCTGAGAGCTGGCTTCACGCCACCTGCAGTTGGGATTCCACTTTCCCTCAAACCAGAGTCTCTCCAGTATTACAGTGACACCGTCCACCTGGACCTCTGCCGAGGGTCCTCCTGCCAGCTACTTAGGGAATTACTGGACTCGGTTTCTCCCAGATGTGTCTCTGAGTCACATCCCATGGCTTAGCTCAGCAAACATGTCACCAAGGCTCAGGTGTGATGTGGAGAGATTGTGTCCTTGTTCATGTGACCACTACGGTCCTGAGCAACAGTGTCCTGGGTAGATGAGCACATCACAGCTGACTTCCTTGTCTGAACCTCAATGCTGTCACAACAGCTGTGTGACCTGAACACATTAATTAACTTCCCTTGCCTCAGTCCCCACACCTCTAAAACGGGGAATCCAATGGAATTTACCTGGGGAAGCTGTGGACAGAATATCATGAATCTGTTTATAGTACACACCTGTTACCTTTTTCTTCCTCTTCATCATGCATGGGATGGGCATTTGAGTCAGGGGCTAATGGAGAGGCTTTTACAGTCACTTAACTCCTTCTTCAGCACCTGAGGAATTTATTCCTCAGGCAACTAAAGTTCATTTCGTCTTTGCTACCTCCAAGGGAAAGGGCTAGTTGATAAGCCATTTTCTCACTATCTTGGTGAGATCAAATCCTGTCTCTGCTTGAAAGGAAAAAGAAAGAAAATAGAAAATCACTGAGTGCTAAGAGTAAGGGGAGAGGACACAGAATAGGGAGAAACGAAAGTCCCAAAATGAGCTGCCTTGGGGTCCATGTTGCTTCGTGGGTCCCTGGCTGAGCTCCCCTCCCACCCACCCTCACAAACTCCCACATCCACTCTGAGCTTCTGCTCCTCCCTCCCCCCGTGGGCGCCATACTGCCCATGCCCAGGAGGCATCTCCGAGCTCAGGGGGAGAAGGAGGTGGGATGAGATGGGATTTCACAGGAGTTTGGGGCCACATCCATAGCCGCAAGCCCCACAGGTGATTCCTAGAAGTTCAGAAACAAGCCTAGGGGCAGACTGACCCTTGAGCTGCACCCTGAGGGATGGAGGCACGGAGGAGGATACCTAGTAGCAGACCCTTGCAAGTGCAAGGGGACCCCCACCAGTGGATATGAGGGTGTCCCCTCCTTGCAGGCCCAGAGTAGCTCTCTTCTTCTTGGCAGTCCCAGGGACTGGGGGTGAAGTGCATATTGTGCTCACTAGGAACTTTCTTTGCAGTGGTTCAAGGGCCTGCTGGGAAGATGGTGGAGACCCTAGAGTGGATCCCCTGTGTTGTATTCCTTCTCCTCCTGTGCCTCTCGTTTCTCTCCTCTTTCTGGAGGGAAAGGACCCTGATTGTGCAAAGGAATTGGGTTTTCAGAGGTAGAATACACTTACAAAGAGGTGCATTCTCTTTGGGAAACAAATGAAACAATGTGCAGTATAAAAGGGAGCCATTTCCATAATGATCCAACCCAGTAAGTCCCTTCCTCCTAGCGCTCTCCTGGTACAGCCTTCAGCCGTCATTCCAGAATTCTCCTATGTACACATAAGCACAGGAGAATGTACACAGCAACATGTTTTGAACAAAATAAATTTACCTTATAACTAATTGTTCTACAGCTTGATACTTTGCACCATAATAGATCATGGCGTATCATTGTGCCATAATACATCATGGGTATATTGGTTTCCTAGGGTATCCATAACAAAGGACCCAAAACAATACACATTTATTCCCTCACAGTTTTGGAAACTCAGAGTCACAAATCAAGGTGTCACAGGGTGGAGTTCTTTCTCACAGAGCCCCTCTCTTTAGGAGACCATCTGTGCATGACCCCTCCAGCTTCTGGTGTCTGCCTATAGTCTTTGGGGTTCCCTGGCTCATATGGGCCTCACTCGGTCACATAGCTGTCTTTCTCTGTGTGCCTTCCCTTTATCTTTCCTCTGTGCATAGCTGCTCTGTTTCTAAATCTCTCTTGATAGGGACAGCAGTCATGTTAGGTAAGGCCTATCCTGACGACATCACCTTAACTTAATTGCCTCTTTAAAGATCTAATTTCTAAATAAAGACACATTCTGGGGTCCTGGGGGTTGGACTTCAGTAGACCTTTGGGGGCGGTGCAATTCAACCCCTGACAATGGGCATCCCACTGAATGTACTTCAGTTTCTTCATAGCCCATAGTTTTGTTGTGCTGTAATTTACCGTTTCTCAGCTGGGGTACATTCGGTCCTCTTCGATTTCTACTATGCCAACCAGCACTGTAACAAAAATTCTTTTTCCATAGCCCACATATTCTTGTGTATTTACTTACTCAGTTTTCTAAGGATAGTGCTATGGTCTGAATTTTGTACCTCCTCAAAATTTGTGTATTGAAACGAATACCCAGCATTATTATTAAGAACTGAGGTCTTCAGGGAAGTGATTGAATCATGTGAGCTCTATGCTCACAAATGGGATTAATCCCCACATAAGAAACGCTGAAAGGAGAATCCTAGTCTCTTACACCCCTTCACCAAGATAGGACCCAGGATTTGTGTCTTCAGGACAGAGCAACATCACTGTCTCCCACTCAGGGCGCTAATTCTCACCAGACACCACATCTACCGGAGCCTTGATCGTGGACTCAGCCTCCAGAACTGTGAGTGATAAATTTCCACTGTTTATGAATGACTTGGTCCAAGGGACTTTGTTATGGATTCCAAGAAATAGAATTTATAGGTCAAAGGATATGTATATCTTAAATTTTCATCAATGTCAAAAAATTGTCCTGCAAAATATTCTATCCATTTTATACCCACCAAAAATGTATAGGAATGCCCTTTCCCACATATCTTCAATAACACTGATATCATCAATCCTTTGTAGTTCTGCCAGTCTCATGGGTAATAAGAAAGTTTTATCACCAAAGGGATTAAGAAAAGGGGAGGAGAAAAGGAGATTTAAAAAGTAATTAAGATGTGCTATGTACATGTACCAACTCCCTACAAGGCATGTAAACATTATGTACTTCAAACATGTACTAATAAAATAAAAAAATATTTTGATAGCTGTAAAGAAAGGTATTTTTCTAGTCAAATTGAACAAGCATCATAAAAATGTAGCACTTTTATGCAATGGACTTCTTAGTACATTACATGTATTGCTTTGTTCAATCCTCACGACAGATCTTTATCAGACACTACATATTATCATTCAATGGTTCATAGATAGGTAACTAAAGCTTAGGAAATTTTAAAAACTTTTTTATTTAAATTTAAATAACTTTCTTATTGCCTGGAATCAAGATTCAAAACCAGGCAACCAGGCAAGATAATTTCAGAGATTGTTGTTCTAGTCATCATGCCATGAGTCCCCCTTTGTTGCTGAATTCCCATATACCCATGGCTCAGTGTCTGGATTTTTTGATTGGTTAATTCCTGCAGCAGCACCATGCTGTTTAGACACCACAGCTTTGAGGATGTCTCTATTCTTAGTAATTTCTTAGCACTTATGCTGTGACATTTTAAAATATCTTAACCATGAACTACTTGCCCTAGCAAGATCAGAAGTAGTTAAGAAAATCAGAGGCCAGTTAAGATCTTTTGAACTTCAAGCCATTGACAAGTGAACTAAAAATGGTTGTTGTCACACATTATAAGAAGCCCAGAGGCAGACTTTTCTACACTTAGTGAGCACAGCTATTCAGAGACCAGCTTTCAGATTTCTTTCTCACTTTTCCAGAACATTGGCACTTGCTCTAAGGTTTGTCTGTTCATGGCCCAAGAAGACTAAAGCAAGTCCACCTTCACCTCCTCACACAACTTTCGGTGTCTGCTAGAACGACAAAGAAGGTTGGGATTTGATTCAGAGACTGTGTAGAATTAATATTTAATAAAGTTAAAAATACTCAAATTTGCTTTCAATAGAAATACAATTTCTTAGTCAAAACCAAAACAGGAGTTGGTTCAGGCAGTCAAAGTAGTTCCGTTCAAAATCTTGATCCTTCTATCAGCAAAAGGATATCAAATCTGAGTTCAAAGGACTTATGGAGGCTATTTCTTTCTTGGGAAATGTTGCTATATCTTAATACTAAGAGAAGCTGATTTTCAGCTCACTGAGCAGCTCTTAGTATAGATTTAAACCATAGCATTCGAACAATCTGTTGCTCTGGTGAGACCCAGAAAATAGTGTGGTCCGGGTTCTTCACACTGAAAAAAAAAAAAAGCCCAAGCCCTATTAAGTCAGAATGAGGACTAGACTCCGGCTTCCATAAAAACTTGCAGCTCCTGGAAAGGAAGTGGGCTGGAATAATTTATTACTATGCTTTTGTTTGTCTGTTTGTTTTTCTTTCTTTCTCCTTCTTCTGTGACTAAAAGCCCTTGAATCTCTTTCAAACCACTTCTGGAATGGATCTGTGCACATGAGTTTTCATAATTGCAATACTGCTATTATTCAGGGGATCTGGGTATTTCCTAAATAATTTACATTATTCTTAACTCTTATAGATGTTCTTGGAGATTATTTAGTTATTTGATGGATACTGTAAGTTGAAACCTGAAAGGACAAGTAAAGTTTTTGTGTATGTTCTAATTTATTGTGTACTAACTGCAGAAAGATTTGAAACCTTCCGAGGAGTATCACCCATCTAGCAATAATTGCTGTTAGCACCATGACTCGTGTTTTTACATATTTTTGTAGTACATGTTTTCATGTGTCTTTTAAGATTAAAATTTGTGAAAGTTTACTTTTTTGCATATGTTTTTAAAAAATAAAAATGGATAGAGACCATCTTCCCATATCAATAAATAAGATGTACAGTGATACCGTGGTCCACAAACTTAATTCTTTCCATGATTCTGGCCACAGCATTTGCTCCACAATGCAACCAAATTGCAACCAAAATCGTGGAACAAATGCTGCAACCAGAATCATGGAAAGAATTAAGTTTGTGGGCCACGGTATCACTGTAATTTAATTTTATAGAGTGTAGTAGAGTATCACGTCATATATATATATACCACAATTAACCTAATCAATTCTCTATAATTTCATAAGCATGTTTATTACTACTATTGCAATACTTTAGATACATGTATTTATGCATTTCCAAAGATAAAATCATTGACTCAAAGATATGAAACTTCTTAAAGTCAGGACTACATTCTGCCAGATGGCATCCAGAGAGCTTACCCCATTTCCATGGCCCATTTACGCCTATGACATTCCCTGTTTGCCTACTCCCCAAGCCCACATATGAGGCAAGCGTTCATTGGAATCTCAGCCAAGATCAGCTTTTGCAAAAGCCAAGCTTACGTTTGTGACTACAATTTTCTTTCTGCCCCTTTGTTGTTCCCATGAATTCTTGTCTCAGTCAAGGCCAGGTGAGGGTTCCCGGCCTCACTCAGTTGTGCCGACACAGACTCAGTAGACATTCTGACCAAAAGGACACAGCCAGCGGATGTGTGCATTTGCGGGACCTGTTACCCGTGGACCGTGCAGAGGGTGGGAGGGGAATAGCAGCTTCCTCAGAAGTACGCTGACATTCTGGGGAGAAGGAGTCGCCCCTAATTGCCTCCTCCTTCCTCTCCTGCAGGGTTCTCCCTCCTGGCCTCAGACTTCTTGGGCAGGGGCTCATTTGTACTTCCTTCTGCACTTCTTGCTGGTGGACATGCAAAGGTGCATCCAGGAGCAAATTTAACAAACTGACGAGAGACGCAAGTCCAGACTGTTCTGGGCAAGGTTGGTATTCGTAGGCAATTTCACTTGCTAATAAATCAGTGCAAACAACAGGGTGCTTTATTTCTTTCCCCACAAGCTTTAATAACTCAACCCAGTCATAATGAATTCTGGGGCAGAATTAATGTAAAAGAGTAATGGTGATTAGGTAATTATCAAGTACAGAGAATATTTAACCTTCCCAGTGACAAGAGTGCTTAAGACTACCTGATAGCACGTGTGTTCTCTGGAAATAATTAATAATTTTAAAATTATCTAATCTCTACTATTAATCAAGAAATAAGGATCCAGGAGTAGTGCCAATCAAGCCGAGTTCTTCCCCCATTTAATGTCTGCCAATGTGCTCCTGTGTCGGGTGTCTTTGTATGTGTCAGCTTCTTTGATTTTTATTTCTGGCTGGCTAGACTTAAGCTGTTACAAGTCTCTCAGAATATTTCAACAAGCGGAGACACATCACTCTCTAAAATTACCCACCCCAAGTGAAATGCCAGGAAATAACCTTTGGCCCCTGCCTTTTTTAATTGCAACTCAAGCCTCTTTTAAACCACAGGCTGTGACAGTCCCAGGCGCTGTTCTCCTTCACCCACCCTCAACTCCCCCTGCTTCTATTGGGCTGTTTACTCTGGAGGGTGGGGGGAGGAGGCTGTATTGTCAAGATGAAAAGTAGACATGTCTTCTCCGAGATAGAGAGTTTTAATTTTACCAACAAAGCAGCCATACATAGATAGGCCTTACCAAAACATACATGCATGAATGCATGTGTGCACCCATAAATGCACACAGAAACACACGTGCACATATGACATAGAGAGTGGGAAAAATCATCATGCTAAGTGAAAACACAGGCACTGCAGGAAGATTCAGAGGAGAATAAATGGAAGACACTTTAAAGGTCATTTTCCTAAACCCCCTACAGAAGAGAACCCTGACACATGGAGAGAGGAAGTGACTTTTCCAGGGTCATATAAAAATTAAAAAGAGGAAAATAATTGAATACAGTTTCCTGGACTCCTGGTGCCTGCACTCTTTTCTCTGAATATGACAGAGGCTGAAACAAAGGGAGTCAGAGGCGAGCACAGGAAATATAGTTGCCAAAATACTTACTCCATGGATGCTATTGCTCCACTGACAGGCACATCCAGCTTCCTCTTTGACTGGCCGACTCCAAAATGCATGGGTTAAGCCATGCTGGCTTTCTGGTTTAGTCCTCATCCCTACACCTAAGCTAAGGAGAACACCCACCGCTCACATATGTACCCCTAGCCCCTGCTCAAAGCACCGTGCTCAGTTAGAACCAAACAATATAAACTCTCATGGGTCCAGGAAGACATCTCAGGGCAAGGAGGCATGTTTGCAGCAGAGCACAAGCCAGGTAATTCATCAACAATCAGGGACAGGCAAACAAATGGGAGAGAGTGGAGAAGTCACTACCAGAAGGGATTCTGAAAAGCAAGCCCAGCATAACCTCAGACCAGCTTAGACCTTCATGAAGCAGAAATGCTCAGCAGGGTGAAGTCTACTATGGGCCAGAGGTGGGCAAGAAAGTAACTGCATTTGTCTAGAAAAGCAGGAAGGGAAGATTCTCCCAACAGCCTGAACTGGAGAGCAGTGTGGATACTTACTTGGGATCTCCAGCTTGTTTCTCTGAAAAGCACTGTTTCAGGGAGTAGGGGGCCTAAATTTCTGCCTGTTGACTCAACTAAGCACATGTTTTTTGCAGACCTAGGCTCTTGTTGGCCGGTTTGGGGTCTTAGATGGGGGTGAGGGTGGTAAAAGTCTGTGAAACGTGCTCAGTCCTGATCCAGTGCTGGGCTCTCAGAAAACACAAATGATCACTTGCACTTTTCCCACAAAGCCATCTCTTCCTCATCAGGCTACACCGAAGTCAGTAATTCTGCACCTCGGATGTCTTTTATTCTTTGGGAACATTTGCTGAGGACTCTTACGGTGCCCAGCACCGGTCACTTGACTACAGAGATCAGTGTTTTTCACATTTCTATGATCATAATAATTGCTGAAGTACTTTTTAACTGATTACATATTCCTGGGCAAAAGTTCTACATCAAATGATTCAAATCTTAGAGGAAGGGATTAAATTTTTTTTAAGTACCTCAAGCAATTTATATCATTAGACAAGTTCAGAAAACACTAGTAGAAATTAATAATAGCAATAGAGTAATAGTAAAATAAAACAAAGATTATAGTCCTTGCCTTCCAGAAATACCAAGAAGTATATAATCAAGTGAAAGAACATTTTGGCTTTTTTTCCCTGTCTGAGCATTGAACCTAAGTTACTCTGCACTATTTATTTACTTATTTATTTATTTACAGTGGTACCTTGGTTCACGAGCTTAATTCTTTCCACAATTCTGGTCACAGAATTTGTTCCTTGATTCTGGTTGTATATGTACTTGCAATTCAGTTGCAACCAGAATCATGGAAAGAATTAAGCTCATGAACCGAGGAGCCACTGTACAGTGTTTGGAGGTCAGGTCTCATTAAGTCACAAAGCTCCCCAGGCTGGGCTGAAACTTGTAATCCTCCTGCCTCAGCCTCCCAGAGCAGTGGGATTACAGGTGTGTACAACCACACCAGCCTGAAAGAACATTACTGATAATAATCACTCCTGATCTAAGTGAGCACTAAGCTCACTTCCTAAGAAAACACATGTAAATAAATAGAGTTCTGGTTTTAGCTCCATGGTGATCTCTTGTATGATTTCCACGCGGACACTTCCTGTAGGGCTTGACTTGGAAAGCTCTGAATGGGGATAGGTGGCTTCTGAGGAGTGGTGATTATCAGTCCAACTGGGTAGCTCTTTGTAGAGCTGGAATTATGAATGAAAATGTAACCTGCGTATGAGTGGAAAGTTTATTTGGGCTTTGAGAAACAATTGCAGACAGTTTAGAGAATACATAAAACTCAGCCACCCCCAGCAAAAGCTTATAATAAATAAGACACTTAAGACGCATAGAGACAAGAAAAAAAAATCACCCTGGTTCTGCCAGTAGGAGGAGCTGGGCAAGTAGTTCTCAGAAATTACTGGACAAACAAAATCCTATTTGGCTGTAAAATGTGCATTGGCACCACATCGGTTGCTCGGTCTCCTCCCTCTGCTCCCTGCACCAGCGCGGCTGCCTCCTCAGCCACCACACCGCTCCCCTGGGGAACTCTGCTGGCTCCTCCTTCTTTGTTCAGCCCCCTTTCAAATATTCTTGCCCTCTTCCAGGGAGCTTAGCATCAGAGGTTTCCCTGCATGTCCTGATGGCAGAGACACATTGACGTTCTTTCTGCATGGTGCCAGGATAATCAGAGCCCTTGTTAGGAAATAAATCAGTCTGATGGACAGCTGGTAAACACAAAGACTAAATGATGCACTACGTTTAGCCCTCTTCAGCTTAGTACAGTTTGGTGTTAAAAATTATCAAATGTTGGGAATTACATGGCTGAGGGGTTTTGTTTCAAATGTGTTTGTTTGCTTGTTTGTTTTGTCGTAAGTAAGAGCGGGGTCCATTTTTCTAATGAAACGTCACACAATGTGTGCAAGTAGAGCTTCGCTGCCTAGAGGAGAGGAAGCACTGCCTCTCCTGCCCTCGTCCCCCCTCAGTGTTCCCTGCCATCCTCACAGATGTGAGGACCCAGAAAAGAAAAAAACACAGAAATCACTGATGCATTCCTCCAAACCTTTGTTCTGAAAGTGAGAAAACTGAGACCACCGTGTGCAGCTGCCTAGTCAAATCACGCCAATGACACCAGACCCGGAAGCAGGATTCCAGTCTATTGAATTCCCATCCATAGTCCTTGCCTCTCCAGCAAGGAGCCAGCCTAGGCTGAGGAGCCAAGTGGCCCTGTGCGTTCTCACCACTCATCACAGTAGGGCAGGTGGCAAGAGGAGGAATCAGGTGTTTCTTGGACTGACTGCACGCCCCTGCTCCTTGCTGTCTCCATAGCCACCCTCTCGTGCCTTCTAGGCTCTGCACTGGAGTAAGGCCAGAAATAATAAGCTGACCCTTTCTAAACCAGACATCCTGGAAAGAGATTAAATGGACAGCATCAATGATCATCTCCAGCCCACCGTCAATCTCTGCCTCCTCCAGACCTGCTCCATGCATTCCTTCCTCATCCTTTTACCTACCCCTGGATCTCTGTCTCCACATCTGCATCTGTCGCTCTTTCCCTCACTGTCAAATATCCTTAGCTCCTGTCTAGATTCCTTGTACTGCCCTGAAGAGCACCTCCTTTTATTATTGGCCAATAAGGTATTAATACATTAGTTGCCTCAAAATGCACTCTTTAATGAGGGCCATGGACATTCATTTAGTGGAATTTGATAGTGACAACACATTGACATTGGTAAGGTTAATGATCCAATGCTTTATTTCATTGAACAAGTTGAACAACACTTAGCACATTGATCCACAATGTCCTACAATCCATCTTGGCTATTACTTTAATGGTGCCATGCCATCAATGCCCTTTAAGTAATTGGCACCATGCAAAGATGGACTTGGCCTTGTCATGTCAGAGGAGAGCTATGCTGAGTTGTGAAAGATTTTTTTCTTATCTTTCTTCCTTCTTTCTTCTCATTTTATGCCCTTCTGTTTTGATAGGGAGGCAGGAGCTTGTAGAGGCCAGGAAGGTTCCTCGGGCTACGCAGCGAGGAACCAGAACTGGACACGTGGATGCTCAGTGACCAACATTATCTAAGCCCTCATTTACTTCCTATAATATCAGGCCTGAGTGATCTTGGGAGGACTCCTTGGCCTGCTCAGATCTCGGTGTCTGCATCTGAGTTAAAGATAACTAATGAGATCTACTTGTCCGCACCTGTCTCACAAGTGAAGGGTGCTAACTTCAAGACAGGATGCTCTGCTCCCAGCTACACAGAGATAACAGAAGGAAAAGAAAAGAGTGGGTTAGGATCTCACCTAATCCCTGCTCACCAGGCAGCTAGATACTGATTAGACACATTGTACTAGAGACTGACTCTAGGGTTATAGCCAGGATAGTTGGAAACAGTGTCTAAGGTTGAAGTCAGCTCACGGGTCTACCAGGAAGGGACAATGAGCTGGTCCTGGCCAGCCAAGCACAACACACTGGGAGAGAATAAAGTTGAAGCCCAATCAGTAGTCACTACTTGGAGGTGAGTCCTTAAGACACGTCGTCCAGCAGGACTGATCCCAAGACATGTCTCCTGACCTGAAGGCGGACCTTGGATGAGTGGAAACTTGGATGGAAAAGGAATCCTGGCAGACAGAGAGATGGACTGTGTCTTGGGGACTCCACATTTCTCAGCAGGAAAGATGCCTCACTGTGTTTCAGCAGGAGCAATCCCAAGGGGAACTGAGCAACAGAACCAAAATCTTAAGCCTACAAACTCACTAGAGGAAGAATTAAGTCCATTCAACATCCTGCCTGGAACAGGCTGGCTAAGAATTTGGGAGAGGATGCAGGCAAGGAGAGCTTTACACCAGTGAGTGGGAAGCTCCAATGACAGGCTACAGAGGCTGACACCACGAACCTGGCCTTCCTGCTGGCTTGTTGGCTGACTTTGATCACTAAACAGGTCACTAAAGTGCTCTAAGTTTCACTTCCCTCCTCTGCAAAAGGCGGAGGAAATCTAGCTCACAGGGGCATTGTAGGACCAGTTTGTACGATGTGCGGGATGGGGTGGGGTGGAGCATGATGGGGATAAAATCAAACTTCTGTTTGAAATGAATGAAATGAGGCAGAAGAAAGAGACATGAAGTATGTCTAATGTCATCCACTGAACAGCCTGCTATGGGCCAGGCTCTAAACTTGGAGTTGAGAAAACAAATATAGACCATATGGTACCCTTGCCCCCAAGTTGCCCACAATCTAACAGAGGAGACACACTGTGTTTTGATGTCAACTCAGAAATATTTAGTCTCCGAGGAAGGAAAAACTCACCAGTCACCAAGAAGGAAAATGCAGGGGCCTCTCTTTCCATTATTTCATGCACTTCATGAGGTGCAGGTCTAGTTCTGCTGTGACCTGCTGGGTGCGATCAGCTCTGAAGGGAGCAACCAGGGAACAACACATGGCTGCAGAACTAAACTACGCTCCATGACAAATTTTACCAATAAAGTTAATATTTGAATTTCCATCTGTTTGACAACTATGTCTTCTCAATTGACTCTGAATTCAAAAGGGGGGATGTGATGCGATTTATTGGTTTTTTGCAAAATCCAGCATGATACAGTTTATTCTGTGACAGCATTATGTCCAATGCTTAGAAATAGTGCACAGTGAGGAAGGATTTATTCTATGTGGTGCGTGTGTGCACGTGTGAGTGTGTGTGTGAGCATGTGTATGTGGAATCCAAGGAGGATTTACAGAAGTAGATGATGAACTGCTAAAGAAAGTATGGTTTGAAAAAAGAATCAAAAACCATCCAGTAATCCCAGCACTTGGGAGCCTGAGGCAGGAGGATTGCTGCCAGTTCAAGGCCAGCCTGGCCTACATGGTGAGTTTGAGGCCAGGCTGAACTACATAGCAAGACCCTGTCTCAAAAAACCCAAAAACAAACAAAAAATCCAGGCATGTGGGCAGAGGCTTGAACGTGAGAGAAAGCCTCTGTTAATCAATTTCAGTAAGGATAAAGTTGCATAAATTTCAGTAAGAGAACGTCATACCACAGAATCCATCTATTCCAAGGTAGAATCTATTAAATTTCTCCCTGTCAGATTAACAATGCCTTAGTAAACCCAAAGAAATACCCTCACCCCATACTGCCCTGTGCCAGCTGGAAGGACACGGGCACAGCTGCAGACACGGCGCCACCGCCCCGACTCAGAATCTTGGGTCCGAGTCCTTCTGTGTCGTTACCAGAGCAGCTCTGGTGGGGCCCAAGCTTCCCCGCGTGTAGAAGGAGCGCGTGGCGTAACCTCTCAGACCTCCCAGCCCTGATGGCCCAGAGAACGTTATCTTCTCACAATTTTTTAAATCAGTTTTTCTTCCTGACTCCCAACAGAGCAGCCCACTCCCCTGAATCTGTTCCATGATGTATCGATATCTAGACGAGCCTTGGCAGGGAAGAGTGTACACACTTTAACACCACTGGGCGCTTCCTTCACGGCTTCCTCATTACACACACAGGAGCGAGTAGCCCATTTTGTAGAAAGAAAGAAAAAAATCATTGGCTGAGCCAGTGTTTGGTTTCGAAACCTAACGCAATTGTTGGAGCCCTTCTTTCACTTAAGAAGTCCATTGCCTGACAGCCGTATCTATAGACTCGCAAACAAGACCAATGCCAACGTGTCTGCAGCCTGAAAGAAGGACAGGTGTAGAAGTGTTTATTCCTCCAGGGCGGGTTCCGCAGCCCCAGCTCCACTCACGCGTGGGGCTGGGAGCTCTTGCTCTGGCGGTTCTCCTGTGCCTTGTGGACTGTTTAGAAATATCTCTGGTCTTTACCCATTAGACTCAGCCCCCTTCCAATGACGTCTCCAGTCATTGCCCAGTGTCCCCTAAGGTCCAATCTGAGCACTCTGCTTTAGGTTTCAGTTCCACCTGCCTCAGGTGAGGGAATTAATCATCAGCACACACGCTAAAGAGTGCGCTTCTCTTTGATGCTGCTGTTCATTGCTTTCTTCATTCAACTAATGGAGATCTTCCTGGGTGTTTGCACATTTCTTGGTTATTTCAATGCTCATTTCTCCATCCTTCATTCTGCCCATTTTGTGCCTGACAATGCTGGCCTGCCTCTATATCTCTGCAGCTGTTTCTTACTTCACCACGGCCCTGCCGTTGGTCCTTACTGTGAGGCTCATTCATTCCCATTTCTGGGCTGTCCCACCTGCCACTCGCCCACACGGACTCCATACAAACCCAAAGCTTTGAAATCGAGTTCTGCTTCTGCCATTTCCTTGCTGTGTGACCTTAGGGAAGAACATGCCTCTCCAGGTGTCATATCCTCATCTGCAAATTGGAAACATGCTCACATACCCCCGCCTACCTAGCCCAGTTGTTTTAAGGGGAAAAAATAAGAGGGGGGTAGAGGAAGTGATTTGAAAAGTAGGAAGCACCATACAAAAGAGAAAGATTGTGATGATGGTGGCGATTATCTGTGAAACAAAAGATTTGGGAAAGAAAAGAGGATTCGCACAATCTGCTTATCCAGCAGAGAGAAAGCCAGCTGAGGGGGCGAAAAAATAACCATCTAGATGAGGCACCAGACGGGGAATTGGAGGAGGACGGTGCAGTCCTTTTGCTATTTGGGGGCAACCAAGCTCACTTCCTCCAGGGCTGTGAGCCTTGCAAGACCCAGTGCCACTGAAGCTGTGAGAGGGGCTCTATGGGCCCTTGACTGGGCTATGTCACATGGCCTGGGGTGGAAGGGTCCAAGTACAGCTGCAAAGCAAGAAGTTCTTCCCTGCACAGGGAACATCTGGGAGACAGCTGGCAAGAGTGCATTAGGGACTTATCATGTTCTGGCTGTTGCGCTGTGAGTGCCACCTGAGGATGCTTATCCTAACTGCATCACCTAGAAAGGACTGGAAAGTCTACAGCACATCTCTCACAGCCCAAGCTGTCCTGGCTACAGTAGAGGTCCTGCCACCCCAGCATCCCATGGAATATCTCCATATTCCATCAGGGAAAACAGAACCATCAGAAATTACTAGAACACTGAGTGGGGCAGGATCAGAAAGCACTTGTGTGCATGGTGAAGCCGGCGTCATGGCTCTGTTTTTAGGTGGCAACACGGATGCTAACAATAGCGAGCATGTGTGCCATACTCTGTGCATACCAGCTCTCACCCTGAGCACTGGAAAGCTCATCCACTCACACACAGAACTGCCAGGGAAGGTTAGTACAAACACCACTGCACATACAGGAGCACCCGCCCTCCCTTCAGTGGATGTCCAGCCTGCAGCGGTGCTGAGCGAGAAGCCAGGTGAGGGCAGGCAGGTGAGGGGCTGGGGCAGTGCCGAGCAGATTCTGTGGTTTCAGGGACAGAGCACTTAACAACCACAAGAAAAGGGCCCACTTTTCAGCAAATATGGAATTGGAGGCTCTGCAAAGTAGGAGGTGATGCCAGTTTCCAAAAGAACACAGGGACTTTTCCACTCAGGTTGAAACTTTAGGGGCCTGACTCTCCCTCTGGTTCTTCGGGTGGGAGGAGAATAAGTAACTGTTGTAGGCTACATGCAAAGGTGCATGACCTGCTCCTGGGGCTCTCCGGGTGCTGTGAAGAGACATTTTCTTTGGCACAGAAGGAAAATGTCTTTCCTCCCAACAAGAGCAACACGGTGCTCCAGTGACATTTAACTTTATATTCCCCCAGCTCCGACTCAAGAAACCACTGTACCTAGGGATCTCTACTTTCATAGAAAATTGGCCAACATGAGTCATTTTGATACTTGGAAGTTGTGATTTTTTACTTTGCTTGAGGTCAAACCCCGCTTCCCTAGCCAGCGAGCATTTCATGTTCGCGGAGATGAAGCGGGAAGGAGAGGCAGCCTTTACGCTGCGCTGGCTGTAAGCTGTGGGAGCCGGGCTGTCAGCAGGCTGTGGTTTAAATTGGAAAGCGTGCCCTGTGCATTGTGGGTGGCATCATCGTCTCGATCATTTAGCACCCTGACCCGATCCCCACTTGTGTAGTCCCAGGACGCACCTCTGGCAGCTAGAGATTCCTTTGCTCAGTCAGAATCGTGCCTCCCATTAAAACCACCTAAAGATTATCTTTCAGGTTGTGTATGTGTTCTCCGGATCACCACTTTGTATATCATTGTGCTCAAAGCCTACAATAAGCCCAAGAAGGCAGGCACTGTTATTACTAGTGCCCCTCTTTTAAAAGGAGGCTACAGAGTGGGCAAATAATGTTCCCAAGATCAAATCAGGAAGTGATGGATCTTAGCCTTTTCTTCACAGTTCCCAGATGCCCGGGACCCCCTTGGCCACGCATGGGTTTGGTCACTTCTGTGAAGGCCTATCTTGCCTCATCGGCTAACAGCATGAACTTCTCAGGGCAGCAGCTGGGCTCCGAGGCACCTACATTCCCGTAATCACACTTCTGTGGCCACTTCTATCCACCTTCACACACCATCCAAATTGTTCCCTGGCTTCTGGTGCCACTGCTTGGGACACTCCAAGCACCAAGAGCCTCAGAAAGGACACAATAGTGGTGCAAAGCATCTTGATTATTGGACATGGAATCTGTCCTTTTCTCACCTTTTCTATTTCTCCTAAATGACTCTGGACTCCCTAACTCTGAGCGCCTGTCGAGTAGCCAGTGCAGAGAGCTGCATACAAACACACAGCTGAGTGTCAGCTTTAGACGCCCTCCATAAATCAGATCCACAAGCTCAGTTAGCAGCTAACAGAGCTCTGGGAGGTGGCAGACAGCAGAACAGGCAGAGATAGAAAATGCCAGGCCTCTCCAGGTGTCTGATGACTCAGAATCTTTCCATTCCTCTGCGCACAGACAACAAGCAAGCCATCAATAAGCGGAAACTTTCCCTCCTTCCACGGTGTAGAACTACAGCCTCCCTGGCAGTGCAAGATAAAGAGGAAATCTGGTGCATCAGGACAGACCCACAAAAGTCAAAGGCTTGTTCTTGTCTCAACAAGCCCCCAAGTCCGTTCATCTGCAGGTCCTCCACATCCCAATCCCATTTTGCCTCTGGATATGGTCACTAAGCATTCTCACTTCAGGCCCAAATCTTTGTAGCCAAGGAGGTCCTTGTAGACACAGGCTCTTTGTCTCACCTCTTAGCTTATTATCATGCTGCAGACTTAACCACGTGCCTTATATATACTTGGTAGTAAAAATAATGGTAGCCCAGTTGTGAGTTACATGATTTGATGTGTCGGTGGCCACAATTAAAACACACACACACACACACACACACACACACACACACACCAAAATAAATAATAAAGAGATAATTATTAAAGCCAAGATGCCAAGAAGGCTGGAGGAGAAGGAGGACAGAAGAAAGAGGAAAAGAGAAGGAGATGAAAAAGAGGAAGAGAAGAGGAAGGAGGAAGAGGAAGAGAAGAAGAGGAGGGGGAAGAGGAGGAGGAGGGGTGGGAGGAAAGAAACAGTATGCACTGAGCAAACCAGCCCTTCTGGGAGACAGAGAGGTCATTTTGGGAGGGGACTGAGCAGTCCTGAGAAGCAGTCGGTGCTGTGTTTCAGGCCCCACTCGGGCCAGGGTGGGCGACTTCTCCTGCCTGTAATTTCAGCGTCTGGAGCCAAGGAGCAAACAGGCTCCTTCTGCAAGCCAGGAACTTTAAATGGATTATCTTTGTTTTTACAGTTTTATTGAGGTATAATTGACATCCAATAAACCACACATATTTAAAGCACACAATTTGATAAGGCTTGACATACATATACATCCATAAAATTATCACCACAATCAGGATAGTGAATATGTTCATCACCTCCCAAAGTCCCCTATGCCCTTCCTTCTGTCCCTACTTCCTGCCTTCCCAGGAATCAACAGATCTGTTTTCTGTTGCTTTAGATTTGTTCGCATTTTCTACAATTTTTAAATAAATGGAATCATACCATATGTACCCAATAGTTTATTCCATTCCATCGCAGGGCTGCTTGTTTATCCATTCACCTGTTGATGGACATCTGGAGTTTGGCTCATTTTGCTGCACTTTTATAAGTAAAACTCCTATGAATATTTGTGTACAAAGCTTTACACAGACATGTGTTTTCATTTCTGCCGGAAAGTATCAGGAGGGAAGCAGCAGGATCATATGGTAGGGGTATGATGAATGTTTAAGAAACTCCTGACCATTTTGTATAGTGGCCCTACCATGTTACATTAACACCAACACTTAGTCCGTCATTTTAACTGTAGCCATTCCAGCAGGTAGTGGTATATCATTGTAGTTTCGATTTGTACTTCCCTAATGACTACCAGCCACTCTTGTTCAAAATGTATTCCCCTTTTTATATTGTTCAATTAGAGTTGGTAAATTTTTTAAATGGCATCTATGTTCACAAGGCTTATGGGTATATAGTTTTCTTGTAAATTTTTATGGTTTTAGGTATGAAGGTAATGGTTGCTTTGAAAAACGAGCTGAGGATTATTTCCTTCTATTCACTGTTTTGGATAAGTTTATCAGTGGACTGAATTTATGCAGTAACAGTATCTTTTCATGTGCTTATTTGCCACCTATATATCATCTTTGGTGAATATCCCTCCCATCCTCTGTCCATTTTAATTATATTATTTTTTTATTACTGAGATTCTTTAAAATCAACTTTATTGAGAATCAATTTGAATGCATTTCCATTAGGTTTGACAAATTTATTCACCAGAATAAATAACACAATCATGATACAGAAGGCATCTATCATTCCAGAAAGTCCTGCCTACAGAAAATCCTACCTTCTTCCAGAAGGCTAGTTCATGTGTGTGTGTGTGTGTGTGTGTGTGTGTGTGTGTGTGTGTGTTTAACAATAGCTTTATTGAGATATAACTTACTTACTATAAAATACATCCATTCAAATGTGCAAGCCAAGGATGGTACGTATATTCACAGATTTTGAACTCATGGCCATAATCAGCTTCAGAACATTTCAGAACATGTCACCAACTCATACACATTACCAGCCACTATTTTCCTCTCCCACCAACCAACTATTCCACAACTACTAGTCAACTTTCTGTCACTAGAGATTTGTTGGTTCTGCGCTTTTTATCCAAACAATCACACAAGTAGTTATTTGCAATTGGCTTCTTTTGTGTTACATGTTTCCAGTGTTCAATCATGTAGCCTTTATTAGTACTTCATTTCTTTTTATTGCCAGTAATATTCCATCATGTGCCTAGAGCACATTTTATTTACTTGTTCATCAGTTGAAGGACATCTATGTTGTTTCCATTTTTTGGCTATTATGAATAATGGTGCTATGAAAATTTGTGTAGAATTTTTTTTTTTGTAGATATATGCTTTCATTTCTTTTAGGTGCATACATAAGGGTGAAATTGCTGGGTCACATGGTAATTCTACATTTAACTTTCTGGGAAATAGACAAGCAGTTTTCCAAAGTGTTGTATCCTTTACATTCCTAACAGAAGTGCATAAGGTTTCCAATGTCTGCACTATCCGGAAGACCTTTGTCATTTTTATTGTTATAATTATTATTTGTATTATTGCCATCCTAGCAATGTGATGTGGTAACTCACTGAAATTTTGATTTGCATTTGCCTGATAACTACTGACAATGAGCATCTTTTTATATCCTTATTGGCCATTTTTATATATTCTATGAAGATATGTCTATTTAGATCCTTGGTCCATTTTTAAATTGAGTTATTTGTCTTTTAATACTCTCCTTTATATATTTGTGTATGTTTTATATATTTCAAATACATGTCCCTTGTCAAACATGTGACTTGCAAAAATTATAATGCCATTTTATGAGTCATCTGTTCACTTTCTTAGAAGTACAAAACTTTTCCTTTTGAAGCATAAAAGTTTTAACTTGGTTGACATCTTATTGTTGAGATTTAAGGAGTCTCAAATGTATGCTTTACCAGCATTTGCTCCCAAACTGACTTACCTTTTCATTCTCTTAACAGTATCTTTTAAAAGGAAACATTTTAAATTTTCATGAAGTCTGATTTAACAATTTATTTTCTAGGCTATTCTTTCAGTATTTTATGTCGGAAATCTTTGCTTACTCTAAGTCATAAATGTTTTATCTTATATTTCCTTCTAGATTTTTTTGCATTTAAATTTAATTTTTTGGAACTGTGTAAAGTACAGGTTGAACTTTGTTTTGTCTTATTGATATGCAGACATCCAATTCTTTAGCAGCAAGCATTGAAAATTTTTTAAAAATCTACCCTTTCTCTGCTGAATTGCTTTTGTACTTTTGTCTAAACTCTATTGATCATATATATGTGGGCCTCTGGACTCTATTATTTTCCACCGATATACTTGTCTGTCTTGGCACCAACAGCACAGTTTCCTGATTGCTATGGCTTTATTAGTTTTCAGATAATGTTTCCCTCAGACTTTGTTCTTAAATTTGTTTTGTCTATTTTACATCATTTGCATTTCCAGTAAATTTTAGAGTCAGTTTGTTAATTTAGCCAAGATAGCTTTCTGGGAGTTTGAACACGGAGGGGGATTTGCATTAATTTTATAAATCAATTTAGAAACATTTGACATCATACCAATATTAGTCTTCCAATCCATGATAAGGAATATCTATGTATTTAAGTCTTAATACTTCTCAACAATATTTTATATTTTTCACTGTATAGAATTTTAGTATCTTTTGTCAGACTGGTTACTACTTCATATTTTGATGTTATGACATGTGGTACTATTATTTAATTACAATTTCCACTTATTCATTGCTAGTATATAAAATAGAGTTAATTTTTGTATATTGATCTTGTATTACACAATCTTGCTAAACTAACTTAACAGTTGCACCAGCTTTTTCTTTTGTAGATTTCATCTGATTCTCTGTTATCAGTGCTTCTTTACTGGGAGTGAATTTTGCCTCCTTGATGCTTGGAGACATTATCGCTTCTCACCTTTTGGAGAGACAAGGGGCAGTGCTCCTAGCATCTGGTAGGCAAAGCCAGCGCTGTTACTAAATTCCTACCACACACAGGGCAACCCCCGAAATGAAGAATTACTGGGCCCAAAATATCCAGCAAATGTTGAAAAAGATTGTTTGTTTTACACAATCATATCAACTACAAAAAAATCTAGATTTATTTTTATTTCTTTTGCTTACACAAATCAGAATCTCTAATATTGAGTAGAAAAGGGAAAAGCAGACAAATCTGCCTTATTTTTGATCTTGGAGGCAACGCAGTCTTTCACGATTAAGTATGACGTTAGCTGTATATATTTTTGTGGATGCTCTTTATCAGTTTGAAAATCTTCCTGTGTTTCTAGTTTGTCAAGATTTTTTCAAGAATAAATGCTGCATTCCTTCATGTATTTTTTGTATATATTGACATGATCATGCAGTTTTTCTCTTTTAGCTTGGTAATACATTGATTGATTTTTTAAATATTAAACAATTTTTGCTTCTTTAGGATAAACCCCTCCTGTTCAAGATGTATTCTGCTTTTTATATATTGCTTGACTGGATTTAACAAAAGTTCTCAAAATTTTTTGCATGTATGTTCAGAAGGAATAGTGATTTATGGTTTACTTATATGTTGTTGTCTAATTTTGGTATTAAGGTAATATCTGCCTCAAACTGCATAGACAATTATTTTCTCCTGTTCATTTTTCTGTATCGGATTATGTAGGATTGACGTTTTCTCTTCTTAAAATACTTGCAAAAAATCACCAGAGGTCCATCTGAGCCTAAAGTAGAAAGATGTTTTGTAGATATGTCTTTTGTTTTTGTTTTGGGGTTTTTTGGTACCGGCAATCAAACTCAGGACCTTGCACTTGCCAGGCAGGTGCTATGCCTCTGAGCTATATCCCCCTACCCGATAAGTTTTAATAACACATTCAATGTTTTATTTGCTATAGGATTATTCTGGTTATTTATATCTCCTTGAGTAAGCACCAATATTTTGTGTCTTTCAAGGAATTTGTAAGTTTTACTGAAGATGTCAAGTTTATAGGGATAAAGTTGCTTACAGTATTCTTTCATGGTTTTTTTAGTGTCTGTTGATCTGTAGTGATATCACATCTTATCCCTGAAATAGGTTGTTCATGTGTTTTCTTTTCACTTCCTGATCACAGTGGCTCTTAGAGATAAATAAAATTGACAAATTCTAGCCAGACTGTTTTATGTTTTGTTGACTTTTGCTTTAATCTTTGTTTTCTTTCCTCTTCTTTTAGGTTTAGTTACCTTATTTTTTCTAGTTTCTTAGCATGAAAAATTGAGATGGTTGTTTTGAGATTTCTCTTTCCTAGAATATAGTACCATACTTAGTACTGTACTATAATTTCACCCCTAAATACTGCTATAGCAGCAACCCACAAATACTAATATGTTGTATTTTTATTCCATTCCAAATACTTTGGATTTTTTCCTTGGTCTTATGAGTTATTTAGAAGTGTATTACAGTACTTAGATTCTAAGTGTTTGGAGATTTTCTAAATATTTTTATGTTATTGATTTACAATTTGGTTCCATTGTGGTCAGAGAATATGTTTTGTAGGACTTGAATCATTTTAAATTTACTGACACTTGTTCTATGTTCTAGAACATGACCTATCTTGATAATACCCAGAACATGGTACCACTTGACCATCAGCAGTAGAAAGCCAGCACCCACCCATTCAAGGACAGCATTCAAGGCCAGGCTTCCATCTCTGAAAAAACTTAATTATGTTTCCTGAGCACTTGAAAATGATGCCTATTTTGCTGCTATTTGTTGGAGCTGTTCTTCACTGGGAACATGCCAAGTTGGTTGACAGTGTTGTTCAAGTCTACTATTATTTGCTGATTTTTTTTTGGTCTGGAATCTGTGACTCATTAGTGTCCATCAAGTTTAGAAAAAATTTTATTTATTAAACTTCCAAATATCTTTTCTAACTCCTCTCTACCTCTTTCTTTAGCAACTCCAATCACACACACACACACACACACACACACACACACACACACACATATATATATATATATATATATATATATATTGGGCTGGTTGACATTTCCCCACAGCTCTTTCCACATTTGTTCTTTTGAGTTTCATCTGGGTGTGAACTAACAGGAATGCTATGTCTTTTTTTTTTTTTTTTTTTTTTTTTTGTGGGTACCGGGGGGTCGACCTCAGGACCTCGCACGCCAGCAGGCGCCCGTGCCGCTGAGCGATATCACCGGCCCCTTTTTCGTATGTGGGATCCGGGAGTCGAACTCGGGCCCTTGCGCTTGCCGGGCAGGCGCTTAAGCCGCTGAGCCATCTCACCGGCCCAATGCTATGTCTTAAAGTTCACTTATCTTTTCTCCTGTTAAGTCTACTCAGCCATTAGTACCATCCATTTTTCAGATCAGATATTGTTTGATGGGCTTTTACATCTAGTTCAACTTGAGCATCTTGTATGGCTATTGTCCATGTCTCCATTTAACTTTCTGAACTTCAAATTCATTTATAAAATTACTTAATGACTTTATCTAATCCCAACATCTGTGCTGCTTTCCGATCACTGTCGGTTGTTGCCCTCAGTATATGTTGTAGTCCCTGCTTCTTTGCACAGATATCTAGTGATCATTGACTGGATTCTAGACATCGTGCATCTTACCTTCTTGCACACTGGATATTTTTGTATTCCTACAAAGAGTCTTAATCTTTGTTCTTGGTCATAGTTAAATTACGTGAAAACAATGTGACTTTTAAGGGACTTTTAGATTTGGTAGGTGGGACCAGAGCAGTGCTTAGGCTATGGGGTAAATAGCTTCCAGTACAGAGGGTAAACCTGCTGAGAACGCTAGCCTCTCCCTCATTAATTGTGAACTTCTCCAGTCTAGATGGTGAAAATAGGCACTTTTCGCAGTGCTGTGTGGACACCAACACTGTTTTCTATAATCCTTTTGGGTAGTTATTTCCCAGACCTGGGGTACTTCCCTCACATGCATATGTTGATCAGTACTCAGCTGAATTCTTGGACTCTCTGAAGCTCTCTGGTCCAGTCTATCCAGATCCCACCCCGGTTCTCTGATCTGCAAGCCCTGGGTAACCTGCACTCCTCAGACTCCACTCTCTCTCCTCAAACCTGTGAAGTTTGCCATGCTCTGCCTCAGTTTCCTCTGCTTCCATCACAGACTAGAAACTCTTCAAGGCGATGAACTTGTGGAATTGTAGGTCTCCCCTCATTTGCTTCCCAAATCTCAAGGACCACGGCTCTTTGTTGCCAGATGCCCATTGTCTTAGAACCACTGTTTCCTATATCTTGTCCACTTTTTCTTTCTTTGCTCCAGACAGGATGGTGAATCCAATCCCTGTGCCTCCACGTTGCCTAAAAGCAGAAGCCTCTGTCTGCATTACCCTTAAACCTAAGGTCCACTCTCTAAGTACTTAATTTCTATTAAAATTGTGCTTATAGTATGGAAGGATAAGTTGAAGGACAGAGAGATGAAGTAAGCAATCCAGGATTCACACCCAAATCTATGTGACTCGGTCTATACTCAGAATCGTAACACATGTCTCTCTAAGCCTGTGGCACCATGGCACCTGCAAGGTTGCCTATGCCGTGGCCAACCCCGCTCACCTTCACTTGAGGCCCCATTCTGTCCGCACTCATTAGTTTTTATTTTAGGTTTTACTCTGTCATAGTCTGCCTCCATCCGTACTATATTTTTTTAAATTGCATACATTAAAGTTAACTCATTGTGATGGACAATTCTATAGGACTTAACAAATGCAGAGAATCATGTATTCACCACTGCGGTAACATAGAGAAAAGTAGCATCACCTTAACAATTGTTGTTGGTTTGTTGGTTTGTTTGTTTGTTTGTTTGTTTGTTTGTTTGTTTTGAGACAGGGTCTTGCCATGTAGTTCAAGAGGCTGGCCTTGAACTCATTATGTAGCCCCGGCTGGCCTTGAACTCGCAGCTATCCTCCTGCCTCAGCCTCCCGAGTGCTGGAATTACAGGAGTGTGCCACTACACCTAGCCACCATTGTCCTTGTGTCTTCTTTGTGGTCACTTTTCTTCCCCATCACTTATAATTTTCTTATTTAAGTGATTTTAAAAATAAGCATGCAAAAATTAAAAATGGTGATTCTTCCCAGAATAAAGCCCAAAATTATAAGAAGAGAGAAGTTTTAAAGTTTAATTACAGGGAGAGATATTGTTTCTAATTGATTGGCAATAGCCTAGCATGGTGGTGCATGACTGTGATCCCATCTATTCAGGAGGCTGAGGCAGGAAGATTACAAGTTGAGGGCAGCCTGGACAACTCTGCAAGGCCCTGTTAGCTTAGTTTATTTAGCAGGGAGCATGGGTAAAGAGAGGATGAGGTATGAATAGCAGCTTCAGAAGCACATAAGGAAATACACAAATGCGGTTCCAGCAAGTGATATCTAGTGGTTCTGCCCAGCCGTCCTCAATAGAAACAGGCACCCAGCCACAAGACAGCCATTTGAGGGCAGGCTTCCCACCCCTCTGAGCTTCAAAGACTAGACTGAAAGTTGGATAAGGATCAAAACAATTATTGTCTTCTAATACAGTCCACAAAGTCAGGATTTGAACAAAAGGCAAGAGCTGACTCAAAACAAGTGTGCCCGTAGTAAGGGGGTGGTGGAAGAAGGAGGAAAATGAAGTCCACAGGGGAGTTTAGCACCATATTCTCAGACAAAATAATAGGTGACCAAGTCGATGCTAAGCCCCCCTTACAATGGTCTAGGATGGCTCAGGGTCCACGACTTGGAGCCTGGCAGACCTCAGCTAAGAACAGCTGTGAAGGGGGGAAGACAAAGATTCTCAGGACTTCTTTGCCCCAGACACCACGCCTCACTCACTTTGCCAAGTGTGGTGGGGACATTTGCATCAGTTACAGAGCTTGAGAGGGACATGCAGGCAATGACATGGGAAGAAAATCGGGGGCTCGCGAATAGCTCTTTGAGAGACCACCACACTGAGACTGTGATGACAAATCCAAGCCTGCAGGACAAGGAGCTTTTGAAGAGACAGGTTTTGTACAGGAGATGTGTCCAACAGAGGAGGGATGAAAAATGTGTCACACCAGCTTCCTGACTTGGGTCTTAAACACAAAGTCCTTCGGGGAAGAGAGGACGCATACAGCTGCTTCATTGGCAGAGACCAGCAGGGAAGGGTCCCAAGTCAGGTCAGTTCCTGGGCCACACTCCTTCGGATGTGCTCTGCACCCCTGGAATAAGAAAATCAAGGGGTGCACTCATAGGCTGTAGAGTGCTTGACAGAGGATAGCTGCATTTCTCAGAGTCACTTCATGGTCAGATCAAGGGTCACGCCACTAATGTCATCCTTCAAGGCCTTTCCTCTCCTCTATATCCTCCACCGCCTCTCTCAGGGCTCTCTGACTCCTTGTCCTGTGTATTTATCACACCATAAGCAGCCTGGAGCCTGCACCAAATTGTCTGAATTTAAATCCAGCTTCTCTCACAGACTTGCTCTGTAAATGTAGGCAGCTTTATTTGTTAGCCTGTTTCCTGTGGCTTAAATTGTTAAAGGAGTACCTTCCTCTAGAGTTGTGTGAAGATTGTCCGGCTTAATGTCACTTTTAACCTATGAAATTGGCATTTCCGGGAGTCAAAAGTGGTTGATTATCAACAATTTTATGTGGGTCAGCCTGAAATATGTGTAAGGCCTTAGAAGAGGGCTAGTAAGTTCTATACAAAGATGGTAGACACTATAATTCAATCTGTGGTTATTTTGCTTATTCATTCACTCATTCATTCATTCATTGGTTATGTTCCACATTATAATGTAAGCCCCAACTTGGCCCTCTTCTTTGTCAGTTTGTCCAGAATCCCTGGTATAGTTCCTGGACATAATCATTATTCAATAAATATTTACATAGAAATGAGTGAGAGATTAATCCTCACCCCTGCACCCCTGTACTAAAGGATGGGCACAAGAATTCTGATAGAAGCCATGTACCTGTGACAAACAGCACCCCTATTCTTAACTGGGAGGTCTTTGTGGAGAAGTAAGTGTCCAAGTAAGGCTGCAGGTTCTGGTATTAAACCACTACACCTCCTTGCTGGCACTCTCAGCTCCTGCTACTGGAAAGGGCTTGAAGGAGTTGACTAGCAAGTTGCCTGTGACCTTCAGCACAGCGAAGGTCATGTGTTATTGGGCTGAAGACAACAATGCTCACTTTCCCAAAGGAAGCAGAATTGCAAGATGAATAAAACAAATGTAGCCCTGTGTCTGTGTGTTTGTTTCATGGTTTGGGTTTGTATATTTCCCTGCCATAATGATAGGGGTGAGCTAGGCCTTGGAGCCAAGTTCCCCTCTTTCCCCAGACCATGGGAGCCAGCGTGGTGGGACAATTAGTGAGCAGAACCACAGAGGGTAGGACTCTTAGTAAACACACATCTTAAAGTCTAGGGGCTCACATTTTTCCTGCCTCAAAAATAGCCTTATTTCAGGCTTCTCTGTCCTGCAGGTAGCTTGGCATTTTAGTGGAGTGTTTTCCTGCTTCCTCAGGTCCTGGCCACAGAACATACCAAGGACTGGGCCCTGGGCCCTCCGCAAAGCCTCCCGTCCTTGTACTGAACTTGCTCTCCCAGGGCACAAGGTCCACATTCCCAGCTTTGAAGAGCAAAGTTTAAAACACACACAAAAAAAACCCCACTCTGGTTTGTGTACCCATAGCTGCTTCCTAGAGACAAAATGTGGGCTGGGTTGGTCCCTTTATGAAGGCTTTGTGGTATCATTACCCAAACATCTGTGCGGCGCCCCCACGGCCCCCTAACCCTGAGTCTCAACCACAGCTCCGAGACCCAGGATGGCAGTTAAGGGAAGTCAGGCTGTGTGTGTCTGTCAGACCTTGCAAGGGCTCTTCAGAGAACTTTGCTTCTCTCTCCCCAGTGGTGTCTATGTTTCTCTTGCCATGATATGTGCTCTCTTTTCTTGTTGGATTTTTAATTTCCCATATCTTTCTTCTTTCCTTGGGGTCTTTAGAGTATCTCCTTCTTCGCTGTCATTTCAACATTTGAACCCACAGCCTGCCAGAAGCCCAGGCTTAATTTCCCGCCTGTCACTCCTTTCTTCTCTGCATAGGCCATTCAGTCCATATGAGTGTCCTCTCCTTTCCCAGACACCCCTTGTCTTTCCTGCCATCTCAAGTTCCTCTTTCATCTTGCTTACCTTACATACTTGTCAAATTTTTACCCAGCTCTTCAGCAGGAGATCAAAAGGACTCATCCCTGGCTCTCCTTAACATATTATCCCTTCTTATTTCAGTGCTTTAATATTATGTAATTTCTTAGGATTTTTTTGTGAGACTCAGTACTCACCCGAGGTAAGGACCATGCTGCGTTTATCTCTGCATCTTTCATTCCAAGTATGGTGCCCATATAGTAGTAGGTACTGCGTGGAGAAAGAGTGAGTGTGGGAATGAATGAGGTCTGCTCAGTGTCCTGGGTGTCCAGTGCTTTCCTCTAAAAGCGCAGTGACTCTAGGATTCTTAAAAATAACCTTCCCTCCCCAGTGTATCACCTTAAAGAAAATACCTCACAGACATCCATGAGTTTTCACATTTCCTCTTTATTGCATCTGATATCTGTTGTATGTTTAGAATATAAATCAGAAGGGAATATAGGGAGATGTCCCTTAGATGGTCTGCTCCTGTCTGTCACTGGCAGTCCTCAACCCAAATTCTCTGTACGCTCAGGACTTCGGTCTTAAGCATGCTTCCTGGAGCACTTTTCAATTGCTTCTATTCAATGTGGACTGCCCATTCCCGACAGGTGTCAAGTGTGGGGAACTTTGCCTTATAAATAGATGAAAAGATTTCCAAAGGGTCAGGGAGGCAGGTTCTGGCCTTTCAAAGGGAACAGACCACCTCCTGCCCTGGGTGACTCGGGCTCCACATGGCTCTCACCTCCCCAAGCAGAATTCTTGTTAGCTCTTGTCAGCTTTTAAGTCTGCATTAACCGTGGAAGACCTCAGTTCTCACACCTGCCCCATTCAGCTTTTGAGTTCCTCATTATCTGATTCCATTACAGAGCCCTGGCCAAGTTCCCAACTTCGTCCCAAGGAAAAGACGAGATTCTCCTGTGAGGCTGTTTTTCTCCTGGTGTTTGGACACTGAGCCTCTCCCAGGCTCGCAATTCATCCCAGACTGCCTGGGACAGCCCCGATTTACACATGTTGTGCTAGTGTAATTATTAATAACACCCCCTTTCATTCTCTGAAGTGTCCTGTGTGGATATAAATTATGTGATCATCCCTACCCATCTCTGGTTTTCCCTACTTCTGTCGCTGAACTGACAGCTCACTCGCTCGTCACACCCACCTTGTAATATGCTGAGAAAGGACAGTTCCCAGCATTTGGATTGCTGAGCAGAGCCAGGAATGTGTTAAAACAAAATCCCAGCCTCCTGCCCATGCTTCCCAGAAAAGTGTGTCCATGCTCAAACATATACACACACACGCACGCACACACACACACACATGCTCTCCATGGAAATAATATTAGCAACTTTTTTTAACAAAGAGACCTCCACATGGTAAAAAAGTGAGGGCAGAACAGCCTAGCAGCATTATAATGACAGATGTCAAACAGTGACATAGAAAAGAATTACAAAGGACCAAAAAGATAGGGCCATACAACGATCAAATCCTTTCCTTCCAAAGGAATGCAATCTATTTCCCTTTCAAAACTCATACCACAAAGGGAAGGGACACTTTTTGTACACACGTGGGCACAAATAATGCTCACAAGGTCTTCCCAGCAGATGCTCATTACCCAAGCCAACCACCAAAGAGTTGTCTCCTAAGTGAGACCCCATGAGCGGCTCACCTTGTGGCAAAAGGGAACGTGTGTCCGTTAGCAGTGTTTCATCAGCGTGACTTTCCATTCTGCTTCCTGTGAAACCTGTGGAAGCCTGGAGTTATTTGATCTGCTAAGCATTTATGCTGAAAATATCTCTTATTTAAAATGGCTTCATTATGCCTCCAGGATGGCTCCAAAAAGCACTCCAGGGTTACAAGCTAGTCTAACTTGCTGTTGGTGTCCATTTCCACTCTCCAAATATTGCTGAAGATCTGACTCTTGCAAAAGACACCTTGACTTTCATGTTGGGTCTAAATGAGATGACTTTTTCCCTTTTAGCATTCACAGCCAAACATTTCTCTGTAAGTATACGTCAGTAGAAATAAATATGGACATGGTTTGGCCCCCAAATTCTAGCAGCCTGAGAGTGTGCACCGGGACCGGTGGCTGGTGTGCCAAAGCACTGATGCTCGACGCCCTGTGTGGCCAGGCAGAGGCAGCCAGGACTCATGAGCTATTGTTTCTGGGACTGAGTGGCCTTCGTGGTTTCACTGCGGAGCACCATCTGCTGTTAACATTTCTGTGTGCGCCATGGTGTAGAAACATGGATCATCATACGCAAGTGGCCCTAAATCAAGTATGAAACTTGAGGTGGTCAAAAAGGAAAAATATCACCATGCATGTTATGATTAATGAGCCAAAATGAATGGCATGAGGTACAGAAATAAGTGAATTATGTAAAAATATATCAGTTCTAAACAGAGCCACCGTACCCTGCGTGTTGATGCTGAACGTCATCCATACGCTGCCCACTCTGCCCAATCTCACAGCTCCCCACTTCCGTTGTTGGTCAGACCTGCACCATCTCACTGCCTGATGCCAGCTGAGAGAAGTAACAGGATGGCAATGTGATGCCATCGAAAGAGCCCTGCCCAGAAACCAACCTATCCCTGCTAACAAGGAGGAGGGTGAACAACTCACAACCTCTCTGAGTCCCAGTTTCCTCATCTGTTTAATTAAGGGCTGATTTAGTCCTTTTGAAACTGAAAGCCCATGATTCTTCAACTGTTGGTGGATATCTCTGTACCTGGAAATAAAAAAGAATAACACACATATTGGGTTTATTTAAATTCAAAGAGTCACCATCATCCCACTCAGACCTACTGCGCTAAGCCAGCCAGTAGAAGGGACATTATGCAAGAATCGAGGAGACTTCCAGGCTCGCCCACAACCAAGTCTCCTCTCCACTCTACACGTAAGAGGGAGGACCGGATATCCTCCTTCGTCTCCTTGGACTCAGGTAGACCAGGCAATTGGTTCTGTCGAATAGACTGCAAGAAGAAAGAATTTGTTTCACTCTGAGTTAAAGAATTTGGGTACCAGTGTATGCTCTTCCCCTACCATACTCTCATGCTATAGATGGTAGACTAGCAAAGTCATCAGCCTGTGTTCCTGCATAACCATGGGATGCAGAGTTCTCCACTGACTTCAGCGATAAATCCACTTCCCCTGGAAGATTCAGGGGTTGTTTCTGCAGCATAACCTAGTTTATTTCAACCAATACTTTAATTCCACCAAGTCTCCCACTAAGTCTGTTTTTCTTCTTTGTTTTTGTTTTCACTTTTGGTTTGATTTGGTTTAGTTTGGTTTTGGCTGTTAGTTGTTTAGAGAGTAGGCCCATGAGAAAAGTAGAAGAAGGAAAAGAAGGCAAGACATATCTTTCTACGATTTCATTGGGCCTTGTTGAGAGGTGTTCAGTGATTGTAGAGTGAAAGTGAGGGGAGGAACAGAAAAGCAAACATTTTTTATTATTGTTGCATACTCATCTTTGGTCCCCATCACCCAGTGTCATACTTTTTGACCTCTTTCTCAGTGGAGACCTAGAGTGGCCCTGATTCATTTGTCTTTTGCTTCCCTGCACTTCCATTATGACGTGGAATTCTAATGCCACAGCCCCCATCAGCACCACTGCTCAGTGGCTCGAAGTGGGTTGAATTGTAGCTGGCGGCAGGGGGTGATAAATGTAGCGTGAGCTGCCTTTCCCCCAGAAAACTGCAAATTGCCTGAGCAGCACAACCCACAAAAGGTTCCTGTGGAGTGAATTTATCTTGCATTGTCAAATGGAAAGGGGAAGAGGAGAGACTAGGCATTCTATTTTTGCGAAGTCACATTCGATCTTGTTCAACGTTCAGTCCACACATCTTTTAAAGGGGGCTCCAACGGAAAAGAGAACCAGCCCAGGAATATAGAACAGATAAAGGGATTTATTTTTAACATTGTTGGAGCTCACAACCATGTAAGCATTTCAATTTCAAGTCACTCGCTCCCGAGTGATAATAATGTGTTCTGTTGGATTGCGCCTTATGCATGTTATGTCACTCAATAACTCAGGCTGGAAAAGAGCATGCCAGGGAGACGAAGGACTCAGCATCAAAGGGAAAGCTTCTCTTTCCATGAATTCAGCTCTCCATTTGGAAGAGAAGAGCTATGCTCCTGTAAGTGGCCCAAGCTTGCCTTGATCCTTGATTCTCGGTTGGTATGCCTATGTGGATTCTTCCACTTTAGACAGAATTTCATTAATACATCATGAGTCTGTTAAAGCAGCTGCTATTTTGGAATCCTCCCAAGTGCTGAAAAGTTAAAAGAACATTGTCATATGACTAGCTCCATTACTTCAGGCTTTAGAATAAGGTCTTTGGGGCCAGTCTTTCACAGACAGAACTTTCCCTATCTCCTTTTTCCTTTTCTTAGGGAATCAAGAGGTATCATAGGACTTCACAGCATTCCTCCAGTGAGAGGTCAGAAGACATTCTGTTATATGTCTCTCATCTTCTCTGTGTTTTCAGATAAGTCCCGGGGCTTTATTTAGTTTTCCATACGTTCTGGAAAGCATTCTCCATTCTTTAGACAGGCTCAAGTTTTCTTGCATTTTTCAAGACGCTCGTAGTCCGTAATGACTTTTCTGACAGTTTCAGTCCACAGGGATTTCTCTTCCTCCAAAAACTGAGTATGTGGGAATAGATAGACATGTGCTATCTATTCCCCTCATATCCCTCATGGTAAGTTATGCTTTGTAAGTGATCCAAACCTAAACTCTCTCAGCTGGAGTGGCAGTTGCTATAATGGTGGTCAATAGTTTGGGCTTGGGAATCACAACATTGGGTTCAATCCCAATACCTTTAATTCCTAGTCTGAGTAAGTCTGTGCACCTCTCCATATTTCAGTTTCCTTACTGCAAAGTGAAAATCATGATAATGCCTAGTTCAGGAGCCATTTAGAGGATTAAGTGAGATAATGCCCACAAAGGCTTTAAAATAATATTCAAAACCATTTGTAGCACTAGGTAAATGTCCCTTGTTGTTATCATTCTTGATCCTAGTGTATGGACGATACTGGTTTTGCTTTGTGGCTGCCGCCCACAGCCCTTTCGAGTAGAGCTTTCTGGAATGCACCAGCAACTCCACTCTAGAATTACTTTATCTAGGATTGCATTTATGGAAAATGAAGTCACAAGTCTCCCGTTACTCTATTTTGGTATATTAGATTCAAAGAATGACTGTGGAAAATGTGAACAAAATCATTGTTTCTAGAAATCCTTTAAGAGAGATGAATCAGGCCAACACCTGACCAGAGCAGAAATGATCCTGATCAGCACAGGATCCTGAGTTCAAGCTGTGGCCCCTCGTGGACTGGAAAAGGCATCATCTCAGTTACAAGGTCCACTCCCCCAGATGCTGGACATGGCGAAGGCTGGGATGAGTCTCTAGCCCTTCAGGCTGCCCCGTTAGGGGTCTTCGGGGAAGCCTGAGGAGGGTCCTATTGCAGATGCCTTCCTCTCTGGTGAGGAGAAAACAGATGGACATCTTCGCAGTTCATTGTGAAACTTGGAGGAACAGGGTGGGGTGTGTTACCCCTCTTTGCGGCTTGGTTCTTACCTATATCTATGTTGATAGATATGTCCATAATCGATATAGATATTTTTCTCAGCTACTAAAGCCTGGGAGTAAAACACATTTTATGGAATTAGAAAACTATAGGGTTCAAAACAATTCTACTTTTTATCTTCAAATCAGAAGCTGCTGCATAAGAACCATGGAAGCCCAGGCAGAGTGCTGTGCTATCCTCTCCCAAGGAAAGGAGGGCCCCTCTCATCACCCAGGGCAGGCAAAGCCTGGCTTTGCACACCAGTTGGTCTGGCAGGGCTCTCCTCACTCTTGGACACAACAGATCCTTTCTCTTCTGGCCCCTTCAAACCACAGAACCCGACTCTCCATCCCGGCAAGCAACATCCGGCCATCTGCTCCGCTGTCCTCCAATCTCACCTCCCTGCTTTCTGGGGAATTTGCCTTTGGTGTCACATGGGCATTTTTCGTTTGAGATTTCCAAATCAGTAAAGCTTTTTAAAAATTGTAAAGGATTGTAAAAAACAGTAAAGAAAGAATAAACAATAATGAGTAAGAATACACCACCCCTTGGGTAGGTCAAAAACCAAAGAGTGTAGTTCATTTGTAACTTTTCAGAATTGATATTTCAATTACCATGATAATGAATAAAATTAAAAACTAAAAAAAGAAAAGCAGCAATCCAATTTAGTTAAAGAGTGAGACTATTTCATTATTTTAATAGTGTTTGAATTTACTGATTTCCAACTCCATAAAATGCTTTACTAAATTAAATCCCCCTTGGTTTTAAGTCATGAATCATGCTTTCTCTACCTATAAGAAAGTTCCATTTGTCAATTTGTAGGTAGACTAGCCCATTTATAATGGTCCTTGCCCTACATAAAAATATACTTCTGTTTGTCACCCATATATTTATATATTTTTCTGGTGGTGGAGATAGAGTTAAAGGAGGTCACACTCCTGCCCCTCTGATAGTTCCTCCTTTAGGACCAATAAATGGTGTGATCATGGAATTGTGGCTCCTGAGGCGCGGACTGAGGGAAACTGGGACACACCAGACCACAACCACATCCACGAACCTGATGATTGCAGTATTCTCCAAGCCGTGGAGCCAGCCACCCATGGGGAGTGGACAGAACCAGACAGGGACAAGATGTGACTGCACCGTAAGGATGCTTGTGGGACACATCAGTGCGTAACAAGGACGATTATTTTTCAGTAACTCTTTCCCACAGGCAGAGTGCACAGCATGGAAACCAATTTAAATATCAGTCATATTTAGGGATTTGGTTTTAATACTTGTAAGGGTGAACACAGGCCATGAAACACTAGAAAGTATTGTCCATTAAAGATAAAATAGACAAGTGATGGGAAGGTAAAGGAAAGCCTGGTGGCTAGGAAGTATATGAAATAATGTTCCACCTCCCTAACAATTAAAAAATGCCAATTAAAATTTTTAAAATGCTACACTGTGTGCACTGTATTGTAATTTTTTGAAAATAAAATAACAATAGTAATAGCACTAACTCTGTGCCAGGGCCTGTTCTGAGAAAAGCATGCGTCAACTCACTTTATTTTCAAAAGACCTCATGAAGAAGCTGCCATTAGCTTTCCATTTTGCAGTGAAGGAAACTGAAAGAAAGGAATTAAGCCAAGTTACATGGCAAGAAAGTGGCAGAGCCAAGATTCGATACCAAGCGCTGGCAAAGATGTGGGGAAATGAGATATTTGTGTTTTGCTGGTGGGAGATCAATTTGTACGGTCATTTACGATTGGACCTGGGAATGCTTGGGGGAGCTGGGTGTACTTCACCCTATCCCCTGGCAGCCCCCACTGGATGTATGTCCCAGAGGGATCTCAGACAGGAGCATAGCAAGAGAAGAACAATGTATTCACTTCCATGAATCTGAAGTGCACTGCAGCTCCGTTTGTAGTAATCACAGTAGGGAAATGGATAAAAAAAAAATGTAATATATTTAAAATATGACAGGATGCTACATAATGGTCAAAAACAATGAACAGGATATATTTCAAAATATAATTTTAAGTAAGCAAAGTAGAAACAATGACACAACACAAAACTATTTCTGTGATTTTCTTTTTTAGTACACACAAGCAACATTTAATTTTTAAGGCTATTCCTGTGAATAAGCAAATAAAAGTTGGGTCGTTACACTAGGCAAAATATGCATTCCAAGGAGATTCTACACCCTAGTCTCCAGAACTGTAAGTATATTGACTTATACGACCTTAATAGTAGATGTAATTAAGATTACTAACCATCTGACAATAAGATGGGAATAATACCCTATACTGTTGGATGGGTACATGACACCCTAAAAGCAGAGAAGAAGGAAGAAGTTGGAGAGATTCTAATCAGAGATGCTCTAAGAACAACATACCATTGCTAGTTTGGAAGATGGAGAGAGTTTCAAACCAGGAAATGAGGGACCTTCGAGATACTAAGAATGGCTCCCACCCACAGCCCGCCAGGAGCATCAGCCAGCAAGCAGAGAGCAGATCTCCCCAAGAACCTCCAGTAAGAACGAAGCCCAGGCAACACCTAGATCTCAACCTATGAGGCCTTGGCAGAGAATCCAACCAAGTCTGCTGGACTTCCAACCTCCAGAAACTGTGAGGTGATGGATTTTTGTTGTCTAAAGCTGATAGGTTTGTGGTCATTTGTTAAGGCAGCCATAGAAAACCAACACAGTCACCATGGATATACAGGAAACACGCAAACATCCATACAGGAAGGGAGGAAGAGAGGGGTATAGAAGTGAAAAGAGAGACCAGAGGCTGCAAAAAGAACGGAATATAGTAAAAGAGGCTTCTCGTGTGGGCCGATGTTAATGTTGTGCCACAAATTGAGAATTCTGACCAACTCACTTCTGTGAATCTGAGGGTCCAAAAATATGCAGAAAGACTTGTTAATTGATTATTTGTCTAGAAAGTTTCAAAGACGCACTGGTCTGGTACAATGTTGCATGGAAGAATGAAGATGTTCTCGTTCCTAGGCAGCGCTGACTTTCCCGGGTTGCAGGGTTTGAGGAGTTTGCCGCTGTCAGCAGTCGTCTCTGCTACAGTGGTGGTAGGAGAGCTCAGGGACAGGCTGAGCTGAGGTCACGAGCCCATCGAGAGTCCCCCTCACACTCTCGGTCCATCCTCCGTTCTCCAGCTTCGTTCTGCTTCTTTCTCTCCGTACTGCGACATTTCACATCCGCCTAGTCCCTAAACCGCACAGCAGATTTCATTCCTCTTTCTAACATTATCTACATCCACAGGCGGTCTCAGAAATCCCCTCTTGGTCTTCCAAATAAGTGGCATATCTCTGCTCACAAATAAATGTGGATAATTATGGTGGAGTTGGAGTAATTTGGGAGCCAAGGCCTCCACATATCATGGGTTATAAAACATAATCCACCAAAAGCTTCTGGCTAGATATCAATTACTGTCCTTTGAGCGAGACAAAGGACTGCTGTTTCCTCTGAGCAAAGCATACACATCAGTTAACAGGCACACATGCACACACACATGCACACACAGGCAGGAGTGTACCCTCAGAGCTATGTTGCTGTCCAGAAGCCCCTGGGAAGGGAAAAAAATCTATTGCAGATTTTCAGAGTCCCCAGGAGAAATCTCCATCCCTGTCACTCATTCAGTGATTGCCCTCTGTCGCATCCAGTAAAAACCCACCGGCTCTGAGCCCTGGGCTGATCTGTCCAATCCCAGATGGAGAGAGCAGCCCCGCACCCCCGTCTGATTGCATTTGTGACAGTAATTATGCCGGAATTGGACACCAAGTCATTATAAGTGAATGAATTATTACTAGAAACAGTTAGTGTCCGATAATGAAGTTAATGGGCGATAATATGACAGTCATTAGATTGACATGTTCTTCATTGTTGAAGCAAAGAAAAGCAGCCATCAAAGGCTGGTAACAGGCAGTGTTTACAGCACCATCGCCCGAACTCTGCTCTGCGGTGGAGCTGTGATTAGAGGGTGTGAAGTCCCTGCTGGAAGTCAGCACCCATAGGTCAGAGGGGAGACCCTGTGCTTCCACAGAGCTGACAGGGTCGTGCTTCTCCGACCCCAGGATGCCCAGGCGCAAGGCCATGCATTTGCACAAGCTGCTTTCTTGGCCCGAAATGCCCCTCTTTTCTTCTACTTATAAAACTCCTACACTCTCTTCCAATGTAGCTGACCTAAATGTGGCTTCCAGGGTAAAATCTACAAACACTTTGGGAATGTAGCCATCCCCACTTGGGACGATCCATAGTATCTTGTTCAAACCTTTCCTGTTCCTTCCCAGCATTGCATCTTATTTATGAGATACCGTGCCTGTGTTTCTCGTTTCACAGAGAATGGCTCCAAGTCAGGAGCTCTGCCCTTCCCATTCCTGTATCATCAGCACTTAAAAAAATTACTTGTAGGTTCCCTATAAGTGTCTGATGAAGAAGAGAAAAAGATGGAGAGATTAAGGAAAGGGAAGGAGAGGAGGAGGGAAAAGCCAAGTTTCCAACCTACTCTGCACTGTGTGACTGACAACAAATCACTTAATCCACCTTGTCCTAACTTTCTTCATGTTCTGCAGGAGGGGATCATCCTTACTGCTCATCACCTCGTGGATTCAGGGCAGATAAAGGAGGTAAAGTAGATATAGCACTTTGGGCTAGGAGGAAAGAATTTATAAATACCAAGGGTTTTTATCTCTGTGCTGCACTCGATAGAGACCACATCCTTTGACATCTTATAAAAATACCCTTCTGCATGATCCCCTCCCTCCCTGTGTGTACATGGATGGGGCTAGGAACGAACACACGCAGCTTGGCTGTCCAGACAGCACCAGCACTGTGTGGGTAGCCCAGGATGCCCCTGTGCCCAGAGGAGCTCCTTTCCCTTCAGCTTCTTCACTGTGAAAATCTTTCAGGAAAAATTTTTAGTTAATGGCAAATCCTTTTGCTAAGACAGAAAAGAAGAGAAAACACACAAAGGGTACTAACGCTTCTTCTCTTCAGTGGCACTGGGCTGTGGGGTGTATGCTTCTGATAGCAATTCCCTGCAACATCACAAAATAAGGCTTCATTTTCCAGATGAACCACTGTGCCTGGGAATAGAAGCCCCAGCGCAGCAGGCCCTGGAAGGAGCCTGAATGGAGTTGGAGAGTCCAAGACTCAGAGGTGGCCTGGTTGGGCTGAAGCCCAACCATGGGAACTTCATATCCTCTTAGCCCTCACTCTCTCTCCCTGCAGCAGGAGCCCCCTACCGCCTCACTGAGCCGATGGTCAACGTGCACCCCAGTCTGCCTGGAGGGAACAGCACACTTCGTTCCAGCATCTGAGAAGCAGAGACAAGCGGCTTCTTCCTGAATGTCAGCTGGGCTTATGCATTAGTCAGGGTTCCCCAGAGAAACACAACCAATAGGGTATCATACACATATTTATTATAAGGAATTGGCTCAACCAATTATGGACACTGAGAAGTCCTGAGATCTGCAGTCAGCAAACCAGAGAGCCGGGGTAACCCACATGTAGCTCTGGTCCAAGGTCAAAGGCCTGAGAACCAGGAGAATCAACAATTTAACATCTACACTGAAAACCAGCAGGTTGGAGACCTAAGAAACAGCAACATTTCAGTCAGTCCAAAGGCCAGAAAAGACAAATACCCCAGCTCAGGAAGTCAGGCAGAATAGCTGTGCACGGGGGCGAACACTGGAATCCCAGCACTCTAGGAAGTTGATACAGGAGGATTGCAAGTTTGAGTCCAGCGTGGGCAACTTAGCAACTTAAAAAGATCCTATCTCAAAATAAAGTAAACAAACAAATAAATAAATAAAGGGCTGGGATGTAGCTCCATGTGACGGCCCTGAGTTCAATCCCCAGTGCCAGAAAGAAAAAAAAGTCAGGCAGTAGTTTTCTCTTACCTGGCCATCTTATTCTATTCAGACCTTCAGTTGATTGGATCAGGCCCACCTACGTTGGGGAGGCCATCTGCTTTACTCATTTGACCAATTCAAACGCTAACCTGTTTCAGAAACACCTTTACAGACACACACAGAACAACCTTTGGACAAGTTTTTGGACTGAGGACCAGTCAAGTTAACACATAAAATTAACTGTAAAATCTTAAAACCCCATTCTACCAGCTCCTCTGCGGCGCCAGCGCCAGCACCATGGGTAGGAATCCCAGGCCCTGGCATAGGGTTCTCCTAGCTGTGGTGCACACAGCAGCTTTTCCACGACATCAGTCCAGGTGCAAGCTGCCCCAGCTGACTCTGTCTGTCACAGTGACGCATAGGGGAGCATGATCTGGCAGGCAAGCTCCTCCAAAAGATGGACCATGTACCTTTCATCTTTATATTGTCTCTTGATATCATTCACAGCTTCAAGAAAAGGCTGGATAGGCAAAGGTTCTGTTTCTAAAACTTGTTTCCGGGGCTGGTGAGATGGCTCAGCGGCTTAAGCGCCTGCCCGGCAAGCGCGAGGGCCCGAGTTCGACTCCCGGAACCCACATACGAAAAAGGGGCCGGTGATATCGCTCAGCGGCACGGGCGCCTGCTGGCGCGCGAGGTCCTGAGGTCGACCCCCCGGTACCCACAAAAAAAAAAAATAAATAAATAAATAAAAATAAAACTTGTTTCCACTTCTCCTTTTCACGCCCCTTTTGCTATAGCCCATTTAACTGCTAGTTATTTCTTGGGATTTTTTCTTGCTTTGCTCCCTCCTTGCTTTTCCCCAAGTTAGTCCCTGGGCCTAGAATTCCTCCTTCCGTTCTCTGTGCCCTGATCACACAGATCCTTCCTGTTGGTCACAGAGCAGCTGCAGTGTCCCACCATGGCTGTAAGGGTGTCTACCATATGGACATTCGCTCACTGAGTGGTGGCCCAGGATGGCTTCATCTCGGCTGGCATTATACTGAGTATTTTTGTACTGGGTCGTTACAAGGTCACAACCCTGAAAATTTTGTATTTCTCTTGGACTGATTATTCTATTTTTCCCTTTTGTTCTAAGTATACAAATACCACAGAACCTGGAGCCTACCCTTCACTATCAGCTTCAGCTCAGGAGGTATACCAGATGAGACCAGAGGCCCCGCGGGAAGAAACAACCAATTCCCCAGCATCGACACAAAGCCTACTAAAGGGAAAAAAAAAAAAAAAGAAACACTCTTTCTCATCCAGTCCAGCTGTAGCCAGGAGGCCCTTAAATGGTATCACTATAAGCTTTTGCAAAGTTAGTTAAGGCAAGGCCAGTGTGTTAGTTAGGGTTCTACAGAGGGACAGAATCAATAGGAAATACGTGTGTAAATATGGAAGAGGGTTTCTTAGTTAGGCTGACAGAATCAGAGGCAGGAGAGTCCCTTACAATGCACTGGATCCAGTAGCTGCTGAAGCAGACAGAAGCCACCAAACAAAGGAGCTCACAGGTTCAGCACCCAGCCCAGGTTGAAGGCCCGGAAGCTCCCTGGAGAGTCGCCAGTGCGAGCCTCCTTTAAAAGGTTGAAGAAGCTGGAGACCTGGAGACCAGACCTATGTCCAAAGGCAAAGCCAGCAGAGTGCACACCTGCTCAGGGAGACAGAGCCCTTCAAAAAAGGGATGCATTTTCTTCTTTCCCTTTTTATTTCAAATCTATTGGTTTGTACCACTCACAACTGGGGTGAGTCTCCTCCTCTCAGCTTGCTGGCCTACATTTCAGTCATTCACAGATTCACCCAGAAATGTTTACTAACTTGCTAGGTGTTTCTTAATACATTCAAGTTGACATATCATGATAGTCACAGCCAGAGATGGCCTTTTAGCCTCAGCTTCCACAGTGCTGAGACAATTCTACAAAGTCGTGGCACAGACCTGGCTCGGCGTTGGCATCAAGCACTCGTTATGCTCTTGAGTGGTTGAGTGATCGTGTTCACCTTCCCGAGGCCACGGGGACTGCAGTATGAGTGCCAGAGCATAAGGCATCTTAAACAACTACCTCTTATGCCAAACCATTTCCCAACGCGATTCTGTCACCAGCCCCTGACACAACTGTGGGCGATAGCTGTCTTCTCTCGAGTGACTGTGGCATCTGTGACCCCACTCTGATTGGGCAGCCTGTGAGGACCATTGGAGAGGGAATTGGAGTTGGTCTGAAACAAGTCATTTGTAATGACTAGAGCATTAATTATAAGTAATTTGGAAAATGTCTTGGTGACTATGCAAGCATTGAGTGGAAACAATTAAACCTGTGAAGACAGGCTCTTAGGAGACCAGGCAGCTGCTCCACAGAGAGCTCAGGTAAGAAGGGGGATGAGAGCTGTCCTCAGTGTCTGGCCATCCTGTGCTGGCCAGCAGTATCCTCCCACAGAGGCCTCCCAGTGAAGCATGGGACAAGACCTGAGAGGGGAAGAAAGCCCTCATTACATTTGCATTTCAAAATTAATGTGGCTTTTCTTTTGTCTGAGCACATTTTTCCTTTATTCTCCACCCGAGACATCTAGGAAAAGATTAGATATTGTCCTAGATGAACATAAAGGAAAAATGATATGATATCAACTTTTAAAGTCAAAATCTAGATTGTTGAGGCTCCATAATGGCTGGCAAGCCAAGCAGTTGTCTTGAGAAAGGATTACTTGAATCTCTTCATCTCCTCCTTCGGCATATCAGCACCTGGGCTCGACCTCAGGCGGCCTCTGGGTGCAAAAGCCTACTTGGAGAGGAAGGATCACAACAGAGGGAGGTGGAAGGAAAGCCCACCCACTGTTGGATCTGAGTATGGGAGGAAGAGGATGAGGCACAGAGAGCAACAGGGTCAACTTTCTTCCCCTCTGGACTTAGGCTGGGAGAGGGAGTCAGCAAATTAGACAAATTGATGAGCACGCTAATGGGAGGAGCCATACATCCTGTTACACTGGGGATCCTGGGAAGAATCTCCCACCAGCCTGGGCCTTAGCCAAAGAGATACCTGCAATGTGTCAAGCACAGTGCAGTCTTGGTGGTTAAGTTGACTGAACCTCTGGGAGTTCTTGGGTATGTGGCTGCTGAGTTGGAAGTTACTGGGTCCCCCTGGGTACCCCCATGGCAAAGCAGGTTGAGCCCACATTAAGGCCTGAGAGTGGACTTTCTGGCCAGCAGGCTGACCAGAGGCATGCTATGAGGCTTAGTTGTAAGATGCCATTGGGAGCAAAGGTGTGACCAAGGCAGGCAGGAAAGTGTTGGCTGACCAAGAGAAATTAGCCTAAAATGCACTTCAGCATCATGGCCAGGCCAGAAGGGATGCTGCCAGCCAGCTGTCACAGGAGGCCCAATGTCATTTCTTTTCCTCCAGCACAGGAAAGCTACATTTACTAGGCCCCACTGCAGTTAGTTCAGGGCTTCATGAGCAGATCCCAGAAATGGAGCATGAACAAGATTAACGTCCACTGCACCAGGCCTGGTTGTCAATTCCATGCCCAATTCCTGTATACATTCTCTTTCCCTTTCCACAGCAAGCAGGCAGTCACGTCCTGAAGGAAAGTGATGGTATATTTTGAAGGAAAAGGACGAAAGATGGAAGGACAGCTTGGACCATTAAGTAGCCACTTGGAGAAAAGCTGCCCTCCCCATGTCACACAGTGAGATGCAGGAAAAATAACCCTTTATTGTGTTAAGCCACAGAGACGGGTGGGGGGCATGGGGGCTAGCACTGTGTATCCAGACTTAGCTGCTTGCCTCGCTTCACCTCTCTCCCGTAGGCCCAAATGCCAAAGAGAAAAGAAAGAGGCTTTGTTCCTCCCTTTTCCTAGAGAGAGACTGAACATGACCCAAAAGGATTATTTAACTTCTCAACTTTTAAAATTGGACTTAAGTTATATTTGACTGGATATTTAGTTCATGTATCTCCCCCACTAAGTGGAAGCTCAGGAGAGAAACCAAATCATCTATACACAAAAGTATCATCTCTTCTTTTATTCTTTTGCCTATTTAGGTCGGGAGTTAAATTTGTGATCCTGGTACATACAATCTGGGGGAAATATTTGAACAATAATTCTGAGATTCTAATTCTAGCTTCTCAGATTTTAATATTCGAAAGTAAGTTTTGGGCCCAGGAAAGTGTAGAAATGAGGAAATGTGCTCAGGGACTGTAAACAGGGACTTTCAAACCAGGCAAAACATAGCTTAATGTCTATTCAACCTTAGGAATCTGTGGCCTTGAGAAAGTCATTTAATGAACCACAGCCACCTTCTCATCTTTCCTGGTGATGCCACTGCCTCTGTGACAAGGATTAGGTGATATGTTGGCTTTAAATCACTTGGCCCGGTGTCTGGCACTATGTACGTGCTTAACAATTAGCAATAAAAAACAATTAAAAATGGATGAAATAGAAGACTGAGAGAATTCCAAGATTATGGAATTGAAAAGAAACATATATTCTAGGCCCACTCCTCGTTTTCCACACATAAGCCAAAATTTCTTTCTTCTTGAGTGCATCTGTTTCTCTCTCTCTCTCTGTCTCTCTCTCTTTCTCTTGCACACACACACTTCCCATTTTATTTGGAATTATTTTATTTGTATTTATTTGTACTTTTGAAATCTTTTACAAAATTAATTGGGCCACAACTCAGAACCTCAAAAATTCACACTCAACTTCACAACTTTGCCTCCTTCCAAATCATAATTTGGCATCCGCAAGCCCGTGAGGCCCCGTCTCCAATTTGTCAAAAGGAACGGGATTCCTGGGTGGCGTGTGATTCAACTTCACCCCTAAAGATTCTTGACCTGCATCACTAAAGATGTGCGCCCTGCAATGGATGGTGGATGGCTGCCCATGTAGCATGCTGAGAAGGAAAATCATACTTCCTCTCTGCTTGGCTCCGACCTGTCCATCTGTGAGGAATAGCCTCGCACTTCCTGCACACCCAGCACCTCTGTTTCTGAAGCTCTGCCGGAGCCAGCTCCCCCAAACAGAGCATGACCACTGGGTCCCTGGTGTCTTGGTCCTCCATTCCACCACCCCACTCCCTAGTCCAACAGGCCCCCAATTCCAGTACAGCCCTTGGCAGCCCATTTCCCCAGAGCCACCTATGGCTTTACAGTTTCAACACAAACTTGAGCCAATCTGGAAAATAACCAGATATCCACAAATATAAGAAGTGCTTTAGGGAAAGCATTTCCCGCTACAGGACCATGTCCCCGCAACCTTGGATGTTTCCCCAGTGTACATAGATGCACCTGGGGCTCTGATTTCCTTACTTCCTGGTCTTCTGTCACTTTCCCCACAAGTTTCACCCCTTGGGGGAGGGACAGACGTGCTCCCTGGACACAGGGACTGCGCTGCACGCTTCCATCGGTGAGCCTGGGTTTCTGATATTTCTCAGTATGTTGTGTCTTTTTTTAATTTCAATTTTTTACCTCCACATAATCATCCTTTTAGCATTTGATGATTAAGAAATGTATAATGACAAGCAGCAACGATGAATTCAATTATGCCTAGAAATTACTTTATTATTCCCAACTGTGTATGTGTGTCTGTGTGTGTGTGTCTGTGTGTGTGCACATTTGAAAGTAAGTTACACAAATGAGAGCAGGACACGTTTTTTTACTCCTTCTGCAAACACTGCTTAGCACATTGCATATAGGGTAATCTTTGGCCCTCCCAGGTGACAACAGCCCACATGTAGATACCTTACCAATGAGATAGGCAAGCAAATGGGATCCAAGGGCCTCGACTTGTTTTTGCACCACCTCACACTTGACATTTGACATTTCCTGCCATATAGCTAGGCTCTGTACGATCCCTCCTCACCAGTTAATTTTACCCCCTCTTCCTCTTCAACACATAGAATGGAATTTCCAGCAAAAGTGGCATTAAAGGGAGCCGGTGAGATGGCTCAGCGGCTTAAGCGCCTGCCTGGCAAGCGCGAGGGCCCGAGTTGGACTCCCGGATCCCACATACAAAAAAGGGGCCGGTGATATCGCTCAGTGGCACGGGCGCCTGCTGGCGTGCGAGGTCCTGAGGTCGACCCCCCGGTACCCACAAAAAAAAAAAAGTGGCATTAAAATAACTTTTACTGCACTTTAGTCTAAAAAATAAGTTATCATTTAGGAATATTCGTGTTTTCACTGTTATTTAGAAGAAATCGTATACTTCACAAGTGATTGTGGCACACCATTATATCATGACAGTAAGCCTGAAGACCCCTGGATGCACGGTTTTCATTAAGGTAAAATGCCACTTATCGGGTCTCACTTTGGGTCACACAGCTCATGCATACTCTTTCACTGGGTCCTCGTGGTAAACCCTCGAGGAATCTGCCAGAGAGTAAACTGAGATTGAGAGAGGTTAGGTATTCAGCCACAAATCCTAGCGTTAGTGAATAGTTTCAAATCCGGTTCTGTCTACAGTGAAACCCATGCATGTACCTGCTCTACTAGCATAGTTCGTGAGTAGAAGGAAGGAAATGTTGCATTGCTTCCATTATTGATATAATTGTGGTCAGCTCTAAAAATTCTGCCCCTGCTTAAAGCAACAACAAAAATGTGTTCCAATGGGGCTACTCAATAGGTCAATTTATTTCTATGCTTGTTTACTTCAATAACTTGAATGTAATATTTGTAGTGGCTAAGATCCCAGACCCTGGAGTCAGAGTACCTTGTCCTAGCTAATTGGACAAGTTCCCTAAACTCTCTAGGACTCAGTTCTTTCTCATCTGTTAAATGGGAAGAATAATAATATCTATGAGCTAATGGCCTGACACGTGGTAGTTATTATCCTTACAGATCAAAATACACCTTGCACTAAATAGATATCTGCCATCTTGAAACAAAAGAAATGCAGTGATGACGGAAAGGTGGCTGAGGAGACCTAGCATCTAACTGGTACCACCTACTTAAAAGGGACCACGCACTCTCCAGCCCTCAGTGGGATGGCTTCTATCCCTATAACTAAGTCATCTACACCTTTGTGCAACTCAAGCATTAGTTGTATTCCTGGCTGCGTGTAGATGGTAGATACCTGGATGATGCAAACCTAAAGCCTGACTCCTACTTAAAATAACATGATAGACTCTTCTGTCATTTTAACCAAACTCAGTGACATTTGGGAAGACACTAAAGAAAAAATTCTCGTGAGGAAAAATGTGGCGCTTTGCTATTTCAGAATACCAAAATACATATATTACCTTCAGGATTTACATTACATTTAAACTATTTTAGATTGGATAATATGTGGCATGAGTTACAAATGAGGATGTTACAAAATGCCATGCTCAGTGTTGGCTGAGGGTTGAGCATGAATGATCCCTACCTCGAGGAAAAGGAGGTGAGACAGACACACAAGTCATCGTGCATTTCACTGTGGGTTTAACTCTGGCTATGATGCCTATGGGAAGAATTATCCCGGGTGAAGTGGAGATTCCAAGCCACAGTCTCCAAGGAGGAAAGAAAAGAGCAGGTGAACTTTGGAGAGTGGTGAGTAGTTTTTTTCACAAGGTTGCCCATAAGTATTTCTGAAGTATTGATAGGAAGTCAAGTGGGAAAGAAGGGAAGATTTGGCTCACTATCAAGCCACAGGCACCGATGCACAGAAAAGGCAAGTGGCTTACTGAATATTTCAATACATTAGCTCCTGCAGTCCCTCCAATCAGAGGCTCCAAAACCTCCATCATCCCTCTGGGTATCATCCAGGGTACACAGGAATGAGGGTCTCCGTCTATGCAGGGGTCGGTCAGCCAGCTGTCATCAAGAGCAATTAGAAGGCAGCTGTTCAGCTTCCTAGGGCTGCTGCCAAAGTACCACACACTGGTGGCTTAAAACAACAGAAAGTAATTATTTTATGGTTAGGAAGGCCAAATATCTTGAGATCAAGGTGTCATCAGAGCCATTTTCCTTCCAAAGACTCTCAAGAGTCTCTCCTTGCCTTTTCTAGTGTCACGTGGTTCCATGAATTTATCAGCTAGTGGAGCATCACCGTGGTCTCTGCCTCCACCTCCACATGCTGCTCTTCCCTGTTTCTCTGTGTATTCTCTTCCCCTGCAAGGCACCAGCCTCTGGACTCAGTGACCACCAGAAATCTCATATGATTTCACCCTGACAGCCTTAACTAACATACATGCAAAAACTCCACTTACGAATGAGGTCACACTCCACACGAAAGTGAGTATTTGCAGAACACTATCAAATCCAGTACAGCAGCCATGAGAACAAACATGCAAGAAGAGCCAGAGGCCAGATTCAGGGCTTCCAGCTCAGCAGCCATGTCTGCTACGGATGCCAAGCATCATCAGTGACAACCCCAGGTGCCCATGGGATCCTTGCACCCGCATCTCAGGTCTGCTGGCCTTGGCATTCTCCACAGATCAAGAGGAACATCGCAAAGGTCGCACTAGTGAAGGAAGAATAAAATTTATTTTGAACATATGCTTCATTGAACAAGAGTCTGAGGACACAGCGTGCACTTCCCTCTTCGCAGAAGGCTATCCCTGACTGGTGGGAAAGCACTCAGAGGGAACTGCAGAGTTAGAGAACCATGACCTCCCATTAGATGTGCTGGCTGGAAAACATGACACACAGAGATAAGGAGCAGGAGGACGGCAGGAGAGCCAGCCTCTGGCGCATTGGGCCGGTCTCATGTGCATTCAAATGGCACAGACCACAGGCCCACAGACATGGAGCTCACCAACTGGTGACCCGGAGATGGTGGAGACCCAGAAGCAGGCGGGCGGGGAGACGACAGGCCAAGAGAGCAAGATTCTTCAATCAGTCGCACGCTTAAGCATTTATTTTTTTTCTCCAATTGTTTAACAGGTCGTTTGAACCTGAGTCCATGGTTAGGCTTCTGGGAGAACCTAAGAATCCCCTAAAGATGAAGGCCGACACGTGTGCATCGTCCCCCAGCGTCTTCCCTCCATCACTGGATACGCGGTGTTTCTCAGTCCTCAGGGAGGGTCTCTATCCTGAAAACGGTGAAGACATACAGATCTGAGTAGCTCAGTGGTTGCCTAGATTCAGAGGGGAGGGATGGGGAGATGACAGCTAGCGGGCAGAGTGCTTCATTTTGAGATAACAAAAATGATCTAAATTTGATTGTGGTCAGGGTTGTACAACTCTGTCAATATGCTAAAATCTCCTGAATCATACACTTGAAGTTTGTAAATTGTACAGCGTGCAAATTTTAGTTCAATCATGCTTAGTTTTTTTAAAAAAATAAAAATTTTAGAAAAAGAAATACTAGATTTCCCTTCTCTACTTGAATTTAAAAGTCTTCAGCAAATTTTCCTTCTCTTCCTATCATGTATTTGCCTGTTAAGTGCCTTAAAAGTGTAACAGTTGTGCTATTTTCACTACAATCCACTAAAGGTTTTTAAAGTGTTCCCATTTTGCAGATAAAGAGACTGAGGTCCAAAGTCCTGGTTGCAACACTAAAGATTTAGAAAGAGGTGTTGAAGAAATTCTTAATTTCTCTGTTGATTAAAGTGAAGACCAGACAAAGATCTTAAGTCCTCTTCCATACTTTATGACAGATCTGTTTGGGGGGAGCCCTTGTGAATTATTGAGGCCAGCAGGAGGAAGTTAAGACGCTTGCTCCCTGCAGTACCTGCCAAACACTCACAGAGCAGACATGGACATTTCTGGTCTGACCAGTGGGCATTTGATGGAACCCTTGAAACTGCTGCATGGGAGGCTGGGAGTATCAATGTGCTAGAATAGATTGCTTGGTCTTAAACGAGAATTACTAAGACACATGTCCATGCCTTGTATGATTTCTATGTTCTAATAGAAAAATTGTCCTGACTTGGCTAGCTCAGTGAGAAAAAGGCTAACCCAACCAAGGACAAAGCCATTTGGCCTCCTTGTGACTTTTTTTTATACGGATCATGAGCCAAAAATAATTTTTATATTTTTATAAGATTGTGAAAAGCAAATAAGAAAATACTCTTCTCCTCCTTCTGAAAAGAAGAATATGCGGGAACAAAGCATAAAACATTGACCCTCTGGCCTTTTTCAGAAAAACTTTGCCAGCCCTTGGCCTATATTGTAATAAAATAAAACTTGACTCTCTAATCACAGTCGCAAAAGTTCAGACAGCGTAGAGTCCGGGTAAATTGTCCCCTAATCACGGTTCAAGGGACTGAGTCTGAATCCAGACTTCAATCTGAACCTCAGTCTTTTATTGCAAAATGGGAATAATTTTCAAAAAAACCTTAATGCATTGTTTTGAGGATAATACAGTTATACTTCTAAGGGACTTAGTATGAAAGTATGTAACAGAAAAATGCTAAATAAATTCTAATACTATTTAAAATGTTTTTCATAAAAAGTCTTTTAGGCAAGGAGAGGAATCTGAGCTAATAAACTCTGCTTATGTGAAAGTTTCTTAAATCTGAGAGAGACCTCAGCCCATTTCTCACCCTTAAAGCGGGTATAGTGAAATCCAAATATATTTATGATAAAGCTGACAACAGATGGGTTCATTAACTTAGCAAAAGCTACAAGCTCCCGCATCCCACATCAGAGCAGCAGTTGCAGTGTGGAGCAACTATGCGGTGCCTTCTCATTCTGGATGTGTTTGTTCATTTAAGGAGCAGCTACCACGTGCCCAACACTGCATGAGGCCCTGGGGATGAGAGAGAAAGAGAATGAGGGAGACAAACCCTTCCCTGAGAGAATGAGTGGGGCTAAAGGAGGTTGGCAAAGAAGCATGTGACCTGCTACAGTAAAGTACAAGCCTAAGTGGGGAAAGGATAGAAGAGATGGAGTTAAGGAGCTGCTCAAAAGCAGAGGCAGCCCCACAAGCCAAGATCCAGATGAATAAAAGGACCTAATATGTCCAGAGAGCTCCGGAAGTTGAGTGCAGGTGGAGAGGGTGTGGTGAGAGTCAACGGAGGCCGGAGCATAAAGGCCATGTATGATATGCCGAAAAGTTGGAATTTCATTCTGTAGTGATTACTTTACAGTTTTAAGCAAAGGAACAACATGGTTTGCACTTCCAAAAGTAGTCACTTTTTAAGTAGCGGTACGTGTGATAAATGGGAATGTACCAAGCTGGAGGCAGAAGATCTATTTGGGGACTACTAAAAAAGACCAGATAAGAGAGAGCAGGATGAACTGGGGCAAGAGTGACTTAGGATGCCTGGAGAGCAGAGGGAGTAAGGGAGGCTGGATCTGGAGTCTCGAACTCCATGTTTGTTCAGGTGTTGGTTTGGTAACAGAGAAGAGAGAATGAACACGGAAGTTCTAGCTGAATGACCAGAACCAGGTGATTTAATAAAAAGGGGCAAAAGTAAGGAAACCTGTTTGGAGAGAATGGTTGTTGGTTCTGCTCAGGACATAATGGAGTTGAGGGACTTGTGAGGCACCCAGGCACAGAACTGAGGCTCGGGCTGATGACCCAGGCTGGACACACAGGTGTGTGACGAAGCCGTCCTAGGAAACAGGTGGACCCCTGGAAACAGCTGCCATCTTCACATCAAGTGAGACTCTCAGGAGCACCAGCGTTTAGGGAGTAGACGAAGGAAGGGAGTGTGAAAGATGACCATACAATTGCAGCGGAGAAGAAAACATCAGGGCGGGGAAGAAGCCCCGTGAGGAGGCCACCTCCATACCCAAGGGAGGGCAGGGACTCAGAAAGAAGCGAGTGGGCCACATACAGCAGGTTGCCTGCCACACAAAAGGCTAATTTCTGAGAACTGAAGAGACAATATGATCTGGAAAGGAGAAGACATGGATGAGGTTTACAACAGCACATTTCTCAGAGCAAGATGGCAGAGGGGCCTGATGGCAGGAAGCAAGGTGAGCAGAGATTGAGCCAATGGAAAGGCCCAGAGGTGGCAGCCTTCCTGGAGCCTGGCCGTGAGGAGCCCAGGGTGAGGAGGGAGAGCGTAGGACATAGATGCTGTCCCTTCTGCCTTTGTTATTGTTGTTTTTTTTTGGGGGGGGGGAAGAGAGATGTAAGAATTTTCGCAGGCTTTAAGAACTGTACCAACACACAGTTGGAGGGAGGAAAAAAAGATGGCGGATGAGTAAGAAGCACGCAGAGAAACTCTCTAAAAGTTGCCATTGGACTACGGGAATATAGTGACCGGGGGAGCGCAGGAGGGGGGCAGATGCCTCCCCGGGACCCAGAAAAGTTCTGAAGCGTAGCTTGGAACCCCCGGCACCAGTGAAGGGTACTTTTCAACAAAGAAGGAAAAGACCGCGCACGCACCTTCTACCATCCCAGGAATCACGGCGGGACAGAAGCTCAAAGCTGCGGACACACGGTGACAGCTGGCGCCCAGGGAGCCCCCACGGAGGATCGCGGGACAGCGGCGGGGCAGGGGAGCGGCGGAGAATGGCGCTGGCCGGCGGTGAGTGTCTCTCAGCCACAGCTGTCCCGCGCCAGAGAGCGACTAGCCGGGCGCCATTGTGGGGGGTGCGGCGAAAATCAGAGCGGCTCGAAAACTGCTCTGGGAACTTGTGCTCCAGACAGGGCAGCGCGGCGCCTCTCAACCCCACGAAAGTGCGCTGAGGGCGGCGGGTGAAGGAGACTGGTCTCTCAGCCACACCTGTCCCGCACCAGAGAGCGACTGGCCGGGCGCCATTGTGGGGGGCGTGGCAAAAATCAGAGCGGCCGAAAGCAGTGCGCTGACAGCGGCAGGCGAAGGAGACCGGTCTCCGCCTGAACGTCCACGCTCTGCTCACTGCCCACCAGAGGGCGCTCCTGGCTCGCTGGGATGGACCTGCACGGAACAAGACTCTGTCATCACACAGTGCCTGCCTACAGCAGAGTCAACACCTGGAACTGATTATTTTTATTTTTTCTATATTTTTTTTTCTCTCTCATTAGTTTTTTGTTCTGGTGAAGGGGTTTTTATTTTTGTTTTTATTTTTGTTTTATTTTTATTTTGTTTTTATTTTTTTCTTTTGTGGGGTTTTATTTCTGTTTTATCTCTTTGCTTTGTTGTTTTTGTCTTCATTTTTGTTTCTGTTTGTCTATTTGCTCTTTCCTTCATTATTCTCTCTGGCTTTTATATGAATGTAAACAGCACCTCTAACCTCTTTGTGATTGTGGTTGTGATCTGTTCTTCCTTTTATCCTTTCCTTCTCTTTTTCCCACCAGTCCTCTGCACCAGGATCCACCAGGGATCCCTCTTGGTCCTCTAACCTTACATCTAATTCCTTCCTCTTCTCACAATACTCTATTTCCTCCTTAACTCATTTTAAATTTAAACTCCTGAGGGGAAAAATTGACATACTAAGGACTTGTATACTGCATATAATTTTTCTGGTGTGTTTTAGATTTTGTTATATAACCGCAACTCTACTTTATACAGCTAAAAGTGGTAAAAAACTGGTTAGCTCAGTCTGTCATTTTCTAGGCTGTGTTTGATGCTTCAGTTACCATTATAGCCAAATGTAAAATAATTGTTCTAAACAGCTTTCCTTCCTGATATTTCATGATTGAGATTGACTAAGGGACACAGAAAATACAGTGGCACAGTACCAAAGAATCAAGGACTGGGCCAAACAGGTAGCAACTTCGCATACCCAACGAATTGAAGAGGTAGGATCTGGCAGAAAGCTCAAAACCCAAAAGCAAGCTCCACTTGGAAGATACTGCAGAGAAGTAGTCATCTTCTAAGGATCTTGAACACTAGCAATAAAGTAACCTATCATAGGTAATTTACAAACATCACCCCAGGAATTAAAGAAAGAAAAGATGAGATGACACTTAAACAAGATGCAACCCCACACATCCAATTCACCAAAGGCAAACCTAGGGGGCAACGAGGTGGGACAATCCAAAAGCCACCCACCTGGCATATCTGAAGGGGTAACAACAAAACAATTGAATAAGGCTCTGGAAAAAATTAGAAATAATTTCACAGATAACTGCAGAGATAATGTCCACAATGAACACGATGCTTAAGGACACTATAGCTGATACAGACAAAAAAATAGATGAGCTTAAGAAAACTATAGAAACCATGAATGCTCAGCATAGGAAGGAAATGGAATCCATAAAGCAGATTCAAGCAGATATCCAAGAGAACAAAAATTCCATTGAAAGTATTTGTAGCAGATTAAGCCAATGTGAGGACAGGATATCAGATATAGAAGACAGGCTTGCAATTAGTGATCATGAAAAGAAAGAATTCTTAAAAACAGCAAGGGACCATGAAAAATCAATTCAGCAGCTGCTAGATGACTCAAAGATAAACAACTTAAGAATAATTGGAATAAATGAAAAAGCAGGAGATAGCATCAATGACATTAAAACCTTGTTCAAAGACATTATTAGGGAGAACTTTCCTGGAAGAGAAAAAGAATTTGACCCCCCAATAAGTGAAGCTTTTAGAACACCAACTAGACATGATCAAAAAAAAACTTCAGCCAGACATATCATAGTCAAGATCCCAGAAATTCAACAGAAGGGCAGAATCTTAAAAGCTGTTAGGGAGAAGAGACAAATCACCTATGAAGGAAAACCCATCAGAATCACAGCTGACTTTTCAGCACAAACCCTCAATTCAAGAAGAGCTTGGAATGACGTATTTCAAGCTCTAAAGGAAAATAATTTTCAACCCAGATTGATGTACCCCGCAAAACTATCTTTCAAAATTGATGGAGAAATAAAATACTTTCATGACAAAGAACATCTAAGAAAATTTATGACCACCAAACCAGCACTCCAAAATGTTCTGAAAGACATTCTAGAAAGAGATAGGAACCCCAACAGAAGGAATCCACCAGGCAGGGCAGATAATTAAATAGCAGGAAAGGGGAAAAACAAAGAGTGGGAACCAACAACAGGAAAATATCATGACAAGTATAAGTCAATACATATCAGTTTTAACCATCAATGTTAACGGTCTCAATTCACCAATCAAAAGGCACAGACTGGCAAAATGGATCAAGAAGCAAGATCCAACAATATGCTGTATACAAGAAACACATTTAATTCAAAAAGATATTCATAGACTGAAAGTCAAAGGATGGAAGACAATACTCCATGCAACAGGAACCCAGAAAAAAGCAGGGGTAGCTATTCTTTTTGCAGACAAAGTGAACTTCAAGCCAAGAAGGATTCAGAGAGATAAAGACGGTCATTACATCCTTGTAAAGGGAACAATCCAAGAGGAAGAGATAACGATCATAAATATATATGCATCAAATACCAATGCACCCAGCTATATAAAACAAGTACTAAAGGACATGAAAAATCAAATAAGCACTAATACAATTATATTGGGAGATCTCAATACTCCACTGTCACAAAAGGACAGATCAACTAGACAGAAAATCAATAATGAAATAATAGAACTGAACCAAACTTTGGAACAAATGGACTTAGTAGATGTCTACAGAGTGTTCCACCCCACAACATCAGAATACACATTCTTCTCAGCTGCACATGGGACGTTCTCCAAAATAGACCACATACTAGCTCATAAAACCTGCTTAAGTAAATGCAAAGGAATTGAAATTATCCCATGCATATTATCAGACCATAGTGCAATGAAATTGGAAATCAATGGCAAAAGAAATCACAAATACTCCCTAAACACATGGAAATTAAACAGCACCCTCCTGAACAACCAATGGGTCACCGATGAAATTAAAGAAGAAATTAGACAATTTCTAGAACTGAATGATAATGACAGTGCAACATACCGAAACTTATGGGATACAGTGAAAGCAGTCCTAAGAGGGAAATTTATAGCATTAAATACTTATATTAGGAAAATAGAGCAAGCGCAAATAAACAACTTAACGGCGAACCTCGAACTTCTAGAAAAAGAAGAGCAGGTTAAGCCAAAAGCCCGTACAAGGGAGGAAATTACAAAGATCAGAGCAGAAATTAATGTATTGGAGACTAAAAAAACAATACAAAGAATCAATGAAGCAAAAAGTTGGTTCTTTGAAAGAATAAATAAGATTGACAAACCCTTATCCAACCTTATTAAAAAAGGAAAAGAAAAGACTCAAATCCATGCAATTGAAAATGAAAAGGGTGATATCACGACGGACCCTGCAGAAATCCAGAAGATCATCTATACCTATTTTAAAAATCTATATTCTACTAAGATGGAAAATGCAGAAGAAATGGACAGATTCCTAGATTCGTATGAATTACCAAAGCTGAATCAAGGAGATTTAAAAATCCTAAATAAACCAATATCAACCAATGAAATTGAAGATGTAATTAAAAACCTCCCAACAAAGAAAAGCCCAGGCCCTGATGGATTCACTGCCGAATTCTACAAGAAATTTAGAGAAGACCTAACGCCACTACTTCTCAAACTTTTTAATGAAATTGAAAGAGAAGCAATACTCCCAAATTCATTCCTGGAAGCAAGCATTACCCTGATACCAAAACCAGAGAAGGACCCAACTAAGAAAGAGAACTACAGGCCAATCTCCCTAATGAACATAGATGCAAAAATCCTTAATAAGATACTGGCAAACATCTTTAATAAATGCTGCTGGAAAAACTGGCTCTACACATGCCGAAGATTAAAACTAGATCCATATCTTTCACCATGCACTAAACTAAATTCAAAATGGATCAGAGATCTAAATATTAAAACAGAAACATTAAATCTGCTGGAAGGTAGGATAGGTAAAACCCTTGGAGACATTGGTGTAGGCAAAGACTTTATTCATAAAAACTCAACCGCACGGGAACTATCCCAAAGAATCAATAACTGGGATCTCATCTTATTAAAAAGCTTTTGCACAGCAAGAGAAACCACCAACAGAGTGAAGAGACAACCCACAATGTGGGAAAAAATGTTTGCCAGCTGTTCCTCAGACAAAGGATTACTATCGAGAACATATAAAGAACTCAAAAAAATCAGACCTCCCAAATTTAAAGACCCACTCCAAAAATGGGCATCTGAGATGAATACACATTTCTCAGATGAAGAAATACTAATGGCAAATAAATATACAAAAAAATGTGCAACATCACTAGTCATTCGAGAGATGCAAATTAAAACAACACTGAGATACCATCTCACCCCAGAAAGAATGGCTACTATAAAGAAATCAACTAATAACAAATGCTGGAGGGGCTGTGGGGAAAAAGGAACCCTTCTTCACTGTTGGTGGGAGTGTCGACTGGTACAGCCACTGTGGAAGTCAGTGTGGAGATTCCTCAGAAAACTAGGGTTGGAGGTCCCATTTGACCCAGCTATTCCCCTTCTGGGCATCTTCCCAGAAGAATTAAAAACATCGGACCACAGCGATATATTTGCACCCATGTTTATAGCAGCACAATTTGTAATAGCCAGATCTTGGAAACAACCCAAATTCCCATCAACTGAGGAATGGATAAGAAAGATGTGGTATTTTTATACAATGGAGTACTATTCAGCCATAAAGAAGGATAAACTGGAGACTTTTATAGGTAAATGGATGCAACTGGAGAAAATACTCATAAGTGAAATAAACCAGAAGCACATGTGTAAGCATCATATTATCTCTCTAGTATGAGAAACTGAAAGAGTAAATAAGATCCAAAATGTACAATAGACATGGTGAATCAAAAAGAAACTGGTCAAAAGGAAAGAGAGACTGGAATAGGGAAAAGAAAGAAGGGAAAGGGAAAAAAAAATTGTATATATATATATATAAGATGGTTAAGATAGATACACTACCATTTTTACTTAGTTCATTGAAGAGTAAGGTTTGTGCCAATAATGTTTGGACAATTGAATGCTAATGTCTGGTGTCCTGAATAACTAACTTAAAGATTGTAATACGTAATGTATTAACCATTGTTACCCTCCTATTATGTTGGTTTGAAAATTTGTTCTTCTTTTGATTTGTTTTGTTTTTTCTTCTCTTTAAAAAAAAAAAAAAAAAAAAGATACTGGCAAACAGAATCCAACAAATCATCAAGAAGATTATACACCATGACCAAGTTGGATTCATCCCAGGGATGCAGGGATGGTTCAACATACATAAATCAATAAATGTAATACACCATATTAACAGAACCAAAGACAAAAATCACATGATCATCTCAATAGATGCAGAAAAAGCTTTTGACAAAGTCCAGCACCTTTTCATGATAAAAACCCTACAGAAAATTGGAATAGAGGGTCTTTATCTCAACCTGGTAAAAGCTATCTATGACAAACCAACAGCCAATATTATACTAAATGGCCAAAAACAGAAAGCCTTCCCTCTAAAATCAGGAACAACACAAGGATGTCCACTGTCCCCACTCTTATTCAACATAGTTCTGGAAACTTTAGCCAGACCAATTAGACAAGAGAAAGAAATAAAGGGAATAATGATTGGAAAGGAAGAAGTTAAATTATCATTATTTGCAGATGACATGATACTCTACACAGAAGACCCCAAAAACTCCACTAAAAAACTGCTAGATTTAATAAGCAAATTCAGTAGTGTAGCTGGATACAAAGTCAATACTCAGAAGTCAATAGCCTTCCTGTACACAAATAACAAACTTACTGAAAGAGAAATTAGGGAAACAATACCTTTCACAATAACATCCAAAAAAATGAAATACCTAGGAATCAACCTCACAAAGGATGTAAAAGACCTATACACTGAAAACTACAGTACTCTGAAAAAGGAGATTGAAGAGGATATCAGAAAATGGAAAGATATCCCTTGCTCCTGGATAGGAAGAACCAATATAGTGAAAATGGCCATACTCCCAAAATTGTTATACAGATTTAATGCAATTCCAATCAAAATTCCAACAGCATATCTCACAGAACTAGAGAAAACAATCCTAAAATTCATTTGGAATCAGAAGAGACCTAGAAGAGCAAAGGCAATTCTGGGCAACAAACTCAAGGCAGGGGGCATCACAATCCCTGACTTGAAATTATACTATAAAGCTACTGTGATAAAAACAGTGTGGTACTGGCAAAAAAACAGACCTGAAGATCAATGGAACAGATTAGAAGATGCTGAAACAACCCCAGACATACTAAGCCACCTTATCTTTGACAAAGGTGCCAAACACATTCGCTGGAAGAAAGATAGCCTCTTTAATAAATGGTGCTGGAAAAACTGGCTCTACACATGCCGAAGATTAAAACTAGACCCATATCTTTCACCATGCACTAAACTAAATTCAAAATGGATCAGAGATCTAAATATTAAAACAGAAACATTAAATCTGCTGGAAGGTAGGATAGGTAAAACCCTTGGAGACATTGGTGTAGGCAAAGACTTTATGAATAAAAACTCAACCGCACGGGAACTATCCCAAAGAATCAATAACTGGGATCTCATCTTATTAAAAAGCTTTTGCACAGCAAGAGAAACCACCAACAGAGTGAAGAGACAACCCACAATGTGGGAAAAAATGTTTGCCAGCTGTTCCTCAGACAAAGGATTACTATCGAGAACATATAAAGAACTCAAAAAAATCAGACCTCCCAAATTTAAAGACCCACTCCAAAAATGGGCATCTGAGATGAATACACATTTCTCAGATGAAGAAATACTAATGGCAAATAAATATACAAAAAAATGTGCAACATCACTAGTCATTCGAGAGATGCAAATTAAAACAACACTGAGATACCATCTCACCCCAGAAAGAATGGCTACTATAAAGAAATCAACTAATAACAAATGCTGGAGGGGCTGTGGGGAAAAAGGAACCCTTCTTCACTGTTGGTGGGAGTGTCGACTGGTACAGCCACTGTGGAAGTCAGTGTGGAGATTCCTCAAAAAACTAGGGTTGGAGGTCCCATTTGACCCAGCTATTCCCCTTCTGGGCATCTTCCCAGAAGAATTAAAAACATCGTGCCACAGCGATATATGTGCACCCATGTTTATAGCAGCACAATTTGTAATAGCCAGATCTTGGAAACAACCCAAATGCCCATCAACTGAGGAATGGATAAGAAAGATGTGGTATTTTTATACAATGGAGTACTATTCAGCCATAAAGAAGGATAAACTGGAGACTTTTATAGGTAAATGGATGCAACTGGAGAAAATACTCATAAGTGAAATAAACCAGAAGCACATGTGTAAGCATCGTATTATCTCTCTAGTATGAGAAACTGAAAGAGTAAATAAGATCCAAAATGTACAATAGACATGGTGAATCAAAAAGAAACTGGTCAAAAGGAAAGAGAGACTGGAATAGGGAAAAGAAAGAAGGGAAAGGGAAAAAAATTGTATATATATATATATGAGATGGTTAAGATAGATACACTACCAATTTTACTTAGTTCATTGAAGAGTAAGGTTTGTGCCAATAATGTTTGGACAATTGAATGCTAATGTCTGGTGTCCTGAATAACTAACTTAAAGATAGTAATACGTAATGTATTAACCATTGTTACCCTCCTATTATGTTGTTTTGAAAATTTGTTCTTCTTTTGATTTGTTTTGTTTTTTCTTCTCTTTAAAATAAAAAAAAAAAAAAAAAGAACTGTACCAAAAGAGAGGATTACATTTTGGAAATCTGTAAACAAGAAGAAAAAATAAAAGAGCAAGGTTTACAGGAAGGTGAGAGAAGACAGGTCGAGAGCGCAGACGGCAGTGCGGAGAACCTGGAGGGCTCAGCTCCACATAAAGAAGAGCAGTGGGAACGATCGCAGGAACTCTGAGCACTTCTGACGTGCCAGGCATACTTTGGTTCATTTACAAAGAAAATAAATCTACCATGTATCTGCATATTAACTCATTTAATCATCCTAACTATCCATGCAGCAGTACCTTAGTCAGAGTCAAGATCAGGTCAGAAAGCCCCGAGGTGAAGAACACACACACAACGTACTGAACCCTTTGCAGACCTCACCGCTCCTCAGAGGGAAACTAACACACAACCCCCATGTCTGCAGGGGCCCAAGGGCCCCCCTCTCTCCCTGCAGCTCACTCCACCAACCAGCACCCCACTCTACTCAGGCTTCTCCCCTCCTACCCTCCCCGAGACCTTTGTGCCTGAACTCACCTTCACTGCAGCTTGCACCCTACTTCCACTCACCCATCACCCCTGGCATCCATTCCAACAGCCCAAACATCACTGCCCTAGGGCCATACTCCAGGTGTTTATTTCTTACAGCAATTTCTGATTAATGGTCCAGGCTCCAGAACTACAATTCTTTTTTTTAATCTTTTTTTTTTTAATGTGGGTACTGGGAGTCGAACTCAGGACCTCGTGCTTGCCAGGCAGGCACTTACACCACTGAGCCATCTAACCAGCTCCAAACTACAATTCTTGAAGCCAAATCTTGGCTCCAACCTTCAGTGCTGATCGGGCTCAGAACGAGTTACTTCACCTTTCTGTACCTCAGTTTATTGATCTACCAAATGGGGACACCAACGGGGCCTTCTTCAAAGGATTACTGAGAAAATTAAATAAAATACACAAGTATACAACACAGTCCCAGGTATTCTACAGGCACTAAATGAATTGAGACTGGGTCCTTTTTTTTTATACTATCTGTAGCTACAGTAGCATTTGTCACTGTTTTATTTGCACAAATAATTGTACAATTTTTTTTCAGATCCTCACACCTTGATCACAAAATCTATGAGGGTATGGGTTGATCTATCTCTTTCTGCATTATAGGAGACATGATAAAAATACAGTGAATGTTTAAATTTTTTAAAATTATAATACTAAAAGACACATTGCCATTAATCCCCCTCCCTCGCCCCCTTGTTCTTGCCACTTTCTGAAGCAGTTCTGGAAGTCCTCTTTTGTGTGTATCTTTGGTTGGGCTGTCGTCACTGCCTTGATGTCTTAAATGGATTGAAATGGATTAAATGGATTGAAAACCTTCACTTCTCATGGTCATTTTGACGATGAAGAAGAACAGAAGGCACACGGTGCCAGATCTAGTGAACAAGCTGATGACGACACACTGAAATGTGTTTATGAGCCCGCCTTCCTTGGATGGCACTCGGCAGCAGCATTCACTGTGTTTTTGATCATACCTTGTGGAGACATGAAAGACAATTTCAGGACTGCTTCAGAAAGTGGCAATAATGATGGGATAAATGTGTTGGAAGTGAGGGGGAAGTGAGGATTTTGAGGGGGATTAATATCAAAATATCTCCATACCTTGTGGAGACATGAAAGACAATTTCAGGACTGCTTCAGAAAGTGGCAATAATGATGGGATAAATGTGTTGGAAGTGAGGGGGAAGTGAGGATTTTGAGGGGGATTAATATCAAAGTGTCTTCTACTGTAATAAATTATTTTTAATTTAAACATTCACATGTATTTTGATCACACCACATACTCTCAGGGACCAGCAGGAACTAAGCCACCGAGGAGTATTTGTAGAGAAAATTGAACTTATTGACCACAAGTACTAAGGGGGATAGAAAGACAGTGATTGATATGATGCCCCAAGGGGACCAGACTTGGAAGGAAGCGAAGTCTGAAGGAGGCTTGGTGACTTCGGAGAAGAGAGTGGAAAAACAGAAGAGGAAGCAAGTTCTAAGACTGCAAGAACATTAGCAGAGATTGTCAAGGGTTTGAACTTCACCATCCCTGATCAAAAAAGGAAGGATATGTGTTATCCGCACTAGCGACATGATGCTGACACAGGATGGCACGCTCGTTAAGGTCTAGGCAACTTCTCATGCACACAGGCCCATCTGGAGTCCCTAAAGCCAGCCAGGCCAGGTGTGCATCTGCTGCTGGCCCTGACCTCTGCAGGTGCAGGAAAGGGCCTGGATGCCTTCATCCTAAAGTGAGGAAGGTGAGAACTCCCTACCGAGGTTGGATGGATAAATTAAAATATACACATAAAGTTTGAGGTACGTGGTAGGTATTCAATGAGCAGTACCTGCTCTTACCATTATAGTGATTATTCATGCAGAGTAGATGCATTCCTGAGTGATTATATGCAAATCAGCCAATGATTAAAATGCACCGCTGTGTCTGGTCCATAAATGAATCTTACAGTAAAGCCTTTTGTAAGACATAAAATTGCCCTGTGAAGGATTGCCCCCCAACTGTTTAATTTGTGTCATTCTTTCATGAGTGCTGGGGGACCGTAATGCACAATACAGGACTACATGGTTAGCACCCGTGGGCGAGAATGTGCACCTGTGGCAGGCGTCCCAGTCCCACCTGGGCCAATCACCAGAAAACAATCACTGTCATTCATTCCAGAGACCAGAGCTGAGGAGAGGTCCTCCAGGTGACAGAATACTCATTTCTCAGGTTTGCCCATGTAGGTGTGGCAGCATCTGAGCAGGTAATATTGGGCAGTGCATTACAAAATCTGAGTTCAAATCTTGACTCTACCACTTTCTCATTTGTGGACTTAACATAGTTAATTAGTCTATTTGTGTTTTAGTTTTTTATCTGTGAAATGGGGTTAACAATACCCATCACATAGTATGATTGGGAAGAGGAGATCAAATAATGCAATGCAAAGAGTGCCTAGCACATATTAGAAGTTAATAGAGGGCAGGCATTTCATTTGCATTCATTAGTGAGCCCCATGCAGACATAGACTGAGATGTGAGAAGTGAGAATCCCAGGCAAAGAGTCATTTGAGTTTGCAAGACTTTTGGTAATAGAGGATGGAAACCTCGGTCCTTGGAACAAGCAGGAAGTGGTAGCACCAGATATATTAAGTAAGCCAGGATATTTAATATATAGGCTTTTTTAAATACCTGCTTGCTCTTAGAACTTAGCAAAGTCTTTTCAAAGACCCATGTTGCCAGAGTAGACACAGGGGTGCCTAGGAAGGCATTTGTGCCTAGCTGGGACTGAAGAAAAGAAGCATGGTGAGCCACCTGTTTGGGTCAGTGTGCTGCGACACCCAAAGCTAGAGAACCCCAGGCATGCCTGTTGGCTGCGTTGGTTGGGGGTCCTCCCATATGGAGGTCCTCCAGTGCTAATATCCAGGGGATTGAGCTTGAAATCATAAGGAAGGTTTTTCTACTAGAACTTCACAGTTACATTTCATAGAGATGGTTTACTTAAGACACACTTAAATCTGTCAAGGACTTCTTTTCTTCTCACCTAATCAGCGGATGGATAAAGTGAGGAAAATGAGCCACAGGACCGTTATCTACAGAAGGGCAGTGTGGGTGACCTCAGCTCCTCCTCTTGCTCTGTTCCAGCAAGCTGGGCGAATCACCAGCAACACACAGCCCACACCTGCAGCCCCCATGGGGCTGAGCCAGGCGATCCTCTCCTGGGGCTGCCTCTCTAAAGGTCCACGGCCAGTGTGGCCTCTCAGTCGCTGGGAGACGGTCCAGCTGGGACCTCGGGCACCACACTCAGCTCTGCCCTGAACTTCCCCTGCCCTCCACCCAACTTCAATTTCATTTTGATCAGAATCATAAAAGACATTTCCAGCAGGGCAAGGGATCACAGTGAGCATGGAGGAAACATCATTTCAGGGTAGGAGTAGGTGATGTGACATCTGCCCCCATGGTCCTCAGTCATCTTTGGGAGGACAGAAATCTGCAAACAGATGCCTTGCTGTGAACGGGTTCTGCTGAAAAGAGCAAATTCTGGGAACACTGAGCTCATCAGCCCTGAAACCTTTCCAACCCTTGTCCCCGGCCCCTACCACTGGGAAGCGTGCTTCCCAGACTTAGGGGCCCTCTAAGGCATTGTTCCATTATCTGCGTATTCCAGGGGTATACTGCAGGGTTGGAAAGATCATATTATTAAAATTAGTGGATAATATTAATTTACTCATTCAGAAATGCAACCATCCAGAACATAGGCCTATGCAAAGAAGAATTCTGAATCATAAATAAGTGTCAAAAAATCCTGGCCCTAAAGGAGGGGTGATTCTGGGCTGCTAGCAATTATCAATATTGTCATCAAAGGAGTGGTTGCATGAGTATTTATTTTGTAAAAATTCATGGAAATAGCACCTGTGGTTTGCTTGCTTGACTCTGTGTTACAGCTCATCTCAGTTGTTTTTAAAAGTTTGTAGAAATGCTCCTGTCCTAGGGCCGGTGAGATGGCTCAGGGGCATAAGCGCCTGCCCGGCAAGCGCGAGGGCCAAAAGGGGCCGGTGATATCGCTCAGCGGCATGGGCGCCTCCTGGCGTGCGAGGTCCTGAGGTCGACCCCCGGTACCCACAGGAAAAAAAAAAAAAAAAAAAAGAAATGCTCCTGTCCTAGAATTACAAAATTTTATTTATAAGAAAAACCACCAGCTCTACCCTAGGAGCCTATTTACCTTTGCTTTAGATAAAATGTAAACAGTGAGTTACACAATTTTCTGGTCATCAACAGTTGTTAAAATGAAAGTCACTGGATATAAAGATAGGGCAGTGGTGGTTCTGCTAGTCTCAGGTATATGCACAATGTGAAAAATCTGGCATGAAGAAGGGGATAGAGAAAATAGAGAGGACAGAACCCCAAAACGGACAAATCAGAGTCAAGAAGACACAAAGTAGCCATAGCAGGCTCCTTGGTATAGAAGCAAATGGTTCTATAAAAAAGCATTGAAGCTGGGCTCCCCCAGACAGCAAGTGGGGGCTGATGGGCACCTCAGAGTAGCGTGTGCACTTAGTGTGCACCAGGCCGGGTCTAATCCATAGCACCAAAAAAGAAAAAAAAAGTCTATAGTGATTTCTACACACCAAACCTTGAACTTATATATAGTAACATGTTTAATCCTTCTGCTAACCCAATGAGACAGAGAATGTTGTTATCACCATATTTAACAGCTGAGAAAACTGAAGTGTTGGGAAGTTAAATAATTTACCCGAAGTCATGAAGTGGCAGGGCCCTCAATCCAAGCATTTGGTTTAAGACTTTATGCTTTTAGCTGCAGTACTGATCTCATCTGGGATATGAAATTACATAATAGATGAATTTTTCATTTATCTAAAATAAATAATGTGTGGGTGAGGATGTGAAATCACCTCACCAGGGTAAGTGCTAGAAATCAGAATTACAATGTTTTTATCTAGTTGTCAGATTTATTGAGATGAAACTTATACATAATAAAATGTACCCACTTTATTATTGAGACATAATTTATGTATAATAAAATGTACCTATTTTAAGTGTACTGGTCACTGAGCTTTGACAAATGTGTATCTCATATACATCGTAACTAGAATCTAAATAAAGACACAGAATAATCCCATCCATACAGAGTTCCCTCTTGTTCCTTTGGAAGGTCCCAGACCCAGGTAATCATCGATTTGTTTTTTCTCAGTATTAATTTTGACTGTTCTTGAATTTCATGTAAATGAAATCATACTGGATACCCCTTTTGTGTCCTATTTTTTTCTACTCAGCATATTTTTAAGATTTACCCATGTTATTATATATGTATCAATAGTTCATTCCTATTCAATGTTGAGTAGAGTTCCATTGTTTAAATATTTGCAATTGTCCATTTTCCACTTGGATATAGAAGTTCTTTCTGTTTGAGGGCCATTATCAATAAAGCTACTATTTTCAGACACCCATCTTGATAAGGCTTTTTGAGTAAATATCTCAGAGTAGAATTATTGGGTCATATTTTAAATATATGTTTAACTTCATGAGAAGCTACCGACCTGTTTTCCGAAGTTGTTGTCTCATTTTATATGGCCACCAGCAATGCATAAGAATTCAAGTTAGTCCACAGACATTCCAACACTTGAGATTGTCAGGTTTAGTTTTAGCCAAGCTACTTAGTATATATTATGCTTTCTGGTTTTTTTTTTTTGTGTGTGTGAGTGTGTGATATTGAGCACATTTTATTGACCATTTATACATATTCTTTTGTTGGCCATTTTTAATTTTTTAAATGTTTACATATTTTGAATTGCAAGAGTTCTGGATATAAATGTTTGTCGGATATATGTAATGTGAATACTTTCAGCCTGTGGCCCATAGGAAAAGAAGTGCTGGATACTTAATTTTCTCCATAAGAAAATACATAGGTTGTACCTTGAAAAGGGAGTGAAAGTTCAGCAAATGGGAAAAGGCAAGAATAAGCATAATGATAAATAAAATTTAAAAAAACAGACATTCTAAATACAAGCTAGGTTCAAGGTCAGGGGTGTACAGAGAAAGGTAGAAAGGCAAGCTGGAGTGAGGTCGAGGAGAGTGGTACCCCCAGGATTGGGAATTTGTGTATATTTATATATGCATCAGGAAGCCAGAAAGGCCTTCTGACACACAGCTGATGTAGTCAAATTTCTCCTGTAGGAAAAGACTTTAAAAGTAACCAATAAGAGAGTTTTAAAGGTCAAATAACAAAAGTAAAGAGGCCAGTTAGGAAACAATTTCAATATTCCAAATGATAGGAAAATGAGGTCTCGAACCAGAGTAATAAAGGAAGTTACAATTTGTGGAATTCAATCAATAGACCTTGGAAACTATTGGAGAATAGGCATGGGGGCTTAGATAGTGAGGGCTCTGATGATCCAATTTGGGTAACTACCAGAGAGATGATGCTGTCCCCCAACTCAAGAGGGCAAGAGTCAGAGCCACTTTTCAGAAACATGAATCAGGAATGGACTTGTGAACCTGACATGGTGGCACAGGCCCATAGTCTCAGTCACTTGGAAGGCTGAGATGCGAGCAGTGCTCCCGCCTAGGAGCTGGAGACCAGCCCGGCCAACATAGTGGGACCCCAACCTAGAAAACTAAGGAGAAAAAAATTGACTTGTGTGTCTGGGTGGCCATGCCTATCCCAAAAGAAGCTGAAATGTTTTATTATGCATGGAGGAATGAGTTTAGAGATATGAATATGGGTCATTGCCCTCTGAAAGGAGAAGATTCTTGAGACTGTGGAAATAGAATCAGTTTGACAGAGAATGAAGAAAACAAAAGGAAAAATTCAGCAAAAGGGTTGGAGGAGGAACAGAAATAGGTTTAGGAAACTGAGAAAAAAAGTAGCTTTAAAAGTATGAAGAAAACCAAAAATTCAGGCTATAAATGCCTCAGGAAATGTCAACACTGGTTCTCAAATGCTTCAAAGAGGTAGAGTATTTGGAACCATTGAGAAAAATGTGTGTTATGCTCAACATACTCTATTTAAGGAGGAGGAAAAGTGTGCCATATTTTTTGAATTTTCTTTTTATGTGCTGTATATTTTTATACCATAATCGAATTAAAGTAGTAAGCTTGAGTTAGCTTGTAAAATCATTTACATGAGGAAAATTGTGGAATTCCCTGATGGCAGATGAATCAGTGGAGTGGTTTTCAAATTCATTTTATTCAACTAGATACCCTTCTTTCAAACCAACCTTTATGGAGAAGTCCAATTTCTAAAACAAATAGAAGAAAATCTGCTGTGATTATAGATAATGGCATGGCAGTAGAGCCTCACTACATTCTGTGTCTGTACGATTGGTCAATGGATGATGGTTAAAGATTGCTTAACAGAGAGAGAGAGAGACGGAGACAGAGATGGGTGGGGAGCAGAAGCCCTGTAAAAGGTAGCCATTATGAGAGCAGGAGTGTTATTATCTCTCTGGCTCACCCACTGCCCAAAACAGTGCCTAGCATCACTTAGCACTAAATAAGCACTGCTGAATGAGTGAATTTAGGATCTCAGTAGTTATATAATAGAAAACAACTGACATTTATTGACTCTCTACTCTGTTCAGAGGGTGGGCTATTTTTACCTATGTGAATTTAATGTAGATGATATCAATCGCAGAATAATGTATTATTATCCCCTTTGTACACATAAGAAATGACAGATTGAAGAGTTTCACCCAAGATACATAAATTGGCAGTCCCAGAAATCCAGCCCATAGGCATTTAGTATCAATGCATACCATTTTTTTCCTGCACCACCACGTTGGACCACCCTTCCCATTGAACTCATAGGTAATACCTGGCCTCTGATAGTTGCACTCAAGTTGTTTGACCCCCAGATGAGAAACCATTTGTACCAGATGACAGAAGGCACAAGTGAGAAAGGATGGAAAAGAGTAAAGCGGTGGTAATAACTCAGTTGTTCTTGCTCATGGCATTGTTGTTGAGGATGAAAAGCCTGGGGCTAACTCAGTACAGAGCAAAAAGCACTAAGCTTTTATACATGCTCCCACCCTCGCAAAGACCAGTGCAGTAGTGCTACGGATTCTGTGGGCCAAGTCAGCATTCATGCATTTGCAACAGGATGTCTTGTGGGTCCTTCACCGTTGTATCAGTTATCTATTGATATTTGAAAAACCATCCAGAAACAGAGAATTAAGAGATAAACCATTTTCTAATATCACAAGTCTGTGGGTGGGTGGTTTGGACTGAGATCTGCTGGATAATTTGGCTAATCTGAGCCGGATCTGGCTGATCTTGGCAAAGCATGCACCTGCATTGGTGATCAGTTGCTGCGTTGGTGTATTCATTTGCTAGGGCTGTCACAACAAAATGCTACAGGCTAGGCAGCTTAAACAGGAGACCAAGGTGTCAACAAGGTTGATTTCTTCTAAAAATTCCTATCCTCGGCTTATATATGTTCATCTCCCTTTGTCTTCATATGGGTCTCTTTCTCTCTGTATATATATGTCTATATAAACCTCCTCTTCCCATAAGGATGATATCAGTCATATTGTATTAGGACCCAACCTAAACACCTCATTTTAACTTAATTACCTCTTTTACAGAATTTAGCTGGACATAGTAGCACATACTTGTAATCTCAGCTACTCCGGAGGCTAAAGCAGGATAATCAAATTCCAGGCCAATGTGGGCAATTTACCAGACCCTATCTCATAAAGAAAAAATAAATAAATGGAAAGAGTGGGAGATATACCTCAATATACCTCTCTGCATTCAATCACTGAGTCATGAGCAAAAAAGAATATCTCCAAATACTGTTAAATTGTGAGGATATAGGGTTTAGGATTTCAACGTATGAATTAGGGGGAGGATGCATTCAGCCTGTAACAGTCACCTGGTGTGTGAGTGGTCTTGGAAGTTTCCACTAGAAGGGCTCATCCACATTCCACATAGTCTCTCATCCTCCAGCGGATTAGCCTGGGTCGCTCCCTTGAAAGCGGTTACAGCATCCTGAGAAACAGAGAATACAGGACCTCTCTAGCCTTGAGCTCAGAACCAGCAGAACATTACTTCTGCCACATTCTGTTGGCCAAAGCAAATCATACAACCAGGCCAAATTCAAGGAGTGGAGAATTTGGTCATTCTTGCAATCTATGACAACCATTTACCTTTCTCTCCACTCCTGCACCCAAGGGAAAGCCATCGTCTCACCAGCCCCCTCCTCACACTAGCATTCCTTTTGGGGCTTCTCCCCTGACTCTGATTCTTACCTAGACCTTCTTTATTGTCTCCTTCTTCTACGTCAGAAGGGGTTCTGGTGAAACCACTCATCCTGAGACCAGAGGAGTAGTGGATGGTGGTGACTCTCCTAAATATAACTGCATTTTCCTAGAAACATAAGTCTGAAGCTACACAGCGGAGCACCAAGGCAGGCTTTCTGGCAGCAACAGGGAGTGCGATAAATTTGGGCAAGCCTGTGAAAAGCTCTTCTCTACATGAAACAAGAAAAGTCTATTGTTTGCTTTTTAGTTTCTGCAGGCCATGCACATAGCTCCACATCCAGAGGCCATTCAATAAACACTCATCAAGAGCTCTAAAGTCTATGTGAGGGTGAAATCTTAAAGTCTTTTCATGGAAGAACACTTAGAATAATCTAGGAATCAGAGGAGCTGAGCCCCAGGCCATTCTTAGCTACCACCTGGTGCTTTGACCTTACACAGGCTATTTTTAGCTTCTCTGAATCCCAATTGTTTTCTCATTTGCAAAATGAGAGATTTGTTAAGACCATCTCCAGGATAGCTTCCGGTTCTGATTTCCTATGAATTCTAATAAAATCTTCATCGGATGAGAGGAATGGTCCACCCCGTCCCTCCCTAGCCAGTCAGCCCAGCACTGCATTCACTCCATAAGCATAGCTCATGCCTGACTCGCATTTAGTCTGGGGCTCTGAACTAAATGAACGTTACAACAGCCAGCCAGAATGGGTCACCAGCTGTCCTAGATTTTCTAGATTCTTGTAAGTGACTCTGGGGAGATAATAAGACTATTAAGTTTAAGAGAAATTGCTGATGGATTCTATTCTCCAAATATTTTCTGCCTCCCAGAGTAGCTCAGTAATGAGGCTCTAAGAGGCTGGAGTTCTTTGTTCTCTGACTCTCAGCTCTGTTTCTCCAAGCAACAACCGTCTAGTATGTGTTTCTCTCTGTATGGATTGAACTGCCGTCCACTGTATACATTTTCTCTATATACACAATACATCTGTCTGCCCTGGATATACACAGCCATCTTCCAACTGTAAACACCAGTCTGTGTATACAATGTGGGTGGGTGAGATTTGGACCTGACCAGGACGAGGCCACGCACCTTTATATTTCATGGCCCTGTCTTAACAATCTGTCATTATAGCAAATGTGAAAAAAATAAACAGGAACAGGACTCTTTTTTTTTCCCCCAAACTCAACATCAAAAGTTACTGAGTGATTTTCACTGTGCAATAGCCAGAGGTAGTGTTAACAGGAGCAGCTCTAAGCTCTCCTTACTGCATGGAAAGTAGTTCGTATGCTTTATCATCTCTTAGGACCTGTCAAGCTTGGTTAGTGGGGTGGACATGGATTGCCTCAAACGGCATTTGCTATTCATTTGTTTTCCAAACACACCACACCTTCCCGGGAAGGTTAATCCCAAGAGATAAAATGTTTGGAGGTTGATGAGGGGCTCAGCACGTCTCCCCCTTTAAAGCCAAGTCTCCAACGGAAAAACAGGAACTGGGTTCAAGGGCGGCTTACCTATCTGAGCAAATTTAAGCTTTATTTAAGCTTCTGCTCAATATTAACTGCGAGTGAAAAATATATTTTTTTAGCAGCAAATGTATTCCTGTTCGAAATTTGGTTGTTTCTCCAGTTACCTCGAGGCTCCAAAAGTCAGCATCTCAAATCACCAAGCCTGCACTGCCTGTGTCCTGAGAGATATCTGGTGGCATGGGATTCCAGGGGGTTCTCCGGAGGCCTGGAGCATTCCTGCAATGCCAGGTCATTGCCCTGAGAAATATTAGCATGGCAATGAAGAACATATGCCCAGAACAGTTCAGGACAAGATCAAAAGGTGAACCAAAAAAGGGGCAGTACCTATTTATGTTTCCAGTCTCCCCGGCACTGGTGGTGGGGAAAAGGGTGCAAATAGATACAGAAAAATGAAGAAAGTGGGGAGGGAAAGGAGGCAGCATACCCCTGTCTCTGGAAGGTGAAGAATTAGCCCTGCGGTAACTTGAGGGTAATGCCAAGCAGGATACAACTGAGTGTTTACATAGAGTGGATGGCAACGCACTACTCTAGAACTTTAGGAATTTCAAGAAGGCAAAAAACTTTAGGATAGTGAAGGGGAAGGGAGTACAGGTAGAATTCTAAGAGGGTCCCCAAGATTCCCACCCTCTGGTGGGCCTGTCCTCTGTAACCCAGCAACTGCAAGCAACAAAGTTGCACCTGTGGGGCTCATAAGCTGTGTTCCAGAGAGGAGGCAAGCTGGACGCCACCATGACCTCAATCTTGTGAGACCCTGAGCGAAGGACCCACTGTGTCCAGAATCTCAGTCTGCAGTAACCAGGAAACAACCAATGTGTACTGTTTTCAGCCACTAAGTTGTGGTCATTTGTTACAAAGCAATAGAAAACTAGTCCACGAGGATTCTCAGAGCAGAAGTAGCTTGAGTCAGGCCTGGAGGAAGATATGGGCAACTTGAAGAGATTCGCGACGGTAGGAAATAGGTATGCTGTGGAGAAAGAGGAGGATCATGGAAACCAGGGCCCTGCGGTAACTGTAGGCACAGTCGCACAGGTAGGATATGCATAGGATGACATTACAGGGAAGGAGACCGTCTGATTTCTCATTTCGTGGCAGGCAGCATCCTCACCTGGTTATCAGGCCCACTGTGCAGAAGAAAACTGAGACCACAGATGTGCACTGACATCTGGGCTTTGACATCTAATTAAAGAAGGCGGAGTCAGCTTTCTGAAGGGAAAATCTGATTGAAATAGATGAAATAATTTTTGTTTCCATAACTTACAAAGTAAAAATCCAAATTCTCCAACCAGCACCTGAGGTCCTTCCTTTCCCTTTCATCACTGTACCTGTGACCCTCGAGCCAAGCCAAATGATACACATAAACACACACACACACACACACACACACACACACAGAGCTACTCACCCACACAGCTTCCCATCCCAAGCTGGCTCACTCATGGGCCCTCCATTTCTCCTTTAATACTCTGTTCTAAAGCAATTCCCCTCCTACATCCCTATTAACACCCCAGTACGAGCTCCCTTCAGCAGTCCTATAAGACACTGAACAAACCTCTGTTAGCACTAAATATTAATCATAGCAATAATAACAGTAAAGAAATAATATTAATAATTGTTCACACTTATTAAGTGAATATCTAAAGCCATAGGTAGCTATGTCTTTTTGCCCCCAATATCCTGTTGTGTTTTCCTCCTATTTTTGATGAGTTTATGTGCTTTTCCACTAAGTATTGAATCTCTCAAAGACAAGGATGATGACTTTGTCATCTTTGTATCCCCCAGGGCTTTGCACAGAGTAGGAGGCACTCAAAATATATTTAATACATGAGTTAAAAGAGTCAAAAGTAGGGCTAGAATTCAGGTCCCTGGATCACAGAGCAGGGTTACTTTCCATCCCAAGCATCATGATAAAATGAATGCAGAAGGGCTTTGTAGAGCTGCAAAATGCCATGTGAATAGAGGGCAGCAGATGCCAAGCCAACCCCCCCTTTCCGTGTCCCTCTTATCTCCTTCCAGCCTCCTGCTGCCAAAACAATTTTAGATTATATGAAAGCTCATCAGTCGTGCTCACCTAGCCCAGAAACTTAGAAGTATAAAAACCAATGCACCTATGTCCATGAACAGTGGGGTGTATCATGAAAACAGATGCCAGGACAAAGGGGTGTCCAGGGAGCAGGGCATGGTGGTATGCACACGTGCAGAGGATCTAGAAGCCCTTGAGCACCCAGGCATCCCAGGTATCGGGGCAAATGAATTCCTGGGTGAGGTCCCAGAAGACCTGGGCACACTTGCTCGGTCCTCAGAATTCTGTGCCCAGCTCCAAGCATTGCTTTGGCAAACAAGGCAGTCAATACGGCTCACAAACAAACTGCAATAAACTCATGGTCACAGGAGTAAGCAGAGTTCTCCTTATTCAAGTCATGCTGTTGAGAAACGGGTAACAAATCATTTCTTGTAGCACTCTCCTAGCCTTTGTCTCTTACTTGTGTTTAGGCAAAAGCTGAATATTGAATCAGCCAGCCGCTAGCATGGCGCTCTGTTCTGCTGACCCTGGACCCATCCAGGAAAATGAAAGAAAGAAATTTTTCCTCTCAGTTTAGTATAACAGACTCTATCAGGACTTCATATGCCCCTTCCTTGCTCCCCCCACCGACTGGCAAGATACACAATTCCCTCTGTTTGTCTTTGTTTTGCCTGTGAGTCCCACCCAACCCTCCACCCCCTTTCCACCCTCCTCCTCGCCAGCTCAATGCACCCCACAAAGCACAGACAGGTGGGACACCACTAATCGTGGGCTGCATAAGCAATGTCTGGTAGGTGAGAAAGGGAGAGAAAAACATCAGCATCCAACTCACTTTGTCAGCACTGTACTTACAAGGATCAAATTAAGGCCAATTAAAGGTACAGTCATTAGGAATAGTTAGCAAAACCTTACTACATTCTCTACAGACAAGAAAACATTCAGACAGGCCTTTAACCTAAGAAGCAGGGGAAATAGCTTATTCTTTTATGTTATATTTGAGTGTCATTCTTGCCTCCACCCAGTTCAGTTCAAGAAAACTTATTTAGAGCAGGACCAAGGACCAGAAGAGATACAAAAATCAGAATAAAATAGTTGCTGCTCTCCAGGAACTAGTAATTGAGTGGCATATTGTGCTAAACAAACAAAATATGTATAAATGTTACGAGAGGTGACAGTAAAGAGATGGGTGGATAGGGAAAATTAAATTTATACAGGAAGTCTTCTGATGCCTCTTAACTTCCCCTTTCTGAGACATAGAGCAACCAAAACCTATCTCAGCTCAGATTTCTGAAAAATAAAAAAACAGAAATTGCATTTTTTTCCTACTACAAGCCAATGCATTCCTAAGAAATATCACATTATCAAAAATAGTATTACAAGAAAAATTATTCTAATGGGAGAAAAAAAAGGATGGTGCTAGAGATTTTTAGATATGCAATAATAAAGTTAGTTTTCCTCCAAGAATTTCAGCAGTGAAATTCTTTTTCCGAGGCCTAAACAGATTTTGTTATTTTAGGCAATACATTAGTTCATCAAAACTGGCAAACAAACCTGAATATACTCAAGCGAATCTGAGAAGTACATAAAACCAAAATCGTACATTTCAGAACTATGAAAACCAAGTGCAGCTCCATTTACAGTTTGGGGCAGATTGTTTTCTTTGTGCTATAGATGTTGATTTCTGATCCCCTGGAGTGCCCGTCCCTAAGAAGGGTTACCTAGACCTGTAAATGTTGAGGGGCGGAGAGACCATGTGACTTTTTGGCCAGTGAAGTGTGGGTAGAAGTGATTGGGTCACCACCAAGCAGAGGATTTCAAATTTGGCACACAGTCCACCATGTCTTTTCCCTTTCTCTACTGCTGCCAAGCAAGCTCTGGCCAGGGAGTGCCCCCTTAGTCCGAGTCCTGGAGTAAATGTGGGACAGAGGTCTGGCCGACTCTAGGTGTGAGTGCATAGCACTGTGGTCTGAATCTGCCCCCTAAAATTCATATGTTGAAACCCTACCCCTCAAGGTGATAGTGTGAGGACATGGGACCTTCGGGAGGTGCTTAGGTCACAAGGATGGAGAGGCCCCCTGCCTTGCCCCTTCCTTCATGTAGGACAGAGAAGGTGCCATCTGTAAGGCAGGAACTGCATCTTCACTCAACACTAGATCAGCCGGAACATTGGTCTCACATTTCCTGGCCTCCAGAACTGTAGGAAATAAATTTCTGTTGTATCCCAATTACCTAACTGATGGCATTATGCTGTAGCAGCTCAAACAAAATAAGACACATAGCACAGAGTGAGAAATAAACCACTTTGTTGTTACAAGCCAGTAACATTCCAAGGCATTTGTTACCACAGTATAACCTTTTTTTTTTTTTTTTTTTTTTTTTTTTTGGTGGGTACCAGGGGTCGACCTCAGGATCTCACGCGCCAGCAGGCGCCCGTGCCGCTGAGCAATATCACCGGCCCTTTATTCGTATGTGGGTTCTGGGAGTTGAACTCAGGCCCTCACACTTGCCAGGCAGGCGCTTACACCGCTGAGCCATCTCACCGGCCCAGTATAACCAATTTTTTATCTTACTGATCACAAGTACAAGAAGTAAACAAACATGAATCGTGCAGCCAAAAACTTAATAAAATAACTTCCAATTAACCCAGAGGTGTTTCCCCATTGTGATCTTTATTGGCAGTTGTGGTGTCCCCAGTACGACCATTTGCTGAAGACTCTGAACAAGGCATTTTTCATACACTGTCTCGTGGAATACTTTTAACAATGTTAATAAGGTAGATACAAACCTCCATTTTACAGATCAGAAAATTGAGAGACAAGGGAGGTAAGTCACTTGCCAAACATCTGTCACCTACTAACTTCTTTTTTTTTTTTTTTTTTTTTTTTTTTTTGTGGGTACCGGGGGGTCGACCTCAGGACCTCGCGCGCCAGCAGGCGCCCGTGCCGCTGAGCAATATCACCGGCCCCTTTTTCGTATGTGGGATCCGGGAGTCGAACTCGGGCCCTCGCGCTTGCAAGGCAGGCGCTTATGCCGCTGAGCCATCTCACCGGCCCCTGTCACCTACTAACTTCTAAAGCTGGAATTTTGCTCTCTTTGGTTCCAAAGCCAGCCTTTACATCACTCCTCCACAAGGCTAATTAAGGAATAAACAAATCGGCCACACAGGCAACCTTGAATTACAAAGCTGAAGTTGTAAACACTGGGGTTATGTTAATGTGATCTGTGTAGGTTACTTAGCCCCACTGAGGGGCAGCTTTTGTGTCTGGAAAATGGAAATGACATTATCTTCAGCCTCATTAGAGGATGAAATATACAAGTAGTGCCTAGCACACTGCCTGGTACCTATCAGCACGTACTTAATGACAGCCCTCAATAAATCAGTATGCATTCTGATACTGCCCAGGAAAACCAGGACTGGAGAAAGATCATTCTTCCTGGGGATCCTAGGGAAAGCAATCACTTTCTGTCATCTTTAGGAGGCCAGGGCACAGCAGGAGCCTAAATAGATAGAGGTGGGGTGCCAGGCCATAGAGCAGGATGAAAGGCAAGACTCTGACTACAGAGGGCTGCAGAGCCAGCCATACAGGACAGCAACCACCAGGCCCCATCCCTCGGGCCAGGAGAGGAAGCACAAATGGCCAGGGGCAGCCGTCGGCAGGCTCCCTAACAGATGGACTCATCAAATATAGGAACAGGTTGGACACCAATGGCCAGAGGAAAAGAGTTGAGAGGAACAGGGCCTGGGTCTGGATGAAGGTGGAGAGAGATAGCTGCAAACAAGAGCAAGTGGGTGACACGACAGGGGACCTGCCTAGCAATGAGCTGATGGAAGCAGCTGATGGGACTAATGACAGGAGGTAATGATGATAAAAAGCACTTAAGCAATGGGCCTTCAAGTAGCTGTTGTTGCTGCTGAAAGGCCTCCTGCCACCCCAACGAAGCAATTAGTCAGTCACCCAGCCACCAGTCCCTCCTCCACCACCTCCCTTTTCCCACTTTCGAAGACCTGAGACCATTCATCCCTTTGTCTCCCCACCCCAGACTGCAGCAACCCAGACCCAGCAAACAGAAACACACCAGCTGCAGCACAACCCTTAACAGCTGTCCCCAAAACCAGCAGCTCCAAAGGGGCTGGGGCTACAGGGAGGCTGGGAGGGGAGAGACCTCTCTGTCTCTGCAGCTTTGCCGTGAATGTTTTGCAGAAAGGTTATCTGTGTAGGTATGTAGTTCTGTATGTCACATTGGCTTTTCCTATAACACAAAGGGTAGACCTACAGGATTTTGTAGCTGGGAGGGTGACTCTGAACTGCAAATTAAAAACAATTCAAGTTTGGGTATCTTCCTGCCCAAAAAGACCCAATACTAAAGCTTGGAGTTGAAGCTTTCTGAGTTCTTGCTCTTGCTTCTATTCGTCCTTTAAGACTCATTCAAGCGTTCCCATTCTTGGAATCCTTCCCTCATCCACAGACCGTCTGCTCCAGGCGTGCCTCATTACGGCAGGTTTGCAGGCTAAGACTACATGGTAATGATTGCTTATTTTGTCTGCTTGTCTGTCTGCCTTTCTCTGGTGACCATGACCTCCCTACAGACTGCCAGAACTATCTCTATTCCTCTATTTCCAATTAATCCTTAATATCCAGACCGTGTCAAGTTTATGACATTCACAACTTCCTAATCTATAAAATTAGAGTAATAATATATTACTATTAAATCTATTTTATATATATATATACTATTACACGCTCTATTTTGGTGTTTTGGAATCAAATGTGAAGGAATAACTAGAGAGTGTTTAGAAAATACATAATGATAAATGAATTACAAGTGGGAAGTTCTGTGCATCTCTGGCTTCCTTATTCACCCAGCATCTTTTGAGCACATTTTGTATGCTAGGCACCGTGCAGCACAGATGGAGTCCCTCCTTGCAGCTCCCCTGGCTACGCTCATTATCATCTCACCCCTTCAGCCCTCTACCTCACCTCTGGCCACAGTCTGAACCAGTGAGTCCATGCTCTGCGACTCTCTCTCACCTTTCCCAAGGTACTGCCCACCATCCATAGAAAGATCAACGGTCATAGTTTGAGTGCCAGATTCAAGTAGAACATGGGGCCAGATATCATGTGCAAAGCTTAGGCATCATGCAGAGGAGTGGAATGCACAACCCGTAGGTACAGAATCTCCCCCACAGGAATATAGAGTACCGTAGAAGCAGGAAGTGAAAAGACCTGGAAGATGCATACTAAAGTGATACAGCGAACCAGAGAAGGGAGAGGTTTTATTAACTGGTGCACCAGCAAAGTCTTTAGCAAAGGATGACATTTGGTCTTGAAGGATAGAAGCAGTCTGGAGACTGACATTGGGCAAGGAGAGCTATTCTCAGAAAACTAGAGCATGAGGGATCTGAGACCATCAACCCTCAACCTCATCATCATAGGCGTCAGGAAACCAAGGTGGAGATGCAGTGACTTGACAGTGAGCACTTAGCTAGTGACAGCAGAGCTGGGGTACAGCTGCTATGGGCACAATGTCCCCTCCAATACTCGCACTGGAATTAAGTTGCCACTGTAGCAGTGTTGAGAGGTAGAGCCTTAAAGAAGTGAGGAGGTCGTGGGTCACTGTCCTCACAAATCAATTAAGGCTTCTGTGACTGGAGTGGATTAGTTACAAAGCGTTCGGCCTCTTTTTCCTCTTCTGTCATGTTCTTGCACCCTGTGATGCCTTCTGTTTTAGTCTCTTTCTCATCCCTGGGGCACAACACTGGACACCACAACTTGAAGATGGAGAGGTTTATGTTGGCTCACAGTGGCAGATCCTGGTCCATGGGCTCACACACAGAAGCAGCACGATGGAAGGGATTGGCAGAGGAAAGCTGCTCACACCATGGTGGCTAGGAAGCAGAGAAAGAAGCCAGGAACCGGGAAGGGAGGTGCACCCTTCTGGTCAAGCCCCCTGTGACCCGCCTCTCCCCACCAGGCTCCATCTCCTCACAGCAAGCCACTATAGCACCCCCACAATCCAGTCATCTTCCATAAGCTCCATCTTTGAGCATGAGCCCTTATGGGAACATTTCAGATCCAAACCACTACACTTTCTGACATGTTATAATGCAGCATCTTGAACTTCCCAGACCGTGAGCTGAATAAACTTCTATTGCTTATAATTTACCCATCCTGGGATATTCTGTTACAACATCAGAGAGCAGACTGAGACACATAACATAACTAGAGTCTGCTAAAAATAAAAGATTAAAGAGCTAAAAGAAACAGTGGGAGGGTAAGAAAAACAAGAGAGGAAAAGATAGAGAGAATGAATTAAATTAAAAGTTGGTCCTTTAAAATCCCCAAAACCTAGAAACAAGCTAGCAAAAAAACCCATCTTAAGGTGGTAGCTGCAGGAATAGGAAAGAATAGATAACTCTGGGAAGGTGGTTCAAAAGGTTAAATGTGATGAGCTACAAGGGAAAAGACATCCAAGATTTCGCGCTGGGGGAGTGACTTAGAAAATAGATTCCCCTTCCCCAGTACTGCCATAGATTACCTGCAGGTCTCCAGGAGTATCAGAAACCCACCCATACAATCTTTATTTTCCTGTCTTTAGAGCAAAAAACACTGGCACATGGAATGTAGGGGATGGTTTTTGTCACTGTAGGGCTCATGGCAGCAATGTTATTAAGTTAGAAAATAATTGATCCGAGTAAAGCCCATCACACCCCAGCCAAGGGCACCCTGTACCCAGTTACACTCTCCCGATTGCTCTCAGGGGCTCTGTGGTGTGTAAGTGCCCCTAAATTGTGTCTCCAATCAGAAGACACCAGCTTTGTTGAGATTTAATCATGTTCAATCCCAGGATGTGCCCAAACATGACAGAGGCATTGTTTTCTCTCCCTCAGCCCTCCGTATGTTAAAAGCATCTATTAAAATGTGTCTGGGATGGAAGGCACCCAACACACTGTCATTAATTTAAGGAAATAAAATTACACCATATGAAGGGTTATCATAAGGAAGATGGTGACCAGCTGTTCTCCATCTCCTCTGGGTTAGAATAAGAGAAAGTGGGAGGGCATTCAATTTGAAATCAAATCAGAAGTGGGGACTTGACAGGAGGAAGGAAGCCTCGCCAGCAATGGTCCATGACAGACAAACGTGGAGCTAAGTGGCATTAGAGATGACCTTGCGAGTGGGGAGGGATGGGGTTCAGTCACACCAGGTACAGTGAGGTTACATTTCCTCTCTCCTTTCGGGTGCCAATGGCCTTAGAGTTTCTCTCTTCTCTTTATTCACCTCTTTTTAGGAAAAGCCTGCTTTTTAAAAATCCTTCACTAATGTTAGAAATAATGCAGGAGATTTCACGTTAACGAGATCTAGGAAATGAATAAAGGAGGAGATGGATTTTCAGAGGTCCCTTCTACAAAGCAGTCTAGATTCTCTTGTAGTATCCCGTCTGGCTCTGTCACGGGAATTCAGGACTTGCCTGGGTTTTGGAAATGGGCAGAACAATTTGAAATCCTACTCGGTGAAGGAATTTCTAATTCCAACTTGGTCTGACACTAACTGATAAAAAATGTCTACTTTATATCAATGGCTCCCAGCCACTATACCCGCTCTGATACTCTTTTCCTCACATTTTTAAGCATCCAGAGCCATTCTCTCCATCACAATGTGTTCTTAACAAATAATTTATATGAGCCATTTACTTCCTGGTATGAATTTAAATCACTTGTTATCTTTCATCCAGTTGTATTTGTATATAAACTGCAACTTTCACTGGGGAAGCAGGAGCCTGCTTCTCTGGTCAAGAAATTTTAAAATGCTAGCAAGTGCAGGGAGATGGTTCTCTGAAAGAGAATTGTCTATATCCTGAAACTGGAAACTGCTCAAACAAATTGCTCTATGTTAAGGTTTGGATGTTAGATGTCTTGGAAAAGCCATGTGTTAAAGACTTAATCACCAGCCTGTGGTGCATTCACTGGGAGGTGATGGGACCTTTCCCTGAACTAACTCCCTCTCTCTGTCTCTCTCTCTCTCTCCCCCCCCTCCGTCCTTCCTGGCCACCATAATAATCTCCCTCACCACTGGCCCAAAGCAATGAGGCCAAGTTACCATGGACTGAAACCTCTGAAACCTTGAGCCTTGTAAATGATTTTCTCAGAAATTTTGTCACAGAAACATAAAACTGACTAACATGCCCTACCTTCCTATCAGGGCTGTTCAATTACAATTGATCCTCCATTACCACATAAACCCCATTAAGAGTGAAAGGAATTCAAAATAGTCCTCAGGTGTAGAAAAAAGAATATGCCTACTACATTAGAGTATCAGACAAATTCTTGGGAATTAATCACTGCTGATTATGCAAATATTAGCCACAACCCTAGAAATGAAGACAGAAAGGCAAATACCCATACTGTCAATGGAGAAGGAACGAAGTAGTAGGGACTTTCAGAGAAGGGAGAGGGAGTTAGCTTTGATTGAATTAAGTAAGGAAGCACACCTGAGAGAGACAGGTTTGGCCAGCACTAGGACAAGTTGGTAAAAGCTAGGTTAGCATTCAGCAGCACTCCATGCGGGGTAGGAAGAAGCATTACAAGTCAGCAAGACAGCAAGAGTGAATGCACGGAGTCAGGGAAGGTTGGCCCAGGAAGGAAGGAATGAGTTGAGCTGGTACACAAAGAAGGTGCCCCTAGAACAGCAGTGGGAGCTTAGGCTGGAAAGGAGTGTTGGGGTCATGCCTCAGGTTTTCCTGAATGCCTGCCAGGACCAGAAGTTTATATATCGCTCAATAGACAAGGGGTGACTTGAAATTCTTAAGACGGAAACAAGTCAGGCATCACATAATCCACAAGATCCACGCCGGCTCTTTGCTCCTGTCGTAAGGAGTTATCCCAGTCTGCACTTTTCACAATAATCCACAGTCTCCCGGCTCCGTGGGGCCTCCAGCCCAGTGACCACACAGGACTCTGTTTTGGGGGAATATTCTAAGCCTGCCCCTCCTCCGTCCTTTTCTCCTTTAAATGCACAAGTTCCCCCATTTGGGCCTAGAACAGAAGCCATTCTAATAGAAAAGAACAGAAGGAGAAATGCTTTTGAATAATAATCCTTGGCACCCAGATTACTTCTTTAATTGAGGAACGTTCCAGTTGAGAAGCTGGCATGGCCCCCATGTTGAGGACAGTTGGTAACCAATGAGGGAAAGGAGAGTGGGAAGAAAGGGGTTGGGGGATAAATTAACTCCACGGAGAGGCGGAAAACCTTGGAGTCCGCTTCCCTGATCCCTCGAAGCCAGAGACCAGGCCTTTCTGTTTTTCCTGGCAACTCTAACACGAGCACAAGCCCTGTCTCCCAGTCAGACCCTTGAGCCCAGTAAGGGTCACAGGGACAATTTGGTCCCCCTCCAAATCAAAGCAGCATTTATTTTGTTTCTAAGTGTTGTAAAGTTAGTTGACAATAATTTACTCCCCTGCTGACAATCTATGTCAAAGTTTCAGCCTCACTGGAAATGCTTGTGATCTGAGCCCTTTGAGGGGAAAGAAAGAAAAATGGATGAAAGAAAACTCGTAGCCCCCACAGAACTCCGATTTGTTTAATGGGCAAGTTGACAGGGCTCCTTACCCAGCCTCTCTCTGGGTCCACGCCGTAATTATAGGCTGGAAAGGAGAGTTGTGTTTCATGTGATTACAGACTGTTTGTGCTTCTGTCCATTAGGAACAAAGAGGAGGAAGCATTTTCAAGAAGTTGATGCCAAACATATTTCTCTAGGGAATTTTACTCCATTACTTGCAAAATAATCTCATTTTGTCATTAAAATGTTCTTTTAAAAACTCACCACAGGCTTGCTTGGAGCCGATTTTGACAGGTGGCACTGTGGAAATGATGTGCTTGATTTAACTCCATCGCCTCCTGAATGGCACCCACCACACGCCCTTCCCGTTGGCATTCTGTGTAATTGATTCGGGGTCTCGTTTTTCCTGCTCACACATAGATGAAGATACAATGGCACACAGCTCTCCCGCCACTCCCTTTCACCTCTACATCAAGAGACTCCATCCACCTGGAAAGGTGGGGGAGGCAGAAAAACCCTGGGGAGGGAAGAAGGGAGGAGGGCGGGAATTAGGGTGAGGGGAGCTGGCTGATCACCAGCAGCCCTCTCAGAAAGGACTAGAATTAGTAAAGAGTTTTCTTTGCTGAAAGAAATCTTGATGTTGGTGATATGGCCAGCCCAACAAGGAATGGGAAATTGGAGAAAGAAATCTCTTTAACATGCATTTGAAACTCAATGTATCTGAGCCAAAAACTTTGCAGGGAAACCCACGTGGAACTTCTAATAATCTCTTCCCATATTATGTTATCTGTGGCCTCAGTGCTATCAAAGTCTCCATCGTGCACTTCATTAAGAAATTAATCAAAGACTTGCTTTGCCTGGAAAATGCAGTTCAGATCCCATTTCCCTGTTTAGCTCTCGGTAGCTACTTTACCCCTACCCAGTTCTCTCATCTCCAAAATCCATCTTCCCTTATGGTCACTAGCACGAAGTCCAGCTTCGCCTTAATCAGTATTCTCAGGAGAAGAACCCAGAGGGGCAGTAACTCTGTGAGACTTAAATAGCTCACTAAAGAAAACCAGCCTGAGGGGTGTGTCAGGCAGAGGTGGAGTGAAAGTGTTACGGCTTATGGGCTGGTGAGATGGCTCAGCGGCTTAAACGCCTGCCCGGCAAGCGCAAGGGCCTGAGTTCGACTCCCGGAACCCACATATGAAAAAGGGGCCGGTGATATCACTCAGTGGCACGGGTGCCTGCTGGCACGCGAGGTCCTGAGGTCGACCCCCGGTACCCACACAAAAAAAAAAAAAAAAGTGTTACGGTTTATATCTAGATGTCCCCCAAGAGCCTCATGAGATCATAGGGACCTTTGGAAGGGGATTGGATTATAGAGCCACTATAGCTGACTTGCTACTAGGAGGCCAGGCCTGGTCCAAAGAAGAGGGTCACCAGGGGCATGACCTGGAAGGTTATATCCCTTCCCGGCTCCTCCCTTGACACTCTCTGCTTCTTGTCCACAATGCTGTGTCCACCAGTACCTCTGCCATGCTGCTGAGCTAGCCAACTACGGGTGGAAATGTGAGCCAAAATAAATCTCGCCTTCCTTACATTGTGGGTATCAGATACTTTTGTCCCAGCAACCAGGAAAGTGACTAAGATAGGAGATGTGGGTGGACTGCTCCATGCGCATCTGCTGTAGAGGTAGGTAAGTGTCCTTTCTCCAGAAAAGGCAATGAGGATTGTCTCTCACTGTAGGGAAGGGAGTTGAAGCTGTTAGTAGAAGAGGAGAGGAAGGAATTGGAAAGGAAGGGGACGGAGAAATGGAAGTGAGGCCCTGATGTCTGCAGAGGATTCTCCTTTCCCAGAAGTCCAATGAGGCTATAATATCAAAGGGAGAATGTGAAGACAGGCTGTGTTTGTGTGTTGAAAAGATGCTGTCATTAAAGGTGCTCCTGAATTAAATTAATACAGCATTTTCTGTAGTTGGAGATGGGTGTGGATAGTCTGTCTGGGTAAAGAAAAGGCATCCGTAGAATTCATGCTCTCCCTAAGTATGGAAATTAGATTCCCAGCACCACTGATGTGCAAGACTGGTCAGAGAGAAAAGGCACAAAACATTTCTTATATTATACCTATGAAAAAAATATGGATTTTTTTTCTGGTATCTTTACACATCTCTTTTCTTATTCTTCATCTCACACACACACACACACACACACACAAACACACACACAGCTTTTTCCTTCTCTCCCCAACAATTTATGGTTTTGCTCTTTCTCTCCAAATTTTCCTCCACTGAAATGATACTGCTCACTCCCTTCTTCCAAGGTACTGAAAACCAGTCAGGCATTCAGTGTCACATCACAGTGCTGTCACTGCCAACGACCCTTCCCAGATGGCACTGGCAAGGAGGAGGAGATGGCGTCTCCTCCTCTCTGAGCTCCTGCTGCTTTAAACTCGCCTTTCTGTTCCCTAGCCCACGTGTGATGAAGGTGAGGGAGTTTGGGATGGACTACACGTCTCTGCCGTTCTCACTGGAACCGAAGTTTCTCGAGGTCTAGGCAGGAGGACTCTTTAAACGTACAATGGGTTGCAATCAAGTTGGCTGATCCGATGAATATTGGATAAAACCCACACAGTCATAGCCATCTCCCAGTAATGCATACTATTGAGCCTTACGCACATGGGAGGAACTAAGAGATCATATTCTCCTTTTTTTGTAAATGACCCGGGGGACTCAGGAAGGCCAAGGAGTGCTTAGTTCTCTTCCTTTTCCCCAATATTTAGTGTGATTCTGCCTCTGGTTTTGCTCACCTCCCCTGCCTCAGGTAGGGAACCAATGACCTTTCTTACCAGTACCAAACCTAGGACCAGGATTCTCCAAGCGTCTTGGAGTATAGAATCTCAAGCAGTCTCACCCGGGCAAGGCATTCATTTCACAATGAAGGAAGTTGTCTTAGCTACTTTTCTCTCATTGCTGAGACAAAATACCCGACACCCCAAATTAAGGAAGGAAAGGTTTATTTAGCTTACAGTTCATGGAGGTTTCAGTCCATAATCAGCTGGCTCCAAGGCAGGGTGGCACATGGCAGAGGAGCAACAGTTCATGGAGGCAGAAGACAGCAAAAGTAGCAAGAGCAAAAAGGGAGGGGTGTGAGAGAGAGAGCAAGCCTCTTTCCCTCCCTTATACTGTATGCAGGCTGCCCGCCCCAGGGTGGGTATAGCACTCATGCCCATAATCCCAGCACTAGACAAGGAATCAATCACAAACTCTAGATTCAGCTGCCCCCATGACTGCATGAGGCTTTGGGGTACATCTAGACACAAACCATAATAGAAGTCAATAAACTATCCTCCCCTTAACCTCAAGTTTCTGTCTTGTCCAAAAAATAGGAAGTTCTGTTATTTTTGAAGTTTGGACAAAACTTACTTCTGTTCTCCCTTCTTTATCCTTAACTGGTGGACCATCTTATGGGTACTCAGGAGGCAGAGAAACTGTGCACGCTTGACACCCCACCTTTTGGATGCTTGAGACCGTCTCCCCCCGGGGTGGGTACTCCTAGTTCTGCTCCTGACTCCCAGTGAGGCCTGGGGTCTCAGGTGGCCTCACAGAGGGGCCTGGAGGCTCATGTCTATTTCCATTACTAGAGATTAAGGGGCAAGAGAGAGTGCTGTAAGGCAAGACTGACCACAAACACAAACCACACATTCTGAACTCTAGTATTACTCAGTAAAAAGCCAATTTTTACCTCCATGTTTTATTCTTCTGTCTACTTCTCAATCGATTTCAAACTCCATGAGGACTTAAGGAGTGAGAGCAATTATCAGCCCCCAAACCCCACAATCAGTGCATTGATGGAGAAGTTTTGGGACAGGTACAAAGACAGGCCTGGGGAAAGGAAAGCAGCACAGGGAGAGACTGGTGTTACATGTCATGGGTGTAGGGGGTCCACATGCCCACAGGCCACATGGGATTTGAACTTTGCAGGACAGTCCAGCTTTTCACAGCTGTCTCCATGGGGAAGTGGCTGGTTTTTCTTAAACATGCCAGGTTTTCCTTAAAAGGCCCAGTCCTGTTCCACAGATGCTGACCTTTACGTGCACACATTGCATGGGCCTGAGAAATACCTGGGGTACTTAGGCCTCTTCCAATATTTTATCACCAATAAGTAGCTGACTCCAGAGGACCCTCATGCTGCAAGGCTGAGAGGTAGGGAACCTGCACTATCATGCCCCGCTTTTGTGAGTAGCAGTCAATATTGCGAATTTATTATATTTCTTTATTATAATTTCTGGGGTTTCTCTTCTATTTTATATTGGTTAAGTGTACCATTTAAGTCTATTGGAATGCAACCAAGTGGGAAATGCACATCACCTAGAGATTGAAAATACGCATTTGAAGTGGACCCTTTGACATCAGCTCTAGATGCCATGACAGCTCACAATGTTGTGTTTTCTCCTAATGGGCAGAAGCTGAGTAGAGTAGGCATATGTGGCTGTATATGTGACAACACAAGTAATTTTAACTACCATTTCTTAAGTGCTCACCTTTTGATCTAAGCATTTTATGGGTATTTGTGACAATGGCATTATGAGCAGTTGCTGTCATTATCCCCAGGTCACAGAGGAGGACACTAAGGCACAGAAAGGCATAAATAACTTTCTTACGGATAGAATAAAACTGAAATGGTGGAACCAAGATCCAAACCCAGTCAATCCGATTCTGAAGTCTATACTCTTCGCTACTAAGTTTTTTAAAAAGCTGTTTATTTAGGCAGGGACATACTGGGGACTGTACGTGTGAGAAAAAGAGAAAATGAGGGGTAGACTATGGAAGGGCCTTCTTGCTTCTCGTTATTGGCCATAAGTAATTGAACCAGGAATTGACTGGCCCACATCCTATAACTCTGTCTTAGTCACTTTCTCTGTCACTGGAAAAAAAAGCCCCCAATGCTCACAATTTAAAGGAGGAAAAATTTATTTCAGCTCATGTTTTTTAGGAGATTCAGTCCACAGTCATCTGGCTCCAAGGCAGGAAGTGTATGGTGAAAGAACTGGCGGAGGAAAGCTGCTCACCTCATGGCAGGCAGGAAGCAGAGAGTGAGAGGAGTGGCCAAGTAGTGAGATCCACCCTTTCAGGTCACACCCGCAGTGACTCACCTTCAACCAGGCCCTACCTCCTACCAGTAAGTCAACTGTAGTACCGGTATGATCCAGTCACCTTTCAAAAACCCAGCCTCTAAACACATGAGGTTATGGGAGGACATTCTAAATCTAGACCACAATATTTCGCCCCGGGCCCCAAAATACTCATGTGCATTTCTTTATGCCAAATGCATTTAGTCCATCTTTAAGTGTTGCTGAAGTCTTAACAGTTCCAGAATTACTAAGAAGTCCAAGTCCAAAGTCTTCACTGAGACCCAAAGCAAACTCTTAGCTGTAAACGCCCATAAAAATAAAAAAGATAGTTAAACAATGCCAGCATGCAATGGCATGAGGTAAACATCACCATTCCCAAAGGGAGAAGGAAGGGGACAAAAAGAAATAGGACCAAAGCAAGACTGAAACCTGGCAGGGCAAACACTAAATCCAATAGCTCCATGTCTGGCATTTGGGCAAGCTGTGGTGAAATGTGAGCTCTAAATGGGGTGGCCAACCCCACCTCTACATTGTTGCCAGTTGCAGCCCTCATGGCCTCTCTCTTGAGCTGGCTCTTTTCCCTGCCTACAACATTTCTAGCAGACATTCCATATCCCTGCCTTTCCAATTTCCTAAGGTCTCCACTGAACTTTTAGCTTCACTCTCACAGCTTTACTCACTACCCTCTCAGGAGTACACTGCCTGGCCTCCCAGACTTGCCTCTGAAATCTGAGTGAAAGTCACCCTGATCACACAACTCCTGCATTCTGCATGCTGATAAAACGAGCACCAGATGGGTGATGCTAAGCTCTGCTGCCAGCTCAAGCAATAGCCAGGACTCCTTGGCCCATGGCCACAGAGGTCTCTGAGTGCCTGGATAGCTGAACACTATGAAACAAATCTGAGGGAACCAGTTCCCTAAGTGGCCTTTTTGAACCAGAGGGCCCAGGGGCTCTCTTTTTAAATGAAAGTTTTCAAAGGAGTTTACCTTCATCCTTTTATATCCTTGAGCCAGTGAACTATGGACTCTTGCTGATTTTTTAGATGTTCTCAAGCCATTTTCCTTTCCCCTCATGCAAAGTACTTGGCTTCTTTTTCATGCTAATCTTTTCACAACCATGTTCTCCGTAGCCCCAAATTTACAGAGGCTTTCTTTCTGTTGAAACTATGAACTTTTCACAGTTTTGGCTCTAATATTTTCTCCTGATTCTCATTATAAATCTGGCTAAAAGCCCTCAGCAGTACCTATGCCACAGCCTGAACATTGGGCTATCTTGAAATTTCCTTTGCCAGATTAATTAGTCTGCCATCTCAGGACATGGGCAAATGTTGTCTCCCACAACATCTCAGGACATGGGCAAATGTAAACAAACTTTCTGTCAGAGCGTAACACACATGGCTCTTAGTCCAACTGCCAGTGGAGTTCTTCCCAACTGAAACCTGCTGAGCCTGGCCATTATGTTACACATTCTTATCAGCATTCTAGTCTTCTGAGATCCAAGCAGAATTTCCCACCAAGCACAGCTTATAGCATTCTAGGGCTTCTCCAGTCTGCATCTCCAAACCTTTCCAAACTCCTCTTGTAAACCACCCCCAAAAGCTTCTAAACCACCTGATCAGGTGCTGGCACAACCATAATCCCACTTTTTTGGTGTTGATGTCTGTCTTGGTTACTTTCCTCATTGCTGGAAAAATTACCCAACACCTACAACTTAAAGGGGGAGAGGGTTATTTTGGCTTATGGATTTTAGAAGTTTCAGTCCGTAGTTGGCTGACTTCAGGGCAGGAAGGTCATGGCAAAAAGGAGGAAAGCTGCTCACATCATGGTGGCCAGAAAGCAGAGCAAACGAAGTGGCCAGGGAAAGTGACATACCTGTCCAGGTAATGCCCCTCGTGATCCATCTCCAGCCAAGCCCTTCCTCCTCACAGAAAATCAGCAGTAGCACTGCCATGATTCAGTCACTGTTCAAAAGCCCCACCTCTCAGTACATGAGGCTTTTGGGGGACATTTTAGATTTAAACAATAACAGACTTGTAGATAAAAGACAAGCTGGTCAATCAGATTCTCTCCAAGGATTTAGACTAAGATACATAAAGACACTTGCCAAAACTGAGGGTGGGTGTTGTAATTTTATAATTTTTAGATAGCATGGTAGACATTTGTGACTGAGTAGAAAATGAGTAGACAGGGAAAAAACTGACTGGAAGAAAAGAGAACCAAACAGAAATTTAGAGAAAATCTTGAGATAAATACAGTATCTGAGAGAAAGAATTATTTTGTTTTCTTGAGCTTTCTTGAGTGTGTCTACCCTTTTTCTCTGTAATCTAAGTTGCCCAAATAACAGTATGATGATTGGCTTTCTTTTTCTTAGCTACCGAAGCACAAAACACAACATCTGGAATACAGTAGGTGCTCAATAAATGTTCTCATTACAAAGAAATGACAAATATTTGGGGTGATAGATGTGCTAACCTGATTTTACAGTGTATGCATAGATAGACTTATCATGTTGTAGCCTATAAAATATACACACATCATTTTTCAATTAAAAATTAAATAAAACTTTAAAATTCTTGATGAACATAACAATATTTTGAGCTTGTTTTATCTTCATTTTCATTGAGGAATGGTCTTAGCATCACTAATATTAACTCTTTCTGCACCAAAGGGATACTCAAGGCCACTTTGCTAGACTCTTCCTAAAGGATTTGATATATGACATCTGTCCAGAAAAATTACCTCATCCTTCCCCTTTTACCACATCTTTAAATTATGCATAAGAGATTCTGCTACTCACTTCCTCAGCGGGTACCTGGGCATCATGGAATCCCTCTGTCAGGAAGGGGCTGCCCCTGCCACCTAACCTGCTTCTTTGAGAAAAGAAACAGAGAAAAGGAAGCAACAAATCATAACCTTGAGGCTTCTCAAACCAGCATTGCCCACCCCTTAACCACCATCACAGCTCCTGCCACATATAGCCCATTTCTAGGAATATTCAGTCCCCACGGCCTCTGCCACAGCCAGGCTTAGAGAACACAGTGGACAGCCTGGCCCTTTTGGTCACTCATGATCCCAGATGGCATCTGTGCTACAATCTTCAATTATTTGTCATTTAGTGAAGGCATGACCACGCCTCCCTCCCTGCTCTCACATATTCCTTGCAGTAACCTTGCAGTGTGGGTATCACTACACCATTTGCAAAGGAGGAAAGCAGGGCTGGAGGGAGCTCAGAAAGGGGCCATCCCAGTGTTACCACTAGGAACCGGCAGCGCTGGTCCTCACCTCTGACTTGGTTCTTCCCAGCCAGTTCCACACTGGTAAGAGGGCATGGTCTGGGAGACCATGAATTGGCTGGGGATGTAGTATCTGCTCTCTGTGTTGGGGTGGAGAAAGGACTGGCCTCCACTTCACACCCAGAAGAGCAGAGGAAATTAAAATCGCATTTTCCCAGCAGGTGGGAAGTGCACAGGAGGTAAAAGCATGGCTGGAATTTGAAGACACCCAGCTCCTAAACACATTCAACTTTCTGACCTGTGGGCAAAAGGTGCTGCTTGTCAGTTATCCGGGGCACACCAGATCATTACAGAGGGCACCAGCACTTCTAAGCCACTGCACTAGATGTTAAATGCAGCAGTTAAAGACAAAGGGGACATTTTAACCACCAGGCTTGGCCAGCTCTGAAGGGGCCCAAGTTGCAAGTGAGTGTGAAAACTTCACTGTGCTTAAGTGGGATGAGCCACCAGCCATCACAAGGACGATTATCCAGAAGCCCAAGGTGGAAGAAAAGGGATCCCAAAGAGTAAAACAAAGGAGAAAATGATACCATATTCTACAAAATTCATAAGAAAGCAGGAAAGTACTAAAGATTCATACCATCCTGGAGTGTGGGACAAGGCTGTCTCTCAAGAATCAATGGCAAGGGCCAGTGAGATGGCTCAGCGGCTTAAGCGCCTGCCCGGCAAGCGCAAGGGCCCGAGTTCGACTCCCGGATCCCACATACGAAAAAGGGGCCAGTGATATCACTCAGTGGCACGGGCGCCTGGTGGCGCGCGAGGTCCTGAGGTCGACCCCCCGGTACCCACAAAGAAAAAAAAAACAAAAAAAAGAGAATCAATGGCAAATTAGTCCCATTAGCAATTTTAGAAATTCCTTATCTCCCTTTTTACACATGTATGATTTTCACCGTTTCAGATTCAAGAATCTCGTGAACTTTTTACCTTTCCATCCTTCCCAAGGCAGGATTTCCACTTGTCTCCATCCCAGGAACCGCAGTACAGATGTACAGGGATGCCAGAGCAAGCCTGTTCTTTCCAGGGTATTCCTAACAAGGTACACAGAGAGCCACCCCAACAGAAATGACAAAAACTGATCGGTATTGGGGGTGCCACACAACATTTTTTATATATATGTCTTTAATAATGAATACCGAAGCTCCAGCTTATACCAAATTATTTTCTTTCTACTTCTCCTCTTAATCAGTTTTAATATAAATTGGAATCCAAAAAGCAAACTTGAAAGACTTTTACACCTGTGAGAGATGAAAGATATGTCTAAAGAACTTCAGGGATTCCCAGACTTAAGGTCATCGCTATTTTATGTAACATGAGATCATTTTCAGGCAGATACAGAGTCACTAGGGCTCACCCTCTGGTCAAGTGATTAACTACATTCAGTAAACTTGCAATTTGGTGGGCTCAGGTAACCTAATTGGTTGGCTCCAGAGTCAAACTTTAAATACCTGGACTTCTAGTCCCAGCACTTCCCCCGGGTAACATTGCATAATTTCTTCGGGTTTTGCTTAATTTCAAAAAATAAATGCATGTTTCAATTGACTCTAAGTTTTTTCTACTCCCAGGGCGTATTTTCCTACTCCCAGGCTGACAGAGCATCTCTGCAGATGCCTTGTCTTCCACGCCCAAAGCAAAGACCTGCTTCTACAAATCCATGTCCCCAAATTGTGCTCTGAAACAAGTCGTCTAGAGGTCAAGACATCATTCCCCCGCCTTTGTGATTTTAAGTCCTCTACACAAAAGTGGGTGTGCATGTGACTGGTGAGATGGGGAGCAGCACCAGTAGTTCCAAACTCTCCCCAAGGAGAAGTACGTCTGGACCCTTCACATTTCCCATCTCTCATGCTGACAGGAAGTTCATGTATAAAGCTGTCCCCTCTGGTACCCCCTGTCCCACACTTCTTGTGATCATATTAATTCATAAAATCAGTCCTTCCACATGCCCTGAAACAGCTGGAAAAGCTTTATTTGGGTTTTGACAGATGGGGAGAGAGGCAGAAAGAATAACTGAGCAAGGGGCTAGAGGCTGGCTGCATTCTGAAGACCAGCCTACCTAAACCTTCCAACTTCCCTTCTCCATGGAGCAGAACAGTGAATGTTCTCTCTCTCTCTCCACCCTCGTCATTAAACCAGACTGTCAGCACTTCAGTAGAAGCAACATTCGTTTAGGGAGAGGAGGGGACTCATGTTGACGTGGGCCTCCCTCAGGAACAGCGCCGCGGTGTGTGTCCACCAGATCCCCTCCATGGTACAGGCCATTCATCATTGCCTGCCTTCCAGCCAAGAGGAGGCTGGAACGCAAGGAAAAATAACACAAGCTTCCCAAAACACTGTGGTGCTTTCCTCTCCTTTTTTGTTTTTCCCCTTCTCATTTAAAAGTCCAAAATGTAAAGAGCAGGGCCCATTTAATCAGAGAGAGCTAATGCTTTCCATTTCAAAGCTCCTTTAATCTGAGGAGACATTCCACAAACATTGCTTCCCCAGGCACCCCTCCAGACCCATTAATAATACACGAATGCGGCCTTTAGTTGGAAGAGTCCGAGGAGATGGCAGTGGTGAGTGAAGAGTCACCCTTCGTCCTCCCAGGTCTGAATTCAGATGCTGCTCCAGTGCGGAGAAGTCATCCTGCTTTGGAAATGTACTCCATGAGCCGCCTTGCTTTAAGAAAGCCCACCCTAGGAAGCACTTAGTAAATTGCCGAATTCCCCCCTTATGAAAGGTTTTGAGGAAAAGAGAACTGCTTAAAGAAACCTGCCCTGGGAGTTCAGAAGCCTGGGTTCAAGTCCTATCATGGACCATTATTGAATGAATATTTTTATTCTACTGAAAACGAGCAGGTAGTGTGTCCCAGGCCCTCTGCTAAAAGTGGAGGTTCAACGGTGAGTAGAGCATCACCTCCCTCCAGGATTCCAGGCCCAGCTCAGGCAACCATCAGCTATGTCCTTGACTTAGTAGCTCAAGCAGCGTGGGTCTCAGATCCCCCTTTTGAAGAAGAAAAATAATAGCTGGCTTCCCTATAGCTCGCAGAGCGAGGAGGCAGTAAACCTGTGCATTTAAGTGTTTCTTTACAGATCATTAACTACTATGGGGAATGGAGGGTCATACAAATAATATAATTTTTGAGCTAGAAGAAACCAAAGAAATCAGCTCTTCCAACCTTTTTATATAAGTACAGACCCTTAGAACTAAAATGTTAGTAGATTCTGTTGAAAATCCATCAGAAATGAAAACAAAGTATCTTGAAAATAATAATGTAAGAATTTAGACCAGTTTGGGGGAGACGGTGCTCAGGAATAGCAATCAAAAAATATGGGTTCCCATCGTGAATGTTTCACGCACCAGCCGAATCTACGGTGAATCACATCTCTGCCACCCTGGCACTACCTCCCACCTAGGCAGTGAGAATGAGGACGACAGACCTAAGGCGACAGGAAGACTGGGCTTTGCTCCTGCCTCGGCTACATTTCAGCCACGCAGCTGGGAGCGTATTAACCGTAAGTGGACCCTCTGGGTCTCAGCCTCCACTTCTGAGAATCGGGCAGATTTCACCTTGAGATGAAGTTGTTAGGATTAAATATGGCAAAGCATATAAAGTACTTTGAACATGGTGAGTACTTTTCATAAATGGTAATTCCCACCCTTCCTTGATAACCCCCTCTAGCATTAAAATTCTGTGGCTATGAGACTTCTTAAAATCTGATCTCAAATGAGTGTATTGGCTTTACTGCCTTCTTCCTTTACAAGACAGGGAGGGGCAGACACAGTTCCTCTGGCAGAAGAAGGAATGCGAATCTGGAACTGTGACAACTCAGCCGAGGTCACGACAGGTTAGCCACAGTGACAGGTGTGGAGCAAGTGTCTGCCCCCAGCCTGGAGGCATTTCTCCAAGCAGCCATCTGTGGCTAAAAGAGGGAATCCGCTTATTTCCCATCAGCTGCCTAACCACAAACACAAATGGTTTAAAAGAGCGGTAGGAAAGAGAGAAAGAACCTATATTTTAGAGTGCTGATGTTCCCACAGGTGCCTCACTTAATCTCAGTAATCCCATAGGGTAGTAAATCCCTATTTTACAGATGAGAAAATGGAGGAAGAAAGTGTTAAAGGAATTTGCCCAGAATTCCCAAGACTGCCAGGTGTTGAAGACAGAGTCCACCCAGGCATAAAAAGAGGTGTCTGACCTTGCACTCCGCAAAATCAGACATGGTTCAGACAAGCAGGTAATCTTTACTTTCTGCAGAGATCTTCATGGGATCAGAAGGGGCTGAACACTGAAAACCATGCAAGGAACTCCTTCTTCTCCAAAATCTCATTCATCGTCTTTGATAGGAAGGCCCACAAAGCATTTTCCAGCCTGAAATTTACGTATACCCTCCTCCTACACACATCCCCACAGCCAAAGACCAAGGCCGGAGGAGCTTCTGGGAGAACGGTCATCATCTCCGACCATCCCTGGGTAAACTGGCTGTGACTTCTCAGGCTTCGAAAAGTCCTAGGACTCTGGAACATGTGGCATGCTTTAAGGCTAAAGCCAGCAGCTGACAATAAATGAAAAAAGACTTCTCACACAGAATGAGTGTAAATGAGAAAAGAAGCCCCTGGTTAGGGAAGTTATTCTACCAAGTGGCTATATAAATGTCTTTATATTGTTATTTCCAATATTAGTTTGTTGTTCCTCCATGAAAGCTGATTTATTTGAAATGTTATTACTAGAAACACCCTAATCTTTTGGTAATAATTCATATACTGGAAGATTACAGTTTTGGAAGGCAGCCCAGTGCTGTCTGGAATCCTATTTATGGATTAAAGGATTTGAACAGCATTGCAAGCAAGATCTCTAAAGAGTAGGATAATGGAAACCTGGTTCCATATAAAATGCTTTACCCCAACTGTAGTAACCCCATTAAAGTCAGACTGGGCAAGAAGACTTCCGTTACACTAAACCAGGGTATCACTGCCCCTGAAGAGCAAGGATTTTCAAGCTCAATTGCCCCTTGTTTTGACAGCCCATGCTGAACTTTGTGCGTCCCCTTTCTCTTAGGATATGCTGGCCTCACATGATAGGTCTTGACTTTCTGAAAGGCTAGATCCAGGGGAAGGGAGGAAAAATGCATTTGTCAAGCACAGGTAAGCGAAACGAATGCAGTTCATCCATAGAGCTAAGATGTGTCCCAAGGGTTTTTGTTCTTGGAAACCCGCATGTTTAGATTGATGCTTGTTCTACTGGCAATGTCTATTCAGTGGCTCAGGCCTTGACACTGGAGGAAGCCAGGGAAGGCTAAATAAGTATGGGAAGAGGCGGCAAAGGTCCTGTTGACCTTGGGAGGGAAATGCAGTAAAAAGACACAGATGAGCTACTGGGACAGAAGAACCTAAGCATGTGAAGCACTCAGACAAGCAGTGGAGAGGTGGTGCGAGTTGGACTCAACCACCTGATTCCTCTGTTATTGACTGTGCTGCCACGGGCTGGCCATTGGACCTCCCTGAACCTCAGTTTCCTCGTCTTTAAAGAGATAATATCTACTTGCAAGGCTGTTGTGAAAACTTACTGAGGTCAGATATGGCCAAAGAATGGTATCAGCACCCATAAGAATTATCAGGGGACTGTCATAACGTTGGAAGATGGTGACCCGCCCCTAAGTCAAAGACTCTTCATGTTTTATTGCACTTTTCTGTCACAAACTCCTACAAGGTGCCCAACCAAAAGCGCCATTAGAACTGCCTGGGGGTTGGTAGAAGAGCAGAGGCAGTGAGCGGGAGGGAGGAGTGGAGGGAGGATAGGCCAATGTCACAGTCCCCTTGAGCACGACCACTGCCTATTAACATGGAGTCATCAAGCACCTCATGAACATCGTCTGCCACATAAATAATGGATCATAATTCTAATTATACCACCATCTAAAACTTGATTCAGGAAGTCTTTATTTCTTTCTCCAACTTATTTCAGTCACCTCAAGCAGATTCTATTTTATTTTATGACTTCCAGCCTCTGTTCAATGATTCAAGTCTGGGTTCTGACTTTAGTCACAGTACAGGAAAGAAAATTTCCTCTCAAGCCCCGTGTGTTCCAGGGGGCAATAGGACAGCATAGGTAAGTGTGTGTCTGTCTGTGTATGTGTGGGTGTGCATGTGTGTAGAGCTTTAAAACATATATACACACATGAAAAACATATGAATATATTATATATCATTAAAACATATATGTGTATACTAACATGTGTGTATGTGTGTGTTTAAGGTAGACTGTGAACTTGTGTTAGAATCACTGGGGAAGGGAGTGGTCTTTTTTAAAATGCAGATTCTGAACTGAAAAAGACCCTGGGAATCTGCATTTTTATCGTGTGCCTCAGAGTAACTTTATGCACGCTAAACTTGGGAATGACTCATTTCGGGATTCCTAGGGAGGAAAGAGCTGGTAGATAGCAATGTCACTCAGGACTTCCAATGAGGATGGAGATAAAGAATATTTGTATTATGTTTTACTGTTTACAAAATGCTTCCACAAATGTTATCTCATACTGAAGAGTGTGAATACAGACTAAACAAATATATCCATACTGCAAATTATTTATATTGATAAACAGTACGGAAAACTCATCAGCTCAGCATTATCAAAGCAAGGGCCACTCTATGCAAATAAATGTTCTAGAAAAGCTGCGATTTACTTCTTAGCATGTCAGGTATTTGAAACAATTATATGAGGTGTGATAGAAAAATACAGTGAATATTTAAATTTTTAAAAACTTTATTACAGTAAAAGACACATCATTATCAATCCCCCTCCAAAGCCTCCTCCTCACTTCAAACACACTCACTCCATCATCCTTGCCACTTTCTGAAGCAGTTCTGGGAGTCCTTTTTCACATCTCAAGTTGTGCTGTCAGGGCTGCCTTGATATCCTGAATCAACTCAAAACATTTACCTTTCATTTTGACTTTGGATGGCACTGGAAAGCAAAATTCACTCTACTTTTGATCATATCTTGTAAAGACACTCAGGAAAGAGGACTTCCAGAACTGCTTCAGAAAGTGGCAAAAATGATGGGAGAAGTGTGTTCAAAGGAAGAAGGGGGAGGATTTTGAGGGGCATTAATGGCAGTGTGGCTTTCACTGTAATAAATTTTTCTTATGTAAACCCACAATATATTTTTATATTAATGAACCAAGGATGCTGATTGTATTTTAACACTGCGTGGACTTTGGGTCACCATGAGCAGTTTGCTGTGGGTGATGCTGCGAAAGCGGTGATATGCAGTGACATCCTAAGGGCTGCAGTGTGTGAAACGAAGTCTTTCCTGACAATTCAAGGTGCCAGCCTGCAGGCACTTTACCTGCCCTCTGTAGTTTTTTATTCCTCTTTGACTTGACTGTCGAGTGGTACTTCCTGCCAATAAGACCAGAAGCACCACATCCCTTACCCTTTCCAGTTTACTGTTTCTATTCTAAGATAGAAAACGTATTGTAATAAGTACGGTGGGAGGAAATTAACTTGGAGGCTTTGTGAATAGAAGGTCCTCAGAGTGTGTATTCTTCAGATGGCATTTTCTCTGCTTGCCTCTGCCTCCAGAGTCTTCAGGAAGTCCAGGTGGGTCTGCACCTGCTTTCTGGCTGAGGGAGGTGAATGATTAAATACCTTTGAAGTCCCCAGAGTTGGATGACTGCTTCCCAGGAAAGTCATAACCAGGGAATGGAGGCCATATGTATTCACCACATGTCAGCGAGAGAAGGAACATGGGGAGACAGGATCACTCAGAAAGGGAACACTGAATATTGATGGAGGAATTAGTATGAGTTCTTTCTGTTAAACCATCAGATAAACAATTTGGATTATGTTAGCTCACAGCACTGGCCAGTGTCTCTGCACAGCTCTTGTCCCTTCTTTGGTGTGTGCTGGCTATGGTCCCCACACAGCAGCAAGCACACCCTGCATTTGAGGCTGGAGTGAGAAGGCACGTTTCCCCAGAGGAAGTGGGGCAGAAGTTCAGCAGAAGGAGGAAAGTGTGACATGGTACACACAAGGGACATCTACTGTGGCAAGTGATGGCTGGAGCCCCTCCTGACAGGAGTGCCCAGGAAAGGCAGGAGAGGCTGAGCCTGGAGATGGCAGTGCGCATAACAGGGATCCATTTCTCCCTGTGGAGAACCAGACCGGAAGATTTTAGTGAGGAGGAAACTTTGCTTTGCCCTCTGTGGATCAGTCAGAGAACCACAGTTATGATGTGGTGACCAATATCTGCGAGTTCCAGCAGCTTCACATCAGGGAGCTCTGTCCCTCAGTTGAGCCCCAGGGAGGACAAGTTGGCAGGATCTCTACTCATCACTGTCTTCTCTCTGGGACCAAGCTGAGGGAGCAGCCACCATCTCACCTGTAGGAGCTTCAGCCTGGTAGTGAACCTTCCACGTCTGCTTAGGGACATTATTACTATCCCGTCATGTGCCTGGGAAACACTGAGTGGACAATAATGACCACCCAGACTCAGGAATCCCCAGCCTCAGAAGGAAAGGGAAGTGTGGGTGGGAAAAGTGCAGCCCTGCCCGACTCCCCCTAGAGAGCACAGCACTGTAGGTGTGCTGCCCCCCACCCACCCTCACTGCTGGTGCCCACTCTGCTGGAGTAAAAGGCAAGAGAGCGTGGTCATCTTGGCCCTGATGTCACAGATACAAGTGATTATAAGATAGAAAAGTCTAGGAGGGGACAGTGGAAGGGCTTTAACTCTCTGACTAGGGTTAGTTATCCAGGAGAGAGGGTAGGTATGACACTTGTGCAAAACTGATCCCCTGCTAAACACACTAAATCACTATATGTAGCATTAAGAAAACAGCAAGAGAGAGAGAGAGGGAGGGAACAAGAAGGAGGAAGGAAGAAAAGAAGGACAACATAGGAACAAAGGGAAGGCAAGAGTGGGGTGGGAGGAAGGGAAAAAGGGAGGGAGAAAATAGCTTATCATATATTGACATAGGTCAGACATTTATTCATCCCATATTTGCTAAGTACCTACTCTATTCATCAAGTAATAAAGTAAAAAAAAAAAAGACTCAAACACAGATCCTGCCCCCAAAACTTAATGTCTATAGGCAAACAGGAAATCAGATGGAAAACATAAACACAGGAGATACTGCTATGTCAAGAGCAAGCTCCCTCCAAGGTTATCAGACACCCCAAGAACAAACACCTAGCTCTAACCTGACCCTGAAGTCAACTGTGAATGGCATCTCTGGGATGCGAACTGAAGGAAACACGGAAGCTACCTAAGGAGACGAGGAGTTTTCGGAGGGAATATTCCAGGTAGGAGGGAGCGCAGGGGGAAGATGGGTGCTGCAGTAGTTTGGAATTGGGGTAGGCAGCATGGAAAGAGGGGAGATTGAAAAGAGCCATTCATAAGAGATCTTGTATGGCTCACAAAAGAATTTAGAAGTTTTCCTGAGATAAATGAAGAGAACTTTAACCAAGGAAACAAAAGGGTCAGATTCACATTTCAGAGCAGCCGCTCTGCCTAAATTATGGCAGGCAGAAAGAAGAAGGCAAGCCTGGGGCAGCGTGGGGGCAGTCAATGGGCCTGTAGTAATTTAGCCAAACACACTTTGAAAACATGAACTGAATCGACGGGTGGATATCAATGAATCCCAACTCTGATTAGTTACCTAGGGCAAGGTAACTAACTAGGAGAGAGAGCAGGATGTACCTGGAACTCTTTCCACCAGATGGCACAGACACCATCCTATTTATTTTCTTCCTCGGGCCTTGCTACTGAAACAGGTTTGCTGAGAGGGTAGAGTTGACTGGTGATCATGCCCCCAGTCCCTAATGAACCTCGTTCCCCAGGAGCCATGGAGAGCATGATTTAAAGAGATAAATCCAGCATTGCAAGTCGTACCTCTTGTAAATAACTTACCTAGTCCAAGAAACCCAACAGAGCTAGGTGGCCTGTATCCATGTCTGATTTTAGGCTGAGAGGGTACAGCACTTAGGGGGATCTTGCTCTCCACCTTGAGAGCTCACTAATATTTCAGCAGAACAAGTTATGGCTCAATAGAAAACAATGTGCAAATTAAGTTATTGTGCCATTTCACAAACCACAGCCTATAAATAGCTACTGTTTGGTCTTAAGCTGTGTACTGAAATGATGGGCAGTCTTCAGCACCACAGCCTTTCCGAGACATCTCGAAGTCATCAATAGACAACAGCACCATCATGGATGAAGTGTCTTCCCCTCTGGGGGCCATGGTCACTGCAGGAGATGCCCAAGGCCCATCAAGGACATGACAATTAGGTCTATTCTCCTTTATCCTAGATCAAAAAGGAGGCTCACCTCTACCCAAGTCAAATGAAATTATTACAATGGACAGGAGGAGAAGCAGGACAGAAGCTGGAGTGCTGAAAGATGAGGGGAAGGAAACTTCAAGGAAACTTTGTTCATCTGTACATGGAGCCCTTACTTTCAATTTACCAGCATTGGGGGTGGAGGGCAGTATAAAGTAGGACACAGGACCAGCATTCTGGTCCAACAAAATGTATAATTTCAGAAACCCTTTTTCTACTTTCCAAATCTTACACTTTATATTTTAGAAACAGGCCTACACTGCTTTAGGAATTGTCGCTCAGCCTTGTGAATAATTCACAGAGCCTGCTAACCTCCCCAGCACCTGGCTACTACTACTTTTCAGTGGAAAGAATAGAACTCTTGAGACTGGAAGATGAGTTTCCAACAACTCCCAAGGAGTCACACCCAGCCAAGCCATGCTGTTATTCTCTCCTGCCTGTGGAGATATTATTTTAAAATTGTATCTGAAGGCAGAACTTCTCAACTCCACCAGTTTCTCCTCTTTCAAAGATGGCAGACAGGGCCGGTGAGATGGCTCAGCGGCATAAGTGCCTGCCTGGCAAGCACAATGGCCTGAGTTCGACTCCCGGAACCCACATACGAAAAAAGGGCCGGTGATATCGCTCAGCAGCACAGGCGCCTCCTGGCACGCGAGGTCCTGAGGTCGACCCCCGGTACCCACAAAAAAAAAAAAAAAAAAGATGGCAGACAGACAGGAATGGGTATAAGACATTCTCTCACTCAGAGGCCAGTCTTGCATCTCATCATCACCTGTTTCAAGGGAAACAGCTGAAAGTGCATGGAGTCTTGTTTTGTGTGGATGATAAACACCCTACCCCACATGGCCAAACTGTTGTATTTTTGCCTTTGTCCCGTGGCTGGCATGCTGCCAATGAAGGGAAGGCTGCAGGATGGGTAGCAAGGAAAGACTGCTTTTCTGGATGTTTTGATCTGCTCTCATGGACAGAAGGACTGGATTCTCTGACCTAAGGTGATTTGAAGTAAATCCCTAATAGTCTCTTTACTTCTAGCTTTAGTCTAAAAAATCTTCCCGTAGTTCTCTAGTTGTCTGAGTTTCTGCCATGACAGTAACATTCCTTCCATAATGTTGTGTTCCAATTGTCTGATATGAAAATACAGTAAACTAGGCCAGAAGGGAGGGAGGAGTGCCCAGTCTTTCATCAGCACTAGCTTCTGCAGAACTGAGAATATGGAAGAGCACAGAACAGACCATCACTGAGGTCCTGAGTGCAAGATGAGGTCAGATGGAGCAGGATGAGGCTCACTTTGTACCGGAAAAGAATCATGAATGGAGAAAGTAAACAACTCCTGAATCCTTCACTTATGCATTTGTTCATGGCCAGGCTCGACCCAGAGCTCAGAATCAGACTCCTACTGGATTACAGGTGCTGGAGAAATTTCTAGAGAAATGCAAAACAAAGGTTCATTCTCAAGTGCAATGGAACCCTGTTTCTTTCTAACTAAGTGGAACATGAATTGATGTTTTTATATCAATGTGTCGATAGAAAAGCATCTCTATTTTTCACAAGGACCATATCAGCAACTCTGTCAGACTTTCAGTAAACATTAGTTTTCTGGCTAGTGCTTTAATTTTATCTTCTCTGTCTGCACATCTACCTACCCCCAACTGGAGGAAAAAACACTTTTCTGTCTAGTCATTAATGATGTATACAAAGTCACTTAAGAGAACTGGAGTAGCCATTCTTCAAAGAAGAGTGATTTTTGAGTTCGAGCTTTTTTTGTAAAACAAATAACTGCCTCCAAGTGTGTACTCAATTTTAAGTGTTTCCTGTATTGGGTTTTCCAGTACGCTTTGTAGAGAAAGAAGATCTCAGTGGAATGTCACATTTTTTTACTGAACTAGAAGAAGTGGGTTTAATTTGGGGGCTGAGGGAGCTTCTGAGAAGGGAAAGCTGCTAAACTTTGGAACAGGTTACCAAGACCATTGATACCACCTCCTTCTGCAGCGCTGCTGACGAAGTGGGACTGTCAGGGTCAAAGTACCACCTAGAGAGAGGGGCAGTGGCACACGTGACACCAGCAGGTCTCTGTGAAGGCTCGTGCACCAGAGTCCTCCAGCCTAGTCCCTTCCCTTGGAGTTTTTGACACAGCAAGAAGACAGAACATCTTGTCCATCCTGTCCTCATTACATGCTGGGAAATCTAATGAGATAAAAGCCCAGGTTTGCATCGGAAGTAAATCAGAAGAGTCTGTCTCTACAAATTCTAAACAGAGCCCATCTTGATAAATAAAATGTGACATTCATAACAAACAAACCAAAAAGCAGATAAAGGATGAGAGCCCTCAGCATTAATGCTGGAAAACCTTTGGTGATAAATAAATAATATTATAATAAAAGATATTATAATGCATTGTCATTTGTAGGAAGAAATGTAATATAGTCCAAGGAGGAAGATAGATGGCTCAAGTTGCTTCTCTGACACTGGAAGTAATAGCTATTGAATGTTATGTTTAGCATATCATAAAATCAGTGTTAGCAGGCAAGACAGCCCTCCAGCCATCCTGAAGTCCACAGTCAGCCTCCTGACATCAGCAAGAAACAAGACCAGAATGCAGCTCACCCGGGATGGATGGCCTTGATTCAGACCAAATTGGAAGAGACAGAGCTTCCCCTAGGCCCTCAGCCTGAAGTGGAAGTGAACATGGGGGTCACTGCAGTATGTCTTTCTTCAGCCCTCTCTGTACTTACCACTCCCAAGGGGCTCCTGGTGGTTGTAGGAGTCCAGCTGTAAAGCTGGAATTCATGCAGCACTCGAAGCCTCTCGGCCAGATCTCCTTCTACATGAACCAACACAGCCTTCCTCAGAGGCACTGGAAAGCCTCCTTGTTCTACACAGGGTTTTCTCACACTACCAGGAACTCCCCTAGTATTCATTATGTAAGTTGTGTCTCATCCACCCAAGGGAAAAGAGAGCACCCTGAGCGTATGTGACACCATGGAGCCTGATCTATGACATTTATTAACCAGAGCTGTGCAGCCTTGCCCATCATAGATACAGAAAAGCCAAGAGGCAGGGATAATTCAGCCCAGTGCTTACACAGGTGGGGTATCTTACTTTTCTCATTGCTGAGACAAAATGTCTGTGGTGGTTAATTGACTAATTGCCAACTTGAGTGGGGGACGCCCAGCTGAACTGAGCCAGCATGGTTCTGGGAGTGGAAGACCCACTGAAGGAGGCTTGTTGTCAGAAGAGTATAAAAGGAGGATGGGAGGAAAGGACCGTTCCAGCTGCTTTTCTTCGGAGGGCCTTCGGCTGTTTTCTTCAGCTGAATTCCGGTCTTCATCCTCGCCAGGGATGACTGCTGTTCTCTTTGGAGGAGCCATGATCCTCGCCTTCGCCTTGAGCATTGTCTCTTGGCCTTTGGTGCAGATTCTTCAGCTTCCAGTACCAACCCTCAGGCTTTCAAGCACAGACTCTTCAGTGATTCGGCTTCCTGATCCGGATTTGCATGGGACGTTGCTGTGGGCTCCAGGCCTTCGGCTGGATTCCTCAGGTCGCTAGTGCATGGACAGATCTCTTGTACTCTTCTACATTTGACTCTGTGGGTGGATTGTTGGCTAATCTTGTAAATTTCTGTGTCCTGCATTAAATCTGTTTCTCTTGAAAGTACTGACTACAACAATACCCAACACCCAAAGTTAAAAGAAGAAATGTTTATTTCAGCTCACACTTTGCAGAGGTTTCAGTCCATAGTCATCTAGCTCCAAGGCAAGGTGCCATGGCAGAGGGGCATCATGGAAGAGGAACTATCCTTGGCAAGCAGCAGCAGCAGCAGCCTGCCTCTTCCTTTTATCCCTTTTAGGCTACCTACCTTTCGGGTGGTGCCACGCACATCAAGGGTGGGCCTTCCCATTATCCACACCCAGAACTATGATAAACCAATCAGTGGACTAATTTAGTAATCATACGTCCTTAATCCCAGCATCACACACCCTAGAGCCAGCCACCTCAGAAAGCCCCACCTATGAGGAATCGGGAAAAAGATGGCGGATGAGTAAGAAGCAGGCAGCAAAACTCTCTCTAAAAGTTACCGTTGGAACACGGGAATATAGCGACCGGGAAAGTGCAGGGGGGGGGAGATGCCTCCCCGGAACCCAGAAAAGTTCTGAAGCACAATCTGGGACCCCCGGTACCAGTGAAGGGTGATTTCCAACAAAGAAGAAGGAGCAGACAGCGCGCACGCACCTTCTACCATCCCAGGAATCGCAGCGCGACAGAAGCTCAATTCTACGGACACACGGTGACAGCTGGTGCCCAGGGAGCCCCCACGGAGGATCCTGAGACAGCGGCGAGGCGGGGGAGCGGCGGAGAACTGCGCTGGCCAGCGGTGAGTGTCTCTCAGCCACAGCTGCCCTGCGCCAGAGAGCGACCAGCCGGGCGCCATTGTGGGGGGTGTGGCGAAACTCAGAGCGGCTCGAAAGAAAAACAGCACTGGACACTCGTGCTCCAGACAGGGCATTGCGGGGCCTCTCAGGCCCACGAAAGTGTGCTGAGGTCAGCAGGCGAACGAGACTGGTCTCTCAGCCACACCTGTCCCACGCCAGAGAGCGACTGGCCCGGCGCCATTGGGGGGGGCGTGGTGAAAATCAGAGCGGCGGGAAACCAGTGCAGGGAACTCGTGCTCCGGACAGCGTGCTGTGCCTCTCAGGCCCAGGGATCGTGAAAGGGCACTGAGAGCGGCAGGTGAGCTAGACTGGTCTCTGCCTGAAAGTACAGGCCTCTGCTCACCGCCCACCAGAGGGCCGCTCCTGGCTTACTGGGACCGACCTGCACGGAACAGGACTCTGTCACCACACGGTGCCTGCCTACAGCAGAGTCAACACCTGGAACTGATTCTTTTTATTTTTTCTTTTATTTATTTATTTTTTTCCTCACTCATTTGTTTTTTGTTCTGGTGAAGGGTTTTGTTTGTTTGTTTGTTTGTTTGTTTGGTGGGGTTTTATTTTTGTTTTGTCTGTTTTATTGTTTTTATCTTCGTTTTTGTTTCTGTATGTGTATTTGCTCTTTCCTTCATTATTCTCTCTGGTTTTTTATATGAGTGTAAACAGCGCCTCTAACTTCTCTGTGATTGTGGTTGTGATCTGTTTTTCCTTTTATCCCTTCCTTCTCTTTTTACCACCAGTCCTCTGCACCAGTGTCCCAATTTTAGTGGGATCCCTCTTGGTCCTCTAACCTTACATCTAATTCCTTCCTATTCTCCCAACACTCTATTTCCTCCTTAACTCATTTTAAATTTAAACTCCTCAGGGAAAAATTGACATATATAGGACTTGTATACTGCATATAATTTTTCTGGTGTGTTTTAGATTTTGTTATATAACCGCAACTCTATACAGCTAAAACTAGTAAATAACTGGTTAGCTCAGCCTGTCATTTTCTAGGCTGTGTTTGATGCTTTAGTAAACATTATAACCAAATGTGAAATAATTGTTCTAAACATCTTTCCTTCCTGATATTTCGTGATTGAGATTGACTAAGGGACACAGAAAATACAGTGGCACAGTACCAAAGAATCAAGGACTGGGCCAAACAGGTAGCAACTTCGCATACCCAACGAATTGAAGAGGTAGGATCTGGCAGAAAGCTCAAAACCCAAAAGCAAGCTCCACTTGGAAGATACTGCAGAGAAGTAGTCATCTTCTAAAGATCTTAAAAACTAGCAATAAAGTAACCTACTATAGGTAATTTGCAAACATCACCCCAGGAATTAAAGAAAGAAAAAATGAGACGGCACTTAAACAAGATGCAACCCCACACATCCAACTCACCAAAGGCAAACCTAGGGGGCAACGAGGTGGGACAATCCGAAAGCCACCCACCTGGCCTATCTGAAGTGGTAACAACAAAACAACTGAATGAGGCTCTGGAAAAAATTAAAACAGAAATAATCTCACAGATAACTGCAGAGATAATGTCCACATTGAAGACCATGCTTAAGGACACTATAGCTGATACAGACAAAAAAATAGGTGAGCTTAAGAAAACTATAGAAACCATGAATGCTCAGCATAGGAAAGAAATGGAATCCATAAGGCAGATTCAAGCAGATATCCAAGAGAACAAAAATTCCATTGAAAGTATTTGTAGCAGATTAAGCCAATGCGAGGACAGGATCTCAGATATAGAAGACAGGCTTGCAATTAGTGATCATGAAAAGGAAGAATTCTTAAAAACAGCAAGGGACCATGAAAAATCAATTCAGCAGCTGCTAGATGACTCAAAGATAAACAACTTAAGAATAATTGGAATAAATGAAAAAGCAGGAGATAGCATCAATGACATTAAAACCTTGTTCAAAGACATAGTCAGGGAGAACTTTCCTGGAAGAGAAAAGGAATTTGACGCCCCTATAAGTGAAGCTTTTAGAACACCAACTAGACATGATCAAAAAAAAACTTCAGCCAGACATATTATAGTCAAGATCCCAGAAATTCAACAGAAGGGCAGAATCTTAAAAGCTGTTAGGGAGAAGAGACAAATCACCTATAAAGGAAAACCCATCAGAATCACAGCTGACTTTTCAGCACAAACCCTCAATTCAAGAAGAGCTTGGAATGATGTATTTCAAGCTCTAAAGGAAAATAATTTTCAACCCAGATTGATGTACCCTGCAAAACTATCTTTCAAAATTGATGGAGAAATAAAATACTTTCATGACAAAGAACATCTGAGAAAATTTATGACCACCAAACCAGCACTCCAAAATGTTCTGAAGGACATTCTAGAAAGAGATAGGAACCCCAACAGAAGGAATCCACCAGGCAGGGCAGATAATTAAATAGCAGGAAAGGGGAAAAACAAAGAGTGGGAACCAACAACAGGAAAATATCATGACAAGTATAAGTCAATACATACCAGTTTTAACCATCAATGTTAACGGTCTCAATTCACCAATCAAAAGGCACAGACTGGCGAAATGGATCAAGAAACAAGATCCAACAATATGCTGTATACAAGAAACACATTTAATTCAGAAAGAAATTCATAGACTGAAAGTCAAAGGATGGAAGACAATACTCCATGCCACAGGAACCCAGAAAAAAGCAGGGGTAGCTATTCTTTTTGCAGACAAAGTGAACTTCAAGCCAAGAAGGATTCAGAGAGATAAAGACGGTCATTACATCCTTGTAAAGGGAACAATCCAAGAGGAAGAGATAATGATCATAAATATATATGCATCAAATACCAATGCACCCAGCTATATAAAACAAGTACTAAAGGACATGAAAAATCAAATAAGCACTAATACAATTATATTGGGAGATCTCAATACTCCACTGTCACAAAAAGACAGATCAACTGGAGAGAAAATCAATAATGAAATAGTAGAACTGAACCAAACTTTGGAACAAATGGACTTAGTAGATGTCTACAGAGTGTTCCACCCCACAACATCAGAATACACATTTTTCTCAGCTGCACATGGGACGTTCTCCAAAATAGACCACATACTAGCTCATAAAACCTGCTTAAGTAAATACAAAGGAATTGAAATTATCCCATGCATATTATCAGACCATAGTGCAATGAAATTGGAAATCAATGGCAAAAGATCTCACAAAAACTCCCTAAACACATGGAAATTAAACAGCGCTCTCCTGAACAACCAATGGGTCACAGATGAAATTAAAGAAGAAATTAGACACTTTCTACAACTGAATGATAATGACAGTACAACATACCGGAACTTATGGGATACAATGAAAACAGTCCTAAGAGGGAAATTTATAGCATTAAATACTTATATCAGGAAAATAGAGCAAGCGCAAATAAACAACTTAAGGGTGAACCTCGAGCTTCTAGAAAAAGAAGAGCAGGTTAAGCCAAAGGCCCGTACAAGGGAGGAAATTATAAAGATCAGAGCAGAAATTAACGTATTGGAGACTAAAAAAACAATACAAAGAATCAATGACGCAAAAAGTTGGTTCTTTGAAAGAATAAATAAGATTGACAAACCCTTATCCAACCTCATTAAAAAAAGAAAAGAAAAGACTCAAATCCATGCAATTGAAAATGAAAAGGGTGATATCACGATGGACCCTGCAGAAATCCAGAAGATCATCTATACCTATTTTGAAAATTTATATTCTACTAAGATGGAAAATGCAGAAGAAATGGACAGATTCCTAGATTCGTATGAATTACCAAAGCTGAATCAAGAAGATTTAAAAATCCTAAATAAACCAATATCAACCAATGAAATTGAAGATGTAATTAAAAACCTCCCAACAAAGAAAAGCCCAGGCCCTGATGGATTCACTGCCAAATTCTACAAGAAATTTAGAGAAGACCTAACGCCCCTACTTCTCAAACTTTTCAATGAAATTGAAAGGGAAGCAATACTCCCAAATTCATTCCTGGAAGCAAGCATTACCCTGATACCAAAACCAGAGAAGGACCCAATTAAGAAAGAGAACTACAGGCCAATCTCCCTAATGAGCAAAGATGCAAAAATCCTTAATAAGATACTGGCAAACAGAATCCAAGAAATCATCAAGAAGATTATACACCATGATCAAGTTGGATTCATCCCAGGGATGCAGGGATGGTTCAACATACGTAAATTAATAAATGTAATACACCATATTAACAGAACCAAAGACAAAAATCACATGATCATCTCAATAGATGCAGAAAAAGCTTTTGACAAAGTCCAGCACCTTTTCATGATAAAAACCCTACAGAAAATTGGAATAGAGGGTCTTTATCTCAACCTGGTAAAAGCTATCTATGACAAACCAACAGCCAATATTATACTAAATGGCCAAAAACTGAAAGCCTTCCCTCTAAAATCAGGAACAAGACAAGGATGTCCACTGTCCCCACTCTTATTCAACATAGTTCTGGAAACTTTAGCCAGAGCAATTAGACAAGAGAAAGAAATAAAAGGAATAATGATTGGAAAGGAAGGAGTTAAATTATCATTATTTGCAGATGACATGATACTCTACACAAGACCCCAAAAACTCCACTAAAAAACTGCTAGATTTAATAAGCAAATTCAGTAGTGTAGCTGGATACAAAGTCAATACTCAAAAGTCAATAGCCTTCCTGTACACAAATAACAAACTTACTGAAAGAGAAATTAGGGAAACAATACCTTTCACAATAACATCCAAAAAAATGAAATACCTAGGAATCAACCTCACAAAGGATGTAAAAGACCTCTATACTGAAAACTACAGTACTCTGAAAAAGGAGATTGAAGAGGATATCAGAAAATGGAAAGATATCCCTTGCTCCTGGATAGGAAGAACCAATATAGTGAAAATGGCCATACTTCCAAAATTGTTATACAGATTTAATGCAATTCCAATCAAAATTCCAACAGCATATCTCACAGAATTAGAGAAAACAATCCTAAAATTCATTTGGAATCAGAAGAGACCTAGAAGAGCAAAGGCAATTCTGGGCAACAAACTCAAGGCAGGGGGCATCACAATCCCTGACTTGAAATTATACTATAAAGCTACTGTGATAAAAACAGTGTGGTACTGGCAAAAAAACAGACCTGAAGATCAATGGAACAGATTAGAAGATGCTGAAACAACCCCAGACATACTAAGCCACCTTATCTTTGACAAAGGTGCCAAACACATTCGCTGGAAGAAAGATAGCCTCTTTAATAAATGGTGCTGGAAAAACTGGCTCTACACATGCCGAAGATTAAAACTAGACCCATATCTTTCTCCATGCACTAAACTAAATTCAAAATGGATCAGAGATCTAAATATTAAAACAGAAACATTAAATCTGCTGGAAGGTAGGATAGGTAAAACCCTTGGAGACATTGGTGTAGGCAAAGACTTTATGAATAAAAACTCAACCACACGGGAACTATCCCAAAGAATCAATAACTGGGATCTCATCTTATTAAAAAGCTTTTGCACAGCAAGAGAAACCACCAACAGAGTGAAGAGACAACCCACAATGTGGGAAAAAATGTTTGCCAGCTGTTCCTCAGACAAAGGATTACTATCGAGAACATATAAAGAACTCAAAAAAATCAGACCTCCCAAATTTAAAGACCCACTCCAAAAATGGGCATCTGAGATGAATACACATTTCTCAGATGAAGAAATACAAATGGCAAATAAATATACAAAAAAATGTGCAACATCACTAGTCATTTGAGAGATGCAAATTAAAATAACAGTCAGATACCATCTCACCCCAGGAGGAATGGCTACTATAAAGAAATCAACTAATAACAAATGCTGGAGGGGCTGTGGAGAAAAAGGAACCCTTCTTCACTGTTGGTGGGAGTGTCGACTGGTACAGCCACTGTGGAAGTCAGTGTGGAGATTCCTCAAAAAACTAGGGTTGGAGGTCCCATTTGACCCAGCTATTCCCCTTCTGGGCATCTTCCCAGAAGAATTAAAAACATCGTACCACAGCGATATATGTGCACCCATGTTTATAGCAGCACAATTTGTAATAGCCAGATCTTGGAAATAACCCAAATGCCCATCAACTGAGGAATGGATAAGAAAGATGTGGTATTTTTATACAATGGAGTACTATTCAGCCATAAAGAAGGATAAACTGGAGACTTTTATAGGTAAATGGATGCAACTGGAGAAAATACTCATAAGTGAAATAAACCAGAAGCACATGTGTAAGCATCGTATTGTCTCTCTAGTATGAGAAACTGAAAGAGTAAATAAGATCCAAAATGTACAATAGACATGGTGAATCAAAAAGAAACTGGTCCAAAGGAAAGAGAGACTGGAATAGGGAAAAGAAAGAAGGGAAAGGGAAAAAAAATTGTATATATATATATATGAGATGGTTAAGATAGATACACTACCAATTTTACTTAGTGCATTGAAGAGTAAGGTTTGTGCCAATAATGTTTGGACAATTGAATGCTAATGTCTGGTATCCTGAATAACTAACTTAAAGATAGTAATACGTAATGTATTAACCATTGTTACCCTCCTATTATGTTGTTTTGAAAATTTGTTCTTCTTTTGATTTGTTTTGTTTTTTCTTCTCTTTAAAAAAATAAAAAAAAAAAGAAAGCCCCACCTATAACTGCATGAGGCTTTGGGGGAACTTCTAGGTACAAGCCATAACATGAGGCCTTCACTTATGCCAAATGCATACAAAAAGAATAACATTTTATTTACTTTGTTTTCAGGATATTGTTGCCAAGACAGCCCACTGATAAAGTATTCTGGGGAAAATATTATTTGCAAGATATTATGGCATAGTTCTGGCTAGGATTAAGGGTATGAGTGCTGTATCCACCCTACAGCAGGTAGCCTGCATAAAATATAAGGGAGAGAAAGAGGGCTAATGTGTTCTCGCCTGCCTGCTTGCTGCGGACTATTTCTCATCTGTGATGCCCCTTTGCCATGCCACCCTGCCTTGGTGCCAGTCAATTATGGACTGAAAACTCTACAAACTGTGAACTAAATAAATCTTTCCTCCTTTAACTCTGGGTGTTGTATATTTTGTCTCAACAATGAGAAAAAGTAACTAAAACACGAGACTACGAGGGAAAAAATTCAAATAATGAATTAAGAGAAGTTTACAGGCATCCAAACAAATTTCTTCACTCTAGGGCAGCTTATGGGGTGGCTGTGAAAAAAATCAGGAGGTTAAGCCTCAGCCTGTGCTTGCCAGGAACTGCAACCACGACCCTGGAACTGAGCACAGCTGCTTCTGGGCTCCACAGCCTGGAAGGATAGGGTTCTAGGAATCTGAGGCAATTTGGCTCAGAAGAAAGGAGGAAGAAGAGGCTGAGGCAAAGATACATCCGTCAATTTCCTGAGGAGATTTGACTGGGAATTTTTCTTCCTTCCTTTCTTATCCTATGGTGGGAATTCCAACAGAAACGTATAGTTCCTTCTTCCAACCTCCTCCATCAACCTCAGAGACCCTCAGTCCAGAAAGACATTAGGGCCCAAGAAGAAAAGCCCTGGGTGGAGTGGTTGGGCAGGGTAAGGACAGAGTGAGGCTGGGTGCTTGGGGCAGACCACACTGACTAATAGACACCAAGTGACCCTCCTTCCTGGCCCTGAATCATTGGCCTTCTACATAATAGAAACCCAGAGTTATGGAGAAACTTCTATGCAGAGGGCTCAGCGCTGGGTGTTCTATGAGATACAAGACAGTCCATTCCTTACTATCAAGGAATTGAAGAGATATATGCTTTTGAAAATAAGGATGGCCAAGCAGTACAGCTTTACTTACTCTGCAACATCCGCCAACCCAGCTCTGCTGCCCATAGCCAATTTCCTTTCCATTTAAATAGTATACATAGCAAGTCATCTTGGAACAGTGGTTAGAAGGATGGGTTTTTAAATCCTTAACTTTACATCTTATTTTGACTACTTACTCTTTCTGTTACCCTGGGCAGGTTATCTCAAGCTCTCTGAATGCTGGGTTTCAATATATAAAATGAGGCAGTCATTGTTGCTCCTTCATGAACAATTTAACGAGTTCATGGATGTAAAGTTTTAGCACAGCATATATTAAGTGCTCAATAAATGCTGGCTGAAAGGAAGTTAAAGACGTGCCAGGCACAGGCTTGAGGCTGGAATACCCAGATGCTTAATGTCTTGTCTCCAGGAGCTCAGAATCTAATCGTGGGAAATAATTATAGAAAGATGGGAAAACACATATTGAGCTGCCTAGTTTTGTTCAGATATTAGAAATGAAATAACTTTTTTGGTTGGAATAGTTTCTTGCAAAGAGATGTCTGAGTCTGGGAGATCGTGTCTTCCAAAAGTGCACAAATAAAATAAAATTATTTAATGAAAGTCTCTTGGATAGAGAAGTAGGGACGATGATTACAAACCACCCCAGTTCAACCTAAGGCTGAGTGTGTGACCTGTGAAAGTTAGTTAATTAATTAAAATATTTATTAAGCACCCTGCTAAGAGTGAAACACTATGGTGGGTGCTGGAGATATAGCAGTCGTAGTAGAAATTGCTAGTGTTCAACAATACCCTGCTCTCTCTGCTTCCTGTGTCCATAGCTGGGCTACATTTACCAGTCTTCCTTGCAATGAGGAGGAACCATGTGACTTGGGTTCTGGCCAATGGACACCCCAAAGTCAGATCTGCCACATAAAAACTTCCTCCTGATGATCACTTGTTCCTCCCACATTCACCAGCTCTGCTGGGATCCCTTCAGAGAAGCAGAGGAAGATGTAGCTACAGAGAATCTTCAGTCCTTGAATTCTGGGCCCACACTGGACTACGATATGAATGAGAGGCACACTTTGATTGTGCTAAGTTGCTGAGATGTAGAAGTTGATGCTTTAGAACAGTTAGTATTATTTTCCATAGCTAATAAAGCAGCAAACAACAGAGACATCCTGGCATGGTGGAGCTGAGGGGCATCTTAAAAATGAGCAATTCAAAAAGTAAATATAGTGTAACCAATGTGAGGGCAGCGAAAGACAGAGTAGTGGGGGCAGATAGCAGGAAGACCTCAGCTAAAGTCAGAGTTAAAGAAATCCTCTCAGAAAATGTGCGTTTACGGTGAAACCTGGAGGCTAAGGTGTTGGCAGAGTTCGCATCTTCGGAGACCCATCCCCTCAGCCTGTAGAGGCTCATCTCCCCGCAGTGTCTTTCCTTGAAAGATGTCTGCAGCCTGATTTCCTTTCCTTATTAGGACACCTGCATTTTGCATTGGGCCCACCCATATTACCTCACTTTACTTTAATTACCTATTTCAAGGCTGAAATTACCTATTTCAAATATGGTCATATTTAGAGTTATTGGAATTTAAGACTTCAACATATGAATGTTCGGGGGATACGATTCAACCCGTAACAGATGAGTAAGAATTAACCCGTTGAAGGGTGCAGCTGATCTCGAGTTCTCTCGCTGGTCCAGTCACAAGGCTTGACATAGGGAACAAAGAAGGATGAGAAGGAAGCTCAGATTTTCATGGGCCAAGGTGCTAAAGCTGATCTAGTGAGAACCCATATCATAGCTTGCCAATAGTGCTGTGGTTGCAGATTTGGAACTTTCAATATTAAAAATCAAATTATAGAAGGGTAAAACACTGCATTGTACTCTGACTCCCTGGAGATGGGACAAGATCGACTGCAGATGTGGTTTGTAGACTCGCAATCTGCAGGGCAGCTACTATGCTTGCTGAGAAATCCCAGGAGAGTCTTTTAGAGTAAAGATTGGCTCCAGAAAGATCACAAGAGTGACAGCTACCTGGCCACATGCAGACGCTGAAGATCAATGAGTGAAAGATCGATCTGAATAAATGATCTATTAATACATACACAGATTCCCACGATGAATCTCCAGGAGATGACAGTCCACCAATTACAGTAAGCTGCTGACGGTGATTGCTGTAATGGGATCATCTGCAGCTGCTCAGCCGCTGAGTTAGTGACATTCACATTTATTTTCCTGCTTGGATTGAAGCATTTTCCTGCTTGGATTCTGGGGCAGCTCTGGATGAGGGCTGAAAACACAAGGCTTGGAAGACCTAGCCTCTTCCCTAGGAGTGGGTGTGTATGAGCAGGTCAGGACTAACAGCTGCTTGACCGTAAGGAGAAAGAGGGGCTTCCCTGAGCAACTAAACTTCTAAAGTATGGGCCCCAGTGGAAGTCAGGAATGTTACCAGACATTTAAAAGCTACCCCTGCGAATGAAAAGAACTGCACGTCTATGTGAGATACCTGCTTTAGAGGATTTTCAAATCTTGTTCATTTCAGAAGAATACCATGAAACCAACCTTGTACCATCAAAGGCATGTCCCTCTATACTTCTAGTCTTCTAAACCTGGAATTTTTAATATCTGCCTAGTGAGTTCCTGCTTTCTTCACAGCCCATCTCATGACCTCCTCTAAAAGATCTTCCTGGCTTTTCTTTATTCCCCTCTCAAAAACTTATCCTAAATGACATCTTTCACCATGTTCATACTCACCATCTGAGCCCAATCATCTTTGTCGCTCACCTGCACTGCTACATGGGCCTCCCAACTGGCCACTTGCTGACGGCTTTCTCCTCTATAGTCATGTCTCCCAGAGCCAAACCTGATTGTTCTGTATAAATCAGTACAAAGTATCACAGGCTGCACTCCAAGTAAAACTCAGTCTAACCCTCCCCATGGCCTGCCCCCCGCAGTGTTAACTCCTCCTGCTGACCCATCGACCTTCTTCTCTCACCAACTGACCTGAGTTCCTGCTACTCCAAGTAGAGGGCAGACTTGATCTCTAAAGTCTCCTTCCCCATAGCCCTCTCCTTCCACTCCCTACGGATCAGATCTTCCCGTGGTTGTTTCCCTGTCATGCAGATAGATCTCAGCTCCTCCAAGGGCCCATCGAAGCCAACCCAACCAAAGCTGCTCCCAATCCCCCTTCCCAGGAGCTATCTCATCATCCTGTTTATTGCCTTCACAATGCTTTTCACTACCTGGAATTATACATTTTCAAGGTTGTTTATTACCTGTCTCCTCCACTACAAAATAAGTTCCATGAAAACAGAAAGTTTTCCTTTGGGTTTATTTGCATTTCACCAGCGTGCAGGAGAGGGCCTGGGACATAGCAAATTTTCAAGTGTTTCTTCAGTGAGCGGCACGATTACTCATCTGCTGGTCTAAAGTTCCACAGTCTCCTGTTCCCATCTCTATAAAGACATTCAGGGCTTTGTGGAGTAGGGATTTGTCAGAATTCTCAATTATGAGCTCCTTAAGGGAAAGAACGTTGTCTCAAGATGATGTGAGTGAGAGCAGGGGAAGCAATATTACCCACGGAGCTGTTACTTCTCAAACAGTAATGGGCACACGAACCACCCAGGGGATCTTGTTAAAATGCAGTTCCGATTCATCATCTGGAGAGGGCCCGAGATTCTGCATTTCTAACAAGCTTCCGAGTAATGTTAACATCACTGGTTGTTTGCATAGTTTGCTCAGAAAGGAGTATTTGGGGGATGCTTTAAATGTTATTTTTCCTTCTCTTTGTGTTTGGTACAAAGCTCCATAAAGCACCTCTTTGGAGGATGGAAACTATCTATTAAATTAGCACGCTGTTGAATGAATGAACCAGTATGAATTTGAACCAGTATGTTCAAATTTATAGGAAGAAAAGCTGAGTCGTGAACAGTTAAGTAACTTGTTTACCTAAAACCTCATGACTAGCCCAGCCTGGTCGAGAATCTACTGCTCTTCGGCCAGGGTTTCCTCATTCTGATGGATTTGGAGGGTTGAGGGGTAGATGGATAGGCAGAACAGCTCCTCGCCCCATAAAAAGTGTGAAAGGAAGCGAGGAGCAGCCCCAGAAGGAGGGACTCAGTAGGCACAGGCACCCTGCAGTCTGCCGCAGCTCCTGTGCACAGCTCACACTGGAAAAGCATCATCAAGAGCCCTTGTTTTTCCTGGAAGCAAAGGGCATCTCTTTTGTCTGAACCTGTCGTGTTTATGTCATGGGAGCCAACTGCAGAGAGTGACCAGTGAGGGTCTGACCAAGCCCTGAAAGGGAAGCTATAGAGTTTCGTGGAGCTGAAGGAAGACCCTGGTGACCAGGGCTGTGAGGGTGGGAGGCAGAACACAGCAAAGAGGACCCTGCGGCTTTCCTCCCACAGAGGAGGCTGGGACAGCAGGGACTGCACAGCCGGTTCGACCTCTGCTCCATGTTAGCCCAGGACAGCTGCACCTGACAGACAGCGCTTACTTCATAGCCCCGCTGACAGTGCTGGAGCTGGCTGGGAATTCTTCATGCAGAATACACCCCATACACTCACACCAAAAGATCTGCCTGAGCAGAATCCGCCCTGGCTCGCTGGCAGCTGAGCACAAAGAATAGCTCGGGAGACAGATGTGCACAGTTGTTCATCGTCCCCCAAAAGCAGCATGACGGCAGCCTTAAGGAGAGAACATGGAGCACATGGAAGAAGCATATGTTGCCCAAACCTGACCTGGCTTGGAAACTTTTCCAAGCTCCCTACTTTCGTCATTATTTCCACCCACATTGGTCCTGAGAAACAGCGATTGTTACATTAGTCCTTCCAATCAGTCATTTAGAGTGGCATCCAGCCAGCTTACCGGGCAGCTCAGGAGCCAGCCCCTTCTAGCCTGTCAAGAATGACATTGTTCCTGCTTCCCAGATGACTCATGAGCACTTAGGAAATTTCAGAGTTTCAAAAGACTGACATAAAGAGGAGGTATGCCAGGTATTTTGTCTCTGTGCTACTAGCAGAATGAAAAGGGCAAGTTCCTGATGCCTTCAAGTCAGACAGACAGACTTCTCGACTGTGATGATGGTGACATGTGGGGAGGCAGGTCCCCTTCCTGCAGAGCTGACTGACGCCTTGTTACTCAAAATGCGGTCCAGAATCCACAGTGGCAGCAGCACCAAGAAACGATGGAAAAAGAGATCTCAGCCCCCACCCCATCCTCCCAAATAAGAATCTGCAGGTCTTAGACACCTGATGCTCTTCTGATAGTTCCAATCCTGGCCAAGCACAAGGAGACAAATTCATGAAGATTCAAGTTCCCTGGGGTTTCCTCTCTGAACCTTTTTTATTACCCTGCCCTAATTGTAGGACTGTCCGGCACAGGGGCAGAAACTGCATTTCTACCTTATCCAAGGAACACACGAAGAGTTAAATTCTTAGGTACAAAAAGTAGTCAAGTATGGTAAGCTTAAAATGTTCCCATGCATTACAAATTGAACCAAGAGTGGCTTCTTTCCTTTGAGGAAAGGGCAGGACCTGCTGTGTTCCCCCTTCCCTTCTCACAACATCCCATTCAATGCTACCTTCCCCATGTTTTTCCTCTTCCTCTGCCTCAATCATAAAAGTTGCTGGTGAAAAAGGCCTGGCACATCAGGGCAGGGAGCTCTGTGCCACTCAGAGTTTGGCTGAGTGGTTGAGATCAGGAGGAGGGCGTCCTGCCTGTCTCCATCCCTGCTCATGGCTGTTGTATACCGGTTTATCTATGAGCTCTTCCCACACTGCCCTTCTTCAGGGCTCCAGCTGCGCGGCGGGCGCTCCACCTTCCCTGTGAGCACGCACCCCCCCGCACGCTCTGCCTGCTTTAACTCCTCTTTTGCCTGGCTGCATGCCACGCCTCCTCTCCTTGGGGAACCACAAATGGCAGATGGCCTCTTAGTGCTGGAGACATCTTCACAGGTGAGTGCCTACACCCCAAGCTGTGAAGACTCCCATTGGCTGTCCCTTTACGGGCTGTAAACATACACCCTCAGAGGCAATGTGGTGTGGTGAGAACACATCACGCTGCTTACAGCCAAATCCCAGCACTGCCATTTAATTTGTGTGACTTTGAACAACCACTGGATCTAATCTTTCTTTGGCATCTTCAGCTGGGAATCATGGATAATGATGCACACTTCCTGGCATGATAGCTGGCATATACCTTTTAGTTTTCCTAGATTTCCCTTTCTTCTACCAACTCCCCCTGGTCAAGAGTGCCAGGTGCAAGCTTAGCTGCCACTGGTTCTGGCTATGCAGGCAGCATACCTGGTCCTTTACTCTTCCGCAAACATAGGTGACCCTTGTTCTAGGCACCAATGGTCAGTGTAACGGGGGCTCCTAGGAACAGCCTGCTCTCATCTGTGGAAAGTCTGTCTGGAAGTTTTAACCCTTCACAAATGAAAGGATGTGCCATTACTGTTGCTAGGTGCTTCGGACAGCAAGGACTACCCAGCGCACAGGGCACTGGCTCAGGGAGCTCTGATCTGTCTCATGTTCAGATTTTAGCCACCCCGTGACATCTCTGCTGCAAATAAAATCTGAACAGATCAATTGAGATTTAATTCATACTCTGCAATTAATCCAAAATAATTTTGTGGTCTTTTAATTAGGGAATCATCCTGAAGGAATAAAAATCATAAGAATAGTTGTGCAACAGTTCCCCCGCCCCGTCCAGGGAGGCTTTGACTTGATGTTCTCAGGAGAGGTGAACCCAACATAACAATTTTATTAGCTCTTAGGAGAGCTTTGATACGTGCACTTCAAATGAGTGGGCATTCTGCTTTTCATTTGAAGTTCAGAAATCTCTTCTGGCATCTGGGCTGTCTGGAGGGGCAGTTGCTTTGCGTAGGTCTCAGAGCTGAGACCCTGGGAAAGACAGAGCTTTCCCAACAACCCCAGTCCTGACAAAAGCTGTTCATTTTCCTTCCCTCCATCTGCTCCTGCTAAGTCCCGGGAAGGCAGGGGTGGCAGTGAGAACAGTGGCTACTGTCATTCAGGCCAAGCAGTAAAATTAGGGAACAGGGTCAGACTCTCAGAGTTGGAAGCAGCTGTGGAGACCCCTTGGTCCCCCCAGGTACTCTACACTAGAATGTTCTCATCCTGATCCTCAGGCGATCACTTAACCTCTGCCTTCAAACTTACCCATGGTCAGGAGCTGGCAACACAGAGGTCACCTCGTCCATCTGTAGATACCTCTCATTATTTCAAAAACTTGTCTTTACATTGAGTCAATGTCTGTCCCCATCACACCACTGATTATCTCTCTAGTACTACACACTGGAACACAACAGAATAATCTAATTCAGGAGACTCTTTTAAATGTCTGAAGCCAATTGTTATTACCTCTAAAAATATGCTTTCTTGAGTGCATTGCCAGCCTTCTCAATCAATCCTCAGTTGACAAGATATCGTGCCACTTTTTACCTTGGTCTCCAATCCTCTGCTTGTTAGGCATGGAGCAGAGAACTGACTGCAGTGTTCTGAGGGACTTCTAAGTAGTTCACTATGGACAGAATCTGCCAGATTTGTGTATAGAGGGATGCATGGGTAGATAGATGATTGATAGCCTGAGATAGGTAGATAGATGATAGATAGATAGATAGATAGATAGATAGATAGATAGATAGATAGATAGATAGAACATTTTATTTACCTGGTAAAGACTATGGTTAGACAAAACCTACTCAGATATTCCCTATATGGACTAGCCTTAGACTACTTCTCTCCTATTTTCTACTCATGAAATCAACTTGTCATTCAAGCCTAAACCAAGACTCTACTTTTATCCTTCTTAAATGTATCTTGTTAGCTGTGATGCACATTCCCAGATAGCAGATCTTTTGAGACCTATTTATATCAGTTGTCATCTAGCAGACCTTCGCTCTGTGTCAACACAAATTTGATCAGGGCATGGCCAATGTTTCATTCAGGTCTTTGATAAATACTCGACAAGGACAGAAGAAAAGCCCTGTAAGCCAATATCAGACACCTCCCTCCATGCTGATATCATTTAAGAGGCTGCTTCGAATGACATTATCCTAGCAGCTGCAAACACACACTGCCTGTGTCCTCCAAGTCTCTCCAGAGGACGTTAGGAGAAATTCTGTCATAGGCTTTACTATATCACTGTTCTCAGTATTTAAAACTACCTGCTTTCTCCTCACTTCTCAGTCTGCCAGTTCAGTAAAAAATATCGAAAAAGACCTGAGGTTATGCGGCATGACTAGCTTTGAGGAAGCTATGGAAGCTTCTAGTGATCACTTCTGTTTTTTGTCTCATATGTTTGTCATCTGCTTGATAATATTGTCTAGCATTTTCCCTAAGATAAACTCTTTTCATGTTTATAATTCACATTTTCTCCTTGGTAAAACTGAGGACAGCGTTTGTCTTTTAGTCTGGTTGCTCATGTTTCAGATGATAGTATCAAGACTGCTCAAGATTGTGCAGTCACACATCAAATTCAAGCTCAAATAATTGAGAAATCTTCATTTATAAAACATATTTCTTGGGCCAGTGAGATAGCTCAGTGGCATAAGCACCTGCTCGCAAGCGCAAGGTCCTGAGTTCAACCCCCAGTACCCACACAAAAAAAAATAATAATAAAATAAAAATAAATAAATAAATAAAACATATTTCTTAACCAGAGAGAAAAGCATAACCAAAGCCTCAAACACTTTTTTTTCATTCTTTCTTTTTTTTCTGCTGGTACTGGGGATTGAACCCAGGCCCTCTTCACTGAGCTACATCCCTAGGCCTTTCTTATTTTTTAAATTTATTTTGAGACAGGGAATCACTAAGTTGCTATGCTACCCAGTCTGGGCCCAAACTTGCTGCTAAAAAAACCTAGGGCAAAGGTCAAATCCTAGCTCTGTCTATCTCCACCCAGACATCAGTTTCTGTGGCCTCAGTTTCCTCATATACAAAATAATGGAATAGATTCTACTTTTAACTTTTAGTGATGTAAAAAGTTAGTTGCTAAGAGTGATGAGACAGGTGGCTGGAATTTCCCCATTTTGAGCGAAAGTTTAAACATCTGTGAGATCTTCACTTGTTTTCTCAGAATGAGCATGACCCCCTACACACACACACACACACACACACACACACACTCCAGCATCCACTGTCTCTTCTGGTACATGCATCCGATGAGAATAAAGTCCATTGTTTTAACATTATCTCTGTCACAATGAATCTGCTCAAGGAACAACTTGTGACAATCAAGAACGTGTTGCTTGGGCCGGTGAGATGGCTCAGTGGCGTAAGCGCCTGCCCGGCAAGCGTGAGAGCCCGAATTCGACTCCTGGAACCCACATACGAAAAAGGGGCCGGTGATATCGCTCAGCGGCACGGGCGCCTGCTGGCGCGCAAGGTCCTGAGGTCGACCCCCAGTACCCACAAAAAAAAGAATGTGTTGCTCATTCCTTTCAAGACATTCTTTGTAATCTGCTCTTCATAGAGAACAACACTGGGTCTGGGCAACATTTATTAAATATTAGAAACACTGTCATATGACTTCACACACAGGTCTGAGGGGTTTGTATGTATTGGCATCCATGCATAGTTCTAAGAAAAATGAAAACCTGAGGGAGCAGAAATATTCTGTGATACTCTGTCAAGTCCAACAAACCCTATTTATTCTTCCTGAGCCATTCCAAAGTGCACCATTTTATCCAAACAGAACCTTGATGAGATAAGCAAAACCCAAAGAAGCCAGGGAGACATTGAGAATGAAGACAGAGAAAATCTTCCCTCTTTTGCTGATCTAGAGAAAGTGGAAATAAACCTACACACCAAACCGGAATGTCGTTGTCCAGTTCCTTGGAAGTTTGCACTCAGCATCTTCTCGGGCTCACACTCAAGCCATTGCAGTGGAGAGCTCTTTCCGGGTGGGGAAGTGTTGCTTCCGGATGCTCCTCGTCTCTCGATGAGGGCTCTGAGCACAGCTGGGGCCCTGAGAGACAGAGCATTAAGCTCCTTAAGCCTCAGCTCTGACACCGACTGACAAGGTCACTGTTCTCGTCTCCTAAAGCACTCATGTTTCAGAAATGGCTCCTTTCGACAGGCCTGCTGCCATTCACCTCCTAACTTCAGGCATGGCACAATCAATATGCTGTTGTCTTTCATGAGTAAAAGAATATTACACACCCACTACACACCCACAGTCTTGTCACACTCACACACACACACACACACACATTCCAGCACTACCCAAATTCGGCTGCCAAAGATGAAAAGAGAGGCTATAGAATTTGGCAAACAGATCTAAGTGCCCTTATCTACCATCATGAAGATGGTGCTGTCTACCCCACCTTCGCTCTCCTATCTTTACATCCTTTCTTACATAGGGCTGGAAAAGTCTGAACAGTGGCTCTCAGCCCATGCAGATGAGCAGAATCACCCCCTGTAGGGCATTTGCAAGCCATCTGTGCCTAACCAAAATTTAGACCTTCCCCCCAGGTGAGATCTAAAATTCCTGGGCACTTTCATTTTGAAAAACCTCTGATGAAAATGTACAGTAGATTTGATGGGGACCCTGCATCCTCTGACTATGGCTACTGCTATCTGTGACACAAATCCGAGGAATATTTACCATGCAAATACACTGAAGGCCAATGTGATCTGATGGAGTGGCTGAGCGGGTACACTCTGAAGCTAAACCCCTTGACTTCAGATGCTGTCGTTATCGCCTTTGTGTGTTCCATATGAAACAGGGTCCCTGATACCATTATCACCAGATAGCACATATAAAGGCCACGTAATGATACTTGGTTCATGATGAATATTCCAAAACTATAAATTTTGTCAGGCAAATGTACTTGCACTTTCTAGGACCTGGGTTGGCACATGTAGCTGTGTTTCCTGTTGAAACTGTGGCCAGTTCCTAACACACGGCCTTGTATTTGATTTTCTTCCTGCTCTGCATTGGTTTCCTTTTTCCTCCGCCAGTCTTACTTCACTAGGATGGCTCCTTCCACATCCACACAGTGAAGCATTTGCCCTTTGTCCTCCCTCAAGCTCTGCTTTCCAGAGATACACATGAATACTTTGAGATTACTAAAGCAATAACCACATAAACTGCCAAAAATGTTCCTATGCTTTTGAATAGAAAAAAAAAAAAATACCCAGAGTTAGAATTAGAATAATTATCAAAGGTGATGAGCAGTAGTGGTTTGCCTTGGACTTGAAGGTGAGGGACCAACCTAGAGAAGTCTTTACCTCCCCCTCCTTGGCCCAACCCCCTGGTGAAAGCTGCCAGAAGAAAGGTGTAGTTCAAGTCCAAGAAAGCCCGTTCTCTGAGAACAAGCTGCTCTCCAGTTTGGCACTTCCTAGGTCACAGGATCCAAGATGCAGCCTGGAGAAAGAGAGCCTGTGGAAAGACAGGGGTCTCTGCCACTGAAGCTCCTGATCCAAGATGGTAGAAAGTGAGTTACTTCCACTCCCAACTCAATGCAGGACAAAGGTCCTGCCTACGCTCCTGAAAGTGTCTGCTGAATAGGAGTGGGAACCTTCACCGGGAGAACCAACCGAGGTGGGGGGAGTCCAGCAGGGCCTGAGACTCTTAGATCAAGTTTGTACCAGGAGTTACCTGACATTCTAAAAATTCTTTTGCAGCCCAAGCAGTTTTCTGAGTAACTTCATGATAAAACACTCAATGTGTGGGATGCTGAAAAGAAACACAGAAGGGTCATGGTTCCCAGGGATTTGTCAAATGCTGAAACCCACAGCTCTCTGCGTGGTAGCAGCAGAATGCAAATGGGAACAAACACCTATAACAAGAACAATTTCTCCTCCACCTCCTCAGTCTGCCTGAGGCGGTTATTCTCACTACATCTTCCCTCAAGTCCTCGTCCTCGACCACCTCACCCTGGCTCTGCCCACACAGGAAGACTACAAAGGGGCCCAGAACCAAGGCCAGCAATGCCTCAGCAACCAGAGTCCTTATTCGTGGTACTACACATCCGAGCCCTTGTTTTTCCTTTTTTTTTTCCATCTCTGAATTTCAGTACATTTGCTGATCTCTGCGATTTGAAATTTTCCCCTTCCTTCTATCTTTTCTAGGTCAGTTCTTCCCAGTGAGGTTGTGAGCCCTTTACACTGCCTCTCTCTTCTCTCAGGCATCGCCTGATTCTGGCCCTGATCTCACAGCCTTCCCCTTCCAGGCATCGGCTCCTGAGACCCCACTCTGCTCCTGTGCTCCCCACAGCCTGACCCCCCACACGCGCACTGCATTGTAGAATGATAAATGACCCACTTTGTGACGGAGTTTTAAGAGAAACAAAAAGCCATCTAATTCTGTTCTTTAGCTCCCAAGCTAGATCTATTATCCGCATCAGAGTGTAGGGTCCAAATGAATCACAGAGACAGCCAGGCTGCAGGGAGAGCTGCGCGACACACACGTCCCTTGGTGAGAGAAGACCTCAGTGATGCTCTGTGACCCTGCCGGTGTCAGGCTGATTTATCCCCAGCTCCCTCTCCTCTGTTACCCAAACTTTCAGGGCACAGAGGCCTCCTTTCGCCATTGACGATAAAGGAGAAGAGAAGCAATGCTGGGAAGTGGATGAAATCAGAGAGGGGAAAACAAATCAAAGCTGTGCTTGTCTCCGTTTGTATTAGACACCACCTCACACCCTGCCATATAAGCCCAACCACTGCTGTGTGTGGATTCTCACTGATGAGGCAAAAAGCTGTTTCTAGAGCCACCAAATTCACATTACTTAAGCAAGATTGAGCTGTTTGAAATTTCGGTGTTGTCCACCAAAAGATAAATAATAATAGGAAGTTGTAGAGAGCGGAATGTGCTGACAGCAGTAATGTTTCTGTAATAATTCATGTGCAGTAGATGATGTTCTGGAAGTCGGCCCAGCAGGCTAATGCAGACTGGGGAAGCTCTCCCACTGACGGCCGAACCATTGATTGGCATTTCTGCTTCATCATGAAGTCAGCTCGCAAATGAAGTGCAGGTGGTTCCAAAGGAATGGACAAGGGAAGAAGGGAGACAGGGAGGGGCGAGCGAGGGAAGGACGGAGGGAGAAAGGAAGAAAGAAGTGAAGGAGAGAAGAAAAGAAGGAAGTGGATCACTAGGATACATGGAAGTTTAAGACCAAAGAAAACATGTGCAAGCCAAGTCCCATCTTGATCTTATGCTATTTTGAGGAGCTGATCATGTAAGAGAAGAGATGATATTTACCTATCCACTGTATCTTCCACTTAGGAGCCAGACCTCCCTCCCAAAGAATCAGCTGCCCCCTTTCCAGGGGTTCTACCCAAAATATCCACACAACCAAGTAGCTCTGCCTTTGATATGCACAGAACTGCACAGAACCGAGCGGTTATCTGCCCCTGTTCCTCTCCGGCAGACGAACCATTACCTCTCTGCTTTCCCCGACGGCGTTCACTCTGCCACTGGGTTGCTTTAGGACCATCTTTGCTTGTGACTCAGGAAGGGCAAATTCATTTCTGAATTATGATCTACAGCACATAATTAGATAAGGAAAAATACTGGACTCTAACTATATAATGCGTAACAAAGCAATATGGAAATAAGTTTGTAAATCCTATGGAGTAAGTTTCCTGAATTTAATGCAGATAATTGAAAGACTGGATTTCTAAGCAGATATCTTCAATATTTTGGTGCTGAAGGGCAGGAACCAGAGCAAGAATTTACAAAGGGCCATGCACAGCTCTAGGCATTTTGTATTTGTTTTCCCACTTAATTTTCACAACTGATAGAAGTCAATAACATTGCTTTACATGGGTTATAAGTTAAATCTGCACTGCCCCATGCAGTAGCCATCATTATCGAGCACATGAAATATGATTAGGCCAAATTGAAATGTGTCACAAGTATACAAATATATACTGGATTTGAAGAGTCAGTATGAAAAAAAGAATGCAAAATATCTTACTGATAATTTTATATTGATTATATAACAAAATGTTTTGGAAATAAGGGTCAAATTAAATATATGGTGAAAATTAATTTCAGCTATTTCTTTTGTTATTGCTGTTTGTTTTTAATTTGACCTGGCTTCAAGTCTCCAGTTCCTCCAAGCACCTTAATCTCATTGTCTCTTATCTGGAAAGCAGTAAGTCAGGGAGACTCAGAGAACCAGCTCCACCACTTAGTTGCTTTCTAAAAAGTGGTATAGCTATTGAAGTTATTAAATTGCTCTAGTCCTTAGTTTTCTCTTCTATGAAAGGGGTTTAATAACAAATATTTTGCAAGATGGTAATGATGAGCAAATAAAATGAGATGTGTAAAGCACTATATCACTGTGCCTGAGACATAGGAGTCATTCAATAAATTTGCATAGTTCTTATTCCCTGTCAAAAGAAATGGTTGAATCAGGTGATGTGCAATGGCTCTGTAAACCTGCTATTAAATCAGCTGTTAAATGGTTACTGAAGAAGTTTTGCAACGAATACTGGCTGCCCTGGAGATGTTTGTACCTTCACGGATCCGAAATATTCTCTGGGATCATTTTAAAGCTTTTTTAATAGAGGAAGGAAGACATCTCAAAAAAGATCAAGTTCCATCTGCTCCCTGTCTGGACTCTGCCACCTGCTGGAGGGGACCATCTGGATCCGTCCTGGGGGTAAGGATCTCCTGTTAGCTGTCTCCCTGACCACACGGTGTCGTGCCCGGGGCCTGGAGACAAGAGTGCCGGGACACCAGGGCTGAAGTTTTTGCCACTCTCACCCCTCTGCAGCACCTTAGCTGGCTGAACCTTCCAGTGCAGCCCTCAAAAGCTTGCCCAAAGAACATCTGGTCACATACATAAAGCTAAACAGAAGGGATGGTCTTTTCCTGCTATCCTTTGTTTAGCTTCCTATGGTTCTTAGAAATAAATCTACGATCTTTAACATTGTCCACAGGACCTGATATGACCTGGTCTCTAGCTGCCTCGTCAGCTCTTCTCTTCTTCCACCCCCTTGCAGTGACTGTGTCCAGGGAAGTTGTTCTCAGATCAGCGTCCAACATACCAAGGTCCCTCCTGCCTCAGAGCTTTTGTATATGTGGTTTCTTCTTGCCCTGGGCTTTGCCTGGCTGACTCTTGCCTACCTGTCAAGCCTCTGCTCACATGCCACTTCTGCAGAAACATTCCTCATCTCCTTCTCAGACCACCCTGGTCTTTCCTTCATGCATCTCATAGGCCTTGCTAATTTAACTCTTCCTTTTCACTCAAGATCATGGCTGTCTTATTCTTTCTGCATCTCTGGCACCTTGCACACAGCACACATGCAATGACCTGTGTGTTATAAACGTACAAACAGGTGAACACTGGCAGTTCAAAGTAGAATTTACTCCTTGTCTACCTGTCTACCACCGTGTTTTCTGATGCCTTCTCTTTTCTCTTCCAAACCCTCATTCCAGAACGCCTCTTTGGTGATTCTTTAGCAGTCCTACACCTGCCCAGTAAATGAAATGGAGAAATTATTCTATGGCCTGACGATGTAGCTGAGGAGAGAGTAATACAGGGGCCCATCACTGCTCAGGTGCACTGCATAGCATAATGACAATACCTCATATTTTTAGAATTTGGTGAACGCGCCAGGCAATGCGTGATGAGTATGATGTATGTTCCCACTTATTCTTCATGTCAGTCCTGTGGGAGCAGAACTAGCTGTCAACTAAGCAAACTGAGACCTAGATTAGGCAATCAGGTGATGCTGAGGCCACACAGCAACTAATCACACACGGGATTTGAAACACATTTGATCCAATTCCAGCTCTGGCACACCTGGACCATGGAGTTCTCCGTCTTTCTTAGCCGTGGTCACCAGCTCTGACCTCAACAACACCCTGCTTCCCTCCCAATCTATCTAAGCTCTTTTCCTAAGCAGTAACACCTTAATGGCAGTTTCCAAAAACAACGCCAAATTCAGGCACAAGTTATTTTTTCCTCAACATTCTGGTACTATGGATTGATCTACCTTCCTTTCCTCTCTGGTTCTCAGATCAAGCATTTCTTTAACCAGATTTCTGTAACTAATTCCCTCTCTCTCTCTCCCTCCCTCCCTCTTTCTCTAATGGGATTGTGCCTCTTGAATTTAATTGAAGAGAGTAGGGAGAAGAAGGGTCCCTTTTATGTGGTAGCCACTATTCTAAGTATTTCATATATATCACCTCATCCAATTGCCTAATTAACTCATTAAGCAGTTATTAGTATTCCTTTAACATACAAGATAGCACAGAGCTTCAGAGAAGTTAAATAATTTGCCCAAGATCACACAGCCACTATACAGTAAAATTTTCTTTGATTCCAAAGTCATGCTTTTTCCTCTATACATATTTTATCCATAACCCCAAATGGTTCTGGTTTGTCTAGCCACCCCTCTTCCTTGATATTTGTTGGCCTTCTGTTTATTTTTCTTTCCTTGTTCTATGAGGTTCACCCAACAGTTTTTTCCATCTGCACACTGGGTTCTCTTTTATCTCCCACACTGTCCCCAAAATAATCTGGTCTCCCCTTTTCCTGTCTTGAGCAATGGTTCGCCCCACATAAATTTATGTTTATATGTATGTTTTTCCTATTTACATTTGCAGAGCAACCACATTGCATATCTCTTTCCCACAGCCACATTTCTCAGAATGTTAACTGAAGCAAAAGTCCTGCTCATGGACCAAAGGAGAATTTTATTTAGGAGCTGATCTTGTTCAAATGCAAATACATTGTCACGTATCATCATATTAGTAGCAAGTAGGACCTTAGGGGAATGGGACATAAGACAGACCAGCTTTGATAGGATAAGTGGAAAGTATGTACATATGAGGCATGAGTTGTAATAGGCTACTGGACCGGTGGGAAACACAGACGCTGGGAGAGGGGAGTAGAATGGAACAGCATGGGGGCTTTGTGAGCCCTGGGACCCTGAAGAGAGGAGGGAACCAAACAAGATCATGAACGTGTTGTTTGAGAAGATAGTGAACTTCAAATTTTTATTCAGTCTGGTCCTGAAAATACCATCACCATTAACTTATCCCTAAAAATAATAATAATAAAGAAAAAGATTGGGAGAGATACATAATGGGAATGGGGTCCTCCGAGGAGATGCCATTGCTCACAGATGACTTGGGTCACTCACTGAATCTCACAGGGCTACACACACACACAGGACCCGCAGGAAATATGCACAACATCAACCACAAGCACACACAATTGCTTGGGTTTCTCACACCCTGTAAGCCCAGCACCCACACTGGTTAGGCCAAAACACAGAGGGCTCTGCTCCTAGGAGAGACAATTCCAAGCAAGATCTAATTTGTGGGATGTGCCTCTTCCAAGCCAAGGCCAGCTTTCAAAATTTTTCTACTGGGAACTCCCAGATTCTCCCTATCTCAGATAAGGGCTGTGTGGGCTTTAAGTTATAAATACGATGATGGAATTTATGCATAAGCATCATTGTTTGCATTGAGGTGCAATTGCTATGTCTGATGACGTATGTGAGAGGAGTTTAGAGACACAATGCATAAAGAGCACTGATGGGTTCTACGTGGATAGTGGCCAGTGCACAAATGCCTGGCATTCTTGATGAACCATGAGTAATTCCAGTTCACAGCCCCCAGAAAGGAGCTTTGACCCTCTTCCTGGACTGGCCAGGGTAACACAGTGGTATAAGCTGTTGCCGTTGATGTGGCTGCGCCCCGCACTGTGCACACAGACCCTCACCAGCAGAGGCAACCACGCTGACTGTGGTGCGCCTATCAAATACCGTCCGCCCAAGTCCCCTGCTCTGCAGAACTGCAGCAACCAAGCAAGAGCCTCCTTGGCTCTGACGCTGGCCTCTTCCACCACCTCCAGAGCTATAGAAGTCCAGAGCCTCAAGTTAGGTCACCTTTTGGGGTGCAATTTGTGCCCTAAATCTTCCCATTGGACCTGACCGAAGCTACCTCCAGAGGAGAAAATATTCAATTTATCTATTTCCCCTGGCCCTATCCTGCTGGCCTCCTTTCTCTTTCCCTAAAAGTTGGCTCCCAAAAATTCATTTGAACAAAAGTCCCCCTCTGAGGTTCTGCACCTGGAACAGCCATGTAGAACTGATCCCTTGCCACAGACTGACCAAGCGTTCTTTGACCTCGAGCCTGGGCCACCCGGGTACCTCTGCAGCCCCTCTCAGCCCTCCCTTGTCCAGGGAGAAGTGAGGTGCTGTGGCCTGTGCTCTGCCCTGGGCACAGACAGCCAGTGAGGATCCCAGAGGAGACTTATTTTCCTTTCACCCCATCAGGTGTGTGTTCTCTGAGGGATGAACCAAGCCTGCTCTTGAATTCACCTTCAGGATTCAGAAACAAATCTTTAAACTGACTAAGTCACCGTGACTCCCCACGCTGCTGGGAGACACTGCAAGGAAGAGCAGAATGCTCAGGTCTGAATCAAACCGAGATTGGCAGCATCTGTATCCATCGCTAAACAGCCCTGATGCCTCCTTGAATGATTCCTTCCTCAGTGCAGCTGCGACAAGGGCGGTAAAGCCTCCTTCCCATGAACAGGTTAGCCCTGGGCGTTCTCCTATCAGCCAGGTGATAAAAACAGAGTTGGGCAGAAAACTGGTAAGGGAACCTGGCCATCATCAGACACAGTCACTGAGGTTCTGATGTTCAGGAAGCTCTGCCCCTGGCTTTCTCTCCAGGTCAGGAAAAAGAACACTCAGAAAACAGAGGGAGGTCAAAATACCACCTCCACCTTTGATAAGCTGCGTAGAAAATAAGGCCTTTCGCCAAATGGTCTGTTAACACCCCAAATCACGAAACTTACGGACCCACTGAGAGGCTGGGCAGGACGACCCTAGGGCTCTTACGAAGTTTCTTACTCAGAGGACAGCAGGAAAGAAAGAGTCATCTCTAAAGCAGGACACAGCGCCAAAAGGGACAGGTGAAGGACTGAGGCCAGCCTCTCCACACTCACCCAATTCCTTCACCCAGATTCACCAGCGAAAGAAATCCCTGCTCCTCCCTCAGGAAGAACAAAGGGATGCACGGGCAAAGTCTTACTGTGTCATTCGTTTTGAATCTTTGCCATCACGAGTAAATTTCCTAGAGCAGGGGGCAGTGGGAAAAATGTGGGCACGACCAGCATATAGTGGGCAGGAGCGGGAGCCAGGGATGCTAAACATCCTACAATGTGAGAGACAGTGCCATCCAACAAAGGACAGTGCCACCCCAAATGCCTAGAGTAGCGCCCCTCTACGTGGACCACAAGGCAAGGGACACAGATGCTCCCGCCTCACGCACACACACCGATCACGGAGATAACAGCGCACAAGACACTGGGCAGAGAAAATGGGGAGAAGCCAAGCCAATTTCACAACCTTCAGAACCCCAGAGGACACCGGTGCAGCATTGTTCCACTCACTTCCCCAAGTCCTAACTCAAGAATCAGGCAGAAGCCAGGCAGCCGGTGCCTTTCCCGCAAGGGGCGAAACATGGAGGAAGCAGGTGGCAAGTGGCAGGGCATCTGCAGCTGGCCACCTGGGAGTCACCGCTTCCTTTTCTTCTCCTTTTTCTCTTTCCCTTTTCCTCTTCTTGTGGGCCTCTGTGTAAGGTTAATGACTTGCCTGTCACTAGGTCTAGGATTCTTTCTGTCAGTTGCCTCTGCGGAAGGACAAGAGATGACTAAGGGAGACTTCCTCCTAATGACACACTCTCACACCCACCCTCTCGTTCCTCTGCTGCTTTTAAGAAAGGCTCATCCTCCCCCGGTGCTGTCCTTAGAGGACCGGGGCAGTCCTCAAGTCCTCCCTGAGCTACTGCTCAGCTATCTAATTCTGCACACGTTACGTGTCTGGCCACGTGAGCGGGGTTATAAATATGTCTGGTGGGGTCTAAAGTGCAGAGTGGATGAATGTGATCAGCAAAGTACTGAAATAAACACGCTTATTACCAAAGCCTGGGAGGGACGTGATGACAGGCGCAGAGCTCGTGCACACCGTCTCGCCCTGATTTCCTACTCTTATCTGCTTTTATTTCATGCTCCATGACAAATGGATGGGGAACTCCTTCCTATCTTTGATGAGTTTTCTCTTTGAATATTCTTTCCCCACCTGCTATTTCCATGACACTGACACCAGTGATCTTCAGAGTCAAAACCAGGGCCAACACGTTAGGTTCAGGCCAGGCCCGTCAGAAAGGCAAAACTGACCCCTGCAGCACAGGGAAAACAGTAGGTCAGCGTGGCCATGAAATAAGGAATGGGTTTGCAGGGTGGCTGCCACCAGGCCATGCAGGGCTGGGCAGCTTTCCCCTATCTTAGTGAACGAATGAGACACTGCAAAATCAGAGTCTGCAGATGAAAGTAATTTATGAACCCAGGTGTGACAGTGCATACCTGTAATCCCAGAACTCCCGGAGGCTGAGGTAGAAGAACCATAAGTTCAAGACCAGTCTGGGCAACTGAGAGACCTCGCAAGAACCGTCTCAAAATTAAAAATAAAGAAAAACACAGAAGGAGATGGGGTTGTAGCTCAGTGTGAAGGCCCTGGGTTCAACCCTCTGTATTGAAGAAAAAAAAAAAAAAAAAAAGAATTTGAGAAATCTACTGTTTGCTGATATTTAGTTTTACAACTAATTTTGAGAGCTTTTCGAAAATGATCCTCTGTGTCAGGTCCTGGGTCTTGTAGTATACACATTTCATATCAGGCACTCAGTTTTACCCTGCAGAATGTTGACCAACATCTTCGCAAGATTGTGTAAATATTTCATTAAAAGCCCCAGTAATACCCGCAGTGACAGCTAACTACTACTACCATTTAGGATGTGCCTGGCAGTGTTTTCACCTCTTTAGAGACACTGATTCATTTGATGCTTACAGACCTATACCCACTATGCAGATGAGGAAACTGAGGCATCAGAGCAGGTTAGCAGCATGCTACTAAGGGGCAGATAAGGATGCAGACTTGGGCAGACCTGTTCTGTATCCCTGACCCTTAATGCTGTGCTCCCATTTATATTCATGGTCATTGAGATTCTGTTATAAACCAGCTGAGCACATCGGTAGAGTCGGATAACATCCAGACACGTCTCCAGTCACAAGTCCAACTGTCCCTGTCTCAGACGCGTATAGAAGTGAGCAGTAACATCAATGTAGGAATCCAGCAAGGTGCAGCCAGGCCTACGAACTGCAGAGTATGAGTGAAGCCTAAATTTGGTGTGGTTGTTGTTGTTTTGTAAGCACTTTGCCTAAAGAAAAATATCCTGAAGCTGAATTCTACCAGCTGGCTACCAATATGGGAGCCCTGGTTCTAGTCCAAAATTCTACAGGCAGTGAAATTGGGGTCCCAGAGGGGCACCGTGTTCTGCATAGATCACACATGCACAGTGACTGAATTCAGGGCTCTTGGTCCAGTACCTTTTTGTCTATTCCACATCAAAACCATTTTCTGCCCTCTACTTCCACATTTCCTGCCCCCACCCTAGTTCCCATCTCTCTTATGCACAAGCAGTAAGGCTTTTATTCTATTTGCAAAGTAAATAGAACTGACATACAGATTACTCTCAAGCATTGATGGTTTCATCCAATATAAACAGAATCAGGGTAACTTGTTGCTTTTACTACACACATACACACCCACACCCCCACACACACACACACGGGCTCCGTGCCAGCACTAGCATAATTAGCCGAAGGCAAATAGAACTGGGACCACCTGGCCAAACTGGGGACAACCACATCCATCCGATACAAGCAGAGAGAGGCTCTGATGTTCCCTGCAGTCTTTCCTCTCCCCACTGACACTTCACTCTGACTTAAGACCAGATTGTTAAACATGAAATACATCGGAGACAGAAAAGCTGGGCCAAGGGACCCAGGAGATCTAGGCTGGCTCCTGACCTTATTTATTTGCAGCAATGTGAGAATTAAATGGATTCATGCAACATAAAGATCTGAAACATAATATGCTACCAGTGTCCCTCTTCTCTGCTTCTGAGAGTTTCCAGACTGATCAAAGAGAACACACACACACACACAGATGCGTACAACCCATCATGTATTCGTGCATATGAAAAATAATATATATACTTGGGAAGTAACATGTTTATGATATTGGAGCTGCCATTACTCAATTGACTAATTTTGCTAAGATATAACTCATCCCAGAGAAAGATACTAGGGGCTCTGACAAATTTGGAGTTACTTTGAGGGTAGGAAATCTTTATTTTCCAAGAGTGGATTAATTTGATCTTTGGTAACAGTCAAGCTCTTTCAGAATTCCGGGGAATAAAATTGGGAAACAAGCCCCAGGACTCTACTTTTTGGTTTAGATAGTAGAGAATGCAGTAAAAAGGACTTGAGATTCTGAGCCCTTTGCATTGATTCTCTGTACAGACCCTTCCAGTGCTGTGATTTCTGATGAGTCTGTAACCTCGCTCAGTCAGTTTTCTCCTCTGTAGAGTAGGAATGACAACCATCAATCTTTTATGAAGATTGAAAAAATAATATATGTGAAAAGATCCTTAAGGCCACAAATTCTAAATACCAACTTTAAAAGGTTTTCTTGCAGAAGATGTGGAGTGATTAGTAAATTAAATCTGAAGGCAGCTCCTATGAAGGACCTTGAAAATCACTGATCAGTAAGAGCAAAGAACAATACCATAGTTGTAGAACTACCAAGAAGAAGTCTCTACATGGCCACATTTCATTCACTCATTCATTCGTTCATTCATTCAGTAAAAGTTTCTTGAGTACCCAGAAGTACCAAACTCTATTAGACTCAAAGAATAGCAAGTGGAATGTAGTGCAGACCCCCCTTCCCTAAAAAATTACAGTGGATTGTGACTCAATGTCTACCATTTGCTTTTCAATTATCTCATTATTTTATAGTTAGATATGGTATAAATAAATGACAACTGCAGAGAAACTTTAGATGCTGCTGAGACTAAAAGCTTCCCAAGTGTCTAAAAAATGCTTGGGAAAAATAAGAGGTGCCGTAACAATATGTGCGAAAGAAAGAATGCACAAGTGAGAGGATGAATGAGGACCAGAGAGGGGGCAGAATGGCGGGCAGCGGGGAAGGTTTCAGGAAGGAACAATGGTGGCCCCAGGTGGGGAGTGCCTCCCATAGCTCAGAAGCCCCCCACCTCTTTGTCAAGAGGCATTCTCCTACTTTTCTCCGTCTATTCCCTGGTGCTATAATCCAGAGGTGTGGGCAATGACCCTTCTCAGGAGCAGTGCTATCCTGTGTACACCATCGCTCAGCAATCACTTTACACCCACTCTGGTTGTATTTTAGACTTTTCTGCATCACAGACAGTGGCTTGCTGTAGCCCAAAGGTCATACAGAAGAGCTGCAGGACCTCAGTCATGTCCATTTCCTCATCTATACAGTGAAGGATTTGGGATGAATGACAGCAAAGGGCATTTCAGTTTAAGGTTCCATGATTCTGTGTCATAGAGGGTGGCACCACCGTGGTCAGAAGGAGTTAATTCATCTTCCATCAGCCTAGGCCAGGCATGGAATATAGGGAGAATCACTCCTTGTCCCTTTCCCAAGAAGACAAAGCCACTTGTCATTTGCCTTTAATCTGTTTTCTTAATTTTCTTCCTAAGGAAAGTCACAGCTCCAATCAGTCCTCTAATCAATGGCTGCACTACTCCTGCACAAATGAGCTGGATTTATTAAAGGAGTCCTCTCTTCAATGGAAATGGGCTCCCTGCTGTGGCTGCAAATACAAGCTAAGATTGACTGCTCTCAGAATAGGTGAAGATGTTAAGAAAATGAAAGCAGGCTAGTGATAGAGAAGCAGACACCCAAGGACTCTGCATGGCCACCCCACAACAATGGCCATGAGCAGATGGTCACCAGGGGCAACCTGGACCTTAGTATCTCATTCAGGCTGGCCTTGGGCATGGTAACCACCAGTGACTGGCCAGTACACATCCTTTCTTCCCTCTCCAAACACCTTAGGAAAAGAAGGTCACCTGAAAACAGACGGAAGGGAACCCTTCAAAGTGAGTAAGTAGATGACCTCACAGAAGTCAAGTTCATAGACTGTCCAAGCTGGAAAGACCCCTTACAGAGGATGCATAGCCCTGATTCAGAGGGACATGCCATGGAAGGACCCAGATATTTCTGACTGATGGCCAGAAGCAGAGGAAATTAATATTGCAAGGCTGTAAGGAGTTATTCATATTGGTAAAATTAAATATTTACATATTCATAGTTAGGAGCTGAGCACTCTTTGTGACATGGAGTAGACACTGCATTAAACTTTTAGCTATGAGCAGAAGAAGCCAAAGAAGATGATCAGGACAAGGAAACCTTAATGTGTTCTACAAAACAGTCAGTGGCCTTCACTGTAGGCATATTTGCATGTTTTCTGGGAAGGTGATGGGGAAATTGAAACCTCGGAAATGTCCAGAAGTCCTGGACCACTGTGCAGAATATGAGCAAAGGCACTTGTGTGGTGAGCAGGTACATGGTGTGTGTGAGATGATACAAGATGATATAATTGATGTTGATAATATTAATATTGATATTGATATTGATATTGACAGAGAGAGAGGGAGAGAGAGAAAGAGAGAGGGAGAGAGAGGACCTGGATAAGAGTCTTGTTCTAGAGATAACAAAGCCAAGTTGCCTAGCATCCTCTTTTAAATTTTCTATTCTCAGTTTTAATTTCCTTCTGTTACTTTCACACCTTAGTTTTGTTCAACATGTTAGCATGAGAAAGACTAGTCTGGAAAAACCACACAGTTACAAGATCGTAAAAGGGATCAACCATCTGAGTACGTGGGTGTGGAGATGATGTTGATCAACTAGGATGGATTTGTGGGCTCTGTAGGCATGCCCAGACACATCACACACACACACACACGCATGCATGCGCACACACACTCAGAGGAGTAGCCTGGCAGCAGCCTTCCCTCTCCACAGTAAGTGGGAAAGGAGATAATGTTGATTCAGGGTAATAAAGGAAAGGCTGGAGAACCACTGGAGGCTGGAGAGTTCGGAGTCACCTGATTCTACAAGAGACAAAGCTTGGAGACAGAGAGAAGCATGAAGTTAAACCCGCCCAGGTTAACATAGCTAGTTAGTGACACAGCTGAATCATTCAGACGGAGACTTGGTGACTCTGAATCTTGAGCTTTTTGTAGGCTTAGACCCAGCCACATCCCCACTTGACCACGCCCTACCAACTTTAGGTGCTTGGTGCTCACCATCCTGAGAGAGAGAGAGGAGGAAGCAGGAGGAAGAGGAGAGGAAAGAGAATTAATTCAGATATAGAAGAAGGGTACTTTCCACAATTATTCTTGTTTCTCTTTTTCTTGACCTGCTTCTGTTTTTAATGTCTTTCAATCTGCTCGAGTAGGGAGACACCTTGGAGAGCAGTTAATTCCTTCATTTTACAGATGACAAAAACTGTCCAGACAGAGGAAGTTATCTGCCTGAAATTACTAGCTCGTAACCATCAAAGTGTGTTTGGAAACTGGGATCAAAATCCACAAAGACAAAATGGGGGAGAGGGATAAGCACAAATTGCCCCCAGGAAGCCAGTAGCTTCAGACATGGCCTGGGGGTGGCTTTCCGGACTAACCCTGGCGCCGTCCAGCCCTCCTCTTAGGGGCTTCCAGCCGAGGCAGCTGTCTTACTCTTTCCTGCCTGGAACCTCCAAACTGGTGAGAAAGCACCTTAGTAGCATCCACCCCAGGCTGCCTTATACTGTCCTGCTTTACCTTGTGTAAGTCTTGTTCATTCAAACTCTCAGCTCCTTCAGGTCAGGAACTGGATTTCAGAGAGTATATGACACCGCACACTTCATTTTAATAAAATACCCATACAACTTGAAACAAGCAATCATGCACAGTAAATTCCTGCTTGATTAATCAGTGAGAAAGCTGTAAAATGACTCCTGGCACAAATTCTTAAAAGGTAGAGGGAAAAAAATTTAAAGGTGGGAAAATGAAACTCATTTTTCTAATCTGAAAAATGGAAAGGGAGAGAATCAACAGTATCCTGTGGTTCCTTCCTAATATGTCATTTCGGGACCAAATCTTAGCTACTGCACTGATACTCTGGGGCTGCACAGGTATGAGCACACCTTGATGTCTTGTCCCTTGCCATACCCTTCTCTCTCATTCTACGCACGACCTTACAAAAGCCTTGCCAAGCAGCCTGGCTCAGGAGGTGACCACGGCGCGGAAGGACTCCAGCAGAGACCCAGGCAGAAATTAGCCTGGGGCTGGTGCAGGACGGCTGCTTCTACTCCTTCTGTTTGGCTGTATTGTGACTGAGTCCGAGAGTGAACAAGGGGGACTCTGAGTGCATCTGTAGTCATGAGATTTGTCTTCTGAGATGGCGACTGGCAGAGGCCAGGCTAGAGGTGGTGACAGTCACAAGTGGAAACCCATCCTCCAGCAGGAGGGATGAGGAGGGACGTGTCAGTTCCTCACCCTCCCCAACCTCTCCTTCCTCAAATCCACTGGCTAATTTCGCTCTTTACATCTGCGCATTATTAAAATTTTATTCATATTATAAAATACCACCCTGACATCCTAAGGTAACTAAGGGAGCTATAAAACTATTTTTGGAAAGCTAGGTTTTTAAGCTGCCTCCGCTCCCCATTTCGAAACACTCAGGGTAGAGGGGGCGGGGAAGGACCCACTTGGATGGTCTTCTACATCAGGTTGGGACATGGTGACAAATGATTGCAGAGGAGCAAGTGTGTTCCTGTGTAAAGTGCATATTACAAAACCTTTTGCTTGGCATTATGCAGCCACTTAACCTTTTCCACTTGAAAAGTAGATTCCGGATTTTTTTTTTCAAGCCAGGGCACAGTTTCACACCCCTACCAGGGAGGAAGTGCACCCAGCGTACATCCTTTTATTCCAGCAAATCTAGGCAGAGCCAAAGACAGATTTCTCTCTGGTCCCCATCCCCTGACCTTCACTCCTAAAAGCTACTTGCTTTCAAGGTGAATAAGACTTGTCTTGGATCCAATTAAATATACATACCACGGTGACTGGAGAGCTCTTGAAAAGATGTGCCAGGGAGTACCAAGAAAGGGGAAGGATTTCAGAATGAATTATTGATCAAAATTTCTCTCTTACACATACACACACTTACAGGTCTGGCATTCCCCACCAGGGAGCAATAGCATCATGTGCGGTCTTCAAGGGGTTAAGAAAGATAACCTCTCTGCCCAAACTCTATTTATTTGGTGGATGGAAAGTGTGTTTACATTTCTGTGTGTCTCCTTTTGTTTAGCTTTCCAAGAAAGCCTGAATCAGCAGATTCCAGAAGAAAGCTAAAACATCTGACAGGCTTAGAGAAATGATGTGTGCCACAAGAAAGAAAAAAAAAAACACTTCTCACTTATATCTCAGATTTTGTCCCAGTCTTTAAACAGGTAGTGGATGTTAATGAGATGTCATGCATCACTTGTCATGTAGGTTTTATTAACCTGAGTGGGAGAATTAGGTTTCATCACTGTTACAGGTGGGGAAACTGAGGCAGTGTGGAAGGACTGATAAGGCAGCAAATGAGGAAGTTACAGGAAAATTCATCTTTGCATACACCACTGGGCTCTCATTCATCTTCGGAGAAGTCCCGTGGAGATCCAAACAAGATACACCTCACACTAACCCCATGCCCTCACTCCCGTCAGCTGCTACTTCCTGCCAGCCCATCTCATGGAACTGTTTCCTTATAGGTCAACTGAAGCAGCCCAGAATATCAGTTATCTTGGCTAAGGACCAAATCACCACAAGCTTATAGGCTTACCACACACACGTAGTGTCTTACCCTTTCCATGGATGAGGTGTCTGATCGTGGTTCAGCTGCATCCTCTGCTCAGAGTCTTGCAAAAGGCGGTGGTCAAGGTGGCCCAGGGCTGGATTCTCACCTGGAGCTTAGCAAGGAAGAATCTTCTTTCCTATTCATAGAGCTTCAGTTCCTCACCACTGCTTTGTTCTAGCTATCAACTACTGTCCCTAATGGTCACCTTTCGCCCCTTATACACAGCCTCAAAATCATGCACGGGTACTTCCACAGGTCAGCACGGTGGAGCATCCTAGAATCGGGTATCGAGACAGAGCCTTATGCAGCATAGAGTAATCCCAGGATTCCAAACAGAACATCCCATTGCTCGGGCTACCTACTATGAGAAGCCAGTAGCCAGTCCTGTCCAAACTCAAGGCTAGAGGATCCCAAGAGGATGTGGACACAAGCAAGCACTCTATAGTCAGCCACATGTGGGGATTTGAGAGTAGAAACTCCTTCATACCCTCCGGCTTTGTGGTAGCTGTGAAGAAAAAAAGAGGTAAAGATTTGGTCACAGTGTTCGATATTATCTATCTTGCAGAAACGTAAAGATGCAGCGGCACATGTGACCTCTACCCCAGTGTTTAATAAAAATCCCAAGGAAGCCTGAGTCACTTAGCTCATTAGTGGAGATCTATGGGATTTATATACTCACCTAGCAGTCCCAGTCCTAACATGGCTACATTCAGGTCCCGCTTTTCTTAGTTTGAAGAAGGATAAACAAGAGAAACAGCTTGATTCATTAAAAATTATCAGATGTCTACTTTTTGCTTTGCCATCCCAAAAGCTGAGGATGAGAAGCAGGACACTTGGAAACCGAAGCTGTGTTTCTCAGTGTGATCTACAGCTTCCTCTGAGTCAGCTGCGGACCTGCGATGAAAGTTGGGATTCTGGGCGCCATTTCTGACTTACTGAGGCGAACTCTGAGCCCAGACCAAGCATCTGCACTATAACAAGAACCCAGGGCTTCTCGTTCACACTGTAGTTTGAGAAATATGAGTGGAGCAGTGGTTGGGAACATTTACAACATATCAGACCCAACAGAGTTCCTGTTGGATGGAAGATCCTGATCCAGCAGATCTGGAGTAGGGCCCAAAATTCTGTATCCCCACCACGCTCTTGGTCATTGCTCAAGCATATTGCAATTAACAGGATTTGAAAATAAGAAGAATGAAAGGACTAAAGTACAAAATGTTCTCCCCACAACTTCTTTCTGTGTGTGTGTATTCTGTGAGTGTGTGTGTGTGTGTTCATGTGTATACACACGTCATCTTGTGAATTGAGAAGAAAGTGATGTTTCAGATGTTAAGCTGGGAGGGAAAGGGCTTAGTTCAGGAAAGCAAGTGATGCCAGCAGGTATAACTGTGAACTTTCTGGCCACCCAGTTACAGGAAGAAGTACACACAGAGGAGAAATTGAGAGTCCCAGAAAGTGTCCAAGAAGGCTGAAGATTGGTCAGTGCCAGATAGAACAGCCCATAGAGGGAGAGGTGATTCCTTTAGCAGAACCTAAGGGAGAGACAGAGGATAGAGCATGCAGACACAAGATCAAGCGGAGAGAGAGAAGAGAGAAAAGGAGACATGAGTTTTTTTTTTTTTTTTTTTTTGTGGGTACCGGGGGGTCGACCTCAGGACCTCACGTGCCAACAGGCACCCGTGCCACTGAGCGATATCACCGGCCCCTTTTTTGTATGTGGGTTCCGGGAGTCGAACTCGGGCCCTCGCGCTTGCAAGGCAGGCGCTTACACCACTGAGCCATCTCACCGGCCCCGGAGACATGAGTTTTAACAATTATGGTTCAGAATTAACCAAGAGCCTCTGGCCAGATACACAGAGGAGATTAGAGGACAAATGACCATCCCAGAAACCTGAGGACAGTGGTCCAGCCAGTGAGGGCGATGGCCACCAACTTAAACTCCGTAAAGCCAACAACAGTCGATCCCAAAAGTGAAGGTTTGATTTTGAGCTAGAGATTGGGAGTAGGAAGAATGCGGGAGAGGTCCAGGGTGCTGACCAGAGTCAGCCTGGCTTCCCTAGGGGAGCAGCACTCTTTTAAAAGGCTGAGGCAGCAAGATCTGGAGAAAGCCCATGGACCTGGGAGGCAGGAGACTCGGTGTCCCCTTCAGATTCATTCATTCACTCATTAAATATGCACCAAGTGTCTACCTGATTCTAAACCTTGTGCTAAATTCTGGAGGACTTAAAATAACAATGAAAATAATAATAGAAAAACAAAATAGTATTACAACAGCAATGTTTGCAGTTACACTCGGTGATTAGTTTGTATTAACTACTGTACACTTGACTGTTCATACCGATCGGGTACTTTAAACATTGGAACCATTTATGGAAGCCAGGAGTGTCTTCATTACCAATTTTCAGATGTGAAAACTGAGGTGAAGAAACTACAAGATGTACTTTTTCTGCTCGAATGAACTTATCTTCTAGCCATTACACCCTCAGTCCACAGAATGACTTTGGGAGAGCATTCATCCTATTTTCTCTCTACAGCCATGGCAATTGTCTTAGTCCCTTTCCTCACCACTAAGACGAAATACCTGATATGTGTAACTTAAAGGAGGAAAGGTACATTTGGGCTCATGTTCTAGAAGTTTTAGTCCTTGCACCGTTTGCCAGCTCCTTGGAAGCCCTGTGGTGGAAGGGTCTGGCAGAGGAAAGCAGCTCACCTCATGGCAACCAGGGAGCAGCGAGCAAAGGGAGGAGCTAGGGAGGGAGTCCACCCTTCCAGGCCACGCCCCTAGGGAGCCACCTCTTCCAACCAGGCCCCACCCTCTAACAGCACGTCTAGCTCTAAGTTCATCAGGGGACTAACCCACCAGGAGTTGTAGCACCCCCTTGATCCAATCACTTCTCCAGAGCCCCGACTATGATCTCATGAGGCTTTGGAGGGAACCTAGATATAAACCAAGGAGCAATAATAACCAAAAATGCTGACAGCTTGCTCTGAGTCAGACCTCTTATCCTGTTTAGTCCTCACTGAAACCTTATGTAGTATTTGCTATTATTATTCCCATTTTACAGATGGGGAAACTAAGGTTTGGATAGACTATGTCATTTTCCCAGGATGTCACAGCTAGGACTTAAACCCAAGCAGGCCAACTCCAGACTATTACAGTGTAATAAAACTGTATGTGAAGAATGACAGCCTCATCTCTGAGCTCACACAGTGCTGGATGTCCTGTGACATTCCTATGGATTCCGTGAACGGCACACAGGTTTGTATCTGAGCCTGCTGTAGGAGCTAGCAGACTGTAAGGGGAGAACTAAAGAAAGAGCCCCAACCTAGAGCAAGTACGGACAGAGGAAATATCCATTTGACCCTGGGTATGTGATGGCAAGGACCAGCAAGCTCAGCCTCCCCCCCAGTGGCTGATGGCACAAGACAGGCTGTGTCCCCCACCTCCCAGACCCCCGGACCAGACAGCGAGCACAGGGCTGTTCTGCTCAGCTTGGAGACACCAAGGCATGGAGAATAATTGACTCTGCAAACACAGGGATTTGTTTCAGCACAGATTCAGAAACCTCTCCTGATTGAGATGAACAGGAAAGGATTTAAATTGAGGTCCTGAACTGAAAGGAGAACACATTAATCATGTTCATTGCTGGAGTCAGAAACAAATTCATTTTTCCTGCAAGGAGCGTTATCAAGCAGGAAATCAAGTGCACAGGTGAGGGAGGTGGGAGGTGCCTGAGGGCAATGACAGAGGTGCCTGGGCAGACACAAGAATAAGTGCATCTCCACAGTACGCAACTTCCTACCAAAATAAACCATTTGCCTCCTCTTGGCTTATATAGCAGAGGACTCCAAATTTAATGAATACTCCCAAATTTGAAACCTTCAACTTTTCCAGAACCAAAGTAACTCTTTCTTTCTTTCTTTCTTTCTTTCTTTCTTTCTTTCTTTCTTTCTTTCTTTCTATCTATCTTTCTTTCTTTCTTTCTTTCTTTCTTTCTTTTTTCTTTGTTTCTTTCTTTCTATTTCTTTCTTCCTACAAATATTTAGTGAATACCTACTGGTTTCCAGGCCTAAGGCATTTAGAAGTGAATCAAATAAAAATGGACCTTGCTTTTATCAAGCTTGTTAATAGATACAGAAAATAATCAAAGAGCCTGATGATTATAGATAAAGGAATAATTACACAGGACGATTTTAGATGGCGAAAGAGGCTGTGAAGGGCACAGATGGGATAACCGGATGAAGCATGGCAGAGATGGTCCATTTTAGATGCAGCAGGAAGCAGAGACATGGTGAGTGAGGTGACATTGGATCTGACACCTAAGAGATGACAAGGGATCTAGGTAACCAGCAGGAGGAAAAGAGTGCTAGGGAGAGGGAAGGCAAGTTTGAAGGTTCTGGAAGAGGGGCAACTGTGGCCTCTTTGAGGGCCTGACAGGAGGCCACCATAGCTGGTGTGCCACAGGGCTCTGGGGGACAAAATATGTCCAAAAAGATGCCAGTGCAGAGCCAGAGCATGGGCTCAGTGTGCGGAGCTGAGGAAGTGGGCTTTAGTCTAAGAGCACACGAAGCATTTTAAGAAAGGAGTAATTTGATTTACCTTGTGCAACAGATCTTTCTATAAATCAGTGGAGAAAAAATTGTAGGAGGTCCAGAACGGTGACAGGGAGGCCACTTAGAAGACTATTGCAATTGTCCAAGAGAGAGATGTTGAAGACTGGGGTTAAGGTGGGGGCAGGGGAGACGGAAAAATGTAGATGGATGTAGCAGCTATTATGAAGGTGGAATTGATGGGAATTGTTGATGGGTTAGGTGTGGGGATAAGTGCAAGGGCGTATATTTGTACCCTAATATCACATTTTTTTGCACTTGCAGCTATCTTTTAGAAACTTGGCTCAGCTGCACACAATAGAGACGTCCCCACCCAGTCTGAGCTCCCCTCCTGATGCCTATGACCAAAGGCTGGCCCTAGGGAAGAGAGAGAGCCCAAGGCCTAGAATATGCCCCTGCACCTGGACCTGCACCCTCCTCTCATAATCAGCTTTTGGACTGGCTATGACAAGAGAGTAGCCAGTGTGTCCCCCAGGGACAAAGTGTAGGACACTCAACACTGGGAGATGGCCTTGCCCACCATTTTAGATTGAGTTGCATTCCACCAAAGGGGAACGAGCAGTTTAAGATTAGAACAAGCAAGTGCTGTGCATGTAAGTGTGCGTGCATATCTGTAACTGAGATTACAATTGGAAAAGACACAGAAAGCAGAGCCAGGCTGGCTCTCTTCTTTCCATAGAAAGGGCAGCCCTTAGCAATTTTCATTTAATAGAAGAAAAATAACTGCACCCTGCATGTCTGATTTACAGTATATGGGCATGGAGTATAGCAAAACAATGGATCATAACCCAGTTGACCTGTCCCCAGTGCCATAAGCATGCTCTCCAAGCAGGCCCCTCCAGCTGGACACTGAGTACAGAAGCCCGGCCACCACTTCCGACGTCCAGGTCATGGGCTGGAGGGGACCTGGCAAAATGCTGCCTTCCAAGCCCTAGTCAGAGCCAATTAGTCAGAAAGGGGAAGATGTAGGTTTTCAAAAACTTTTCTTTAAAGTAAAATATTAACCCAGAGCTGAGCTGCGGTGATCTGCCTTAGAAAGCCAGGGGAAAGGAAGTGGACTCCGATGGGACCAAAAGAAAAGAGGAAAAGGAAGATGGCTTTGCTTTGGCTTGTGAAGAAAGGGAGGGAGCCCACAGAGAGTGGGGCCCTCTGACCCTGCGGACCAGACGTGAGGCTCCCTTCCCCCCAGGCCTATGACATCTCCATGTTTTGACAAGTTACTTAACCCTTTGGCCCTTCTTGACTTTGTAAGTGAGGAGGGAGGGAGAAAACACATAATAAAACCATAATTGCCTGGGGACTGGGCCTGGGCTGAATGACCCAGAGCTCTTTTCAAGCTCTGGGGTCCATGAGTCCACACAGGACCACATCATGCGGTGATATCGAGAGCACTAAGTCTACACACCGACTCGGCGGCGTCCTTGCCAAGCGGCTTTGGACAAGTCACTTATCGTCTGTCATTAATTTCCTAGTTTGTAAAGTGCAGATAGTGATGAGGCTGTTGTAAGAAATGAATGGGATAATGTGAGTAAATGGCCTAGAATAGTCGCTGGCGTATGTTGCTGGCATAAATATTAGATGTGTTTTCTTCTGAAAACCAGACTTCTGTACCAATCACTTGACAATTTTGACTACAGAGAATGCAGCTCGAGGCTCCTCAGGCTACCAGGATGAGCTAGAGTCAGCTTGTCTTTTTCCTACTTCTATGGAAACTTTATCTAAACTATCCCAGAGAGATAGGAGTTTGAGCCACGTACTATAATTTGGGGAAGCACCCTGAGGTGCCTGGTTTCCATGGTTACCATCAAAGCTGATGGGTTTAGATGTGACCAAGAGATCCCTTTGGACTAGGAAAATTTATGGATGTCACAGCCACCTTAAGTGAGGCCAACATCAAAATAAAATCAGGCATGTGGGCAAAATATCAAGCAGTGGGCTGTTTTCGAAAATCAGAAAGCTGCCTAAAGAGCCAACTCAAGCTCTTGTCCCCTGATCAATGTCCCAGGGACTCATGAAGCAGAATAATTTCTTCCCAGACTTGTTTTACTTAGTCAGGCCAAAGATTCATTAATTAACCATTAGTCTCGTTAAAAAAGAAGAGACATGATTTCACAAAGCACCGGCGACCCACCATTCTCAGAACCGAGGAGCAGAGGCTGTCGGGAGAGGTAGAAAGTGAACGGCAATTTCCTGACCTGGCGCAGGGCACCTGGAAGACCTGAGTCTCCCCTTCCTTACCACAATTTTGAAAGTGACTCCAGAACATGAATAATAAATGGCACGTGGATGAGTGTTGTTGAACAAATTCCAAGACGTTCAGGAATGACAACCATCTCGTTCATTCCAGAAGAAATAAGCAGCGCTGCGAATGTCCTTCCCTATCTAAGAGAAAACTAAGGTTCAGAGAAGTAGAATTTGTCCAGAGTTACAATTCAGAAGGCTTGAGACAGAACTGTGCAGCTCCTGGCTGCTCCAGCAGAATATCCTCTCAGATATTTTAAATAAGAGGAGGAACAAAAGATGTTTCCTCCAGCAAATCATTTGGATAGCTGCCCCTTGTGCAACCTAAAGGGGGGGACACTGTTTTAGAAAGAATAGAGAAACTGTCCCCTAACTGATCCCCCTGCCTGGGCTCCTCCCCTAGAATTCAATACAGTTGCCAGAGTGATTTTTCTAAAACTCAAATCTGCTTATATCACTCCCCTGGTTAAATCCTGAAATGACTCCCCATGGACTTCAGGATGAAATCCAATGCCTTGTAATAAGGCCATTCATTAGCAGCTCCTGCCTCCCTCAAAGGTTTCCTCCCGTTCCTGCCCCCAGTACACACACACACACACACACACACACACACACTGCACTTCACACATAAGAAGCTGTCACTGGCCCCCAGGAGTCATCCTCGCCCCTCTTGTCTCTGAGGTGCTGAACAGACTGCCCACTGCCCACCCATCCCCGTCAGCTTTCTAATTCCAACTCCAGGAAGCCTCCCCTCACCTTCAGGCTCAATAAGGGTCTCCCAAGAGACACCCAGACTAGTGTGCTTTGCCACCTCTTAAGCTATCCACTTTCTAGGCTGCCTGTGAGCCCCCAAGGGCATGGTCATATGTGTCCTTATAGCCCCAGGACAGTGTCCGCCATGATCAGTGCCTGACAGGAACAAATGCGTCACTTTTACCTAATGTTCATTACTAGTGGTCATACACCCACTTTGTCAGGGCAGAGTAGCACCAGTGGCCCAAATCAGTGGATGGCCCAAAAGCCCTTCCTGGCTGATTCTGGATGCACATTGTTAGGGTACAGGTCTGAGTGTGCACGTGAGGAGAAGAGGAGAAAGAGCGATTGTGCGTGAACTTTACTTTTATAATTTGATCTTTGTATTTGCTAATATTGTACATACACCTGTTCCCCAAAGGTGTACTCTTTAACAAAGAAAACAAAGTGGAGAAAACAGCAAGAATTTGGAGGAAATGAGTCTGTTACTGTGAACTGCCCATAGCACACTGTCCACCCACAAAACTGCATCCCAAGAATCAACAACGAGCAATAATACTCATCATCCCTTTATAATCGTAACCCCCCATACTACGTTGTATGTTAGATTTTACAAAGCAGTTTTACACTACTCACCTATTTCTCCCAGTATCAGGAAAAGTATGAAAAATATTTTATCCTGCTTTGTTTGGTCTTTAAGTAATGTTATAAGCAGCTCTCTACCCACAAACAACACAAAAATTACAACCTTGACAAAAACTTGTACCTGTCTATATGGTGACCTTCTCCCATTCCATCCACCATCCCATCCTACATCCCATAATATCCTGCTAATGGAACTCATCTGATTCCTTTATACGTATTTCTAAGAGGCATACATTTTATTTTAGTGTTTTAACTTTATGAAACGGGCATCATGCCACATGAGCATTGGAGCCTTTTTAAAAAATGAGTAAGTTCCCTCCACACCGTTGTTCATTTTCCAGCTAGGTGACATTCTATTATGTGACCAACTATGCCACAGTTTGCCCACACACTTCTCCCTCACTGGGCACCTGGATTGTTTGATATTCAACAGCATTATCATGTGCATTCTTGTACGTGTGTCCTGGTACACAGAAGCAGGTATATCTCTTGGGTATAGCAAGGTAAATACCCATGTGGTACAATTGCTAGGTAATGGCGGAAGTGGATGTTTGAACCTGAAAATAATATCAAACTATTTCCTAAAAGGATAGGACCAAAGTTTACACATGACAGCAGAGTATAGGAACACCCCTCAGTCTACATTCCCTCCAGGGATAGGGTCGACGCAAATGACCACAAGTGACAAGCATGGATCTCAAACTAGTGTCCTCAGAGCCAAGTGAGGCTGCTTATTTACTGGTTATTTTTATTTTACTTTGAAAGCCTTTAGATGCACATAAGCTCTTTAGTTCACTATAGGCCCCACTACCCCTTAATGACTTCCACAAGGGCTAATTCACACATTTATATTGTCTACCCGGCCCCTGCAGACATTGAGTTTGAGATCTCTGTGATTTGTAAAGTCTGTGATTTTAGACTTACAGAGGAATTACTGATAGTGGTTCCAAGCCAAAAAAAAAAAAAAAAAGATACTTCCTTAAAGAATGCAGGATGAACTTGGTTGAACACCTTACAGATTTTTAATAAATTATAAAACTTGATAAAATAGAAGCTGTGGATATTCTGCACCCAACAAAGGGAATGATAATTTAAGGAGTTAGCATAATTCAAGTTCGAGTGACAGGTGCAGTTGGGATGGTACTTGAAAGAAATAGTTGCTGAAGTCACGTACTGCCACAATTAACCCTCACACTGATCCTTAGATGTATATGTTATCATCCTCATTTTAGAGGCAAGGAAAGGTAATTGGCTTCCCAAGCTAATATGTAGGAAAGCTGAGATTTGAATTTATAGATCAACAGCTGGATCTAAAACCCATGCACTGTACACTGTAGCCTCTCAAATGACACCAAATGTCTCCTTTCTTAGGGCCCTGCCCAATTCTTTGAAAAGTACCTAATCTAATCCTAGTAGCCCTGCAAGTGTCAACAGGAAGTGACCATAGTATTTGTACTTGTTGTTTTGTCAAGAAGGATGCTGAGGTCCAGGGAAATTAAGGGGCTTACCTTACATCATGTGTGAGCAGGTGAAGGCACTAGAGTATGAACATCTCCTCCTCACATGAACCCCACCTTCTTATTGCACACTGACTGAGCACCCCATGGATGGACTTGTTTTGAAAACAGAAAGCCAGTGATGTTCATACTAAAAAGCCCAAAGGAGAGGCACAGAAGTTAGTGGTCCCGGAAGGACTATGTCAGGGCAAGAAGAGAATGGTTTTACCTGTACGGATGTTAACACTGAATTTCTCCACAGGTATGAGGGCTGCACTTTGAGTGTAATCATGTCCTTTGGAAGCTGTTAAAATAGGAGGTGAACCAACAGAGTGAAGAGACAACCCACAACCTGGGGAAAAATGTTTGCCAGCTGTTCCTCAGACAAAGGATTACTATCGAGAACATATAAAGAACTCAAAAAAATCAGACCTCCCAAATATACAGACCCACTCCAAAAATGGGCATCTGAGATGAATACACATTTCTCAGATGAAGAAATACAAATGGCAAATAAATATACAAAAAAATGTGCAACATCACTAGTCATTCGAGAGATGCAAACTAAAATAACACTCAGATACCATCTCACCCCAGAAAGAATGGCTATTATCAAGAAATCAACCAATAACAAATGCTGGAGGGGCTTTGGGGAAAAAGGAACCCTTCTCCACTGTTGGTGGGAGTGTCTACTAGTACAGCCACTGTGGAAATCAGTGTGGAGATTCCTCAAAAAACTAGGGTTGGAGGTCCCATTTGACCCAGCTATTCCCCTTCTGAGTATCTTCCCAGAAGAATTAAAACATCGTACCACAGCGATGTATGTGCACCCATGTTTATAGCAGCACAATTTGTAATAGCCAGATCTTGGAAACAACCCAAATGCCCATCAACTGAGGAATGGAAAAAAAGATGTGCTATTTTTATACAATGGAGTACTATTCAGCCATAAAGAAGGATAAACTGGAGACTCTTATAGGTAAATGGATGCAACTCGAGAAAATACTCATAAGTGAAATAAACAGGACGCACATGTGTAAGCATCGTATTGTCTCTCTAGTATGAGAAACTGAAAGAGTAAATAAGATCCAAAATGTACAATAGACATGGTGAATCAAAAAGAAACTGGTCAAAAGGAAAGAGAGACTGGGATGAGGGAATAGGGAAAAGAAAGAAGGGAAAAGAAAAAAAATTGTATTTATATATAAGATGGTTAAGATAGACACACTACTAATTTTACTTAGTTCATTGAAGAGTAAGGTTTGTGCCAGTAATGTTTGGACAATTGAATGCTAATGTCTGGTACCCTGAATAACTAACTTAAAGATAACAATACGTAATGTATTAACCATTGTTACCCTCCTATTGTGTTGTTTTGAATTTTTGTTCTTTTTTGATTTTTTTTTGTTTTTTCTTCTCTTTAAAATAAAAATAAAATAAAATAAAATAAAATAAAATAGGAGGCAAACACCAAAGCCCAAAGATGCATCGCTCCTTCTTCTAAGCAACGTTAGGGGAAATCTTGCGAACAACAACCACAGGGTAAGGGTCTGCTCCATGGAGTTTCCAGTGTGAGGCCCTTCTTCTCAGAGTAGGAGATTTGGAACACTGGGAGAAGAAACTAATGGATCGCTTCTGGGAATAAGTTAAACTTTGAATTTTTCCAGCCCAAGTCAGCTTTGCTACCTGATGGGTCCAGTTGGGAGTTAGACTGTAGAGACCAACTTCAGAATAATCCCCCATGGAGCCATCACTGGTTCATTTCCAGAAATAACACTGATTTTATGTCTACTGAGAAAATGAGAATGTCCCCAAAAGTCTGAGATGTCATCAGCACTAGCAGCCCCAAGCTCTGATGGAAACTGTCTCTACCCTGGACACCCCCAATCTGGGAAAGTCCTAGAGGGGGACCACTCGGCTTCCTTCAGGGATGGAGCTAGATACAGAAGATGCAATGATAAATGAGATAGGCCTGGCATTCAAAGACTGGCAGTCTAGTAGGAAAGCACATTTAGAAACAGGCAGCATCATCGGAGTACTACACGCAATGACAGAAGCACCCAGAAGAGTGAGAGGGTGATTAAGACAAAAAACATACAGAAAAGCAGACAAAAGAGCAGTGTTGAGGACAAATGTCATAATCTGTTCCATCTATTTGTCCACAAACATGTTCCTTGAACTCTTTGCCTTGAGTTATCTCTTGACCAAAGAGGCAGCGTAGCAATTTCCTGTGTGGCAGAGAATTAACACTTTCATTTGTAGACCTGAGATTAGATGTTCCCGAGTCTAAACTGCAAATATGTCACCTCGAATGTATTCTTACAGTTTGCACCCATTTTCCTTTGATACCTGAAGAAGACTGCTCTCCTCCCAAGCTTCCTTCACCACACCTGGATTCCTTTTATACCTGTAGGTACAGAAGATGAACGGATGCCATTCAGCGGCAGCATTCTCTCTCTTATCTTTCTCCTTATTATTCAGCAATAACAGCAACCTCTTCTGTTGTCTAGGAACCCTCACGTTTGAACAGCATCTCTAGCTCTGTGACTGTCAGATTGCCAGACCCAACTGCCTCTGCTATCTTCTCCAGAGAAAACACAGGCTAATTTTGTTTCCACGTAGTAGAAAAGTGTGTGTGTGTTGGGGGCAGAATTGGCATCACCTGATCCCAAGCAATTTTAGCATCCCAACTCCTTCGGCCCCCTCCCGCCCAAAGAAGTCAAACAAAGCAAACCGTTTCATCCTGATCTGTCCCTTTCCCCATCACTGTATAAAGCCAGCTACAGATGGCATGCATGGATTGATGCTCCAAAGCTCCCCAGTGCCCACTCCCTTCCATCAAGCTGGTTCCTAAATCTGTGGATGTAGCAGACTTCAGAAGAGAAAGCGGCGTGATCACGCAGCATGAGCCTTGGCACACTGGAGCCTGGGCTGCACCAGGGCAGTGATGCCCGAGTCTCACCCACTCTGATGCAGCGCTCAGAATGGCATCTGGTTGCCTCACTGCCCACGTGATGGGGGCCTGAGGCTGAAAGCCAAGTTTGTCTCTTTTGTGACCCCTGGGTAGTAGGTAAAGAAATCCATGATAAAGCAGAGAGAAGGGAAAAAGGGAGATGATCCCTGGAAAAGGAGTGGAGTGGTTTGGAGGGAACACCCTTAAATACTTCCCTCTTTCCTAGTTCGTTTTCCTACCTGCAGCTTCCGGAAGCAAGACAGGAGCAGAGCCCGACCAGGAAGTGTAGTAAGTTATTTCTGATCTTTCTCCCTTGGGAGTTTTTGTGCTGCTTTCGATGCTCTTCAATAATCCTGTCCCCAGTCATGCCAGTTTCCACTGGAGACCCCTTAGTGACCCTAATCCTACTCATGTATGGATATTTAGTGTGTCTGAAGCACAGAATAAAATTCTGTATATTCGTGTTCTCATTTAGTGTTCAGAACTAAAGGCGAACTAAAGGCCGGTATTATTTCCCCAATATTTCAAAAGCAAAGCCAGAGATACTAAAGAAATTGCCAAGATCACACAGCTCTAAAAGGATGAAGCCAAGATTCAAACCCAAGTATCTAGAACTTCAAAGCTTTTATCCCTAAATGATCTGGTCAACCTCAACTAGCTGTCATAACAGAGCAGATAAGTGTTACCTGAAGCTCTCTACCTTGGAGATATTTACATTTTAATAGCCTGCCTCTTAACAAGGCTTCAATGAGCAAAGAAATGAATTGCTTGTAATGTTATTTGGGGCACTGTAATAGGTCACAGAGGAAATACAAGGGGTCAGGGGTGTCTCAAATAACAACGGTCTATCTCAGCTCCATATGATGAAGCCCAGCTCATCTGAAGGAAGGCCGAAGCTTCTGCTTTGCATTTATTCTGATTGAAACTGCTTATTGGGGATTGTAACCAAGAGAAATTTTATCAGGATATAGGAAATCTTCCCAGTAGGGGAGCTTGTGGAAGTTTGATAGATGACTACTACACACACACACACACACACACACCTTCAACCTAGGAAAGGTTCAGTTCTCTGCCTAGTCACAGAGAGGTGAACGAGGTGATTTTCCATCTGGGATCAACTTGGAACCTTTGACCTTAACTCAAAGTATCTCATTTTATTTTCCAAGACTTCCTAAAAACCCACAAGTAGTTGACATTTTCTGTCCTCAAAACATTTTCCTTCACATCCTCTGAAGAAAAATAAAAAAGAACACTTTCTCAGACCTGAGTCACAAACAAGTTGTCCAGCCCGCAGTATCTGGGGACCCCACTGCCACTTTCTTCGTGACTTTCAGACTTGTCTGGAGGAGGTCTGCAGTTACAGCCCAAGGTGACCTCCAGCCCTCCTGGACCAGCCCTTATAGGAAGTCAGTTCCTGACAAGCTACCAACACAACGCCTCAAGCACAAACGGCAGATGGCCAGGCCTTTATTTTCCTGTCTCTCCCTCTTGCGGTGTAGAGAGCGCTGGTCTCCACTGCTGTGCCCACCAGGGGTTAGGGTGACCCACCACTCTCAGATGTTCCCCTACTCCTTGCCCTGACCCAAACAAAGGGCTCCTACCCAAAGGGAGAGAAAAGACAGCTCCGCAAGAGGAATCCCCAAGTCACATTCTATCAACCATTGGCGATCTTCCCACATGCAAATCGAGAATGGGAAGACGTGCAAACAGAGCCTCGTTGCCTTCACTCTTGAAATCCAGCAGGATGGATAGAGGCCTAGCTAACCCATGTTGCCTTTCCATGCTCTCTTTATCATTTTAACACAGGCTGAAGCCCTGAAGGTTCTAATTCCAGCCTATCACAAAGATAAACGCTCTCTGATGCTTTCACAATTGGCTACGAGTGCCACAAGGTGTTGTGCCCTGGGCATTGGCACCTAAGAAAGGAAGCTCAAACCAGTCAGCGCCTCACCTCCAAGACCAAAGTTCTGTTACAGAGCCTGGCGGGCCCCTCTGCGGTGTGCTGCCCCCTCTACCTCTCTGAGCTTATTTCTCCCTGATGGCCTGTGTTCTCCCCTCCCTCTGCTCCAGCCAAAATTACCCCCCTCCAGCCTCTATCTGAAGGTCTTTCCCCTGGCCATCCTTTCTGCAGGAATAATATTTCCCCGGAAATCTCCTCCTCTCACTCCCTGGCCACACCAAGTCTTTGTTCTAATACTACCTCTGAGCCACAGTCAGAACGCCACAAGCTTCCCACACACTTTCCAAACATCCTCTACCCCGGCTGTTTGTTTTTCCCATAGCATGTACTATTTTGTACCATGCTATCTAATTTATTTGCTTATGGTGTTTATTGTTCCTTTTTCTCAGTAATGTATCTGAAAGGTCTAGGATAATGCTACATAATAGACACTCACGAAGTGTGGGCTGAATGAGCGCTGCATGAAAAGAATATACACCTCTAACAGAGGAATCTCTGATCCTGTCTAGAACTGGATATCCACCTCGCCCCGCATCCTAGCCGTCCACCCTGACATGTGTGGAGGAGGCCCCCACACCTCCTGTATTCCTCACAGCCTTGGTCCTTAGCCCATTTAGATCTGTTTTCCTTTGTACATTTTTCACTTTGCACTCAAATTTGAAGTGAGGCCTCCTAATCTTTTACCTCTTGATGCACTTTCCATTGTAGACTCAAGGTGCCCTTGACCCCTTAATTCTCTTCTTTACTTGTGTGCATTTCCAGCTGGCTTCCCTGTTCTAGTTCTGCTCTCCTGGGCCTGCAGGCCAGTGGGTCATGCCCGAGTGCCAGGTTCCCCTTGTGGCCTGCAGCCTCCTGCTTGGCTCTCAGGGGCCCCTCCCGGCGAATGTGACCCTAGGAAGATATAAAGCTCCTGAACGTATCCTCCTTCGCTGCTATCAATAATACATGAATGCATTTAAGTCAATAGCAACAAGCTCTCCGCTCTACCAGGAAACAAGTTTAATAAAGACCATGACGCATAATTATGCCTCTCTTTGTTCTGAATGTCAGAACTAACCTTGAATTTGTACATCAATAAGACAAGAGCAAAACATGTAAAAATCAGAAGCCACAGTGATGACAAACTGTCCCCAGATTGCACACGTGTTTTACAGAAAATTTCTCCTGGTCTAATTCTGACAGCAAGAATCAAATGATGCTTTACTTTTCAGCAGCAACTCAGTCTCAAAGCTGGGCGGCATTTTTTAACCTGTCGACAGCCATGCTACCAACTTCACAGCACGGAAACTCTGAGCCCCGCAGGCCCAGGTGGGCCTGATGTGTGTCAGTGCTGCTGACCGCTCCACCCACCCATTAGAGCTGCGAAACTTCAGCGTGGACATTAATCGCAAACCCCTCCCACTCATACTCGTCATTCCCCACTGTGTAGGACCTAAGCCCCTTCTTTCCACAGCATAAATAATACCTAACTTGGGCATGTCACTTTCCCGACTCGCAGATACGCTCATATCCATAACCTAATTTTATCCCCCATCGAGCACATATGTTGTGAAAGTGGAAACGACAGTGGGAAACAAGTCAGGAGGTAAAAAACTGGAAGAACTCACTCCAGGTCCAGGTGCAGAGTGTGTAATGTAGAAAGAAAAGTGGATCTAAAAGGGCTAAGGACCAATGCTGTGAGGAACATAAGAGGCGTAAGGGGTAGTACTGCCCACATTCTATGATGTGAAAGCCAAAGATATAAGTGACTAGGGGGCCGGTGAGGTAGCTCAGCGGCATAAGTGCCTGCCTGGCAAGCGCGAGGTCCTGAGTTCGACTCCTGAAACCCACATAAAGGAAAAAAAGAGCCGGTGATATCGCTCAGCATCATGGGCGCCTGCTGGCAAGCGCGAGGTCCTGAGTTCTACTCCTGGAACCCACACAAAGGAAAAAAAAGGGCCAGTGATATCACTCAGCAGCATGGGCGCCTGCTGGCAAGTGTGAGGTCCTGAGTTCAACTCCCAGTATGCACATTAAAAAAAAAAAAAAGATATAAGTGACTAAAAATATAAAGGAGACTGAAACTATAAGAGACGGTGCTTAATATGAGAGTCTTCATTAAACGATAATTCTTGAGATGGCAAATGCATGACAATGGACACAGCAAGGCTATGCAGATGGTACATAAGTGAATCTGAATTCCATTTCCAGGGCTCAGCCTGCTCCCTGCTGCCTGACCCCATCCCTCAGTACTTAGTGGTGACACTCCCATGGCTAAGTTATTTTCACACTGCCAACTGTTTTCATTCATCTCCTCGTCCTAATGCCCTGGCGGTGCCATTGCCCTTGTGGATGTGCCGTGTGCTGATTTCAGGCTCAGACGCTGCGCGTCCCTCCTGACAGTCCCCTTCCAGCTTTGTGCTCTTGAGTCACACACCAACCATTTCACCTATTACATTGTTCGGCAGTTGTTGTGCATCTTTCTCCTCTAACAGCTTCTTCAGGACAAGAGCCACGTCTTCCTCAGCTCGATTCCCCCAAATTTTAGCACAGTACTTGATGTGGAAATTTGCAACAAAGATATATAAGTTCTGAGATGTGGCATGAATGACAATTGTGCCCATGGGAAAAGGGCACGTGCCTCAAAGCCCATATCCTGCCCCCAACACCCTTACAGCACACAAACCCCCCTGGCCTCATCAGCACAGGCATACACATGGTGCCAACTCAGGGGGACCCCTCACTTCAGAAGCTAGAGGCTGGGGACCCCACAGATCCACAGCTCCAAGCTTCTTTGATAAAATTCAACACAGGAAAGAGAGGATTTGACAAAGACTGCAACACAGAAATGGGGGGAGAGGGCCGGTGAGATGGCTCAGCGGCATAAGTGCCTGCCTGGCAAGCGCGAGGGCCTGAGCTCGACTCCCGGAACCCACATACGCAAAAAGGGCCGGTGATATCGCTCAGCAGCACGGGCGCCTGCTGGCACACAATGTCCTGAGGTCGACCCCCAGTACCCACAAAAAAAAAAAAAAGAAATGGGGGGAGAGAACTATGGAAAGGGCAGAGGAGGAAGCGGGAACTTCCAGCAGCAGGCGTATCAGCTACGTTTCTTACTGAGACCCTAACACGGCAGATTCTGAGACATCTGCGCCGAGTGACCGGAGTCTGAGACCCGGGAAGGAGAACAGCAGGACGGCGGAAAAGCACATCCACACGTTTTCCACTGAAACCAGTGGCCCAGCAGCAGGGGGTTTCACCCCCATGAAGCCTCACTCCAAATCCCGCTTGCATCTGGGGCCTCTCTCTCTCTCTCTCTCTCTCTCTCTCTCTCACACATACGTGCACACACACATAAACACACACACACTATGGTTTAGGACCAAACTCAAACACCTTCGGTGGTGATATGACTTGGATCTTTCTCAGGCATCTACACAAATCGGTTCAATTCAAGTGTCCCATTAGGTCCTATGGGTCCAGCAAGGCCCAGCGAATAACAGGTCTCCTGCCTACATGGGGCTTTGAGTCGGGGGATCCCATAATCACACATAAGGTTAGGGAGGCCCCCAACAAGGGCCATAGTAGAAATGCTGGGATTAAGAGAAGGGAGGGAAGAGCCACCTGAAGGAAGTGAGACCAGTGTGCCTTAGGCTGGGTCTGGAAGGTGTCAGGGCCACCTTTGTGTGGCTACTTAAGTACCCGTGTAGCATCCCTGTCACCGTCATGGTCCCCTACTCTTGGGAAGAACTAGTATGCTCTCCCAGTAGCAGCAAAAGCCAGTTAGGAAGCCAAAAGCAGAGTCTCTAGGTTCAGGCAGCTCCCTGCGTTGGAACGGGGGGAGGCCCTGGACCACAACAGCCAACCACGGGATAAGGCTGACTCACTCGGCAGTTGTGACGATGCGCGATGTCAGTGAAACCACGTGTGTATAAATGCCCAGAGCAGTGCCTGGGTAAAATCACCTTGTAGCACCTTTATGTTTTCTCAGCAGCATCATTTTATGCTCTTTAACATTTGCTTTCAAATTTGACCCCCCCAATTTTAGCCTCTGGTAGAGGGGTAGGGACAGCATTCCACAGAAATCAGGGGATTCAAAATGGAGATTACTCCCCCGTAAGCAGGCAGCAAGTGGTGATGATAGTGGAGGCAGCATTATCAAAGGGTTTGGGGATCACAGCATGGGACTATGAATGCGAAAACAGTTGTTTCCAGGGGACATTCCTGCAGAGCGGGCCACAAAAGTCTTCTGAGCAGTGGATTGTTCTAACCAGGCCTCTGCTGTCTTTCCTGTGACCTGTGCCTGCATCTCAGGAAGTTAGCACCCTGCAGAGTAAACGGTGTTAATTCTGTTACCTAAAGGTGTGGAAGGCCCCTGCCACCTGTACAGTCCACATCCATTGCAATGCCTGGGCCTGGTGTGTGTGCAGGGACTTCTGAGAGTCTTCAATGCCAAGTACTAGACTAGACCTGATCGCTGGCGGTTGAGCCGTAGGTAAGTATGAGAGAACTCCAGACCTGTCTATGCAGATGTCTCCTGTGTAACAGCGCTTGTGTGCCTCAGTGGCTCGAGCCCAGCAAATGATACGCTACTCTCATTTGTAGCACATGTTCTCCACCATCTCTGAAGGCCCTGAGGAGATGTGTCTTCCTCAGTAGCATGCATTCGTTTCATTGCTAATATGTGGCACTGACCACACTGCAGGGATGGGTTCCCACTAAACGACACACACTCCCTTATCTGGCTCCAAGAGTAGCATTTGTGAGTTGGTTGGGGGCCATTGGTCACCCAGGCTTGGAGCTTCAGGGTATTTAAGTGAAAGCAAGTAAAATTGAATCATTAGGGCAAGAATGAAGAATAGTATCACCCTCTTCACTCTCTGAAGAAGGAAATACAGCTCCTATTACCAGCTGATTACAATGAGGTTGTCCCCTAGCCTGAAATCCCTGGCTTCCTAGGCTTGAGTGAAGTGAGGCAGAAACTGCAGTCAGTGGAAGTAAGACTCTTTTCTTCTTGATTCTGGGTTGTCCAGGACTAGAGTGTTTCCATGACCAAATAAATAATCCGATATTTACAAAGAACATAGTTTCACAAATACAAAAATTGGACATATGGTTTAACCAGTACTTGGGAGACATTTTTTAAAAAAAGCATTTAAAACTGGGGCTGTTCCTGAAAAACGTTCTGCACGTGGTCACTTTCACACAATGCCCCTTCAAAAGAAAATACAAAACATATAGTCCGGGATGAACTAATTAACACAAATCGCCAATAGCAACGACTGCTAACCTGCGGTCCAAGCACAAGAAGGATTTCCAGGTGCTCTGCACTTGAGCGCCCCGTGACCCTCAGAAGCTAAGCTAGGGGCCTGGAGGTCTCTGCATCTTGAAGGCAAGGAGCAGATTCAGACGTTCCCAGAGAGTTTCCCTCAGGGATTTAGCTATCTCTTCTTTTTTTTTTTTTTTTTTTTTTTTTTTTTTTTTTGTACAGTTTAGACCAGGATAAAGTAACCACTTTCCTCCCTCAATACCCAAGAATTGCTTCATGTATAGTCCACACTGAGACTCCAACATACATACACACACCTTTCCATCTCTCTCTCTCTGTGTCTCTCTCTCTCTCTCTCTCTCTCTCTCTCTCTCTCACACACACACACACACACACAGGACAGAGATGTAAAAGCAGGTTCCATTTGGTTGGAGCTCTTAAGGGGGATGCAAAACAGCCGAATTTGCATAGTATGCCAGACAAGCCCTCAGGCCCCTGAAACTTCACACCTGTCTCCTGCCAGTACCCAAAGTGCCATCTGTTTCCCCAGGAAAGCCAGACACCAGGCCCCTTCTTTATGGATTTGGTAGATGATGAGAAAACCTGGCATGGGGAGCTTTAATTGCTCAAAAATAACCCTGTGGTATGTAACATACAGTTACATGAAGATCTGAGGAAAAATCCTTGGCAGAATCTTTTTCAAACACTTAGGATAATGGTTGGGGCATGCAAAAGGGAAACTATTTAAGGACTCAACCTAGTCCCAAATTATTTCAACTGCCAAGAACTCTACAAGTGAGGAGTTCTATGTGTGGCAGAAAGTTCTACAAAAAAAGGAATGCGAGGCTTCCTGGCTTGATGCTGGTTTTTCATCTACTGCAACTTGAATTTCTCTCTTTCCCTCTCTATCTCTCTCCATCCCTCCCTCCCCTGGTGGTGCTGAAGATCAAACCCAATTCTTGACACATGCTCGGCAAGGGCTCTCCTACTGATCTACATCTCCAACCCCACTTTTTTTGAGCCAGAGTCTCCCCAGTTGCCTGGGCTGGCCCTAGAACTTGCAATTCTCTTGCCTCCATCTCCTGAGATTATAGGTGTGCACCACCATGCCAGCCTCCTGAAAATTTTTCTACCACCTCACATAAATAATGTTATCAATTATTGCTACTTTTAAATTAAACTATCCAGTTAGGAGAGAAGGAAAGTTCCTCTTTCGAGCTTGCACTGCAGCACCTGAGCAAATCCCTGCAGCGTGAAACGAGGATGAGAGAGGAGGAGGAGGGTGGTTTTGGTGGCTTTAAGCACAGGACGGTCCTGAGCAGGAGGACAGATGGTAGTGGTATGTGTGTGTCAAGCCTGGCAGCATTCACATTTTGGACCACTGGGTAACACTTGCATGCTAAGATATCAAGCAGCATCCTGGGCTCTACCAACCAGATGCTTATAGCCCCATCCCACCCCCAATTGTAACAACCAAATATATCTCCAGACATTTCAAAATGCTCCAGGTGGACAAAAGCCACCCTGTGAAGGACGGCTGGCCTTATTGAGCCTTCATTGAAGCCCCTTATTTGAAGGTATGTGGGTGGCAGACAGGGTTCCGAGATAGCATTCATCACACGGAAAGGTGCTCGCTTGTCTAGCAGTCTGAACCGCCCAGGAGGTGCGGCGATTTGCAAGGACAGAGAGCATTCCCACCGTCTGAGCTGTGCCGTCTTTGCAGTGCACGGCCGGTTCCTGGCACCGGGGCCCAGTGAATGACAGGATGGATGCAACTGCTTTCCCAGACCTGGGCTCCCTGTACCAAGTTCGGTGTGTGCATCCGCAGCGCGGGCGGGAGGGGGATCTTCAGAAAACTCATAAAATAAATGACTAAATAAATGGAACCTCTTGTCTAAAGAATGCAGAGATAAGATAAATCATTTTGAGTCCTGGGAAAATTATCTCCACCATCCTGCCCGGGTTTCTCCATTCAGCCAGAAAGCACTTTAATTTATCTTCTGAAATTTTTCACCCACTAGATGAACATTAAGTATTTCTTCTTATTCTTTTTGTATTTTTTTAAATATTCCTCTCTTTACAAAGATGGGTTGGCTCCCAACCCGTTGGAATAAAAGCTCCATTATCCTCAGGCATGTAAGTCTTGTGGGGTTGGCCTGGGTTCAGGGCCAGGGAGAAGGATAAAGAACCCTGACACTCATTCTTCACGTAATTAGAGTTGGTAAAATAAACTGTGTGCATTTCATTAAGGGAATGGATCCATCAGGCCCAGGACAGGGCGGGAATCCCATGCTCACAGCAGCAGCTTTTTGTCTCAAATTAACCCCCAGCTGATGCCCACGAAAAGGTTCCTACCAAGTAGGACGGGGGGGGGGGACATTCCTGTACCCCACCCCATATCTTTATGATTGCTGCCTCTGAGCCCAAGTAGTTTCCCAGCTGGCTCAGCTCAGCACACACTTTGCCTAAGTGGCCCAGGCGGGGCTTGAACTCCCATCCTCTTCCTTCAGCCTCCCAGAGCACTAGGATGACAGGTGTGCACCGCCACGCCTGTCCAGCACACCGGGATCTCCTCTTACCCGCCACACCCGTGCTCCAGCTACCCCACAGTCCCTGCTCAGAGCACTTCCTCCTTCTACAGCTACTGCTTGCAAACGCATAACCAGGAATTCCACTCTCAGCCAAGAAGCCATGGCTTTTCCATGCTCGTCAGCAGCCAGAATGGGGTTGCGCTCAGATGTCTGATTTTTCCCAGTTTTGTTACAGGTAATAATATAGATTAGATGATTGATTGGAAAGCAACAGTGTAATCTGTGATTAGGAAATAAATTCTCTTTGGAAAGTCAATAGGATCTTCAAATTATGGCTCACAGCTTTATTAGCATCCTCTTCTAATAATCAGAGACGACCAAACTTCTGTGCAACTTTGTCCTGCCTCCCAGGACAACCTGACACTGCAGTCCCAGCTGTGTGTGGTTCCCTCTCTGCCCCAGCTTTTGGCCCCTCCCACCCTCACTGTGGCTGATTTAAAATCAGCATCCATTCCCTCTGATGGTCTTCTTGCTCCCCTTACCTAGAAGCTGTCCCTTTTGTGTATTTTTGGCATATTTGATGAATAAGATGGAGCTGAGGATAGGTAAGGAAACATGGCAGCTTAGATAATTGACGGCTCTCACCTGACAACACAAATACGTCTAGGGAGGAGGCAGGAAGAGGAGCCGGGAGATTGGCACAGTCTGCTGGGAAATGAAGCCAGTCGAGGCCAGGTGAGAAAAGCAGCTGGGAACAGACGCGCTGAGGAGGCGGCTGTGGAGGGAGGAGTCACTCTGTCCAGAGATGCCAGAGAGCACCCTGGTGGCTTCCCCTTACCAAATACTTGCAGAAAAGCCAGGTGTCATTTGCAGCATGGTTGTCCCCAAAGGTAACAAAAACGAGGTAGGCAGCCCAGGTACCACATCAGGTCATGGAGGGACTACCCTGACGTGGAGGGCTTTCACCATGTGGGGAAGTCTTCGAGATTAGGAGGTGAGTCCTCTATCCAGAAAAAACAATCCTGAGCTAGCCTGGGTGTCATAACTCCATGCGACTATGCAAATGAGGCGCCTGCAGCCAGGGCAGAAGGAGGCAGCAGAGCTGCACGGTGGTGCAAGGTCAGCGTGGGGGAGGGGAATGAGAGAGGGTGCCAGGCTCTGCCCAGCGGCTCCACTCTTCCACACAGACTGGTTCTCCTGCGGTTTAAATAAGTTACGAGCGGCTGCAATAGCTCCCCGAGGTCCTGGTGGATCTGTATTCCGAGGTGTTTTATTCTCATTGTCTCACTGATAGTACGTGTATATGATTGTGCACACGTGTGCTTCCTTGGCCATCTGCCCCATGGGACGGTTTCCAGAGATATTTCCATGGATCTCAGCGTATCGGTGGTGACAGAATGCAGGCAGAGACAGCTTGGGGGGCTGGGAGGGGGTCCGTTCCTGCCTGGGCCTGGGTTCTCCGTGAACTCAGCTATCTGGCATCCCTGGCGTTTCTCCCTTTAAGCTCAGTGCCGAGTCTGAGGGCAGCTCCTCTCCCCTGCCGTCCTTTGCACACCCCTCCGTCTCTCCCTCCTCATCCCTCTGCTCCCTGCGCTCCTTCACCTCTTTGGTTTCTTCAATTTCAGTGAGTTTATTGGCATGACGAATGTTGCCAAAGCTAATAATACTGAGTCTCAGTGTCTGGGGACGGATTTCACAGTGGGAAGGGGTGACGGGGCTCGGACCACATTCCCACTGTGGGTTTCTGCCTCCGCCCAAGGTAGTGGCAGGCTGCCAGGGGCCTTGTTTGCTTGGGTTTGCGGTCTCCGTGGAACTCGCCAGCCCCTGACGCAGACAAGGAGAACATTCTTAGGATGGCAGAGGTCACATCTGGAGCCGCAGGTCGGGGAGGGGAGGTACTCATGTGTTCTCCAAGCAGCTTCTGAACGAATTCCATGCTGGCCTGTACCACCCGCACCGTCAAGACACCAGCCCTCTGCAGATTCACACGCCAGGGCTGGGGGACAAAGACAGGCGTCTCAGCCCAGGCGTTCACACAAGATTAGACAGAGCCCATGAGCAGTCTTCTAAGCAAGGGAGAGGCCTGCCTTTTCACAGCACATCACACATACACACACACGCGCACACACACACACACACAGGAGCAATGAGCAGAATATGATCTAGCCAAGAGAAAATAGGTTTTGCTGTAGGTAGAGCCTCAAACTTATATTTCAAAGGAGTTTTAACTAAAGACACCTCCTCCTGATGAATGTAATGAATAAATCTTCCCCAACTTCCATTCTTCCCCTCTCTCCTCAACACACACACACACAAACACACACACACACACACACACACGTGTCAGCATAGCGGACTTTCCCCTCCAGGGTGCCTCAGCTGATGGAAATTTCTATTTGCAATGAAAATCAACTTTGGAAAACAAACGTCACAGCGAGTGCCTTTTTTTTTTTTTTTTTTTTTTTTTCTGGCTGCCCCAAGATTGATCTGGTCCATAGGATGCCCCAGATCATTTCATTCGGTAATTTCATTCTGCTTATGATCTATTTCTTATACAACTGCTGTGATAAATGTGCCTGGGAGCAAAGTGGGTTACGGCCCGATGCTGGCAAAGTGAGGAGCGGAGGGGAGCGCTGGGCTGCCGTGCCTGTGTCTCATGAAGCAGAAAAGCAATTCAGTCAGACTAAAGGCTACAGACACGGCGGTATATCCTCTGTGATAAATGCAAATGATGTGACTACATTTCCTCCAGCGGCTGGGTGGGGCGGGGGAGGGGAGACAGCCGCTGTCTGCATCCCAGCTTTCTCCTGGGGACCTGTCAAGCCCGGGGAAGGGGGGCTGGTGGGAGACAGGACTAGAGAGCCTTCGGTGATCAGAGCCTGGCAAGCTCGCTCTTCCCAACTCCGTGGTGCCTTGAAGAGTGGCACAAGGGAAAGAAAATCAGGCGTTGCCAGCAGAAGGCCACAGGGAGCAAGGGGAAGTTCACTGGTCCCTGGGGAGCCACAGCCTGGCCAAGCACCACAGCCCCCTGCCTCCCAGTCCTGCAGGTCCTGCAGGTAACAGTCCCTTTCACTGCCCATGTCCTGTGCCAGGGTCTGCTGTTTCCCCCACAGCAGCCACGTGTGTAGGTATCCTTGGTCCAGCCATGGAGTTCCCACACTGAAGTCAGCATCTGTGACGGGATCAGCTAGATATCCGCCACTGCTGCCGCTAAGAAGTACTTCTATAAGGGCGGAACTAATGCAGACAACTTCTAAAAGCCGGGAGTGTCGGAGCTGCCAACACCGAGTCTTAACCAGGATTCTGCCTCTCTGTCCATCCTTGCCTTGTAAGAGTTCCTTCCCCACTCTGGGCCTCAGTTTCCCCAAGGAACACAAGGTTGTTGGGTAATCTCTAAAGGCTCTGCCCTGACTCTGGCTCTGTATGAACCATCACGTGGATGCAGATGTCACAGTGCGATCTGAGCTTTGGAAGGAGATAAAACAGAGCCAGATTTTAGAACAGGAGGAGAGCATGCTGTGGCAAAAAGGAAATACAGGACACTGCAAAGGTGAAAATCAACCTCACTTAGTCCCCAGAACGGGAGAGAGCAAGGCCCAGTCAAGCATGTTCACACAGGCTCAGCGTCTGGGACTGAGGAAAGAGTGTAAAGGAGAAATGTGAAGAGGCCGGAAGCTGCCTAATCTTGGTGCCCCAGTGCAGGATGCAGGAGGCTGGGGAGGAAGGAGCAGATGGTGCTGGCGGGGTGGCTGGGCCTCCTCCCACTGGACTTCAGAGGGACCTGACCTGCGGTTCTCTCCTCCTCCCATCTGGATCCAGAACACCACAGCCTGCAGGGAGCCTTCCTAGGGTTCAGTGCTCTGTCACCACAGTGCTGCTGTTGCTGGTGTCCTCTCAGGAAATTAAATTTGAAGCTGCTCAGCGCTGCCAATCGCTTGATCCCCAAAGACTCTTTCCCCCGGTGCTGCAGAAAGCCTGCAGCTGGCTGGGGAGGTGGGTGAGGAGGCAGTGCCGGGTGGGGGGTGCTGTCATGGCAGGATGGATTCCAGCAGCGCCCTGATGGCGGTTCCCTACCCTCCCTCGTCCCCCCTGCATGGAAGTCTGGCATGTGTGAGCCTCACCTGTGGGAAGGGGCAGACAGAAGGCCCCTTCCATTTTCTCATCTGCATGGCAGAGGCTGTGATGAGATCTTCATGAGGAATCATTATCAAATGGCCATTGCTTCAAGTGGCCCAACCTGAGGTCCAACTGGTAACCAAGCTGTCATGTGAAAATGGACAAAACAACCCCCCTGGATATTTGCCATTTGCAAGGAGATTGAGGGAGTTATTCTGTCAATATGTATTAGGTTTATCAAGGGCTTGTCTTAGACTGTACTCAAGATATCCATTCATTCATTCAGTATATTTTCACCCATTACACAAAGGAATCCCAAGGCTCTAAAAACTTCCATCTTTTCTCTGAGGTGATTAAACCCTATCCAAGTTTAGAAAGTTGGTAAGGAGAAGAGCCTTGGGTCTGGGCCAGTGTGGAAGGTCCACGCCCTTTGGAAGGTCTGTGGAAGGAGCACCATGTGCGGCTGATCTCATACTAAGAAAATACATGAAACTTTAAAAAATGGGATCGATTTTTTTTTTTTTTGTGGGTACCGGGGGTCGACCTCAGGACCTCGCGCACCAGCAGGCGCCCGTGCCGCTGAGCGATATCACCGGCCCTTTTTCCATATGTGGGATCCGGGAGTCGAACTCGGGCCCTCGTGCTTGCCAGGCAGGCGCTTAAGCCGCTGAGCCATGTCACTGGCCCGGGATCAATTATTTTTATTAAAGCTTTTCATTTCCTCTCTGCCTGAATTTCTTAGCAAGTGTGAAGTTCAGAAGGAAAAGCAGAGTGGTGTCAAGGATCAAAGGGCAAAACCCAGCCTCTTGCCCTTCATGAAATGAGTTGTCTAGACAGAGCACTTGGGCTTCCTTATCAGTGACCAAGGGGTCGTCACCAAATCAAAACAATTTTATGGGCTTGCAAGCCAAAAAGGAAGACATATCATTCCACTCACCCCCTTCTGAGTTCATTTTCTGTTGACTTCACTTAAGCTTCTTTGGGTTCTCAACCTTGAAAATGTTTCTGACTTACTCTTTGCCCACAGCCTGGGCCACTTTTCTTTTGTGTGTAAAGAATTCAAGCCCCATGACAGCCAGAGCCTGCTTCTGAGGCTTTGGGGACAGTCCCAAGAGCAATTCTGCAAGTGCCACTTGCCTGAGAATTCTTATCAAGCCCCCAAACAACTTAGGCTCCACTCTCTCCAAAACATGCTCAATGCTTCCAAATTTAGTCAAATACCAAAAATCGATGGGAATTTTCCAGTGGGAAGACTTCCAAAATCACCAAAGACTTGAATTACCTCTCTATAATTGGAAAAGTCTACCAAATAGCAGAGAAATGATCTTTCTTTTTCCCTGGCTTGCCAGTTGAGACACTGTCTGCTCCTAATCCAAGGCATGTCGTGAGGCCTATTCCCAGTGAGCTCAACCCCAGTAATTGGAAGCAGCCCTGCATCATCTTTGGTCTTGGCATTTTCATCACTGGGCTGCTACAGCCAAGACTTACATTTTGCCAAGGAAAACTTTCCTTTGAAACTTCCATCTTATCCAGAGGGTTGGAATTGACCTGTGGCAGCTCCAAAGATAATTCTGAGTTATGAAAAGTAGCATTGGTCACAAGCCCATCTTCCTAATCGGTGAGCTGATAGAGCCAATACACCAGTTACAATGGCAGAGGCTGCTCTGTTACCCTTGAAAGCCACCCACCTGCCTCATTCTGAATGTGTGTGTGCTGCGAGAGCTAGGGAACATTATAAGGAAAGGGCAGAGGACCAGTGCATAGAGTTCCAGTTGCATTCTTCAAGGGGAGACATTTATGATCCAGCTCTTGGTAAGGTTGCAGTTTTTGGAAGATTTGGTATAACTTGGAGTAACTACTATTAGAAAACAAGGCATTTTCAGGCACTATCCATCTCCCTGGGGAGGGGAGGGTGTTTTCATGGAGAGAAATATGTTTATACCCAGAAGCTGATAAGAACATTTTGCAAGCATCCCAACCAATGATCTGACCTGGCAAATGGAAGGCCTGCTATCCACAGGCAGGGCCAGGCTGGGCAGGGAGAGAAGGGCCTTTCTTGAGGAACATCAGGATGTAGGACTGGCCTGCCAGGCCCCATAGCCCACGGCTTCCTGAGCTTCCTCATTGCAGGCTTCTGATTGCTTTCCTGGTTGCCTTCCAGCTCCTAGAGGTGAAGAAGCATTGCTGCAGCACACTCTCAGGGGAGTCACCGCAGTGGGGAAGAAAAACTATGTAGAATCACAGGCTCTCGTAATGGGACACGACCTTGAAGCCCATTTAGCCAGCTCATCCATCTCAGGCGCAAATGCTGCATGACGGTGTGGACCACCAGTGCTGACAGAGTCACCAACAGCATGGCTGTGAATGCCAAGCTGCACAGGGCCTGAAGGTCCCAAGCGGCTGCCACAGATGCCAAAGCAGACGAGCCACTCTGCCCATTCGTTTAGGGCATGAGTGTCGTGTTAGCATTATGGGTTTACATCACCTGGAGTAAGACCCGCCCGGTCCAGCGTGTGCTCCTCGGTGACCTTTGGCAAGTGCCTTGACCTGTTGGTCTGGGCTTCAGTTCCTCATCTGTTAAACAGGAATAATGAGCAGACCTACCTCATTTGGTATTTGTGAGGTTAAAATGAGACAATACGAATACAATGCCTACAATATTGCTTGGAAAGTTGATCCTACCTTAGAGCCTCATGTTTTTACAAACATCTTTTACTATGAATAATTAAATATATATATAAAAGCATAAATAATTAGTATAATGAACACTCATATATCTAAATAGTATCACAAATGCCTTAATATCAGCAATAATCAACCCGTGGTCATGCTTTATCTACAACCCACTCACTTTACCCACACCCCAGATTATTTGAAGCAAATCATATTTAATCTTTTAGTATTGATTTAGGGACTCTTTAAAATTAGCCACAGTAGCATAATCACACTCCCCCAAAATATCAGCATTAATAATGCTAAATCTCCCTCCCTCTCTCTCTCCCTCTCTCTCTCCCCCCCTCTCTCCCTCTCTCCCCTCCTCTCTCCCCCTCTCTCCCCTCCCCGTCTCTATCTCTCCTGTCAGAGATGTGATGGAAAAAACGTCTTTTACATTTCTTGTACATCTGTAGACATCTCCTTCAATTCTTCTTTTTTATATTTTTCCCTTTGCAACTTTTTAGTTATTTAATGGAGTCACTTGTACAGTTTCCAATAGTCTGTATTTTGATGACATGTTCCTCTGTCCTCCTGTATTTCCTGCAGAAAACAGGCTTGATTGATTCATTTTCTTTTTTTTTTTTTTTTTTTTGTGGCTACGAGGGGTCAACCTCAGGACCTTGCACGCCAGCAGGCGCCCGTGCCGCTGAGCAATATCACCGGCCCTTTTTTCGTATGTGGGTTCCGGGAGTCAAACTCGGGCCCTCGCGCTTGCCAGGCAGGCGCTTACACCGCTGAGCCATCTCACCGGCCCCTGATTCATTTTGAATGATTTGACAAAACTATGTCATGGGTTACTGTCTGTGTTTCTGTCAGGAGATTCCTAAGGTCTGACCTTTCTTTGTTTGGGTGCGCGATGTTAGCAGTACCAGTGGTTACTGCTTAAATGTATTGATGCATAGTCAGTTTGCCCAGTGATGAGCCTACTGTAATATCCAGGTACATTCGAATTTCAGATAAACAATAAATGATAGCATCGTATAAGTACATCCCAAATATTTCATGAGAAATACCTATACTAAGCGATTGTTTGTTATTTATCTGAAACTCATATTTAACTATGAGTCCTCGTGTTTTTATTTGCTAAATCTGGTGACCCTTATCAGGAAGTTGCAAAATGGTGACCTTTTCATTTTATTCTTTATTTCTTTAGTTGTAATATTTTTCTAAAGAGGAACTTCTCCTCAACTATTTGATATTCCTGAAATATGGATCATATAAAAGCAGCAGGATGAATGCTTGATTTTTTTCTTCACCTAATTTGTTTTTATGATAACAAGATAGTTCCTTCAATAACCAGTAGGGGTACCATTGTGAACACATGCATGTCAGTGGATTTGCTTGAATTTCAATTTCTGGCAGTTATTAACCTTCCTAATGCTCCAATTCTCCCATCTCTGAACGGTGAGAGTGATTCCGAGTCCTTTTGGTGTGACACCGGTAGCGTCTGATATTTAGTTTATTTTCTGGTATGACAGATTTTCCAGATTTGTCTTGCATATTTCATCCCTTGAATCTGGAATCAGACATCTTTTCAGGAACCCCTGGTTCATTTTAAGAGAAAATTATATTTAGAAAACATAGTCTGAGAGATAAGAGTCTCCATGGATTCTTACTGGATTGTTCATTACTTTTATTTCTTTTTGATAGAGCCAGTTAACATGGATTTTTTGGAAGATAGTATAGATCATAAGTTCCTAATGATACTTCCAGTACAAATGCAGAACCACAGCTTTGTTTTCAACTAATCAACCTCAATCTCACGTCTGTATCACTTTTTTTTTTTTGGTACCAGGAATCGAACTCAGGACCTTGCACTTGCCAGGCAGGCACTTGTGCCAATGAGCTATATCCCCAGTCCATGTATGACTTTTCTGCCATAAGAAAAATCCCTGTTCTCAATTACTTCTTTATAATTACTCATATAGGACACATAGCTATAAAATTATATATATAGATCTATATATAGATCTATATATAGATATATACTATATCATAATTCAGATGCACTACAACTTTAGAATAGCAATACCAGCACTACTACTAACAATATGATTACTAAAAATACCTTAAGGGTTTGTTTTTGTTTTTAATTCTTTTTGTTCTCCTGATCTATACCACTAGGATTATAACAAAAACACTTGGATTTTTTAAGTTACTGGAAAGACTTTTTGGTATAGTTATGTCCCAACTGGTAGCACATTTAAATTCACTCTTTTTCCCTTTCATTTCATTTTCTATATTTTTAGAAAATTTTTGTATTTTGTTATAAAATTATGTAAAAATATTTACATGGATCCAAAAATAAATCTGCAAAACATAACGTTTTCAAAGGAGTCTAACTCTTCGCTTGTCTTTAAGGGTAAAGGACTCTCTTTACTCTTTCTGAGGGTAATCCTGCTGGTTTTATAGGTTATCCTTCACATAATATTTTAAGCAAATACAGAGAAATATTTTCATCTAACTGATTCTTCCAGGGTCAGCTCCAATATTTCACCCCGAAGGCTGAATCATCATGAATAGAATACTCATCAAGCTGAGTACACCCGAGGAATTACCTGCCTGGTGGTGTGGTCCCTCTAACTGTTCACAGCTACCTCCTTTCGGATTGTTCACCTCTCTTTTATAAGTATTGCTGCCTGATTTTACCTGATTACATTTCATTGCACTCTTGTCTGCTTCCCTTGGTTGCAAATATTGCTAGGATTTCCCAGAAAGCCAAGACCAGACCGACCCTAAACCATTTTTTAAAATACCCCACACAGCTACAGTCTCAATAAAAATGTGTTAGATCGAATGCATAAATCAGTGTCTTATTAGCTATAATACTTATATAGCTTTTTCAGCTTTTTAAAAAGTATATGTTGCTGGGCCGGGGATATAGCTCAGTGGCACAGCATCTGCCTGGCAAGGTCCTGAGTTCGATTCCTGGTACCAAAACAAAAAGTGTGTGTTGCCAGGTTCCACCCATGACCCATGGAATCTCCAGAAGTGGTCACCAACAATATGAATTAAGTAATAAAATGTGCTTCTATACTATGGCCATTTCATGAGCCGTCCACCGAGAGCATAGTCACTCTGCAAACGCACCACAGAGCCCACGCAGATCGTTGCAATGAGTGTTTCTTAATAGATTCTCCTCTCTACCATTTGAGATGGTGCATTTCTGTCGGCAAAGCTGAAAGGAACACTTAGCTAGTCAATTTTATTTATCCCAATGATTTTCTTCAGAGCAAACTTCAGAACCTGGAGGGTGGGCTTTCGGCCTTTGAAAGAGAATTGGTTGCACACAAAGGTTAATTACTTTTTTGAGGTCATGCGGTGTGTCAACACCTAGGATAAACCAGAAGGCTGATCCTCTGGCCCGGAGCTTGGAGCTTTGTCCGCCATTAGCAAAGCAGCTGCTTTCTTTTATCAATCCAAGGGTTGCCCTGGGGCGGATATGACATCAACCTTGGCATCCTCCCAAGGCCACTTTCTCAGGCAAGACTTTCAAACCACAAGAGACTCTAGGGATCTAGTCAGTCCCTAAGGTGAGAAAACAATGACCGGAATCAGAAGGACCGGGAAAGGCAGTGTCAGGAGGAGAATCCAGTGTGCTGCTTCCTTGCTTATCAGGCTTTTGACCCTCCTGCTGCATCAAGAGCAGTGTCCCCCATGCTCTGGCCACCAGAGCTGACGGTCAAAGCGCTGAAGCCTTGTGGTATGAAGAAAGCTACATCAGACCTGGTGACATCTCATCTCAACCAATGGTGCAATATCACATTGCTGCAACCGTGTGGAAAGCAAGATTCAGACTGGACTCCACTTGCTGGAGCTTTAATTACAATAGCCGCTCCCAGACCGGTGTCCAAAAGCTATGCTCAGTGTGAGCTGCAGGGAGGGGTGGAAGATTATTCCCTCCTCTTACAATAACTTTAAATGAGTTCTCTCATTTGATTTTTCTTGATCATCTAGCAGTGAAAAGAGGCAGTGGGTGGGTGGGATGGCTGGGGGAAGGGGTCCCAGAAGCTGCCGCACAGTTGCGTTTTCACTGTTACCCTCCAGTCTCAATAGGCCGGAGATAGTCTAATTGGTGTCCTGGTGGCCAGAGATGGTGGCTGGGCTCTATAGGAATAGGGCTTAGGCTTCTCAGCCATTGTGCGGGTCCACATAATCCTCACCATGGGCTGTGCCCCTGAACGCAGTGTGAACCAAATGCAAAGCCTGGAGGTGACCCCTTGGTACATCTGGCTATGTCGGAAAGCTCCAGAGAGGGACTCATCGTGGTAATTGAATGCATCAGTTAAGCCCAACGGATCTTCTTCTAATCCCAGGTCATGTGTGCACACACACGAGTGCACACGCACGCACACACACACACTACACACATATGCAATCGCCTGTCTCAGTGTTCTCTCCAGCGCTCCACTGAGCTCTCTGGCTTCCACAGTGTGAAGCAGGGCAAAAAACTATTCGGGTCACAGGGCCAAGGCCAGAGGAGGAGGGCAGGCATGCTGGTGAGTGCCAAGGAGGGGACAGGAAGGCTTTAAAAGCAAAGGGTCCTGTAGAGATGCTAATCATGAGTATTTTATTGTAATAATTTGGGATTCACACTAAATTCTCACTGATAAAAACAAGAGCCTCCCAGATGCTCCCTGCATTGCCCTCAGAAGAGAGGTTTGTGGTGGGGAACAGCCTCCGGCTCAAGGGTTTCTAAGAAACCATGGCTTCCACCGAGTCAAGGTTCAAAAGGAAAACAGGCTAGAATTTAAGGCTTTCCCAGGCTGAGCTGATAGCAATGCTCTAACAGGATTCAGAGTTATTGGGAATGTATTCTATGTTCTTTAAAATTTATAGAGTGGTAAATGCCCTCTATTGGATGGATCCAAGGAGATAAAGAAAGACCACTTCCTGGGTTGATGTAGGAGATATTCTTTTCGAAGGTGTCATGAGGTGGAATTGTGTTGTCCAAAAAGGTGTGTTTGAGTCCTAACCCCTGGTACCTCTGTATGGGAACCTATTTGGAAATAGAGTCTTCGAAGATGTGATCAAGTTAAGATTAGGTCATACTAGATTAGGGTAAGCCCTAAATCTAATGACTGGTGATGTCCTTAAAGGAAAGCATGTAAAAACACAGAGAGAGGGAGAGGGGGAGAGAGAGAGGGAAAGAAGGGGAAGCTCCTTAAAGATAAACCAGAAATTTGAGTGCTACAGCTATGTGCAAAGAATGCCAAGGACTGTGGATGTCCGCAGAAGCTGAGGGAGGTAAGGAAGGGTTACTGCTGGAGCCTGCAGAAACTGACTTCTGGCTTCTGGTCTCCAGGACTATAGGAAAATAAACCTCTATGGTTTTAAGCCACCCAGTTTGTGGTCATTTGCCATGGGAGTGCTAGGAAACTAAAACACAGGGTGAGACCAGCCTGGGGGTCTCTTCCAACCGCAATGAGCTATCCTTCTAGATTGTGGAGGTTTCTTTGCTGGGCGTTCATACAGAGACATCTTTCTAGCCTGGTCCCCACGCAGTCCTATCCTGAGAGAGAGGGGAGTGTGGCTGGGAAGGGGAGATAGGGAGGCATGGGTACCATCGCAGGCCCTTTAGGGAGCCTCAACCAAACCCTCTTGCTTCAAGAAAGGTTTTGATTCTCTCGAAGGTGGGCTCCTTCCCTCCTCCTCCCGTGAAGAGCCGCACACTTAGCACCTGCTCCCAGGACAGAAGCCAGACCCCAGTCCCCAGGGTTATCACGTGGGATTCCTGACTCAGGAGCTCCATTCAGTACCAAACCATTAGATAACACAATCCACACTGAAGATGGCACACACTAACACCGTTAGAGGTGAGGTCTCCCCAGGAGAGGGGGCACCAAGCATCCTGGTATCAGTCTCAAGGTCACTGTGTCCTCCCGGACTGAGTTACCTGACACAGAGGGCTCTGAGGCCATACCAACATTCCTTGGGGGCAGGAGTCACCAATGTCCTCCTCTAGGGAACTGAGGCCAAAAGAAGAGATGGCAGATGCTCGGAAGACCAGGGATTATCCAGAGATTTGTGGGAAAAACTGCGCATCTCCAGGAAAGCACACGGGGCTAGGAACAAACAGACCTTGTTTTAATACTGGCTCTGCTATCTGTCACCTGCATCATCTTGGGCAAGGCACTTCATCTCCCCAAGCCTGTTTCCTCGATTGAAAGCAGGGACGATTATATCACCTTGGAGGTCTGCAGAGTGAGGGGAAGGCACACCCGGTTTTACGTTAAGATTGGGAACAGAAATTGTTCTGTAATGATTAATCCCTGTGCATCGGTGATCAAAACGATGCCTGTCTATCTGAACGTGTTGTTCTGAGACTCAATGTATTTCACGGCACAATGTTTCCAAGGAGGAAAATGAAGCAACCTGATTCCCCAAGGCCGCACCATGGCTAAGTGACAAAGCAGTGACTGTCACAGAACATCTGCCCTGCAGGTAGTAGCTTTTCTTGCACTAAACAGTGTGCCTATTGTTTAATTCTCCTAAGGGCTCTACGAAGTCCACTTTATGTGTTTTACGATGGAGGAGAGAGAAGTTAAGTAACTTTGTGATGACCGCAGTGGAATAATCCCTCCAGCTGGGAATCAGGCCCACTCAAATATCTGTGTTCTTAGCCACAGTTGAGTTCAGCAAACTTTTTACTATGTATCTCTACCTGTTTCTAATACACAGTGACAAGCTGGGCAATGCTAACTTGCTATTCATGTGGCTACATTAACTATTCAAATTAACTGCTGGATATAATTACTACAGTAAGAGAAGCGTTTGACTTTCCAAGCTTTTCTAAAACACTAAAATGAGGTGGACACAGGAATTCCAAAGCAATCTGGCACATTCTTCCACCTTTTGAGGAGCCTTTTGAGGAGCTCACTGGTCCCCAGAGAAGAGAGGATAGTACTCTAAGTGCAGGGCCCATCCCTGATGGAGGGGGTGTTCTGCGTCCAGTATTCCCCGTGTCATTGGCCTCCATGTGAGAAAAAGCCAGATCGGGGTCCAGGTCAGTGGGGTGGAGCTGGTGGCTCCCAGTGCCAGCCTTAGAGGGGACAGAAATCATAAGCATTCAGCCTTCCAGGCCCAGGCTCCCAGCATCAGAGCCAAGACCTTCCAAAGCCGGGCTCTATGAGGTGTCCCCAACTTCGGCAGCCTGGATCCATGTGGGGGTGGGAAGTGGCTATGGGGGTCAACATGCAACTTTCAACTCTGAGGAAAAACACAGAGCTATGCAGGGCTGGTCCCGAGCCACGAGGAATTTGCAATCCAGTGAGGAAGGTGAGAAAAAAAGGAAGCACAGGGGTTCAGGAGTCAGGGAGAAGGATTGCAGCGGGCATGCTGCTTATCACAGGGGAAAGGCGCTGGGCTGAAAATTAGAACTCCTGGATTCCCGCAAATTTTCTGCCACTGACTGGGCTGTGTTCTATAAGTCACTTGACTTCTCTAGGCATCTTTACTTTTCCCATCATGGAAATGGCTTTTTTTCATTTTCTTTTATTAGAACGTGTTTGCAATTCGTGCAGTTTTCAGTCATCTTGGGTGTGGTTACATGTATATGTTACGGCTTGCTTCTTTTTTATTTAAAATCCCTTTTCCCCTTCCACCCCCTCCTCCCCTTCCTCTGGTTCCCTGATCCACTTTTTCATACGTGTTGAAATTATTTGTCACGGCTCATGTTATGCATATCGTGTTTACATTAATAGGGGTTATTAGGTTCCTGTACATGGCTCCTCTTTATTCCCCTCATTTCCCCTTCCCCTCCTCACCCCTCACACTTGTTCCCCTGGGACACTTCCCTATTGCAAGAGATCTGTCCCCTTGTCCCTTTCTATCCATCCTTTATCATTTTCTTTGTTGTACTTTGCCTCACTCAAATGAGAGATACCATACAATATTTAAGCTTGTGTGTCTGGTTTATTTCACTCAACATTATATTTTCCAGGTGCATCCATTTTCCTACAAATTCCTCAAATTCATCTTTCTTTGTAGCTGAGTAATATTCCATTATATATAGATACCACATTTTTTTTTCCAATTGTCTGTTAATGGGTATACAGGCTGCTTCCAGGATTTGGCTATTACAAATTATGCTGCTAAAAACATTGCTATGCAAGTATCGCTGTAGTATGCTGACTTAAGCTCTTTGGGGAAGATACCTAGCAGAGGGATAGCTGGGTCATATGGAATTTTTGATTTCAGTGCTTTGAGAAATCTCCATACTGATTTCCATAATGGTTGTACTAGTTTGCACTCCCACCAATAATGCAGGAGGGTTTCTTTTTCCCCACAGCCACATGAAATGGCTTTATTTTGAAGAAGAAGAAGAAGAAGCAATAATGACTAGCAAAAGTAACAGCAGAATGGTTCCCTGCACCAAGTTCATAGGGGATGAGAACTAGTGTACAAATTCTCAAACTGGATGAGCAGAAAGTGCCACCAGCCTAAGTTAGAAAAGGTATCTTGAGAGAGAGATGAACATTGCTTGGGCTATAGACAGCTGTAGGAATGATGAAAGTGCCACCTTCCAGGCCACCAGGGTCCTCAGGCAGAAGTTCAGGGGATGAAGTGAACTTGGCACTTCCCAGGGACAGAGAGGGCAGCAGCAGGCCGATGGGGGGAGACGGCCAGCACAGAGGGCAGGCAGGTAGGGCAAGATGACAAAAACCTTGAATGACGACCTTCAGCCCTCTGATGTTATGGAAAAGAAAAGCATGCTGCTCACCCAAACACCAGGACATTCTTATCCTCTGTCATTGTGCCTCGTGCAAATGCTTTCCCGCAAAAAAGAAAAAGAATGATTAAGGGGAAAAAATAGCTACAGCCACATTCATTTCAGTTCCACTGAAGGCACAGCAAGAGGAACTAGCTGTGTTTGCCAAACTCCAAAAAGAGGCACAATTGATGGGAGGCGGGGAGAGGGGAGGCCAGGCAGAGCGGAGAGCTGAAAGGGGGGGGGTCCCGTCTCATTTTATTCTCCCAAGAAAAGATTGTAAATAATGGAGAAGTATAGTGCACGGGAGGGGAAATTGCTCTGACAGGGCCCTTTTAGGAAGGAAAATGGAACTAAATACATGTTCCGTTATTCGTGATCTCTCACTCAACTCTCCATTTACATGGGGGCTCCCCGGAGCTGATGTTTCCCCTTTGCTGTCATAAGCAGTCAATGACTGGAGCCCATCATTTCAAAATAACTGCCTGCAATCCTTCCATTGTCGTGATTAGCACAGAGTCATAATTATTAGCCTCGTTGACAACTGCAGAGGAGGAGGACAGGCTGCCGGGCTGCCCGGCTTCTTCTCTGAAGCCAGGAAAGTTCCCTGTCGTTCCACCAGGGGGGGCGGTGGCCCGGACAGACCACAGGCTCTGCTTCCTTCTCCAGGCCACCCGAGCTGGGGCTCCCACACCTGGACAGTGGCCAGGGCTCCGGTGAGCCACAGGACTTTGCGCAACAGTGCAAAACTAGGAAATCCACCGAGAGGAGGCTGCAGTGGAGGGGTGGAGGGGGAGAAGGTAAATAGTCACAACTGGACCATCCTGTACTCTGGAGCAATGAGAAATATTATCAGCGGAGCAGATTGAAGGAGAGGTAGCCACCCATGAGTCAGAAAGAGTCATAACTCTAGAACCCAGCACAGGAGCGTATATCAAAGGCAGACAGGGAAAGATATCATCCAACTTGAGACAATACAAAGGCAAAGTCCTATTTTTCAGTTTTGCCCCTGGACTGCACTCCTTTGTCCATTTTTTAGGCACTGGGCTTTCTTAGGCATTAAAAGAAGGTTTCTCCTTTCTCTAAGGAGAAAGTCGGGATGACATGCACGACGGGGCTGGAAGTGGTGCTTGGGAGTGGGGCGCATCCAGCCTAAATCCTGCTGTTAGGACCAAAGGAGAGAAGGAGCCTGATGCAGGGCACACAGTTGGGGAGAAGCAGAATCGGAAATTGAATCCGAGCATCCTCATTCCCAGGGCTGGGGTTTTTCAACCTCTGGTTTTAGTTTTGTTTCGTTGAGGGTTTTTTGTTTGTTTGTTTTAGTTTTGTTTGGGGGTTTTTATGGAAATAGTACCACTTTTCCTTCCAATGCTGATTTTGAGTTCATAGAATCTATTTCAGAAAAATAGTGCCCTGGCCTCCAGAAGAGAAGGGTAGAAACAGAATTCTCTCATTGATCTTTCTTTTCAGCTCTTACACCTCTCAGAATCCCCTGCAAGAAAGTATTTCACAAAAGGAAAAAAAAAATGCAGGCTTAAACTGACTAGCAGGGGAACCCTAAGTATGGACCTGTCTTTCCAAGAATTTAAAACTCAGCCTATGTTTCCATACAGTTTCCCATGCCTGAGTGGCTATTAATCATTTCATGATAAGGGTGATGCTGTGGTTGACTCCTGCCTGCCAAGAACTTGTACCCTTTCTGGGTTTTTCCTTTCAGACTCTTGTCACTCACACCCTGTCCCAAATGTACAACACTCAGGCAGGACCATGGTTTGCACTGGACATCAGGGTATTTGATCAACTCAAGAGGGTGGTTATTTAGTTTTGCATGGGACATGGACTGTACTTTCTGCCAGCCTCCTCTCAGGCCAAGCCTACTCCCCTCCCCACCCCATCCTGGCGCAGGCCCCACCTCTCTGGCTTGAGGCTTCCAGGCCCTCCTGGGCCGCTGCTCTGCACAGCCTCACAGAAGAGAGGAGCTAGGCATCTGGAGCAGAGCAGAGCTGCAGACCAGCCACTGCTCAGCACTCGCATCACACGCAGGCTCTGGTCTCAGGGAGGGCCTGGCACCGTGTTAGTTCTCCAGATATCAGTCAGGAAGGAGATGTCAGAAGCTGCTCTGTCCCTGAAGAGCTGGAGTCAGGCGGGAGGAAATCCTTCTGCTGGCATCCCTGTCTTTCTTTCTCCCCTAATTAGGAGGAGCTGAGAGTTCAATTCTGCTGGGGTTTGCAGGGCACAGATGCAATCAAGGAGAAGGCAGGTATTGGTGGTTTGCTGCCCCGGCTCCCCGCGGCTGCCCACAAAGAGTGGCTGCCATGCTCTCTCTAGGGGTGGGGGCGCCACACGGTGCACCTAATTATCCCATTATTCTGAAGGACGGGTGTGGACCCCTATGTGGTGTTGTGCCTGGCAGAAGTGACACAAGCTATGGAGATTTGTACGTGTTGGCAACTTCTTCCCTCGGGGCAGCTCTCATTGTTAAACACAAATACTCCATAAAATAGGGGAGAGCTGAGCTCATTAGTATGATTGTTTATAATAATCATGATAACAATTACAACATGGGCTCCTTTGTAAGAGAAAATGACACCTCCGACCCTCAGTAGCTCGAAGCTCCACAAGGCTTTGCTGGACTCTGGAGGAATATGGTGGAGCCCTCCTGCTGCAGGGCTCCCAGCCACAGGTGGACCCTGAGACTTGCATGACTTTGTACTCCTCAAAACTACAGAAAATAGGGGGCTGGTGAGATGGCTCAGCGGCGTAAGTGCCTGCCTGGCAAGTGCGAGGGCCCGAGTTCGACTCCCGGAACCCACATACGAGAAAAGGGCCGGTGATATCGCTCAGCGGCACGGGCGCCTGCTGGCGCGCGAGGTCCTGAGGTCGACCCCCGGTACCCACATAAAAAAAAAAAAAAAAAACTACAGAAAATAGATGTCAGACACCCCAGGTTCTGACCACACCACACACTATTAACAGGACCATGGCTTTTCTGATCATCAGTTTCTGCATCTGTAAGATGGGCTGGCTGTGCTTACTCTGTAAGATTAGAGTCATGAGGCTTAGAAATCATATAGGTATGTTGCCAACCAGTGTGACTGGCCTGGGTGGCCACTCAGGACATTTAACACTTACCATTACACCTGTGATAGCTCTGGCAACTAAGGGAAGGTATGCCTTTACGTAAGGAAGCCTGGACCTGGGTGACCTATGGTTCTGAGTTTCTGATCTCAAAGGGATCAACTGCACTGGTTTCCTCCAGTCTCACTCCCGCCCTGGAAGGCCTCTGAGCTGGCCTGACCACAGGATGGTGAGCCTTCAGAAAGCCCTGGCAGCCCAGTCACCTGACCCAGGCTGGGCATCAAAGCCAGTGAGGACGGTGACTTCACAGTGTCATGACAGTCGATGCTGCTTTGACTCCTGTGTGTCAAGCCACCTCAGCCACCCCTTTTCTCTTCCTGCCTGGGCAGAATGTGTGAGCATGGGCACCACTTGGTGACAAGAGCCAACTCCACGGCACTGGTTCTGTACAGGAAGGTGGCTTGTCAGAATCTCCTAGCTCTGTAGCATTTTGACATGGAAGAATGAGAGAGAAGGGGGGACTCCAAGATGATAGGGGAGCTGTATTAGTTACTTTCCCTTCACTGGGATAAAATACCCAACTCCTGCAATTTAAAAGAGAAGAGGTTTATTTGGCTTAGCTTCCAGTGGGTGCAGTCCATGGTTGGTTGGCTCCAAAGCAGCGACAGCATTGTGGAAGGGCCTGGAAGAGGGCAGTTGATCAACACAGGGGAGCTGGTACAAACCCTTCCAGGCCACGCCTCCAGTGACCTGCCTGTTCTGACCAGGCCCTAATTCCTAACAGCACATTTAGCCATAAACTCATTAGTGAATTAATCCACTGATGAGTACAGCACCTCTCCATGATCCCGTCACCCACCAAAAGCCCCATCTCAGAACACAGGAGACTTTGAGGGATATTTTAGATCTAAATCATAACAGGGATGCTGCTATAGCATTCCATATGCAAAGAGATATTTTGGTGACCCAAGTGTTTCCCTGGAAAGCCAAACAAGAAACTGATGTCAGGAGTAGCCAGTGAGAAGTCCATTTGCCTCTGGACAGAACGTCCAGCTTTTAAGGTGACTTCACCAAGCATTTGTACCATACTTTCGAGTATGTGAAGTCTTCACAGTCAGCATTTTGTCTGGTTCTTGTGAATTCTTGCAAGATATGCAAGGAAAGGGATATCATTTTTTTTCTTTATAGGTGAAGAAACAAGGGATTTGACCAGGGATTGCACAACCAGCTGGGTAGGGTTTCCACTAGGGGATCTTTCTTTCCATAAAGTCAGAGAGCAAGGGCCTTCTCCAGATTCCAGGCCATGCGCGGAGCAGCAGCAAAAGAGGGCCGCGAGTCTTGGCCTTCACCAGCCTCCGGCTTCCATGCTGAAGCCCAACGGGGCCTTCTCCCCTGCCCTGCACCCTTTGGCCCGGTAAAGCAGAGCCCTGCAAACTGCCCCAGGGCCCTGCTTCAGTAGGTCTGAGGCCGCAGTTGCCCGGATTCACAGAGAACATTCTTTTCCTAGAGTAACACATTGGATGGAGGGAGGGAGGGAAGGAGGGAGGAGGAAGGTTAGGGAAAGAGGGTGAAGGATACAGGGACATAAGCTCTGCTCATGGGACATTCAGTAAGAAAGTAGTAAAATCCCACCATATTTGATTTGGAGCCATAACAGGCTTGCTGCTGTTTAGAATACACATGGAAGTGGGATTTGTGAAGGGAGGAGGGGGAGGAGAGAGGAGGGTGGCATCTTTATGAATGGTGCTGAGAAGCCTGGAGCAGGTGCCCTGTCCCTGCATCCAGGGCCCGGCCCCGTTGCCCGGCAGAGGCCCACCGCGTTGGCAGCCCAGCGGCCTCTCGCCTCTATTCATGGGACTTGGCCCGCACGCTCCAGTCTGGCCTGTCAGACCGATGCCTTTGTTCCCAACAATGTGGGGGGTGGAAGAGGCTGCCTCTCAGGCTGCTGAGGCTGCCCAACAGTGGCTGCAGGGTGAAAGGTGAGGTGCAGCGTGGGGGACAGAAGGGGCCACCCACCAGGGGTCTTGTTCCTGCCCCCTGTGTGGCAAGCCCCAGATCCGGGCACGTGAGAGATGGCATGCATGCACCTTACATCAGAGCCAGGTCATGCTGGTGGTGGCATGACAGAGCTCAGCATAGGGAGCCAGATGCGAGGCTAGCGACAGCAGATGCACCGACCAGAGACGGCCCATTGCTGCTGGCAAGCAGGAGCCCACTCGCCTCCCACCAGGCATCCATGCCCAGCCCCCACCCCACCCAGCACCCTCTGTGCATGCGTGCTCACACTCACACGCAGCACTCTTTGCTAGCAGTGCTGGCTGCCCCCCCCACCCCCTCCCCAGAAGGAGCCGACTTCACGCAGAAAGCCTGCCAAAGCGGGCGGCTTCCAGTGCCAGAAATACCTTCTGTGCTCCAAGGGGCTACCGTGCTGGCATCTCTTTGCCGACCGAAGCTGCTGTGTGAGAGAGAGGATTTCCCTGGGGATGGCTAGTTGCTCCACAGCATAAGGGCCCACTTCCCAGGACCTGAGGAGGCCACTCCCCACCCGGAAACAAAGGTGCAGCTGCCTTTTGCAGAAATCCTCAGTTCTTACTGGAAAAATGCAGCTCTGTTCCAGGATGCTGTTGCCTTGTTCTCATCTACTTCTCTTATCCTCTTCCCTGAGTCACCCATGTAGTGACAAGCAACAAAGGGGCCTGGGGCTGGGGTAACTGTCCAGCAGCCACAAATGACATTGCAGGCTGAGGTTCCAGGAGTACCACGAAGGGGGCAGGAGGGCAGGCTCGGGTGGGGGAGGAACTTGTGACAATTTTCCAAAAATGAGGGTTTGACATACACATGACCCTATTCATTCATTCGTTTGTTGGGTAGATATTATTAAATGCCTGCTACTTGTCCAGAACTGCGCTGGGCTGTGACTCCCTCCTGCCAGAAGTGAGGATGAACTGCAAAGTGCTGGCGGGGGACTGGCCAGTCCCCAGGGGCTCTGGGTTTGACCTCAGCTGGACAGGTTGAAAAAGAATAGCAGCAGGCTGGCTAGATATGAGAAGTCTGGGCATATGGAGTCTGTCGGTAAGTAGTACACTTTAAAAAGAAAAAGTACTGAGCACTGGAATAGTATGCAGCCATTTAAAAAAGAGTGCGATCCTGTCACTTCCAATAATGTAGACCAGCCCTAGGACCTCAAGGTAAGTGACATAAGCTAGGCACAGAAAGACAAATGCTGCATGTTGTCACTCATATTCAGAAACTTAGGGCCGGGGATATAGCTCAGCGGCACAGTGCCTGCCTGGCAAGGGCCAGGTCCTGAGTTTGAGTACTGGTACCAAAAAAAAAAGAAAGAAACTTAAAAAGCTGATTTCATAGAAGTAGAGTAGAAGAGTTGTTATCAGACTCTGGAAAAAGGAAGAAGAAGGGGAAAGAGGGGAAGAAGGGCAGTTGGTTATCAGATAGAAAACTATGGTTAGATAGGAGATGAAGTCCTAGTGCTCTATAGCACAGTAGGGCAGCTACAGTTAACAGTACCTTAATGTATATTTCAAAGTACCTAGAAGAGAGGACTCTGAATGTTCTCGGCACAAATAATAAATGTCTGAGGTGACAGTATGCTAATTACCCTGATTTGATCATTACACATTTTATATAGCAAAATAATAACACTGTTCCCCATAGATATGTGCAATTATTACGCCTTAAATTTTTTAATGTTCTCAATAGGTAACTATGTACTACATACAATTCTACTAACAAATTATAGGATATTTGCTCTTAACAAACATTTGTGGGTGAAAGAAACAATACCAGTGTTCAAGAGAATAGGTTTATCTGAGCACCTTTAAAGGATAGAGACTCAAACGTATTGCCAATGCCTCAGAGGATGATATATCTAAATACAAACTATGAATTGGAGTTGTTTTTTTCTAATTCCCAAAGTATATTATAGTTATATGCTTAACTAATAAGCTCAATACTTATTCTAGCCTATTAAGACTGAAAATGACAACAATCTTTCTATTTTAATGACACTATTAATTCTTCAAAAACTTTTGCAGAAAGGTGTGTTAATTGTCTCAGCTGTCTGGACATGGAAGGTAGAAATCCCCATCTTACAGACAGACAAACTGAGACCTAGAGAAGTTAAGGGTATTCCACCCAGGGCACGTCAAAGTAGCTCAAGTCAGAGTTCTTTCCCTCCTGGCATGGACCTCAGACACACCCACATCCGGGGGACTCTGCTCTCCCCTGCTGTCCAGTGTCGTCATGGAGACCAGGCGGCACGTGTCACCCTGGCCACAACCTGTTCTGTCCATGAGCTCTCCTCCTCTCTTCCTCCTTTTCCCTTTTTCTCCCTTTACTTGGGAAGGGAAGGAGAAGCCTAGGTGAACCACGAGGCAAGTGAAGGAGTCTGTTTATTTTTTGCTCCCTCCCTCTTCATTCTTGGATTTACTTCTGAATCACTCAGGTGGGGAGATATTATTTAAAAATTATTTAAATTGTATTATAATCTTCTGAAGATGGGATTAAAGAGGCGGGGAAGAGATGTGACCTCTGTTGGAGCCATATAGCACTTGACTTAGAACCAGCGGGTCCTTGTTTTTGCCATAAGCTTTACCAGCTAATGTCTGCAGCCCTACCACGACGCTCTTAGGTGTAGCTGGCCAGACCAATGATGAGCTAAACGAACAGGAAAATGTCCCAAGCAGCTCCAAATCAGCTTCCTTAATAAACTGCGGTTTAGATTCAGTCTACTCAGATACAAGAAGTTGGCAAGACTGTCTGGATAAGGAAGTAAGATCCACTTATGTCAACAAATAAGTAACAGTACAGGATAAACACGATTGCCTGAGGAGTTGAGAACAATAAATTCTGAAGAAGATTAAAGAAAGAAACAGGGATGGGTTTGAGAAGATGCCTTGGGCTCTGTGGACCCACAGGACAAAGTCAGGAATACCCAGTGAAAGTTACAGGACACCAATTTAAGCTAATTCATTACATGAAGAACTTCTGAAGACTTGCTAACCGATTCACAATTTCTAAAGAATTAGCTACTCGGAGTAGACCCTAGGTTCCCCCCAATCCTGCACTGAATGGAGAGGCATTTGAGATGACTGGTGAGAGTACACTTCCTCTCTTTTTTCTCTCTCTCTTGTCAAGGCCCTTACTGCTTGTGAATTCACAGGACTGCGTTCAGGCTTGAGTTAATTTTTTTCTATTTAGACAGCTGAGGACTGTGGCCACGAGGGGGCAGTAGAGGAAGCTTATCCGACTATTAGACATGGTGCGTAAACTCGCGCGTGCGAGCAGGGTCTACGCAGATCCCGCGAACTCGCTGGGTCTTGCTCGCAGGCCCCTTATCTGAAAGCCAAGTCCAGAGGCTGCGGAGATGCTGACACTATGTGGCGCGGAATCCGGGCCCCCAGGGCGCCGAGGAGGCACTGTCACCAAAATCCGAAGACACCTCTCCTTGGGTTATTAAACGAAGTTACCCTCACCCCCTCGCCTCCACCTGCTTCCCCGCGAGGCGGGCTCCCTGGGTCTGGCTGCAGATCGCTCCCCTCCGGTCCCCAGCGCCCCCGTCCACCCAAGTCAGGACTTGCCAGACGCCCCGGGTGTCTAAAGCGCTGGAAACTTGAGATCCAGATCAAGGCTCCTCTTCGCAGTGCCATAATAATAATTAACAACAACTTCCAGTCTCGTTCGACTGCTCTGAAATTCTCCAGAAGAGAGAATCTGCTCCGGCAGATTCGCAGACCCCCGCCTCCACCCCCTCACAGAAGGCCCCTGCTCCGCGCTCGCCCCTCGCTCAGATTCCGGGACGCACGCGGTGACAGGTGACGCGAGGGAGGGGGCGCCCTGCCCCCAAGGCCCTGCCGCTCCGCCTGTGCCCCGAGCGCCCCCTGCCTGTGCCCCCTCCTCCGGGCTGAGCCGGCTGGCGGCGAGGCCTCGACCCGAGTCCCCAGGCCCTGGCACATCTTCGTGGTCGCTGTGCCACTTAAGGTGGCCGGCGAGTCCCGGAGGGGCGGGGCGAGAGGCGGCGGCGCGGCGGCCCGGGGTGCCCAGCCGGGTCCTCCTTTGTGGACCGCGGGCGGGGAGGAAGCGGGCGGGGCGCGGGCTGGGGGCGGTGCGCGGGCCGGCGCGGAGCGGGTTAAGCGCGGCCTGTATGATAATGAGCTGCACGGTAATATAGGAGCCGGCGCGCAGGGCTCGCCGCCGCCGCCGCCGCCGGGAGAGCGAGCTCCGGGTGCAGAGCGTCCGCGCAGGGCTGGAGCAGGAGGGCTGAGGGCGCCGCCGCCGGGAACCTCTCCGCCCGAGACCCCGCGAGCCCGGCAGCCGTGGGGAGCGGCGAGGCTCGAGTCGGATGTGGAGAACCGGGTTCCCGGAGGAAATGGCACCGTGAGCCGGCCGGGGAGCCGCGAGAAGGGAAGGAAGCCCGCGGTCGCTGATGTCAGAGGAGCCCGGAAAGTCGCACTGGAAAAATCCGAAGACAGCAGCCGGGGGCTCCGCTGCTCGCCCCGCACAGGCGCCGCCGGCCACCCCCGCGCGCCCCCTCGGCGCCTCGGGAGCCTCCCGCGAGCCGGCGGCTGCGCCCGGCGGGGCTGCTGCGGGACGGCGGAGCCGGCGGGGCGCGGAGCGCAGCCCGAGCGGCCACTTCAGGAATACAGATAAGTGGCAGGCGGCTGGACGTGGGTTTTAATGCATCTGGACTCCGTGTGGATGTGGCCGTGCCCGTGATTCCGAGCTGCGTGCGGGCGGCAGCCGGTGGCGAGGAGCGGCGAGTGGCGGGGCGGAAAGACAGACCGACGTCGCCCAGCCGGGTAAGCGGCGGGCCCGGGCGCCCCGAGTCGCCCCTAACGCGCTCACCCCCGTTGGCTCCTCCCGCGCCCACCTCTCGGGGTCCCGGTCCCGGCCCTGTCGCCCGGGCTCGGCTGCGGCCGGCGAGTCCCCGCGCGGGCTTGGCCACTTTCGCGGGCCGGAGCGCGGCGTGCGCGGGAGAGCGCCATGGACTACCGCCGCCTCCCCGCGCCTTCCCGCGGGCCGCCGGCTTCCCGGCCACGGGCGTCTCCACCGCGCACCTGCCGGCAGCCTGCGGCTCTGGGAGAGCCTGGGGCGGCGAGACTGTCCTGCAGCAGGAGCCTGGGAGGGCCTCGGTGGCAGAAGCAAGACAGCCCAAGGCCACTGTGGCCAGCCATCGATTTGGGGGCGTTCACTCCGGCCCCGGAGTCCCTGGTGGCCGCTGGCTGTTCCTTCTGATCTGGGGACTTGGAATCAGGGAAGGGAAAATCATCATTCGCGCCGGTTCCTGGCGGCTCTTGGAGAGCGATTCCAAGGCATTGAATGGGAATAAGTGTTCCGTGTCGCCACCCCTCTTTCGTGTCGTGACCAGTGGGGTCCATCCCCTGATTTGAACAAGATGAGTAAGGGGAATTAAGTGGGAGTTTGCCCAGGGTCCCAGAGGCTCCTTGTAGCCCATTTGAGAATATTTCCCTCCATGTGCTCCCTTTTGCCCCGCCCCACAAGTGGAATAGGATCTTGGAGGAGTCCAGCTTATCAGATCCACCCCACAGGTAGTCTGGAAATGCCCATCGTGGTGATCTAGATGGTGATCAGAAAGTCGCCAGAAACTGCCTTTCGAGGTCCCTGAAAAGCGTCCACCTGTGTGGCATGACCCTTACCCTGGGAGGAGCTCCCCACCCCTACTCTGCCAGCCCAGGAAGGTGCTGACGGTGGGAGAGGGAAGCTGAAAGGCTCGGCGTTCTGGGTCAATTACGGGTCTAGGAATGAGAGCTTGTGTGGTGGGCACTGGAAATACGAGCAGGTCCCTTGCGGCAATCCAAGACCCTGGAATGGTTGTGGGTGAGCTAGGGACGCAAAGGCATGGGACAGCCTGCTTAGCTCAGGGAGGTGGCACGGGAGTCCATCAGCTGGAGGAGCCCACCCCTTCTGTTGGGCAGCACAGGGGACAAGGTTACCAGGATGATGACCTGGGCCACTCCCGGGGCTGGGGCTGGACTCTTTTGGAGTGGGAGTCAAGTCCAGCCCCACGGGATAGCCGGCTCCTTTCTTTCTAGGCTTCTTTACCAGACCTTGAAACTTCACTCTTCACCCTGGGCTGGCTTTGGATTCTGGGGCCTTCAGCTGAGTGACAGAGTCTTCTGAAGAGCCAGTCCTGGCTGGAGGAATTCAGCTATTCCTAATTGAAATGCACAACTTCTGTGCAGTCACCCCGGAAAGCTCCCACAGTCACTCATCCCCCCCTCCCCTCTGACCTCCAGGCAAGAAGAAAGAAGAATTCATTAACTTCCCCCTGTCCTCATGGAGCACCATTTGAACTAATTACCTGTGCTCTCTCCTTGGTGGCCTAGGGGGTGAGAGGCTGAGGAGAGAGGGTAGGGAACCAAGGAAACAGAGAAGAATCCGTCAAGGCACCCAGATGAGTTTGCCACCTAGTGTCACTGTCTGTCACCTCCAAGCTCCCCCCACCCCAGAACTCCCCTTGCTGCCGCCAGCCAGCATTCCCAAGCCAAGCCAGTAGCCTCTGTCCCCTGGCTGGCCCTCTTCAGGGAGCTGCTGATCGAGGAGGGCAATGCTGACTGCCCTTTCTGCTCCCGCTCTGTCCCCAGCAAATTGCATTAGGATGGGGGGCAAATTGGCTCGCAAAGCAGGTAAATGGAGATGGCATTTTGAGCAACACGCTGCCAGGGAGCAGCAGGACCTGAGGTGGTAAAGAAGCAGAAGGTCTCCTCTGCCCAGGGACCACAAGTCTGGTGAGGGAATCCCAGCTGGTCCCTCTGTTTGACAGGAGTCCCTCTCAGTCTGGAGCCAAGGAGAGGGCTGCTGGCCTCTCAGCCCAGGTCAAAGTGAAGGACAAATAATGACTTCTCAGACCATCGCACAGAACCTGCCACTCCAAGGACAGAGGACATCCAAGTCTCTCCACTATCAAAAGCTGCAGATGTGGGCAGTGTAAAAGTTCCCCATCTGTTTCGCAGGCGTCTGGGCTGAAATGAGGTTAGCAAGAAAATCCTTAAAGAACAGCCTTTTCTCTGCTAGGTCCCTTTGCCTTTTACAGATACTTCTGATTATTCAGCTAATCTTTATTTCATGGGCATGTTACAAGAAAACACAGGAGCAGGAGGGGAAGCCAGTAACATGGTTAAATATACAAGGCAGCAGCTGGCGGCAGCCCACACTCACCAGGTCAGGTATTATGACAGATTTTGGGTGCTAGAGTTGTCACTGTTTGGGGGGTTTCAGAGTTTCTGTCCTACCTTGTATTCTATGACTGCCTCCCCAGATACAGGGTTTGGTGTGGGGGAGGCAATTCCTGTCTCCGCCCCCCTCCCCAGCTGTCTCCGTGCATTGCCACACAGCTGTCACAGATGGGGCACAACATACTTCAGTCCATCACGGCAAATGGAGAGGCAGGGAGCACTGAGCCAGGCACCCCACCCCAGCCTCGCCCCGTCATAAAGAGACTGGAGCATTGTGCGACAGTCTGTTAACTAGAAATAATTCAGGCCTGTCGGCAGGGGAGCGGGGAGGAACAGGCTCCGAGGGACGGGAGGTTTCTAGCTCCTGTGCACTCCACACCCCGCCGCTGCCACCCGTGCCCAGGGCAGTCTGTTATCGATGCATTCCGTGCGGAGAGTCTGTGGCTGCCCTGCACATATGCTCAGTTCAAACAATAATGAATGGAACCCATTCCCTTACGGGAAACAGTTTTTTCACTTAGTTACAAAGATTTCATGCCTGATTAGAGTAAATGAGGGGTGGGTGTGTGTCCACTGTTTTTTTTTTTTTTTTTTTTTTTTTGTTTGTTTGTTTTTTGGTTATTTCTAAAGGTGAGCCCTGTGAAGACAGAGAGAAAAGGCTGTCCCTCCTGGGGTCAAACAGCTGGTCCCAAAGTGGGTAGAAAGGGACCACCCTTTTTCTCCTCTGCTCAGCTCTCAGGCCCTCTTGGGCCCCATTCCCTGGTACTTGGGCATATGGAACCTCTTTATCTAGCCCTGCACTGCTCCATCTGGAATTCGAGGGTAGAAACAGAGGCGAGAAAGTTCTTTTTTGGGGAGCAGGTCCCCACCAGAGCGAGAGCATAAGGAGAGAGAAGAAAGGGAGGTGGGAGGAGGTGAGCTGGAAGGAGAGGCTTGGGCCTCAGCGGTGCAGAAGTTCTCTGTGGTTAGTTTGGTTAACCATTAACCTCCTGCCCTGTCCTGGCCTAATCTCCTGCCTGGGAAACCCTGACCAGCTGGTGTCCTCCCAGGGCCCCTCCTGCCCACAGAATGTTTGCTCTGTCTCCCCTGTCCACTGGGGCCCCAGGCCCGCTTCCTGGCCCCATCCACCGCTTCTCTCCTGCCTGCGCACCAGCACCCTTCCACCCCTGCCCCCTGTCCCTCCAGCATGCCCTGCTGTTCACTTGGCAGGGTGCAGGTCAGGACTGGGAGCTGGCAGGGTGGCGGGGAGAATCTGCCAAGGGAAGTGGGCTGTTCCTCGCAGAGCTGCAAGGCAGGAGCTTCAGAAATACAGATAAACCTGGACCCTGATGCAGTCCTCTGAGGTTAGTCCCTTTGACCCCAGGGCCCCCGGATGCACTGTAGCTGGCTGGACCTGTCGCCCTGAACTTGGGCAAAAAGCAGCAGGTGGACCAAAGGAGAGGCAGGCGTGAAGGCGCGCGTGGAAAGACAGGAGTCAAGGCATAAACACGGGCGTCGCAGATAAACAGAGAGAAGCCAGGAAGCAGAAGGGGAGATGAAGAGAGTGACAGTGTCGTGTCAAGGCGGAAGAAGCTGAGAGCTTGCACAGAGCGAGCAGGAGAGGGGAGAGGGGGAGCAGTGCAGGCAGGGGCTCTTCTGGAGGCTCTGGGCTCAGGGGAAGCCGAAGTAGCAGGTTATTTCCACTAGAGGGGACTCTCGAAAACCAGGCTTGGCCCAGAACAGTGGCTTTTGTGCTTTTGGGGGGGTGTATCAGAGACGCCCAGCTGTCACTACCCGGAGACCGCAACTGGTGGGGTCCTGGGCTGTAGGAGCTCTGAGTCTCCATCTGCCTGGGGAATGGAGGCGCCCGTCGCATTAAGCAGCCGGACAGAAGCTGCCCCACTGGGCAGTGTGGGGCAGGTGGTGGCCAGAAGGGCCTGGGCTCAAGTTCGCGGGCTGTCCAGTCCGCTGCCACCCCACCAAGAGCCTCTCGCCTTCCTTTATCAGCAAGAGTGGATTTTGGCCCGTCCCCAAGACACCGTCACATGCCTGCCCTTTTTCTACCTCCCAAAATGCAGATTTTCAAAACACTCTCAGGTGGTAGCCAAACCGCTCTGGAGGAGACTTTTTTAAAAAAGACCTTTCAGGAACTGAACGCAACAACGCCGTATCAGTGATTTAATCTTTGTCTTCTGTTCTCCGTGGGAGCCTTTCTCTCAATTCTGATTCCTCCTTTCATTTCAGCAAAGGACAATATTGCCAGAGTGCAGAGTCCAGAGGCTTCCCCATCCGAGAGATAATAACCGTCTAACAGGAGTGGAAAAATATTGAAGTTTTTGGATAGACAGGGAGCCAGAGAGCAGTGCTTCTCCAGATCTGATGCTGTCCTCTGATATTTAATCTCAGTTCCCCTTTGGCTCAGATTTACCTAGAGTCATGAGAGAGGGGGAGGGAGGACAGAGAACAGAAAGAAGAAAAAACAAGATAAACGTATCGTGTTATGAAAGTGTAATCCTGCTTTTCCTTGGCTAATATTACTTTCAGGATGAGAGATAAAAGGCTATGGAATTGCCCTTGGAAAGTTCAACGTGTCTTTCAAGAGAAAGAGCAGGAGGGGTGCTGGGGTGCAGAGTGAATAGCTGGTGAATGATTCTTTCCTCTTTGTGACCCCCCAACACACACGCATGCACACACACGCGCATGCACTTATACACATTCTCACGTTCTCTCTGAGGTCTGGGATGACAGTGGCTTCTGACCAAGCAACCTGGCGCTCCTCAGTCCTCCCTGTGGACTTGCACTCCCAGGCTTTGTTCTCAGTCATCCCCCATTGCAGCCTTGCTTCTGGGTTGGGTGTGGAGGGAGAGAAGAAGGGAGTGAAGAGAGCCACCGGTTCACCTCCAAGTCCACCCGCATGTTGGAATCATTACACTGCTGTCCTTGCCCCTTGCACTGAGCCAAATAGAAAGACCCTGAAAGCAGGAATTGGAATCCATTTAAGTTTAAATAAATAGGGATTGATCATGGAGGTAGTGCCAGGAACATAGTAACTCCAAGTCCAAGGATGAAAAAAGTCATAGCTCCTGACTCGAAGGCATTTGCAGAATGCTAGGGTGAGGGAGGAAACTGCGTAAGCCAGGCACCTCTAGACACCACGGTGGATGGCAGGCTGGAGTTCAGTGCATGGAGCTCGGGAAGGGAAGCCAGAGCGCTCCTCAGAGCTTTTGGGCCAAGTCCATGTGTAGCGTAGATTTCCAGGAGAGGGACAGGGGATGCTGTGGACATCAGCTTCCTGAGAGTGGCTGTCTGACACTCTCCATACCCCGGCCTTTCAGGGCCTTTCAGTCCCTCACCCTCCTCTGGATTTCAAAATGAGCACACTGGAATTGTTTTCTATTAGTCAGCGTCCTAGAGCAAGACCTCCAAGGTGCACGCCCAAGCGGTTTTCCCATTACATTCTGTGTAAACTGCGCTACTCCGCAATTCCTTGGGAAATGTTCCTCATCCCTTTCACGTTTAAGTGTCCAGATTCCCGCACTACTCACCCTCGCTTATTTGAATGAACTCCTTAAAAGGATAGGACCTAAGGGAGAGATTCCAGATTTGTGCCCAGACACCTTGGCTGACTGAGCAGGAGAGGCTGCTGCAGGGCGCCTATGCCTGAGTTTGCTACCTGGGATGGATCCACTGTCTTTTAGTTTCTTTCCAGGAAGAAGGCCGAGGAGGACCCATGGAGGGAGGCTAGAAGGAGGCAGATCTCAATTCACATTAAAGACCTCCTCTAATCCCAGAATGGCAGGCAGTGCCCTCCCTGAAGCTAGGGGTGGTGGACATGCATGTAACCCCAGCACTCTGGGAGGCTGAGGCAGGAGGGTTGCAAGTTCAAGTCCAGCCTAGGCAATTTAGATACTTAAGCAAAACTAAGGGCTGGGGGTGTAAGTCATTGTGAAGGGCCTAAGGTCAATCCCCAGTACCAGAAAAAGAGGGGCCTGTGGCACCTTTGTAGTTCTATACGTCTGGGAACGATATGGGTATATAGAGTGGTATTTCGACAGAAAGAATTTGTGATGCAGACCTTTGTAAAGCACAGGCCGTGCCACTCTGAGTTCCTATCCTTTGCTCTGGAGGTGGGCTGGGAGGCTCCTAGCGAGAAACTGCAGCCTCCTCCAAGTCCCGAGGTACAGATGACTTGCTCAGGGTGAACAGGTTCTCTGCAGGGACAGCTCAAGATGTCACGTGTTACGCTATGGCCATGGGCAAGTGCTTAAAATCTCTGAGCAGGAGGCCGGGCCTCAGGTCCCTGCCAGGAGGGGAGAGAGGGAGGAAGGTTGAGGAGGAGGGGAGTGGGTGTCTGCGCCCTGCCTGCTGCAGAGGCAGGAGGACCAGCAGGCAGACAGAAGTGGCGAGAGGGGATGTTGCTGCTTTGAAGTGGTTTCCTGCTTCATAAAAGTGAAAGGCCCTGGCCGGGCTGGGTAAATATTACGTTGGCCTCTGACCTCCCACCTCCCTGACGCCTCCCCAGCTTCCCACCCCTCCTCCCCAGGAATTAAGATAACGGGGGAAGAAGAGCCTATTTCAGAACTTTGGAGAGGGCGGGGTCTTAGCAGGACCCAAGCCCCTTTCCCTCTGCAGACAGAAGCCCCCTCTGAGTCAGCAAAGCACCCCTGCCTCTGCTCCAGGTGGTGGTGGGTGTTTTCAGGATGTCACAGTCCTCTGCTGAGAGAGCTGACCCACCCTCGCCTGCTACCTGGGTCTTCCTGACATCCCTTAGTTCTCACGTCACCAAGGGTTCTGGGGCAAACTGCTACCAGGTTGATCTGGAGATGGGCATAGTGCTAGTCCACTGCCCACCCTGTGGGACCCCAGTGCCAAGCCCGTTAGGTTTCTGGGCCCAAGGACTTGGGGTGCTGTGAATGGTCATGGAGCTGGGAAGCCACCCCCACTCTGGGCAGGGGTTTGGCCCCACGCAGAGGCTCAGACAGATGGTCAGGAAGAGCCTGAGGGGGACAGAGAGCAGGCTCCTAACACATGGGAACAAAAGGCTTCCCTTCACACTTGCCCTGCCTCCTTCCTGGAAGATTTCTCACCTGTGGGCCAGTGCGCCCCCATTTGCTCCCTGGGACAGCAGGGAGGAGAGGAAGCAGCCACCATGCTGGCAGAATCGACTCTGGCCTCTGACCCAGAACCTCAGTTTCCCCGTCTGTGCGATGGGAGTGGATGCTTTTTGTGCCTGCTCAGGTGCACTCGCTCGCCCTTGTTTCTGGAGCCAGGCAGAGGAAGATGGTGTTAGGGGAGAAGGAAAAATAACAGTGGCTGCAAATGCAGAAAAATATTATAAAATGTAGAGCAGAACAAAAGGCAAGATATGTTTCTTCTCTCTTTCCCTCCCTCCCACTCACATTTGAAATTAAAAAAAAAAAAAAGACCTTCTTTAAAGCCAGTGTGAGAGCTAAAGTGTGGAGGGCTGCGCACTTAGCAGAGACCAGAAATGGAGCGAAGCCCATGGCTTGGCTGTAAGGCAATGGGCAGAGCTTGGGATCAGCACTTGACCAGGGCACTAGAATTTGAATTCTGAGTTTGCTATGTATGGGTCTCTGGAGCAACAGTGCATGACATGGTCACAGAACTGCAAAGTTGGCTTTGTCTGAGAGTCACCCCCCTGGCAGGGAAGGCACAGATCTGCCCTGCAGAGAGAGTTCCTCTGCAGAGGGGGTGCAGAGATGGGGCAGACGTGGCACAAAGAACATCAGCAGAAGCCCACGCGGGGTCTTGGGCCTCAGGGTTGGGTCACTGCTCAAGTCGCAGCAGGACGTCTGGGAGAAGCAGCAGCTGCCGTGGCCTGGACGGTAAGCTCCCCATGGCCCTGCTGGCTGGAGTCCAGAGGGCCTCCTCCCTCGGTGGGAGAGCAGCACGTGGGAAGGGGGCTGGGAGAGAGGAGAGCTCTGTGGATTTGACTACGGAAAATGGAGGTGACACAATGCCTTGAATTTCTTTTCTAAATATGACTTATTAAAAATGGTGCGAATTACAAAAGAAACAGGTATTCTGGGTAGAATACTTGGGGGATGTATCTGAGTATTTATTTGGTCGCAGCTTTTACTGAGGCCCAAATAATAGATGTGAAACACAAGACCCAACTGGGTAAGTGGATTGCCCGAGTCACACAGCAAGTCACTCCCCACTCTCCACTTGCTAGGAGGTCTGCTCACCTCAGCCTCACCCAACACCCTCTTGCCCTGCCCACGGAGCCACTTTCTCCTGCTCCCCACCCTGTGCACAGTGGCTTCTGGAGTTTCTGTTCCTTGGATCTGCACAGGCATGCAGCTCAGACAAAGCCATCTTCCCCCAGAGAGCAGGCCTTGCCTCATCTCTGTCCATCTGCCGACCTTTACCACACACCCTCTGCCCCTCCTGGGTGCTGGGCAGTGTGCTGGAGGAGGCCCCCCTCTCCTCAGTAGCTCCAACCAGCTTTCTTCCATCCATAGCAAGCCTTGCTATTTGCACAGTCAATGGCTCTGGCAGGGCCAAGCGGCCCCTCCCGCCCTGAAAGGCAGTGTGGGCACTGTTTGTGTTTCGGTCTCTATAGACTCAGCATTCACAACTTGAAGAGGCTGAGACAATGACCTGAGCAGCTGCCTGCAGCCTGTGCTGCCTGGGAGGCGTGGAGGGAGAGCTCCGGGCTCTTACGAAGCTGCGGGCTCTTACGAAGCTGCAGGGGAGAGGGAGGCGGTGTCAGGCTGCTGGGGCCTGGGCACCATGCACCTGTGAGCTTTCCCAGGCAGTGTGGCTAGCCTGGAGGGAGCAAGGGGAGCACTGGGGTCCAGGGGACTGGTCCAGCCACCTGACTGGCTTCCCTGCACATTCCCAGCATTGTTGGCAGAGCTTTCCACCAGCTGTAAAGTCCCCAGGGGGCCTGGTTGGAAGAGAAGAGCCAAGGTCCTGAGGATGCAGCCATTCCTGGCCTGCTGATGGGAAGGGGCAAAACATTTATCCAATAATGGATAAATAGAAAATAATGGAAGGCTTCACCCCAGGAGCCTCACCATGTAGAAGGTACATTCCTTGCAAGGAGTTTGAAGTTGGTATCCCATAACGTAAATTGATGGAACAAATGTGTTTATAGGATATCTACTATGTGCCTAGGATGACAGGTGGGAGATTCGCCAGAGCTATCCAACCCTGCAAGGGGCCAGCAAGGGAGGGAATGCACATTTGGAGAATTCAAGCAGAGGCTGGAAGACAACCAGGTCTCAAGTAGGGATTCGTGTGGAGAGCAGAAAGGCATCCTAGGTGATTGCTGGGATCCCCATCCACTCATGCCCTCTAAGCTGGTGTCTCCCTTCCTGCTGCTCTGTAAATTCGAGGCAGGACAGGCTGTTGAGAAGTACAGTCAAGTGTCAGGTCTGTACACACAGCCTGCAGCTCCTGGCCTCAAGTCCAAAGCAAGCATAGCTGGTTCTCACACCTTCACCCCCATGGCTGGCCTCAGAGCAGGCTGCCAGGAAGGCGAGGCCAGGATGAGCCCTGCTCGCCTCCCAGAGCCAGAGTTCTCCTAATCATGTTAAAATTAGCACTCCTCTACAAGCAGGGCCAGCCCCCGCCGAACTGAGATCTGGTCAATTCTCTGCTTGTGCAGCTCTAACTTCTAATCATTGTCATAAACAGGACCGAAGCAGCTGCTCACTCCAGTGTATTATCAGCTTGGTTGGAGACAGAGAAATTTAAATGACAGTAAGATGCTTAGCAAAGAAACGAAAGTCAGTGTTAAAAATAAAGAAAACAAGACAGCTTGTGTCATTGAAATGGAAGGGTTGTTAAGCAGCCCTGAATTAATCAGTGGTCTGCCACGGCTGGGGATTGAAGAGTGGCAAGGCCAGGGCTGTGAGCTGGGAGAGAGCGCTGGGGGCTGGTGCCCCCTCCAGACAGGTAGGAGGTGCTCACGCCTGGGGGCTGTGGCAATGCTGTGGTCTGCAGAGGGGGAGCTGGCAGCAAACTCTGCCCACCGGTAAGGGCGTGTGGGAGTGGGGGACTTGGGCACACGAGTCTCGCTCTGTGCAAGTTTGTGTTTCTGGGCCCCTTCCATCTGCCACCACCTATGCAAGCCCCCAGCCGTCTCCAAGGCTCAGCCCTTCCCCAGCCCTCCTTCCCACCAGCCAGCACTGGGAGGCAGCCAAGTGGCATTCAGCAGCTGGTCAGCTCTCACCTCTGGGCTCGTTCCTCTCAACTTTCACAGGTGGTCCCCAAAAACTCACCTCTGAGTTGCAGCTTTTTAATATGCCACCCCCATCCCTCCAAAAGTGGTAACAGTGCCCTTAAGTCTGGGCACAGCATTGCCTGCCTGGAAGATAGCGTGGCCTCTAGAGTGGTGATTTCTCCTTGGAAGTATCCCTTGGTGGTACCCGCAACTCCAGGCTGCGAAGAAGCAGGTTGACATGTTTAACTCCTGGATCCCCGAGTCTAAGCCCTACTGCCACACATTTAACTGCAGATACACCTGTCTTCCCACCTGTAGAACAGTGGCGCTGAGGCCACCTCGGGCTCACAGGTCTGCAGGAGGGTTTGCTCACAGGACAAATTATGTGAGGTTCTTAGGAAACTATACAGTTACCACACAGAGGCAAACAAAACATCAAAAGAAAGCTTGGCTGGCAGGGATGAGCGGTGTTGCAGGGCGTGGAGGGGAGGGTGGCAGCCGTGCACATCTGTCTGCACATGTACGTCCATCCTTCCCGGGGTGTCCTGAGCTGGATCTTGAGTCAATCGCTGCAGGAGCATTTTCTTTCCTCTTTGACCCCAACATTCTTCCTCCTCACCCCTCCTCCCTCTCTCACCCCATCCCTCCTGGCTGTTTACCCTCTTCAGGCTTCTCTCTCACACCCCATTCATCATCCTGGGCCTGGTTCCCACTCAGGGACTTCTTTTCATCTCCCGCCCAGATCCTCCCACCGGCCAGCCTGCCGTGTCCCCTGTGTCCCCTGCTTGCCTTCAGCACATTCTTTTGCCTGTCTCGGCCTCTCTGATAATTGTGTTTCTCATTTTTCCTCACGGGAGGGCAGAGGGCTCCTGGACCTAAGTCCGTCTGGGGCTGGTAGGGCCTTGAGGGCCTCCAGAGTCACCCTCCCCTGCTGCCCCCGACAAGGGGTGGCTGCTGCTGGCCATATTTAGGGTCTTCTGGGCCAAGTGCATGGGCTCTTGGCCCAGATGAGGCCATAAGCAGACAGACCTCTGCCCAGCATGCCACCCATGCCACCCATGGTCCCTTTTATCCAGCCCAATGGCTTGTTCCCTGCCAGGTGATTGAGTGTGAACATGGGTGCTACCTAAAAGAGGTTGGCTGACAGCTCTGGATCTGTTCTCCATAGCCCGGGTGTCTCAAACAAAGAGAGAAAGATAATAGGAACCGGGGGGGAGAGAGAACAGGGGGGACATAGACTACTTAAGGCGCCCCTCGTGAAAAGGAGTACTACAGCTTCATAATCAAAGGCTGCCTGGTGGTTCAGGAAAGTGCTGGAGAGGAGAGGCAGGGGAGACGGGAGAGAGGACCAGCTCCATCCTGAATCCCTAAGCAGCACTGTATGCAAAGAGGCCATGGCCGGGTGCTGCAGTCTGCAGGAAGGTTACCTAAGCATCTCCTTCTCCTCTTCCGTGGGACCCACTTTCCTTCTTCCTCTCTCCCGCTTTGATCCCACCTTCCTGTCACAGGTGGCTGGATGAATCAGCACACATGGTCCTTAAATGCCACGGCAAGGGAGAGGGTGACCTGGACATGGTGGGGCTGAGGGCACTAGTGGGAAGGGCCACTGGGGACCGCAGGCCAGCAAGGGGGAGAGGGTGGCTTCAGCCAAGAGGGCTGGGTTTCGGGAGCTGGGAGCTGGGTCCCCATGGTCCACTGCTCAGCCATCACCCAAGATGAGACCCAGCCCTCCGGGTCTGGGCAGCCACTGCGCCAAGGAGATGATGTCCTTGTGTAGGGTTTCTCCAAAAACAGAAGCAAGAGTTACCGGTGTTTACTCCAAGCTGGAGGATTGACAAAATAATTTCACATTCATTGTTTTACTGATTCTTACCACAAGCCTGTGAAGTATTGTTTTACAGCCCAGGAAAGCACGGCTCCCTCTGAAAGGTTCTCTAAGGTCAGTGCAAGCTTCCCCACTTAGTCACAGGGAGAACAAGACTTGAGCTTACATCTGTCTCCCAGGTCGTTATTCTACACCCTGGCTGCATGGTGTCCTCTTCTGAAACCTTCCTAGGGGACTCTTCCCCCAACCCAACCTGCTCTTTTTTTTTTTTTTTTTTTTTGTACTGGGAATCGAACTCAGGACCTTGCACTTGCCAGGCAGATGCTTGTGCCGCTGAGCTATATCCCCAGCCCCCAACCCGCTCTTGATCACTTTGTGTTATCAGTTTGCCATAGTTTGGTATGATATGCTTCTTGTGTTATCATTTGGTTTGTGGCTCTGGAACGCTCTTGCCAAGACTTTCCCACATGCATCTGGATTGGGCATCTTTCAAAGGCAGAGCTAGTATCTTCCGTTCTTCTCCATCTTTCTGTCCACCTCATTCACCCAGCCAATGAATTACTCTTCTCCCAGTGGCTTCAAAGTCAACAGCAGTCAGGATGCATCCCAAACTGCTCAGCCCTTCTCCACTAGCTTCGAAGTATCAGATCTGATAAATGTCTGGGCAAGCATGTTAATTCAAACCATTTCCACATATGCCATTATGTAGAGTCATGGGGGAGGCATCAGCTAAGAAAAAGCAAACGAGCACCCCTGTCTCCCTTTTCTGCAGCTCTGCACGATTCAGACTGAACACATTTCTCACTGAAAGTCATCATGCTTGAGGTATTGTTCCTGCCCTCAAAGGGCCTCTCTCTCAGAAGCACGGAATCGCATGAGAAAAGAGCCCGCGCTGCAGCACGCTAACATCAGCGTGTTCCCCAACCAGGGTTTTTAAACTGATGTTAGAAGAAAGAAAGGGCTTTTAAGGCGGGACGGGATTTGGAGAGACACAGAAGAAAGTGGAGGCAGGCATTCCAGAGAGAGGGCACACAGTGGTGACACTCACCACTGAGGGGTATGAGGGACAGGTTTGCTGGCAGTGGAGTCTCTGAAGAGGAGCCAGCAGGGAAGGACTGAACTTGGGCACTTCGGTGTTCTGATCCTACTTGGGAGTCAGTAGCAGGGAGCCATGTTTCCATGGGTAAATCTCAGACGTTGGCCATGCGCGTGGCAAAGTTAGACACGGGGTCTGAGGCACAAGAAAGGAAGCAGCGTGGGACACACTCTGCAGGATGTCTGTGCCTGGGCCTGCACAGCCCGTGCTTTCACCGGGGTCTGATGCAGAGCAGGGCCAGAATGGCCACAGCGCCACTTCCAGGGCAGCTATGCTGGGCCTCTAGGGAAGAGCTCGCCCTTTTGAACATTGGGAAACCCAAGCTGCTGGAAAAGGACAGCACTAAAAGCTACAGCTCGGTCTGGCACCGACGGCCACTGTCCCTGGCCTGAGGGGGAAAGCATCAGGAACAGGGAGCACTCCCTGTCCCTGGAGCTCCTCAGGAGCTGGCCACGAGAAGCCATCCAGAGAGGGCCAGAAGGAAGGAGGGTCTGAAAGGGAAAGCAGGAGCCACCTCACCTGGGTCTCCTGGCACTGTTAACATTTTTGCTTCAGGAGGAAAAAGATGGGGAAAATAAGTGCAGTTTTAGGGTCAACCCATGGACCGAGAGTTCAGATGAACGTCTGGTGCTTTGTTTGGCTTTTTCTTCCAGATCCTTTGTGTCTCCGTTTCCCTTCCCCTTGTGTGAACTGGAGCCATGTCATTATTCTTTGAAAATAGTATGTTTAATGGCAGCATAATATGCCATCACGTGGAGGAACAGTAATTCTTTGAATTATCTAGCTGGGCACTTAGGGTTAGGGTTAGGATAGGATAGGGTTAGGTATGGTAAGGATAGGAGAGGCAGTAGACAACCTTTCCAGGCTCCTTGGAAAGATCCTGTGAGGTTGCTCTGAAAGGTGACGGCCAGCTAGCAAGCCTCCTGCCACCAGACACCCCCGCACCCTACCTGGGAGCTGAAAACCACAGCTCCTTCCGCCCCCGCCCAAGTTGTGCTCCATCCCGGAACACGAGAGCACCCCCGGAGGGGCAGAAATGGGACTGCGGAGCCTCAGCATTTGACCTGTGAAACCAAGTGCTTGCCGAGTCTCATTTAACATTCCGATGAGTTTTCCCAGACTAGAGAGAAGAGATTTGGCTGAAAAATAAATTTAAAAATCTAGGTAATGTGGAATAGTGGCAAAAGCAGGGGCCTCCAAAAACTCTGCTTCCTAGGTGAATGATCCTAGTCAAGGTATTCAGGCCTGCCAAGACTCAGTTTCTTGGTCTGTGAGATGGTGATAAGCATACTCACCGTGCAAGGTAATCGCAGAATTATCAACGGCATATTCAGCTTGCCACATAGCAGGTGACTAATAAATAGTAATAAGTATAGCTGCTTTTTATTGGTTTTGTTATAGAAACAAATGGGAGTTGCTATTATGATGCTGCCCTTAGGGTATGAGGTCGCCAAACGTGAATGAGACTTGATTTGAAAAGCCATTTCCATGTTATTATCTTTTTCCTGCCTTTTCCTAGGAATTTCTTTTCCTATCTTTTAATCCAGTGATGCCTAGCAGAATGGCAACCCCACTACCAAGATGGTTTAATCAGGGTTCTACTTAGGGCCAGGGGAAGGTGGGGGACCTTTCCTAGACCCCCTGAATACGAGGCCAGACACACTCCCTGAACCCCTTGTCTCCTAGCCTCAGAGCCCTGCTAGTTGGCAGAGATTCTTTCTGACCCAAGGGGGAGGTGGCCATAGCAAGTCTGCTTCTCCTTGGCCTTCCCCAAAGGGGGTTGAAGAGGGCAGAGCTTCAGGAAGGCGAGCAGGATGAGGTGGCAGGGAAGGCAGCTGCCTGAAATTGATTGCTCTTGTAGTTTAGTTTATACCATGCAGCTCTCTCTGCTCTGCCTGGGTGGCGACCTTTAGATAATAAAGGGAATTCTGGGAGATTTCTGACAGGCCCATGACATATGGGGCGGGTCTGCAGGGTCAGGCATGTATCTCCCTGCTCTCGGCCCCAGGGTAATGAATCTTGTTTTGACTTTGCAAAAGCCAGCCCAGCCAGTGCCCCAGAAAGGCACAGGGCTGCCTCCCCCCACCCCGCCAGCACCACCAGCCCCTCCAATGAGTGCATGTCTTGGAACCTTCGTAATTCAGAGAGACAATTCCAAACTTTTATAGCCTGTGTGAGGACAGGACAAACACTGGATGTTTTGCTAAGGCCCTGGGAGAGCTGGTGTGGTTTCCAGGGCTCGACCAGAGCCCACTGAGAGACCTGGGAAAAAATACCAGAAAACTCTCCCTAGTGTGGAAACCACCAGTCCCAGGGTAGTGCCCATGATGGAGGAGGAACTGGGATGGGAAGCAGGGAGAGGGCTCCCTGGCAGTCACAAAATACCCTGTGGTGTTCTTGGGGTCCGGCGAGTGATACAGTCACACTCCTGGGCAGGAGCAGAGGGGGAGCAGGGGACAGCGGCAGGAGAGGCAAAAAATGGGTAAGACCTACTGTGTAGAAAAGCAAGCATCAGAAAATCCTAATTCTCCTTCCAAAGTCTGGGGGCGGGGGATGGGCAGCAAGTGGGGTCTCTGGGCCGCTGTTTCCCAGGGGTGAAAGGAGCAGCATGGTTTGCAGCCCTTGGTTCTCCCAGAATCCTTAGGGGCTCTGCATCTCCAGGTCCCTGGCTCAAGACTGCTTGTGCCCCCTCCCTGAAACATGTGTGTGCATGCACACACTCCATTCTCTTCAAAAGAGCAGTTCCAAGCCAAAAAAGTTGGAGTACGTGCCTCCTCCCTGCTACAGGTCTTTGCTCGGGCTAGTGTAGCAAAGTGTGACCAACCGGGTGGCTCCAATGGGTAGACATCAGTTTTCCCACCATTCTGAAAGCTGGGAAGCCCAAGATCAAGCTGTCTGAAGATTGGGTCTTTATAGAGGCTGTGAGGGAAGTGTGCGTCCCAGGGCCCTCCGCCTGCACGTAGAGGATGTCTTCTGCCTGTGTCTCTCTTCAGTCACCCTCCTCAGTGAGTACCTGTCTCTGTCCCCACTGCCTTTCTCCATCGGGACGCCAGTCCTATTGGATTAGCGCTCACCTCTTGGAAACTCTTTTACCCCTGTAAAGACCCCGTGTCCAAAGGCAGTCGCATTATGAGGCCCCCGGGGATTAGGACTTAGGTACCAAAGGTGGAGGTGACACAACTGTACCCTAACACCTGTTCTCCCGCCTTTCTTGCCGGAACCCAGCCCCACGCTCATGCCTCCGCCCAGGGTGCGGGAGGCTCCCAGGTCTTCGCTGCCATGCAGTTTATTGGGACCCCAAGGCCGTCACCAGAGCAGAAAGCTGCATACAGCCTGTGGGAGGCGGCCCCGTGAGGCTTCCCATCTGGGGGGCGTGTTCTTCCCTCACTACCGCTGCGGGTGTTAAAACTCCCAAATCCCCTTCTTTGACTCCTCAGAGATTGGGGATTAGATCTAGTACCTGTGGGACAAGTAGAGAAATTGTCACCCAAAGTTGTCTTGGCACACCCTGGAGGGGCCCCAGCCTCAGCCATGTCACCTCCCCCGGGAGCAGGCTGAGGGTGCCCGTGGGCACAGCCCTGTGTCCCCCTTCTCTCCACACACACCTTCCTTCTCCACCGCTCCCAGGCGAGCCAGACGCTCAGCTTCACGTAACCGCACAGCGTCTGGGGTGGGGGAAATGACATTCGATTAATGAAGCAAACGCAGCTGGTATAGCAGTGACATCTAAATTGTTTCTTTGGTCCCATTATTTTCCATAGAAAATCTCACTCTCCCCTCCCCCTGCTCCCTTTAAATCGTGTGCATAAAATAACGCTAATAACAATCTTGGTGTCTATGCATGAGTGACAGCTGAAATAAGAAAAAGACTAATCGTACCTCCTGCAGCCTGTCACATGGAGATTAAATGAGCCCCTCTCCCACCCCACCGCCCCTCCCCCACCCTGCCTCGCTCCCTTGGTCTCTTCTCAATGAGAATCATGGGCATTTGAATAATAGTATTATAGGCGCCATCAGGGTGACAGTGGGGAAAAAATCAGCTCAAACCCATGATTATTCCTTCAATCTAATAATTATTTAAATACCAGATAACTCCTTTCACTCTAATTGAGGCCTTTCCGTTGTTGGCATCGGCCGAGGTCTTGCGCTTGCCCTCAAGCTCACCTTGTGCTGCCCTGAGTGCCTGAACTACCTCTGAGGTTGCGTTCCAGGGATGTTGGAATGTCTGTATGCTCAGCGTGCGAGGGACATTAGGACGGGCCCTCCAGGGGAGGAGCTAGAGCCTCAGAAAGTCACGTCGAGACATCTTCCCCTCGTGGATTGTAATTCACAGAAATCATAAACCAAAAGGAGCCTTCTGACATCGCTAGGACCAAGCCCCTGCCCCTGGGTAAGCATATTCCTACACAGCCATCAGAAAGGTCAATGTCAGGAAATTCCACGATCTCCTCTGTAGATAGGAGGTCCCCAAATATCTAACTGCGGGCCCTCTGCTGCTGTCCTGACGCTTTTGGATGAAGCTTTCTGTGCTTAGACTAAATCTGACTTGTCTCTGGGGTTTTCTACACCCCAGAAGGATGTGGCATAGGACCCCATAGCCCCAAGGATGCAATGTAGGTGACATTCCTGAGTGTGACATTTGGCAGGGCCTGCCTGGCTTGGGGTTAGCCAAAGGAGGTCACGCTCCCCAACCCGGAAGGCCATCCTGATAGCCTCTTTCATCCCTTCTGCCCTGAGCAGCACCTCCCAGGCCTGGCTAACTCATTTCTGCCCATCAGCAGAAGGCAGTGCCATCAAAACACACCTTCTTATCCCAGGCAGGACGGCTTCCAGGCAGAGTGTAACCAACTCCCTGCCTCCTGCCTTCCATAGAGGTTCTGACTCCAACTGTCCCTGATGCATGTTGAGTCACAACTTGTTTCCTCTCTAGGGACTTTGGCTTCTTCATCTGAAAACACAGTGGTGGGTGGGAATACTCTTCTCAACTCCTTCAGGATGCACAATAAAGCCCTGCTCTCAAAGCCTAAATATTTAGAAAGGAGAGCTGGGGAGAAGATGGACTGCCCTCTGCCGTGGGGAAGGAGGTTGGGTGAATCCCAAGAGTAGCTGCCAGCTCCTTCTCTGACAGCACAGCCCTCCTTGTCATCCTTACCTTACCCCATCACCATCTGGCTCTTCAGGGTCCAGACAGTGTGCTCTACCTCGTAGGTGTGGCAGTGACAGCACCACTTCCTGCTATGGCTATGAAAACCCTCAGTGCCAAGACAGTGGCAGTAGCAGTGGGCAGAGAGGAGCTACAGATGGTCCAACCATGTGAAAGCCACTAACGTGAACTTTGACTCAATTTGGCAAAGCGGTATCCAGCTCTAACTCCTCTACACACCTCCTTTTGCGATAAGGGAGGCCAGATAACAGCAGAGAGGCATGTGCACCCAGGCCTCCTGCAAAGGGCAACAGAACAGCGCTGCCAGGAGGAGGGAATCCTCCTTGAGCTGAACTGGAAATGCCTGATTGTCGTTTCCTCCTTGCTTTGCCACTGACGCCTGCAGCAGCTGATCAGGAAGGTATCAGATGCCTTTGCTGGCTGTCACCAACACCTACCTCCTTGATCCTGATCTCAGAGATGGTGTCATCAGGCCCTGTAAATAAAATATTTAGTGGCACTTGCTTCCCAAAGAGGGAAGCATGGCCTCTCCTTGACATTGGAGCATGGCAGGGAAGATGTCTTGAAAGGCCTTGCAGATAAGAGTCCCGCGTAGCCTGCCCCTGCTTGAGAATGGGGTGGGGGAGGTAGAAATTGATAGGAGAACAGAGGCCAGGCCGATTGAGCCTTTTGATAATACATGTGACAAGTGGCTTCATGAACTAGACAGAGAAAATGACTAGACAGCAAGAAGAGGGCATTGTTATTAGAAGAAAACTCCTGAGGTTAACACTAGCAGAAAATTGGGGTTAAGAGGAAATTCGAGGGCCAGTGAGATAGCTCAGCAGCATAAGTGCCTGCCTGGCAAGCACGAGGTCCTGAGTTCGACTCCCGGTACCCACATACGAAAAAAGGGCCAGTGATATCACTCAGCGGCACTGGCGCCTGCTGGCACGCAAGGTCCTGAGTTCGACCCCCCGGTACCCACAAAAAACAAAAAGAGGAAATTCAAGGTGTACAATATCACAGGCATATGCTTACTAGCTTCTACCAAACTGAGGATGGAAAATTCATTCTGAGACAGATCCTGGGATAGATGGAGGTAAGGAGCTGGTGATATCAACAGATAAATTGCTAATAACAAAGACTAATAATGTATCCCAAACACTTAAAATGGGCTGGGCACTTTGTAGGTACTAATTGACTTCATCACAGTAATCCTGTAAGGTAGTTGGTAGAATGAAGCCATTTTATGCAGTTAGATGGCATCACAGAATGACCACGTGCCTTGATCCCTGGGTAAAGCTCCAGCTCTGTTTGAATCCAAGTATCCAGTCTACAGTGTGTGCATTTACCCATGATGCCGCACTGCTTCCTGTTCCATAAGAGGCCCAGAGGTGAGTGGAGCCTGAGCCTGGCCCAGTGAGTGCTGCTTTGGAGCAGCTTTTTAGTACTGTCCACACTGGCATGGAAAGCAGAAAGCCATTGATTCGCCCTTGGACTCCCCATCCCTATACATGCTTCCAAGGTGGGGCTCAAACCTCTCTCCTGCGATTGCTGCAGGAGACCATGCTTTCTCTCGAGTCCAGAGTCAGTGACAGCTGCTCCCAGGCAGGTGGGCCCTGTGCCTGGTGGGATGAACTCCCTGGCTGGTCACCAAGAGCACTCTGACCCAGAACAGGTGCTGCCAGAGCAGTGAGAGGAAAACAGGCCAGCTGCAACACTCTCTTGAGAACGCCTGGCCTAATCTGCCTCAGCAGGTAGGTAGGAGGACCTCAGCCATTGTGGGAAGCTGAAGGAACCAAGCCTCAAGGCATCATTTCATCTGAGAGAAGAAATCTTACAGATTGACCCAATCCAATGTCTTTCCTTTTACATTCAGAAAATGGGCTCAGGGAGATGCTAGACCAGCCTAAAGCCACAACACAATTCCTGAGTGACACAGCGCAAATTGAACCAGAGCTCCGGAGTCCTCCATCCCTCTCGCGCCTCTTAGAGTTGAGGCCAGTTCTCCCACATTCAGTCCACCTCTGCGAAGCCTGTGCTTCCACTAGGCTGCCTGTAGCTATGGAGAGGCTGGGGTGGGAATTGTGCTGCAGTAGGACAGAGACGCTCCCCTTGGACCTGTTCCTTTCCCCAACCACCTGCCTCAAAGCCGAGCTCTGTCACTGGGTCAGGGAGGGCTGAGGATCAAAGGTCCGCACTTAATGTCCCTCCCATGGAGAGGACAACTATAAGCAAAAAGCAAAGTCAGGAATTCTGCCAGGTGCCTGAAGCGCTGTCTCCTGGAGAGGCTTCAGTGACAACCCTAACAACTAACACAAGTGAAGCAATCGCTGTGAGCCAGCGGCCATGCTAGGGAGTTCCCCCACCTTGTCACATTTGCTCTCGTGACAACCAGAGAGCTAGGTATTGCAATTATCCCGACTCTGCCACATGGAAGCCAAGACTTGGTTGGCCCAATGTCCCAAATTTGTTCCCAAACTCTGCCTGGAACAAAAACCACTTGTTTTTTCAAACTATGCCTTGGGAGGATGCTGAGAAGTGAGGTACGATGGCTTTTAGCTTCACACCATGTCTTTTGGTATTATCTCTGCTACCAGGACCCCCTTGTTCCACCCACAAGCTAAACATAGATGTGTGAGTATGTTGTGGAGAAGACAGGAGAAGCCTGTTCTCAATTTCATGCAATCTTGCTTCAGAGAACACTTTCAAAAAGCACAGCATGGCGACCATTAGCCTCCTCCCCTCGACTCCCCAGGGGACACAGAACTCTCCACCTTCAGCCAGAGGAGCTTAGTGACCCAGAGAGGGTGTGGGCAAAGAACAGCCCCTTGCAATTCCCTGTCCAGCTGGAGAACTTGAGGGTTCTGTTATTTCCTTTCTGCAGCTCCTCTTGAGTAATTCACGTCCTGCTACCGGCCTCAGGACGTAGCTCAAAATAACCTTTGGTTTCCAAACCAAAAGCTCTATCTGTTGGGGGCCTTTGCCGGTGTGCACATAGGGCCGGAAGGGCTGCAGCAGAGTGGCTGAGGTCAGCCTCATGCTGCCGCCTTCCTCTTTCCAAGGAAGCCTGGGGCCTTGTGAGTCACCCAGAACACCCCAGTGGAGACTGCTTAGAGGAGTGGGGCTTGGTGGGACCTACCCTGGCACCTTCAAGGCTACCAGGCCTAGAATGCAGAGTTGAGGAGCAGGAATGAGAATTTCTAAAATAGTGGGGAGGCCCAGCAAGTGTTGTCTGTTCTAATTATAGCCCAGTCCAGCCAGCCAGGGGAGTGGAGGGACAGACTGACCTCTCTTAAGCTGCTTTGAAGTGAATTCTCCCTCCCTTGCCCGAGTGTGTCCATTCTTGCCGCCTCCAGTGCCAAGTTCTGTCTGCACTTGTCCCAAAGGGGTGCCAGGTGATCTGTCCAGTTGGAGCAAGATCTCCCTGCCAGACAGCTCACTGCCTTCTCCTCCTGGTACCACTGCCATGCTGCCACTTTCCCTGTCTGGAAGCCAGGAGCAGCCGGACGGAGCAGCTGAATGACAGTGACCACTGCCTTTGCTCTCTGACCCTCACACCTTATCTGGGGTGTCTCTGCAGCCTGTCCCCAGGAGCTCTGCCTCGCTCTCCAGCAGCTTCCTAGAGTGCAGACAGCAGGAAAGGGGGCAGGGCTGGAGACGTCCTTGGACCACTGAGTCCCCGGCTGATCTCATGGATGCTCATGCAGGCAGGAGGCGTGGCAGTGGCTGGAGGACCCTGACCTCAGCTCGCCTCCCTGTGCCCCTCTCCATGCGTCCCCAGCCCAGAGCTCCTGCTGCAGGGGACCAAAGCTGGACTCGGACAGCTGGACCTCTTAGCAAGGATGCTGGCTGCCCGTGGTTCCAGCTGCCAAGCAGCAGAAGCAGAAAGTGTCCCACAGCACAGCAGCTCGTCCTCCCCATCCGAGGGGCTCCGTGAACCCGAGTGGCACGTGTGGGAGTTCCAGGCTTAATGGTTATGGTATACTTTTCTAACAAGTGCAGGGACTCTTTCTGGAGAACAGACCAGGGGCAGGAAGGGAAACCAGAGCTCAGGGGGGCCTGCTCTTCTCCCTCGAAGTGGATGGCCAAGTAGGGGAAAGTGGGAAACACGGCCTTGTGGGCAACAGGAGTCCAGAATACCAGGGGATTTTCTTTGCACTCTCAGTCTCTTGGGAGAGCTGGGAGAGGACTTCTGTAACAAGCTTTTAGGAGGCTGGAGCAATTTCCACTCACCTGGGGGAAGAGACCACAATTGGGTGGGGAAGATTGGCTTCAGCCGTGACACCAGCATTGACTGGCTGGTGAACTCCAGCAGTCTCTTAACCTCTTTGAGAGATAAAAACGATGTCTTAAGAGGACAGAAATAGAGATGTTCTGTAAAGTAAAAAAAAAAAAAAAATTTTACAGTGTGAAGGCCAGAGACTGAAATAGATAAGAGGATTCCCTGAACAGTCCTAAGAGGGAGAGAGTATGGTAAAAATAGAAAACCAAAAATACAGAAGGCAGAGGCTCGCAGAGCCAGCCGGGGTGGGGATCCTGGGCCCAGCAATCCTATCGGCTGCTCCTGGGCCTTGCTTCCTGTCTGACCACCCTGCCTTGTGCTTTCCAGAGCCATGTGAGGCCGGCCCGGGAAGGTGGCATAGATGAGAGCCCGGGGGAGCCGTCTCCTGGTCCTCGCCCCCCTCAGGATGCTGCAGAGGAGGCGCCGGCCGCTGGCCCCACAGGCTGACAGCTGCTCTCCGCTCCTGCTCGCCGCGCTGTGGGTGCTGCTGGCGCCCAGGGCGGCCGGCGTGCCTCAGTTCAGCACCTTCCACTCTGAGAACCGAGACTGGACTTTCAACCACTTGACCGTCCACCGAGGGACAGGGGCCGTGTACGTGGGGGCCATCAACCGAGTCTACAAGCTGACGGGCAACCTCACGATCCAGGTGGCCCACAAGACAGGGCCGGAGGAGGACAACAAGGCCTGCTACCCGCCGCTCATCGTGCAGCCATGCGGCGAGGTGCTCACACTCACCGACAACGTCAACAAGCTGCTGCTCATCGACTACTCCGAGAACCGCCTGCTGGCCTGCGGCAGCCTCTACCAGGGGGTCTGCAAACTGCTGCGGCTGGATGACCTCTTCATCCTGGTGGAGCCCTCCCACAAGAAGGAGCACTACCTGTCCAGCGTCAACAAGACGGGTACCATGTACGGGGTGATCGTGCGCTCTGAGGGCGAGGACGGCAAGCTGTTCATCGGCACGGCTGTGGACGGCAAGCAGGATTACTTCCCGACGCTGTCCAGTCGCAAGCTGCCCCGTGATCCCGAGTCCTCAGCCATGCTGGACTACGAGCTCCACAGCGATTTTGTCTCCTCCCTCATCAAGATCCCCTCCGACACCCTGGCCCTGGTCTCCCACTTTGACATCTTCTACATCTATGGCTTCTCCAGCGGGGCCTTTGTCTACTTCCTCACGGTGCAGCCCGAGACCCCGGAGGGTGTGTCCATCAACTCGGCCGGAGACCTCTTCTATACCTCTCGCATCGTGCGTCTCTGCAAGGATGACCCCAAGTTCCACTCCTATGTGTCCCTGCCCTTTGGCTGCACACGGGCAGGCGTGGAATACCGTCTCCTGCAGGCCGCTTACCTCGCCAAGCCCGGGGAGGCGCTGGCCCAGGCCTTCAACATCAGCAGCCAGGACGATGTGCTCTTTGCCATCTTCTCCAAAGGCCAGAAGCAGTACCACCACCCGCCCGACGACTCTGCCCTGTGTGCCTTTCCCATCCGCTCCGTCAACCTGCAGATAAAGGAGCGCCTGCAGTCCTGCTATCAAGGCGAGGGCAATCTGGAGCTCAACTGGCTTCTGGGCAAGGATGTCCAGTGTACCAAGGCGGTAAGGGGCACTTCCTCTCCTGCTCCCCAGGCTTGTGGGCTGTGGCTTTGCTGCCTGAGCCCTCTGCGTACCCTGCTCCCAACCTCTGAGGGCTGGAAGCAGAGGTCCCGGCTGCGTTTACCAGGTGGTAACCAACTGTCCCAGAAACTTGGGGCGGGTATGTTGATTTATGGAATCATTCTGAATGTGCATCTCATGTGCCTGCACAGGCCACACTCCCCGCTTGTGGATCTGACCTGCTATGAGACGGGATGAATGAACACATAAAGCATATAGTAGGGAAACGGTGATACTTGCCCACTGTAAGAGGGAGGGGCCGTGCCCGAGAGGACACTGAGAGGGGTGTTCTAGCAAGGGAAGAGAAGGGGCCAGGCCGGTGTCTGGGGAAAGCTTTCCAGAGATTGAGCAGCAAGAACAAAGAATTCAGAACTCAAGTGGGTTTGAAGGACAGCAAGGAGGCTACCACAGCCTGATCCGAGCCTGAGAGAGGAAGCGGAAGACGGGGCGGGTCAGAGGTAATGGGCCAGAGCATGGGTGTGCAGGCCACTCTGATGGCGAGCGAGGGGTTTGAGTAGGCATCGCATATCTGAGGCAGAGGAGAAGAAAGGAAGCGAAGCTTGATGAACAGCTTGAAAACTGGAGAAGAACCAGGAGCCTGCCAAAGGGTGAGAAGGGAAGGCTGTCCTCAGGACTTAAGCCTAAGGACAGCAGAGACAAGAAAATCAGTGCCAAGCACCTGACAGAGGGACAGGATGCACCCATTAAAGTGCTCACTGTGATCCACCCATCCTTCCAGCCATCTCCCCTTCTATCCACCCATCTATCCTCCTCCCCTCCCTCCTTTTATCCTCCTTTCTCTCTGTACGTCAATCCACTCTTCCTTCTCTTAATACCCATCCATTCATTCTTGCATCTGTCCATCTATCCATCCCTTTTTTCTTCTCTCCTTCCATTAATCCACTCTTCCATCCATCCATCCATCCTCCATCCACCCATCTTTCCTCCTTCTCTCCCTTTCTCCAGCATTGAACCTTCTACTCATCCATCCATCCATTCACCAGAAGGGCATTGAAAATCATCTGAATGCTTAGCACCGTACTAGGCACTGTGGATGCAAACATAAAACGACTATTATCACTACTCTCATGGGTCATGTACTCTAATGGGAAGGGGAAAGAAATTTTTTAAAATAAAACCTGCTAACGAAATGTAGGGTCGAAACTCAATCTGCGCTATTTCCTGCTTCAGAAGTAACTGAGTATCTCTACCTTTTCATCGGGGAAATGGGAGTCATAACACTCAAATCATGGGATGATCAGAGGAGAAGCATATGGATTAGCACCATGCCTGGCGTGTTAGTTAACTAATGTTAGTGATTATGACAAGGGCTAAAAATAGGTTTCTGTGTAAAGGGCTATGGGTGCTGGCTCTGCAGCCTGCAGGAAGATCTGAGACTGCGGCCCACACATCTGCCTTCTGCATCCTCTGAATGGAGGGCTCGCGATACTGGGGCCAGGTCACGCCTGAGCTGTGCCTCTCTTCTCATCATCGTGTGCTTGCACTATGGGATGACTGTTAAGGTGACAAGCTTTGGAGCCCAACAGGTTACATTAAAACTCAGTTTTCCCACTTACATCCCGTGTGACTTTGGGCAACTTATGTACCAGGCCCTATCCATAATTTTTTCAATTTTTAAAATGGAAATAATCTTGTCCTCTTTTCCTAGTTATTATGAGGATCAAAGAGAAAATTTATGTAAAATGCTTAGCACACTACCTAGCGCATAATAAGTGTTCAATATATGACCAATGATAATTATTAATGCTAATCATAACAGAAAGCCAGTTATTTGCTTAGTTGCCTTACTATTATAAAATGAGGAGGCTGGACCAGATATCTTCCAAATTCCTTTTCGGTACTTTGGTTTATGACCAAAGACCATAAGCAGCTGACAGGAGAGGAGGGGAGAGGTAAGGGTTAAGCCTGTGCGGAATACACAGCTCGGTTCCCATTGCCCAGAGGGCCCTTGTCGGGAGGAAACTGCTGATTCCTGCCTGCCTCAGAGCCAGAGGGAAGAGGAAGACGACACCCTGCTCCACTCCAGTGCCATGCAGAGACAAGCCTGGGCTTGTGACCAGAGGACAGCAAAGGCACTGGGGGAGAGATGACATCTAGACTGAACAGGACCTCAGAGAGACTAGTTCCTCATTCCCCAGCCCTTCAGCCCCTGGGGTATGGCCTGGACTGCAGGGGACACAGAGAAAGGGCCCCATACAACCCGAAGGCTCCCAGAGCAGGGGACCCAGAAACACTTTGGTAGCCTTTGAAGGGGTTATGGATCAGTGAGAGATTCTGTGGCCCCAGAGCCTGACTTTAACATAATCTCTAATATAGAAATTGAGGTCAAAGAGTTGAGCTTAGTCCCCAGGAAAGGGGTAAAGAAGGGAGTGAAGAAAACTATGACTCACCGAGTCAGCGATGTACCAAAGGCTGGGCTGGGCAATTTAAGGGCTGTCTCACTTGATCGTCACCATGACCCTACCATTTTACAGATGGTAGCACAAGGCTCACAAAAAAAAAAACTAAGTACCTTATTTAAAATTAAACAAGTATGAACAATAAAGCAGAAATTTGCATTTGATCCAGTTCCTATGACTTGAGTCCAAGTGCGCTGTTAGCCACTCTGCCTCCAAGGAAAGTCGTACTGCAAGTTCTCACTACTCGAGCAAGAGCAGGGGGGCACCAGGTGGGTGGGAACATCCACGAGAACATCTTGAGAAAGAAAGCGTAGAGAGAAAGAAACGACAGCCAATCCCAGGGGCTTGGCCTTAGGACAACCATTTCCTTTACAGTCCCGGAGATTTTAGAGTCAGTAGGCATGCAGAGAAATCCACAATTACCAGCAAGATTTTTGCTTCTGTCACCATTTCTCAAAAACTGGCTTCGGTTACAACTGTGCATGGATTCTGTGGTTTTCTCATCCCTGGAGAAAGTGGGAAAAAACGAAAGCCATGAAATTACTGCCTTAGAACTGGAGGGAAGCTTGACCATTACCTCGTCCAGGTGACCCATGAAAACTGAGGCCCAGAGAGGGCATGTGACATTTGCAAGGTCACCGAGTTGGACAGTGGTAAAGACAGGATTAACATGTAGATCATCCAGCTCTGACTGGGCAGCTGCTGCCCGAGGTGCAGGGATGAGGGGGAAGAGTAGGAAGTGTAAAAAGTGGTAGCCGAGTACTCAGATCTGCCTTTCTAGGGAGTAAAGTTTCCTTACTGGCCCACTGACATGCTGGTAACAAGTAAACGATTGGCTGCATGCAGGCCGAGGGAGGAGAAGAACCTGGTTGGCAGCACTGCTAATTCCCATGGTGTAAATACCCGACCATGGTTGATTTCCAGCACCAATGTGACATCTCCCAGTGCTGCCGCCAGCACGCTACTGCTACTGCAGCTTCCCTTCCTGAGAAGCTTGTTCCTTCTGCTGCTTGCAGCTGCCTGGGACCCAGAGCTCGAAGTCATCCTTAGCCTAGAACTTGGTGTCCTTTCCTGAAGGATACAGCTACACCAGCACAGTGCCACCGTGCCTGCCAGCAGCAGGAGCAGCAGCTCTTGGCAAAACACTGAGGAACCCTAAGAAATACGTCCCTGTTCCCTTTGGAACTGAGAAGGAAATGGAAGGGATGTCCCTGGCTTTACAGAAAATCATGTACTATAGCTTATAAACCGATTATTCTAAGGAAATGATCTGTCACCAAGAGAAGTGTCAGCCTGCTCTTCCCTGGTGAGGGTGAGAAACAGAGGTTGAGGGGAGCAGGGGGCTGCTTCTCCATGCTGATTCCTGTGCTTACAGCAGCCGTTTCCTTCCCCCTCTAGGATGCCTTCCAACACCCAGAGGAAGCCGCTACCCCAGGACTCAGGGCTCTTCTGGCCCAGAGTCTGCAGCCCTTGCCACAGGAGCCCGCACTGTACTTGTCACCTGGGGTGTCTTGGAGGGTCCATTAGTGTATTCCCACAATAGCAGATAATACTGATTGATGAGTGGCTTAGAGTTCCTTGTACCCCAGTGAGGATCTCGGGTAGCCCAGGAAACAGTAGCCTGACCAAGAAGCAAAGAAGCCCTCTGCAGGCTGGTGGCAATGGTGTGATGTTGCCTCTAGGCTGACTACCCTCTGAGGAGGTGTTTGTCCCAGACAGAAGGATACTCACAGAGTGACATGTCCTCAGGGATGTTGGACTAACCAGGAAATGGGCTCGAGCAGTCAGCTGTACAAGTGGGGCCTGGTTCTCCTGGCAGAATGGTGGGCGCAGGGGACTCCAGGTGAGTGGAGCTGGCTGCCCATTCATCCCCCAGATCCACGGGAGTCAGGATGCCATCTGTGATCGCCCGGTGAGAAGTTTTGTTTGCAGCGTGTGCCTGTCCCCTGAGCCTCACACCTGGGCCTCTCCAAGACCCGGTGCCCGCAGGCTGGCAGGTGGGGTAGGGGTGGTCTGAGGTAACAGATGCCATCACACCTTCACGACACTCACCTTGACTCCTTCCCCACCACAGCCAGTCCCCATCGATGACAACTTCTGCGGACTGGACATCAACCAGCCCCTGGGAGGCTCCACCCCAGTGGAGGGCCTGACCTTGTACACCACCAGCTGGGACCGCATGACCTCCGTGGCCTCCTACATTTACAACGGCTACAGCGTGGTTTTCGTGGGGACGAAGAGCGGCAAACTGAAAAAGGTAAGGTTCTGAGCGTCACTGCCGTCACGACGTTCAGCTCCTCTGCCCGAGAGTCCTTTCAGGAAGGGGCTGTTGGTAGATATTTAACTGCAGGCAGCTGCCTTTTCTTGGGAACAAAGACACGGAATGGAGAGAGAGGCGGAGGTAAATTTGGTGGCTTATCTTCACACTGTTTCCTGCAGCCATCAGTCAATGGGTGTCTGGGGAATGCAATCCTATTTCAATCCTGCCAAACCTGAAGGAATTTCTAGGTACCTGGCCTAAAGGAAAAAAATATATATATATCACTCTTCATTCTCAAATCAAGTGGAACTTGTTTTTTATTATTTACATTACGAACACTCACATTTTAAATCCCTCCCTGGGACATGTAGAGTTGATTGTATTCGTCAAGAGTCTTTGGTGAATTGAACGAAGTTGGTTGAAGCAGATTATGGGTCCCAGTTCTAAAAACCTGAGTAGCTGCTGCTGCCCTATGGTGTGATGCCCAGGCGAGAGCCCACCCACCTGACTCTCTTCTTCCTGCAATCTCAGCCTCTCCCTTCCCACCTTGGTACCCAAAGCAGAGCTCCAGAAGGAAGCAGACTTCTTATCCTAGGCTTTGCCAGGCTCCAAGGAACAGGCTGTCTGGGCTGGCAGCACGGGAGCCCTGTGGCACGGCAGGCTGAACCCAACAGCTTGTACCTGCTTGTCTCCGGCTTAGGGTGCAGGGAGGGAGGATAGCCTGGTTCATTATGTGGGATTACAGCAGCTACATTCTTTCCAGCCCCAGCTAATCCCCTTTCCCAAGTGTGCCCTCTTGCCACCTCTCAGTATCCCACCACCTGTGGATCAGGGAACAGACACCATCTCGCTGATCTCCCCGCTTCGTGTCGGCGTCACCCCTGCAGCTCCCACCTCCTAATCCACGTGGAGCCTTGGGACACCTGTTGTTTGGGAATGCGGAAGAAGCATAGCTGGGAGGGAGCCTGAGGAAGAATTTCCATGCTGTTTGTTCCGAGTTACCACTGAGGAGGTCTAAGGAACTGGTCTGGGTTTATGAGAAGGCGCTGAGCCTTCCAGACCTCTTAGCTTCTCGTGATTCCGAAGCTCTTTGGCCATTTACTTGTTCTTGGGGAAGGTTCCTACCAGATGCAGTTCTGCTTGGACCCTGAGGCTGGCTACTTTCTGCTCAGCCAAAGCCACTACATCCAGTTGAACAAATTGTGCCTGGCACAGGGGCGTCAGGCCTGGTGGGGGCTGACATCCAGCCCACGCTCTCCTCGTCCCGCCACATACCCTATGGCCTAGACCTCTTCCCTGTGGGACTCCTCTTACTGATTCATCTACCCAAAGGGACCACGTCTTTCTGAGTGGCTCAAAACCCTGCTAAGGGACAACAGAAGCCAGAAGTAGTCTGGTGCTTAGTGCCTTTCCCTAAGCTTTTCCCTCGCCTTTAGTCACTGCAGATCATCAGTGTGACTCTGTCTCCTTTACTCTTGAAAGTTCCATTAAAGGAAAAATCATTCTTCATTCATACTTACTCCCTTCCTCCTCCTCCTGCCTTCACCAAGTGTTCACACATGGGATAGCCTCCAACTGTTTTGGGAAATTGAATCATTCTCTAAGAAATCTTAGCGATCATCTGGCCCAGTAGTCTCAGTATTCACTGAGGAAACTGAGGCCTGCAGAAGAAAAGTGACTTGTCCAAGCATAGAGATCTAGGACAAGTTGCTTCTTGCCGTGACCCCCAACTTGGCACCCTTTTAATTTAAGGAAGCAGCTTTGGAACCCACAGATGGAGACTGAGATGGATCTTCAGGCCCAGGCTTGCTGCAGAGTTCAGCCAGGGGCTGATGTCTCCACTTTCTTCAGCCCTGAACTTGAATGAAGGAGTTGGTGTTTGCAGAAGGGATAGAGGGAGATGCGGAAGGGAAGGATGACCAGCCAGACTTCCAGGGGTGCTGTACTGACCTCTGCAAGTTCCTGGGCCTCTTGCACAAAATACACGGGAGGCTGCTTGGCGCCTTTCCAAGCCACACACCCGAGCTGGCCAAATTCTCTCAGCCCTGCAGGAGCCCTGACTGACCAGTGAGGCAAGTCAGAGGGTTTGAGGGCAAGGCTTGGGGCGTGGCTGCCCACAGCTTGTTGCAACCCGCAAGCTGTCTGCTCTTTTTACCGTTCCCTTGGCCTTTCTCCAGCTGTTTCTATGAGTTCATAAGATCCCCCTTCCTCCTCCACGCAACTCACCCTCTTCCCACCCACACTGCTCTGAGGTACCTGCTACTCACACTCCAGCTCCTGCTGGTCTCCTGCTCACCCAACCTCTGGCTCCCACCCTCTCCAGGGAAACAGCCCATGAGGAATTTATGGAATGTCCCCAGGAAACCCTTACCAAGGCCCAGGCCCCATCGCTCTTTCAACACAGGAAGGAAAATAAAGAAAATAATAGCTAAGAGTTTTGAGAGGGGAGGGAAGCCGGGTGTGTCAGAGCTACTCACTTCTTCCCTGCTGGCCAGGCGTCTGTCAGACGGTCCGGCCCTCATCCAGGGAGCACGTAAGTACAGGAGGTCCCCATGCAGAAGTTTAGAGGAAGCAGAGACTTTAGAAGTGGCATGGCCACCAGGTGCTTTGGGGGCTATGTCCCATCCTTGCTGATACCCTGCTGTCCGTGAGACACACAGAACATGCCCATGCCATAGGGCAGGCCATTGTCCTCTGAGCCAAAAGCAGGTGGAAAGAACAGGCCGAATGAAGACCAGACCTCAAAGCTAAGATGTGCAGTGCTTGATAGGCAAGGTCAGCGCCAGGGTCAGACCACTGCTGGAAACAACAAGACAGAGATTCACCACAGCCTGAGTAATGCAATTAAACTAGCAACTAGAGTGTGGTCATCCTCACAGGGGAAGATTACTGGGGTCTGTTAAAAACTGGTTGAGGGCTAGGGATGTAGCTCAGTGGTGAGGCCTACCTGGCAAGTGTGAGGCCCTGAGTTTGATTCCTGGTACCAAAAGAGAAAATAGAAAAGAAAGAAACAAACAAATAAAAAAACTGGGTGGGACAGAACTGATGAGTGAGGGGTGAAAGAGAAGGACATTCTAGACCTCGGGTGCTATACCAAGCAGATACATGGAACATGACAAGAAGGTCCAGAGTACGCAGAGGCTCCAGAAAACTTAGACAAGAAGAGGGTGAGGTGGAGCCCTGGGTAACATGAGACCCTAACAGGGTCCCATGAGAAAGATCCTGGGATCTGAGCTGACCACAAAGTCACCATGAGCCAACTGTGCGATGCAGCTCCAGCAAAGTTAATCAGTCATCAATCACCTCATCAGTCCAGCAGCTCCCAGGTCCTGAGTGACAGGGACTCCACTGCATGGCAGAGGTGACATGGTAAAGTAAAATGCAGGATACACAAGGGCTGGAAGGAAGTGGTGCTTGTGCTATGTGAAGGGTATTTTCAAAAGGATATTAACCCAAGGAAAATAGAATAATGCAGGGTGCAAGGCAGCTGTCCTCAGATAATATAATGTATTGAGCACTTATTATGTCAGGTGCTATTTTAAGAGCTTTGTAGCTACTAACTCGTCTTGGTGTAATTCTTAGGAAGTAGCTTTCTGTTATCACCTCCATTTTATAGATAAGGAAGTAGAGGCCAACAGAGGTAAAGAAATTGGTCCAGAGCCACTTAGCAATGCTAATGGCAGTGCTAGGACTTGCACCCTGACCGTCTGGCTCTACAATCTGCATACTTAGCATTAAGCTGTGGAAGATGTATTAGACATAATCACTGTGGCCGCAGAGGTCAGCACAGGCCCAGTGGGTACAAGTTTCTGCAAAGCAGCTTTCCCCTTAATATAGGGAAGGACTTTCTTGTAACCAAATTGTCCCATAATGGAAAGAGTTGACTCAGGAGGAAGTGAGCACCTCGTCAGTGGAAATATTCAATCAAGGATGCCATGGCCTCTAGAGGCACTCCTGCTCTGAGCCCTGTGATCTCCCCCATGATCTTGCCTCTCTCTCTGAGTCATGCAGTGGAGGATATGACAAAAGAGGACAGGATGAGGCAGAAAGAAGAAGCAAAGAAAGGAAGACCAAGGCACCCTGCTTGTGGGCTTTGAAGATGAGGCTGGGTTGAGCCTGCCCACCATGCAGCAGAAAGCCCCTCGGGTCAGGGAGGTGCTTAGCACAGACAGGGCAAGGTACACCCAAGATGGCAATGGCAGCAGGGCTGGGACAGGATGCGGGAAGGGGAAGACAGGGTACCTGGAAGCATAGCCAACTTGGGCCATGATGACATCCCTCCTGGGGAAGGGCAGGGTGTGGGAGTCCAGTCAGAGAGGCGGTGGATGGTGCCGATGCAGGTGGAGGAAGAGTGGCAACAGGAACTGGAAACTCACTGCAGATGACTGTCCTGGTTTTGGGGAGGAGCCAAGGAGGCCACTCAAGCACAAGGGATAGTCCCAGGAGGGAAGGGGCCATGCTGGGCAGGTGGATAGTACAGGAGGATGAGTGGAAGGAGTAGCTTGGTTTCAGGGTGAAGCTACTGAAACGTCTTCCTGCATATGCAGCTGCGGAAGCTGCTGTGTTGGCCCTGATTGACATTATTGTTGGGCTTCTTACAGAGGCTGGGGTGGGGTTCTGCCTTGGCTCTCCAGCCCCTCGGCCCTGGGGGACTTAAATAGCAGCAGGAACTGTTAGCTCCTAGCTCCCTCTGCTCCGTAGATGCCTTGCCTGCTGCTCCAGCGCTTACGACAAATGTTTTGCTATGTCCCTTCCACGATTGCGAGTGGTCCCTTCCTCACACCCCACAGCATCTGACTCAGGAGCAACTGCCAGGGCATCCACCTCTCTGGAGAGTCACAGATCCTTGACAGCGGGACCTTCTTTTTCATATTCATATCATCCGGTCCACCCTGCCAGACCCAATGCCTCTCACACATTCAGGGCTCATCCCATTGATCTCCAATGCGTCGGGTTCCTACTGGCTGTGGGACCCTAGCTGCACTGACTGGAAGGGAATCAGATGAGGATGACTCCTCATGATGGCTCACTTGGAAAGACGGAAGTCCTGATGCATTGGGTAGGCCACAGTGGTGTGCAGAGTCAAAGAAACAAGAACTTCTGGCAGGATACAGGAAGAGTGTATCTTCCTGTAAGGACATTTGGAAGAGGGAGGGCGGTGCTCTCTGGAACACTGGCTGGGGAGGGACGTGGGCCTGGCGTACACTGTTTCTTGGAGGTCCCTGGAGCCGCAGACACAGCCATCTGCCTCACCTGGTCAGAGGTGGGCTTGTGTGCAGTCAGCAGGCAGCTAGCTGTCCCCACACAAGCCCTCAGGTTTTAGGGCTCATGGGACATGTTCACAAACCCATGCAGACTTTCCAAGCTCTGGGGAGGTCCTCAGCCTCGTTTGGCATCACCATTTTTCCCATTAGCTAACAGTAACCACTGAAACGCCTGTGAATTTCTTAAGGAAAATTCTTCCCACCCAACAACGCGAGGTCTCCTGGTGCCAGCCCCCACGACACTTTGATACGCCCTCATCCTGTTCTTCTCTTTGCAATCTCACAAAAGAGTCACTGTGCCAAGCCAGGGAAACCAGGAGCTTCTTGCTGTAGCAGCTTAGACCTAGAAGAATCCCTCAGAAGCCCCAAAGCGGTTCCTACCCCAAGGGAAGGGGGGTGTTAGCGCTCAGTGACGTGATAGCACTGGATGTTTACAAAACAGGCCATTCCGCCTCCCTCGGTACTTCAGCGGGTGGGGGTCGTCACCCGCTGTGATTCTACCACATTGTGCAAATGTGGAAAACTGAGCCACGGGGGCATCAAGTACCCCGCTCCAGCCTATGTGCCCCCCAGCTCCCCGCTCCAGCCTATGTGCCCCCCAGCCCGCACTGCTGGCAACACTGACACTGGCATTTAGATTTCCTCCCCAAACAACCAGAAGTTCCTAACCTATTACTTGGCGTCCCTCATGGGGTGGAGTTGTCTTGGCGGACGGAAGGCCAAGTTGGATGAAAAGCGGAAAAACATTCCTTTCTCTGGTGCCAGTCCCACCAGACAATAGCCACTCGTTCCTCTGAGTGGAAATGATTCACTTGTCTCAGTGTGAACCCCTGATTAAGCAGGCAGCCAGGACTGTGGGTCCAGTGGCGGAGACTTGGCGGCGGTCCTGACACCCGTGACCTTGGATTCGACACCCTGGCTCCGCCAGGCATCTTGGCAGCGCTGGGGCCTGGGGTGGTGGGGAGAAGACGCTCCGTGTACTTCCCCGGAGCCTGCATCGAGAGGTGGGGTGGCGGAGCTCACCGCCACAGCCCTGGTAATGAGTTTGGCTTCCTGCCCAGGCTCCCGCCGCCAGACTGGCTGTTTGTTTTGTTTTATAGGCCTCTTGGGTCCCAGGAACTGGTCTTCCGAAAGCTGGGAAAAGCTGCATTTGGTTGGCACCAGGAAGGAGGCATGCTTACTGTACCACCCGCTCCCTGCACATCACCTGCTCAGCCTGACAGGTGTAAGCAGGGGGCGTTGGTTCTATTCAGAGCCCCAGCCAACCCCCGGAAGGAGCCCTGATCTCCCAGAGCCGTTCCAAAAGAGGAGAGACCAAAAGAGGAGAGACTTTATTTTTGGCACCTTTTGTCCAGCTTCTTATGTAATCCAATCTTGGAGGCACCGGTCTGTGTGTTCAGCTGGATAGTTCCCAGCCCAAGGAGGAGTTCCTGAGCTCAGGGCTTTCTTGCAGGGCAGGTGAAATGCAGGCAATTGTGTTTTGGGGACAGGGAGCCTGGAGGTAAGGGCTCAAGCTCACAGAATCCAGACCCAAACAGGCCCTGCTCAGTTTTCAAGAGGCTAAGGTGCTAGGCCTTGTCTGTAGGAAACTTTCAATACCCTGTAGGCCATGGAGCCTTGAGTGCCTGTGGAGGGGGATGGACATGATAATCTCAGGGTCAGAAGGGACTTCCAAAGGCCACCTGGTCCTGTCCTTTGCCTCCACAGGGAGGGACATTATGCATAACAAAGAGTAGATGGGGGCCGGTGAGATGGCTCAGCGGCATAAGCGCCTGCCTGGCAGATGCGAGGGCCCGAGTTCAACTCCCAGTACCCACATACGAAAAAAGGGCCAGTGATATCGCTCAGTGGCATGGGCGCCTGCTGGCGCGTGAGGTCCTGAGGTTGACCCCCGGTACCCACCAAAAAAAAAAAAAAAAAAAGAGTAGATGGGCTTATGAGATTCTGACTCCAGCCTAATAGCGAGACCTCTGAGCTTCAGCTTCCTCACCTATAAAGTGAGAGCCATTCTCATCCCTGCCATTATAATGAGGAGTGAAAAAAATAATTTATTGAACTAAAAATTTTTGAACACCTACTATATGCCAAAAACTGGTTACATAGTAGTGAGCAAAATGTCAAAAATGGCCTAGTGGAGATTACATCTCAATGTAGGAAGACAGACAAATACTCCAAGTAAGCAAAATATGTAGTATATTTAGAAGATGGTAAATGCTATGGAACAATAGAGCACACAGAAATAATTCACAGAAAGCATGGAGTATGGAACTTAGGCAGAAACACGCTAAAAATTATCACTATTGCTACTTAACTTGTGAGCCTTAATTTTTCCTTCTGTGGTGTGGAATAATGATATACAATTTGCATGTTTGTTGTATTAAAAAGTACTTAATATAGTGCTTGGCACAAACGTGCTTTCTATTATTACCAACATCTCCAAGTCTTTCTCCAGATCCCACTCCTTTCCTGGCTCCCTGGGGCACTGAAACTGTCAGCCCAGGCTCCTCTTTAGTGACATGTTTGCAAGGTCAAATGGAGGAAGAGAATCCTGCCCCCTGTCCCCAACCCTGAGTCATGGGAAAAAATATTTCCAAGACTGGGCCCAGCTGAGCCGAACTAATCTAATCCTGCTGGACTTTGGCATCCAGTCACATTAGTCACCAGTGAGAGCTTTCCGAGTCCTATATCACCAAACAGTATGTACTGACCCGCTTCCCCGGGGTGGGGCTGGGGAAGTGTGGGTTCCGCTCTTGCAGCTTTGCAGAATTAGCTAACCCAGGGCTGTTTTCTCCCTGTACATGCTCCCAAGGCACCACAATAGCCTGGCACTGCATGACTTGGCCTCCCAAGAACTGTGTGATCTTATGGGGAGCTCAGTTTCCTCAACTGGACCATTGATGTCTGCCTTGCAGGACTGTTATGTGCATCGGACATGGGGGATGTGAAATATCCAACACAGAGCCCGGCACACTGTCGGTGCTTAGTCCCCTGCAGTCGCTGCTGCATGAGCTCCATTATTATGAGAGTGACTCCTACTTGTACCACTGCTACCACTCCTGGACTCCTATTACATTTTTCTTCCAAAGGCCCAAACACTCTGTTTCTTTCAGCGCATCGTTTTTTGATGACCAGGAAGGGTTGGGGTGTTTCTCTGCTGTATTGTGGAGGATAATACTGACATTGATGAGGTTATGCACGTACTCGCGTTCACGTGGTACATCGAGGGAAGATGCAGGAATTAGAATCAGAACCACAAACATTTCAGAGTAGGGATGGGCTCAGTGTATGCCTAGGTCACTTTATAGTATGAGATGATTAAGGTAAACCTCGGGGCAAGTGGAGTAGCTGCTCATCTCTTTTCTCCTTGATGCCATGCCCTTCTGTCCAGGGAAGCAGGAAGTATATGGAAATGTAAGATGGTGACCAATCTGGGTTCTGTCCTTCCGAATCTGTTCTTGAGATTCTACCCCTTTCTTGGCATTGGCCTTCAGAAAGGTCTCAGGCCAATGCCACTGGTTGAGTGTCTCCACCTAACCCAGGCGGAGTAATGGCATCAGTAGGCTTTAGTGATGGACCAGGACTTTCCCACGCTTGACTGTCAGGGAGTACATGAGAGAGTAAGGAAAGCAAAGAGCGAGGCCAGGGAGTTGAGACCCTACAGAGGGCTGGGAGAAGATTAAATCATCAAACAAGATCAGGAACCTTCCTGGACATCTGCATCACTGATCTTATAGCTAGAGAGGAACCCCCAAAAACAGCTCAGCATTCTGACTTTGGGCAGTGGGATGTGTATTGTGCCATTTTGTGAACGAGATAGCTGGGGCCTAGAAAGGTTGACTGAACCCCTCAAAATCGCCCTGGTTCTTAATAACAGAGAAAACACTGGAATCTGGGTTTGGGCGTTGCCTTCTGGGGGTCCTCTCTATATCGTGAGAAGGAACACTCCCTTGGCACAGGGTGTCAGGCTGATCTCTGCCTCTCCCTAACATGCACGCAGTTCCAGAGCAGAACCTAAAACTGGTCCAAGGCTCATTGCCCCAGGCATAGTCCCGCTGAGCTTCTGCAACACCTCACCCCCAGCCCTGCTCTGGGGAGACTCACAGCCTGAACCCAGCAGGAAGACTGTTTAACCACAGAATGTTTGCCTTGGGGCTAAGAAGCTGAACACTAAATTGGGGCTCTCAAGTCTTACGCATTAGTCTTCTTTCTAAGCATACACTCATTTTTTCTTTTTTGTCTACTGTAAACTAAGCATATGCTATATGCTAGACCATGAGCTGTTTCTTCAGTTAAGCCTACTGAACGCTTACAAGGTGAGAATTAATATTGTGTCCATCCTACACAGGAACACACTGAAGCTTCACAAAGTTAGGTCCCTTTGTCAAAATCACTCTCCTGCTACATGGAGATCTGGCATCTGAACCCAGAGCTCTGTGACCTGGGACCTGTGCTTTTGCCCACCAGCTCTTTAGTATCTTCTTGGCTTCTCTGAGATTTCCCCCATCCACCTCTTGCTCCCACCTGCCCATCAGCAAGGTGCGAGAAGATGCATTCGAGGAACAGAGGGTAACATTGTGCACTCTGCTGAACGCGGGTGCCTTGGAACCCCGGGACACGGCAGCTGTCACCTCGACACACTCTGCCTGTGTCACTCTCCTCTGGCCGCCTCCTCTGGGTCACAATGGATGGGGTGTCAGCCTTTTGTGCCACACACAGTCCCCAGCTGACTCCCCTTTCTCCAGGCTTCATTGTTTGCCATGAGCTTTCTGAAGGGGAGACAAAGGCGTATCGCTGATGAGGCCAAAAGCTGCTGTGTAATGCGTGAGGCCTGGGCCCGTCACCGTGCTTCCCCGGGAGCCCCCGGGCGCTTCTTCAAAGACATTGTCTGGGATCTTTTGTGTGCCAGTCATACCCATTCCGAGCTGGCTGGGCAGAGGTTTCCGTGGAGAGGAGGAGAACCCTGAGAAATGGAGTCATTTTGATCTGGCAGAACTGGAAGAGACATTAATGCAATAGTTACCAGCAGACCCTGAGAGGGGGAGGGGCGGGTACTGGTCGTCTGTTTATGGGGCTTTCACAATTCCATCAATATTGATGCCCAATGCTTTTGATTCTGACACTAATCATTACTATGAATTAAATTTCCAGCCATATAATTAGGGTTGCTATTAATAGGGTCCTGAGCTAAGCACCATGGTGTGGCATGTCTTTTTCTTGATAGAAAATGGCATCCTTGGAACTCTGCTAATGGGGTGCACCTGGGATTTGCCAGGAATGATGTGAAAATTATACATTCTATATCTGTCCTGGGCCTTTACTGAAATGTCAGGAGGCAAAGGTGAAGCTGAGAGCAGGTCTCCCCGACGCCGTGGGGGGCAGTTAGGTGCCGGTGCCACTCTCGAAAGTCACGAGCGGGAGACGCTCCAGAGCCAGCGCTAGTTGCTCACGGTCCAGCTTCAGCTCAGCCTTCCCTCTGTCTAACCTGGAGCTGCTCAGCCGAGGCCGTGACACTGGATGGCATGGAGATTTCTTTCTCTGACTTTAAGGTGGCCATGAGGCAGCGGAGAGAGGAGGAATGTCCCCTCATGTCCCAAGCCTAGTTAAAAGAGGCTGAGCCAAAACCCTATTGATGGCCCAGTTAGGTCGCATTCCTAGGGGTGTGATGGGGAAGACCCCCACACAAGTGATCTCACAGCCTCACCCAGAGAGCTCCCTGAGCCACCACTGCAGGTGGCGGAAGGGATGAGCTTTTTCACGGTTTTGCAGGTAAATTTGCAACATACTCAGTCTTTTGCTGAGGTCAGGCCCCAGTTCTGTATTGGAGACTCTCAGTACCCTGTTCACCGCTGGCATGATCACGCGTCACCATATGTGAGGGTCATCTAACCCTTTTCCAACCGTGGCCCACGCGGTGACCTCATCACTCAGAATAATCACGTACGCCAGTTGGTGCATTAGTCTCTGCTCTTTTGACCTTCAGGCTGAGAATAATTTTTCTTTCAAACATCACTTATTGGTTTTTTTCTTTCCTGTGTTTAGTCACCATTAGAAGAGACAGTGGTTTGAGTTCAAGTCCTCGCTCTATTATTTACCAAGTTTGTGAACATGGCTAAGTTACTTAACTGCTCAGAAACACAGTCCTACCTACATTTGAGGGATTCCAATAAGGTTAAATAAGTATCAAAATAGCATAGCACAGGTCTGCTACACCCAGGAAGATTCCCTGCCCCCTCTTCCTTTTCTCTCCCCCATACACCCAGATACAGAGGACAAAAGAGGTAGTTTTGCTGCCCCCCATCCTTCCCTGCTCTTGTACAGCCCCACACACTAAACGACTGGACACGACCATGGTTTCTGCAGTTTCTCTCTCCCGTTAGGCTAAGCAGGGTCTGACACGGACTGAAAGCATCTTTAAATGCCCAGCTCAGAGCTCTCCCCCAGGTCACAGGGGACACACAGGGAGGCAGGGGCAGAAGCATTCTAACATCAACCAAGGGCCTACAAGACTTTTATGCCCTTCTATCATCTGGCCCGCTTCTTAAAGGCAAGTGCGTGCTCAGATAGCAGTGGGCCAGTGGCCCATGCAGCAGAGAATATAGTTACTGCTCTGTACAAATCCCTAGAAAAGAGTCTGTGTGGTTAAGTCCTTAAGTGCCTGTATTTTTCATTAGTTAAAAAAAAATGTTTTCCTCTTCATACCTGAGGTTGAGCAGGGATGGAAGTCCCATTGGGTGATTGCTGGTTTGCTGTCATTTGGGTTCCCGCTAAATAAAGAACATTAATCAATCCCTTTAATACTGGAAATTAAACTGATATTGGGCAAGTCCACAGTTACTCATACGTGCATTCTATCGGGTGTTCAACATTAGTGTACTCATTTCATTCAGTGATCTTTTCACTTGCAAGGTCTTGGATGGTACAACCAAACCCCCCAGATTTGGTTTACCCTATGAGGCAGTATTATGCACCCATAAATCCCCCCTGTATATCTCTAGTCTTCCCAGTAACCTAATTGCTGTCCCTCATGAAGTCATAAAATGTTGAGTAGCTTCAGTCCCAGGCAGATTGGTGGTATCCCCAGAAAAATGGCCACAGACAGAGAAGTGGAGGAAAAAATATGCCCAACCTCCCCTCACCATCAAATCAAAGAAATAAAAAACCTGTCTCCTTGCTGCCTCCCCAGTATTTATGTCTGAGCTCAGCGGACATCCCTGGGCAGCAGCCAGTCTATGTATTAGCATTAGTCCATTACGCTTTTTATGATGCATGGTACCCACCCTCTGTGCCCCCTCCCCTTGCGACACTTTATGACTGTCCTTTTCATTTCTGGGAAGAGCTTCACAGAATGGCAGATGCCTGCATTTCCCTACTCTTTGGGGAGCTATTTGTAGGCAGCCTGTCCCAGACCATAAACAATGGGAGATAAACCACAGCCCCCAGCAATAAATGCATTCAAGGCCAGAAAGGTGCAGAGAGCGGCCAGGGGGTGAGCTCAGTGGTGTTGCCTGGTGGGCCTGTGTTAGCCTCTACTCATGGAGAGAGTCAGGGGCTGGGGCTGAAACAGATGCCACCCAACCAGACCACCACGACAGCTAGAGGGAAATCCCACCACCCTCCCTCACACCTGTCTGCCCACAGAGGCTACTCATCCCTGATCTATATTCAGAACCAGTAAAGTTTCCAATCCCAAGAGGAGGGCTCCCTTTGGCACGATTTTCTCCTGCCCATTCAAGTCGCTACATACATTACCATGTGTCTCTCGCCTCCTGCTGATGCTTCCAGATCTTGGAGCAACTTCTCATCAGTTTCTCTGCCTTCTCCCCGACTCTTCTGGTGGTAGCCAGCCCTCCCTGCCCTGCCTCCTCCCCTCTCCAAGTCTCTTCCCCTCCCTCACAGACAAGACCAAGTCTTACCAATCCATCACCACCACTTCTGGCTCATTAAAACTTCAGCCCAGACTGCAGTGGCCATAGCAGGGATATTTATTTATCCCAGTTTTTGAGCTTCACCCACAAGCAAGTCACTTGTGACGCTGCAGGAGCCAGCACCTGGAGCCAGCTTTGCTCCATAAAAGGCACCCCTGGGAGAAGAAAAGCAAATTCTGAATGAGTAATTGGCCTTGTGGAGATTTCAGATTCTTCCTACACACACAAACAGCAAACGAAAGCAAAGCAGGAGGTGATGGGGGTGGCAGGAGGAGGGCGGTCTGCAGCACAGCCTTGAACAGTTAGCGAAGAGAATGGGTTTCTTGCTCGGTGCCCCATCATGGTGGCAGGACGAGCGGAGAGGGTGGAGGGGATGGTGCTCTTTTTCTTCTCCATATTTGGTTTTGGACTCCACATCAAATGGAAACATGCAGAAGAAAGAGATTTGCGTTTAAAATGTGTGTACACATCAGATTGCTGGAGATAGTAGCTATTATGCTGTGTGTATGTTTTCTGCAGAAAGCTGCTAAATTATTTATTGGGCACTGGGCTTTAATCTCATAAACGTGCCCACAGGCTCCCCACACCGGCAGCCCGAGCGCTGCCTAGAACACACACGCCGGCCTGGCTGGCTGCGTGGCGTGCTCTGGCGACTCCAGCCAGGGATCACTCATTCTGGCTCGGGTTCTTCCCCAATCAGCTCAGGAGAGCAGACAGACCCGAGGAAGAGCCTTCTCATTTTCCATCACCACAAACCTAGGAATGGATTTGCAAGGAGCAGCAGACCAGGGCTCCAACTTGAGCGCAGATGGCTGGGGAGCAGTGGCGGGGGCTGGTCTCAGAGCCTCTCTCCTTGCTGAAGTAGGGGTTTCCGGGAAGACGGAATACAGGCCATGCTGGGTTGTCCAGGGCTGGGTCTGAGCCATGACATCTCCCTGTCCCCACTCTCAGGACTTTGAGATGGAGGACCTCAGGTGAATGATTTTATATCTTGGGCTTCAATTTGCCCCTTTTGAGTAAAATCTTTTCCTGGCTCCTAGGCCTGAGGGTACCTCTCTCAGTATGAGTCTACCAGTTGCTCTCTAAATGCCAAGATAATAATACTACCCTTAAACTTCCATAGGGGTCTAAGCTATACAGTGCAGACCTGCCAAGTATACATCACCCATTCAGAGCTCCGCTTGTGATCCCAGCACCATCTTATTATGGAAGAAGAACAGAAAGGAAGGATCAAGTGCTTTGCCTTCTTGATCATCCAGTAATGGGTTGAGATTGGGACCCGGATGCCTGTCTTCTGTACAAGCTCATCATTGCCCAGCTGTGTGAGGTCACTAGCATTGGACCAGGGTAGAGACTAAGGCATACGTCATCTCTGACACCCAAGGCCCCTTAGGGCTGTGGGAAAGTCATATTAAAACAATGCCCTTGTCCTAGAAATTTGGCAAATTCTATAGAGTTGTGCTTTCCAGACTCGGGCTTTCACTGTCTTTGAGCGAAGGAAGCAGTGACACTTCTATCTGGGCTTATCATCTAACGTGTGACAGCACACGCACACACTCCAGCCCTGACCTCCTGACAGCAGAACTGTCTGAGCCCGAGATGCTGCAGCCAGAGGGCCCGGGCAAGAGCCCATCAGTGCTCGGGAGCCTGCTGCAGCGGGGTGCGCCTTCAGGGCACGGCCTTGATTGTAAACACCAGCACAGCCCGGGGAAGAGGCCAGAGAGATGGCCTCCAGTCAGGGTCCAGAGACCCAGATCAGCCCAGTAAAACTTAAGCCAGCCCTGAAGGAAGGGGCAGGGAGTGTCCTCGGAGGACTTGCCCTGCGCAACCCTAACCGGTCCCCTCTCCCCCAGCCCAGGACTCTACAGCTCTGCTGCTCTCCCACTGGGGACACTTGCCCTTCCCCACCCCAGCTCGCCCCTGCACACACTATGGTAGCAACTTCTCCAGGAAGCCCCCGTTCCTGTGTGTGTCACATGGTACCAGCCACGTGGCCATCAGAGTAGAAGGGCACAGGGCTAACAAGAGTCCAGGCCAAAATGCCTGGGGCTCCACTCCTGATTCCGCACTCATATCTGTGTGACACAGCGAGGGTCACCTCACCTCTCTGTGCCTGTTTCCTTATCTCAGACTGGAAATACTAGTAATTTCTCCCTGCAGGCTTGTCATGACAAATGCATAGTCCAGTGTGCAAAACAGAGGAAGTGCCTGGTAAATGTCACTGATTACTACGTGTATTACAACTGTCCTTTTCTTTCTCCCTCTCTCCCTCAGTACACTCAGCAGTCCCTAAAGCACCAGCCTATGTAATAAACATGCAGTAAAAGTTTAAAAGAAAGGGAAGGAGAGGGGGAAAGTGGGGAGAAAAGAAAGGAAAAGCTCCTAGGACAGGAGCCACCTCTGTACCCTTTTTGCAAAGTCTCCATCACGTGAGCCCTGGGCTTGCAGGTGCTTGCTGTGCCTCCCAGGGAGGGGGACCTAGGGGCACCTCCCAGTGTTCCTGCAGGGCAGCATATGGGGCTCTTTGGGGATGGCACATGATTCAGGCAGTCACATCTCCTGCAGAGAAAGCCAAGCTGTCACTGCTGCAGCCCCATCCCTCTGGGACAACACTTTCCCAGAAGGGAGCATCCTTCAGCCTCGTTCAGCGCGCAGCCTTTCTCACCTGTCACCACCTGGTGCCAGGTGTGCACCAAAACAGCTGGCAGCAGAGAGGCCAAGGGGAAAGGAGGTAGGAGGTGCCCTTCCCTGCTTTCTCTGTGATTCCCTCCACTTTCTAGCACCCTGAGCTCTACAGACTGTACTCCTCCAACCACTGAAGGTTTGGAGATGCAGATTTACTCCCCTTATAGCTTAGTGTGTTCATTTATATGTCCACTCACTCATTCAAAAAAATGAATGTTACTATAGGTGCCTATGATGTGCTTTCAGTGTATACTTGGTGCTTATATCAGTATTAATTACACTGAGCCAGTGGCTCTCTACAGGGGGTGATTTTGCAGACATTAGGCAATATCTGGAGATTCTTAAGTCTGGGACATCTAACAGGCAGAGACCAGGGAAGCTGCTAAAATAAACATCCTATAATGCACAGGACAGCCCCACAGCAAAGAATCATCTGGCCTACAGTGTCTACAGTGTTGAGGTTGAGGTTCCCCTGGTCCGGGAAATGGGAATCTACTACTGATTCCAGCACATCCCCACCGTGTGCTGAGCCCTAATCTAACCCTCCCAGCCACTGTGCAACAGAGCCACCAAAACTATTCATTTTCCAAAGAAGAAAACTAAGACTCAGAGGTGGTGACATTATTTTCCCATTCATTCATGTAAGATGCGTTTATTGGGCAACTAAGTAGATTTGAAAAGTAAACCCGAGTGTCTAGCCCTCAAATCTCTTTATGCACTAAGCAACACAAGCTCTCCATGCAAGGTCAGGGAAGAGGAACATGAAATAAATAGGTGAGGGAAAAGCATGAGTTTGGGGAGGGATGTACAGTTCATAACTTCTATCAACTATGAAAAAAAAAGACTCCTTTCCCACCCGCTTCTTTCCCAGTCCCCCAACTACACACACACACACACACACACACACACACACAATTGAGCACACCCCTTGAGGTCCCAGTCTGCCTCCCAGTTTGCATTGGTGTGGGTGGTGACTTTAGCTAGAGAGTCCACCCTCTGCCCAAAATGTTTCTCATTTTATCCACACAGCCCACCCTCGGGCTGGGAAGAGGGTGGAGCTATTTCTCCCACTCCTGAAGTGCTTGATAAAGATCTGCTCTCTGCCAGCCTCCAGCTTCTCCCTGTGCTGATTTAATGTGTGCTGTGGGAGACGTGGGCTTTTATTTGCAGCTTCTGACTGGTGGGCTGTTTGGGTAGGGGCAGCATGTGCAAGGGAAGGAGGGGTGCACTCTGGAATCAGACCATCTTGGTTCAAATCCTATCTTTGCCACCTACTAAGCAGATGATGTTGGGCAAATTAGTTAACCTCACTGAGCATTGGTTTCTCCAGTTGCAGAATGAAAATGATGATACCTACCTTGTGGAGTTGCTCTGGAAAATTCAGTAAGGCCAGGGACATTCATCTTTGAGCACGGGACTTGGCAAAGACAGAGCACTGAAGAAATTGGAGCCCATATATTCACCCTCCTGCCTCAGCCCCAGGGTGGCTCTTTCCAGGGACTCTAAGAGATGGGGAGAAGGGGTCAGTGTCCCCTCCTGGAGGACCTGTTATAGCTACGCCAGGCCTGTTTTCTGTTCTGCGTCTCCTGCAGGGGTGTGGCATATTGGTCAGCCCAGGCTCCTGGATCACCCCAAGGCCACCTCTCTGTCCTCCCTCTGCTGTGACTTAGACCACAGCTGCCACCCACCCCCCCCAGCCTAACCTTGTGTGTAGAATCATCACAGCCTGACTCTCCTGTTGCCCCTCTGCTCAGCAGAGGTAGAAGGACAGCATGAAGAATTAGGCAGCAGTCCTGGTTGCCCTCTTCCAAGATGTAACCCAAAGTCATTAGGATCCTGGGGCTGCAGGGCACCTCAAGACACCTGCTCCTAATGATCGTCCTCACCGCTGCCCTTTTGCGCTTTTCCTCATGCTGCTCACAGGTTTTGTAGAAAGGCAAACGCAGAAAGGAACTGATCCTTGAGAGCCTGCCTCCTCCAGGTGGGGCCCGGCCCTGTGCTCCAGGGCAGGAGTGCATGCTATGCCCCAAGAAGAACCCTCCAAGGGGAACTTCCGCTCCTCTGTGCCGTCTTTTCTTTGGTGAACTCTGGGACCTGACTGCGCATGATAGCATGCAGGGCACTTTCCTGTTTCGGCTGTCTTTAGTTCACAGCAGCTGCAGAGGTGGGCTCTCTTATCTCCACTTGGAAAGTGGCTTGAACAGAGATCCTGGGGGATTACTCAGTTGTAAAGCAGAGCCGCTTAGGCCTAAACCCCCGCTTTGTGGCTCAGAGTTCAGTAGTCCCCATGATCCCTCCATACCCTTGCTGTGTCTTTCCTGTCATCCTCCATGATGCGGTCATTAGAACAGTTATCCTTGAACCCTGTATTACATGTTTATAGGTGATAGAGAGGTAAAAGACAGTACACCATCTTTATTGTGGGGAGGGGATGCTGGGGATGGAGCCCAGAGCCTTGCTCGTGCCAGGCAAGTGCTGCACCACTGAGCTATGCCCAGCCCCTGTAAAGGACAATACAGCAGGTGCCCATGGCTCAGGCCCGCCATCCCATTGGAAGACCTGAGGTACATTTGCCTCCTCCTCTCTTCTCTTAAAGACAGGATGGGGTGCACCCTTCCCAGAATCATTCTGGGGTATGGTGGCAGGGGCAGTGGCACAATGCACAGTAGGGGAAATGAAGACTGGACATTAGGTGGCCTGGGCTCCAGCCCAAACCCCGCAGCCGTTGATCTTGGAGGTGTCATTCAGTTCTCTCATCTCAAAATGGAGATATTGATAATTCTGCTTCCTACTTCGCATGGTCCTGGGGCAGTTTGAGTGAGGCAGCTTGTGGGAAGCCCCGGACAGGCCGCACACCAGTGAGCAGACGAGGGTTAGTGCTCTCCTTCTGTGCCCTCCCGACCCATCTGATCAGCAGCCTCAGACCCTCGGTAGGCATTTTAGTTGCCAATCCCTGTGTACCCTGTGTATATGTCCTGGGACCCGGGCAGCTTCAGTTACATGCTGTGACTGCTGCCCAATAACCCATGCCCTCTACAACCATTACATGTGGCACATATGTGACAGGTTTTACAGAAAAAGAAAGGATATATTAGCAGCAGGGCCATAGAGAAAGACCCTGCGGGTTCTGTCCCAGGAGTATATGGCCTGGCAGTGCCCTCCAGGGGGAGAAGACAGTTGCCAGGCACTTTCCTAAGAGCTTGGGCACTGTCCCAACAGGGAGCAGAGCACCAGCGGAGGGAGGCAGCGCTCCTGGCAGACGTCTCACTGTACCTCTGGTTGTTGCGTTCTCTCCAGGGAAAATTTTGGCTTGCGAGGTCTTCAGGTTTGCGATCCTGAGGTCAGTTTTAGAGGACAAAGCAGAAAGCACAGAGCAGAGCAGCCTTTCCAGTCTCATAGGCGTGGGGTTTTGTTTGGAGTGCGTTCGGTGTTAAGGCTCCGTTGTGGCTGTGTCTCTCCTTGCGGGTCCAGCCTCCACCCTCCTGTCTCTCTCACACACTGAAGCGCAGAGCCCCCTCTCCGGGCCAGGTAACAAAAAACCTTTTTCTCGCTGGTCACTGACACAGCCCTGCCAGTCTGGGAGCCATTACCTCTTCCAGATGTGGAATAATTACAGGGCTAATCACCCGAGGTCTGCTGGGATCCATCTCAGAGGTCTCCAGGTCCTTTTATTTAATCCTCATGACAGTCACTAACAATAAAGGAGAAAGTGGGAGATGCCTCAGAGGAGCTAAGATATTTGCCCAAAGACAGCAAACTGCTCGTAATTCTGGTTCAAAAGTCTTGCAAAAAAAGAAAAAAAAAAAAACCTGAAATATATCTCTTGTCCCTCCCCCTGCCTTCTTGCAGGAAGGATTTTGTAGAAAATAACATTGCAATTCCCAGTACAGCACTCCATCCCTTAGCCACCTTCCCTGCAGATGTGGGGTCATCTACCCCCACCCCATTTTCTCCATCACCACCCCCTGCCTGAGTCTACCTTCCTGAAAGATGTTCTTGACACTGTCATTAAACAGCTGCCAGCAGCACCTGCTGGCATTCTCTGTCGCGAGAGTAACAACATAACCTTAAAACAGAGAATCTGAAACAAGAGAGGTAATGGGAGGTGTAGTTACGGGTTTGGCTTTTATTGATTTTTTTTGTGTGTGTGATTTTCCCCCCAAATTACATTTTCTGTTTTTCTCTGTTGATTCTGTCTTTTTGCATTCTCCACTCTATGTGTGAATCCCGTCTCCCAACGCCTACTTTGAAAATCAAGAGAAGAAAACCTGTTTTGGGATAAAAATGTGGTGTCAACATGTGGCTAGAATCTTAATACCTCCAAGAAAAGTTGCAGGGGTTGTAGATACCTAGGCAAGCCTCTTGTAAGGTGGGGGGGGGGAGAGAGAGAGAGAGAGAGAAGGGAGGGAGGGAGAAGAAAGAAAGAAGGAAAAGAAACAAGGAAGGAAGGATAGAAGAGCCAGTCCAGCCTCCCCCTCCTCCCTTCCTGGGCCTCTTTCCAACAAGTGCTGATGCAGGGTGATGAAGACAGTGCTCTGAGAATCTGTGCCTAATGATAACTCCCTCAGAAAGTCATTACCTAGGTTGCTTTCCCAACCCTGTGTCTTGGTACATTTCCAAGGTGGAAAGCACAGCATTCTCTTTGGGCGATCATGGCTTCCTTCCTCACTGCCTCAGTGGTTTCTGACCCTCGATAGACGCCTGCTCTGTGTGCCCCACCGTGCTTCCCAGAGATAGAAGCCCCCTAGGAAAATACCAACACCCCCTTCTCACCCACACCTGTCCTGCTCGTTTCTTCCTGTTGCCAGCTAGAACTCAGACACAGCGCCTAGTATTTTTTTAAGGTAATAGGTTGAATGCAGTAGATGTTTTTGCTTCCAGATAGAGGCCAGTGAGGACTAAAGCAGCAGCTTTAGGAAACCGAGTTCTGTCTGGTATATGCCAGGGGCCAGGGGCCAGGGCTCGGGGGATCAGGTTACTAGAGCCAGGGCTCCAGGGAGCTTTGCAAAGGTCAACCCAAAGCTGTATTTGTGGGAACCATCAAACTGATGACTCCACTGGTTTTCTATTGTGTCATGGAAAAGGCTTCTAGGGAATTCTTGCCAAGTCTTTAGAAGAAAAGATATATATAGCTAAAGATGTGTATATTTATAGAGAGATATATGGATGTATTTATGCCAGTCTTGCCAATTAGCTGTGCAGTGAGGAGGAGGTGCTTCTGGGAGAGGAGCAGGGCTGCAGATCCCCCTGCAGCTCTTTCTGGCCCGTGAGAGAAGGCAGTCTGAACACTGGGGAAGGTAGCTGCCTCCTTGGCCTGGCCCTCAGGAGCCCCCTCCTAAACAGGGGGCTCCCAGTGGAAGTCAGCCCTGCAAGTTTTCTTTTGAATGATCCAATGAGGTTCTCATGCCCAGAGTACACCTTGGAAGGAAGTCTTTCTGGATGCCTGTGGCTCAAAGCAGCGCCAGAGAGGCAAGGGTTCCCTATGGAAAATGTGACCTGAAAGAATTCATTTTGCTTCCACCTGTGGGGGAAAAGCTTCACTGGACCATTGGTCTTGGAGAAGGCCAGACCCCGATTTCCAGGGCTTTAGGAGGCTGGCCTCTTCTGCGGGTGCCTCGGGGTCCAGAGGAACAGCTGAGGCTACTGAGAGGTTGGACTAAAGATTCGTTCCAGAAATCTCCCTGGAACACCATGAGGGGTGCATGTGTGTGCGTGTGTGTGATCTTCCTGATCTCTCTCCACCGAGGGACCTCACGAGGACAGAGGAGTAAAGCAGCTCCAGGCCCTGGGAGCCAGTGGGAGGCTTAGCTGGATGTGCCCGTCTCTGCCTTTGACATCTCTCCTTCCATCTCCATCATGTCAACAACTTTCAAAACTGACAGGAGCGCAGCCACTTGCCTCACCCCATCCTGTGTCCCCCATCCCTGCCCCTGCCTACACCCGCCCCAGCAGAGGCCCCGGGTGACGAGTAAGTCAGGCTAATGACACTACACCCACCTAATTGGAGCTGGCCTCACCAGACTTTCCTTGACTATTTTTTTAAGCAGGGGAGTGGATGGGAGGAAGAATGTGATTATAAAACCCGTTTGGCTATAGCTGCCTCCCAAATTCCTCCTCTGCACAGCCTTCCCTCCTCCAAATGAGTAGATTCTCACAAGAGCATTCGGAGAAATCGAGAAGGAAAGTTGGATGCAAGGAAGAACTTTCTAGAATTGCACTGTCCAAAATAACTTGTTGTGACCAAAAAAAATAATAATAATTTCACATCTATGCTGCTATTACAGTAACCACCACCACATGCGGCTCAGGGAGACAGAAGTGTTAGTGCACCTGAGGAGCTGGGCTTTTAAAATCTTACTTGCCTTTAATTAATTTAAAAGTAAAGTGCTACATGTGATTAGAGGGTAGTGTACTGGGCAGCACCATCCTAGAATGGGAGGTAGAAGCAACTTAGAAGCCTGAGACTTCTAGGGACCTGAAAGAGCACCCCACATTTCTCATCCCAGCTGAAAAGGGGCAACTTTTTAAGGGGTCGTGGTGCGATTTCTTTTCCATCTGCCCCAGAGTAAGCCAAATTCTCAGGCAAAGCATCAGACAGGCCCCTCTCTGAGATCTGTTCACCAGGCAGAAGAAGCCGCAGGGTGGGGTATGTGGGAGCAGGGCCCAGCACCCCCCAGGGCCCCTTACCCTCTGCCACATCTGGCCCTGGCTCCCTGTGTCCGCAGCATGGGGTCCCAGCAGGGGCGCCCCGTGGAGTAGGGCTGCAGCTGCAGACATCTGGTTTCCCTCCCTTTCTTTTCTGTCAGCAACGGTTCTCGGCTGCTGATGGTCAGCAGAGCAGAGGCCCTGCAGACCTCTCTTCCGGCTCCCCCTACTCCCCCATTCCCTGCTGCAGAAGGTCAAGGGGGAAAGTAGAAAAAATAGACAGGAAGGTAGAGTGAGGGTGAAATGAAATGTTAGCGACATTCAACAGACTGACTTCACAGGGCTCTCTGTGCCCTCCCTCCAGATTCAGGATGAACACCGTCTGCTTTAGAAGCTGCCGGTGACTTCTCTCTTGTCGGGGATGCCAGTCCCTCGCGCTCCCCACCTCCCGCCTCCCTCCCCCGCACGCAGGAACACATGTGGCTTCTCCATACTGTGGCAGGTCCATCTGTGACCTTTGGTCTTCTGACCTCACCCCCAGACAGCAAGGAAGCCCCAGAAGAGCAGATCTCTCTCCTTGCTCCCCAGGACTGAATGCAGTCAGCGTCCCCTCTGACTCCAGCAGCGCCAGCTCCTCCGGGCAAGCAGGAGGGAAGGAGGAGCGCGCCTTCCGCCCCAGAACTTGATGGCTCTGGCTGGACTCCACGTATGGAGAAAGCCAGTGCGGGGAAGGTGGTCTGTTTCCTGATCCTGGAACTTTGGTTGTTACTGGCTTCCCCAGCCAGGGAGGTTCCCACCCTGCAAAAGTGTACTAATTCACCAGGCATCTAATGCCCACCCTAGGGGTGGCCTAGAACCCAGGGTATTAGAATCCAACTCCCTCCACAGCGCTGCTCAGCCAGAAGGCAACTCCTCAACCCCTTTGCTTTCTCTTATAAGCAGGGGAGGCAGAAGAGCCCTTGTTTTGCTATAAACCCATACAGTGATAGCAAATATGCCTCAGTTTCCCCATCTGCAAGTTGAAGAGATTGCATGGTAAGGCCCTTCCAGCACTGCATGCTAGAAGTGTAATTTCCCAACATCTCCACTGCTGCGAGGAGGATCAAGGTCCTCCTAGTAGCTGTAGAACTGAGCACAAACCCCCTGCGGCGTTTTGGTGGCTCCCAATGCCCAGGGAAGAGAGGGGAGCTGACTGCTCCCATTCCTGAGCTGGGCGAGTGGCTGCTTCTCAGGTTCTAAGCCCTGGGGCAGAGCTGAGCTGAGTTAAACTGGATAGGCTCTGGTGGGGGAGAAAGGAGAGGCACCATGTAAATTAGCTTTTGCTTATGTAGCAGCTATAGCAGGGGAGAGCTAAGTAAGATAATAGAACTTCCTAAATCAGAGCCAGCAAGGGACTGTGTGGCATATCCTTTTCCTAGCAAAAAGTAGAAATTTAAGGGTGTGTATGTTTAGGATATGTATCACTTTGTGTCCCCAGACCTTGTCCCTACCCCAGCACAGGGGTCTGGTCTGTAGATGGGGGATGGGGCAGGCTCTTGGACCAAAAATCAGGCATGGAACTCCCCCCACCCCTCCTGCCTTCTGTCCTTTGCACCTTTCTTACCAGTGATCCCTAAATTACTGAGCTGTCTGCTCCTCTCTTGGGAGGAGGGAAACAAACAGGGCTGACAGGAGGTGGAGGTCAGAGGTCCTTTCACAGTATGTTTTGGCAAAGGAGGCCTGGGGGGCAGCTGCAGGGCTGGGCCTTTCATCCTCCCAGGCTTCCCTAGGCAAAAGCTGTCACTTGCTCTGTGATTTGGGGCATGTGTGCCAGTGGGACCGGAATGCACCTGAATGCACCCCTCAAGGTCCCGCTACACAGGAAGGATTAGGTAAGAGACTAGGCCTTTCCCTGCCCTCTCCTGTCCCTACTCATCTTAGCTTCAGGGGGTGGCCACAGTGCCTGGGGTGGCAGCAGCCTGTCCCTGTCCCTAGAGGCATTTCCCAGGAGAAGGAGGGCTTAACCAGCAGCCTGAGTGTAGAAGAAAGTGACAGAGGCAGCCAGGGTGGCCCTCGAGCTCAGCAGTATGGGGCTTCTCTGCTGCTTCTTGTGACCCTCAATGCGCCTACCTCACTCCAGAGGGTCGCAGCGCAGCTCTGTTCCCATCCAGCCTGTGGAGGTCTGAAGGGGAGGAAGAGCCCTGAGTTCAGGGCCTGAAAGCATGCGCTTGTATGCTGCATGCTGAGAGGCCTGCAGGGCTGGGGGTTTGGGGTTCCAGAGGAGCCAGACCCCGTCTCACATCTCCCCTGGGGGAGACACTGATACCCGACCAAACCAGGGCCATGGTGCTCATCTCACCTTCCCCTGCCATCCAAACGCCCTCTTTACACCCTCTAGGTATCTTCTGCCTCTGCTAGGGACAGGCGCAGCAAATACTCGTGAGGGACAGGGGCTGTACAACAAGCTGGTCTTAACTGGAAGACCCTCTCTAAAGATCCAAGCGCCTGTGTCTCTAACTTCTCTTCACCACTTGCTGGCTCTGCGGCTTCAGGCAAGATACCGAACCACTCAGGTGACTCAGTTTGCCCCTCTGTGAAATGGGTGTGGAAGTTGTGTGGATCCTCTGTATAATGGGCTCTGGGTGCTCGGCGGAGTCCTGCTGGCTCGGAAGCACTCAGTAACTGCTAGCTCTTGTGGCGTACCCCCCACCTCTCTTCTCTGCTGGTGGCTCGCTAACACATATCTAGTGACAGTCCACAGTCCACAGTCCACACAGGTGGCCACAGCCACTGACACGGCCAAGGCGAGGACTGAGGGATGGTGGTAGTGATGAACTCTTCTCGGCCTTCACCCCTGCACCCAGCCCTCTGGGCCCAGAGGTGCCCAAGCACCTGACCCCACCCTCTCCCACCTCCGCTGCAGAGGCGTTTCCTGGGCTGACAGCTTGAAGACAGGTCATTTTTCTTCTCCCCTCCATAATGGCCTTTACTCCCCTCCCCTTTCACACTTAATGACTTTAACATACACAGTTCTTTTAAAAAAAAAAATACAAGCCCCCAGTGAGCCGCTCTAAACCTCATGTTATGGACGAGAAACAAGCCAAGCACATGTGCACAAGTCACTGCTTGTGATGACAGGGGGCCTTGTGCTAATTTTCTCCCTGTTTGAAGCCCCCAGGGTGGGGGTGGGGTGGTAGGCAGCTGGAGGGAAGAGACGGGGCGGGGGGGGGCTTCGGCTTTTCCTTATTCCCTTTGATCCTCCTGGAAACGCTGCAGCATTTAGGGAAATAGTTTATACTGGGCAATGATGGAGAATAAGAAAGATGCCTTGGGCAGGGTGGGCGGGTAGTGTGGGAGGAGGATGCTACCAGTGATCTTGCTTGTCCTTGAAAGGAGACTCTAGTGCAAGGTATCTGTGGGTCTGCTGAGGCCTCTGCCTGACACAGAGCTCCTGCCTCCCATTTCTCCCTGTGGCTTTCCTGGGAGATGCCCAGACCCCAGGCTCCAAGGCCACCCTCCCCTGTCCCTCGGTGCAGTGCGGGCAGCATCCAGGGGGCAGTTCTCCCTCTGCCTCTGGGTCTGTGAGCCCAGGGATGGTCTGGCTGGGAGAAGCAGGGTGCTGCCTGTCTCTTGTCCGCCTCCCCGTGCCTCAGCCCTGTGCCAGGAGGGAGGAGCTGACGACTGCAGGGCAGATGGGTGCAGGGAGTAGGACAAGGTGCTAGGAGCTCAGTGGCACCCCTTGGCATGGAAATGGGGATGGCTGGGATCCAGGCTTCCTCTAAATCAGAAGCAAATGCACCCAAGCTCTAGCCTCACCCTTTGACCGAAGACGGGAAAGTGCCCATCTGACCTTGCCTTATTGGGGCTATTATCATCATTATTGGTAATATCACCATCATCATCCTGTAATTTGCCAGTTTCAATGGCGGGGAGGCTTAGGCCTCCCCTGGGCTTTCGTGTTAGGAGAAAATGAGTTGTGGCAGCCTCCCTGCTTCTCTCCTCCCCTCTCCACCCACGGGGCTTCTGGCCCAGGCCCTGCTGGCTGCGTCCTTGTGCAGAGACTGTGTGACAGGGGCTCCCTGCCAGGGCAAGGGCAAGGGCTCTTTGCTGTGGGTAGCACAGGTGCTTCTTCCTCAAGGCGAGAAAAAGACCTCAACTCCTTTCCTAAGTCAGCTGTCCCTAACCCTTTTTGGCACCAGGGACCAGTTTCATAGAAGACAATTTTTCCATGGACCCAGGGTGCAGGGATGGTTTCAGGATGATTCAAGCGCATTACATTTATTGTGCACTTTTTTTCCTATTTTTATTACATTAGGTTCCCATAAGAAGCACTCAACCTAGATCCCTGGCATGCGCAGTTCACTGTAGGGTTCACACTCTTATAAGAATCTTAATTCCCCGGGCTGATCTGACAGGTGTGGAGCTCAGGCAGTGATGTGGGCCGCCGATGGGGGGTGACTGTAAGCGCAGAGGAAGCTTTGCTGGTTTAAATGCAGCTTTCCTCCAGCTGTGCAGCCCAGTTCCTAACAGGTCACAACCAGTACCAGTCCCTGGCCTGGGGACTGCAGACCCTGCCTAAACCAAACTGGAACATCCCTCAGCACATCCGAAGGAGCTTATTAAACTGCGGGTGGCTGGGTCCCGCCCCAGAGCTCCTCCTTGAACAGGTCTGGGGTGCAGCCTGAGAGTTTGTGTTTCCCAGATGCTGATTTTCTAAGTTTCTAAATGATGCCGAAACTTTTGGCCTGGGGACCACATTTTGTTAGCCACCACCTTAAACCATCTTAAGTTGTTTCCAGTTAGGGCCAAGGCACTAGAACGCCCCTTCTCCTCTTATCCTGATGGTTTACCGGTGTTTGTACATGCCTCATTCAACACCCTGGAAATTGAGTTCCCAGCAAGTGGGCCATGGGCCCAGGTGCAGCATGAGGTGGCGCAGTGCTGCTGGCTCTCACACCTAGGAGCTCCTTGGAGAGAAGGCGGAGGCAGGCAGCTCCCCATCTGTACCTCTGAGGACTTCCTCCTCTCACTCGATATTTCAGGCCTTTCTCAGAGGAAGGCTGAAGCCTGCCTGACTCACTGGGTAAGCAGGTATCGGAAGGCTGGGCCCCAGCCAAGTGCTCCTCCTGCATTCCAGCCCACCTCATCCATCCCCACCTGTTCCTCCCCCTCTGCTGCACTTGCACCTGTCAGAGTAGCGATACCCCCTGTGCACACAGTCCCCACACCCACTGGGGAGCAGGCATGCAGCTGCACACTGCACACTTCAACCCTCACAGCCAGGCTCCCCTCTCCTCCAAGCACAGTGCTGTGGGGGTGCGGCCTTTCCTCTCTTCCCTCATCTTGGAGGAAAAGGGGGAGAGAAGACAGAGGTGGGTACTTGTGGAGCTCCTACTGCATAGGCAGGGTCTGGCCGGGGCCCTGTGCATCGTCTGAAACGTGTTCTAGCTGCTGTGTGCTCAGGTCGCTGGCGTGAAGATCCACCCTTGTTTTGCAGTAGCAGCTTTCAGAACTCAAGGCACACGCTATACAAAAACAACAGGAGGGGCAAAGTCTAACCCAGTGGCTTTCAAATTTGGGAGTCTATCAGAATCACCTGACAGGTTGTTCAACCCACATTCCCACCCCAACCCCCAGGACTTCTGGTGCAGGCGCATTGGGCCAGGGCGGGGCTGGAGAGCTGGCATTTCTCCTGTGTTCCCAAGTGAGAATGAAGCGTCTGCTGTGGAGACCGAGCTCTGAGAAGCACTGATCTAGTTCCGCAGCCCATTGGTGAGACTTCTGCGTCAGAATTCTATTTCCCACCCCTAGACCACATTATACTCTTTCTGAGTTCTTTGGAGGTCATTTAGGAAAAATGTGACCAGCTTGCTAGTTCCATGTTGTTTTTCATTCATTCAAGAGATAATAATCATTATAGTAAACACTGTGGTAGTGCTTACTAAGAGCCACTATGCTAGAGCTCTGCATGTATTAACTCTTAATTCTCATAATCACACGGACTATCTGTAATTACCATCGCCTTTCTACAAATGAAGCAACAGTAGTGGCAGAGATGTTAAGGTTACGCAGCTAATCGGGGTGGAGCAGAGCTGCAAACCAGGCAGTCTTGTTCCCGAATCTGCGTTCCTATCTAGTCATCACTGAGTCATGGGGGAAGCCCTGTGCTGGATTCTGCATCAGTTAGATGGGAAGAACATAAAAGTGCCCGGTATGAACAACTGGAACATCGTAGCGTAGTTCCGAGACAGAAGTCTGCACCCAGCGCTGAAGGCCTGGAGCACAGTATGAACAACTCAGCCTGGAAGAGTTGGAGAAGGCATCAAAGAGAAAGGGACATTCAAGCTGAACTTGTAGCGCTGGGAGTTTTGAGCTGGCAAAGAGACGAAAGCCCACACTCCAGCAGCACCCAGGCTGTGCAAAGGCACTGTGTGTGAACTCAAGCACAGCAGGGCTGCCGAGCTATGCATGGGTCAGTGCCTGAGGAGCTGGGGCTCAGGGATCTGCTGCAAAGACGGGCTGAGGCTATGTTGTCAGCAATCTTGAAAGGGTTACTCAGGAATATAGACTTTGGTGACCAAAGGGAAGCTGTGGAGGTCTTTCAGCAGGTCAGGGACATAATCAGATGTGCAGTTTTGAAAGCTAACTCCAGGTTTTAGCCTTTAATTCAGCATGGGTTACATTCCAGACACATCAAATTTTCCCTGCTTCCCCAGTCTCTTATACTCCTCTGGATACCATCGCTCTTTCTCTGGCCAACGTCCATTACTACCAATTTCCCACTTGGGTGCCTTTTCTGGTTGATCTTTGCTGTTCTTCTCGAGGTTCTTCTTACCTATATCAGCCTAATTCTGACCTTGTCTCCACGACCCCAAGATACCTATAGCCATGTTGTTGGATGGCCTCAAAACCCATGTGTAGGGGGGCCATGGCTCCTTGGTCCAGCCACTAAAGGTGGATCTGTGTGTAACTGGAGGAGAGTCAGGGTCTCCACCATCCTCCCTACCAACCTCCATGGAAATGGATGGGTCCCAGTATAAGTTTCAGGCACCGGGATGCCTCTGCTATGCTTACCTTTCCGATCCAGCACTTGTCCTCCGATCAGAAATCCAGATGAGAACTAATCCTCTGATCTCCATGTCTCACCTGTGCCATGGTGCAAGTGCCTTCCTTCCTCATTTATTCCACAGAGTTGCTGTGACCTTACATCAGACCTGCCTTTGAAAGCGTGTTGTAAACTGTAAAGCACCAGACGAGTGCGAGATAGAGAGGGCATGTAAGGCTGGTTGCTGCAGACAGGGACAGATTGAGCCATCCATCAACCGACTTCAAAGAAAACCCCAAGATACCAGCAATGGGAAGCCAACCTGTGTCCAGCCCTATAACCCTGCCAACGAGTCCCTGGGCACCTGTTAACTTTCTTTTCCACTGTAGGCCTTCCGTCTCTGCTCACAGCTTTCCTCAGGCACTCTCTTAGGAAGACCGCCTCACACCCCCTCCCCAGCCTGACCTGTGCCCCCGGAGCCTCATCTCCTGCTGGGTCTATGGACGACCTTTCCAGATGTCCAGCCCATTCCCCAGGGCAGCAGTGGCAACTGATGTAGAGATAGCTGGCCCCATGCCTCCATCTCAGGCTTCTCAGCAGCAGGCAGGGTGGAGGAGGAGACTGGTCTCCTCCAGTCTCCCTAGAGTTTTCAGGGAAACAGCCCCCGAGGATCTTTCAGAGGTCACTGTGCAGCACCCTCCGCCTTCAAGCCAGGTAGCCTCTATCCCTTCCTGCGCAGTTGCCAGTGCCATTGTGTCCCTGTGCAGACACCATCCGAGCTCCAGAGGGCTACAGCGCAGACAGAAGTGAACCTGGCAGGAATGTCACAAGGCCACCCTGGGCTCTTCACTCTCCCTGTCTTCCCCTAGTCTTCTCTCCCATCCTGTTTGCATCTAGTTTCCAAGTCCTCATCAGGTAAAGGGCTCCAGGTCTCAGGCTCTTGCATCACCCACCTTCTCGTCGCACATTTCTGCAGGGTCTGCCGTCTGCTGGTGGATGAGCTGTCGTGCTCTGCTTCCTAAGGCGTGTAGTCACTCCCGCAAAGTTGCTGGTGTACAAAGTGCTCCCCACAGCTGGCTACCAGCTGTCCCCACTTCCCCAAAGTCAGGAATAGTCCAGGCCTAGCCCGAGAGTTCTTAGTACTAGGAAAGTTTCAATCAGTAAAAGCCAAATCCAGTTCCGCTTGCATTCCAGAGATGTCGGGGAGAGCGGGAAAACGCCAGCTTATTTCCTTGGAGAAGGGGAGGTGAAAGGCTAGAGCAGAGCAGGGCTGCCCTGCTGGGTTCGAGGCCTGGAAGGAACAGAAACAAGCGGACTGGCCAGGGCTGTCAGTCCCTGTGGGCCTGGTGTCCTCAGCTGGTAGGGAGAGGAGGACTCTTCTCACTTCCCTCTCATTCCAACAGCCTATGCAAGCAAACATCACCCCCTGCATCTCCTGCCCTTCCCAGCCTTCCTCCCTCTTTGCCCTCTTCCTCCCCCTCCACCTTGAGCCCTTCTCCATCTGGTTTCCACATCTGGCTGATGACCATCCAGAGAGTCTGGCAATACCCGCTTCCCTCCCTCGGCAGCCCCTACCTCCTCCACCTCCACCTGCTGAGTCTCCTTATGAATCTACCTTCTGCGCTCTTCTCTGCCTCCCCCGAGTGCCCCTGCAAGAATAGAACAGGTGCAGGGCTCGCCAAAGAGTCATCCCTTTTCTCCCCATCTCCCGGTCCCACACACCCATCTAGGCTGCCAGGCCTTCCCAAGTCTCCACCTGCTTCTTTTCCATATTTAGAATCCCCTCACTGGAAAGAGCTGCAAACAGTGGGGTGGGCATGGCACCTCCATTCCAAGTCCTACATCCATCTGCAGAAGCCAGTCGCAGCACGACTGTGAAACTGGCCTCTGACAGTACCCTTCTCAGAGAGGACTTGGCACGGGGGGACAAGAGCCACATGTTCCATTAACTTCTGTTCTCCCCCGAGAGCTAAGTCACCAGGACCCTAATTTAGTCTCTGATGTGCGTGCCTGTGTGTGTGTGTGCACGCACACCCCTACATCTTGGCATCTTTGTGTCTAGCTAGCTTCCCAGGGAGAGAGTCAAGCTGACTGCAGTAGCAGATGTTGCCTGAGTTCTTCCTGTCTCTGTGCTGCCCATCCCTCTGCAGGTCAGGCTGGTAATGAGAGGATTAATTCTAGTTCCCCTCCATCACAGCCCCAATATGGCTGGTGAAGGCTGCTTCAGCTGGTAACATTTTCATTGGCAAACCCTCCACTTACCCTAGAGACAGGCTTGGCGTACACACTTAACTCCAGCCCTGGGTCTGCCCAGAATGGGACCCTTGGCCCTAAATCTTCAGTTCCTGTGACAGCTCAGTACCAAAGGGTCCAGCCTTCGTCCCAGCGCTGACAGATCAGAAGAGCGCTGCTGGATGGCAGGTGAATCCTGCTCTGCCACATACCTGAGACCTTCACTGAGAGTGTCTGAATACCCCTTGTCTCGGCTCTCAATGAACATAACATGGGGCTTGCAGGGCCTGTTGCAAGATAATGAAATGAGATAACTAAGATAATATATTCATGGGTAGGAAGCGCGCAGCAAATGCTACATACGTCTGAAATCCGAACAAGGCTCACAGTGCAGGGGAGTGGAACCAGGAACCTTTGGGAACAGCTCTGTGGCAGTGGTGGCAGTGGCAGTGATTCTGGTAAACACACCTCACTCTTCCTGGGCCAGCTGGGGCTCCAACTACTGTAGATCAGCAGAGGCAAACCTATGGCGTACGTGCCACAGTGGGCTGTCTGCTATCGCTGAAAGCTCTAACAGGTTCGCTGTGACTGCTCTAGATGTATCAACTCCGACTCCTGTACCAACCCATTTAGAGCTTCGGGAATTTGGCTCATAGAAGTCAATGCCCTGCAGTCGGGTGTGCAGCCTGGCAGACAGGCTCCAGATGCCACTACCCAACACTGCCTTTCACGTATGCCAGACAGGGCAGGAGCTGGTTCACAGCCCCTCACTTCTCCTCTTCTCCCCCTACCCCCAGCCGTGGCTCCTTACGTAACACTGGGCTAATCAGTCTTGTTCCCTAGGATGTGATGGAGGGACCGTCCTCTGCAGTCAGCCAGCCCTAGAGTAACTCAGTTACCCCTTCCTCTCTGCTGCTCAGAAGTGTCTGTCTCCTGAGTACAAAATGCAGCTCCTTAGCCTGTAATGTCAGCTAGTAGCAGGGAGGCTGAGGCAGGAGGATCATGAGCTTGAGGCCAGCCTGGGCAGCTTAGTGACTTAGGAAGAGCCTGCCCTAAAATTAAAAAAAAAAAAAAAAAAAAAGAAGGGCTGGGGATGTGGCTCAGTGCAGTGTCCTGGGTTCAGTCTCCAGTGCTATAAAATAAGCAAACAGCAACAGCAAAACATCAGCAGCTTTGTGTAGCCCCCCAAAACAACTCTCAGGCAAGGACAGAGCACTCCCAGGCCCCCTTTCTGCAAGGACAGACAGCACTGGGTGCTATCCAAGGGCATGGTGAGACTCGCTCCCTCTACCCACCCCCAGATCTCTTAGAAAGACAAGGCTGCCTCCTCGGGACAGTCGCCAACCCACACTCAAAAGCCAGGAGCCCCAGTGGTGAGAGAAGTGTCAGGGTGTGTGCCTAGTTCAGCCTGCCCAGAGCTGAGCTCAGACCCTGGTGAGCTCACATGCCATCTGCAATCATGGGCAGTGCTGTGGGCACACTTAGCAGGCAGTGGCAGGGGAGGCAGAAGGAGAGGGGGAGCAATAAGTTAGAAGGACTTCAGAGCAGTACGCAAGCAATATTAAAGCAGAGAGCTAGAAATAGAGGGAAGAGCAGAACACGCTGTTTCACAAAGCAACATCTCGGCATCACTGGCCTTTCACAATAGTATCCCACCTACCTTTCCAATTATACTTCCCCCAGCTGAAGACGGCAGCTCTGAAGTCGACAGAGGCCCAGAACGGTGCTTCCCACCCAGGGCTGCACGTGTACTGCGTGTCCTTCCATCAGAGCCTCTGCTGATGGTGCTGATGCTAATATTTATTGAGTATCTACTATGTGCCAGGTAACCTGCTAAGTGCTTCACCTGCAATTTCTCATCTAATCCCTGTCAATAGAATCCTAAGAGCTATTACTATGGTCACTGAATAAAGAGATTGAAGTTTAGAGAGTAAGTTAGGTAACTTAGGTTTCTCAAACTGCCTGCGCTTTACCTTTCTCACCTTTGAAGCAGAGAACGAGCTCATAAGTTCATCTTGAGGATTAAATTAATTTTGAGAATAATAGGGCATATATAAAATGTTTAAAATAATGACTGATCATAGTAAGCATTCAATAAAATTTAGCTATTACTATTGTTACCTTACCACTATTTCCCGTGATAGGAAGAGGCTTCGCCCCCCCTCAGCATGCTCAGATCTAACTAGTCCTATAGGTTCAAGAAGTGACAATGCCAATGTATGGCAAAATCCCCTGACCTGGCCATCACCACTTGTTTTATGTTATGGGCCACTTGCATCTTCCCAAGCCAAGTGCTAAACAAATCTACCTATTTACATTTAACCCATGTTCCTTTGTTCCATCTTGCAACCAGCACGCAGCCATCAGGAGATGGTACCACTCAGTACAGCACCCTTGGGAGTAGCACCCCTCTAGGAAGCCGCCCTTCCTCAGCCCCAGGGTATCTGTGAGGTCCTGGCACCACAATCCTCTGTATCAGGCATTAGCTCCCTGGCATTATTCTTTGTCATTTTTCTTTCCCTGTCTTCTTCTCTTTATTAGATTGTGGGATTCTCGAGAGTAAAAACTGTATTTCATTTATCTTTATACTACCAGGATATTTATCACACAGAAGGAAGTTTAAAAACCTGTTGGCTGATGAATCAGCCAAGAATGGTTCATTGTTCATTAAAAACTGTAGCGATTATAGGGTAAAAAGCAGTTTTCATAAGCACATAGTCCTGTTTCAAAGGCCAAAATAATTTTGTGATCACAGAGTCATAATATGGAATTTGACTACGCCACCACACATGTCCCATTCTCTTGTGCTTGGTCAAACTGGTCCCTGCATGAGCATGTCCACAGGCAGCCTTGCCTGCTGGCCACCCCATTCCCCCACCTGGCCTGGCATCTTAGCCTACAGGGCCCTGCTCCCCTGCCTTCGTGGGTGGCACCACCTCTCTTCCCAGCTGCAATTCAGATGTGCCAACCCTGCTTCCCCTCACCTGCCAATCACCAGTCCCCAGAGATGGTCCCCAAGGTTCCCAATCTCCCTCAGCCTCCAGTCACAAACGACTGCTTCAGGGCAGGCTGGTCTTTGTTTAATGTTCTTTTCATTTGACTTTGGGCAAAGAGGAAGATAAATGATACCCTGTCTCTTTAAGGTAAAAAAGAGGCATTAAAAAAAAGTCCTTTTTTTTTTTTTGCCTTTTAAGAGAAAAAAAAATCTCCAAGTTATTAGGGGAAAGAAAATCACTTGACTTAAGCAGCTTCTGGCAGTCTGGTGATGCTGAGAACAATACACCTGTCAGCATCTATGAGGTTTGGAAAACAAAGCCATCTGCATACGGGAAATGAAGGGGACATGGAGGGAGAAGAGGTGGTGAATAGCTAATGAGGGATGCACCCAGCACCCCACAGCTCCCTCGAAGAAGAGTTTTTGGAGAGCCTGGTTTCTATGGCTGGCAGTGGCCATCAAAGTCCAGAAATTTGAGGAGGAAGTAATAAGCCTGGGATTTCAGAGTCTTTCTTAATAGTAGAGATTTTAGAGTTCCTGCAATCTGAACCACCTCCCTTTTATAAAGAAACTCAAGACCACAAAAGGGAAATGACTTGCCCAAAGCCACATTTGATGTGTGTCAAAACCACACCTAGGATTTAGATTTCTTGGCATTCTAGGCTTGGTGCCCTCCTCTGCCCATGGAAATCCTTGCTCTCACCTGTCGAACATGGCACTTCTGCTCTCCTTCCTTTCTGGTCTAAAAGAAGCTCTACCTATGCGCAGCATGCTCAGGTCTCACTAGTCCTTTAGGTCCAAGCACCCCCTTCCCAAATCCTGTCCCAGTCTCACTTCCATCCCCGACTCTGCCCCTGTGAGCCCCAAAGTGACTTCCTAGGCCCAGCCTTCTCAGGGACTCCAGGATGCCCCAGCCCCTGGCCACCTGCCACCAAGACAGGAGTCGCTCTGGAGCTGATTTCCTAGAAGAGTGGTCCTGATTTATTTCCCAGCAGGGCCAGATGCACCCAAAATATATTTTTGGATTCAACAGCAATCTGCCCTGGAGCTAGGTCTCTGCCATTTCAAGTCCATGGTGGGAGACTGAGAACTACTCGTGATGAGTTAAGTTCTTCCAGCACACAAGGCAAAGGATTCGAACTTGCCGGTGGTTAACCCATCTGAACTGTCCCTGGGTCTTGTCCTCACCCCTTTAATCTGCACTTTTTTTCAGTTTTTGATCGTGTCTTGTTATAGTTTGTGTCTAGATGTCCCCCCAAAACCTCATGTGGTCATAGGGCTTTTTCGGAGGTGGCCAAATCTAGAGTGTGTGATTGATTCGTAGTGCAGTGCTGGGATTAAGGATCCTGGGATTAAGGGTGGGTGGTGGCTGGATCCGTCCACTGAGTGGATTGGCACCACCCTAATCTCAGTAGGCTGGATACAGTGTAAGGGACGTAAAGAGGCTTCTCTCCTTCCCTTGGTTGCTTTTGCTGTCTTCCGCCACCATAAACTGTAGCCCCTCTGCCATGCGCCACCCTGCCTTGGAGCCAGCCAATTATGGACTGAAATCTCTACAAACTGTGAGCTAAATAAACTTTTCCTCCTTTAACTTTGGGCGTCAGGTATTTTGTCTCAGCAACAAGAACAGTAACTAAGACATGTGTCATGCCTGGGTCTGCGGTGTGGGGCCTGTCATTCCCATCTGCCCTCTACTCGGGAAGGAGGGTGGGACTGGGAGCTTCTCTTTGGACCCTCTCAGCACAGGGATGGATCTGCCTTTCCCCCAGCCCAGCTGCTCCACGTCCAATAACGTGGTCTGGGAGCATCCACAGGCTGCTTAGGGACAATGGAGACTCTCTCTAGGGAATTGGCTTTAAAGAGTGCAAGCTGGGTGGATGATCAGCTCAGCCTAAAAGGAAACCAGTGAAGGGCCAGGATAGCTTTGAATGAATGTAGAGTGCAGTCTAAAATCCACGACTGTGGAGAAGCCCAGTGTGTGCCTGCCAGAGTCCCTTCTCTCTCGTCTGCTGAGAAGTCAAAGTCCTGTTTCCCTGACCTCACGCCCCGGTTGAAATGAGGTTTACTGGGTTGCCATGTCCTGGCCATAGATGGCCATTCCTCTTTCAGCAAGTGCCTCTCATTCTTAAAAAGCACTGTTTATCTGCTCCCTGTCTTTATTTTTACTTTTTTTCATAAAATTAGTAACTCCCCAAGCTTTTAGAGGCTGCTAAAGGCAACAAAAGAAGCATTTCATCCAGATGTCTGGGTTTTTATCCAAGGCCAGCTGTTTGTCTTGGGCAAGGCACTAGACCTCTCTGAGCCTATTTAGTCTCTTGCAGAATGGTAGCAATGTACTCAACACATGGGGTTATGATGAGGATTAAATAGAGACGTGTGGCATTTCTTCATTCAGTAAATTTGCCAAGCACCTACTGTGGGTTGAGCACCCTCTCTCCTAGCTGTTAGGGTTATATCAGTGAACAAAGTAAACGAGGCCCTGTCGCATGCTGGTGCAAGGTGCACTTCTGTCCCCATAGTTGCTTCCCCTCTGGACAGACCCTTCCACTGCCCATCCAGACGTGGTCACATCTGAACAGGGAAAAGGAGAGGGACAAAGTGCATGGACACATAAGGAGCACCACTTCTCACAAATGACACCTTTCCAGCCTTACTTTGGCTTCCATATCCCTGTCCCTACTCTCTGTGTAAGGTTTGGGTGATGTGGCCAAGGTTCGACGCCCAGTCCTGGAGACTCCAGAATTTGCACTGAGGCTTTCTCTCTCTAAAGACCTGCTTTGGGCTCCATCAAGATGCAACCACATGGCAGATCCACATGTCACCCAGCCCAGCAGGGACACCTTGGCACCCAAAAGCCAGAGCGCCACTCTGTGATGGATGGGGCAGGGGTAGCAGACAGGTGTGGGCATTTGTCTCTGCAGAGTCTGAGTCTGTGTGTGGAGTTTCAGTGACAGGGATCTCAGTAGGGAATTGGTATTTGGGCTGCTAAATAACCACAATTTGTATTAAGCAGGAACATAGTCATTATGCACCACATGCGGGCTGCTGCGACTCCCTCCCATTAGAGAGCAGGGAGGCAGAGGGGACTCGGGCCTGTGGTCTGGAGAGATGCTTCCTCCAGGTGTCCTGAGATGCCCTTCCAGGGCCGGGGGTGTGGAGGAAGTAGTGGACAGCTAGAAGAATGAGGGGCTGGGGTTTGCACACCTCCACTTCCAGAGACTCGTGGCTCATCCCCCTACCACCTCCTTAGGCCGTTCATCAGTAAGGCCATGCCAGTTCTCATTAACACAAGTAAATACGCATCCTAGCACTGGGCAGGGGACACATGTGTTGCTATTTAATTATATAGTATGTGCTGAGTGTATTATGGCTCCTCCAGGGAATGGCAGCTGCAGACAATGAGCTGCAATGGAGTACATTCAAACCCACTTAGTTAATTAATTCATTATCGCTCACTTTGCTGGGGGTGGGCACAGAGTCTCCTGGTGTCCTCCTCTCCCTGCCTGTTCTTTCTTCCTCTGAATCCTGTTCTTTCAGAAGCTCTATGAAACCCTCACCAGCCAGACCAGGCCCCAGGCCCCAGAGTCCTAGGCTGTGATTTGGTGCAACAGGGAGGTTGAAAGTCAGCCGGAGATCCACAAAGCTTGGCAGTCACATATGGGTTTCCTTTGTCTAGTTGATGCCAATCCCCAGCGACCTAGAAATGCAGGGAGTAGCAGGCACATTCCAACGTAGCCTCGAGCTCCACTTTCTATTTTGGGAACTCCCTGCCTTGCTCAGTAGCCCCAGGTGCAGACTCAGGTGCTGTGCAGCATCTCAGCAGTGCCTTGCCAATTCCACCGTGCTGTGCAGGGAGCTGCGTGGTTGGGATGAGGAGGAAGGAGAACTGCGAACTCTGAGCATGCAGAGTTCGCAGTTCTCCTTCGCAGTTCTGTTTGGCACAGGTGGCCTGTGCCAAACAGAAGCTAGGGGTTAAGCGTCCATCTATTTAGAAACTGAAAGGAGAGAGATTTTCTTAGGTTCCTTCCAATGTGTGCCCCACCCCCAGCTCTGCCATCCCTCTTGCCTCTGGTTTGCTCTCACAGCAATGCACAGGGCCTCATTTTGTGTTCTTTGCCCATTGCCTTGTTCTACCACTTGGCACATGTATCCCTTTTCCTTTTCTTCCCCTCACACCTGTGGACTTTATTTTTCATTCTTTTGAACTCACAGAGGCATTTTCCAGCTCTTTCCATGTGCCTTTGTCCCTAAGCCTCATAGGTGTCTGAGTTGCTCCCTCTCAGTGTACGCTGCAGGGGGCAAGGACAGACCCACATCCACTTTCTGTGCCTGGCACCATCCTCTGCAGACATCCAAGCAGTGCTGGGAGCAACAGGTGTGCCCCACCCTCGCCAGACCTTCGGCAGCTCTCACAGGTCCATGGTCACCTCCTTCTGCCTGCTTTTCTTCATCACAGCCTGATGTCTGCCCCCGAGGCGGCTAGCTAAGCCAGAGACACCCCAGAGTAAGGGGGTGGCAGCAAACGTGAGACCAGGAGTGGGACTGCGGTGAGCACTGCTGGCGTTTCTGTGGGAATTCCAACCCATGGAGACTCTGTCTCTGCCATTCGAACTGTCAGGCTTTGTGGTTGATTTCTTTCTACACCGCGTGTTCAAGGTGAAAAACATAATGTGCCCTTGCCATTTTCTTTGTAGGGGAGGTGGGGGGAAGAGGGTCCTTTTTCAGAGTCTTCCTTGGGCTGTTAGACCATTCCTTCCTTGCTCTAGGGGAAGTGGCCCTCAGTTTATGCAGAAGCCACAGCCCTTAGCCAGGAAGTCAGCCTTAGCGGTACCTTTCTGGGCAAAAGGAAAGAGTAAAGTAAGCCCCAAACCTATTTGTCAATGGGAGTTGTAGAACATGGTTCTCTTTGGTCCGCCGTGAGTCCCAGATCCCTGGTCCAAGTGGAAGAGGTGGACTCACACCTCTTCCCACATTAGTTTTTCCCACCGGGGCTCTAGGCTCCTCTCAGCCCTGAGCTCTGCCCTCTGACCTGAAGCAGGGACGGCACAGCTGTGAGCTTCCCTCCCGGTCCTGTAGGAGTGCGGGCGAATGGCCCCAACCAGCCCTGGGCTGGCCTTGGACCAAATAGAGGCCACTGGACCTGTGTGGGCTTTGAGGCAAATGAAGCTGCCTGAGGCTTGCCCTGGGCTAGTGGGGAGAGCCCCATGAGTTTTTCCCACATTAGGATTAAGGGGAGCAAAAGAGTTGGGAGAAAGAGGGTGCAGGGTAAGCTGTGGACCAGAAGTCAGAAAAGTCTCGTAGAGGCCCACACTGCCACTTTCAAGACATGTGACCTTGGGCAAGTCTCATAAACTCTCAGAGCCTTGTTCTCCCCACTATAAAACTGGGGTAATAGTTCTCAGCCCCCAGGCATGCAGTGAGGTGTTAGAGGAGGAAACACTTCAGAAACCATAAAAATGTCCTCTAAATGTAGGGTACTAGTGTTTCTTCCCATCTGGGACAAGGTTCCCTTTTCTGGGTAAGAGAATATGAGCTATAAAATGAATCAGAGCTTGGGCAACACCCCCCACAACACCAGATTCACATAGGTGATGCCCCAGCATCAGGCCTACAGGCACAAGGGCCAGGCCACCCCATATTTGGCTCTCTGGACCTTAGGAAAGAGGCAAAATTAACGCTCCATCCTCACAGTCCTTTGCTAGTCATCAGGGCAAATTCAAATTAGAGGCAAAAGAGAAGCCAAGCTTTGGTTCCTGCCCCAGAGGGCTCTCATTGCTGTAATTCCCATGGCACAGCCCCCCACCTAAGCCTCTTTGCTAACAGAGTATTTTTAACCTGCCACCTCCTTCCGCTTTGCCGATCTGCAGACAAGGGTCCCTGCGAGATAACAGAATCCATTAGTGCCGCCAGAGTCAGGCAGCGCCTGCTAAGTACGTCCTTAGGAGCTCCCTCCTCCATCCTGGCGGCCGCTGCCCACTGACGCCCAGCTATTGGAGGCCTGCAGGAAGGGAGCCCAGCTCCCCAAGCTAGGCCTGGGAGGGCCCCCTACCCGCCTTACTGGAAGTTTTCACAGATGATCCCTGAGTTGGTTTTTAAGGAATCAAATTGTCCCACTTTTACGCATCTCGAGTACTCGCATCTTCCCTTGCTCCTTCAAATCCCACGGGCATTAAGGAAGAATATCTCCCAGACTGGCCCTCCTCGGAGACCCTGCCACGAGGGAGGACAAGTCCCTGCTGTGCTCTTACCTTCGGGATGGGGGCAGGAGATGAGGAACTTTCACTGTCCTAGAGAGATTCTGGGCAGAGGGGGATGGCACCCTTCCTTCCTCCTTCCCGTCCTCAGGTGGACATGGGTGGGACAGAAGAGTTTGGGGAAACAAAGGTGGGGGTGCAAGTAGGGCTGCCTGGCCCTGGCGGGGAAGTCAAAGATCTGCAGGGCTGCAGGTGTCCCCTGGCCAAGTGCTCTCTAATCGCACACACACACACCAGCCCCCTCCTGCTAAGGCCAATTTCCATGCTAAACTGTTCATTATTGCCACCCGGCAGCACTGTGCAGAAGTGTCAGGCCCCATAAGCGTCGTGAGTGTGGACAGGTGAACTTGCGGATTCAGCTGCCTCCCTGCGCTCACTCTGGGGAGGCACAGCCCGGGGACGCAAGAGGGGAAGAAGTGATGGTGACATCCAAGGTGAAGGAAAGGCATGCGGCCCGGGCACAGAGCAGAGCACCAAGGTCTCCTAGTGAGTCTCTACTGAGCAGGCACCTGCCAGCACTGTGAGTGGTGCTGGGGACTTGTGCTGAACATGCACACGGTGGCGGGGAAAGGACACTAGCAAGTCACCCCTTGTACAGTGGTGGCCCGGGTCGGAGATGTAAGCAGAGTGGGAACCTGCAACTGGGGAACCAGTGCTGTTGGGTGACAAGCAGAATCAGAAAAGTCTTCCTGGGGGTGACATCTAAGCTAATTGTGTCACCCCTAATGCCCCCACCCCAGGCCCCAGGACACCGCCATCCACGTCTCTCATCAGCTTTGCCAGGAGCGGGGAGCTACTCCTGACCTCTCCACTACCCCCTGCCCCCGCTGACCGCTGACTTGTGGAATTCCGTCCATCCGTCTGTCTGTCTGTTTTTCTGCAAACACCACCGCCCTCCCAAGTGGAGACATTTATGACCTGTTCCTGACTTTGTGCTGCCTCATGCTCTATCTCCCCCAAGCTAGTATCTCTCTCTGTCTCTGTCTCTGTCTCTCTGTCTCTCTCTCTCTCTCTCTCTCTCTTTCTTTCTCTCTGTCCTTTTTCTTTTCTGTACAGGGGATTAAACCCAGGGTCTTCATTCTGTGCTACACTGCAGCTTTTTCCCTTGTATTTTTCCTTTTGAGACAGGTTCTAAGTTGCAACGTTACCCAAATGAGGCTTGAGCCCCCCTATCCTCCTGCCTCAGCCTTCCAGAATGCTGGGATTATGGACATGCATCCCCACACCCCACTAGCTTCCACATTTAAAAAAGAACAAAAAAATTTTGTTAATGGCTCACCACAGCTTTTAGGTCTGGCTCAAACTCCCCAGCAAGGTTCTGGCCTCCCTCCACCAGGAATGCTCCATCTCTGCCTCCCTTCCCCCCACACCACTGCTGCACTCACACCCTGGGCCCCAGCTTCTCTGGTCCCCTCGTCCTGCCTAAATTCCCATCTCCACAACCAGGAGCCTGGGCATGCTCAGTCCTCCCAGTTCCTCCCCACCTTCTGGCTTCACCGCATCCCCCTCCTCTGTGAAGCCCCCTAGACTGCCCCCCTCAGTTAACAGCTGGAGAACCACATTTCTTTAGACCAGTTCCAGCGCTGAGCTGAGCTGGCCTCACGTGTCTAGCACTCCTGATGCCTCACCCACTGCAGTGTGGGCAGGGTAACGATGCTCACAGACTTTGAAGCGGCCTCGCCGGCCTGAGCTCCATCCATGTGCCAAACGTGTTGACTTTGGACGAGTTACTTAACCTCTCTGGGTCTTACTTTCCCCATGAACAGCACAGCGATGATAGCAGGACCCGTGTCCTAAGGCTGTCATGGGCATGGATGTCTTCATCCAGCCATAGCACGCAGAGCAGGGCCTGCTCACTATCCATTTACCTCACAGCTGTCTTCCTATGACCTCGTGAGGGGCAGGAAGCTGCAGACTTTATCTCTGTCCCCAAGGGATGCTGCTCCTCCCTATCATCTCCTCCCAGAAAAAAGTTAAAGCTAAAAAGGTCTTGGAAGCTCATCTTGAATAAATCCTAATTTTACAGATACATAAACTGAGGCCCAGAGGAGCCAAAGGTCTTGCCCAAATCACACAGCAAGAAACTGCCCCAGAAACCTAGCAGTCAGCAGTGTCACACCCAGAACTCCCTCGCATCTTTCCAGCTCTGACCCAAACGCTATTTCCATCTCCTCTTTGGAGAGAGCAGATGGTCGGTGTCGTCTCCAGCCTTCCTGGGCGTTTCACGGAGCCAGGTGTCCAAAGTGCCCTCGATCTCCGGCCCTCTCTGCTAGCGGAGCTCAGATGTCCTGGGCCCGCCGCGTTTCCCATGAGGGTGGCGTTGTTGGAATCGGGACTTGCATGCGGGTCTGAACTTGGCCTGAACAGCGATTCCAGGGCAGAGAGGGGAGGGGCCGTCTAGGCGGACCTGGGCTGGCCCTTGGTCCACACCTGCTCCCAGTACCGGCTGTGCCAGGCATGCAGGCGCCGCCAGACTCTGCCTTCTACAGTGTGTTCGGTGCAGTCTGGAAAATGCATTAAACATTGCGCGGAGCAGTTGACGCGTAATTAGTAAAGTACGGATTTTGGCTGGGAGCCTCTACTTAAAATAGCACCATGACTGTGGAGAGAGCAGGGGAGGAGGCTTGAGACAGAACCCGGACCGTTCTCTCAGGGCACAAGATCGCAGCTACTCTGCAAAGCTCGTTGAAACAGTGAAGGAGGAAAGGGATCCTCTTCTATTGTATTAATGGGTGGGGAAAACTGAGGCCCGGGGCGGCTGAATGTCGTGCCCAAGGGCACTCAGGTGTCGCAGGAGGGAACTAGGAACCTGAGCCTGGGCTCCGACCCTGGCAGGCGCCCTCAGGTAGTTAGAGAGCACCACTCCCAGGCCACAGGGCTGCTCCCTCGAGAGGGTGCACATTCCAGGAATGGTTTTAATTTGAGAGATGTTTTAATGGCATTTAGAGACAGACTGTTCCCTCGCCGATTCTCCAGAGAGGCTGGAGGGAGCTTCGCGTCTTCTTTGAAGGAGCAAAAAAAAAAGCCTTTTCTTCTGCAGGCAGGTTCAGTGTTCAGAGAGCCCTCTGCGCAGCCCCAGTCCGCTGGAGAGAGGGGAGAGCGATGGGGCTGCAGGAAGGTGAGGAGAGGGTGAGGAAGGCTTCTGTGGTTAATTCAAATGCCTGGCCTTGGGGGCATTCTCCATTGAAGCCCAGCCCTGCCGCTCCTGCCAGAGAACCCAAACTGGTTTTCTGAAGCAAAATGCAAATTTCAGCCCCACTAATCAACCCTGACAGGGTGGCATCATGTCCAGCCTGCCCTTCCTTAACAAAGGACCCAGACAGCACCCCCCACCCCCAGAGACCTGGAGCAACAGCTCAGCTCCGGGTGGAGGAGGCCGCAATGGAAGGTTCTGGAAACTCCAAAATCAAATCACCAAAATCAAATCCTGGTAACAAAGGGGAAACTGAGGCACATTATACTGGACAGAAAATCCTGCTATGACCCCTCCACCACCACCACTAGCAATAATTCCTTCCTTTCACTCCATGGCAATAATGAATGTGATTGTGTTTAAACAGTGGGAATGAGGGAGGTTGTGTGAAAATCTTTTATAGTACAAGGCCCACTGGGCCCTCCTTGAGAATAATTAATCTGTTAATTACATGGCATAGGAAATAGCCCTGGCTTCCAGGGCACAGTCTGTGTGGCATTTGTTTCTAAACCTCCAAAGCAAAAGCCTCCTCCCTGGTGCATAGTAGGTCCTCACCTAACGTTTGTGGCAAGATGCAGGAGGCCGAAGCCAAATCTGTGGTCTCAGCGCTGGTCTCTCCTCCAGCATGTTGGGTTAAATGAGATGGGAGCCACAGGACAGCAAGATGCTATCACATACCTGCTGCCCGGCTCCCCCTAGTTTTGTGCTCCCCCTTTTCCTTCCACGCCTGGGTCACTGCCAGCTCTACAGATCCAGCAGCCAGGGGAACATGAGGAGTTTCTGCCCCACCCCAGGTTCCCCATGCAGACACCTTGCTCTCAGATATCCAGAACTTGAACCCAGAACGTTACACTCCTTCCCAGAGGGAAATGAGTCAGAGTATTGAGCCAGAGGCCCAGCTGCCAGCCAGATTCCCAGTCCCAACCTTGTCTACTTGGGGGGAAGGGGCGAGGGTTGTGCTTGCGAAGGGAAGCAGAGAAGGAGCAGGGAAGCAATGTGATGTCCCTGGTAGCGGAGGGACGGATGGAGGGGGAGCTGGCGGAGCGGGTTAGGTTTCACAGGCATTCCACAGCGGGCCTCTCCGGCAGCTGAATCAGAGCTGAGGGAGCCGCAGAGACCAGAGGAGCCTTGCAGTCGAGTGTGGGCAAACCTGATAGCCCATCTGGAACCCATCCATGGCCAGGCTGCCTCCCCCATGCACTGAGCTCATTGGAGGAGCCGCAGGGGAGCAGGGCCAGGCACCTCCAGCAGCAGGCAGAGCAGATCCCCCAGGTGCCAGCCCACAGGTCCGCCTCCCAGCACTCCAGTCCCCTTCGCACCAGCTCCCAGCTTCAGTGCCTGCCCCTTCCTGTCTGAGAACCACAGAGAGCTAACACCACAGCTCCTAATAGCGCAGGAGGAAGGAGGAACAGCATGGGAATGCTGGCCGTGCCCAGCCACTGAGGGCACCTGGGAATGCCATCCCCACCCCATAGCAGCAAGAAGTCTGGGAGGCCATTGGGGTAGCAATAGGCCTTCAGACCTGTACAGAAGAGCCTAACAACCCCTGGCTGTCAGAGTTCTAGGTCTTCCATCTCTCCAAGGAAAATTAGGTGGTAGAAACAACAAAAACGTCATCACTAGAGCAGAGCAGACGATATCACCGTGACTGTGACACTGACATGTGGCAGTCATGGCTCGGAGAATTGCACCCAGCTCTGAAGGGTGCCTATGGGACAAGGACAGGGACAGTGACTTCCCATTCTCCTAGCACCACTCCTACTCTCTGGCTTGGAAGGAGTCATGCAGTTTTATTGTCACCCTTCTTATGTATTTTGCTAACCTTGGACTATCACCAGCCAGCATGAGGGTGAGCACCGAAGGGCTGTCCGTGTCCCTGGCCCAGGCAGCGAAGCACGGTGCTCTGTGACCAGAAAGGAGCATGCTCTCTGGGAATACCCACAGCTGGCTGAGGGCCAAGACAAGCTGCCATTTGTCAGAAAACCCCATGGGGTCGGAGGCAGCCAGGCCACCTGGAGGGAACCAGGCGCTTTTACCCACCCCAAATCTCTTTTAACAACAAACTCTGAGAACGGCCTGTTTCCCCAGCATAGCTTCCTGCATAGTGTTTGCCTAATCTGTCTGTCCAAAATCCCTCTCCAAACAGGAGGTTTCCTGCCCAGCACTGGCGATCAGAGAGCTAATTATCTGAGATTAGAGATGGAATGGGGGGCTCCCATTTAATTACAGGGGAAAATTAGCCCAAGTGATGTTGTCAAGGCCACTAGGATTAGAAGGAATGCACAGGTGTGGACCCCAGTCAGTGTGGGGGTAGAGCGGCCCTGAGCTCGGGCTGTGACCTGCTCGCAGCTTCCCCTGGTGTCTGGGTGGAGGGGCGATGGAAGCTGGAAGGAGCGTCCCTCTGGGGGAATGGGGAGGGGGCAGGAGAGAGAGACAGAGAGATAGATGGCAGAGACAGAGACAGTGGGGCACTGAGACTTGGGGATGGACGGGAGACAGATGAGGAAGGAAGGCTGAAAGAGCAGCAAGTGGGAGTTGCAAGAGCAGCATGAAATGAGAGACAGGTGTAGAGACCATTTCTCCCCGCACCGCCGGGGACTAGCGTCCCTCTTTCCCTTTTGAGGCAGGGAGGAGGAGAAAGGCAACAGAGGCCAGCACCTTGCTTCTTCTTCCCTCCCTCCTCTCTCTCCTCGCACCCAGTGCGCCTGGCACCCGGCACAGTGACCTGGCTCCTTCACCCACCATGCAGGTGAGCAACAGGTTTCGGCCTGACCAGGACAGGGTGGCGAGCCCGAGCTCGCTGGGCTGTCACAGTGACCTTGAGCGTCCTCTGCAGCCTGAGGATGGTTCTTATGCCAAAAAGCCCTTGCCTCCTCTGCAATGAGACTCTCTTGGCTCAGAGAAAGCACTCATTCATTAATTGAGTCATTCATTCTTTCATAAAAATAGATCCAGAGCATCTCTGGGTTTTTATTAGTGTGGCAGAGTTCAAGTCAGCCATTGGCTCTGAGTGTTGGTGGCATCTCCCACCTCCTCCTCCACCTCACCTAGAGACACCCATTGGCCACCTCCTACCTGCAGAGACAAAGATACAAGCTCCTGGTACAAAGACCTGATAGTACATCGAGGCAGCATACAACAAGGTACAGATTCACGCGGAACAAAGAGAAGATGTGAGCATAATTATTCATACACGTTCGTAGCCCACTTTTTCCCAAAGAAGGAATTAAGGTGACATAGGGTAAAAGATTTGGCAAACATCTGTAATGATGACCGGCCTGGAGCTAGAGTAGCGAATCCACAAAGGGGGTGGACGTAAACATGCTACCAAGGAGATTAACACAGGCACTGACACCAGACTCTGATTTGGCCTCACTGTCCCAGTAGTCACACCCTAAAGGAAGTGAAGCAAACTAGAAAATCTCTGCTCCAGAAGTGTCCCTATTTTTCAGGAGAGACAATGCCCAGGCATTGCATTCTGTAAGTGATTTGCGATCGTGTGAGACCTTACATGGAAACCAGGACAAGAGTTTAACATCAAAATCAGAGGCTTCTTTTATATGGCAATGTCTCATGTTACCTCCTGATAAAGCGCCAAGGCTGTGACACCCATGTGACAACTGGCATTCAGGGAGTTACTCTCGCGGAGTAGCAAACAGTCAGAACCAAGTGTGTAAGGCCATTAAGGAAAGGGAGGCTTGCTGGGTAAGCTTTTGTGGTCCAAGCTGTGGCTTTCCGGAGCTCTAAGTTGATTCAAGGATAGAATGCAATTTTTTTAAGCACCCCGTCGTGCTTGGCACTCTGCTAAAAGTTGAATAAAATGAACTATATGGATTCAACTTCTACCTCTGGGAATTTATAATTTATGTTGGCACTTAGGTAAGGGCTCACACAGCAGAAGAAGAGCATTAAAATGACAGACAGTAAGATGTTAACATTATATCCAAGACAAAGGTGAGTGTCTTTTAGAGAGGCAAATGGATTAACAATCAGACTGACTCAGGTTCCAAGCCGTCTGTGTGGCTGGTTGGCTGTGTGACCTGAGGCGAGGTGCCTCACTCTGCAGCCATGCAGAGTTCTTCATCTTCGAAATGGGCTTGGTGTAAGATGCCTGGCGCCACGTCCAGTACAGAATATGTGCTCAGTTAATGGTAAACACACTCCTGTACCGGGATGACTCAGTGAGGCTGGATTCCCAGGCTAGGAGTTGGCGCGGAGTAAGCCAGGAGGAACTAAGTTCTTTGATCCCCCTGGGAGTTTGGACACCCTTTGGCTCCTCTGAGAAATGCCTCCAAAGCCATCTGCTTCCCCAATGGCTGGGACTCTTCGGAGCCATGCTGGAAATTCCACTGTAGGTCCTCTCTTGGGAGTCCCAGAATTCTCTTTCCTTTTGGCCTGTTTACATCACAGCTTGCCTGGCAGTCCATGGATCTCCTGTCTCCCACCTGTTTCCCTTCCTATTAGGAAAGGCTTGGGCTTTGCTACCCTGGAAGGTCATTCACTGTTTAGGGTCAGCCTTCCAGCCCCAGCCCCATAAGCCACCCCAAGTCACCTCTTGTCCTTGGGAGTTCTGATGCCTGCTAGAATAAGAGACATCAACTCTCCCTTCCCCTGGAAGGATCCCTTGTCCAAACTGGTTGTCAGACAGCCCCAGGCAGCCAGTAGGTAACAGCAAAAGTGGGTAAGGATGGGAGCCTCATAGCCCACACCCTCTTACCTCGCCATAGCACCTGGACGGCTCTGCTCCAGCCCAGCGTCCCTTGGCTGGCCAGGGGCCACAAACACACTAGGCCATCCTCCAGATACACCCCTGTCCCATCCTTTCCCCTGCTTCTTTGCAGCTCACCGCCAAATTGTCAAAAGCTCTGAGAGGCAAAGTGCTGCTCCATGAACGATCCCATACCTGGAGAGATGCAGTGCTCTTTTAAAAGTAAAAAGTGGAAAGGGCTGAGGGCGTGGGAGGGATGGCGGGGATGCTTTAGTACTTCACACAAAAGCTGAGCTGCAGCTCCTTGCAGCTCGTTTTTGAGGAGCAGATTAGAAGTGGGCAGATTTGCCCCGAACTGCCTTCTCTGTGGGTGAAGGACGGAGCCTCCCTGAAGCTTTTCTCTCTCAAAAAGTAAAATGGGTCTCAGTCTGAACTCTGCCATGCTTGGACCAGGGGTCTCCAAGCTCTGTGTCCCCAGAATAGGTCCTGCAGAGACACTGGCCAAGCGCTTCCTGTGGGCTCTTCGTTGGCAGGGCTGCATTCACGAAGAGGCTGGGAGCTCTCAGGGAGGTCCAGCCTGGAGCATCTGCTGTCCCCTCCTTCTCCTCTTCCTCCCCCCCTTCTCCACCTCCTCTTCCTCCTCTTCCTCCTCCTCCACTTCTGCCTCCTCCTTCTCCTCCTCCTCTCCCCCCTCCAGCCTGCTCCCTTGGAAAAGGTACAGTGCAGGAGTGAGCAGTTGCCCCATGGCCCCCTGAATTCCCTCCCTGCCCAGTTGTCCTCCCCAGTCTGGTCCCGCCCAGGTCTACAGATCAAGCGTAAATCAAATCTTCCTCTCCATCCTGCTCCCTTCGCGGTTCCCCGAGTACTGGCTAATTCTTTATCTCACGTGTTCCTTCAGCAGCCTTGTCATGGTGGCAGAAATTTTCGTCCCAGTTTTGTGGATGAGGAAAATGAGAACTGGCTCCCTTGGTGGAGTGCCCTGTGGCCTCCGCCCCAGAGTTGAGTTGCAGGCGTGGCTGGACAGGTGGCGTGTACAGGAAGGGTGGACTGAAGAGTGGGGCTTGGACCATCGAGAAAGGAAATGAAAAAGCCTGTGAAGAGGCTGCCTGGGGCGAGACCCGTGCAATCTCTGGTTTGCATTTTCTCTGAGTGCGCTCCGGTTTGGGGGCATCTTATAAGCTTATTTTGTCTATGTTGTCCCTAGGATAGCTCTCTGTAGTCTCAGTCTCTCTTCTGCACTCACATCCTTTGCAGCTGCTCCTGGGGGTGGCGACATTGTGGTCTGGGAGCACACAGCTCTCAGGTAAGGGATGTCTCTTGGGTCAGAAGGATTGGGGGAGACCCAAGGAGAAGAACTGAGGCTACGCCTTGCTGGCTGCTCAGCTGATCAAATATTCTGCTAAAGTTAGGATAAAAGGGAATACAAAGTTATTACCCCCGAGGCCAAGGCCAGGCCCTGCTTCCTTCCCTTGCCTTCCTCAGTGAAATGCTGGCACCTGCTGCAGGGTACCCATCCACCAGCAATCTGGCTGCTGCTGGCACCATGCCTGGCAGCTGTGGGGCATCAGCAAAAGGAGGGGTGGGCATCAAGGAGAAGCAGGTGTCCAGCCAGAGAGAACAAGGTGACAGGAGTGGGGGAGGTCTCGGAGCGGCTGTCCATGGCAGATCAAGCAGATAGTGACAACCCATACTTGCCACCCCACACCACCCCACCTTGATTAGAATGATCTGGCCCCAGAAGAATAGCAGTGAATTAATTAGGGGTCTGTTGTCATGAAGCAGCTCATTATAAAAGCCCCTGTCCCGGGAGGGGGGATGGGGAAAGGTGTGAAGCTGACAGCATTCAAACAGAATCTTTTCACAGACCCAGACCCTCCCCCCAGCTATCTCTTCTGTCCTTGGGCTCTGCCAGGAAGTCACAGATTGGAGCACACAGGGTACCCTGGGCCGCTGCTGAGGACGGCAGAGGATAGAGCCTCTTCCCTCCTCTTCCTCCTCCTCCAACATTGTCGTGCAGACCCCAGATCTGAGCCCCTCTGCCTCACCTCAGCCTTGCTCCCCACCTGCCTTCCAGCCAGCAGGACTTCAGCTTTCAGGCCCTGGATTTCTTTTCAGAGCAGCACCTTGAGTGTTTGTAGCACTTTCTTCTTAAGAGCTCTTACCAGTGCACTGGGGAGCCAGGAAGATCATTTCAACAGAAACAAATGTGGATAGTAGTGTTTATGAGCCAGGTTCTGGAAGACGGGATGGGTGGAGCAGGATGGAACAAGATGCCCTCTTTTCTTACCCAGTTTTTACTTGAGATGGGAAAACGAGCCTAGAAAAGTGAAACTCTGACCCAGTTGAGGTCCTGGCTCTTCTGCCTGCCAGCTGTGTGGCCTTGGGGAAATCACCCCACCCCTTTAGGCCTCACGGAGTTCACCTATACCCTGAAGATAATAGCAGTGCCCCTCTAGCACAATGTCTAACAATAATGAGGGTTAAATAATGTACGCTGTGAGTCATAGTGCCCTCCTGCCCAGTCTCAGCAACAAGGACTCATGCGTTCCATCAGTACGTATTATGGATAGCCCACTGTATGCATGGAAGCCCACTATGTGCGTGGCGGTACAGTGCATAGTAAAGCACACCAGCTGTTTGTCTCGGTTGCCTTCTTGTTGCTGAAGCAAAATACCTGATAGCCAGAGTTAAAGGAGGAAAGATTTATTCTTGGCTCACAGCTTATAGAAGTTTCATTCCATAGTTGGCTCCAAGACAGGGCAGCATGGCAGAGAGGCATTGCCAAGGAGAAACAGTCCATGGCATGGTAGTCAGGAAGGAGGGAGCAGCAAGCCTCCCTTTCTCTTTTATTCTACTCAGGGTGTAAGCCTATTTGGTTGGAGCCACACACACCCAGGGTGGGGCTTGCCATTGTCCAGAACTATGCTAAACCAATCAGTGGACTGATTTAGTTATCACACACCCTTAATCTGTATTCACACACCCTAGATATGCCACCTTCAAAAAGCTGCACCTATGAACACATGAGGCTTTGGGGAGACATTAAGATACAAGCCATAACACTATTCAAAATAGTCTCTTTTCTAAATTCTTTTTTTTTTCCTGGGTACCGGGGGTCGACCTCAGGACTTCGCGTGCCAGCAGGCACCCGTGCCACTGAGTGATATCACTGGCCCTTTTTTCGTATGTGAGTTCTGGGTGTCGAACTCGGGCCCTCGCACTTGCCAGGCAGGCGCGTATGCCGCTGAGCCATCTCACCGGCCTAAATTCTTAATGTTAGGAAAGATAACTGTATATTCACACATAGCTTCACCAAGAGACATGCTAGATGCTATAGATTCCCATTCAAAGACAGTGTGCCAGGGGCCGGTGAGATGGCTCAGTGGCATAAGCGCCTGCCTTGCAAGCGCGAGGGCCCGAGTTCGACTCCCGGATCCCACATACGAAAAAGGGGCCGGTGATATCGCTCAGCGGCACGGGTGCCTGTTGGCGTGCGAGGTCCTGAGGTTGACCCCCCGGTACCCACAAAAAAAAAAAAAAAAAAAGACAGTGTGCCAGTTCATCTTGATTGTCAACTTGATCAAATTAAGAGGATCCTGGAGAGATGATTGGATTGTGAATGGGTTAACCTATTGATGAGTTCATAGCTGAATGGATTATTAGGTTCAGTCCAGCTGAACCTAGTTGGAGGGAATGTGTCGTGGGAGTGTGACTCTGGGGACTATATCTGGTCCCTAGCCCCTTCCTCTCAGGTTGTCTGTTCCCCAGATGCCATGAGTTGAGCAGCTTTTCCCCTTCTACCATGCTGCTTCTGCCTGGAACCAGCCGACCATGGACTGAAACTTCCACAACTGTGAGCCAAAATAAACCTCCCTCCCTTTAAATTCAGGTAGTTTGTCCCAGCACCAGGAAAGCATATTGGTACAGGTAGGATTAGTGCCAGCTTCATGGAAGAGATGGCACTTGGGCTAGACGTCAAAGCATGGTTAGGATCTAGGAGATAGAACAAATTGTCAAGAAAAGGCACGAAGACCAACAAGCCCAGGATAAAATTGGAAAACTGTGTAAAGACCGTGTTAGTTAAACCCTTAAGTGACAAACTGGGGGACGTGAACTTTTCTAAATTTTCAGTGAGGGCAATTAAGGGTGCTGCATATGTGCATGAATGCATACAACGATTTATTTTTTTTTTCAGTATTCCAAAATTAGTGGGTATGTTCATCATTTTAAAAAATTAGAAGACTGAGATAAGCAAGAGAAAGAAAATTACAAACACCTGAAATTTAAGGATTTTGCATACAGAAAAGGCAGGATCAACTAAGTGTTTTAAGAAGATTAATCTGGCAGTGTTTGGTAAAATAGATTAGAACAGGAATGTGCTGGAGGCAGGGAGATTTTTCAGGTTATTGCAGCAGCACAGATAAGAGGCAATAAAAACTCAGACCCAACCCACCAGCAATGAGAAGGGAGAGAGAGCAGCGTGGATGTGTCCCCGCCTCTCTCAGTTACCATGTGTTTTCTGCACCTTAGTGTATATCTGCCATGTGCATTTTAAAAAATGATTTCTCCTCTTAAAATCTCAGGATGTCTCCCGCCTCCAGACACAGGGCCAGGGTCAGAGAATGGTGCTGGGAGCCCTAGACCTCTCTTCCTGTCCCTATAGCTGAAAATACCATCTTCAGTGTTAATGAAAGCAAGAGATTACAGTTCCAGATTAGACAAGGCAGAGCAATCACAGGCCATTGAGAAGAATGAGTTAATTAAATAACCCTCTCAAACCCCCCACCCTTTCCTCCTTTTCCAAACTGCAGGTGGCCTTCTTTGTCACACTGGAGACAGCTATGTGATCTATTCTGTTCCCCAATATTTATCCCAGAGTCCCCTGGCACTGTTTAGATGTAGTTTTTACTCTGGAAGGAGGCATTGCCCTCCTCTTTGACTTCCTCATTGCCTTCCTCTTTGGGGAAAACCAAGGCCCCAGAGAGGGGCAGAATGAAAGAAAAAGTGCAGCAGCCTCTGGGACCAGGCCTACCCAGCTTTGAGTTCTACATTGCCACTTAAACCAGCTGTGTGATCTGGCTCTAAACACCTGACAGTTCTTATTCTACAAAACAGGGAGGTCTGCCTCATAGAGCTTTGGAAATTATTCCTGTGTGCAACCCCACCCCTTTGCACATTGGTTGACATAGGATAGATAATCAATAAATACGTTTAAATAATAAAAAGAGAAAGCTTCTCAAAACCATGTATCCCTAGTCCTAGGGAGCACTGGTTTCTTTTTCTCTCCCCACCCCCTGCCTGGGGACTGGGATGGGGCATTTCCCAAGAGTTGACCTATCGGTCAACAGTACTACTCCCGTGACTTCTAGCCCCTCTTCAAAGCATGCACTTCCCTTCAGATGGACCTAACAAGGGTGGCTCTGGGCAAAACACATAAGCACTTCCATTCTATCCTGCACGAAAGCTGTGAGCAGCACCTTAAATGGAGATTCAGAGGGGCCCACATTGCGGGAGCGCTGGGAAACAAAGATTTCAGTTTGGCAGAAGTTCCTCATTATTCTTTATTAATTCCTCCTACCACCTCACTACGCTTCCCCCACCCCAAATTCTGTGCACTCCATGTGAATTATTGCTTGGCCTCTGCGTGATTTGATTTCATCCGAGGCTGCTTAATGCTCAGGCTGTTCCTCGCTGTGTTTATCTTATTGCTTCCCAGAACAATCAAGTGCTTCCTCTGTCCCTGGCTGCTGCTTTTTTTCCTGGAGCCCCCAGCCTGCCCAAACCTAGAGCCAGAGCGGTTGGTTTAAAGGTGGGGCAGGTTCCTGAATTACCCAGCGGGGTTTACCTGTCAATATCCTTGTCCCTGCCTGGGCCTTGCATTGCAAAGCCCTCTGCACAGAGGTGGAATCAAGAGCCCTGGATTCTTTTTTTTTTCTTTCTCTAGGTCTTGCTATCGGTCTTCCCTGAGTGGTGGAGGGAAAAGCCCTATGGGTAGAGATCTGGCGCCTGTGTGAAGTGCAGTCTGTCACTAACCATACATAGGAAGGTACAAAGCAGGGACCACTCCTCTCTGTTCTAGGAGTGGCAGAGATAGGTGCTTTGGCCATCCTCCTCTGGCTAATGAAGAGCGGGAAGCCACAGTTTAGAAAAAGAAAACCGTCGTAGCACTCTGGGAGGCGGAGGTAGGAGGATTATAAGTTCAAGTCCAGCCTAGGCAACTTAGCGATTTAAGAAGACCCTATCTCAAATTTAAAAAAAAAAAAAAAAAAAAAAAAAAATTTTTTAAGGGCTGGGGATGTAGCTCAGTGTGAAGTTCCTAGGTTCAATCCTCAGTACTGTGAAAGGAAGGAAGGAGGGAGGGAGGGAGGGAAAATAAAATCTGGATGCCTCTAGCCCTGTGCAACCTTCTGCTAGCACTGCTGCCACCCCCGGCTGAATATAAGGCAGATTCTTAACATGCACAGAAATAGAAATAATTGTACCAGGAAATGTCAATCTCTAGTGTCGAAGTCCCAGTGATTGACCGACAACTCGCTGGGGACTAGTTTTGGAAGCATCTGCATGTGTGTGGATGGTGTGTGTGGATAGTGTGTGTGTGTGTGTGTGTGTGTGTGTGTGTGTGTGTGTATTCTTAAAGCTATCACATCTCAGCAACCTTCCTCCTCTTTGTGGATGTGGGCAGAAGGGACCTTTGGCCCTGTCTTCCCCTCTTGCTCTCCTCTCCTGGCTCAGAGCAGTCCACAGGCCACATCTTCCAGGCTCTGGAGTCTCCCTCCAATTATCCAAGCATTTAGGGCCAGGCTCCTCACTGGCCTCCACAGAGCCCCAGCCTGCTGAGCTGTGACTCTGTGAGCTTAGTTAAGTTTCCTCCTCACCGCTGAGAGAGCGGGGCGTAGCAAGTTGCTGCTGCTGTGTGTGTGTCTGTGTGTGGGGCGCTGTGTGTGTGTGTGTGTGTGCTGTGTGTGTGTGTGTGTGTGTGTGTGTGTGTGCGCGCGCGCGCATGCGCACATGCAGGAGCAGGAGGAAGAATTTCAGCATCTGAATTTACCAAAGCCTTCAATCTATAAATAATCCAGGTCACGAAGGTGTACAAAAATAAACTTCAGCATGAATCGCCTCTCGCAGCACTAAACACACAGGTGCTCACTCATTAATGCGCTCACAGTTCAGTGTGAGCAACACAGGGCCCTCTCCACCTTTGCCCTCCTTAAAGATCTGAACACGCACATGTCCACACAGCACACAGCTCACCAAGAGATCACACATCCCACTCACAGCACATGCACACACATCGTGCACACATTCATACATCGCAACAGAGAGAACCGGGCGATAAAGGAGGGCTCTTCCAAAGAGAATCTCAGGACAGAAGATGCCGACACTGATAAAATCATGGCTTAACCCTCCTCAACCACTCTGGGTCAAAAGTCATATCCCCTCCCACGTGGTCCGGTCCAAGAGACCAAGTTCCTAAGAAATCTGGGCTCAGGCATAACAATACCATGTTTATATTTGGACTAAATTTTATACCAAGAACTCTGTTTCCACCCTTGTTTCTCTGCTTAGGCCTTACCTTCTCCAGGAAGCCTCCCGTGGGGCCTCTTCCAGTGGCCAGAAGAGGCACTGACCACCCCCCGTGCTCTCCCCTAGAGTCCCCACGCAAACCTCTCCTCACAGACCAGCCAGTATGTCTGTGAAGACCAGTTGGATGGTCCATTTCCCCATCCGTGGGCGCCTTGAAGGGATCCCATGTTGTTTATCACCCTCGGCTCGTGGGGCAGGCCTTGCTCACATAATACATAAATATTGGGCAGCCCTGAATTCATGGCTGATGATTTATTTCATTTTCACAATATCCTTTTTCAACTAGGAGGAACAGGAGTTACCACACTATTTGGTAGCTACAGAAATGATTATATAGACAGGCGAAGTGACTTGCTTGCAGCCACACCACCAGCTCATAAGAAAGTTTAGGGTTGGGATCTAGTGCCTCCCTGTGCACTGTGGCACCTGTCAAACCAACCTCTTTTCTACTGAGGGGCGTGAGAAGAAGACCCCCAACTGCACTGCTGTTCAGCAGTGCTCCCAAAAAATTACAACTACAACCACTATTACTGCTATGAATAAAGTCATATTAGAGTGCTGAATCTCAGGTAAGGGCCCCATAATTTAGAGCTAGCTAGAGAAGAAATTGATGCAAAGGAAAAAGAGTTTGCCGGACCTACAGGTAAGCGAGTTAATCGGATACGCTGATTTGAATTGGATGTTCGAGTAAAGATGTTGTCATTAATTTTCTTACCGACACAGCCATGATTTAGATAAAAGATACTAAGAGGGCTACTATTCCATTCTCATTTCCAAGGCGCCCCTCCCACCTGGATATCTGGACAGTAATCCCCCCTAGGCTTTACCTCACGTGCCTCTGCCCCAAAGCCAGCCCTGTTCAACTGAGTTTAGCCTCCAAGTTAAGCCTCCAAATTAGGTTGAACTTATTTTTGCCCCTCAAAACCAGGTGATTGTCCCTCTTGGTAGAGGTCTGAAAGAATAGTAGATAGGGAGGGAATTTGGCCTTCTGAGTTCTGCTCAGCTTCAAAGAATAGTGACACTCGCCCTTGTAGAAGATCACACAGTGGCAGAGCTTTTGGGCTCTGTGTGCAAATCTCAGTTCTGCCACTCTTCAGTAGTGTGATCTTCGGAAAATCACCTAACTCTCTTGACCTCAGATTTATCTATAAAATGGGAACAATAATAGATTTCTGTCAGGGGTACTTATAAGAGTTAAATGGGTTGCATTTTGTAAGCTGATCTCAATAGTGCTGAGAACATTGCAAATGCTATATATGGTTGCTATTAACAAATTAATTAGGTAAACGGGGCCCTTTGGAAATGCACCAAGTCTTTCTAACTGCCTTCAGGCAGGTCTGCACGGAGCTGTGAAGCTACCCATCATCTGAGCCTGTCCAAGCTAAATGGCCTGGTAGCTTCTACATGTCCCCAAGGTCAGGCCCTCCCAGGACAGGACACCAGCTAGAAAACCACTCTAGGTGACTCATTCCACCTGCCCCTGTCACTTCCTTCTTCTGTTCTGTCCCCACATCCTTCCACTGCCTGGGTAGACACTGAGACTTGGTCTGCTAATGCCATGCTCTTGCAATGGATTTGTGGTTTAATTCAATTTATTGTTGTGTGTGCTTGTGCTCATTGAAACCTGGCCACGGGGATGCACGTGTAAACACCGAGGACAGGTGACACTCTGGGTGTCGCCGCAGAATAGACCCGATGGATTGGCTTTCAAATGCCCACTTCTGTTTCGGGACCCCCTGACAGCCCCTCGCCGTTAGGCATTCTGTATTTGCGAAGAGTAGAGAACAACTTCGCTGCTCACAGCTTCCTCGGTCAGTGGGAGCTGTGCGTTGGCCACCTGCCTTCCTCTGGACCAAACAGGCTGGAGCCAGATTGAGCCCCTGTTCCACCCTTGACCTGGTGGGGTGAAAGAGTTTTGATTGTGAGTTTCAAAGCCCTGGGGCTCCAGCCGTGATAAATCTGTGGTTCTCCTGTAACGGGATAGCTTATCTGAAGTTCGGTACCAACAGTATCTTCTGTTCTGGTTTAGTTTTAGCTCTGCCTTTGAGAGTTACAGATCGGATTCTGGCTTCTACTGGTTTATTAAAAGATTGGGGTTGCAGACAAGGAATTTTTTAATGCTTCTGATTAGGTCTCTAATCCAGTAAAAAGCTAATGGCTGGGACTGGTCCTAACTGAATGCAGCAGTGTGTGCTGATAAGTTGCCTTTGGTTCAGTTCCAGCTTTAACCTGGCCACCACCTGGTCCCAGGGACTGCAGAGAGGGCCAGGTCTGTTGCTTTCCTTCTTCCTCTGACTTCATGTCCAGATTTCGCTGGAGATCCAGGCCAGTGCCCAGGCTCATAGAAAGGTTGACCAGCTGCTTGAGGCAGGAAGTCCTGGCCAGGCTTGTAAGGGGGCTGCTTCTGCAGCTCCTGAGCCTGCACTTTGGGAAGACCTCAGTCTCCCTGCAAAGGACCACCTGTCCTGGGAGGTTGGGAGAGGCACTGAGACATTTCCCTGCATGGGCCAGCACCTTCAGACTTGGCCAAGGGCAGACCGAGAACTCTCAAGGCTGTGGAAGAGAAAACTGAGGCCAAGCCAGCCAGGAGCCATGACCATCACATCACCCCACTACATCCCAGATAGAGACCCTGTTCTGCTGAATCTCATAGTCATAATTCCTCTGGAGTAGATGCTAGAGGCCACACCCCATGGCATCCAGGTCTGACTCCTAGAGGCTCCTTTCACCTGAGAATGAAACAAATGGTTCCCTGACCAGGCTCCCAGAAGGAGGGGCTTTAGTGATGGTTGTCAAGGCAACAGCTTGGAGTGTGGAAAGCCCACTACTGAGGTAGGAAAAAGGGCAAGTGTGGAGTTTAGAGGAAAGAGTGGAGGTGTTGGGGTAGGAGTGGCTGAGAGAAGGCTAGGTTTGGTTCCACTGACATTGCCTCCTCAACTTCAAGCCCAGAACCCCCAGCTAAGAGGTGAGGAGGAGAACGTGGTATGGTCCACCCTAGGCCTGCCCTACTGCTCCTACCCCTGAGCCTCAGGCAGGAATCTGCTGTTTCCGACACTGGGAACTCCAGACCAAGAGCTGCCAAGCCCACAATGGGTCACCATCTGCTTCCCACTCTCCCTAGTCCAGCCCAACCCCGTGGGTGCAGACCACACCCTGACTCCTTCCCTCAGGTCTGCCAGTTCTCAGGAGGGTAGAGAAATAGGAATGGAAGCCCTGACCCCACTCCCCCAACCCTGCAATAAATATTGCTGGTGACCCTCTTGACTCAGCCCATAAGAACTGAAGGTGCCTCCATTCATCCCACCTTCCATGTTGGCCCATGTGATGAATAAGTCATGGTCCATTGCCCTCAGGAGTGCTCTGTTTGATGGGGAGAAATGGGCAGAAGGAGGAGATGGTTAGTACAAGAGCAGTGCAGTGGGTATAACGAAGGAGGCTTATTCTTCACATCTTCGCAAGAAAATGTCTTTTGCCTTCACTTTGATTTAGCACTAAAAGGTCCCGGATACGCTATCCGTCAGTTCACAGTACATGTCCTTTCCACAGTGTCTCCGGCGTTCCTTTTTATCTGTCATGCACTGGGTTTCCAGCCCCATGCACATCCACAGAGGGTTATAGGAGAAATGAAAAACACATTAGGTGCATCTGAAGTGATTAGAGAACAACTCAAGTAGGTGCCAATATCCATTAGCGAATACGCATACAATGAGCAAATCAATTGATTGTAATCCTGGGACAAAATGGTGGGGGGGAAAAATGGCATCACCATAGGAGCAATTAATTAGCCATTAGAAGGGTTGAGAAGGCTTCCTGGAGGAGGTGGGGCTTGAGCTAGAGGGTGTGTACCTGGGCAGAGGACAAAGAAAACCAGCTAGGGCAGGGAACATCGACCAAAGTTCAGCCACTAGGCTGGGAAAAGAAGCTGGGGATGGAGAACATTCGAACCAAGGGCTTCTTGCCCCCAACTGTTTGCATGACCTTAGGACCTCTCCCCTTGGAGTTTCAGCATTGTATATGCAGAGGTCAACCTAATGCTTCTCAGGCCCCTGCACCAGCAACATTGGAAGCCCCTGGGAGTTTGATAGAAATGCACATATGCAGGCTTACCCCACCCCCACTGCAAATTCTGGGGGTGGGCCCAGCCTTGGATATAACAAGGCCTTTGACCCCAAGGGCATACTGGTTTGAGAACGCCTGATTATATTGCTGCTTCTCAACCCTGGCTGCTCATTTAATTCACCTGGGGAGCTTTTAAAACTCAGTGATGGTGTGTAGACTCCACCCACAGAGATTCTCATGAATGAATCTGGCCCTGGCATTTGTACTTTTTAAAACTTCCCATATGATTCAACTGTGCAACCAGGGCTGAGAAGTACAAGTCTTTCTTATTGTCCTGCAGTGGGCTTGGGGAGACTGAGCTGGGATTCCTGGATCACCACTGCTCACTGGGTGGATTTGCAGGCAGTTAGAGCCTTTGTCTGGAGGAAGAAAGACTGCTTGAGGTCAAAAAATCTTGACTCAGTGACCAGCTTTTTGATGGTTTGCATAATTATCCACTATTCCCTGGTATCCGCCTGGGGCAAGGATACTGTAGAGTTGTTGACCCTTCTGCTGCAAGCCCAAATAAGTGTGCATACGTGCACACTCACTTGCATATACATGCATCACATGGCACTGTAAATATAAATAAATGCACACAAGAATTACCACATAGGGATGGTCAAAATCATTCCTAAGGGCATAGGAGCACACACAAATAAACCACCGTCCGTAATCCCAAATCCAGCACACTCAGACTGCTGGGAAAGAATTCCTGTTGATGGAAACTGGGATGTTTGGAATAAGTGGCTCTTCTTTCTACAGAGCAGCAACTGGAGGGAGTAGCAGTTGTGTCCAGTAAGCCACCTCCTCTAGGTGGAAGCAGGGAGACTGTGGGGAAAGCTGATGTAGATACTGAGGACACCTTTGTTTCTCTTGCAGATTCGAGCTGATGGTCCCCCCCATGGTGGGGTCCAGTACGAGATGGTCTCTGTGCTCAAAGATGGGAGCCCCATCCTCCGGGACATGGCCTTCTCCATTGATCAGCGCTACCTGTACGTCATGTCTGAAAGGCAGGTAAGTGCTCACACCCATCCCTCCTTTCCAGACTCCAGGACACCTCTGGTAATCCGTCACCTTGTTCAGAAGCTTTTCCATCTCACAAGAGAGACATCTGGGCTTGCTTCCCAGGGGACCTGAGAGAGGTTGAGTCCCTGCAGGCTTTTGCAGGGAGCCAGAGCGAAGCTGCCAGGGGCCAGCCACTTCCCAGAGCTTCTCCCTCATCCACAGCCCCTGTCTCAGCGAGTGATGAACAGCCCACAAGAACCGGCCAGACTGCATGAAGCAGCTTGGTGTGATTAGGAGGTAGATTTACTGCTATGGGGCCCACAGGGTCTGCTGCTCAAGGGTGCCAAAGAGGTGTAAATAATCCAGGCCTCCTGGCTGGGCTGGCTCCTGGGAGAGACAGACCCAAGATAGGGCCCCAGAAGGAGATAAAATCTTTGCCTGAGTCTTAGCCCAGTGCAGGGTATAAGGTGGTCAGCTCTGGTAGGCTGAAACTATGCTTGCAGAGATGCGAAGCCCTGCAAAACCCACTTGTATCCTCTGCTGGGTGACATCTGACCAAGTCTGCCATGCTCTTGGATGGAGGGAGGGGGTGTTATTCCCCCAGACTGCATTTGCTCCGACTGTGTGTGAGCAGAGAAGGCCAGTGCAGAGGGAGCCATGGTGCAGGGAAATAAGACAGGGTTCTCCAGATCACTGGGGGTCTGGAAAACTAAGCAAAGACCTTAGCAAAAGCTAGTCCATTCCACTCACTAGGTCAGTGGGTTAACACTCGCTCAGCAGCCATCTTGGTCTTGTTTTCCTGAACAGGGTGAGTCAGATAAAGGCACAGAAGGAGAAATAGGATTGTGAGCCTGCCTCATCAGCTGAGGACAGTGGCTGGGGCTGGAAGGACCAGTGGCTGCCATCTTAGATGTCATTCTGATTATTCTGCAAGGATCTCCTTGTCCCTGATCAGCTTCACCTTTCCCAGAGTTCTCTTTACTCCTTTCTTTTCAAATGCAAGGAGTCTGAATCCAGGGATGAGCGATGAACGGGAGTAAGGAAGAGTCGGATGGGTACATGACAGCATTAAGGGAAGCAGTGATGCAGTTCTAACTTGAAAATTACTTCTTGAGAATAGATGACACAAATCATATGCTAATTGCATGCAAATTACATCCAGATCCTCTTGAACCCGCCTGTCGTTTTCACCTTCTTTTGTGTGGCCCCTGCAGTTGAGGCATAATCAAGTCCAGATGGGAATTTTGTAGAGCTGGAGGAGCCTTTGCCTACCTTAGAGTGGGTAAGACAGTTTTGAAAATAAACATTGGCATGTGGTCCTGATAAAAGTCCCAGTAAAATAGGCCTAAAAGACACCATTACAGGGCACACATTTTTTGGGAACAAAGTACTGGGCAAACATCAAAATGAATGGGACTTGATCCACTAGTCTTGTTTGGATTATAATCTAAAGAGGTAAGAGACATTGTATTAGTCATTTTCCCATGTCGGGACACAATATCCAACACAAGCAGTTTAGAGAAAAAGAGGTTTACTTCGGCTCAGGGTTTCAGAGGCTTCAGTCCATGGTCAGCGGGCTTCAAGGCAGAACATCATGGTAGAAGGGCCTGGCAGAGGAAACTGTTTAGACCATGGTGGCCAGGAAACAGGGAGAAAAGTGAGGAACTGGGGGTAAGAATACACCCTTCCAGGTCACATGCCTCTTCCAACCGGGTCCCACCTCCTAATAGTACACTCACCTATGAACTTTTCAGTGGATTGATTAATCCGTGATGGATTGATTAATCCACTGATGAGTACAGCAACCCCATGATCTGATCAATTTCCAAAAATCCCACCTCTGAACACATGAAACTTTTGAGGTACATTTTAGATCTAAACCATGACAGACTTGTACCCCAACATCTATAACATCAAATTAAATTCTACAAGCACTCCGCTTTTTCTCCTTATTCTGCTTTGTCAGACAGAAGGTTACTTTTTAGATAAAAATGGTAGATGATCACTGTACAAATTCAAGCACTACAAGCAGAAAACAGCCACAAGTCACTAAATCCCATTATCCAAAATGTAGCATCAGATCATCACTGCCCGAAATATAACATTGTGTTAGCATTTGGTGAACACTTCTGCAGGAATATTTACAGATAGAAGGATGAACAGATATATGATACCCTTTTATAAGCAGGTAAAAGGGTGGTCAGAAGGGTTGAATAGACCCACATTCTGTGTGATATTTTCAAGAGACTCCCGGTATGGCTGAGGACCGGGGAACTAGCTCAGAGTAAGAGTACACTCTTGGGTTCCACAAGCCCAGTGAAGTGAAAAAGCAAATAGAAGTCATCAGTGAGCCTGGGGGGACTGAAAAGATGCCAAGGCATAAATTTGGGCTTTTTAAAAATGCATTCAAAATGTGGTCAAAAAAGGAGGAGCTGGGTTGTGGCTGGAGAACAATGAGTAGACTTCAGGGTATACAATGACTTCCTGAGTCCTCATCTGATATCGCCTCTGGGAGCATCGGCTTCCACCACACCAAGGGTCCATGTAGTTTATTTATAAATATGCTCTTCTTCATCCTCATCTCCTGCTTCTGGTGACCTATGTCATGGCACAACCTGCCCCAAAGAGAACACATAAATAGTAGCCAGTCGTGATGACAGATACAAGAAGAGTTTACGTTCAGTGCCACGGGCTGTCTCTGGTTAAGTGAGATATTAGTAGGGGAGTTCCTATAGTAGGTGGAGCTGTAATCAGGAGGCCAAGTCCAAGGCAGATGTGTGGTAGAGCTCTGAAGCTGGTCACCGACAGATATATAATATATAAAAATAGGAGGCCTGGTGACTTTATCAGGGGCTGAGGTCAGGGGTGACGGCCAAGAGCAGCTCAGGAGGCCATCTGTCTGAGGCCAGCTGAGCAGAGTACTCACAGAGAACCCCAGCCTCTTATACGAGGCAAGTAATGGGTGACAGAACAGTCAGTAAAAATGCAGTCAGATGACCTAGGTTCTGGTCCAGATTTTGTGATAACCGGTAGTAGAACTCTCACAGCTTCAGTGTCTTCCTTTATTATTCAGAGGCATTATGTCAGATCACAGGATTATTCTTAAAATCCAAACATCTGGTTCAGGTCCCATCTCACTATTCTGTAGCTCAGAGGCCATGGACAAGTCACTTAACCTTAGTGTATCTCATACTAGGTCAGTGTGAGACTCCACTGGGACAAGAAATGGGGAAGCTCTTTCTAGTCTGCCTCACATTCCACACAAGTACTTGTCATTAATATTCTACAGAGCCTCTCCCAGCTTTTGAACTTCATGATTCCATTACTTAGGTATGTGGCGATGAGGAGGATGATTAGGGAGAAGTAAGTGGTAAGAGGTGAGTGGCTCAGCCTGAGCCTGCAGGCTTGTGTTCTCTTCCGGGGCCACCTCTAACTCCCTGGGGGACCTGGGCCCTTAACTTCTCAAGGACTTCAGTTCCTCACCTTTAAAAATACAGATGACATACTGGTTTTTTGTTTTTCTCTTAAGTTTAAATCATTGCATAAAAATTGTTGTTTTCCCACCAAGAAAAAGATAGAGATGACAAATCTAACTCTGACATCTCTTTTAGATCTTAAAGATCACGGGATTCAGACTCTTCTCTCCCTGCAGAAGACAACATGCAAAACACCATAGATAGGTTTGAGGTTAGACCAAAAGAACTTCTGAAGGAGAGAGTTATGAGGCCATGAGTGTCCCCATGACCTTCTTTGCTGAATAATGACCACTCTGGAGACTGTAGGATGGCTGGTTTGGTTACGGATACATATATTCCTGTGTTGAGCCAATGTCTTAGTCCATTTTCCATCACTATAACAGAATATCTGAGGCTGGGTGACTTATAATAAAGTTAAGAAATTTCTTTAGCTATGATTTTGGAGGCTGAAAGTCCAAACAGAATGGCCCACTACATCATTTTCTTCCAAGGTCAGTGCCCTCTATGATCTGATCATGTCCCATTGGGCCCCTGCTATTAAAGGTTCCACACTACCTTCCAACACAAGAACCCACGGAGGATACACTCACACCATGCCAAGCCACAGAGGCAGCAATTTAAGACTGAAGATCCCTAAAACTCCTACAACCTTGTAAGGCATCATGGGAATGGGCTTCCCATAATTTCAATTGATAACAAATCCTGAGCAACCTAAGTTCCTCCCTTCCTTTTCCCCTGTCCCCAACACTTATCTGTCTGTTACCTTTCCCCTTCCCTAAAACATGGCACCTGTTATACCCTTGGGACCACTGAAGGGAGTAGAACCAAGTCCTCATCTCCCATTCTGCCTAGGAAGTTTTCATCTCCCTTCAAAGCTAGAACAATCTAATAGGCTCTCTCCCTCTCTCTCCTCTCTTCCTCTCTCTCTCCCGCTCTTTCCCTCTCTCTCCTCTCTTACTCTCTCTGTCTCTCTCTGTCTCTGCCTCTCTGTCTCTGTCTCTTTGTCTCTGTCTCTCTCTCTCTCTGTCTCTTTGTCTCTGTCTCTGTCTGTCTGTCTGTCTCTCTCTCTCTCTCAATTAACTAAATATAATTAAGAAATAGGACTAGTAAAACTGTTGGGTCGTTAGTGCCACTGCCTAACAAGTCAATGTTAATGTACTGCTAATGGATCTATGGCCGACCAGTCCCAGAGGGAATCTGAGAGCAGATTTCCCAGTCCTGCTGCATATTGCCCAGGTGTTCCTGAGAGGATGCCTGGCTCATCCCTAGAAAGCTCACCCCCATCCATCAGCCGAGTCAACAGATGTTCCAAGCATGAATACAAGTTGCTCCCGTATGCTCAGCATCTAATGGAAGTCAGACGGCGAGTGTAGGAAAAATCAGGCGGAGAGCCAAGTGAAAACTCGAGCAACAAGATGAAAAGAAACAGGATAGCCAGGGTTCCCGCCCAGCTCATCAGGCTGGCCACCCCTAGAAAGGGAATACAACTCTGTACTCTGGGTAGATGGGAAGAGTATGGGGATGGAAGCAATTATTCTATTTTATACTTTAATTAGTTTGAATTAGCAGAGGGAATAGAGGCATAAAATGATCCAGCGAAGGGTGAAATGGAATAAGGGAGTCACAGTGGAGAATTGCTCCGTGCAGGCTGGAAAGAGCCATGGGAACAGCAGAAAGGCTGGCGATGGGTGGGCGTGTTGGGAGTGGGTGGGGGACGTGGGATTCTGCTGTCTATTTCGTCTATTTCGAGGACTGGAGAAGCAGAGTAGCAGCCTGGTGGTTAAGAACTGGTGAGTGCAAGTGAGACGCACGTCCCCTGCGTAGCCAATCACAGGGTATATGACTTGGAGAAAGTTACTTAACCGCTCCAAACCTGCTTCATCTTGTATAATGGGCCTAAGAATGTAACTGTTGTAAAGACTGACAGTCAACATGAGCTCCCGTGCCATGTCTGACACGTGGTCAGTGCTTTCAGTAAGTGCTAGTGATTAGTAGTAGTAGTAGTAGTATTAAAACCTCCCAAGGAACTCAGAAAGAGCTAGAATCATACCCACCATAAGCATTGCCATTTTCCAGCAATGGCCTCCAACCTTCCATTCCTGCCGCTCCCTCCCAAGGGACTCAGAAGACGCTGGCCTGGCCAAATGGCAGCACTGGGCTGAGTCTCTCATCATCTGATATTTATTTTAAAAATCCAGGAATGTGCCCAGCAGACTAAACAGTCCTGCTCCCCTCAATACACAGAGAGGCAGCCCCAGGCCCAGCTGGGAGGCTGGAAAGCAGGCATCTGTGGGGACAAGGAGAGTGCCGAGCCTGCATCCCCCAAACTCTCTGGGCCTGAGCAGCTGCATGTGTGGACACCTGGCCAGCAGGAGATTCACCAGGGGCTTTCCATTTCTAGCATCTAAAATGAAATGCCAGAAACAGGGCTACCTTCTCCAGGTAGTGACCCCTGAGACCTCCTTTGAATGCCCTCCTGTGGGCCAGTAGTTGGCACACTATTCTGTTTGTCTGTTGCTAGACAACAAACCACTTCAAAATTATGAACATAACACAACTATTTTGTCATGCTCACAAACTGCCTGAGTCGAGAATTCAGACAGGTACACGAAGGTGGCTTGTCTCTGTTCCACAGTGTCTGCAGCCTCTTCTGCCATGATGTGAATGGCTGGGAATGACGAGGGGCTGGAATGATCTGGAAACTTTTCCATATCTGGCACCTGGGAATGGAAGCTGGGACCAGCTAGGACTGTTGGCCAGAGTACTTTATAGAAGGCCTCTCCTAAATGTCTTAGATTTCCTCACAGAGGGGCTGCCTCAAGAGAGTCAGGACGCTTGAACATGGCTGCTCACGGCAGACATGGCGGCTCAGGGCTCCAAGAGTGCGCAGACAAGTTAGACACACTATTGCCTTTTAATGCTTGCACTTTGAAAGTCCGAGGGTGGTCTCTTCTACTTGCCTCTTTATCACCCTGCTGCCCATCACTCTTGTGATCTATGACCATACTGTAAGAATCAAGGCTGGGAAAAAAGAAAATGCATGTCTCCCTGTCTGCCAGGGTCATGAAATTCTGGCACATCGGAGCTATGAGGACTTCAGAGATGGTTCTGGCTCTCAATGAGAAATCCGAGGACCAAAGTGTGTACCCCAAGTAGCTGCCCCTTTTCTGCCTCGTGGACACTCGGCAGTGAGCTCGACTCAGAGGAATTGCTTTGATTTCCCTAAACACAGGGGGATATATCGATGGCTTTACAGCATGCAGCTGATTTGCAAAAGGTTGTGTGAGTCCCGAGTGTGATCCATTAAATGTCCATAGGCCCAGAAAGCGCTTCTGAGAAAGCCTTGTGGGAACCTACCAGGAGTGGCGGCACCCTGCCAAGAAACAGGCCCATCCATGGGCACTGATTTTAATGGCTCGCCCAGAGGTCTTCTTTGAGTGGTGTCATCCCAGGCCACTCAGGAGGGGTCCTCCTCTGTCACTTGCCTTCCACGTGCAGAACATGAGTTCCTCAAGGGAAGGCAGGAAGCTGACATTTTTACCACCCTGCCTTAAGTAGTGAAGAGAGGTGGGGCAAGGAGAACTTTGACCTGGAGTTATGAGAAACAAAAATTATTTTGAAAGATTGAGAAGACAGGGCCGGTGAGATGGCTCAGCGGCTTAAGCGCCTGCGCGGCAAGCGCGAGGGCCCGAGTTCGACTCCCGGAACCCACATACGAAAAAAAAGGGGCCGGTGATATCGCTCAGCGGCACGGGCGCCTGCTGGCGTGCGAGGTCCTGAGGTCGACCCCCCGGTACCCACAAAAAAAAAAAAAAAAAAAAAAAAAAAAAAGATTGAGAAGACACCCTTCCCCAATAGCCTTCAGCGCAGGAAAAAGCTTGCAGCAATTCCCTACATCGGGTAAAGTTCCTATGTGGTGCTCAGGGAGGAATGGAAGGTCAGGTTAGCCTGTCACAGTGCCAAGCCAGCTTCACCAGAGAGCCACTTTTATTTTCCCTGGTTTGGAAGAGGCCATGTCAACTGCGAACCTAAATCTAGGGCCAAAAATAAGAACTCCTCTCAAAGGAAGTATTGTCATGTCTGGTGTAGAAAGTCTGCTAACTCTAGCCAAAGCTACTGAACTGCCAACCTCCTAAGCCACCTGAAGACCTTGGGGAAGGGAAGAAAAAAATATGGGAAGCCGCACTTCCAGATGTCCCCTGCTCACGTGTCTTGACATTTCAAACTGTTATTTCGATTGTGCCTATTTGTTTAGTCCGGGCGATACAGCTTCCCAGGGCACGGGCAGAACAGGCCAAGGTGTATTTTTACAAGGCCGACAGGGACTCAGTAACGGGAGGATCTGCTCCTGCTGGGGCTGGGAGGTCTTGGCTGAGCCTGGGGAGGGAGGGAATGTGAGGGGCCAGGAGATGACTACCAGAGTTGACCCTGAGGGACTTAGAGAAGAATTATAGAGTTTGCGGATTAGGAAAGTGAGGATAAGAGAATTGCTGCAGCGCTTTTGTTTTAGAATGTGTCACTTTCGATCCAAGCCTTTGATGCACATGTGTTTTTGGTTAAGGCCCAGGGACCCCAGTGTGGCCCAGGAGCTGAGCGCTCAAATCACAGCCTGTTCCAAAAGCAGAGAGGAGTCCTGACTCCTGGAGAGCTTGGGTGCCGTGCAGCCAGCAGCAGCCGCCTCAACCTGAGCTTTGATTTGCCCTTTCTTACCCCCGTTCCCAATGTCATGAGCCCAGAGCCTGACACAGGGCTGATTCTCTCACTATTAGTATTCTCTTAGGAAAATTTTTTTTAATAAATATTTTCACATGAGGGAAAGAAATGCAAACCTACCCTATTAATCAGACGCTTGGCTTGCTGTATATAAGAAAGAAAACTCTAGCCTCTTATTTTTAAAATCCTTTGGTTTGGAAAGCAATGGCTGAACACAATGCCCAGGCTAGGCAAACTGGTGCCAAAACCCCTCATTTCCTTTAATGGCCAGGGGCCCTGGAGACTCCTGCTCTAATCCTTGGCAAGGCTTTGACTTCCCTGTCTAGGTAAGAAGTGCTGAACGCTGCCACTCTGACTGGCAGGAATGATGTTTCAAGGACAGGGATGGAAAATCACAGTGTCTCAACACAAGGAATCCTACCCTCCTCCACTCTTTTCTGTATGAGGAAACTGATGCCCAGGGAGGGGACTTGCTTACCTGGGTCACCATCTGAGCCACCAGTCGACCTAGGGTTCATGCTGGTTAACCCAGCCCACTCAGTTCTTTCCCCAACCTGACACTGCTTCACTCAGCACAGCCAAGAGAAACACTGGTTGTGTTTAAAAACTTTTAATTAAAAAAATTAAAAACAACATAGGCCCATGAGAGTCCCTGAAGATATTCCCAAGGGTCAAATTAAAATTGGGGGAATTTGCATATCATTTGCATACACAGACTCATTCACTCAATAGACCGTTAAGTGTCTGCCATGTATAATGCACAGAGCTGTCCACTGATAATCATTTGCATATGCAGAGATGGACAGGGTCTTTCTAAGGATGTTCCAGCAAAGATCTTAGAGACGGGGCTACCTGAAGATAGGTACAGTCTTCATTTTTTTCTGCTCTTTTCAGGGCAACGACAGCACTACTAAGTATGTTCTGTGTAGAGACAAATGAAAGATTCCCTGTCCTCAGGATGATCGCATTCTGGAGGGAAGGAAGGAAGTGTAGATAAGAGAGGAGAGAGGGTGAACATCGCAATAGAGGAGAAGTGCAATGTGCTCTGTGATGGAAGTAGCACATATCCACCAGGAAGGGATCTGCTCAGTTCCCTCCAGGCTCTGGGTCTCATCCTCTCCCCACACAGCGATCCAGAGCTGGTCCAGCCCCAGAGCCAAAGGAGTGAGGAGCAGCCCTTTGTGTTACAGAAGTGGGGACAGAGGTCTGGGGAAAGGACTGTGGAGAAGGAAGGGTGTATGCAGCCAGTGTGAAGAAGCCAACGATCATTGGCCTTGAGAAGCTTCCTGAGAGCCATGAGAAACATCGGCTCTGCGTAAGTCCCAGCTTCAGTGCTTACTGCTCTGAGGTCTGGGCAAGTTGCTTCACCCCTCTGTGCTTCAGTAACCTCATCTGTAAGTGGGTATAATGTGGCATCTGCATGAGGATTACATCCAATGAGTTCATGCATAAAAAGCAACCTGAAGGGTACCTGGCACAGGTTATCTGCATCATAAACGTTAGCAGTGGTAATTATATTTTTGAGCTTGGGCCCCCATGCCTCATCACCAGGCCAAGCCCTAAAGATTGGGTTCTACCTATAACCACACCTAAGAAAGAAACTCCACCGCCCGCCCGGACTCCCAGCCCTCCTCTATTTAAGACGTGTTGAAATCCAATATTTATGTCATGTTCTTCTTATTTTAGTTTACAAACATGACCTCAGCTAATAAGCTTTATTTTCCCAGCCTTTTCTACAGATATGAAAACTGAAATTCAATCTGGCTAAGGAATTTGCCCAGAGCAACAAAGCTGGCAGACGGCAGGATTAGGCCTCCACCCCACACTCGGGGAAGCCAAGCCTACACTACTTCGTCCCCAGCACAGCGCCCCCTGGTGCTGTCTCAATCCATGCACCAGGCTCAAAATCACACTCCCAGGGAGAATGGAGTAGTCCTGCGCTGTTCTGCTTTACAAATCCAATAAAAGCAAGCCAGCGCTGCCCAGTTCTACATGGGCAGCCGGGGGAAATCCTCTGATGGTCTGAGAGCTGGGAGCAGCAGCTCCATGCCCCAAGGAAATTACTGCTGCTGTCATTCATCTCGGCTGGGCAACAGAGGACAGGGAAAGATAGGGGTTAGCTCCCTTATTTGACAAATGAGGAAACTGAGGCATGGCAAGATGAAGTGACCCAAGCAAGGGGATTGTGAGGCTAATCGGAGGCAGAGTGAGGAGTGAAGTGCAGGTCTGGATGTTGAGATTATCCTGCCCTCCCCACAACCAAGGTAGCGATTCAGGGACCCAGGGGCGACGAACCCTGCCTGTTCCATTACCCAATCCCCAGCTGGCCCTCTCTGCCAAAGGAAAACCCTTGCAGGCGTAGAGCTCTCGGGAAGCATTGCATCCAAGCTGGGATCAGCTCAGGAGAACCTCCTGGCTCACCATCCCTGGTCTCATCCAGAAAATGCAGGGGTACCTGTAGTGGCGCCCAGAACTTTGCAGCCTGCTCCTTAGCTCCTTGCCGGCACTCTCTGCAGTGCTCCCTGAGTTGAGTCTCTGTAATTGAATGTGTTTTATTTAGACCGTAACATTTAGTGCCACTTTGGATTTCCAATTAGGCTTCAATCAGATGCCAAGAGTCTGATTCATTTTGTTGTTTTGATCAACACAAAAGATGCAACATCACAGGAGCCGTCATGAAAAGTTATTTCCGACCACTGATGACTGGGACCATGGCTGTGATGAGAAGAGGCAGTTTCAGAGGTGTCAAGGGAAGCAAAGCCATCAGCAAAGGGAGAGGGAAGAGTGGGGAACCCAGCCTGACCCTCAGGAAGAAGCTCGGCCTGGAATCAAGGCCTCACCCAGAGGGCAAGAGTGGACATCAGACTCTAGGTGACTTGGCAAGGCTCCTCCATATAAGGATCAGGGCTCAGGGGCCACCAGAGAGGGAAAGGAGTTGGGCTTAGGCTTGGACAGACTCTCAGGACTTTGATCTAGTGAGGGCCCTGGGAGAAGGGAAGCTCACATCTGGTCCATTTCTTCAGGACGTGGCCTCTGAGCTCCTCAGCCAGAAGGGCCTCACTGAGCTGATTTGTAAAACTACGTAGTGCTTTCCTCCACTGCCTGCCAGATAAGCCTTCTCCCTGGGGCTGGTCCTAGGGAGGAAGTCTGGGGTCAGACCTTGGGCCACCAGGGAGATCATGGGAAGGAAGGTAGAGGGATGGCAGAGGGGAGACAGGAGAGCAGCCAGGAGTGGGAGAAAGATAAGATCTTGTCTGCCTTTGTGAATTGTCCAAGTCAGTTCCTCATTGATTGTGGTTCGGTCAGTGTCCCCAGTAACCTCTGGCACAGTTTTTCTAGCCAGGGACAGTGTCTCAAGTCAGGTGGTGCACACACAGTGCTTGGAGGCCAACCTAGTCTCGGTGTTTGTGTGCTGCGGGTGGGAGGGAGGAGACTTCAGAGCTTCCGGGGGTGCTGTAGGACAGTATCTCCCTAGCAAAGCTCTTTCCTTCCACACTGTCACAGGGCCCCATGGGGGAAATGTGGATTGCAGCTCCTTCTCTGCCTGGCTTTGCACTGTTTGCAGAACCCAGCTGGGCTGCACTTTTTCCCAGCTGGCCCAGCTCAGGAACCCAGTGTCTCGGCCACAGTCTCTGCTTCGTAGTTTGTACACCATGTGGTTAAAGTCCCTGAGGTTATACCCCTCGGTATCAAATAGCCTTCCTCTCCCCTCCCTCCCAGGTATTTCCACTCCCCACCTCGACAAGCAGGTTGGGATTTGAAATTTCCACCAGAGGGAAAAAGGACATGTCATCAGCTGCTGACCACTCAGCAAACAGCCTCTGCTCAGCTTCTGTCCTTCAAGCATGAGAAGAGGGAGCCCGGCAGAGATGCAATGAGGCAGGCGGAAGGAAGACCAGAAAGAGATACTGGGACAGAAATGAGAACAATGTCTTAGCCACTCTGCCGCCGAGCGGTTCAGGTTCATCCCACAACCTTTGAGGACCCACTGTGCTCTCCAGAGAGCTTGTCCTTCCACAGTGACACATACATCAGAAGACTGACACACTCTGGGAGGCTGAAGCAGGAGGATACAGGTTTGAGCCCAGCCTGGGCTACTTAGCAACTTAGTGAGACCCTGTCTCTAAATAAATAAATAAGAGTAGCTGGGGATGTAGCTCAGTGCAAAGACCTTGGGTCCAATCCCCAGGACTGTAGGAAAGACAAGAAAAAGAAAAGTGAGCAGAGAATTACAGAGCCATGTTCAGAGTACTGGGCACACAGTGGGCCCTGCCCACACTGCACCTGAGGCAAGGAGGCATCCTGGAGGGAGGATGCTCTAGGTGATCCATGAGAGGGGAGCCTTCACCCAGTTTGAAAAACAAAGGAACAGTGGTTCAATAAAAGAAAGGTTCAAAGCCTGAGAGAGTTCAGCCTGTGCAGGGAGAGTTCCCTCAAGCTTGGTATTGACGAGCTGACAGCAATGATCCGGGGCAGCAATCTTGCGACACTTTCCTGGCACGCGGTGAGCAGCCTTCAGCTCAGCTCTGCCCACCACCCTCTCCAAAAGGACGGGGGGCTTCAGGCTCCCCCAGCTGCTGCAGCAAAGAACATGGCAGGGAATAAACGTGCACCCAGCACCTGGAGCCCTCAGTCACCAAGGCCACCAGCAGACCCATTGGACAGACCCATTGAACTGGAAGGCTGCCTGCCTTGGGCCAGCCTTTGTGGTCATGCAAGTCCACTCCCCTTACAAGAACCATTTCTCTGACTGTACATCAAGGAAGCCCTCTGTCCATCCAGGTGCGTGGGAAGAGGGTAAAGGAGAGAGCGGACTCATCACTCATCCCCTTACCCCAACAGCATCTTGGTGACAGTGACATTGCTTGTCTGAGTTGCTTCTGTTTTCCCAAGAGATGACACAGAGCTTAGTATTTCAGATGTGCTCGGTAAAGGCTTGTTGAAGTTTAGGAGGGGAGGAAACAAGGACAGAAAGTACCTACGTAAAAGAGGCACTGTAGGCTGGGCTGAAGAGCTTGTGTTTGGAAACAGCGAGAACTGCTTTCAAATCTTGCCACTCTTCCTGTGGCTGGTATTTCCTCTCTAAGCCTCAGTTTTCTCTTCTATACTGTGGGGATAACAACGATCTCTAGAGTTCAGATTGCTGAGAAAATGGAATGGCTTGTCCTTATCAAATACCCGGGACAGAGCAAGAGCCGAACCTCTGGGAACAGGCACGGTGAAGCCCTGTGCTATTCCCTTGTCACTGCTGCTGAGACCCCCACAAGAGCGTGTTGCTCATTTTTCTTCCTGAAGTCATCTGCCAGTTGCATCTATTTCTAGCCTCTGTCTTAGGAGACAAGGATAAGGAAGGAAAACAGATAACCGTGGAGGCTCATTTGCCACTTGTCAGTTCCCACTGTCAGCAAAGCACTGTCTGCTTCTCCTGAGGTGCCTAGAAAAATCACTGTGACCTTTCGCTTGCTGTCTGATGTGGTCAGCTCTTGGCTCCAGGTCTCTCTGCCCATCTGCCCCCCGGCCACCCCAGCAGCCCAGCCCCTCCAGCAAGCCCAGGACTCCCTGCCCACCTCCCACACCTTGTCCTGAGCCTCGCTGTCTCCATGACTAGACTCCTGAAACCTGTGGACAGGCTCTCCTTTGCGGTCTCCCCTTCCTGCTCCATTTCATTGAGAAGCTAAACTAAGGCTTAGGGGAGCCAGCAACCTGCATGGAATTCAGCAGCCTGGATTGCAAGAGAACCTGTTCTTCCCGGCCTCCATCGCAGAGGTATCTTCTCCTTTTACCCCTTTCCCCTCAACCTCTGCTGCTACCAGCGTCCACTCCTGACCTGACTGCCCTTCTGTGGCCAGTAGCGATTTCTGTTTTACCTTCCCCTTCCTCCCGGGGCCCAGCAATGCATTCGCTGGCAGTTGTGCTGGGGTGTGTAGCCCCAGGAAGCAGAAGTGAGAGTGGTGCTAATCACAGTGGTGATGAGGAGACCAGGGAGGATAGCAAATGTGTGTGACCAGAAGACATGCCACAGAGGTCCCCAGGAGGCCAGGAACGGAACAACTGAGCCAACCCAAACAGCCTACATCGTGATTGTTTACAGGAGTTAATAGTGTATACTATGTGGATGAGTGTGTGTGTGTGTGTGTGTGTGTGTGTGTGTGTGTGTGTGTGTATACCCACACATACGTGCCTCATACCCAAACCAGCTTCAAGAAGAAATTAACTCAGGTATAGCATGGCTTTCTCATGCCATCCACTTCAGGCCACTCTCTGGGGCTCCCCAAAGCCCCCAACACCTGTGTCAGCAACGCGAGCCTCTCATCTCCCTCATATTTGGGAAGTGGAGTCTGAAAAGTCTCTTGTGCAAGTCTGCTCCCTGATTTCCAAGCTCTCTTGGCCCTCGCTGTCAGCATCAATTTTCTGCAGGGAGTGATTTAACCTTCATTTATTCATTAATTCCTTTTCCTCCTTAACTTCATTAGGTAAGATTTATAAAGGTGCTGAATTGGAAAGGTCACCTGTCCCTGGGCCCAGGACACCGTGTGCCTGCCTCTCTTCTTGTGAGCTTCCTCCCAGGAGTGCTCTGGACTTAGCGGGAGAGGGAAGTGGCAGGCGAGAGGCAGCAGCAGAGCAGGGGCTCCCAGCAGGCAGGGTACAAAAGTGGATGCCCCGGCTCTAAACATGCATCTGCATTACCTGATTACTGTAGGGGACAGAACGGTAGGGTGGCCAAGGCAGGCTCTGGGTGTAACACATCTGGAATCCTAGCACTGACCTTCTCCAAGTTACCTAATCTTATCAGGCCCTTGGTTTCCTCTAGGTAAACTGTTAATCATGGATAATGATAGGATCTACTCCAACAGACTGTCACAAGGATTAAATGAGATGATACAGAGGGCATACCACCTGGCACACAGCAAATTCGACAAATGCTGGCTTTGAAAAAATACTTTTCACTGTCCGGGACAGGCCCTAGCAGTGTTGGGCAGCCATTAGGTCGCTAACCACTAGGCTAGTTGAGCAGGAAGTCTATTTGATTTCCCAAGACAGTGAAGCCCACACATTCCATGGCCAAGCCCATTTCCAGAAACACAGAAAAAGCGTAAGTCCATAGAGGAGCCAGAAAGAACCAAGCCACCCACTGCATGGTGGTGTCCAGTTGCATCTTGGGGTCCCAGGGACCCTGCAGAATCAGGCTAAGGTGGCTTCCTCCTCTCCTCCATGGCCTGGCCACGCTCACCATTTCAGACCCTCCCAGCAATTACTGGTCCTGCTGGGTCTTTGCCCAGGTCCCTGCAGGCTGCCAGCCATCTCATCTCAGGAGTTCTCTCCCTCTTCCCCAGCCTCCATAAAAGAAGGAAAAGCACAGAATAGACTGAGGAATCAGGAAGGCGTTTTGAACTCCTAGAAAGACGAGGGTATCTGCGTGCTCCCTGGTGTCCTTCCTTCTGTGTCCCCAGCAGAACTCGGAACCAGCCAGGATCATCCCAGTCAGGATGAGTCAGGGTGAGCTCAGGCCCCCGGGCTTCTCTCTGACTTTAATGGTAAAACTACACAGCTGATGCATTTCTAGCAATTTGCTGCCTCGCCCCGCCCCACAGGTTCTAAAGGACTGGGGGACCAGACGAAGGTCAGAGAGACGCCAGCCCCTCCCAGTGCCAGCTGTACAGCCGGAACTCAATCGGTGATTGAGAAAATAATTTTAATAGGAAAGCAGGCAGGCAAACCTACTCACTGTGCCAAGCTGAAAATATTGGGTTTGAGCATGATCACAGAGGATTAAAAAAATTAATTTTATTTTATCTAATATTGTTCAATTTGGGGCCTCTGGAATTCAACATGCAAATTTATGCTCCTAGGGAAAATTGGAGCATTCCAGCTTAATGGAGAAAATCCTAGTCACCTCACTTCTTCCAGAAGCCTGTTTCCCTTCCTGGGGCTCACCTATTCATGGACACACTCAGGAGTAAATTCCAGGAGAGGACACTCTGAAGCTAGGGAACTTTGAGTAGCGCCCCCTGCAGATTGAATAGACTGAGGACGGACCTGGGCACCTGGCACCTGTCCACAGCAGGTGGGTGGGGACTGCGCCCCTGGGCTGCGCCTCTGGTCCCTGGGCAGTCTTCACAGGGATGCACATCAGTGCAAATGTGTGAGTATATTAGCTCCTTACAGCCTCTGCTGCCAGATTTAATGAGATTCCTTGGGCATTGTTCATAAACAATGCCTGACCTTTTTAGAGTGGCAACATCATATTGTTTTATTTCATGAGATAGGGCCTTGCACAAAAGTCCATTGGGTATAGTGATTGTTATATTCGGAAATGAATTTTCTTCTAAAACTGAACTTGGTGCTAAGACTTTCACAGTACTCATTGAGACAACTGGAGATACCAGTCCCTGAATGGCCCAGATAGGAAGTGACGGGTGTTCACACCGGAACTCACTGTCCAGCCTCATCATCTGAGCTCTCCCCTGGGTCTCTAGCGGTGGCTGCTGCCACTGCCACCACGCCTGGCCTCCAAGGGACTGTGGCTCAAAGCATCATCTTGGCCTAGCTACAGATAATTTCCTCTCCCTGTATTTCAAGCTAAATCCATATTGAAATTTGTAGGAAAAAGAGAAGGCCTCACACCTATAGGAAATATATTTTCCTCAGCCATCTTTAGTTGGGTTTGCCTAAAGCATGTGTATCAGTCAGTAGAATCTCTGGTGCTGTTTTTCATGAAGTTGGATTTCTTTACCTGTGGCCCTAGACTAACATCTAGTGGCCAGGGGTAATTTTGGTAGACATCCAGAGACGGGAGCTCACACACTATTCCGACTGTAGGTATTCCATGTCTGTGGGGTTAACTAGTCGGAATGGGTACCCTGTCATTCCTGTAATTCTCAGGATAGCTGCCCTAAGGGACAGGGAACAAAAGTGATGGACGTTCTCTGAGTCCAATGACAGCCTAGTGCTTTCCCACCCACTTGGTCAGCCCTCCTACCTCCAGAACTGCCATGGGGCCCGGGGGTGTTGCTTTCTGCTTTCCTGCATCCCGAGGCTCCAGCCTTAACATATAAAATCACTTTGGACATAAACAATGACAGATAACCATTAGAGGCAAGTCCTCCTTTTACATTGTAAAAATTGAGTTGGGAATTGTCACTTTTAAGAGGTAAGAGAGAGACATACGGACAGAATACCAGGAGACTCTTATTTCTCTCTTAACATTAAATCTAAATCATAAAACCACAGCAAGGCACTCTTAGCATGTGAAGGCTGTTTTGTTCTCCTTTCTTCGGGAGAAGCGTGCAGAGCTGCAGGGAGCCCACACTCGGAAGCACGTCATTTCACTCTGCTGTGGCTCCCCCCACAGTAAACCCAACCACCTTTCTCTAAGTCTGTAAATTAGCGCATGACCTTGATTCCATGAGATTAACCTTGGGCAGTTTGTGTTATGACACGTGCTAGGGATAGTAATCCCTCTTCTTCACCTTCTTGGCTTTGAATTTTAAAATTTGGGAAGTTACTACTATGTGCCAGTGTTGGAGGACACTGAAAAGACATTGTTCTGAATGAAATAAGCCAGTCACAAAGACCAACTTATCACGTGGTTCCGTGGATCGGAAATGTATAGAACAGACATCGCTACAGGTAGAAAGTCGACCAGCGGTGTCCAGGCCTGGGGCTGTTGGGGGAAGGGGAAGGGGAGTGACTGCTGATGGGGAGTGGGTGTCTTTTGGGGGGTGAGGAAAGTATTCTAAAAGCAGTCGTTGTCATAGTTGTACAATTCCGTGAATATACTAAATGCCATTGAGTTGTACACTCTACGTGGGTGAATTTTACGATACATGAATTATATCTCAATAAGGCCCTTATTCAAAAGTCTTAGGAAGGCTATGCCTTAATTGTCTGGCTACAGCATAACTTCTTTTTCCTCTGGCAACCATCACCAAAGAAGGCATGGACGCCACACCACCGAGGACGGTGCGTGTGTCCGCTTTTCTCTTCCTTTGCCCTTTTCCCACCCCCTTCTCCTGCCTTGGTCTCTGACCCTTTCCCATTCCTTCCAGTCCCTTCTCCTTTTCCCTTTATTTCTACGTGGATCCCACCATTGGACAGGGGCCTCCAGTGGGGTTTGCTTGACCTTAGGGAGCTGAAGGTTGGCAGGAGGAGAGGCAATGATGAAAAGTGATAGTAACGATAAATCGTTAATATTATTATAAATTATTATTATAGCTGTCTAGGACTTAATTTAATCCTCACAACACCCCTATTAGGAAGATAATCATCCTCATTTTGTAGATGAAAAAACTACATGATGACATGATGAGCAGATTAACATTCCCAAGAAAACCAAGCTGGTCAGAGGCGCGAGTGGAATTCAAACCTGGCTCTGTCCGGCCTTAGCACCTGTGCTCTGAAGCTTCATAGGACCTTAAATATAGGCCAGGCTTGGTTATTTATTGATGAATTATAATAGAAGTAATTTGATGGGGTTCAAAACTGCTGTATCTAGGATCTCATCTGTTGGTCTGATATTTATGGCCATTTATGGGTGATATCCGTGTGGCTGCTCCATTCATTATGGTTTTCATTAAGATTCTAGTCCTGTTTAGAAGTCTGTTTGTCACTCTTAACTCCTCTGTGTAATCTTGAGCAGCACCAATCCTTCTTCACTACAAGCCGGGGGGAGACAGCTCCCATTGGCTCTCTTCTTCCCCAACGTGTGTGCTGGCAGGGCTGCAGAGGGACAGGAAGTGTGTGCGACATATGCGTGTGCCCTGAGCACCGGTGTGAGTGTGTGGGAATGTGTGCACGTGTCTGTGTGCTGGCACGGAGCATGAATCTATGTTCATGTTCATAAGGGTGTTTGTGTAAGAATTCAAGTTTGTGGAGTGATGGGGCAGCCAGAGGAATGCTTGATGAAACACACAGTGTGTCCTTCTTCCTCGCGCCTCTAGAGGAAGTCTGGCCCACAGCCCTCCCTCCAAAAGTATCATCCTCTCTCCCTGATTAATCCCACCCTGATGTGATCACCACTTAACTCTGCCTGCCCTTGCCTAGCTCCAGCTGTATTTTCCCTTCTTCATAGCTGCCTCTTGAGTGTCTTGAATCTTTTCTCCGCATCTCTGTCACGTCCTTCCACCTCATTAGCAAGCTCTAGAAGGAGAGAACGTGTTTCCATTTCCTTTGCTTTCGGCCACCCCAGTGACAGCTGCCCCAGGACTCTGCCCCCTGTGGACCTAAATCAGCACTGTTGACACACTGAGTCGCCAGCTAAAGGTGCAGGCACCAAAGCCCGGGATCCTCTCCTCAAATGCCAGCTCGGCCAGGCGCAGCAGGGGACACGGCACACCCACTCCCCTCCCCCAGCTCTGGACCTCATACCAGAGCAAAGTCGTGAAGTATAGGATGGCCGGGAAACACTTGGCCGACCTCATAGTCTCTCTCAGTGGTGACAGAAAGTGTTGGACAGGGGAATGAAGAAGTGGCCCCTGCCTGTCTCTCAGTGACCTTTCATTATGGCTTAGTGGAGGATGGAGCCGACTGGTGGCCGGCATGGCTCAGCAGGGGAAAGGCCGTACCCCTCCCCGGAGGTGTGTACTCTGTGGACAGGGGCAGGCTGCTGGGAAGGCAGGTGGCCTTCGTGGCTCAGAGACATTGAGGCTTCTCATGCTCCTTGGAGCAGTGGATAAGGCATGGCTCACCAGCAGCAGCAGGGGACACTTCTCCTGCCATTCTGCTGAAGACTGCAACCCCTGGCCCCGGCCAGTCTATTCCTTTGCCACCTTTCAGCCTCTCTGCTACTCTAGGCCTCCACACTCCCTCTCCTGCTCCGAAACTGGAAAGCATTAGGCAGTCACTAAATAGCGGTATCGGTGCCCCATCCCTTCTCACCCTGGAATGATAATGCATCGCCCATGGTGCGCATCCAGACGGAGCCAGATTACGCTCAGGTGGTTAAAAGTCCAGGTCTAATTAGAGTTCCAGGGAATCAAACCATTGTATTATTAATGATTCTCTGGCAATGTTCTGATTAAAACAGTAATTTTAATAAGCGCAGCTCGATGCTAAGTGTTCACTGAGCACCTAATTACATCAGTTATAACTCCAAAATTATTTAAAATTCTGCTTTTTTTCCACCAGACCTGGCATGCACCAAATAAAATAGAGATTCAGACAACTTGGTGATTATTTGCTCTAATTAATTTCCTAAGTACCTGCTAAAAAAAAAAAGGGAAAAACAAATCTTTGTCTCTCTTCTATTTACCCCAAGTTTCCACCACCCCTTATAACTCCCAGAGGCTCCAAGACATGGGTTACAGTTGAAGCAGCCAATGGAGAAAGTCAAGAATAGAAAATCGTGGGGGAAGCAAAGACATGGACAGTCTCCATCCATCAGCATCTTCAGGCAAGAGCTGGCTGCAAAAATGTGACCCTGGGGCCGGTGAGATGGCTCAGCGGTGTAAGCGCCTGCCTTGCAAGCGTGAGGGCCCGAGTTCAACTCCCGTATCCCACATACGAAAAAGGGGCCGGTGATATCGCTCAGCAGCACGGGTGCCTGTTGGCGCGCGAGGTCCTGAGGTCGACCCCCCGGTACCCACAAAAAAAAAAATGTGACCCTGAAGATTGCTCAGGAGGACCTGTGCTGGGGTGGGGAGGGGGGACCCCAAGCCAGTGCCCCACCAAGGCCAACGACAGGTGTCCTATCTAACAGCAGCACTTGCACCCCCTGGACGACAGAGGTGAATAGGCATCAGTTATCAAATTCTTCTGGCCTTTGAGCCACCTTGGCATATTCAGGGTGAAAGACAAGGTGGTCCGTTCAGTCCCCAGAAGGATGCCAGGATCAAAGAGGAGTATCTGCTGCACTGACAGTTGACCGACACCCAGTGTTTTCTCTTTAAAAATCCTCCTTGTATCTGTAAGTTATCAATCAGTATCCAGACTATGCAACAAGCTTGAATAGTGCAGTGCTGTGGTTCCTACTCCTTGTGACCCCCACGACTCCATGTGAGCACGTGCACCAGGGACAGCAGATATGAACATTATTATGGTGCCCAACCAGATGCCGGTGATCCCATTGTCTCCCACTGTCCCTTACAAGTGTTCGTGGTGGGCAAGTCCCCTGGGTCTCAGGCAGGCTGCACGGCTTAGCAGTTCACTCTGGGATAAGAGGTCCTCTTGTCACTTCAAGTCTCAGACACGGTCCCCATTCAGAGTTACAGTGCCCAGTTTTGCGCCAGAATTCATCTCTGCTTGACCGCAGCGCAGATCTGTTTCTCCCCTGACCCGGGCGGGCCACATGCTTCCCATCTGCAGCTGTAAGGGGGTGGCATCTTCACCCCTCTCTTTCTCACACCTTCCTCCTTGAGCTGCTGGAACTGGGGCCTTCGGAGGAAGGAAGGGGAGAGGTCAGGGCAGTGCTTTCTCTCTTGGACTGGAATTGTCACAAGACAGCTCCCTGCTCTCCAGCCAGCCGATGTCCCTGACTCTTCCAGAGCTGTGTTCTCGGTGGCCTTCGGACACCCCCTGTGGAGCTTCTCTGGGAACAACGTCCACAAGCAGGAGGTGCTTCCTGTTGCAGGTCGCACTCCTCCGCCCTGTGTTCCCAGAAGTCCCTCCATCCAGATGTGCACAGTGAAGCCCCGGCACCACCTCTGAGGCTCTTCTTGGACACTTGTACAAAGCTCCTGGGCCAGAGCTTCCTCTAAGAAGGCCACATCTGGTGCCAGGGAAGTGCTTGCCCATCCTAGGCCTGCCAGGTGACTTTCCAGTCCTTACCGGTGCTCTGCCCTGGGCTCCCAGGAGCTCGCCAGGCCCTGGACTTCCTGCCAATCCTCAGTGTCTCCTACAGACCCAGACGCGCCTCTCGGGCTTCCCACAGGGTCCTGTTGAAAGGTAGCCAGGCTTAGCATTCCAAAGGCTTCCCCCCAAAAGCACATGGAACCTCTTCTTTCTCATTCTTTTCACCTTTTATATCATTAATTTGGGTCAGGGGACCCAGGGTAAGAGGCAAAAGAATCATGACCCTGCGTCACGCCTCCTTACGTCAGAATGCAGCACGGTGGCATTGGTGCCTCGGTGAGTGTTCTGTCAACATCTAATAATGCTTACGAATGTGAAAACCGAAACTCAGAGGGATTCAGTGACCTGCCCTGCGCACAGGAGTACGTGCTGAGGTTGAGCCACATTCTTCTGCCTCTAACAGCTGTGTCCTTTCCATGGCACCACGTGCCCCGCCTGTGTTATAAACACTATTTATTGAAAAAGCCTTCAAGTCACCTAATGGATCCCAGCAGAGTGCCAGGGGGCCTCAGCCACACCTATTAAACCATAGCAGAGTACATTTACCTAAAGACCTTAAAATAAAACTGAGAACATCGGGCCTGTGCAGCTGGCTTCTCAGCAGGTATTTACAGACCTCTGCTGCATGGGAACTGAAGTGGGGCCTGCAGGGACGTGCCATGAAGGAGGAAGAGGAGGCAGAGCCCTGTGGTGTAGACACTCCTCGACCTACAATGGGATTGCATCACCATAAACCACCCTCCGTGGAATGTACCACAAGGCGAAAATGCCTTTGATGCCCCTTAGCTTAGCCTTGCCGACCTTAAACCTGCTCAGTACATGCACGTGAGGCCACAGCTGGGCAAGATCACCTCACACAAACCGCTTGTCACAAAGCGTTGAACAGCTGTGTGCACACACAGATGGACGTTCTATAGACATGAGATGCAAAAACACAAAGCACAATATCAAAGCAACGCTGGCTACACCATCCACTGGAGAAGACCAGTCGTCTGCCCTCGTGACATGCGGCTGACCCTAGCTGCAGCTCGCTATTCCTGTCCGGCACTTCGAGGGAGCGTCCTACCATGTATCACAGCTGGAGAAAGATCAAAATCAATCCCAACCCTGGTTTACAGTATGCCACTGTAAAGTCACAGCATCTCAGTTAGGAAATAAAAAGAAGATTTTATCTAAGAAGATAAATTAAGAAGATAAATTAAGAATTTCTAAGAAGAAATTTCATCTAAGAAGATTGAAAAAAAATAAACCCACTAGAATCCTGCCAGCGGGCAGATAGTTGGACATTTACCTCAGAGACAGACATTCCTGAGGCTGGTCAAGAAGGGCTTCCTGGATGAGGGAGAGTTGGGGTGACAGTGCTCTGATGGACATTACATGAGGGAGGGCCGCAAGGGCGCGCGAGGGGCCAGCCTGGCAAGAGGGGTCCGTGCTGACTGAGGTAGAGGGGTGGGAACGTCAGCCCAGTGGGAACCAAGTTTAAAAGGCTGAAACATCAGACTTGGTGTTTGCATAAACTCCCTCAGAGGGGCAGTGTTTATTATTTTGTACTTTTAACAGAGATCATTGTTACAAAACAGCCTCTCGGAAACCCTCCCTGGTCTGCCCTTGTCCTTGGCTTCTGTAGCTTCATCACATTTCAGTCAGGGGGCCTATGTTTCACTGTACCTTGGCATGTGTGTCTGTCTTTCTGACTGCTCTTAGAGTTAGAATCAGGGCCGTGTCTACCCATTCTTTGAACTTAATGTCTACACAGAATGCATGGCAGGTGCTTACTACATATTTATTAATAGTGACCACCGTCTGTATCATTTGCTTGAAAGCACTGGGTTCAGTGTTTTCTAAATTGTGCATCCTTCATGCTATAGAATTTAAGAACAGCCCAGCATGGTAGTACATCCCTATAATCCCAGCACTCTGGGAGGCTGAGGCAGGGAGATTACAGGTTCAAACCCAGTCTGGGCTACATGACAACTTAACAAGACCCTGCCCTAAAATTAAAAAAATAAAAAGAAGAGTTGGAGATGTAGTTCAGTGTAAAGGCCCTGAGTTCAATCCCCAGTACTGAATGAAAGAATAAATGAATGAATTATAAAAGAAGTTAGGAACAGGGACTTGCTAGCCAGCAGCCTGGGTTTGGGTCCCAGCTATACAACCTACTGGCTATATGACTTTAAACGAAGCCATTAAGACTCTTTTGATGTCTTCATCACAGAAAAATTTTATGTAAGCATGAGCATTATTTTTATGACTATTTTACGGATCAATAAGAGAAGCTCAGAGCTGAGTAACTTGCTCAAGGTCACCCAACTAATCAGCGAAAGGGCTGAGGTTTGGCCTGGAGAGTCTACCTGGGCCATCCACTGCTATCCCTTCAGCCTTGGGAAGACAAGAAGGAACGAAGGTGTGTACAGCACCGCTCCTTTGGAAAAGCTGGCGGGGAGGTGGAGGAGGCCCCATCCAGCTGGGAGGGTGTGGACTGTACCCGGAGCAACCAGGAATGCGATGACAGGGACGCAGAAAGAAGAAAGGCAAAACTTTCCTTTACCTCCTTTCCATTCCGATGCCACCGTCCTGGTCCTGGCCGCAGCCCGCAATCTACCCCAATCTCTTCTGCATCAGCTCCTCGCCTTCGCGTTGCCCGCTCCTGGATGATGTCTCCCTGCACCTTCACATGTGGGTGCTTTGCTCAAGCCCTCTCTTTTTCTGGCATTTCCTTCCACCCTTCCTGCCATGAAGGGAGCCCCAGGGCTTCTAGGCTTTCACAAATGCATGCCACCTTCCTGGTCCTTCAGTCATACTTGCCAGAAGGTGTGTTCCCAGCAGGCACTGGAGATCATGATTAACTCACATCTGTTAGCCCCTCGGTACAGGATTTGATACCTGGCCTGGCGGGCGGGTGGGTGAGTGGACAGACAAACTGATGGTGATGGAGTTCATCCCTGGAAGGACTAATGGATGAGTGAATGAATGAATACATACATAATTAAAATATACCTTTAACCATATGCGGGTCTACTCAGTGATAGCACATCTTCATGAATCTAGATTTACAAGGTCAGGTCAACCAACCAACCCCATCTAGTGCCTGGGTACAAAGCATGGGGCTAAGTGGTAATTGCTACCTTGAAGGATGTTTTTTCCTCAGCTGACCATCTACACAGGTTCTCAAAGAGCACAGAGGCACAGGGTCCAGCAAAGCATGTGAGCCACCCTGCCTCTTGTGTCACCACCTTGCTGAGGGCGAATGAATGAATGAATGGCATGAATGAATAAAAGAGCTCTACCCAGACTGTAAATCCAACATTGTCAATACCACTGCAGGAGATCTGTGGTTTTTCCTTAGAGCTCTAAAACATGTTCTTGTCCTCCATGTCTCTGAAAACACACACACACACACACACACACACACATACTCATCAACTCAATTTGTGAATGACAAAAAAAAAAAAGAAAAACTGCTCTGTAGTCCATCCCAAAAAAGGCCACTTAGCATACTAAGAAAAGTCAGAGTGAATATTTTCCAGATATCTGATATGTCAGGGTGGGCCAGATGTCCAAGTCTCAGATGGTTGGAAAGGAAAGCCGAGAGGTGGTTGAGGAGATGCGCTCCCTGGTGTTTGCTGGGAACCAAGATTCTGTTTTGCCACATGAAGCTCCGGCAATTTTTTGTGTATTCAGAATTATACAACGACTTTGGTAGAGAGATGGGGGCTCATCTCGGACCCAGTAATGTGCGTAGAGCTGAGCTGGGCCTTTTCTTTCTTGTGTGCATGGCCATTGCCTGGGGTGGACAATAGGAGAATCTGGGCCTTGGGCTGGATCAACTCTGATTTTATCTCATACCATTTGGTAGCATTGTCCTCCCTTTGTAAAGATGGCCTGGGAGCCTCAGCCTGGGTTCCTTCACAACGCTGTAGCAGATTCTGGAGGAAAGTATCAAGGATGGGAAACAAGTAAACAAGGAGTAGCTGAGAACCTGCAAGTGTGTGTCAGTGACCACGGGGGTCCGCATCAGAGTAGGAAGTACAGTTGGGCACCGAGAGACAGAAATGAACTTGGTTAGGGAGCAATGCCGGGGACTTTGCCAAAGGAGGCTCTCTTTTCTCTTTTATGGTCCTTCTCAGGAGCAGTGGTGTCCTGAAGACCCCACTTTCCCTGTTGTAAAAGGATCTTACCAAATATGAACTCCCTGAGTCTTCATCTCAAACAATACTGCAGCTAGCTTTTACCTCCTACTTAGTCAACAGTAAAGGCGCTCTTACCCCCATCCCTGACCAGCCTCCTTGGCTCCTTCCCCTGATGATTTCTGCCTAAACCTCATCTTCCTAAGCTAAAGGCATAGTAGGTGCTTCCATGTTCAAAAGAGAATTTAGGGTTAACTGCGCTCCGAACTCCTCCTCTCATGTTCTGGATGACTGGAAGGCAGGAACCCCAAAATCGAGGCATGGTCCAGAGAGTAGGGTCTATTAGGTAGGTACCCAACTCCATGGGGTAAGGCTGCACATGGCCCTGCATGGTCAGGGCCCTCATCGGAACCACCCCAGACAAATAGCCAGCGTGGGATGCATGGGAGGAAATGGCTGGGCGAAGGGGTGTCGCTGCCTTGTTACTCCACTTTCTTTCACCACTTTTCCCCCTTCCGGGGTACATGAGTCAGTGCTGGCCCAAAAGGAACTGTGTGGGACCCTGCTAATCCCAGGCATCTGGCTCCCAGGTGACAGATCTGTTTCTGTTACTTCTTAGGCCCTGTTTCCCAAATCCTTTTCATCCCCCATTTCCTATCCCACCTGCTTTTCCTAAATGAATAAATCCACTGTTGTCATGGAGACAACATAGTATCAGCATCTCTGCTTCTCTGCAGATCCTTCCAAAATCCCAAACTAGAAGAGCCCTACTTCCACCTCCCTCATATTTCTGGCACAGAAGCCCTGTCTGAGAAGGTTCCGTGGTACTGGGAATGTCTGCCTTGCCCACTGGATTTTCTACTCTCTCGTATTTTTGTGTGTGTGTGTGTGGATACCGGGGGGTCGACCTCAGGACCTCGCATGCCAGCAGGCGCCCGTGCCGCTGAGCGATATCACCGGCCCCTTTTTCGTATGTGGGTTCCGGGAGTCGAACTCGGGCCCTCGTGCTTGCCGGGCAGGCGCTTAAGCCGCTGAGCCATCTCACCGGCCCTCTCGTATTTTTCTGTTACCTAACTTTTACCTTCATTCTTAGGACTCTGGGCATAATTTGACATTTTTCAGCTTGAATCCTGGGTTTCAACACACATACAGCATTGAGATTATGTCAGAAATGAGGATGGTAGTCCGAGGGCTGGACTGCTTTTCCTGCACAGGCAAACACGGTTCTCCCCGAATGACAGACACACGGTCCCTGCCCAGAGAGGCCAGGTGGACAGCTCCAGGTCACCTGACAGTGCAGAGCCTGGGCGGGGGTCCCTTGCAGGTTCCTACACAAACACTGGCTGTTCAGTGGTGTCTACACTGAGCACAGTAACTACCCCTGTCGAGCCCCAGCTGTGTGCGTGGCTCTTTGTGAACCAGTCTCGCCGTACCTCAAGACAGCCTTGTGAAACTGACCTCATCACTGTCACCATTGTACAGGGGGAAACGGAATCTGTAGGTGGTCCGGTAACTCACTCCACGCCATCCACTGAGAAGCACAGAGCTGGATTTAAAGTGAGGACGGTCCCCATCAGAGTGCGCCTCTCAGCCAGTGCCCAGTGCAGGTTCTATCTGGAAACTGGCTCAGGAGTCAGTTCTGAGACAGAGAGGCTGAGGCAGATCTGAGCCCTGGCCACTATGGGTCCAGAGGCCCTGCCCACCACACCTCCAAAGACTGCGTTGCTCTGTATGGTGCCAGAAGCTTCTTTCCCCATTGTTCTCTCCCCTTTGACTCCAGCCAGACCTCTGCTGGGCTTTATGAATGAGGAGGAAAAAATGTCTTTGAAAACTTCAACCAACTTTGGACTCCCTCTCTGAGTAATAGATAGCTTTAATTACTCCGAATTACTCAGCCACTCTCCTCTTCTCCCTCAAGTCATTAAAAATAGATTTTCTCTTTGAACTCTACTCCTCCCTCAGGTCTCCAGATAGTGAGGAGTGCTGAGGATGGAGCCTGGGGTCAGCTTCTGGCCAAGAGGCCGCATGTCGCATCAGCTGCTGTCACAGCCTCTGGAAACGAGGCATTTGCTGGGGTCTCATGCCTCCTTTTCTTAATAAAAATGGTCCTCTGACTGTCACTGCTTAGATGAGTAGGGGGCTGGGATGGTCTGTTTTATGAAGGTTTGGGACTCTGGACAAGACCATAGACTTTTAAGAAAACAGATCCAACCCTGGGAGTAAACACGGATAAGTTCTTCACAGTTATTCCTAGGAACTGGTTCATAAGGAAGAGCCAAGCTGACAGTGTGCGCTCAGATGTCCTGCTCCTTGGGACAGGTGTGACAGGCAGGGCTGTCTCCATTTTGATGATAAGGAAATAGAGACCGGAAGCAGTTAATAGGAACGCCCAGAGCCACAGCCATCGCTGGCAAGGCTGGGACAGAAACCCTGCTCACTCCACCACTGGGCTATGTGAGCGGAGGGTTCAGCATCCCATAGGCAGCCCAAGTAGAGCCCTCGGAGCCTGCTCACAGCCTCTCCCTTTATGCTTCCAGTCCTAGTCCGCTTCAAAAACAGCCCAGTGGGGAATCTTCCACCCCCACCCCCACCCCGCCACAGTCTGCCTCCCTCTTCACCTTCTGGTATCACCTCCTGCTCCTTGGATCCTGAGTCACCAGCTGAATCATTGTTAGAAAACACAGCCGAGAAAATGAGCTAAGAGATGTGAAGCGGTCAGGCGGATGAACCCCATGGCAGAGGCTGACAGCCTGCCCAGGTGCTGGTGTGTGGGAAGAAGAAAGGCAACGCTGGCCGCCAGCCAGGGGGCAAGGGACCGAGCCAAGGCATGCCGAGGGAAGGGCCTCCCCAGACAGTGCCCTTTGGCTGCCATGCCTGAGAGAATCAGGCCAGGGCTAGGGGCGAGGCTGGGCCTCCCCGACCTCCAGCCCACATGTTTCTGTCCACGAGGATTCTGACCCATGGCCACCCTCCATGGGAAGAGGAAAATAGATCCCAAAGTTCCCAGGAAAACCATCCTCCAGCCTCCACACTGGCTGTACCCACTGGGTGAAAGGCTGACAAGACTCTGGGCAAGCTGTGAAGAGGAAACATGCCTTCCATCAGCTAGCAGCTCCTAGGTCCTGAGAGCTGTCCAGTGCAGACCGGCAGAGCCTTACCTGCCTGCAAGTTACCTCCAGCCTCCTAAACCCTGCCCTGGACTTGCTTTGAATCTGACCCAGCTTCTCTCTCTCTTGGAAATGAAACCGGAAGCAGCATCTCCTTCCCCACTCCACAATAGCACATCCAGTTTGCCAGAGAGGAGTAAATATTCTCGTCTTGGGTAATGGAGAGTTCTCCTCCCACTGGCCACGGGCCACGCACTGTGAGACCAGAGTCAAGACAGCCCTGTGGGGCCTTAACTTCCTGACGGATCAAGTGGAATCATAATACATAACAGTACCTGTCCCCTTTTCCTCCCTGGGGAGCTCTGCAGATCAAATGACAGCATGTGTGTGAAAGCATTTTGAAAACACTAAAACCCTCTACCAGCACTGCTGGGGTTGTGCTATTGGTCTCAGGCCATATGCAGCCTTGGTGGGTCCCTCTCCTATCTACCATCAGCCGTAGATGTCAATGGGTATCTTCACAGTTATTCCTAGGAACTGGTTCATAAGGAAGAGCCAAGCTGACAGTGTGCGCTCAGATGTCCTGCTGGGGGAAAGGGAGAGAATGGGCCCAAAGTGCTACAAACTTGGTGGGTTGAGGGGTGGGCTGGCCTGGAGGGACCACCAAGAGAAACCACAGTGGAAAGGAGAGAGGCCCAGGGATTCAGTTCTACCAGCCTCAGCTGCTGTGAGCTTTATCCCCGGCTCTGGGACCAGGAGGCTGCTGACGAGGCCAACTGCATGCTCCAGCCCGGCTGCCTGCGCCGCCTCCCACCCCTGCCACCTGGCCCCCGGCCACTGAGAAGGCCTCTGTTCCCCTCCGTGTGTCAGGAGCAGGCCACACATGCAGGGACAGGTGTACCATCCGGCAGGGGAGAACAGATTGCAGGGAAGCCAGGGATTAAACGCTCCGCGTCCAAGGGACCACGCTCTCTGGGGAGCAGCTTTGCCGTAGTCCTTCCCGCCTGCTCGCTGTGTGTGCAAAAGAATCTGAAAGGCCTCTTGGATGCCGAGTGCTCCCACCAGGCTCTGAGCTGTGCACCACTTTGTGCTCTGATCCACGACTGCGCCTTGATTTTCCCTCCATGGTGGCGTCTGTCCTGCTGTAATGAGATCATCCGCCTCCTTGCTTTTGTTCTCAGTGGAACCATGGGCTTCAGGAGGGCAGAAGATGTCACCCCTGTGCCTAATGGAGGGTTTGGCACAATGTAAGTGCTCAGTAAATGTGTAAGGAGCGAGCAGGACTCAGGCACACTCCGTCGTTAGGACCCTGTGGGGTTTTCTCCTCTCAGCTCAGTGTTTCTCTGGAAGACTCCTCTGAGGGATCAGAACCACAGAGCCCCCTGTAGGCGTCCACAGGTGGTAGAGAGGAAACTCTGATATGCTGTCCCCAAGCTCACACAGCCTGGGCTTCTTTTCTTATGCCTTACATTGGGAGCCCTTCTGTCTGAAGAGTGGTGTGTTTGCAGCTGATGACAGTAACTGTCCAGGGTCTGGGATGAGAGTGACAGCCACTGCCAGGACCTCAGAGGCTTTTCTGGCCCCACCCTGGGTGTCCCTAACTCTACAGACCTGCCACGTTCTTCAGGATCTTTGGGGCTGAGGCTGGTTCCTGTGCCTTCCCCTGTGACTCCACCCCTGCGCCAGCAACACTGATCTGGCAAGGTCCTTGTCCATGTTGGGGCTCACGCCCTGTGGGCGGCCCCATCTGCTGAACTGAGAGGGCAGTGGGAGACCACCCCACATTCAGCACTCCCCTGCGGAGCCCTTCCCATGTGGAATCAGGCCAAGGAAGGCACCAGGGATGCGGGGCCCTGGGGCCAGAGGAGCCAACAGCACTGTATGAGTCACCTTTAATTAGGAGTATTTCTTAAGTAAATGACTTAATAAGACAGTTATATTCATTAGAGCCATAATTACAAGACATAAGATCAAGCAGAAAAGAATGTGGAGTACGAAGGTGAAATCCAGTGGGAGGCAGCATCATGGGTCCTGGAGGACAGAAGTCGGGGACGGCAGAAGGGCCTTGTCTCATTGTGCGACTCTTGTCACCAGGTCCTCGGCCAGCCCAGCCACCCTCAGATCCCTGTCCTCAGAGTGGAGCAGGGAGGGAGCCCCAGGCATAATTAAAATGCAATAATAATAAACAGACACTAAAGCATCATGGAGTGTCCCATTAAACTCTGAATCGGCCCTGACAAAGCACCCCCTGCCTCCCTGGTGCGGTGGACACCCTCCAGAAGAAAGCACCCTATCATCCTAGAGCTTCTGGAGACAGTGCCACCTAGCCCGGTCCTCCAGCCAGTGCGTGGTTGCCACATGGGGCTGCGCGGTGAGGTGGCTCCCAACTCTGGAGATCTGAAGTTGCTCCTTTGCAGACTCCAGAGACTCAAAATTAATAGAATCAGTTTCTCCCAGAGCGTAAAGTGGTCCCCAAAGTTCTGTTGCTTTCCCCCGTGTGTCCCAAACTACTATAATTCCCAAAGCCCCCATGATTGGGTTTGATTCTGCTTCTTCCCAGGCCTGCGGCCTGATGTTTAAAGAGCTGTCCCCAAGGAGCAGAGGTCATCTCTATCTGTGATTCTCAGACTGTAGCGCACCCACGGATCAGCTGGAGAGACGCCGAAACCCATTTGGGGGGCCCAACCCAGCTTTTCTGAGTGAGTGGAGCCTAGGTTTTCTTGTCTGAAAAGCTCACAGGTAATGCCAGCAGTGCTGGCCTGAGGACCATACCTTGACAGCCATCGCTCCTTGCAAGCCACAGGGCAACCTGTTTGTGGAGGACGTTCTTTTGACCAAGGAGTAACAGGCTAAAGGTCTCGGAGACTTCATGGTGCTCCGTCTTCCCGCCCTTCCTGTGCGAGCCCAAAGCCTTTCCTTCTGGAATCGGCATAGTAGTCACCCCATAAGACCCAATGCATACCACATCCCTGCGCTCTCCCTCCTGGATGCCAGTGTCCAGCAGAAATAAACTGCCAGCTGCAGACCTGAGCTGCACAGGTAGTTTTCACTTTGCTAACAGCTACAATGGGCTTTGTTCCAAAAAGTGAGGGAAAACAAATTTTGTGCAACCCAATATATACAAAATGGTATCTCTTAAAATGTTAATAATGAATTATTAACGTGATATTTTATTTCTGTTCTTTTCCACACTAAGTCTGCCGAGTCCAGTGTGTGTTGTGTACTTACAGCGCACCTCAGCTCGGCCAGCTCCTTTCAGACGCTCCTGAGCCCTGGGGTGCTGGCGGCCATCACACCAGACAGGGCACACACAGAAGCATTTTTTGTCTTCTCTTTGCATTCTCTCATCCGTCTTTAAATACCTCTCTTAGAACACCATCACTTTCTTGTTTTTATTGCTAGTTGGTTTGCAGCTTGAGGGCAATGGCTGTGTTTTAATGCTGTTGATTTTTTTATTCTCCTGAAGTGGCTTGTATGGAGGACATGATCGATGAGTACTGGTGATGAATGAACATAGAAAGCCATGAATATAGGGACATCTGACTTTTAGGGTCCCCTCCCAGTCACTGTGACATTTCTTTCCTCTGGTCTGTGCATGGCTATTAGATCTCAGAGGGGAGAATGATTCTAGTTGTAGGACCTTCCCCCGCTATAAGTTTCCTGTTTCACTTTACTCTTTAACTCAATGCATTAAAAAAAAAAAAAAAAAAAAAAAAAAAAAAGCCCACCAGGAGGGCCCAGGAAACAGGAAAAATAGTTGTGCTGTTGGTTTCATGTTTGGAGAAGAACAGGGTTTCACTATCTCCGTGGCACTTGGCGTGAAAGTGGGCTTTGTTGCCGGAGACACTGCACCCATTCAAGGCCCCCTTCCCCAGCTGCTGAGAGCCGGGCTATGTTTTGACAGACGGGCCGAATGCAATGCAGACAGTTGTTTTAATTTCCAGCCAGATGCAGACATCACTCACAAGGAGCCCGAAAGCCAAGAAAGGGAGCTGGGCACTGGACTGCTGCTCTCAGGCCTGGCAGGCAAGCTGGAGGGGGTCAGCGGAAGCCCAGCAGGCAGCAAGGGTCCCAGAGATCCGCAGGCCCCAGGGAGGCACCTCCAGCAGGCCCTTGTCCAAAAGGTGCTTTTTGCAGCCATCCCAGCCCATGAGCAGAGCATGGGAAAGGCCATGGGAAATCAGTTGGTGGTGGTGATGGCTGGATGTTATCTTTCAACTCTGAAGTCATCCAGGTCAGAAATCATAACTGGTCTCAGAGATTATGTAAACTATAAGAAGTAGAATCCTGGACTGTCCGCATTTGAGAGGCAGGTGCAGCCTTCCTCTGAGGGTGGAGATGTTTTGCACAGCATCGCAGAAAAATGTCACCTTGACAGTGGATGCTTCCCAGTAGTGGGTGTCTGTTTGGGCAGCATTCGACAGCCCTGCCTCTCTTGTGTTGACCTTTTTCCAAACTCTTCATCCATGGCCCTACTGCCACCAGACTGAACCTGGCAGACACTGGAAAGAACCCGGGGCCACCTCGAGACTCCTCTCCTGTAGGCTACATAAGCATCTGCTGTCCATCAGCTGCACTTAGAGACCTCATCTGGACATCACGCCGTCCTGGCCACCCTCTGGGAAGGATCTCGGGTTAAGCAACACCCCATAGGGAGGCCGCAGAGACCCGAGCTCAGAACTACCGAGTGCAACCACCTCACTAGGTCCTGACAATGTATGTTTGTCTGGGTAGCTCGTGATCATATTGGGTCCTTTAGCCATGACATCACCTGTCAGGTCACATCGCACGTAGACTCATCTCAAACCCTCCCGTGTATTACACTTGAAGTGTTTTAAACCAGCTATTCCCCAAACTACACTTAGAATATCCATTTTTTAAACCAAGTTTCAAGAGAGCCACTAACCCTGCTTGCATTTCATCTTTTTGTTACTGAAGGGAGTTAGGAGTGCTTAGGGCTGATGGTGTCCCTCATTTACGGAAAAGCCTGTGACAGGGCATGGTAGGTTGTGATGTGCCAAGGCTGGATAGGGCTTCTCATGAAAGAGGCAGGCTGGGCTTTGCCCTGAACGGTGCATACCCACCTTCAGGTTAGGCTGAAGCTGTCTGTGACTCCTTTTGTTCATGATTACCCTTCAGTTTGGAGTGTCCTTCGAAGACATTTGGCACACAACTCCTCCGGCCCCTCCCTCCCGACAGATAGTCCTGGGCAACCCTCCTCTCCGCTACCAAGGCCCCCAGCACTTACACCAATCCCATGCCACGCACAGACATTCAGCACCAGGCCGAGCAACTCTGTCTGCAGTTCCCGACGCCCGTGAGCTGCAGGGCTCACATGGGCAGCGTCTGTGCTGTTCACAGTGGTTTCGCTATCGCTTAGCACCAGTGTCCCCACAGAATTGACATCTAATAAACCTCCGCTGAATGAACAGCGTCAGGGTCCCTCATGAGCCTCTCAGGAAGACGCTATGCAGGTATCTCTGTCACGTGCTTTATCCCCCTGCCAGAGGCAGAACGCTGCATTGCTGAACCCCAGGTCATGTTTTCACCTGAGCTCACACATTCTGTTGGTGGGAAGCCCCTGTGCCCTAGCGAATGAGAACCCATTTCCGGCCCAGCACATGTTTCTGCAACCCAGCAGCCTCCTGCCCCAGCCACAAACAGATACTTAGGACACAGCAAATGGGAGACTTCAGTCCGCTGACCCCTTGCCTCTTTATGGTCACACACACTGGGGGACAGGGGCGTGGCCTCCGAACAGGCCCAGCTCAGGTCCCTGCAGCACCCCCTAGAAAACCAGGAGTTTTCAAGGTTGTACCACAGGGGGGCAGAAGCTTCATCTGCAGATTCCTGCTTTCCAGGCGAGACAGAACAGACGGGCAGCTCTTCTCTGTGGAGGTTCCCATGTAGCCAGATTTTTCAAAGGCTGGGAGATTTACTGGGGAAACTGAATACCGCCATCAGAGAAAGGATAATTGGATCCAGGTGGTATATTTGGTTGGCTGTAAAGAGCCTGTGCTGTACTATGAATATTATTTGATGGGAAAAGTTTCTCCTCCTCTCCCCTTTTCAGTGTGTTCTGCGCAGGCAGGATGTCGCAGCCTGAGCCCAGCTGAAACCTCTTCAGCGATGAGTCTGTGCCACTCAATAGCCTTTCAGCGGAGTTAACCATTTTCAGCACTTGCTCCGGCCTGCCCAGCTCTGTGGAAGATGCTAGTGGCAGGCTTGGAGGATTTGCCCCACCTCTGGCAGACATATTTTGCCTTTGCCTTGAAAATGTGTTCTGCTGTACCATACCTGACCCCGCCAGCAGAAGATGAGAGGTTGGAGGCCACCGATGTGCTCCTGGTGTTGCCTTGTCAGGGGCCATAGCAGTGCAGAGTGCGGGGACGTAGGTGCATCTGAACACGCATCTGCAAGTTGTCACGACTGACCTCTCTGTGCTCTGTCCTCTCTCTGGCAGGTCATCAGGGTCCCCGTGGAGTCATGCGAGCAGTACACAACTTGTGGGGAATGCCTGAGCTCGGGGGACCCTCACTGTGGCTGGTGCACTCTGCACAACATGTAAGTTTGGGGTGTTCTGAAAGTGGGCCAGGGCTGCAGAAGACCTGGGGCTTTCCTGGGATGATAGGGCAGGACGCAGTTTGCAGAAAGAGGAGCATGTCCTTCTTCTGAGCAATGATCCTAATTGTGGCACAAGTGTAGGGCAGGAAAGGCAGTTACATGAGCGCCTTCTCTCTGCAAGCCAGGCCTCTGTCTCAGTCTTCTCAGCCTCACTGAGCAGTAGGGCTGTTTCCTTGTATCGCTGAAAGGCCTCACCAGGGAAGCTGCAGAGTCTCTCTAGGTTTCCCAAGAAACTTTGGGGCTGCTCCAGTCAAGGGCGTGCAGACGTACTGCGCTGGGTGGGGAGGTTTGCTGTCTGGCTAGCTGCTGTGTGACCGTGGATGAGTCCTCTGACAACTCCAGGCCTTCATTTCTCTGCTGCTAAATAAGGAAAATGCCTATTTCACAGGTGAATTGTAAAGACTAAATGAAATAATAAGTACTTTGGAAATAAGGAAGCCCAGAAGAGGCTACACAAATCAAAATAACTATTATGGACTCTCTACCCTTGGGAGGACCCTTCTGGCTTCATTATTTCATGATTTCAAGAAGTCTGCATCTCACTCCAACTGGCCTCATATCCCTATTCAGATACATCCCCCCCATTGAATTACCAGCTCAATAGAAATGCAAAATCACACTTAAACTTCCTAATTCGGAGAGGCCCAGAGGGATTGAAAAGGGTGAAAACCGATAGGCGGGAGCTGGCTAGGAATTCTGTTGCCCAATGGAGTTGGAAACTCCATGGCCTGGTGCCAGCCAGCAGAACATCTCCGTGAAATGTGCGGAGTTTGGGGTGGAGACGGAGGCGGAGGGCCAGAGTTCAGGGTCCTGCACAATAGCTCTTGGCTTCCAGCCTCTGCAGCAGGTGTTGGGAGGGTTTGGGAGGGAGGAAGGGAGGCTGGCGCTTCACAGATGCAAAATCCGGACTGGATCTGAGGCCACAAATACTGGGTTCTAAGCTTAGGTTTCAGAGGTAAGAGATTCCTCAAAAAGTGCTGCGAAAATGCTCATAGATCAACCCAGTCAGCCTCCTTGGGGGTCGGTAAAGATTTAGAGGCTACGCAAGCACACACACTACACCCCAGAAACACTCTAAGGGGTAAATGTGGGTTCCCAACAGTAAGGGTGACCCACCAGCCAGCAGGCTCTCTCCCCAAGAGAGTTTTTATCTCTGAAGAGCCTAACATCCCACCCAGCTCTGTGCAAAGGCCCTGGGCTGCGTGCCCTCTCGCTCTGCAGCAGCCAGGTCAGCTGTGCCTCGACTTCCCTCCCTTCCCCCCCTGCCCTCCCAGTTCTGGTGCCTGTGAAACTTCTCCCATGTAGAACACAGCAGAATCATATCAGGGATGGATACTCGTTCACTGGTAGGGACATCTGTTTCCCCAACTTGTCCTAGCGTCTATAGACAATCAACGATGCCCCAGTCTCCCAGCTACCCCAGACCACCCCATTATCTCCAGGACCAGGTCCCTGTGGCTTCTAGAATGGCTGAGCTTCTTCAGGAGAACTCAGTTTCCTCTGTCCCCCCAACTGCTCACCTATGGTCCAAGAATCCTCCCTCCCTATCCAGGCACACCTCTCATAGCCACTCTGCCTGCCAAGGGCACGTGGGGAGCAAGAGTTTTCATGTTTATGCTCAAAGCTCTCTCCTGGCCTGGTCATTCTCATCTTCACCAGACCTTCTGCAGTTCTGCACCACTGACCACCACCAGCCTCCCCTGCCAAGAGGGTGCCTAGGAGTCAGGCCAGCCCAGCTCCAGGCCAGCAAGCCAGCCTCCTTGGTGGAGGCAGAGGGCTGTGGGCGATGACTGAAGGGCCTGTGGGTCCAGGGGGATTTGAAACCTTCCTGTCTGTTCTGTACGCCTTGCTCTTGCAAGTGTGTTATTGTCTCCCAGGCTATTTATCTCTGTTAGGGCTGTTGCCATAAATAGTATGATAAAAAAAGAGCCATTTCAGTGAGTCAATGAGATAAAGGCTCCAGTCAAGAGCTCACTTTAGAGCTATCTTAAGGATTCACTTAAACCTCAATAATTCTTTTCTTTGACAGCATTCATATTTAGATCCATTATGTGCCTGGAAAGGAAGAGGGGGAGGAGCTTGGGGGAAACCCTGCTGGATGGTGCAATCTTGCAGTATCCCAGGGCTGTTTCGTTTGGAGCTGCATCAGTCCTGCAGCGTGCTTCCTGCGGGACACGGCAGGTGGCATCTCAAAGCTCCAATATGGGAGCATAACCGTGCCCACCTGCCACGTGTGTGCAGAGGAGCTGGAGCTAGGATGAAGACGTCGGGAGGAGCAGCCACACAAGCTTTCTGACAGAGGCAGCCCTGGCCGCAGCTCCGTGTCTGTCTCTCTGTCTCAAGGCATTATTTCACGACACAAACATTTATTTAAAATATTCCCTGTGACAGGTGGAATATCTCAATGAATAAAACATAACTTCTGCCTTCAAAGAGCCATTAATCCACTCACAAGATCATAGGCACACTGCCCCACACAGCTAAGACCCCGCTCCTGTTTTCCAACTCCTTCTGGAGGAGAATAAGAACAGGAATCATTGTGTCACTATATTAGCATTACAGGGGCCGAGGCTGACATGGCACCTGCTAAGTTCCAGACTCTCATCTGCCCTGCATCATTCATCCTTGACCTTCCCCCAGCCCGTGAGGTGGGCTCTTACCACCACCCTCGCCCTTCTACAGCGGAGAAAACTGAGAACAGAGAGACTAAGTAACTTGCCCAAGAGTGCACAGAGGGCAGTAGGCCTGGGGTAGGGCGCAGCACCCTGGCTCCAGAGTGCATATTCTGAGTCTGTGGCAGTGCCACCGCCCAAGTCCCCCAAACTTCCCTCGCTCACCATCTGAATATCCAACAGTAGTGACAAAGGTGTCTTTTCTATCTAAGCTGCACCACTTGTGCTGAAAAGTCCTCCTTGTCCTTAGCTGCCTGTGACACGGACCCCCAGGGAGTCCCCAGAGCCCTCTAGAGTCCACTGTAGGTCGCCAGGAGAAGACAAGCCACAGGCCTCAGCGCAACACACCCATCTTACCCGGGGACGAAGCCAAACACGTGGGCCACAGGCCTGACCTCTCGTGAACCTGTGTCTGTGTCAGGTGCTCCCGCAGGGACAAGTGCCAGCGGTCCTGGGAACCAAATCGCTTTGCCGCCAGCATCAGCCAGTGCATGAGCCTGGCAGTGCAGCCCAGCAGCATCTCCGTGTCTGAGCACAGCCAGAAGGTAGGCGACCCAGCAGGGAGTGGGCATGGGGGTCATAGGGGGTGCGCCTGGCAGGTGTGTGCCTTAGTATTTGCACACGTATCTGTACATTGATCAGGCTTCAAATGCTCCAAGGAAACGATTGAAAACCTGATAACTCCTGTGTAAAGAGTATGGCCATTTCCCATACTCCCTGCAAATTTATTACCCATGGATCTGTTTCGTAAATCCGAATTTTACCTTTAATGAAAAACTCTATGACATAACACAATCTAATACCAAATAACACTTTCTTTAACCTATGCTATATTTACAATCATCCCCTTGTTACATTCTCTAAAGAGATCTGCAAGTGGTCTGTACGTCAATATGAAGTCAGTATGTGCTGAAAGAGGATAAAAGAGCCCTTGCACACGTGTCATGGTGCAACCCAAATACTTCACATCCTCAGGTCCTAACCGTTACTTCATCCTGAAGGTTTTACGAGCACTTACTAATGTTAACTAGTCAATGAACCTCCCAGGATTTAGGCCCATTCACCCCCACTAGTAGGTTTCAGCTCTCCAAGAGCCAAGGGACCAAGCAGGGGAAGGGGTTGTACCTGGGTCCCCATAGATAGGAAACTGAGGCAGTGACTCAAGGACAAACAAATGCATGAAAAGGCTGGGTAACACCCTTTATCATTGTGACCAAGAAAGCCAGTGCCAAGTGTTGATAGGAAGACAGGGGGAACCTACCTACCCCGGCCCACAGCTCAGAGAAGGCAGGACTGTCTGCTGTGAATCCCAGGGCATTCCTCATCACCACAGGGAACCAGTCACATTTTTTGCCTATTCAAATACCCCCAGCCATGTATTCTGACAACTGAGTACAAAATCATTGAAAAATGCACTGAATTCAGAGCGGCATTTTGCCATTGGATATTTTCTCAGTTAGTAAATGCTTCCGAAAGTCTGTGATATTTTTACCACACAAAAGAGCGTCTTCAGACTTGACAAGACTGGAGACCACTGGCCTCCATAATGGAACCCAGAGGTAACAGATGCTGTGGAGCTGTTGGTAGCCCCTTCCCTGGTCCCCTGAGCTACTTGCAAATCTCCTGTCCCACTCCGGAAAACCCCTGGAGAGCAGAGATCCCCAAGAAACAGCGGAGCCAGAACTCTGGGAATCCCGCAGCCTGCTAAGCAGCCTGAGCCAGTGGTAGCCAGCATGAGGAACTCCTCTCTCCACCAACCTAGTGAGCTCCTGGCAAACCTCCAGACTGGCGATACTTGCTCTCCCAGGAGGGAGAGCCTCCCAGGAGGCTGAAGCCTCACTGATGAAGACCTCAGCTCATGACTTTCTAATTCCTATGGTGCTTTGCAATTGATTTCCTTGTCAAAATGAGCAGGATCTAAGATGGATTTTGGTACCTTTCCTTCTTTGCCCCTAACCCCTAGTGCTTTCTGATGCTGGACAAGATTGAAAAATCAATTAATAATAATATTAATAAAGACTATTGGCCCTGTGCACCACTGAGCAATTAATTACCATAATTGTTCATTGACAGAGCTGGAAGATCACCTAGATCAGCTCCCTACTTTGATAGATGAGGTCAGGAGTGATCAGTGAGTAACAGGCCCAGGCAGGGCCAGCCCTGAAGCCTGGGTCTCCTGAGCTCTTTGCTCCTCCCACAGCTCAACCTGGTTGTGAGTGACGCTCCAGATCTGTCTGCAGGCATCACCTGTGCCTTTGGGAACCTGACGGAGGTGGAAGGGCGGGTGACTGGGAGCAATGTCATTTGCATGTCACCTGGGCCCAAGGACGTCCCTGCCATCCCTCTGGATCAAGGTGAGAAGTGTCTGCTGAGAGAGCAGAGGCTGGGGGCTGTTCCACCATGGTGGGGCTGGAGGTCACAAGTAGCAGGTACAGAAGTCACTTGACCCAGTCTTCCAATACCAGATGCCAGTACCAGCTTAGAGAACTTGAGTCTAAAGCAAAGTGTCATGGCCCACAGCTAAATTTAGGATGACGGGAAACACTTGTTCCCGTGTGGGTTACAGCTGCAGAGTGTGCAAAGAGCTGCAGATGGCCTGTCCCTTCTAGGGACAAGAGCAGCCTCAGGCCTTGGCCAGTTCTCTCCATAGACCTGGGATTTGAGGGGCTCTGGCCTGATGTTTCTAAAATTGTTTCAGCAACTGAACAGCTCTCACTGAGGCAAGGGCCACCATGGAATCCATCACTTCCTCCCTGGGTGTGGGTCTGAGGGGTGGTCAGGGAGCCAGCCAAAGAGGTTCTCTCAGGAGAAGGATCAGTTGCGTTCCATCTACCATCTGTGCCCCAGAAATGCCCTTTCCTGCAGACCACCCATGGAGCCCCCAGGTTTTCATTCCTTCCCATTCTACTTTTTTCCAGACTGGTTCGGACTAGAGCTGCACCTGAGGTCCAAGGAGACAGGGAAGATGTTTGTCAGCACTGAGTTCAAGTTTTACAACTGCAGTGCCCACCAATTGTAAGCACTTGTGGGAAGCAGCCTTGGGTTGGGGTGTGAGAGTGGGGCCCCCATCCCTCGGGTCTAAGTTCCTTTAGGACACAAGGGTGTGGTGGGCACCCCCTGGTCTCCTTAGAAGGCCAGGTACAAGGTGTGGGCAGAACTGAGCAGCGTTCTCTCTCCACGGCTTCCGGTCTCATTCCATGCCCCCTGCACGAACTACCCCAGCTCTCTCAAGCCAGGACAGTAAAAAGGATCATGGCCCAAGAACCATGAGAAAAGATCTCTATTGTGGACTAATTGGTGACAGCTTTGTAGTTGGAGTTAAGTAAGTGAAGAAGAAGTAGGAGCTGGGGGCATCAGCTACTCAAGTGCCCACAGAAAGTAGGATGTGGGGAAAGTAGTCTCTCTGATCACACAGAGAAAGGACCTCAGATGGGGAGAGGGGTGGAGGATTTAATTCCGCTGTGCTCTAGATCTGCCCTTCAGTGTGTGAATTAGGTGGGGAAACCAGACAAACCGAACTACAACCTCCAGCGGGGCTTGGGTTCAGCTCAGCTGACCTCGCCAGCGCCTGCAGCAGCTAAATGCCTCCCAAGTGTGTCCTCCCAAGAGGACACCCCACAACCATGCAGGAAGCTGGGAGCATTCAACAAGTAAGAGGCAAGGCCAGAAGTGGGGGACAGAGGGGCCTATACTTACTTTCTTCTGATCCTAGCAGAGAAACTGAGGCACAGAACCTGGGCATTCATGCACTATTTGGTTTAGAGAGAAGGAAACGTATGTCTTGATACTAGGACCCAGGATTGTCACAGGACTAATAACCATGAACCGATGTCTAGCAAAGGGGAGAACGCAACTCACAACTCCATGCTGGGGGGGGCAGTAATTGGGCATAGTCTACCAATCCATCTTTCCCATTGCCCAGGATAGGAGCATTGAGGTCTGTATAACAGGCTTGGAGTCTGTAGGGACTGAGTTGTGGGCACAGTGAGCTCAGCATCAAGGTGGGGAGGGGGTGTGTTTGCCGGAGAGCCCCAAAGGAACTTTCAGCCATTAAAATAGACAAGTGAGCCAGTCCTTAGTCTCTCCCCATCTCTCACCTTATTTGCATGATCAGAATAATCTGGGGTTGTAATATCTCTACAGTAGCCAAGGAAATGTATCTGAACCCATTGGGACAACTGAGTAGATATGCAGAGAAAGATGGAAAAAGAGCTGAAAATGGCCAGCAGAGAACCAGGCAGACCAGATGATGGCCAAAGCTGAAATGGACAAAAGTGTCCTCTGACCCCTGCATTCCAGCCCAGTCAGCTGTAGGGAATGCCTGCAACTTAGAGAGAAAACCAACCAGCCTCCTCTCAAACTGACATAGTGGGACTAGAATCCACTGCTTGTGAGAGCGCCCTCACCTCCCTGGCAATCCAGTGTGACGTCACCACTTTCAATGATGAGTTGCTATAGCAATGAAGGTGCTGTCACAGGGACCAGCAAGTTTTACTAGGAAAAAAAAAAAGATCTCCTTGACAGCAGAGATTCCATTTTATTGCCAAATATGATCTATCTTACTCTTCTCCCTTGGCATCCATATTTAAAAGTCACAGTATCAAGTGCAGTTCCCTCCTTTTAATATTAAACTGAGGTCCAAGAGAATAAATGCTGCACTGACAGTCACAAAAATTAGCCAGTAAAAGGGCCATGTCTGCAGCTCCAATAGATACTGTCATGTTTTGGCCCTTGGTCTGTTTTATTATTTACTTGCTGAATCATGAGATATTATCAAGAGCCAATCAACCAGGAAGTACATGACAGAGCACTGACCTAAGTTCAGAGACTAAATAGCTTCGTACATAAGCAGAAGAGGAGAAAATCACTGGCCTGGTGAAAGGAAGTGTAGATGGGCTACAGCACCTGAACGCACTGGCCTATTAGCAGGTGACCTCTCCGTGGCGCCCCAACCGCCCAGATGTAACCAGAGTCCCACCAGGTGGCGCCAGATTGCAGACCTGGTCCTGTCCATGGCAGATTAGTTTCTTTAGGAAATGCTAGGGAGTATGGGAGCTGGCCTGGGGCAGAAGAGCAGCCCCACCCACCAAACCCATTTCTGCGATAGTGGTCTTATCACACACACAGACCCAAAATAATATACACAGTCTCCACGTAAAACCAGAGGGAAAGGGCCGGTGAGATGGTTCAGCGGCGTAAGCGCCTGCCTGGCAAGCGCGAGGGCCCGAGTTCGACTCCCGGATCCCACATATGAAAAAGGGGCTGGTGATATCGCTCAGCGGCATGGGTGCCTCTTGGCACGCGAGGTCCTGAGGTCGACCCCCCGGTACCCACAAAAAAAAAAAAAAAAAAAAACCAGAGGGAAAGAAGTGTTCACCCTGGCAAGGGATATGTGTACCATATACACATCCTACATGCCTGAGCTTCCAGTGATATGAGACTAAGTTACCATTTAATACCGTCAAGACCCCCAAACCCAGTAACACAGATGTACGACCCAGTTGTTAACATGCAAACATTACTGTATTTAATAGGTTGAAATCGCAGGTGGTTTCAGCGCTTGAAAATTATACTCATGTTTAGCGATGAACTTTTCAAAGCCATTTCCTGTACATTACCGTGTTTGACACCAAACATCCCCATGGAGTGGAGAGGACTATTTTATTACAGGCAGATGAAGGATCTCCAACTCAGACACTGAAATGACTTACTCAGGATGGCACTAGGCCAGCAGCAGAAGCAAGACCGGACTCGTATCTGTCCCATTTCCACCTCCATGCTCCTGCAGCTACGCTGCCTTATAGGCAGCAGTGTATTGGTAAAGATGTACTGCCAACAATTAGAGAAACAAACCTAGTTTGTAGCGTTTGCCAATTTCTGTGGTTTAAATACTCACACAAAGGCAAATTTTCAAGCTCCCGACATGATGTCATGGTCCTTATAAGATGTATTCTCCATCCAAGGTGTTCTTGGGACCAGAAAATTGGAAAGAAACCAGGACTAGAGTTAGAGAGTCCACAGGACTGTCCGCCCTCCTGCAAGGAAGACTAGGATGTACATAGACTTCCGTTGTGATGTGTGGCTGCAAGCCTGACCCCGTACTGTCCCTGTCCTTGCAGGTGCCTGTCCTGTGTCAACAGCGCCTTCCGCTGCCATTGGTGCAAGTACCGCAACCTCTGCACTCATGACCCCACCACCTGCTCCTTTCAGGAGGGCCGCATCAATATTTCGGAGGTAAGAAGGCTCACCTTGGCCTCACAGCATTCCCTGTGAATCGGAGCTGCCTTTCCAGATGGTCAGTCCAACAGCTTGACCGTCTCTGGTCCTGGACCATCTTGGTCCTCTTGCCCAAGATTCTACATGTCAGAAAGCCATGTCATTATAAAGCTCAAGGAAGTGGCAACAAATGACTGTAGAAAGAGAGGCTGTATCGGCTTCACTCCTAAAACTCAGTGCATTCAAAAGCTTGAAGGTAGTGGGTGAGACCAAAGGCCCAGAGGAAACACATCCAGCTGGACTCAGTGCTCTGGAGGAGTGTAGCGAAGGGTGTTTATTCTGAGTCTTGCTCTTTGCTTGGCTGCGGACATGGTCTAGTTCAACAGAACAGCCAGTCTCAGCCATTCTTTCATGCCAGCTTCTCTTCCAGCTCTAACATTCAATGATTCTTTGACTGACTGGGTGGTGGCCTTACCGAAAGAGAGAAATTCAGCTAGTGAGAAGCCGGCATCGCTAAATGTCTGCTTTTATCACACAAAGCCCCAGCCCTAAAACCTAACGCACCTTTGTTACCAACACAGTGACAGATGACACGGCTTATCTTTCCAAAGACTATTCCAGTCAATGATCGAGGGTGTTGACTTTCCAGCATGTCCCCAGCATCCCTCAGGACAGTGAAACCTGCTGGTCAGCTCCCCTTGCCCTTTATGTCCAAGGGCAGCCAGTTTGATTTGAGCATTTGTTCACACAGATGTCCACATCCTCATACACACATTTCCTCTTGTTTTACTTTTTAGAAAATTCAAATAGTAGTGATGGTGTAGCGTTTTCCTATACTACTATAGACTTTGTACACCTCTCCCTGCTGCATTGGACTGCGAGGACCTTATTGTTCAACCCTTAGGGCCTTTTTCAGTGGCCGTTTTCAGACTGCATTCAAGGAGGAATGGCGGACAGTGAGCCCTGTGCCCACGTTCCGTGATGGGAATCATGTCTACCTGTCCAAGATGCCGAGAAATGGAGGCTTCTGGGTCTCCATGGCTAAACGTGAGAAAGGAGACCTTGAAAGTTTCCTGCAACAAGCATTCATATAGCCTTGGACTCTTCTTAGTTTCCCAAACAATATGTCCTCTATTCAGTCTGAAAAGTGAAATTTGTTTACCTGGAAATGGAGAGACATAAATGGTGGCGTGAAAGACAGACTCATCCACAGGGCCTCAGAATGGTGGGACCAGGTACCTGATGCCCTGGGAATTATCCCAAGAGGATTTCTCTCTGTCCAGTGGGCATGCTGGCACATTACTGGCCTAAAAGCACCATGTTGGTCTTGGGGTATGCTGGGAGTTCATTTCAACCCTGAGATTCTACAAGGGATGGAAACCCATCTTCTTACCCTGGGAAAAGGGTCTGAGAGCTGAGGGTGTGGGCTGGAGGGGAACACAGCTTGGGAGCCAGCCGAGCAATGGCTAAGGAAAGCAGCCCCAGGAGGGCCGGGTCAGAAGCGTGGGCTGGGCAGTGAGAGGTTATGACCAAGAGCCTCAGAAACCACCCTTCACTTTGGCCACTTGAAATAGATGGAGGAGCATCCCAGAACCCAGAGGCAGGGTGAAGTGCCAATGCAGCCCAGAGCCTGCCTCATGTGGCTGCCCTGTTAGGCAGAGAGAACCCCAAAGCCAACCCTGGGTGCGACCTTGCACCTGGAGCAGAGGTGAGCCAGCATGTCACACAGAGCAAGACAAATAAACTCGGGGAGAATGGAGGCCTGAAGGCTGAGCCGTGGAAGACTAATTGGAAACAGGCCAGGCCTCCTTCCCACCATGTAGGAGCAGAAACCCAGCTCCCTCTGTCCATGATAAGAGTTTCAGGCATTCCAGACAGAGGGCAGAGAGATGCCATTGCCTCCCTGCTACTCAAGTGCAAATTAATACCAAAAGGAGCCCCAGGGGAGCACGAAGACTTCCCATCTTTTTCCAGTCTCATTTCCTGTCCTCGATGTCTGTGGATTGGGGGTAGAGGAATGGTTCTTCTGTCTCCTCTCCTCTCCCATCTCCCGGAGTGAGACTGGGGTTGATGACTGCTCTCTTACTGACTTGCATGCTGGCCCCTGGCACAGCACAGGGACTGACTCTCTGGAGGGCCAGGAGGGGAGGCCCAGACTTAAGGGAATGGCGTGCAGAGGCCCCATGAGGTTGCTGAGGCCACTTCCTCAGCTTCCTACATACCTCAGCTCCCAACCATAGTCAGTCACATGGTCTTCCTAGCGAATTGCTCGCAGGTCCTGCACTTTGCCACCCACAGCTCTGCTTCAGGGGATGCCCCAATTCCTGTCCAAAGCTCTGCTTTAGGAGACCCCCTATATTCCTGAAACATTGAGGAATAGCAAAGGTGCACATACCCAGCTTGGGTGAGTTCTCCTCACTCTCTCAGGAGTCCCCTCCCACGTCATCATGGTGTTATCAGGACTAGGCATCCCCTGTCTCTCTGGGGCCCTTAGACGATCTCTTCTTTACTTCCACTAATGTGGCAGGCCTTTGAATCGATTTTTATGTCTCTCTGCTTTCTAGAAACAATATATAGCTGATTAGCTCCTTTGCATAGTGCAGCAATATTAATGCGTCACACATTTGTCATCTTTTTCACGTATGGTAGGAATTCTCAACGTGCGCCTGCCAGGGACACACCACACCACTCACATCGCCTGCAAACTTGTTAGATATTCAAATTCATGGGTCCCGGCCTAGATGACACTTAAGACTGAGAACAACTGACATATGGCATTTCAGATGATTCTTGAAACAGCCCGGAAGTTTCACATAATTCATATCTGACATCTATAGGAGCCAAGAAGCCAAAATGTAGGGGTTTTGCCCAAGGCGATAGATAACTCAGGCACCCAAAACACAGGAGTGTGCTTTGTACAGAAAACCTGGGCCTGTGAGTATGTTGATCCCCGTGGCAGCATGACACATGCAGAAAGGCTTCAGCCTGGCCCCTTGCTGATGGTCATGAGGGTCCAGGGTGTGGCTGGATGAGCACAAATCCATCTCCACAGGTGGAGGAATTCCCACAAAAGCCAGGTCAGCGGTGCCCTTCCCACATACAAAGGCAGCAGTGTAAGCATAGGCAGTGCATCTGCCCACATCCTTCCAGAGTCCATGCTGACATTTGACAGTGAGGAACAGCTCCGCTGAGGAATGCAATTCAAATATAAAAATATTAGAAGTTAGCACCTGTTAGGTGCTCGTCATATATGCAGCACTATGTGTGTGTGTGTGCACATAAATCTCATTTAATTTTCACCGCTCTGTGAAGTTGATTATAGGACAGATAGGCTAAGGCTTAGGCAAGTGAAATATTTTCACTCTGATCATCAGCTGAACACAGACATCAGGGTTCAGAGTCAGTGCTCCAAGCTGGCCTTGAATAAGTTGACGTTCTCTAATTCTGTGTCCATACACGCACATACCCGTGAGAAATGTGCAATAATGGTATTAACAATTGTTAGTCCAGCTGATTACCACTTACATCATACTTTACATCCTTCTTTCATGCAATCTAGGGTTGTCAGGTAGCATTGCCACCACTGTATAGACGAGGAAGCTGAATACGAATTTAGCCAATAATGAGGCAGACCTTTCTAACAGCAGGAACACAACAGCTCTCTGACAGGCCCCCAGTCGCTGCCTCCCTAGGCCGGATAAGGCTGTGACATGGTGTTAGCAAGCGGTGTGTGCAGGAGTGTGTATGGCTTTCAGCTTTTAAAACTCATCTCCCTCCATGGCTAAACCAGGCCTAGTGAGATGTAGATACATAAATATCTTCTTTACGCCCTGCCCCAGGGGAAAGATAGAACCAAATAAATCCGATTAGCTTTCCAGGATGCTGGCTGCTGTCTCTCTTTGAAGTCCAGTGGGTGAAGATAATGCCATTTCCACATGGGAGAAGTCGTCTCAGAGGGCCAACAGGTGCCAGCACAGAAGCTGACGGCACACAGGGGAGCCGAGTGGGTCATGCAGCCCCAAGACGCATGGTGCTCCACGTCAGGGTCCCTGCCTCCCTATAGTTGCATCCTTTCCCCAGCCTCCTCCAGCCCTGGGATGTCGCCACATAGGACATCTGTTCATCTCAGTTTATTTTTTATTTATTTATTTTTCTCCTTTATGTGGGTACTGGGAACCGAACTCAGGACCTCATGCTTGCCTGGCAGGCACTTACGCCGCTGAGCTATCTCCCCAGCCCTCATCTCAGTTTGAATGAATACGGCTGCTGAGGAGGTAACCTGGCGGTAGCTGGCCATCAGATAGGAGGAATAAGAGGACCGAAAGATGTTACTCCAAAAGATGTGAGGGCCAGTAGGACCGATCAGCATCTTAAGAATGTTAATAACAGTGTTAGCATTTGACAGAAAAGCATTTATGATTATTGCCTTTCCTGTCCTTTAGACAAGAATGTGTGTGTGTCCACAGAAGCAAAGGGCTTGGAAATGGCCTCATTATAGCTGATGAAATCCATCACCTGCCTCAGGCCCCAGATGCATTAAAGTTCCAACAAGTTGGTAACTCTCCAGCTGCCAGCTCTTTGGCACCTGCCTTCTGCCTTCCCACTGCCACTTCCCCCAAGACCCACCGCCCCTTGCTGAGGGTCTCAGCAGAATCATCTTAGTCCCAGAGTCTGAACCTCCCATTGCCCACGATGGAAAACGCCTTGGGCTTCAACCACTTCTTTTCTTTGCCCTGAAAAACAGGAGGAAAACTCCTGTCTGGCCTGAGAGCAACAGCCAAATAAAAAAACCTGAGAGACCCTTTCTCTACTGGGGCAACCTTGCAGCCTGTTTGGCATTTGAGAAGATCCTAAATCTAATTCCTAAAGACCTGAAATAGCAGACCAAGGGAAAGTTTTCTAAAATTCTAGAGTCCCTTAAAACACTCTTGAGAGTCTTCATAAAATCCGCTCATCATTCTCCAAAACCCACGCCGGGCAAAAGACTGTGTGTGTGCGTGTGTGCGTGTGCATGTGTGAGTGTGTATACACTTTGTATATATTATATACAGTCATCTCTCAGTAGCATGGGAAGTTGGATCTGGTACCTTTGTGAATACCAAAATCTGCTGGATGCTCAATTCCCTTACATAAAATGACACGGTATTTGCACATTACCCATGAACATTCTCCTGAATATTTTAAATCATCCCTACATTATTTATAATAACTAATATAGTGTGAATGCTATGTAAATCAGTTCTATGGTATTTTTTAAAGAATAATGACAAGAAAAAAATCTGTATGTGTTCAGTACCTATGGAATTCTTTTCAAATATTTTTTGATTCTTGGTTGATAGAATCCACAGCTACTGAGAGCCAATTGTGCTTTCTTGTTATCAAAATTAAAAGAATTCTATAATCTTGTTTACCAACCTGAAACATCATACTTCCAAACACCCATCTCTAAGACCCTGCTACTGAAATTTGAGTTTGTACTCTGAGCTCATTAGAAATGACAAATAGCTGCTCACCACTTAGAATATATCAAGTAGTTCAGAATCTGAAAATCTATTCTCCCTCCTCTACAAACAGTAAACACACACACACACACACACAGCATTATACCTTAGCCTTATTTCTATCCTAAATTAAAATTCTAACTTAACCATGTTCAATGTTGAAGTTTTTAGCCCTTAAGAGGATGGAGCATAGCCTTCTCTGCAGGATGCCTGGGTTTCCCTAAAGTGGGGTTCATTTTTTTTCTTGGCTATAAATATGAGAATGCCTCTGTCAAGAGCGCCGCAGGGAATGAAAGCGAAAGTGCAGTAGAGAGCGGATAGGAGCTGGCAGCTTGAGTGACTGGTTCCGCATGGGCCCATCTGTCCCAGGGCTGCCTTGGGATCCTGTACCTCGTGGAAGCTACGCCTGCCTGGAGGCCTCACATGCAGTTGGCCAAGGGGCAGAAGATAGCACTAGGGACCCCTCAGCTCCATGCAGACCCTCCTGGACACACTTCCATGGGAAGTGTCTCCTGGCCCAGCACTTGGAATACTCAAGATTCCTTAACAGATGCACACATGCCCATTCTGTGATCATACGGCTCCAGAAGCCATGACCTCCTCCAGTCCCAGCTTCTGGGACCTGACATCCTCCTCAAGTCTGCTGACGCACAGCAGCCAGGCTCTCCCCTCAGCTCCAACCAATCTACAAAGGTGAAGCTAAAATGAAACTTGAAGATCTTTTTGACTGTTGCTTTGTCCTCCTCTTTACATTTACCCTCCCATGAACAAAGAGCAAGCATCCACTATAAGTCAGATGCTGAGATGAAAACTGAGGATGTAGGGGCAGAAAAGAGGCTACCTGGTCCTCAAGAGGCTCACAACCCAGTGAGAAGAGGAAGTTAGCAAGAAATTGGAGTTCTCTAGGTTAAAGGAAATCATGGCAGAATATCCATTACCCATCTCAAAGACAGTGCAAGGAAAGGGTAGAGATAGGCTTCCCAGGAAGAGGATGTGAGCTAATAAAAAGATAAAAGAGAGGCCAAGGCATGGCTGGGAGCAGGAGGAAGCTAGAGGTGGGAAGTAGGAGTTAGTGTTTGGTGGAGAGAAAAGCACCCTCAGATAGATTCAGCAGTCAGAACTAACCATACATTCAGGATGGCCACACCACAACCGCAGGTTACTAGGTAGGCAGGAGCCAGACCATGCCAGGTTTGCAACTGGAACCCAGAGAAAGAAGCAGCTGTTTAGGTTCTCCCTGCGGGAGAGGCTGGCCAGCCTCCTGGTCCCTGGCAGAGGCGATGAACTTGCTCAACACCGCCTGTGTTTCGCAAGGCTCCTGAACAGGCTTCACCTCTGGCATCCGCACAGGGACAATCTCTTGTCTGGAAACTGCACATACTCACAGGAAGTCAGCAGTTCCAGCCCCAGGACAACAAATGCCAGTAGCACCCCTTGCAGGCCTCATAAGCAACTCCAGCCCCAGGAAATCCCAAGAGCTCCTTCCAGAAACAAGGCCTAGGAGAAGGGGAAGTGAAGAGGGTCCTCCTGGAGTTGATCCTTGGAGATAGGAAATGATTCCCTGTGAAGGTGATTTCCACATCCTCACTGCCAAGGGCTACAGGGCTCACCGCTTCCCTGGAAGAGAAGGAGAAAGAGGAGATTGGAGCTGGTAGAGAAGCAGCATGCAAACACAGAACTTAAAAAAATCAATCTTTTTCTCACTTTCTCTCTCAGGGTCTTTCCCATCGCTCCCCCTACCACAGCTTTCTTGTTTGGGTTTTGTTTTCCAAAGCGACATGGCATTCACGCAGGGCCTGGTAATGAAATGAGATAAAAAGCCAGAGCAAGTATTTAGAGCAACACTGGGAGGGCTTGATCCAACTCCTGGAAAGCCCAGCTCTGCTGGAGCTGGGAAGCTGAAGCTGGTGATAACGGGCCGCCTCAGGCACCAGACAACGTGAGGGGCAAAGGAGCCAGAACTGCGGAGCCAGATGAAAACAGAGTTGGGGTACCTGAGCTGGGGACAGGCTCTTTGATCCAGTGTCTCAGGAGATGAAATCCACAGTGTGCCATACTGACGCTTGAGAATTAATTCTTAGATTGTGATGCACAGACCGAATATAGGAGAATTTGTAGGATGTTGATGACAGTACCTGCCTTAGTTACTTTCTTATCGCTGGGACACAATACCCCACACACATAACTTAAAGAAGGAAAGGTTTACTTTGGCTCACAGTTTGTAGAGGATTCAGTCCATAGTCAGCTGGCTCCAAGGCGGGGCAGCATGACAGAGGAGAAAGAGCTCATGGCATGGCAGGCAGGAAGCAAAGAAGGATCAAGGGAGGAGGAGAGACAAAACCCTTCCAGGCCACGGCCACAGTGACCACCTCTTTCCACCAAGTTTCACCTCCCAACATCGAACCCAGCTATAAACCCACCCGTGGACTAATCCAGTGACGAGTATCACACCTCATGATCCAGTGCCAGACATCCACGGTCCAGTCACCTCCCCAGAGTCCCACCTACAAGTGTTTGAGTCTTTGGGGGGCACAGGTACATTTAGGCCGTGACAGTATCAAAGCCCAGGAGTGCTGGAAGATTTCATTTGCCCTGGTGACATGGCATGGCCCCAGACACAGAGGCTCTGGCCTGGCATCAGGGCGGCCCCTGCCCGGGCTCAGGCGAGTCGGGGGTGTCAGCTAAGGACAGATGGAGCCTCTCTGCTTGCTCCCCAGGACTGTCCCCAGTTGGTGCCCACAGAGGAGATCCTGATTCCAGTCGGGGAGGTGAAACCCATCACCCTCAAGGCTCGCAACCTGCCCCAGCCTCAGTCCGGCCAGCGTGGCTATGAATGCGTCCTCCACATCCAGGGGGCCGTACACCGGGTCCCCGCCCTGCGCTTCAACAGCTCTAGCGTCCAGTGCCAGAACAGCTCGGTAAGAGGACCAGGCTGGGGCTCCACCGGGTCCAGGACTTTCTCTCCTGCCCATGCCAAGGCCTCGGCCTACCCTACCGCCAGGGACAGAGGCAGCTGCAAGCACCCCAGGCCCCTCATTCAGCCAAGGCCAGGCAGGTTAGTGGTATCAGAGGAGACGAACTCCAAGACGAACCTCACTGCAGAGGTTGAGATCTTGGTGAAGTTTAAAGAACAAACTCCCCGTCCCCACACAGGGTAAGAAAGACCAGAAGGGTGTCACCGTCACCAGGGAGGAAAGCAGGATAGGAGGCAGGAGGGGAAAAGAAGGTGGGTGCATTTTAAGAACAGCAAGGGTTAAACCTGGCCTGAATGCAGAGGAAATCGGAACTGGCAAGGTGTTTAATTATAGTTCTGGCCCAGAGAAGATGTTTTTATCAGCCAGCTCCTTGTCTCTGACCGTGGGGGGTCAGCTCAGAGATGGGAGACATGACAAAGGTGTTGAGGGAAGCTAATTTGCCTGGGAGAGATAAAGAGAATCTGGGCCTCTTATCAGGGAGCTGTCAGATTCCAGGGTCATGGGCACGTGATAGAATTTATAATTGGTGGAAGGCCACCAAGCACAAGGGGAAGGCCAGAGAGGAAGAAATGGAGCACAACAAAGGAGGAAGGCAGCAGGTGGGACCGGGGCGGCGGTGATATGCCCTCCGGAGCTACATGGCTGGGTGGGCAGCCCCCTCCGGGGATGTCTGGGGGTCTTCTTCACAGAGGAGCCAGTGGGAGCTAAGCCACCCCGCCAGGCTCTTTCTGAAGTGTGTGAAGGGCTTCAAAGTCCTCTGTGGGGTCAGCAGGAGAGGAAGTCCAAGAATCTATTGGTGTCTGTGATGGGGCGATGACATTCTGCCAGGAGGCTACTGAGCATGCAGAGAGAGGACTACATGGGGCCTGGCCGGCCAGCCAGCCACTCCATGATTGTTACTGTGGGCCCTTCCAGGCCCTGAAGGGGTGACAGGGTGGCCAGAGGGTATTGGCTTTGCCTCCCAAAACGTATGGCCTCTCCAGAGAGATTCTGCCTGCTTGTGAAAAGATGCACCGCAGCTCCTGGGAGGTGCCAGGTGACAGCACCTGGGGACAGGGAGGTGAGGAGGGCTGGCAGCAATGATACCCATGGGGAGATAGATCCAAGCTGGACTGAAAAAATAAAGATGCATTAAAAAGATAGAGGTTGTGGGGAGAGAGGTGAACACCTCTAGCTTCATGGACTTCCTTTTCTGCTGACCCCACAGAGGACTTGGAAGCCCTCGACACACTTTAGAAAGAGCCCAGTGGGGTGGCTCAGCTCCTACTGCCACCTCTGTGAAGAAGACCCCCAGACATCCCCGAAGGGGGCCACCCAGCCCAGCCGTGTGGCATTCCTTGTGATGTAGGAATGCCACCCAGACACCAAGAGGCATCGGCAGCGTGCATGGAAATAGGTGGGCTCAAGATCTCTGAAAGAGAGCAGTCGAGAAGAAGGCTGGAGACATAAGCTTGGGTCGGATGGTGCAAGGCACTGAATGCCAGGCTAAGGGGTTCAGGTGGCATGTTGATGGCATTAGTGACTGAGAGTCAGAAAAGGGATGCCATGGGGTCTGTTTGAGCAGCAAGGAAGGCTGCTCTGCAGCCCTGGCACCTAGGGACAGGACCACGTACATACTCTCCCTGTAGTACCAGTACGACGGGATGGACATGAGCAACCTGGCCGTGGACTTCGCCGTGGTGTGGAATGGCAATTTCATCATCGACAACCCTCAGAACCTGAAAGGTAAGCAGCTACTTCCAGGTAGAGGTTTGATCTTTGGACGACCCTAGGAAAGACTGGGGCTCAGAGCCGGCCGGCTGCTGTGCCTTGGATAATATGCTCTCCCTGTCAGTGGAACTCTTCAGAGATCCTAAAGCAGCGTTTGGAGCCATCAAAGGAGTCCTGTTGGGAGCCGTGTTTTGTTACACCCAGAGCATCCATCGGGCGGCTGCCGGCTCTCCACCTTATTCTTTGGCTCCTGGTGGCTTTGAAGTGTCTGTGCAGCCTGACCTAGGAGAACAGCAGGCAGCAACGTCCCGCCAGTTTCCCTGGAAATGGAGATAATGTTTCCCCACTCTGGCTCTCACTCCCCTGTCCTTGGTCCTGGTCACCGTCACAACACAAAGAAGGCTTTTAGGATTGAACTCTTGGTCCTGAGGCGGGTGGCAGGGAGTAGTAGGCCAACACAGGTGCACATCTAGGGCAGAGAAGTTCAGAAAGAGGAGCTGGGCTGGAGCAGGAGGGGTGCTGCATGAGGGCCACCTTGATTCGCCATCTGTAAGGGTGTGTAGTGTTCCCTCTAAAGCACCCCCTCGTTAAGTGATCTGTTTGAAATTCTTTTTCGTAATTACCACAACTCTGAGAGGTCGGCACTGTTATTATTCCCATTTTGTAGACAGGAATGTAAAATCCAAAGAGGTTAAGAAATGGGTCAAGAATCCAATAGTAAGAGCAAGGATTTGGACCCCAATAGTCTAATTTCAAACTGGCGTGCAAGTTTAACCCCATCACCGGGAGGAGGTGCAGCCCAGCTGCAGGATTTGAACCCTCTCCCCGCAGAGTACACCCCAGCCCCTGCCCCCACCATGCACCAGTGTCTCCCTACTATTCACCCCCTTCCCCATACTGGGGACTAAACCCAGGCCCTTCACACTGAGCTACATCCCCAGACCTTTTTTTATTTTGAGACAGCATCTTGCTGTATCACTGAATTGCTCAGGCTGGGCTCAAACTTCCAACCCTTCTGCCTCAGCCTCCCAGAGTGCTAGGATTACAGGCATGCACTGCCACACCCAGATGCCCTTCTGTCCAAGTAGTGAGGCTTGCAGACCTTGGCTTCCACCTGAGAGCCACTCCCTGGGCACCAAGAGGGGTCAAGGCCACGGAGGGTCTGCAGGTGTCTCAGCATCTATAGGCTCCAGCTGCTTGTCCCAGATGCTGCCATTGAAATCAGTGCAGTTTGGACTAGGAGAGAAAAATGGAGCCAGGGGGATTGTTTTTCCCTACTTCTTCTCCTAGCCAGGCCAAATTTTCTCACCAGCAAGAGAGAGCAGACACTTTCCTTGCTGAGGATCTGGGCTTGGATCCCAGAGGCTATCTTTGCACCTGGAGCCTGGAGAGAAATAGCCCCATCCACACTGGGCATCAGGTTCGCTCGATGCCTGTGAAACTCCTGAGTGCATGGCAGCCATCCGCGCTTCACGTTCATGCCCTCCCAGAGCCCGGGTATCAGGGGAAGCTGCACACTTTGCTAGGCAGAGGCCACTGTGTTTAAGGACTCAGGTTCCAGAATCCAACAAGCTAAGATTCAGCTGTAGGCCCTTTCATTTGCAACGGTGTGAAGTCAGACTAGTGACACCTCCTGTCTGCATCCCATCCCACGCAGTGAGGAAAGGATGGCCACTGCTCAGGGTCATTCGAGGATCCAGTGAGCTAGGGACCACATGGTCCAGTGTGCACTTGGCTTTCCTGTCCTTCACGTAAGAAGCCACAGCATTGGGGATATTTAAATGTAGTCTGTGCAACTGGGACTGAGGGTTGCTGGACAGAGCAGAGGAATGGGAAGGCCTATGGGAGAAAAAAACAATGACCCCTGCGTGGGGTGTGTGTCTGACCTTTGGCCAAGGCACACTGCCCAGTCCAGAAAGCTCATGTCAGCTTGACCAGAAGAGTTGAAAAATGACTTTCTGAGCACATTCATCCCTCAATATCCACCGTGAATTGGTTCCAAGATCCCCTGGAAATTCCAAAATCCAAGGATCTCAAGTCCCTCTATAAAATGTCACTGAATCCCATATTCTAGATCCCTCATGTAATATAAGGTAAGGGCTATGCACACAGTTGTTAGATTGTATTGTTTAAGGAATAATGACAGGAAATGAGTCTGCACATGTTCAGTAGTGCTTTAAATTCACGGTTGGTTGAATCCATGGATACAGAACCTACAGATGTGGCAGGCGCACTGTATTCTGCTTCTGGAGAATTCTTTTGGGACTCTGCGTTCAAACCCTAGTGGCAAGGGGCTAAGCCCCAGGCTCAGAAAGCACAATTCCTCTCACTGGCCAGTTCCACCAGGGCTTTTAAGTCAATAGGAGACAAAAGCAAAGGCAAAGGGTTTGGGGACTGCTCATGTGACCTGTAAAGGAGAAAGTTTGTCCTCTCCTGGATGGATTCCCCATCCCCAGGGGTAGTGAACAAGATGGTGTCATGCTCTTTCCTTATCAGCAGTGTCTCACCATTGCCAACCACCCAGGCTTTCGTTAAACCCAAACCAGCTCTCCTGCTAGACCCACACACTTTCCAGCACGCTGGGGGCGATGTCTTTCTTCCTGGGACCCACCATCCAGCAGCACTGCAAGCTGGAGCTTCAGGGTCCCAGAGTGTGGCACTGACCTTGGTGAGCTGTGAGTCATTGCACTTCTCTTTGAGCTGCACTTATACCTGAATAGGAAAATGAGCCCTCAGTGCTCTAAAGGAGGGCCATCTGTGAGTGTATGAAAATGGCAGCTTGAAAGTACAGTTTGAGTTCAAAGAGAAGATAATAAGCAAGCATAGAACATCAGATATGTCATAGGACTGAGCTCTCTACTCACTATACAACAGTTCACTCAAACTTCCAAGAAAAACAATGATTATCTCCATGTTCGAGAGAGGTAAATGGGGTTTGGGGAGGTTAAATACTTTGTCACATTGCTAAGAAGTAGTGAAGCCACAATTAGAGGCCTGATCTAATTCAATCAAGAGCCAGAAATCTTAAGTAATATTATGTTCAGTAGTGTCTTTAAATGACTACTAAGACGTGCGATTTATTACTCTCCCATCCGGTATTCTTGCCATGACGCTGATGGGCGGTGTTGCCTTGGTTGGGGACAGTGTCTGCAGCCTCTGCAGTCCTATCTGCGACCGGGCCCCTCTCTTTGCAGTGCACCTCTACAAGTGCGCAGCCCAGCGGGAGAGTTGTGGCCTCTGCCTCAAGGCCGACCGCAAGTTTGAGTGTGGCTGGTGTAGCGGAGAGCGCAGATGCACCCTGCACCAGCACTGCACCAGCCCCTCCAGCCCCTGGCTCGACTGGTCCAGCCACAATGTCAAGTGCTCCAACCCCCAGATCACTGAGGTGAGTTCCCAAGTTCCCAGGGGATGACCAGGGCCATGGGAGAGGAGAGCAAGGCGCGGCTTTGTGGATGAATTCCTGGAGTCGAGTGTGTTTAATGTGGGGGTATAGAAGGCCTCTCCTGCGTGTGTCTCACTGGCCTGCACCCAAGCATCACTGACAAGGGTTTGGAGCGTGTCTTCATGCCTGTGCATGCATTTCTGTGCACACACACACACTACAAGGGGGGCACAGAGCCGGCCCAGTTGCCTGCCAGGCTGGCTGAGCCAGGTGGTGACAGGACGTTAGTGCCATGCTGGGAGAATGTTTCAGAAAGCAGGTTCAGCTTTTCACAGCAGACATGTGTTTCCAGGAGCTGCAATTAGCTCAGAGCTGCCAAGTTGAAAGACAGGCACTGTGTTAGCCACTGCGCCATTTCCCAGGGTTTAGTCTCTGTCCCGATTTGTTTGTGCAATTTAATGGGAAGAAATAGGTAATTAATTATACGAGGGAAAAAGTGGTGTTCCAAAATAGCACATTGCAAAGGAAGATGAATAGAGGATGTGGATGGAAATGCAGCTGCTTGGGTCTGAATGGGATGGAGAAGGAGAGTTGTGTTTGACTTGGTTTGCATTGTGTGTTTGTCACTCTTTACGGCTCTCCATTCAGCGACTGTCGCTAGGGATTTGAAACTAATTGCACATTCCTGATGCTGACTAGGAAGGAGGCCTGGACAGGTACCACAGCGGCCTGCAGGTGTGAAAAAACTGGCAGGGGCTGCTCCCTGTCTGCAGCTTCCCTGAGCTGAAGCCCTGACCCTTTTCTCGGCCTCATTTTCCCTTTTGGCCAAAGAAAGCGATTCTGGTTCTCAGCTCCGTCATGGTGTTGGGAAACTTCTTGAGCACCCCTGCCTGTGATCATAGTCAATAAGGCAAAATAAAACAGAAAAGCTCAGAGAAATTGAGTAACACACTCAAGTTGCCCAGTGAAGAAGACAGAGCCAGTTTTTGAGCTCAGGTTCAATTATAAAACCATTTGAAACGTTTCTATGATTTGCCCAGATAACACACAACAAGAAGTGGTGTTTCTACTTCCTTAAGATCCAACCCTTTCCTGCTGGAGTGGGCCAGTTAGATGTGAGCCATCCACGTGGCAGAGTAGCCCTGGATAAGTGTGTATCTGGGTCTTCATTCAGCTGTGCAGGATGAGGTTATGCGGGTACAGACGTGGTCCCTCAAAGAGTAGGCTGCTTGCATCCCATCTCACTCTCAGATGTGGCCAGTGACAGTGGCTGTTGACATTCCCCTTTGTCTTTAGAGAATGCCTGCAGGGCTGCGTGCGGGTGGTGCCCCAGACTGTCCTCAGCCAGCCAGCTTCCTGACTGCCTGGCTCCGTGCCTTCTCCCTGACTCTGGTGATTTGCAGAAGCTGCTGGCCTGAGGACTTGCACTGTTCTGTAATTCCTGCTGCTGCAGTTGTCTATCCCTGCACCCATCGGCACCTGTGGTGCAGAGAGCTTAGATGGGGCAGGGCTTGGAGTCCATCAGTATCTCCCGCCTCTGCCATCCTGGGGTCCAACACCAAATCTGACAGCCGCTGGCTCCCCAGTGGCTGGCCCCTTCCCAGCCCCTAGGCAAGTTGCTCACTGAGGAGCCTCTGCCTCAGCTGCCCCTGCTCACTGACCTGGAGGACAGCCTGCTCTGTTCACAGAGGACACCCAAGTTCCCGAGGCTAATTAACCCCCTGAGGTAATGAGGCTGTAATTGATTTTCCCAGTGAACCTCTCAGCAGGAGTCAGAGGCCCCAAGTCTCTGGTGGTGATTTTCATATTGAGCTGTTGAGAAATGAAACAGCATCTTTGGGAAGAGACAAATCCTTGCTGTGTTCTAAGCCACTCGAGGGACATCACTCTGGACAGGACATGTGGGAGGGAGGATCCAAGCCCAGGATAATATATTCACTGTTATCTGTCATATTTCCTTTCATTTCACATCCTCTGCCCCACCAGAGCCTCCCTGATATGTAGAAGTCATTTTCTGTTCTCTAAGTTTTCATTTTTGAAATAACCTCAAGTGTATAAAAAGACACAAAAATAGTACCAAGAAGTATCATATTCCCTTCATCCAGATTTCTCAAAGTTAATTCTCTTATCTAATCTCAGTATAATTATCAAAATCAGGAACTTAATATTGATTCAATATTACCATCTAATACACATGCTTTATTAACATTTGGCCAATTATCCCAGTGATATCCTCTATTCTGGTCCAGAATCCAAGCCAGGATCTAATCCTGGATCCCATGTGACATGCCACTGCCACGTCTTTTATCTGTCCTCTATCTGTAGTCATGTTATCCCTAATGACCTTCATGTTGTTGAAGAGTCCAGGACAATTATTTTATACAATGTCCCTCAACTTGGGTATATCAGATGCTTCCTTGTGAGGAAATTCAGGTTGTATTTTTTTGGCAAGAATTACAAAAAACATTCTACGGAGTTCATACTTTTTTATATGTATCTCCCATATTTTTATTTCCACAAAATGTGTACCCTCCTCGGTGCCACCTCTCAGTGCGGTGAGCAGAAGCAAATGTTATAGAGATCTTTCCTGGGGGGAGAAGAGAAGGATTCCACCATGGCTTGTGCTGGCTGCTGGGGTGGCAGAACTTCCAATCCTGGAAATAAATGGGGGCAAGGAAGGGGTGCTGCCCTGCCTAGGAGCAGAAAATAAATGAGATGACCTCAAAGAAATTCCACTTTAAGCAGAGGAGTGGGCTCACTCGCAGTTAGATGAGCAGCTGTGTTCTTCCTTAACCCCTCCTTACCCCCACTGTCTCCATGGCAACCGAGCCCACCCCTAGAGACCCATCCTTTATGGCAGCTTCATGTAGGACAAGTTGTACAGCCTATTGAATTTCCCAGTTTGCACAAAGCTCAGGTTAGGACCCCCTCAGGACTCACCGTCTGCTCCTTCTCAGCCAGCTCGCAGTGTGATAATGACGCTGTCCCCTGCGGATGTTGGCCCAGGCTGCTCCCATTTCCAGCTGTCATCCGGGCATCTGTGTATATGTCACCTGTTCAACCCCAGGAACAGGAGATGAGCAGAGGACTGGGGAGCCCGTGCCATGCCTGCCCGCTGTCTTTCTGCTCCCCAGCCTGTGCTCAGGACCTGCTGGGGCTGCAAAGAGGAGGAGGTGGTGAGCCACCCCCTGGAAAGGAGGGTCCAGAAAAAGCATTTCCCAAGAAGCCAGAAGGAAGGAAAAGGATACTGAATAGGTTCTCAGGAAAAGATTCTCAGGAAAAGAAACTTAGAGAGAGTTACAAGGCTCCGGAGCTAATGCCACAAAGGCACCTGCTCTGGTCCCTGCTGGGGATTAGTTTCCTAGGGTCCGCCTAACAAAGTGGCACAAACAAGTTGCCTTAGACAACAGAAGTACATTTTCAAATAGATTTGGAAAGCAGAAGTCCAAGAGCAGAGGGTGGCAGGATTGGTCCCCTAAGGGCTTTGGGCCTCTCTCCTGGCTCCTGGTGCTTTGCTGGTGGTCCTGGGCAGCCTTTGCAATGTAGAAGCATCACCCAACCTCTGCCTGTGTGTTCATGAGATGTTCTCCCTGCGTATGGCTGTCTCTTCAATTTTTTTTTTTTTAAATAAGGACACCAACCAGATTGGTTTAAGGCCTGTTCTAATGACTCCATTTTAACCTGATTGCTTCTACAAAGTCTCTGTCTCCAAATAAGGTCACCTTTTGAGAAGCAGGGAGTTAGGGCTTAAATATATGAATTTAGAAGGGGATTCAACCCATAACAGCAAAGAGTCGGAGTAAAGGGAGGAGTTACCACAGTTCCAAATAAATTAATTCACTCCTATGTGATTATTTAATCAGTGACTGCTATATGCTATGAACGGTTCTGGGGTGGAGGTTGTCCCATGGATGAGTGAGTCCTGGGTGGACAAGCAAGGAGATGCATCCTCCCCCCAGGGGAGACGCAGCCCACCCTGAGCACTGCCAAGCTAGGGGAGGCTAGATACAGCCCTCCCTGCAGGCCACTCAGCTTCCCCCAGAAGGACAAAAACTTCTAATGCACACCTTTGGCTGTTGCCTCCTGAAGAAAAGAAGAACAGGACTGCAGCGGGGCATACATCTTCACAGCTATGAGGACGCTAGCTCAGGCCCTGGGCATGAGTAGATTAGCCACATTCTAATTCCGGGGATCTAAATAATAATAGCTTTTCTGTAACAAGACTCTACTAAGTGCCAGACTCTGTGCAGTTTGCACACTTACTCCTCAAATAAAAGAGCTTTAAGGTGACTATAATTATGTAAAAAGTTGGGGAAACAGTACTTGGGGAAGTAAATCATTATCACAAAGCCATGCATCTGGTTAGCGACCGAATAGGGATTGAAAACCAGGACCTCTGGCTCATGAAGGTACCATGGGGGTTGCTTCTCTCAGAGGGACAGAGGGGTATGGACTCCTCCACCTCACCCCACCTCAAATATGCCCAAGATGTCCAGGGCCAGAATCCTCTTGGAAGATACCAAGAGATGCCAGACGAACTGAACACCTTGGCCACCCTGTGAATGCAGCCTTTTCACCTGTCTGCCTAAGCGTAACTTGGTTCACACTGATCCCTGTGATGGGGAGAACCATGAGGAAATTTGAGGGTGCTTTGGAACTTAGGGTAATTACATTTGCCTTTGGGCACAGGTGTTTCTTTCACTCCTACCACAGGTCTTGCCTGAACCTGGCACACTTGACGCAGAGATGCGGACACTCTGTGTTTGACCTTTGCCAACCAAAGCAATGAAGGTTAAGTGAAGGTAGATTCCCTGGGCTGGGGTCTGACCTCTTGAACATGTCTACCTGATGGGAGACCGCAGAGGATGGGGCCCAGGTGAGCCTCACCTACAGGCGGAGCAGAGATCCAGCAAAGTGAAGGCACAGCGGGCTAGAGATGCAGGGGGCCAGTCCCAGAGCTGCTGCCTCAGCTAGGGGCCAAGAAGCCACCACATTTAGGATCTGAAATAATAATCCCGTGTGTTCCTGAAGCCACCAGCCACAGTACCCAGCAAGGGGGTACTGATGCCAAGCAGGGGCACTTGGTTTACAGTCGTCTCCCACTGACCACTGTCTAAGTTTTACTTGATGGATTTTTCAACTGCAGTGACTTCCCTGACCTCACCAGTCCATGGTTAGGAAATATAAATTCTTTTTAACATTATCTAACATTATCTTAGATACAGGTATCCAGGAAAGAAAATCAATTGTAGAAAACAGCATACACTGGTCTTCAAAACCAAGCCTAAGTAATTTTCTATACTCTAATAGTTTGAGATGATCCATCACTCCTGCTGCCTCCTGCTGTCCACGTACCCAAATCATCTAAAGGAGGATGTTTTCCCCTGGATTGCAAATGCATTTGTGAAACTATTTGGAAAGCTGGGACATTTACAAGAATTTATCTGCAAGGTTGCACCACATGTCTACAGGAAAGGCCGAAAGCCACTGCCTGAGGCCAGAGCGACTCACTGCAATGTTCCCAACCAGAAAAAATAAATAAATAAGACAGAAGAAGTCAGCCAGCTTTCCAGAGAAACAAGCCGGTACTCTGATCTCCCGTTCATTTATTTGCAGGCCTCATTAATATAACAACACTGCAACAAACAGCTAACGGGGAAGGTGTCAGAATGAATAATGGAGTTGCTCTGCTGAGATAACAATTAGCTTCTGAGTGTACTATCAGCTAAGACAGAGCCAGTGAGGAATCACGCTGGGCGGGAGAGCTGGCGCCTCCGAAGCCATAGATTCCTGCAGAGCTCGTCGGCTGGGCTCCAGCCTACTCAGATGAGTATGCACTCACAAGCTCACACACACACACGCAAAGGTAAAAAGATGGGACCGTGTGCTGTCTTGAACCCACCATCCAGGTGTCTCCGCAGGCCTCCTGTCGGCATCGCTGACCTCTGTAGTTGGGACACTGAGCAACAGGAAGGGAGCAAGTGGCCCAGGAAGAAGATGAGCTGGGGACACAGGGACATGTCCTCACTGGCCAGTCCTGGAACCCCAATGTCAGACACAGGAGCACTAATACAGAGAGTGACCATGAGCTGGGGACACAGGCTGGGCAAGGTCATCCCAGAGCAGCTTCCCTGTGACACCCTCCAGCACCCCGCTAGGAGGTTCTGACATCAGGCTCTCTCTTCTCCTCTTATGAGCCCAGTAGAGGGGACTGTCAGCCTGCAGGAGACACTGGAAGGGCTGCACAGGCCACAGTCGCACAAGCCACCATCACAAGTGAGGCCGTCTGCACCTGCCTGCATCCCCACCTGGGATGCTCATTGTAACAAAGCCATTTTTTAACCTCATTTTTCCTCTTGACCTCAGCTAGCCTGGCGTCTGCCTGGATCTCTAGATTTCTTAATTATGAAGTGATCGTGATAAAAATAATAGTGAATATTCCCCGAATGCTACCTTATCCATAGAACTGCACTAAGCACCTCGCATACATCACCTTAGCTAGACCTCACAACTTTGAGAAATTGCTGTCCTTAGCCTCACTTGACAGATGGGGAAACTGAGGTGCCATGAGATACAATCACTCTCTTAAAGTCACCTTGCTAATACATTTTAGAGCCAGGATGGAACTCTCAATGACTTGACTCCGGAGCCCTCATATTCAGCCTGTGTGCTATCCTCACCCTCTTTCCTGAGCTCATGGGGACAAATAGAATCCTCAGTCCACAGTGAGAGGAGAGAGGGAAGCTGGCCCCAAGCTCCTCCCAAGCCTGCTGCAAAGATGGCAAGAAAGCCGATCGTCTCTGCTTCAGCATCATACAGGAAGCTGGACAGGCACGGGGAGAGGTGCCCAGAGGCCAAGGCCAAGCAGGGAGTGCAGACAGTCAGAGGGGCAAAGAGGAGGCAGAAAGCCCAGAGAGGTGCAGAGAGCAGGAGTAGTGATGGTGACCAGCAAAGCCAACCAGGGCTCTTCGTAGAGCAGTAGAGTATAGCCTGGACTAAGCAAAGGGGGCTGGAAAACAGGGCTGAGGAAGCCATGAAGCAGGCCGGCGTGAGTGCTCCTGGCTGGCGACCCAGGGCTCTCTCCCAGGAGCAAGAGGGTGGCCAGCCTGGCAGTGCAATATGTAGGCTAAAAGTACAGGTTGAATAGAGCTGGCTGTGTTCTGCCACTCAGTGTAGCCTTCAGCAGCTTCCTTAACTTCTGAAGGACACTGTTATTCCCCACCTGGAAAGTGGGAATAATAATAGTGCTATTGTCATAACTTGTTATGAGCCCTAAGTAGGATACAATCCAAACACCCCTGGTATGATTTCTGACTCATTAATGAGCACCTAATAAATTTTTTAAAATTGTAGGCATCATTATCGGAACAATCTTTAATAACCCGGAAATACTCCCTTGCTTTTGTCTTACTCTCCCACGAACCCTATCTGACAGGAGACATAACCAGAGGAACACAACAGCTCTAGGATGTTCCCACCAAGTTCCTCTGAAGGAGACTCCAATGCTGCACCGCCCCACCCCCACCCCCGGCTCTGTCCAGGTCCCTGCCTGAGCCTGACGGTGGGAATGGAGTCCCAGCCTGAGACTCTCCCTGCAGGTGCCCAAGCCCTGGGACTTCCCAAGCCTCCTGCCCTGCTCCCCGTGCAGCCCTGCGTATCTCCCCAGCTGTAATTAATCGGCTGCATCTGCTCTCGCCCTTGGGCGGCTTTGCGGCACAATTCCCGCTGAACTGTTCAATTAGTGGCTGCAAGAATGAGGGCAGCTGCAGCATCCTGGCGGCTGCTTTCCAGGACAGGGCACCCACGGAGGAAAACAAACATGACAGAGTCTGGCAGGAATATAGATCCAGCCAGGGTGCCCCAGCAGGCGTGCCAGGGCTCAGCTGGGCCGTGCTGCCATTAGGGTGGGGTGTGTGCAGGTGGAGAATAAGCCCTCCTATCCAGAGTTCCTGGAAGCTTTGTGAAGGCCTGAGCACAGTGTAGGAAGCTCCCTAGGCCTCAGCCCAGATGCAGGGGCCAAGGTGCGCCAGCCTTCTCCCAGGCCCTGCCGTCCTAAGATGAGGCAAACAAGTGCATGGCCAAGATCCTGCCTAGCCATTCATGAGCGGGCAGGGGTTGCTTCTCAGGTGGAATTTGCTGTGCTAGACTGAGCCCTAAAGTGTTTCCCATACCTTCCTCCTGAATCCTGCAAACAATCCACAAGCTTTACTCCACACTTGTCCAAATTCCAATGCCCAGTGCAAAGGGTGGGCAATGGAGGAACACACAAGTTCACCCCAACTCTCACAGCGGCTGCTTCTGAGCTTTTTCCAGTCCTCTACTTCTGGTCCCCACTTCTACAGTCCATGAAGGAGAATTTAGATTGATTTCCAGTCCACAGTATAAGCTGTATTTAAAAGCATGGGGCTGAAGTCAGTCAATATTTTAAGATCTTCCCTTTCTTTCCTCCTCTTTCCCACTCCACCTCGATTCACAACACACACACACACACACACACACACCAAGCTGTCAAATCATTTGTTTACAAGAGTGTCTCATTCAAAATTATTTGCCTGGAAGAATTGGTTGAATTAATTGTTAAATGATGCAACCATCCCCAAATGGCTATTAGCTGAGGAAAGAAGAAATGGCAAGAAGAGAGGGAGGAAAGAATGAAGACTGTTTTGGACAGGGCCAGTGTCCTCCCAAATTCAAGGTAGTGAAGGGGTGATGCCCAGCACAGACCGTGCTGCTGTGTGGAGCTCAGAACCCACCAAAGCCCACCCGCTCCTGCCCACACTCAGGCTGCAGGCCACTTCCCAGCCTTTCCCCAGTGTCCCCAGCTGGGTCACTCCCATATCTGTCCTGAGCTCCCTGGTCCATGTGTTCTCGGGCCACATTGGTAGGAGGTGAGTTCCCAACTTCTCCAAGCTCCCCACCAACACAACCACCCCATGTTTTTGTCACCTAGGAAGACATAGGTGCAGAGAAGCACAGGGAAGGAAATCAGCAATTATCGAGACCTGCTTTTTGCACCATGGGACTTCCCAAATGTTATCTCACTTAATCCTCACTCATCCTCGGGAGGTAGCAGTATCATCTGCTTTCAGATGAGGACATTAGATTCAAGGTCACCTAGCTCCTAAGCATCAGAGCTGCTATTCAAATTCGGGTCTGCCCGACTCTAGAGGTTACTTATTCCCTTCCTGCTATAGAGCTGCCTGAGCATCAGATGGTCTCTCTTCCCACCCTATCCTAGAGCAACCCACAGCATAAAGACCACCTGAAACCCCAAGCCAAGATGTGTGCACCTGCCTAGTGTGCTGACTGTTTTTAATGGATTTTCAGTCATCGGAGGACTCTACATAACTCCACCCTGCCCTCTGGCCCACACCTCTCCCCACCCCTGCAGCCCCCAAGCTCCTCTCAGATGTGGAAGACCTTCCCTGGAGTTCTGCGCTGTAGGTGGGGACTCAGCCCAGGTGCCTCTTTATAGCCCCTTCAGAAAGGCCAGATATGTTCCCTTCGTGGAGTGCAGCCCCGGGTGCCCTGCAAACTAATGCTGCTTTTAAGAGAAAACTCTGGGGCCGGTGAGATGGCTCAGTGGCATAAGCGCCTGCCTGGCAACCACAAAGTCCTGAGTTGGACTCCCGGTACCCACGTACGAAAAAAAAAGGGCCGGTGATATCGCGCAGCGGCACAGGTGCCTGCTGGTGCACGAGGTCCTGAGTTTGACCCCCGGTACACACACACACAAAAAAAAGAGAGAGAGAGAGAGAGAGAGAAAACTCTGGGCACAGTCTTGTGGGGAAAAGGGGCTGGGGACCCTAAAGCTGCCAGATCTGAAGTGGTGCCCTGCAGGGTCCCATTCATTCTTTCTCTAGAGAAGACATCCTTCTCCACCGAGCCACCCCTCAGTGGCCTTCCCCCAAGACACTTGGCCCCAAGGAAAAATGAAGAAGCAAGAGGCCAGGCTCTTGTCACCACAAGCTGCCACATAACCATCGTGGCCTTCTACTCATTTCCAGCCTCTTCACGTCTGCAGGGGAGGGGCTGTCTTCCAGGTGACTTCCTCTATTTCTTGGCACGCCAAGCACAGACCTCTATCTTGGCCCTCTTTGATTTTTTTTTTTATACGCAGGTACGGGGAGTCGAATTCAGGACCTCGCGCTTGCCAGACAGGCACTTATGCCACTGAGCTATATCACCGGCCCCCTCTTTGAATTTTGAGCTGGGGAAGAGCAAGCATGTTCAAAGGCACTGTGATTTTTAAAGTGCATTTTATATACAGGAACCACTTATATATCTGGTAGGACCTAGAGGACATATTATGGAATGGAGGATGTGGCTGAGGAAGTGAAGGACCACAAAAGCCAGGCCAGGAATTAGGGACTTTGCCTTGGTAATGGTCACAGCCATCGAGGGTTTTTAGAACAAATGCTTAATAACTTGGTCAAGTACGTGCTCCCCCTGGCAGCTGGGCAGAAGTCAGATTTACATGGAGAAATATAGAAACTCTTGCAGACAGAAAGAGAAGATGGGGCTTTGCTTAACCCCTGCTCTGGAACATGCAGATTCTGGGCACATGGGAGTAAGAACCAATGGGGCCTGGTGAACTTATTAAGGATACATGGTAGGCGAGGAAAAGAAAGCAGTTGACGATGTGTACAAGATTCCTGGCTGGGTGTACAGTGATTCCATTAACCTTGAAAGAGAATCTGAGAGGATAATTGGGCTGGGGTGGGAGGAAGAAAAATCAAGAGTTCATTGTTAGACACGGAGAAATTTGAGGTGCCTAAGGGACATGCATGGGGAAGTGGATATGTCCAGTACCAATTGGATATATGGCTACAAAGCTCGGGAGAGAGGTCTGAGCCAGCAGTATAGATTTGGAAGTTATCAGTAATGGAGGCCTGGGGAATCCTCTTGCAAATCAAATAATCACCACCTTATCTATGATTTGGAAATCCAGACTTTCACACATCAGTTTTTCTCCAAGCAAAAAAGTATAAGCCACACATCCCTTATACACACCAAGGTAAGACAGTGGCTCAGTTGTCCCCCAGTCTAAATTCTCTTGCTACCTATGCAAGGTGGTGACAGCACAGGACATCACCTGGAAAGAAGCCGCTCCTGAAGACCAGCCTTCCACAGGCACTAAACCTGGTTTAAAGACCCTAGAGGACCCCAGTGCTCCTAGTTTGGATCCCAGCAGCTGTTTTCTGGACCTACCTATCTCTGTGACATGTGTCTTCATGTCAGCGTTGTAACACTCGTGAATAACTTAAGGGGGAAAAGAGTGCTCTTTCTCTAAACAGTGTCGGCTAACTTGGGCTCCTGGCAGAGCTGTGTCAGCAGTCTGTCCTCACAGCACCCAAGTGTGTGACCACAGGTCTGACCGTGACCCTCGAATGCCAGCAGGAAGCACTGCACTGGCTTAGCAGCAGCAGGGAGCAAGCCTGCGGGCCCTGCCTGCATCACAGTGTCTCCACAATGTGTCCCCCACATGCTACCTGCAAGATGGAAACATTTTTAGGCTTTCCAGAAAGATTTCATTTCAGTTTTTCTGAAAGGTTGTAATTAACTGCAGTGAGCAAAAGAATGTATTTTTAAAAATAAAAGTGGGGGGAATGCATGGGGAACCAATCACCACAGTTTCGTCGGCTCCTTTGGGTAGATGAGTTCAGGGCATCCAGGTGGCTGGAGGAGGGGATGGGGAGCCCAGGGGGCTCAGTCCCAGTCAGTCGAAGAGAGCCAGGCACAAAGGCTCTGCTGCTGCCCTGCTGGGTGGCGGGGAGAGAGCCCTTCCCTGTATCTTACTGACAAGTGTCCACCTCCCAGGCCCGGGAGCCCAAAGCCTGCAGGAACTGTGCCAGGGGAGAGAGGAATGGCCAGGACGTGTTATTGTTGGGTATTTTTAGAATCTCCTGGAGCTTCCAGTCCCTCAGGCCAGCCCTTTCCTCTCCACATTGTCCTTCTCCCACCCCCACGGAGAGGCATCCGAGTCCACTGCCTGTGCCTCCTTGATTCACTCTGTGTGTCTGGTTTAGTTCTACTCATAAGGTAGGATATTTTCTTTCCAGAAAAGGGAATGAGAGCCACAGAGAAGGTGACCTGGGTGAATGAGCCCCCAGTGAGGGCTTTACTGGCAAGGAGGGAGGCGGGAACACTGTCCAAAGCCCTCTGAAGAGGACGGTGGCCCAAATGGTGGCAGAACTCGACATGAATATCACAGGAAGGAGAGAGCACCCCTGTGGGGGACAGGAGAAGCATTTCCACCTGTATTCACCTCTCATCCCCACCCTAAGGCAGCATGGACAGTGTCGAGGGGGAGATGTCCAGAGGTGTCCAAGGACAAAGGGCTGCAACTCTACCCAGAGGCACCATCTAGGAACCCTAAGGGACTGTTGGTCTCCCTCAAGTCCCCTTCCCTCTGTCCCTCCCTCTTCCATCTTGCCTTTCTTATGGTGCACTGAGAAGAATACTGGGCACTTTTCCAGTAGTTGCTGAAGCCGTGGATCCGTCCCTCACTTCTCTCGTTCTCATTCTTCTCCTTGTAAGCTGAGGATCTCAGCTTCAGACACCCTGCAATCCTCCCAGTTCTGAAAGTCTGTGTTCTTCCGCTGTCTGGGACTGAGTCCACCTCTGAGTTTTTGCTACTTCAGGTAACCATAGACCACAAAGTATGGATTAATTCACTGGGATTTGCTGAATCCCAAAGAAATGCGTTTTCCCAAGAACCTAACGTGCTCCCAGACAGAAGCGCGTACCTTGGGCGAACCCGATTCTTCCATCCTGTTTCCTGTTGGGTCAAAGCAAAATTAGGGAGTCAGCATTTGGTGGCTGATTTTAAAAATGAATAAATAAATGATCCTTGCTAACAGGAAGTCAGCAAAGATATGGAAAATCCTAAAGTCATTTCTTCTTGGTCCTAGCATGTGTCATACTACTATTTTTTTTTTTTCCAGAACAAAGGCAAACACATCACCCCCCTGCAGCCATCCCTCATCCCATCCCACTCTGAGCTCACAGGGTTTTTCCTCTCTATCTGTCTTATCGCCCTAGACCCTGGGTCAGCATTATTTATGAGCCTTTGTTATTTCAGCCTGACTGCAAGTTCCTTGAGGGCAAACCTGCTGTGTATTCATCATTGTACCCCACCACCACCGCAGGGTCCAGCACACCGGAGTGGCAGTAACAACACTGTCACCATTATAAAGCCCTTCTGGCTTGCAAAATGCTCCAAGCACACCTTCTCTTTGGGGTTCCCAAGCCCCCTGCCAGGTTGGTAGACTTAATACTCTCTTCACCACTAAGAACTGAAGTGTAGAGGGATTCCGAGACTTGGCCACAATCAGGCAACTAGTGAATTAGAGACGGGTCTCAAACAGTGATTTTCTGCCCGAGGTCCAGAATTATTTCTGATAAATTTTTCTAAATATTTATGAATGATAAATGAATGACTTAACCAAGTAAGTCATGTTAAAACAGAAGAGGACCTTAGGATGCTAGAGAAGCTAAAAAGTGTAAAAGACACACACACATCACCCGGGTTCCCCGTGTCCTTCAAAGTCCTTAAACCTGGACCTACCTCCTTCCTGCTCCATTCCTGGCTTAACCGGGTTGGCTAATTCCACTTCCCTCCTGCAGATTCTGACAGTGTCTGGACCACCTGAAGGAGGGACTCGAGTGACCATCCATGGTGTGAACCTGGGCCTGGACTTCTCTGAGATCGCGCACCATGTGCAGGTGGCTGGGGTGCCCTGCGCGCCTCTCCCGGGGGAGTACATCATCGCTGAGCAGTGAGTCCCCTGGCCAGCCCAAGACTCTCCCCTCTTCCTCTCTGCTGTGTATGGAAGATTCACCTCCCATTGCCTCCTCCTCCCATGGAACCTGCCCCAGGAGCCTCCCAAGCGCACTCCTACCCTAGAGCCACCTCAGCAGGTCCTGTTCTGTTTAATTCCCTGTTTCCTGCTTCCTCTGGCATCAGAGCCCCCAATACGCACACTGCCCCTCATTCAGTCTTCGCTTGCCCAATGGTGTGACTGAGCCAGTTTCTTGATAAGCTCAGGCTCCTCCCAGGCCTCCCGGGCCCCTCCTGCCAGCCCCCGTTGGAATGCATCCCGCACGGTGGGCCTCAGGCAACAATTTGTTTGGTGCATGGAGTTCTGACAGCAGCTTAATCTGAGCAGGGCCTCTGCCAGAGCAAATTCATTTATTTCACTAAGGGAAATGTCAGCTGGAAATTAGAAAATAGGCACGTAGTGGCAGACAGGCGAACGGGTCTCTTGAAGTGACATATGTTCCAATTTGGGGTGTTCATTTGGCAGGGGCAGCTGCTGTGAGTTGGTGGGCACAAAGCTGGGGCAGGGGGGTAGAAGGAAGGATGCTTCCTTCTAAAGGAGAAAGGGAGGACACTGCCAGCTCATTCTGCACGACTTGTCCTGTGAAGTTGGGTCAAGCCACCCTGACTGCACCGAGAACACGGCCCACTCTGCATGTGGTAGGAAGAGCAAGACCAACAGCTTGACTTTGGGGCAGGGGCTTTCTGCCCTGAGCTCTGCTGCTTTGCAGCCTTGGCCCCTGCCCCAGACCTCCCGAGAGCCAGCCTTCCACCGCAACCATAAAATTGATATCACTTTATCTTTCATCAGCACTTTTCAGTTAACAGGACGCTTTCTCATCCACTGTCTCATTTTTAATTGGTTAGTGGTCTGACAGGTAAATTATTGTTATTGCCCCTTTTGCAAACAGGAGAGAGCGAAGGACTCAGGGAGGTGAAATGACTTTCACAGTTCATGCCGAGGCAGAACTGGATCACAAGTCTCCTGACCCTTTGTCCAGGACTCTTCCCTTCCACAAAGCCATGGGGCAAGGGTCCTGCACAGGAGGGGCCTGAACGTTCCACGACTCATCAGCATGTGGCTTTGGGGCTCACCAGCCCAGATTCCACTGTGGCCGGAGAAGGGTCAGAGGCAGAAGGGGTGGATTCCTAAGCTTGAAAAGCTGGGACTACAGACAGGAAGGAAAAAGAGCTGACCTGATCCTCCCCATCCTTCAGTGCTGATCCTTTACTAACAACCTCATCCCTGCAAGGAGCAAGTCCTGGAGGAAAGGCTGGCTGGGCCTGCAGGAAAGATGCAGAAGTGGGGAGGGAAATGACATAAGAAGTGCTTCAGAGCCAGGAGCGGAAGGAAAAGCTGCCAGGGCAAGAACAGCCCGGCCTGCAGAGGTGGCGACAGCCAGACAGACTGCACCAGCCCTGTGCCAGGCCAGACTGCACTAGGCACTCAGTTATACTGACCCCAAGTCCACCCTGGCCTCCAGGACCTGCCTTGGGCCTCTGGATGCAGGCCATTCTCCAACTTGTTCTGAGAGGTGGGAGGGCTCACACTTTGAGCTGAAAAGTGCGAATTTCTGGGCAGCTGGACCTGCCCATGAGATTTGGAATTGAGCTGTGCTTTAGCCCTGACTAATCTACTGGCCAGCTCTGAGACCTTAGCAAGCTGTTCTGTCTCTCTGAGCCCCATCAGCCGAATGTGCTAGACAAACATAAGGGGTTTAGTTTTGTTTAGGAAGTCAAGTGCGCTCCACTCACCTCGAGCCACAGGAAGAAAGTGCACAGAAATGCCAGAAGGGAGGACACGCAAGAGCTGGAGAATGGTCACCCTGGATCCTTGCTGAGGCTGGTGGTGACCTTAGAAAGCCATGAGTATCCCCTCCTCAGGCCCATGGCAGGCAGGAGACAGCAACACACCCTGTGCCTCACTGGATGCAGCCCTGGTTTCCAGCCGTGCCAGGCTCATTACGACTCTCGAGGTTTCAGAGTTTGTTAACATCATTAAAGCCTCCATCCTGGGCAGTGAGCAGCAGGCACCATCGTTACAGATGTCTGCAAGAGATGAATTTGGCTAAACGGGCTCAGTGCAGAGTCCCAGGCGCGGGCAGGATTAGCAGGCACAGTAATGATTCTCCATATGCTTGTGCCGCGTCATCTATCACTCAGCAATTAGGCTAATGTTGGTTAAAGGGCCTCGCTTAGTCCTGTAATCAGCACCCCACAGGTCTGTGGAGGGCCTCGTGATTGAGGAACAGGATGATCTCTGGGCCGTGGGATGCAGGTTAAGGCTGCTGCTCAGCCCTCCTGGGACGGGGGCTCTGTATGAGGCACCCCCAGCTCATGTGCTCAGACGCCCTACCTCTCCCCTACTATTCCTGTGACCTCAGACAGAGCCAGATGGATGTTAGGTCTGTGTGTTTCCCATGACAGGAAGCAAGGCATCCTCTCTGCAAGTCTGCAGGAGATGGTGTGGTCGGGGACAAGGTCACTGGGCTGGTCCAGGAGACTAGAGGTCAAGCTGATGATGAGCTAGGTGACTTTGAGCAAATCGCTATGCTCCAGGATCCTTAGAGGTCTCTGTGGAAAACAAGTATGTACGAATAGATCTCTGCGGTCATATCCATGGCCCTTCGGATGTTGAAGCAGTGGCTGCGTGGAGTTTGCAGCTCCTCCATTAAAAGCCTGCTGGGGGCACCAATGTGTCTCCAGAAGCCCCCTGTCAAATAGGAGTCCAACCTTCAGTGTCAAAGCTGGTCAGGTGCTTTGTCCGCCCCCTCATTTTACAGAGAGAAAATAGGCAGCTCTAGCTCTTGCCTCCCAATAACATGTAAGGATTCCAGAGCCAAGGGAGGACACAGAGAAGGCAGGAGGCCCCCAGAAATCAAACCACAGGGCCCAGCTTATAAGGCCTGGAGGAGGGGGTGGTGCGCACTACACGGTAGCTCCCAGAGCCGTAGGAAGCCAGCTGCATCTTCCCCACCGCTCTCCGCCAGCATCCTCACCCCTACTATTGCCACCATGTCTGTTCCATCCCCTTTCCGGAGGACACCCAGGGCGTCCTGTTAAGTCCAGTGTGGCATGGAGTGGTCAAAGGGATGAGCTTTGGGGACAAGCTAGACCCACCCAGTAGCAGAGCCCAAGGGTGGCGTGAGCCCCTGTCTTGTGGAGTGCCTCCTTCCTGTCTTGTGTGGCTTCTGGCATTATGAAGGTCCAGCGTGAGCCAGGGCATGATGCTCAGTCCTCTCTACAGCCCTTTCTTCTCCCTTGCATCTTCCTTTAGCTGCCTCTTTCCCCGAGCTCAGAGAAGAAGCACCCACCACGAACCCTCTCCGGGCCTCTGCGTCCTTCCCTGTAGGTACTGGCTCCCAGGAGCAGCGGGAAGGACAGTGGGGCTCAGCTGCTTGGTTTCCTTAAGACTGTTGTCAGTGCTTAGACTGCCACTTAGACCTTTCCAGTGGCCACGGCTGAGCACACCCTCCCTCACTCAGTGGTTGTCACTAGGAGGGCACCATAGGCAGCTTCTAGCTCCTGCAGCCCAGCTCCTGGACCTGCCTCGAGCCCATCCAGCCAGGGGCACTCAAGTGGTCTCTGTCTCCTGGTTGTTCCTCTCCCAGGCATTTGACCCCTGGTGCTTATCTTTTGGAACCTGAACCCTGCACAAGAAAATGCCTTCAGAAAGACAGTTTGCCAAGAGGCCCAAACCCTCTTCAGTCCCCTCAGAGGGCTGCTGAGAGCTCTTTTTTTCTGGCAGCCTGGAGACCTTTCAGGGTTGCCCAGACCTTTGCGTGCTTTCATATTTCCTCTCTCCCTGAATTCTTGCTGGGAAAGATTTCTCCCTCTTTTGCTTCTGGAGGGTCGCTCCCACAGTGTCCCCAGACAGTGCAGCCCCAGTTAGAAGGAGGGGAGGCTCATCTCCTTCCTCCTCTTCTCTCCCACAATAAACAGTCGACTCCCCTCGGGAGCTCCTTGAGGGTAAAGGAGAAGGGCAGGGACACCAGATAGGAGCAGGTGCTGGCACCCAGGAGACAGGACGAGAGTTGCTACTCCAAGCAGGTAGCAGCAGCGTGAAAATAACCACACATCATACCTTAGATTAAGCTTCTCCAGTGCTCCACTAATGAGGCTCAAGGAGACGGTTACATGTCAAATACTAGTTGATCGTCACTCTCGCGTTTGTGCCTGTTCATAATTAATTTATTTATTCATAGAGAAAAGGAAAGGACAATACTCTTCCATCATATCCTGTACTTCCTTGTGGCATCTAATGTGCTAAATGTAATAAGACGGTTATTGCATGTTAAGTAAATATTTGCCAGGAGTGAAAGTACTTATTTGGGATTAACTGTTATGAAGGAGAAGGAGACCAACGGCGTGCCGTGCGTGTGAGCACACAGCATATTTGTTTAATGCAAATTTTATTACATCGAAATGAAATCTCTGTTTAGTTACCTTCCTTCCTAGAGAAGCTGTTGAGATAGCATCGCTCCGTTAAACACGGATCCTTCCCACCATGCCAGGATAATGCAGGGGATTAGCAGAGAGGGGGTCTGTTTTACTGACTCCCCACTAAGCAAACCTACCAGGGCCACCAGAGAGCTCAGAACTCTAAAACAGGGTGGAGAGGCAAGGAAAACCCTTCCTGCCCTGTGTTCCCAGCCTCTCTTACGCTGAGCCTGGTCCTCAGGCCCTGCAATTCCAGGAAGGTGGTCCCAGAAAGAATCTGATTTCCTCAGTCCCCACCTTTCCAAGTGGCTGCTGTGTCCAAAGCAACCAGTGCTTAAATGTGCTTGTGTCACTCATCTCAAGCACCAGAGAAGGCACACCCAGAGGTAGCGATCTGGGCTGCAGGGCGAATGTGCACACCTCCCTGTGGCTGTCCTGTGAGCATGAGATGTGACTTCAACCCAGGGCCAGTCACCCTCTCGCCTCCCAGCCTCTTGCTCTCAGCCTTGATTAAGTGGGAGCCCAGTGTCCACTGCAGCCTAATGAACTCCTCCACCTCCCTCCCTCTGTCCACCCAAGGCTGCAGGCCTGCACTCCCCCCATTTTCCTGGGGGTGGTGGCTTTGCTGCTCTCACTATCTCGACAGATTATCTATCCCCTTCTTAAAACTCACTGCAGGAAACTGTCCACAATTGAATCAGCTTGGCATTTAGGCCCTCACCGTAGGCCCTCACTGCCCTTTTAGGGAGGTTAGAAGAGAACATTGGTTAAATTGCAGCCCCTGTCTCCCTCTGTTGCAGTTTATGCTGCAAATACTGGGAACCTACCCAAGACTAGACACTGGGGACCGCAAGGTTGGCCACAGAATTAGGCAACTTGGTGCATCAGAGGCATAGAGATGGTCAGAGGCTTTAGATGTGATCCAATCCGACCTCCTGCAGTATAGATGAGACTCAAGCCCAGTGAGGGGAAGTACTTTATCCAAGGTCACACAGCTAGATTGGCAGCCAGGCTGGCTCTTGATGCAGCACTCTTGCCAAATTGTGATGAGATGTTCACTGTGACCGATGAGCAAGCAGGGCAGGGATGGCAGCTCTTGACAAGCCTCTTACTGGAAGGTCTGCTCTCTCCTCAGGATCGTCTGCGAAATGGGCCACGCACTGATGGGGACCACCTCCGGGCCCGTGCGCCTCTGCATCGGCGAGTGCAAGCCGGAGTTCATGACCAAGTCCCACCAGCAGTACACCTTTGTGGTGAGTGCCAGGTCTGGGCTGCAGCCGGTACCCAGCAGGGCGCATGTCTCTTCTACACCCTCCCAAGCCAGGCACCACCAGGCTTCCAACCATCCACAGAGGAGCCCCGGAAAGGGAACATGGGACCTCACTGCTGGCGACCCTGTCTTTCTGGGGTGGGTTGGACTCGGGATAAGCAAAGCTATGGAGACTCTGGAGTCCCAGAGCACCCCAGGCCAGAGTTCTCAATAAAGCAAAAAGTCCATTTCAAAAGTGGGTACAAGACAGTGGTGGATGGGGCCTGGCCTTTGTCTCTCCAGTGTGATTATCTTACTCTATTTCCAGACTAATGGGGACGCATGGTCAGAAGGACCTAATTAAACAGGTCTAGATTGATCCACATGCTCTGTTTTCAGCCAAGGATATTTTAATTGAGGGTTCAGAGGAGTCCCTGAAACTGAGCAAGGACAATGCCTCTGTACCCAGGACCAGGAAAGGGGTGCTTGAGCCAGCCGCTGTGTGTGTCAGCACAGGTACATGCACATGCATGCACACTCATGTCTGAGAACACCTCTTCATGTTCAAGCAACAGGTAGTAGCGTCGCGGAAGTTTTCTGCAAGGTTGGTGCTAAATTCACACTGAATCGATAACGCGCTTCTGAGGCCCTGGAGCCTGCGGTTGCTAAATTCCTTCTGAATCAATAACTTCCTTCCAAGGCCCTGAAACCCATGGCCTAACACTTGCCTACATTGCCACATCGAGGATTTCATTAAAAAGTGTTAACACTAGCGGACAGGGTCAAACCAGCCTTGCTAAGAGTTTTGAAAAATCATTAGGCCACAGAATTCTCTTCTCTCTGAAGCATTTTATTGCTTAGTTTAGGTTTTGCAGATCCTGTCTTCTCATCTTGACAGCTCTGTCTTTACCTTGCACTTTTCTTGCTCAGATTGGAGGGTACTAGGACCTATCTGGAACCAACATTCTGCATCACCTCCCCAAACACGGGAGGGTCAGACAGAGAGGGAGCTGTAGATGGCAGAGCTGGGAGGGGCTTTAGGGATAATCCTGCCCGCCTGCCTCACTTGCTAAGGAACCAAATCCATGTCCGCAAGGAGCCTGAGACTTCCCGCAGTCCCACCTCAGTGAGGGGCAATGCAGACTAGAATTCATACCTGCGTGGTGGCTCAGTTAAGTGCACTGTGCGCTTCCCTGCCCTCTAGGCAAAAGCAGTCCCTTTGTGACATAGGGCCGCTGCCTGGCAAATTCTAAGCAAAACATTTCTTTTGAGCTTTAGGCTTAATGTTACAACCTAGCACACCCACTAAAAAGTTCCAGCCAGCAGTGTGCCATCCACCTAGTGAAGGGCATCAAAGCCATGTCGAACACTTACTGTACTGGCAACTCAGCACTGGGACCCTCGCCTGTTCAGGGAGGGACAAAGGACATGCACTCAGGCCATTTATGGAGGGACACAGCTTCTCAGTGGCCCAATCTAGGCAGAGATGCTTTCTTCAGCCCTATAGATTTTGTGCCAAAAAATCAAGAGAAGCTTTAGATAGAGAAGCATTTTCAAATTGTTCTCAATTTGTAAACTAATTGATAGATTAGTCAGTGTCACTCCACTTTCCCCTCAGTGTTATGAGCATAAGACTCCCCGAGGGGTTCATCAGTTCCAGTGCACAGCCCTCTGCCTTCCCTAGACCAACCCTCCAGCAGGAACCAGAGAGCATTTGGGACCACAAAGGGCAGAAGCACCTGCCTCCCACCATGAGGATAGTCCCTCCTCCCAGCCTGAGGTCTAGCCTTGAGCCTAAACTGTGAACCTTTCTCTGCTTCTTTCCAAAGAACCCATCAGTGCTGTCACTCAACCCCATCCGAGGGCCAGAATCGGGTGGCACCATGGTGACCATCACGGGCCATTACCTTGGTGCTGGAAGCAGCGTGGCAGTGTACCTGGGCAACCAGACCTGCGAGTTCTATGGGTGAGATGAACATGAAGGCCATCTAGAAGCCTGTGTGTCTGGGACATGTGCACTCGTGTAGCTGCACATGTTCACGCGTAGACCTGCCCCATCACCTCTATGTTATTTGCTGCTTGGGCCAAAATGCTGTTCCAGCCATTGTGGGAAATGCACACCATTCACTGGTCAGCTTATGTCCTGCAAAAGCTGGGGGCGAGTTACCTCTCGAGGTCATTGGAACTGGGGGCCATGAGACTACCAGGTGAAGAAGGCAACCAGGAGTCCTCCAGTCACCTTGAGGACCAAACATAGAGTTCCCACTCATGCACAGAAACACAGAGGCTGGGTGGTTAGGTTTTATAATCACATAGACCTATGCTCAGGGCATCTCCTATGCATAAAGAATTGAAAGCTACAATTGTCAGCTGCTCCCATAAGCCCTGGGAATGCAGAGACTCCTGAGAGAATTGTGAAAATCCATGGCTGGGAACCCAATGTGCCCAGCGCTGTCCACCTGGTGATCTCTGTCTTGCACCATAAACGCTACAAAAGCAAGCACTGAGTGCGTATCACTAAGCATATGAGGTACTCAATGAATATTTGCTGACAACCTGACCAGACTAAGCATTGGTTAGTCATAGCCTAGAAAAATCCAAGAATTGGAGATCCCCCATAGCTCATGGAGCCCTGTGCCTGCCCCATATTTTCCAACCCCCTTCCCCAATGTGCTTCCTCCCTAATCCAACCAGGGTCAGGTCGCAAATGAAAAGAGGGCACTGATGGCCATGGATAACAGATGTGTGCCATAACATGGAGCACAAAAGAACAGCAGGCCACAAACAGGGAGATAAACTATGAGCAGATGGGAAGAGGATATGGGCTGGGGGAGGCAGGAGGGAAGGGCGGAAAAGGGAAATAAAAAGGATCCAGCTACAATAAATATGCATACCAGTCCCCATGGACAAATGTCTTTATTAGGTATTCTAAACATATACTAATAAAAAAGGGAAAGAACAGCAGGGCACTTCCTGGGATGTACCCTTGGACCAAGGGGAGCCCCTTTTCAAGCCAGAGGGCACCCCTATTGCCCATGCCTTTCTTCTCCACCTCACGCTGTCTCCCCCTCAGGAGGTCAATGAACGAGATCGTGTGTGTATCTCCCCCGTCATCCAACGGGCTGGGCCCAGTCCCTGTTTCAGTGAGCGTGGACAGAGCCCGTGTGGATAACAGCCTGCAGTTCGAGTACATAGATGACCCTCGGGTCCAGCGCGTCGAGCCCGAGTGGAGTATCACCAGGTGAGGAGGAGGCTGGGAGTGAGGCTCCTGTCTCCTGCGCCACCATCCCTGCAGCCGGCAGGTGGCTCAGAAGAGGGATCCCAGGGACCGAAACTCACCACGCCGGCTATGGGGGTTTTACCTAACAGCCTCTGCTTGTTCCCAGTGGCCACACACCCCTGACCATCACGGGCTTCAACCTGGATGTCATTCAAGAGCCACGGATCCGAGTCAAGTTTAACGGCAAAGAATCTGTCAATGTGAGTAACCACTCCCTGTGCGTGTTCCGCTGCACCGCGAGCTGTGGGTGAGGCACAGGAAGCCCTGGATGCTGGAAGGGGAAGCTGGCCCGAGTCTCTATGCCTGGAATCATGGTGCCAAACACCTGAGCCTTATAATAACTGTTACAATTACTGTATACTTTACTGTCAGAGGGTGAGAGAGTGAGTGTGTAAAAGTAGTAGCTTTTGAGCTGATACAGCACCAGAGGGGCCCTGTTTATAACATGTGTACTTCGAGGTCCGATGAGAAGCAGTATGGGAGTGGAAGAAATTCTCAACTGGAAGCAGGACCCTGCTCTCTGTTAGCCACACAATCACAATCAAAGACGTTTAGCCTGTCTGACCCTGCGCTCCTCCACTGTAAATATGACCATGATAAGACCTGCCTCAGAGATCTGCAACTTGCAAGGGCCTGGGCTGGCAGCTGGTAATGTTAGTCACTGAGTGCAGATGATTCTGACCCTGGCTGGGCGCTAATTGCTGAGACGACCAACTTGAACATTTTCCTTTATTTCTCTTTGCAGAGCTGTGTCATTTAATATTTGTTTTCCACTATGGATTTTTGCGATTTTAAAGAAGTACTCTTAGTCAGGCGAGAGCAGAATCTCTGCTATGTTTTGTATAGTTTTCAGTTTGTTCTAATGGCTCCATCTCACTCTTTGCAGCCAGTATTTTCTGAACCATTATTATATTCTTAATTTAGCCCAGAAGATGCTATTTTGGCAATTATTGTTTTTCATAGGAATCACTACTATTGATGTTCCGACCTTCAGGGGATTGGCGAGGCTAAGGTGGGGATGCAGACAGTGGTATTGTGTCTCTTTTCTTATCCCTCCACCCTGTCTCCAGGGTGCCGAGGCCCGTTAGGAAATACTGGCATGCACAAAATGAGATAGTGTGCTAGGAAGTTGGACCCAGAAAGGTCTCAGCGGTCCACTCATTGCATAGCTGGGGAAACTGAGGCCCAAAGGGTTAAATGGCTGGCCCCCAATCATCAAGGCGACCGGTAGCAGGGCCATGTTTGATCCCAGGCATCCACACTCTTCATAACTAGGCCACAGGAAGTGCTGAGGGACTGGCATTTGCACCATGACAGAGGCACACGGCCACCTGTGTCACACTGCAGTACCTGCCATGGTCACAGTGCTGCAGGTGAGGCGGTCATGTGCCTCTTCTCCCCAGTGCACAGCCTGACCTGTGGGAAGAGAGCCTGTGCGCCGACCACCTCCCCTGGCACCCAAGCACTCCCGGAAGTGCACACATCTCTAAATGCTGGGGCCTCAGGCAGAGGTGAGGTCAGGAATAGGTTCAGTGAGCTCACACCCAGAAATGGTAGACTACCCAAGAAAATTATGTGCATGCTTTTTAAATACAAGTTTTCTTATTTTACTCAGACTTGGCAAGGCCAGAGTATGGTGTTGATCCTCACAGGTTGGACTCCAAGAGAAGGAACCATGCCATGCCATGGGGTGACTGGGGTAGCAGCGAGCAGCCAGGAGGCAGAGAAGGAAGGGGAATGTGGCCAAAGCCTCTACTGTGGTCATCACAGGAAGCAGCAGGCACAGTGGGGCCAGCAGGTTTAGGATTGGCTGGTTCGAGCGATTTTAGTGGGCTCTGTGCATGAGCGCTGTCCCTAGGCATCTGGCACCCGGTCCTGGCATGATGAGGGCAGTGGGCAGTGACTGGGTGTATGAGAGCAGGTGAGGAGGTGCTGGATGGTTGGCTTGCGTGTGTTAGACACGCCCCTGAAGGCCAGCCCTTCGCCATCCGTGGGAATCAGCCAACCTTATGAGGATAGGCTCTCTCCAGCCAGCAAGGCCCTGGGGGTCAAACACCAATAGACAGAAAATAAAAGCCACATGAAGGCACCACAGAGCAGTTTGGGAAGTGAGTATGTGACCCAGAAGGGCAACTCCCAATGGCTATAGGCTTTGTCCTCAGAACCCTTGGAAGAGAGGACTGGGCTAACCCTCACATATACCAGAGGCTCAGGCCCCAGGTCCCCTCTCCCATCACAAGGACTCAGCAGCAGCCCAGGCAGGAGTCTCCCTAGCACTGCTCCCAGCCCCAGTCAAGCATGGCAGTGTTTTGAGGAACCAAAATGTAGCTCCACCTCCTGGAGGACCAGCATCCCTCAGCTTCCATGGTGAGCTGCTGGGAGGAAAGGCATGTGGCCCCACAGTGTCCCCCCAGCCTGGCATGTGCTCATAACCTCTGCCCTGCGCTCTGTTGCAGGAGGGTGAGTCCACTGGGCCCTGCCTCATCCTCAGCCCACCTGGGCCACCCCTCCTCCTTGCCTTTGAGTTTCAGAGTAACCCCAGTGGATGGTGAGGAGGGCCGAGCAAAGCCACAAAACCCAGAGGAATGTTTGGCAGACAAAGTGCCGAAGCAGCACAGGGCAGGAAGCACACAGAGCCCTCTTGTTTGGGGCTGATTTGCTTATTCATAGAGCAGCCTAGTGTAGGGAAACTGCAGGAGTGGGAGGAAGAATTGGGCAGGGGGCCGGAGAGGCACCCCGAGACGGTGTCTTATCTGCAGATTCCACGCCCTTGCAGAACCACACCTCTTGCTCTTCCCATGCCTCAGCACTCCAACTGCAACAGGAAAGGGACATTAAGTCAGCAAGGGGCTGCTACTGTGTCTGGTGAAGGTGGTGGGAACAGGTACTGACCCCTTCTGCAGCATGAAGCCACAGTGGGCCGCTTTGTTTAAACTCTCAAGCTCTCTCGGGAAGGGGAGGGTTAAGACTTGGACTCGAAGCTCTGACATCATCTCTAGACACAATCTCTGTGCAAGTGGGAGCTTTTTCGCAATCGCACACACGGTCTTGTTTGTGAGCATGAAACCGGAGTATGTGTATGTTGGCCAGACACACACGTAAGGCCTGCCAGGACAGGCTGTACTTGGGCGATCTGAGTTCTCAGAGATGCCCTTGGCTGCTCCGGGATACCCTGGCTCCCAGAACTGAAAGCAAGCTGTGCGAGCGGGAGCCGGGGGGCGGGGGGAGGCTGGGTCCTTCTGTGCTTTCTTCAGTCCGTCTGCCACCACAGACAGCCCTGGAAGTAACCAGCGGGAGAAAATGGCGCAGACTGTGCTAAGCAGGGGCAGACCAGAGTCTACAAGAGAAAAGGGACATTTAGCTCAGTGTCAATTCCAATCTCCTACCCTAGTCCAGGGTTGGGGCACATGGCTAGAGAAGAGAGGGGGTCCTCAGTCAAACATGCAAAGAGTTGCAAGATCCCGTTTAGCCATCAGTTTATTTGCAAGCATACCAAGCACCTACTACACACAGGGCAGAGTGTTCACCTACACTGCATCCTGCTCTCTCTTTTCTTTCTCCCCACTGCTCTTGCTCCCTCTGGCTGGAACTTGTTCCCCTCTACTCCCTCTCTTAGGCTAGGTAAGCCTACTCCTTCTTCAGATGATAGGGCATTCCTTTCTTCCTGCTCCGGTTCAGCAGCTCACACTCCCACACTCACACACACTCCCAGAGTCCTTCCCACCAGCACGTGTGTCCCATCCATTCGTGCATCATGTGGTCTTGTGCCCCTACAGTGCTCCAGGACCTTGGACAGATCTGTGTTGCAATACCAGTTTGATCACCCGTCTGCCCCCTGAGCCTGCGACTGTTTCCCTCAATAAACCCGACTCCTAGCTCAGTGCCTGGCATGAAGTAGGCACTCGGTGTTGCTGAGTGCGTGAAGGAATGAGGTCAAAAGCACACCCCCAGCCCGTGCAAAAAAAATGCCACTGCCCTTTTCCTTAAGGACTTGCCATGTAACGAAGAGGAGCAAGCCACCGGTGTTGGCCAGCCAGACAGCAGGGGTGGGAAGTGGGCCCTGGACACCGCCTCTGCCCCCTAGGAGCTTGGCATTCAAACTCTGCTCTCTGGGCCCCTAGGTGTGTAAAGTTGTGAATGCAACCACCCTCACCTGTTTGGCGCCCTCTTTGACCACCGATTACCGCCCTGGCCTGGACACCGTGGAGCGGCCCGATGAGTTCGGGTTTGTCTTTAACAACGTCCAGTCCTTGCTGATTTACAACGACACCAAGTTCACCTACTACCCCAACCCGACTTTCGAGCTGCTCAGCCCGACGGGCATCTTGGATCAGAAGCCAGGGTCGCCCATCATCCTGAAGGTAGGGGCACAATGTGAGAGAGCAGCCCACTGTCCTGCCTGGCTGTCCTCTGCTTCGCCCATCTGCACACACGGACCCCAGGGCCACCATCTCCCTGTAGGAGAAGCCTGTTTATAGATACCAGCTGAGCCCTGCGCCCTACAGCTCGATTCTCAGCAACACTTTCCACTCTTCCTGTTTGTCCTCAGAAGCTGTGGGAACCTTAGGTTTAGCGGGGCCATGGGAGTAGCCGTTTCCTCTTATGAGCCCACTCCTTGCCAGGTGACCTCAGGAGGTTACGGTCTCCTGGTGCTCTCTGTCCAAGAGTATCATTGCCCACCTCTTTCACTTCAGTCCCATCTATACTTGTCCTAATTTCCTTGTTAAGTGTCTTGTTTCCCCTACTTCTTCCCCTCTTCATTATCTCCTTTTTGTGTCCCCTCTTTCCCTCTACATGGTGGCTGTTCGGTGCCCCCTCCAAAAATCCCACCATGGAGTCATCTACTAGTTTTTGCCTGGCCACCCTTCCTCTATCTCCTTCATCTCTTTTTATTTTTTTATTTTTCATTTTTTATTTTTTTTGTGGGTACCGGGGGTCGACCACAGGACCTCATGCGCCAGCAGGCACCCGTGCCGCTGAGCGATATTACTGGCCCTTTTTTTTTTTCGTATGTGGGTACCAGGAGTCAAACTCGGGCCCTCGCGTTTGCCAGGCAGGCACTTATGCCGCTGAGCCATCTCACCGGCCCTCCTTCATCTCTTTTTAACAAGGCGGTTAATGTCCATGTGCCTGTGTCAGTTCTTCCTGTTGAGACTGCTGTTCTCTACAGGGCAAAAACCTCTGCCCTCCTGCCTCCGGAGGGGCCAAACTCAACTACACAGTGCTGATTGGAGAGACGCCGTGCACAGTCACCGTGTCCGAGACGCAGCTGCTCTGTGAACCTCCCAACCTCACGGGGCAGCACAAGGTCATGGTGAGTGCGCCCCTCCGTTTCTCCCCTCCCCTCTTCACTGCACACACGTGATCTGTCGTGAAGGCTCTTCCTTCCACCTCGCTGCCCAACTGGCACCCTAGTCTCTCCCCATCTCTGTGTCCTGCGTTAAGACGGGTGGCAGTCGCACATGCACAAGGAGGGCAGACACCAGGGCGGTAAATCACTTCATATTCAAGTCTGCGCTGTGTGGTCATGGTGTGTCGTGTCCCTGCTCACGCTGTAAGGATGTGATGGCATGCCAGGGCTCTACACCCGTGTGCATCCGTGTGCGTCTGTGTGTGTACCGTGCACAGGTTCACGTGGGCGGGATGGTGTTCTCTCCTGGCTCGGTGAGTGTCCTCTCAGACAGCTTGCTGACCCTGCCAGCCATCATCAGCATTGCGGCCGGCGGCAGCCTCTTACTCATCATTGTCATCATCGTCCTCATCGCCTACAAACGCAAGTCTCGGGAAAATGACCTCACACTCAAGCGGCTCCAGATGCAGATGGACAACCTGGAGTCACGTGTGGCTCTGGAGTGCAAGGAGGGTGAGCGGACCATGCCCCACCCCTCATCACCGGCCTTGTCATTCCCCTCCTAGCAAACAACCCCTATCTTTACTCCCTCCCTTCACACTGCTTTGACCATCGTTTCCCCAGAAACTCGCTTTCCCTTAGATCCAGAGCAGCCTGTGAAGGAGGTTTATAGTGAGGGCTCAGGTCTGCTTGCCTAGTTCTTGTCTCAATCTGTTGTGACTCCACCCACAATCTAGCGGACTCCCCACCCTGAGGGCCTCTATGTCCCCACAGAGGCCCAGCTGGCTCAGACTCCATCCCCCAAGCAGGAGGGTCAGGTCCCTGGTTTTTGCAGAGGCATCTGTGCAGCATCTAGGAGCAGCGGCGGGCACCTCCCCTCCTTTCCACCCAGTCACGTCCCCAGGGTTTGTTTTCTATCCACACTGCAGGGTGAGTGCTCCTAAAGCCGTGCTGGCAGCAACCTTGGCCGTGCCTGTGTATAGGAGCAGCAGTTGTGTTTTCTTCCATCTCCCATGCAGCCACAGCCACGAGGTGGAGAGGGTACCTGGCATTCTACGGGGCTTAGGACCTGGCAGGTTTTCTGAATAAACATCTCGATTAGGAATCAAAACATTTCTCCTGCTGCTGCAAACAGCATTATCAGAAACAAGGGCTCTGCTGGATGAAAGGGAAGAGCAGTGCTGGGAAAGGTGAGGCCAAGGCTCCTCCTGGCGCCAGCCCTGCAGAGTTTGGGCACTGCAAAGACGGGGCTGCCACCGGGGTGAGGTTTCAGAAGCCTGCACTCTCCATACTCACCTGTTGTCTGAGTGCCCCATGACCAGGGCTGCCCAAGGAGTTGCATCTTGGTTTATCCTCTTGCTTGGAAAAGGACAGCAGTTTGCCTGTTCTGGTCTTTGTTGGATCCCCCCAACCATTTTTTCCCCCGCTTTTAGCATCTCCAAGATCTTTACAAAATGGTTAGAGAATGGCGTCCTTCCTTTCTTTTTCTTTCTTTCCACCACACTGCAATATGTACGAAGAAAATCAAAATCATAGATAAGCATAGAAAATGAAACAATATAAAAACCAACCACCTTCTCATCAGCTAAGGAGGCAGTATGTTAGTTAGCACTCTATCACTGTGAACAGTACCTAGATAATCAACTTATAAAGCGAAGAGGTTTGGCTCACCGTTTTCAAGGTTTTGGCCTTGAACTGTTGCCCCTGTTACTTTTAGGCCTATGTTAAGGCAGCACAACTGGCAGAGGTACATGGTGGAGCATAACCATTCTTGTCATGGCCAGGAAGTGGAAGAGCAGAAGAAGAAGGGGCTAGGGTCCTGTATTAGGTATTTTTTTTGTTGCCGGGACAAAGTACCTGACATATACAACTTAAAGGAGTAAAGGTTTATTTTGGCTCACAGTTTGAGAGAGTTCAGTCCATGTTCAGCTGGCTCCAAGGCAGAACATGGTATGGCAGAACAGACTGGTGGAGGAAAGCTGCTCAACCCATGGCAGCCAGGAAGAAAAAGACAAAAGAAAAAGCCAGAGCAAGAAATACTGTTCATCCTCCAATGGCACACCCCTGATGACTCACTTCCTCCACCCCCTCCTCAGTAGTATGTTCTGCAGTGAACTCATTAATGTATGAGCACAGGCCCCCATGATCCAACCACTTTCCCAAAGCCCCACCTCCGAACACATGAGGTTTGGGAGAGACATGTTAGATTCAAACTGTAACAGGTCTCATGGTTCCTTTCAAGGGTTGGCTTGCAGTGGCCTGAAGACTGCTCGGTAGGCTCCACTTCATGAACTTTCCACCACTTCCCACTAGCACCAATCTGGGGAGCAAGCCTTTAATACACGGGCCTTTGGGGGAAACAAAATCCAAACTATAGCGGCATTCTAGAAATGGCTCTGCACCCCTCGCCCAGGCCTGCCCCTTTAACCCTCACTGCCTCTGCACCCCAGGCCTCCTTCCTTCACTATCTTCTCCTGCTATCCTCTCCCTTGACTGGGGCTCCCCTTGAGTGTCCCTGTCTTCACTCACTCTCACAGCTTTTGCTGAGCTCCAGACTGACATCAATGAGCTAACCAGTGACCTGGACCGCTCAGGAATCCCCTACCTGGACTACCGTACCTATGCTATGCGAGTCCTGTTCCCAGGCATTGAGGACCACCCTGTCCTGCGGGAGCTGGAGGTAATAATGCCTGTCTCCTTGCCCAGCCACCCTGCAGGGATGCAGGCCCACGTTTCCCCAGAAGCTCAGGTGGGTCCCACAGCCTGAAGTCAGGTTAGGAGTGTGAGATGATGGTTCAGAAGACTCTCACAGCAATAGCCCTATCGGGCAAGTCACAGCCAAGGGAGCATCCTGACAACTGGGGACAACTCGAGGGTGAGGTTTATTGTTTGTCACTTTTAAATTAATGACTGAATTAATAACAAGAAGCCTGCCTAATTCTAGAATGAGTTTAAGATGGCTTAAGAAAGACATAGGACTCTGAAGTTTGTTCCTTCATTGGTTGGTTTGCTTTATCGAAATGAATAAATAAGGACAGGGGAAGTTGAGGGGAGGCTGGTGGGTTTTCTCCTGTTGTACCCTTGGGGATACAACAGTGTTCCCTGGAGAGCTGCTCGTGCAGCCTAGCCACTAGTCTAGTGGAAAGCCAGAGCGGACCGTGGTCCTCAGAAGACAGCCATTCCTCCAACAGCGTGGGTGGGCGATCAGGTGGGGGTTTCCTTAGGCCTTGTGGAAAGGGTCCCTGGCTGGTGTCCTATCCAGCAGGCCCTCCCGAGAACCTGGGCTCAGAAAGGTCTCACCATCCTTCCCAGGTCCAGGGGAATGGGCAGCAGCATGTGGAGAAGGCCCTGAAGCTATTTGCACAGCTCATCAACAACAAGGTCTTCCTGCTGACCTTCATCCGCACGCTGGAGCTGCAGCGCAGCTTCTCCATGCGTGACCGTGGCAATGTGGCCTCGCTCATCATGACCGGCCTTCAGGGCCGCCTGGAGTATGCCACCGATGTCCTCAAGCAGCTGCTGTCCGACCTCATCGAGAAGAACCTGGAGAACAAGAACCACCCCAAGCTGCTGCTGCGGAGGTCCGACCCACAGGAGGGCGAGGGAGGGTGGCAGCATCTGAACAGGGACGTGGCATCTCACTAGACAGGCACCTAAGCCACACAGGAAGATGCTGGGTGCCCAGAAATGGCACCCACGCAGCACGGCCTGTATCCACAAGTCTCCCTAGAGTAGAGTCTGATCCTGCAGTCCTGAAAGACTACAGTGTCTTAAACAGCCAAGTGGGCACTGTCTGCATGGAGACCTCACCTCCAACCCCAGCCTTGCCACTTTTTGACACTGTTGCTTTGTCTCCTCCTAGACACAATGAGAATAACACCTGTCCTGCAGCATCTTTCCTTCCCTCTGCCTCTGGAGCTGCACTGTACAGAGGGGGCCACTAGCCATAGGGAGCTATTAACTAAAATGAAGTAAAATGCAGACTTCACTTGCTTGATCATGCTGGCCATATTCTCAGTGCTCGGCTGCCCAGTGCTACCTGTGGCTGGTGGCCACCATATTGGATAGCACAGGTGGAAATCATGCCCATCTCTGCTGACACTTCCATTGTCCAGCACTGAGGTAGAGATATGGTGCAGCTTTTGTGCCCAGCCTCCTGGGTTGGAATCGCCAGTATTTAGCATCTGCCCAACTTGCCATTTTCCTGGCATGGGAGAGGGCTACAGACCTAGCATCCCCTTCGTCTACCCCTTTTAGAGGCCATGGGGAACCCAGCACAGCTCTGGAGCCCCTCTGGGCAGCAGGGGTTGGAAGGAGCCACCTCCACTCGCCAACTCTCCTCCTTAGCTTTCTGCTATCCAGGTCTCAGGCTTCCAGGGCCCACATGGGGTGAGCAGGGAGGGAGCGTGGCTTTGTTTTATGACTACTGAGCCCCTGTCCTGCCAATCTGAGCATTAGAAACTCTCATTAGGAACTGTTGTATTTAAATTAGAGCTAATCTCAGGCACAATGCAGGGAGAGGTTGCTGGGAGGGGCCAGGGAGAAAGCTACAATTTTTTCTGCCATTGTCACTCTCTCCCAGGCCCAGGTTGCTGAGCGGCCCTGGCAAATGCCTGGGATTTACAGCAACCAAAGGGTATAATTTGCACCACGTGCAGGGAGTTAAAATACCCCTCCAACATTTCCATCACGAAGGGTATGTCACAGCAGCTTTGTTTCTCCCCAAGTCCCCATATTCACAGCCCAAGGATGGGATGGGGGAGGGGAGGGGTGGCCGCTTGCAAGAACAGATCCCCTGTTGGCTAAACTCAAGCACTACTCTCTACCTGCAGGGCTGGATCCAGAGCCCACACAACAGCAGTAATGCTAGCTAATGTTTACACAGTGTGTCCTGGAGCCACTTCGAATATTTTAACTCTTTCAACCCCTAACAGCTGTGTGAGGTAGATACTACTAGTGTGCCCACTTAGAAATGAGGAAACTGAAGCCAGAGAGGTTAAATGACTCGCCCAAGGTCACATAGCCAGTACCTGGCAGAGTCAGGATCTGAACCCAGGACAGTCAGACCCTCACTGTTTGGAAGAGCAGGGGCCAGATGTGCAAAACGGTATTCATGCCCGCAGGAACCTGTAGAGGAACAGGAAACCTCTGTTCATCGCCCTGAGGCCCGAGGGAGTAGGAGGAACTGGTCCTTCAGGGGCCTACGGGGTAGGGACTGGATCTGCAGCCCCTGCCTCAAGTACCAAAGCAGTCTGGGATGAAGGTCCTAGCCCACCATTTTCACAGGAAATCGAAGCTCAGAAAGAAACTCTCCCGGACCCAAGATGCACTCCGGATCCTGGTGCAGTTGGGCTGGACCTGGCCTCCTGGGCCAGCCCTGCATTTTCTTGTGCCCCCACAACAAGCTCAGGCACTGTGTGTAAGACCCTCCGTAACAACTGCCCCCTCACTTCTGCCTCCCCAGGACCGAGTCGGTGGCCGAGAAGATGCTGACCAACTGGTTTGCCTTCCTCCTGCACAAGTTCCTAAAGGTGAGAGGGACCCCAGCACGCAGGAGCAGGGACTCCCTGGCCTGGCTGCTCCCAAGCCCTTGGTGCCTCAGGCCCCCCTCTCCCTACCTCCACACCCCAAGGGCGCTCAGGAGAGACAGGGCACAAGCCCACACTTCCCGTGCCCCGCTGTGTCCGCAGGAGTGCGCTGGGGAGCCGCTCTTCATGCTGTACTGCGCCATCAAGCAGCAGATGGAGAAGGGCCCCATCGACGCCATCACGGGCGAGGCCCGCTACTCCCTGAGCGAGGACAAGCTCATCCGGCAGCAGATCGAGTACAAGACCCTGGTGAGGGGCCAGCGGCCGGCCGGGGAACAGCCTGGGTACCGCCTGTTCCACCCACACTCTACCTCTGACCCCGGAACCAGACTGTGGGGCCAGTAGAGGCTGAGGGACAGGTTGGGGGAGCCCAGGGATATATTAAGTGTGTCGAGGACAGGCAGCCCCCTTGCTTCCTTTCTCCCCTGCCTCATTTGGTGAGCTCTGGGAGCTCTCTGCCTCCATTTACTGCAGATAAGATTGGGAGAAAGAATGTGAATTTGCTGATTCCTATCGTAGAAGCTCTGGGGAAAGGGGAGCCCAGCCCTTAACCCACCTGGAATTGTCCCCAAAGCCCTCAGAGGCCTCATCCCAGGATCACAGTCTCCCCAAAGCCATCCAGGAACTAGGAAGTAGAGACCCGGATCTTTGAGAAAGAAGGGGTGGACAGGGTGACTCAGGTTCTTGTGGCCAATATCAGGAAGTTGGGAGGAACGGAGGCACAGAACAGAGCTACACTAAGGAGGGCAACACTTGGGTAAAGAAGACGGAGGCCTCGGGCTCCCCTGAACTGCTCCTTCAACTGCTGATGCATGCCCCACTTGCAGATTCTGAACTGCGTTAATCCTGACAACGAGAACAGCCCAGAGATCCCGGTGAAGGTGCTGAACTGTGACACCATCACGCAGGTCAAGGAGAAGATCCTCGATGCTGTGTATAAGAATGTGCCCTACTCCCAGCGGCCCCGGGCCGTGGACATGGACTTGGGTAGGAGGCCCAGTTTTTGAATGTGAGGGCAAGAGAGGGGCTCCGCTGGCTTCCCAGAGGGCGTCCAGCCGTGGGAGGGACGGGACAAGGACAAACCTGCCCTCCTGGAGTGCATGTCACAGGTGCAGACCAGGCGAGGGCACTGAGAAAGATTCACCCTCTGGGCATAGACTGCGTAGACACGGCCATCCCTAGGGAAGCCCACCAGGCTCCCCATCCCCCATGCAGACTTGGGCGCCTCTAAGCATTGCCATTGGCACCAGCTCCAGGGCGCCAGGGCCACCAGATCCCTAGAGCAGGCCCAGATTGGATGACCTTGCCCTGCAGTCCCCACCCCTCTCACACTGCACCTGCACCGCCTTCTCCACCCAGAGTGGCGCCAAGGCCGCATCGCCCGGGTGGTCCTGCAAGACGAGGATATCACCACCAAGATTGAGGGTGACTGGAAGCGGCTCAACACTCTGCTGCACTATCAGGTGAGGCCCCAGTTACCAGCTGGGGTGGGGCCTCTGCTCAGCGTGGTGTCGTGCTGAGGGGGTGGGCGGGGGTGGGCCGGGGACCTTCAGCATCCCAAAATGATCCCTTCCTTCTCGTCTCTGCTGTAAGGGCTCAAACCTTAGAAGTGGGTTTGTTCTCCTTTTCTTCCTTTTCCCAGAGCCTGGCACAGTGCTTCTCAGCTCCTGGTGCCCCTTGATTAACAGAGTCCTCAGACTGCCCTCCAAACAGGTTTAACTGGCCAGGGTAAGCCTCAGGCCTGCCTGGCCCGGGTCTCCACATCTACAGGAAAGGCTACCTGTTGTGAAGTCCTCACCCCTGGCTGCCACCTGAAAGTGTCTGATGCGTCCTTTCTCTGGTTTCTTCCTCCTGCAGCTGAGCTGTGGGCTTGCAGTGTAGCAGGGAATCTGAGAGTCTTGTCTTCGGGTCCTGCCACTCACTACCTCGTGTCCTTGAAAGAGTTGCTTAAGCTGTCTTCTGCTTGGAAAAGGGGGCCCCTAGGAACCCCTGTCCTGCCTAGAACACGGACTGGATAAAGCATAGCCAGCAACGTGTTTGCAAACTGGAAGACACAGTGAGCAGTCAAACCCCCCAGCAGAAGGGCACAGGTCCGGGAGCATCCCCTTCCATCCCCGGGAAACAGGCACGACTGGGGCTTGGGGGACTCTAGGATTAAGCACAGGTAGACAGATTGGGATTCAGAGAAGATACTAAAATAGAAACTGGAAATGAGAGGCACCAAGGGAAATTAAACCAACTAGAGGAAATGCCTCAGGCTGCAAGACCCAGGGGACTGTCTGATTAATAATATCCTAGCTCACAAAGGAAGGCATGCAGAAGGGCTGCCAGGCTGGGCTTGCATGCATAGAGCTGCCAGTGACCATACTGATGGAAGCCCTGGAGCTGGCCTGGAGCCTCAGGGGTACAAAGGATGCCAGAGGCCACTGGGGTCCCCCGAACAGTACTCCCAGGCTCCATCTCTCTCACTGGCCTTTGTCCCCCATGCTCACACCTCACCTGGACCCCAGCCCATGCGGAATGAGGGTGGTGCAAAAGGAAGAGATAAGACTTTGGGAGCCACCTTTAAACCCCCACTTGCCCACTCACTGGCAGTGTGACTTTAATCTCCTTCAACTTTGGGCTCCTCATCTGCAAAATGGAGTAACTGACTGGTGAACATATGAAGGTGGTTGGAAGGATTAGAAACAAGAGGTGAGGTACCCAGAGTGTGTATGTATGTGCAAGGTAGCTCTAATCACCCCCTGTTAATTCTGTACACGAACACACCCCGCCCCGCCACCACCACGACGCATGATAAATGCATCCAACAGAATAATTGTAATGAACCAATTAGAACTGAATGAGAAAGTGCAAAGGAGAACAGCCCCATGCTCCCAAGTCCTGCATTCTTCAAGGGCAGGAGTGGGGACTGTCTGCTCTGTCTGTGATGTTCTAATGCTTGGTACGGGGCTGCCCATCCTACAGCACCCAACCAGAAGAATGAAACAGCATGTCTGTCCTTACAGCATTCATCATGCAAAGCATGTCCAGTTCCCTGATGTCATTTATCATTCATGTATTCGATCATTTATCAAATATTTACTGAGCTTTACTGAGTGTGAGGCATTTCTCACACACTAGCCCTGAGTGGAAGGGACCCCTGGGTCTCTTCCCTTTGGGAGACTTTGGTGGCGAGGATGGCAAAGGTGACAATGATGGTGGTGATTTTGACGATTGTCTTAGTTACTTTTCTCATTGCTGAGACAAAATACCCCAAGCCCAAAGTCAAGGGAGGAAGGGTTTATTTAGCTCACAATTTGTAGAGGTTCCAGTCCATAATTGGCTGGCTCCAAAGTAGGGTGGCACATGGCAGAGGGGCAACCGTTCTTGGTGAGCAGAAGACAGCAAAAGCAACAGTGACCTTAACCACATCTTTCTGCCCCTTTTATACGCTATCTAGCTGCTAGGATTAGGGCAGTGCCAATCCAATCGGTGAACTGATCACACACCCTTAATCCCAGCATCACATACTCCAGAGTCAGCCGCCTCTGAAAACCCTGCCCCCGCGTGGCTGCGTGAAGCTTTGGGGGCCTCTAGACATGAGCCATAACCACGATGGTGGTGACACAGTGGCAACAGTAAGACCAGTACTTGCTGAGTACTCCCCAGACACCAGCCTCTGATTCAGCCTTTACGCATCTTGATTCCTTTAATAATCCTCACAGCTGCAATCACTAGACATGATTGTTGTTCCCACTGACAAATGAGACAACTGAGGCCCAGAGAGGTTAAGTTGTCCAGCTGGTCGTTGAGGACAGACCCTACCAAGCATCTTGGGCACCCAGTTTGGCTGAAAAAAAGAAAAAGGGTGAAAACAGCTTAGTGGCTAGACCTAGAATTGAGTTGAACTCCAGTCGTATGAGTCATCTTGTGGCTGTTCCCTTAGGTGACAGCAAACCATAAATAATGTCCTTATTGGGAGTGTAAACCCCTGTCCCCACCAAGCATTTGGAGTGTCATTTCAGGGGTGTCGGTGGCAAGGAGAATTCCTGAAAGACAGAAGTGGAGAGTACCCCCCTCGGTCCTAGACCGGGTGCTGACGGTGCAAACTGACCAGTCCAGGAGAGCAAGAGAGTGCTGGCACCTTCTAAGTGGAGGACCGGTGCTGTGAGGGGCTCAGGTCAAGCATTGCCCTCAAGTCAAGCATTGTCGGGCCGGTGAGATGGCTCAGCGGCCTACGCGCCTGCCCGGCAAGCGCGAGGGCCCGAGTTCAACTCCCGGAACCCACATACGAAAAAGGGCTGGTGATATCGCTCAGCGGCATGGGCACCTGCTGGCACGCAAGGTCCTGAGGTCGACCCCCGGTACCCACAAAAAAAGAAAAAAATTCAAGCATTGTCCTCTCGTTGCCCTCCCTGGAGGCCAAGGTCCTTGGAGCCCTTACAGAAGAAAATCTGCATAATCTTAATTAATAAAGAGATGTTAAAAAACTGCCCAGGCTCCTGCAGATTTATAGGGAGGGTAAAATTAAACACCACCACTAAAACCGTCTATCAGGGAATCTCGTTAGCACTAATGTTCATTTATAGTTTGACTTCCCAACATTTAATTCTTTTTTGGTGGGAAAGAGGGACTGACAATTTAAGACCCAGAAAGATGGTTTTATGACTGGTGTGGCTATAAATCAAACTTATAAAGTTCATAAAAATTGTTAAAATAAAAAATGGTTTAATAGGAATGTTTTATGGCCCATAACATTATTATAGCTGTTTTATTCCCTCTGCGTTAGGGGTTTAATTGGATCGCCAGGATTCTGGGGATTCTCCGTTTTTATTGGATGGAGGGTAATCTTTTTTTTTTTGTGGGTACCGGGGGATCGACCTCAGGACCTCGCGCGCCAACAGGCACCCGTGCCGCTGAGCGATATCACCGGCCCCTTTTTCGTATGTGGGTTCCGGGAGTCGAACTCGGGCCCTCGTGCTTGCAAGGCAGGCGCTTACACCGCTGAGCCATCTCACCGGCCCCGATGGAGGGTAATCTTAAATCAAAATGGCCCCAAATGTCTTCAAGATGGCTCCTCATTTATCCCCATAGGCTGCGTACTGAGCCTGGTACCCTCCTAGAGGATAGGGTAAGACGCCATCTTTCTCTTTGACACCCCAAGGGCAGCTGCCCTTTTTGATAGAAACTATTCAAGGTAGCTCAGACTTCCTAGGATGCAGGCCAGGAAGCAACCAGAGCCAAGAGAGGAAATGTGTATGACTTGAAATAAAATCCCAAGGGATCCTTTATAAAGAAGAGAATATGTGCTCTGGAGAGATCTGGCTACCAATATTGGCTCTCATAATGTGAACCTGAAGATGTCACTTAGCCTCCACCTGCTTCCATCTCTTTATCTGTAAAATGGAAATAATTGTACGGAACCCGCAGGACTGACGGAGGCTGCATCTAGCCCCACTCTGTCCAGTAGAAACATTGGGCAAACCACACGTGCAAGGTGCATGCTTAATTTCAAATTTTTACTAACTACATTAAAAAGCAAAAATTGACAGATGAAATTAATGTTAACGATGTATTTAATTTAACCTAATCAATCTAAAATAAGTATTGTTTCAATGTATAATCAATATAAAAATTATTAATGGTACAGTTTATATTCTTTTATGTATACTAAATCACTGAAGCCCAGTGTATCTGGTACCTTTTTTGCACATCTCAGTGCACACACATAGAGTATGTCCCAGCTGGGACTGACTACATTTCAGGTGCTCAGCAGTCACATGCCACAAGAAGCTAATGTCAGGCAGTGCCACTCTGGTCCAATAAAAGTGCAAACAAGAGCAGTGACAGTTATTTTTAGTGTTCCTGGATTCCTTACTGTCTACCCACTCATATCCCATAATCCTCTAGAAGTACTTGGCTAGGTAACTTCCCACAATACCCACATTCACCCATATTGTATCTTTTTCACCCTCTCAGGTGTCAGACAGGTCAGTGGTGGCTCTGGTCCCCAAACAGACCTCCTCCTACAACATCCCTGCCTCCGCCAGCATCTCCCGGACGTCCATCAGCAGATATGGTGAGCCCCAGGAAGCCAGTCTGGGCAGCTCAGGGTGGGGTCTGTGGTGGCTCTGCGGAGCATGAGCTGCCTCTTCTCACAGCAGTCAGCCCCGTGTCTGGCGGCCACTCAGAGGCAATGGCTCATTTGCTTCCCTTCCCCACCAATCCAGTCACTCCTGACAGGGTGCACCTCCTCAGAGTGGCAGGAGTGCATACGTGGCCCTTCCTCTGAGACTACAGGCTTGTGAAGGAGTTAGAGTGGCTCCTCATTCTAGAAAAGACTCCAGGCTCCTCTTCCTCATGCCAGCCAGAGATCCCTAAAACAATCCAGCAAATGTGAGGTCCCACAGGTCCTTCTCAATTCCACCCAGGTTATTCTGAGTGGCTGCAGCAGATGGGCGGGGCTCTGGAATGACACAGCCAGCAGGAGTGTGACCTCAGTCACTCAGAGTCCTGCCCCCCTTCCCTTCAGACTCTTCCTTCAGGTACACGGGCAGTCCTGACAGCCTTCGGTCCCGGGCCCCCATGATCACCCCAGACCTGGAAAGTGGGGTTAAGGTCTGGCATCTAGTGAAGAATCATGACCACGGTGACCAGAAGGAGGGTGACCGGGGCAGCAAGATGGTGTCAGAAATCTACCTGACCCGGCTACTGGCCACCAAGGTAACTCCTGCTCTGCCCAGGCCAGGGAAGCCCTAAAGGGACCCATTGGACATAGTCCCCAGGAAATAGGGCCCCTGCTGCTCTCTACCCCTCGGAAAGCAGCGGTGGTACCACTGCTGTCTGCCAACTCCTTCAGACTACTGCTATCCCGCGGTGAGGAACTTGCTCAGTCTGGGCCCTTCCCTCAGGAAGACCCTGGGACCTTATCGTTGGTGTTAGCTGGACAGATGTGCCAGCCTCCACCCCAATGCCTTTTCTACCCCTTTCTGGCCAAAATGGGAGAGAAAGCATGAAAGCCCCATCCCACCCATAATCTAAAGGAAAGCTCCTTCTCCTCACCTCAGTCTGTTTGCCCACATGTTGACGGAAGGTGGGGGGCAGCGTCTTCTAGGCTTTCTAGTAGAGAATAAAGTAAGCCTTAAGGATGTCAGTCATATGGCTCAGATCTCCAAGTCAGACAAGATTTCCCCCACTGACCCCATAGCGATGCTGCTGAGTCTCAAACAGTGGCATCCAAGTCAGCGCTCTCAGTCTTGCTCCAGGAAGGCCCAGAACCACTCAATCAGACCCCATCGCTCCGTTTTTGCTTTGCTCAAGGACGCCCAGCATACAATAAAAGACCAGCCACGGGAGAGAAAGAGGGTTAGTGGTTCTGACCCCCAAAATGGTTCTGTGGCCTGCGAAGTGTGGGACCCATGCTCAGTCTGGCCCCTGCCCCAGAGGCCCTCCTGAAGCCCCTGTTCCAGATGTCACTCATGCCAGGTCACCAGTTTCTTGAGGCTCTTTGTACTTCCTGTCAGACCCTCCCGGGTGCTGCCAAGCTCCAGCCAGGAGGCGCCCTGTCCTCCAGCCGTCCTTTGCACTGGTTGGCCTGCCTGTGTGCCCTTACCCTTGTGAAGCCTAGACTCAGAGCACTTCCTGTCTTCCCATCAGAAGTCCTGAACCCTCCCTGCTATCATGGTGGCAGGCAACTACAGATTAGAGGACAGGTTCTGCAGACCCCCATACCCTCCCATCTCCCGACACCCCAGCTGCTGTCCTTCCCTACCCCGCCACACCGTCCACACAGCCTCTCATCACAGATGGCTTCCCAAGGCGGGATGGGCCCAAGGCACCATCTGCTGTTCCTGTCTGCTGCCTGCCACTCCCCTCCCCCATCCACTTCACACTGTCCCCTTCTGCTCCCCTAGGGCACCCTGCAGAAGTTCGTGGACGACTTGTTTGAGACCTTGTTCAGCACTGTGCACCGGGGCAGCGCCCTCCCCCTGGCCATCAAATATATGTTTGACTTCCTGGATGAGCAGGCAGACAGACACAGCATCCATGACACAGATGTGCGGCACACCTGGAAGAGCAACTGGTAACCCCAGGGGCATCCTGCAGGAGGTGCAGCCTGCAGAGGCCTGGAGCCGGGAGGGCGGGGACAGCAGAGACCTTGGATGGGAAGGCAAGCTGTTCCCAGCTGGGGCTGTGTGACTGGAGACTCCTAAAACACATAGTACACGTGTGCACTGCAGAGCCAACATGCTCTCTGGGCTGCCTGCTCCAAGGGGGACCCGCCTGGTCGGAACCCTGCGCACACGGTTAAGCTCTGCCCTTGCAGTCTGGTTCCCTTCCCCAGGGTGAGCCCTCCCCTGACACTGAGAGCTCTGGTCTTCAGGAAAAGGGAGCTAGGGGCTCCTACGCAGGGTCACGTTGGAAGCTGGCAGCAGAGCCAGGTTTTGCTGGGTATTCTGAGAGGGACACTTCCTGAGACAGGACCCTGGTACAGCTGGCAGGGGATGGGGAGGGAGCTCACACCTGCTACAGACTTGAGCCCGCAGCTCTGAGTTCCAGTGCAGACTTGATCCCTTAAGCCCCAGTTATTACCCCAAAGCCATGGCTTTCAGGAAGCAGCGGGAGAAACGTCCTGCAGGCGTGGCTCCCTTCCCTAAAGTCACCTCCACCTCCACCAGCAGTGGGAGGCGTGGCTCCCTCAGCTCCTGCCATGAGACTTCTCGCTCTTTGGTTGTGACCCTGGACCACAGGCCAAGCTAAGGACTGGCTTTTGGGTCAGATGGGACCTGGCCAAGCCAGTCAAAGGCTTCCTTTGGGAGAGAGCAGGGAGAGGGCAGGCCCTGGCATTCGGGTTGGGCAGGCAGCCCGTGCAGCTGTCTGGAGTCAGCGATCTCAGAAAACAGAGCTGACACAGATGGGCCCAGGCTGTTATTTGGGAATCAGAAGTCCTAGCAACCAACAAAACAGTTTGGAAAGAGCCAACCCTGACCCCTTCTACTTCTGGCTTCTGCGGGGTATCGTGGTCACGGATCCTCCTACTTGTGCATCTTTGATCACAGTGCAGTGAAAACAGAGAGGCTGGGTGGCCGTGCAGTGAGGCACCCGTGGTGCAAGATGCCCGGGCAGGCCTTTCCTCGGCATCCCAGCTGGAGGATCACAGCCATCTCCTTGGGCAAGGGATCCTCAGCCCAGCATTGGGCATGGGCAGTTCGGAGAAAATCCAGAGACAGTTCTGAGTTACCCTGTCCCTGTGGCTTCTGTGGGCTGGCCAGAGCCAAGCAACGGAAATGTACTCCCCTCGTGTTGCAGTGGGCAGAGTCCCCTGGTCCAGACTTTGTCTCAGGAAGATGATCAGAAGTCCCCCAAGCTGCCAGGAAGAGGAGGACCAAAGAGATGCACCGGCTCTCGGCTGAGGCAGCTCCTTTCAGGTCACAGGAAAATGAGCGAGTCTCTGCTTATTGTAGGACACGCAGAAATCATAACGGGCAGGCTTGGGGTGGGGTACAGTGGCCTTTCCCAAGACCTGGCACTACAAAGACATGTGGGAATGTCTGGAGTCTGTGAGAGTCAAGGGACGACAAAGAAGGGGAGAACAGGAGCTGGGGCCATCGTGTCAGGGTTGAAGGACATGCCTGGGGAAGAGGCTCACTACACACAGACATCAAAGAGTTAAGGCCGGAAGGCAGCTGGAAAAGAAGGCAGAACTGGGAAGGAGGGAAACAGCAGCTGTTCAGGTTTGGAAGGAGAGTAAATGGGCTTTTCTGCCTTATGGCCTCAGGAACAGAAAAAGCTCTTTCCCCTCTGCTTAAAAATTCCTGAGTCGCCAAAGGAAGTCTTCTAACTACTGGGGTTCTTCTTGGGGTGGGAAAACCGCAGAGCTACAGTGCACCCTTCCCAGGGTGCCCACAATGGCCTCCCCTCCTCCCTCTGCCCCTGCCCAGACACAAGAAAGTCCTGGGGAGAGTCCTGAAAGAACTTGCCCCAGGGGAGCCCATTTCTGGCCCAGCTGGGCAGGGCCAGCCCTGGGAAGTGGCTCTGGCAGCCCGGCTGGGCGGAGAGGGCAGGTGGTGCCCTTTGTGCCCACTCTGAGGCAGTGCCCGGGGCTGCCAGCAGCCTCCTTCCGGACAATGGCCACGAATGCTGAAGGGGGACTCCAGGAGCCTGGTGGCTTTGTCTGCTCTGAGAAAACTGTGCTGTCCTCAGTGCTTGGGCTTCCCTTGGGGCACTAAGGCCTTAGAAAAGCCTGCCAGAAGGAGGGGCTGAGTCCAGCCATGTCCAGCCACGCCCACCCCTCCGTTGTTAGGGAACAGGTCAGTGCCCTGTGGAGTTACAAGGCCCCTCTCCTTCTCTCCTGAGTCAGTATTGGAGGAGCAGCTAGGGCTGCACAAGCAGCTGTTTTCTGTGATTTCGGATAGGATTGACCGTGAGGGCTGGGCAGGAATACTGGCGGGACACATAAGGGCAGGGCCAAGGTGTCATTCTTGGGGTGCTCTGCCTCTTCCTGCAGCCTCCCTCTGCGCTTCTGGGTGAATGTCATTAAAAACCCACAGTTCGTGTTCGACATCCACAAGGGCAGCATCACAGACGCCTGCCTGTCGGTGGTGGCCCAGACCTTCATGGACTCCTGTTCCACATCGGAGCACCGGCTGGGCAAGGACTCGCCCTCCAACAAGCTGCTCTATGCCAAGGACATCCCCAGCTACAAGAGCTGGGTGGAGAGGTGGGCAGCATGCAGCACGGCCGGGCATCACTCCCTACACCACTCCCACCCTGCGGGTGTTCCGGACCAAGGACTGGGGCGTGGTTTGCTGTCCCTTGGGGAGTGTGACCTGGGGACCTCATGTTGCTCTCCTTCTTCCTCATCCAGACTTTCTGCTCTGAAGGGTAGAAGTCTGTGCCTGTGCCATGGAAGCTTGATGATTTTTATCCAAGTTCCATGTATTAAGCACGAGCTAAGCAACCCACACTGTGACAAAAATTTTGTGCATGCCACCTCATTAAAATGTCCAGTGGAAGCTGGCAGGGTGGTGCACCTCTGTAATCCCAGCCCTCTAAGAGGCTGTGGAAGGAGGATGACAAGTTCAAGTTTAGCTTGAGCAACTTAGTGTCTTCATGAGACCCTGTCTCCAAATTAAAAAAAAAAATAAGGGCTGGGGATGTGGCTCGGTGTGAAGGCCCTGGATTCACACACATGCGTGCGCACACAAAGCCCAGTGAAGTAGTGGAGTCGCTATTATTGTTCCAATTTTTCTAATGTGGACACTGACCATATCTTGCTCAAGGTCAGCAGCTAGCAGGTAGCAGAGTTGGGGTTTGAATACAAGGAGTCTGGCCGGAGTCTGGGCTTCTAAACATTCCACCAGGCACTGCAGTCCAGAGCTCGAAGCTGGATGGAGTCTCCTGAAGAAACTCTGGTCTTCAGCTTCAGCCTCAACTTGAGGCAAGAGGCCAGCAGAAGAGAAATGGGAGGGCAGGAGCACCCCATGCTGTCCAGGGACCTAGGGCCAGGGCAGAGGCAGGCAAACCCTTCCTGAGTCTTCATCAAGGGCCTTGTCCTGTGTGTGGCAGATACTATGCAGACATCGCCAAACTCCCTGCCATCAGCGACCAGGACATGAACGCCTACCTCGCCGAGCAGTCCCGCCTGCACGCCGTGGAGTTCAACATGCTGAGCGCCCTCAATGAGATCTACTCGTACGTCAGCAAGTACAGCGAGGAGGTAAGGCAGGGCCATGCAGGGGCAGAGGCAGCATGCGGGGAGCCAGGGCACTGCACGTGAGGTGCCACCTGGTCCTTAGGTGACAACCTAGACCCTGACTTGGAAAACCCATTCGTGGAGTCCAAAGCCCATGAGCTCAAAATCATTATCACTCCTTTATAAGGCAGCCTGACCTCGCCCTCATTCATTGAATGCTTTCTTATACACCATTGTCTCTTTCATCCATCGCTAACACAATACATAACACTTCTAATAATTTGATTATTTTTGAACTCAGAGCACTGTATGATTGTCTTAGTTACTTTTCTCTCATTGCTGAGACAAAATACCCAACACCCAATGTTAAAGGAGGAGAGGTTTATTTAGCTCACAGTTTGTAGAGGTTTCAGTCCAGCATCAGCTGGCTCCAAGGCAGGGTGGCACATGGCAGAGAACAGTACATGGTGGGCAGAAGGTAGCAAAGCAAGCAAGAGGGATGACAAGCCTCTTTCTGTCTCTTTTATTGTATCCAGGCTGCTGGGATTAGGGCAGTGCCAAACCAATCAGTGGATTGGGTTAGTAATCACCCACCCTTAATCCTAGCATCGCACCGTGAATCAATCACACACTCTAGATTCAGACACCTCTGAACAAGTCCCACCTATGACCACATGAGACTTTGGGGAGGCATCTAGACACAAGCCACAAAAATGACTAATTTCATTCTTTCTGAAACGATGGATCAAACTATTTTTCTGCACTTGGGCGGATTCTATCTGTCACATTTCAGATGGGCAGGTGAACCTTAACACGAAGAGAGGTTAAACAGGACAGCCTCCGGAAATTAGGAAGTCATGCATTACACTGCGCCTGAAGGAAGGAGTCGTAGTAATAATAATAGCTAACACGTAGTGCTTCCTATATGCCAATACTGTTTTAAACAACTGATGTGTATACCTGTATATATATGCACATGTATTCACATATGAACACGTATTCAGATGTGTGCATGTGTAGTCATGCACTACATGATATTTTCGTCACCAGCACACCATACAACTGATAGTGGCCTCCTGAGATTATGATGGAGCTGAACCGTTCTTCTGTGACTTCATAGCCATCTTACTGTCCTAGTGCAAGGCTTTGCTCATGTTCACTGTCATGCTGGGGTAAACACCTCTCCTATTCTAGCAGCCAGTCTATAAAAGAGAGTATAGCACATGCAGTTGGCTCCAGGAGTAACGCCTGATAATACAGGACTGTTACTGGCTTATGTATTTACTATACTAGACTTTTTATCATCATTTTGGAATATATTCTTTCTGCTTACAAAATAAAACAGCTGACCGTAGAAGGATGCTGCATTATACCGGCTACCACCAGCCTTGCATATCTCGTTTACTGTGCTTTTTTTTTTTTAATGTGCGTACCAGGAGTCCACCTCAGGATCTCGCACTTGCCAGGCAAGCGCTTGTGCCGCTGAGCGATATCACCGGCCCTTTTTTTCCTTTTATATGGGTTTTGGGCATCGAACTCAGGACCTTGCGCTTGCCAGGCAGGCGCTTATGCCGCTGAGCCATCTCACCGGCCCATGTGCTTCCTGATGATGTCATTTTCTCTGGTCCTTGATTTAATTTTGCATTTGTGTGATGCCAAAATCATCTAATGACCCATTTCTCAGAAAGTGCCCTCATCGTTAAGCAATGCATGACTATATGCTAATTAAATGTATTCATGCAAATAATCATTTCAGTTACTGAAGGTTACGTTCTTTAAGGCAGAATGGAAAGATAGACAGAAGGGTGGAGGGCTCCACAGAGCAGTGTCTTGGCACCTGACCCTGCAGTCACCCCCTTTGCTCTGTCCCTCAGCTCATCGGGGCGCTGGAGCAGGACGAGCAGGCCCGGCGGCAGCGGCTGGCCTACAAGGTAGAACAGCTGATCAGCGCCATGTCCATCGAAAGCTGAAAGGAGGCCTGCATTCTTGGGAAGAGGGACCCGTCCAAGCCGTCACACTGGAGTCGCAGAAGGAAAGACGAGTGCAGGGGACCAGCCTGCAGCTTGCTGCTCCCCGAGGCCTCATTCCGGGAGAGGGGAGGCCCCTCCCCCGACGCTAGCCAGGTTTCCTCACAGCCAGTTCCTGTGGGTAGGACAGCAGGCGTCATCCGTTGTCTGCAGTGGCGACATCTAGGGACACCACCAGGCGAGGAAATGGTGGCCCTTCAAGCTGAGAGGCTCAAGCTCGATGGCCCTGCCTCTGTGACTGCTGCTTTGCATGAAACTCATTTGATGTATATTGGGGAAATAATGAGAACTTTATTTAATTTTTTTAAGAAAAAGGAAAAAAAAACAGAAATAAAACAAAACAAAAAGCCACCCTGTTAATCCCGTCCAACTTTTGTTTAACTCTGATTTCCACCCCGTCCTTCTAGTCTCCATCATCTCTCCTTCCTAAGTCCTCTTTCCAAATGTCAGGAAGAACCACGGAGAGATCCGGAGAGAAGCCAAAAGGGAAGAGGAGGTCTCCTTTCCCTTGGAGTAGAAATTAGAAAAAGCAGCAGGAGGAGAATGAATGAGCACAACATCCGTACCAAACACTTCACAAACCCAGAGGCCAGTCAGACCCGGAGGCTCCTGGCAGCCGGGAGAGCGTGGGCACCTCGGAACTGGGCACGCAGTGCAAAGCCATTGAGTTGCTGCGCCTGGCCGGCAGGGACTTGAGCTTTATCCCCACACATCTGTCCGTTCTCATCTCCACAGAGAAGGGCTATCGATAGCGCACCCGTGCTTTCTGCTACTGTTTTGGAGTTTGTTTTATTTAATTCCAAACCTCAACAAAGGAGGAGCTGGTCTTTGGTACTTTTCCTTTTGGTTTCCCTGAAGTGAATTGGGAAGCAGGGGAGAGGTAGGCCTCTCCCAGACCCCACACCTGGCTTCCCCAAGGACACCAAGCAGCTCCACCCCTCTTCAGTCCCTGTCCTGAGGCAGGGACTCAGGGGAAACAGCCTGAGGCATGTCAGCCTGGCCTCCAGGAGGTCCCCTGGTGGTTGGATTGGGGACAAGGGTGTTTGGCTTTGGATTCCACTCCAGTCATCCCCTGGTCCCTGGCAATTAAAAAGAAAACAAAAATCAAACACTGTTTACAGCAAGCAATACTTGAAGAGCGTAGGGTTAAGAAGCTGCCTGGAGAGGGGAAACAACCCTTTGCTCATATCCCCAAGCTCCTGACCACCTGGGTGGACCACACTTGCCTTGGCAGAAGTGACTGCCACGTCCCCACATCACTGTCCTCATCCGCCTCTCATAGACCTGTGGGTTAGAAGGATTAGGGACAAGTGGATGTGTTCTAACCAGGCTCCTTTCCTTCTCTCTCCTGCTAACTCCTCAAACCATGGATGGCCAGTTCTCATGAGTGTAGTTTCCAAACAAAGAGACCAAAGCTCCATGCTTGGGTCCAGAAGCCCCCAAGAAGCTGATGGAGTTATTCAAAGGAGGACAGCTGTGGTGGCAGCAGGACATTACAAAAGGGTGTCCATAAGGAAGTCCCTGCTTCCAGCCTTGGCTTGGATCCAAGCAGCCAGCTCCAGTTTCTCTGCAAGCAGCACTGCATCCAGGATAGGAGGGCAAGGAAAGGCAAAGGGGCAGAGTGAGGGTGGCAAAAGGAGACAATCTTCCCTTTCCACCTTCTGCTTGTCTAGGGTTCAGGAATCCCAGCCACAGTGCTGGGAAACTGGACCAGCAACCCCAAGAGAGAGTGGACCAGGGTCATTTCCTCTGCAATGAACTCTGGGCCCCAGCTTCTCTGGGCCCAGCTGAACCTCCAGGCAATTCCAGTTTCCAAAGGCTCTCCTGACCACATGTGAGTCCTGGGAAAGGGCTGGGAAAGGGAGCTTGGAGGACCGGCTTCCCTCTGGGCCTGTGGCTTTGGACGGCTGTCTAACCGCACGGCAGACATTGCCCAGTCTCTTCAGCTCTGGTTTCTTGCCTGAATGCAGCTGGCAAATGGGAAGAGAACAGCATTCAGCAAAATACTCAGGAAACTTGCTGTTTTCATTATAATTCACAACCAGCTATGCCAAGGCCACTCTGTTCTGATAATCTACTTCTGTGAAAGTTTCTTGGGGCCCTGTTAATAGCTTGAAAGAAATACTAATGACGGGCTCTCTGCAATGAGCCAAAGTGTTTGCTCTTCACGGCACCCAAAGCTTGTCAGCTCGGAGCCCATAATTTATGGAAATAAAAGAACAGATACAGCCAGAAGGATGTGAGTGGCTACTTTGTGCTACCCGTGGAAAACTCCAGCCCACCCTCACTTATTTCTGAGCTCCAGCTGAATGAAGGTTTCCTGGTCACACTTCTGCTCAGGCGAGCATCGAGGGCTCCGTTTTGCCAAGAAGTAAAAGATAGTCACACACCTCTTTCAGCAGCACCTGGCCCCGGCCGCTATGGATTTACCTAGAGTCTCCCAACAGCCACTTGGGTGGCCACATACTGTCCCTGGGGAGGCCTCCCTGGAGGTGCCTGGAGAGCATGGAAGATGATGGGGGATGGAGAATGGAGATGGAGAGGAAAGGTGCCAGAGCAGCCCTGGGTGGTCTGGCCACATTCCTCGGGATTCCATGAGAAAGCTGGGGAACTTAAACTGGCAAAGGAAGTGGCAGAGGGACATCCCTACAGAAAGAAAAAGACAAAGGAAAACTCAGCTGAACATAGGCCAGGCCAGGAGGGCGATGGCAGTAGCTGGCCCCTATTCTAGCTTCCCACTTACCCATCCTCCTCCAACTCTTTGCTTTGGGACACCGAGAACCCATGGAAACTCCCTGTAGAACGGGGAGGAGACAAGTTTGTTGTCCTCTCTTCTTGCTATTATCCAGTTTGAGGATATTTTGGCCTGTGTAAAGAAGCGTTAAAGCCACAGTTCCTCCCAAGAAGCCGTCTCACCTGCGGGGAGGCAGGAAATCTCTCCCCAAGTCTGCCCAGCTGTGTTTGTTTCATTGAGCCACCGAAGAGACCACTCTCTGGAGAAGGAGCAGAACTCCTGCAGGGCTCGGCAAGACAGACGATGCCAGAGGACAAGATAGGGAGCCCAGCTGCACCCGCCTTCTGCATGGGCCAGGTGCTTCTGTGTCAGCTGTCCTCTTCCTACCTCTCTCCACAGCATGGCTGTCAAAAACCACTTCTGATCCCCCTCTGCTAACATAGCTGAGTCATTAAGAGCATGGATGAGCCGCTAACCTCCCTGGAAGGAAGGAACTGTTTCCACTCATTCAGAGAATCTTCTTGAGCAGCAGCTATCTCCGAGGTGCTGGAAAAGTAATGAACGAGAGGGTCCTTCTTCTAGCAGAGGTCTATTCTTCAGGCTGCTGGTTCCTGCCACCAATGCAGTGGGCACAGTCCTCCTCCCCCACCAGCAGAGATTCCTGTTACAGAAAAGGGGGTGCAGTGAAGAAGGCAAGCCGACCCACCCAGCTGCCTTCCCTTCTCCTGGGGACAGTCCCCCAGCAAGGAGAGTTGCTCTCATTCTACCGCTGCCTGCTCTTCAGGTGGCACTGCCTCTGCTGCTTCAGCTCCTGCCCTTCCCTCAGCTCCAGCCATTGAGGATGAGAGTAGCCGTCAAGGCCCTGGCCCTGCTGAGCATGAAGAAGCATGGTGGGTGTGCAGAGATTAGGAATGGTCTGGACAGAGCTAACGGCGACTGTTGGGAACCCCAGCCTGACCACTGCTGTGCCTAGAGACGCTGGGCTGGCAGCTCTCTGGTGGAGGCCCCTGTCCCAGCCGCGCTATGCCATGGACACAGACGAGGACGAAGTGAGATGCTGGAACACTGTGGGGGAGAAAAGGCACAGCGGCCTCAGGGACACAGGGCTGTAGATCCCTTGGGGGTGGGGGACTCAGGAGACGAAGTTCAGGTTCTCAGTAGCATCTCTCCAGAATAGCAGCCTTTCCAGATCTCCACAGCCTCATCTCCCTGTCTCCATCCTTTCTTCCAGTTTCCCCAGAGTGAGGTTTAGCATCCGGGGCTCAGCGATTCCCCGTGAATGAAGGATAATGTTTCCCTCTAACTGGTTTTAGGGAATGTCTCGAGAGACGATCAGGATGCTCAAGACAACGGCTCCTCGGCCCAATGAGGAAACTGGAGATTCCTCGGCCTTTCCTGGATTCCCCTTCTCATTGCCCCCCACGAAGCTCTCCCTCCCTCTGCACCCTTGCTGCTGGTGCCCCTGCCCCTCCTGCCTCCACCGTAGGAAGGTGGGAAGCTGCTCCGAGAGCTCAGTCAGCCTGCACTTTGACTGTATCTGACATCCCTAGTGTCATCAGCATCATGAAGCGTAATCTCGACCACACGGGACACATGTCCCTGAGATACAGGGGAAGAAGTGACGAGCTCCTTACGACGTGACACTAGGGACCTAAGCCCACCCACCTCTCCCCCAACTTTTCCCACTCAAACCCACTCCCCTTGACACACTGGAATCTGTATTATATCTATTTTTAGGAAAATACAATGATGGTTGTCTGGTTTTGTTGTTTTTATAGGTGTTGTGGAATAATAAGAAAATTATTTAAAATGTTCCAATAAAATGGGGTTTTTTGTTATTCTAATATATTATCCTGTACCTATTGTAAATATGAAACACTCCTATTTTGCAAGCCAAGGACACAATTTGTACTGTTGTTATATATAAATAAAGTTTACTGGATAAAAAAAAAATCTTAAATCTTCAAATACATGGTTTTTTGGCAGCATCTATGCAGAATAACCCACGGGCCTATTTAAAAGTGGAATACGCACAGAAAGATGAGCTAAGGTGTTTTGAGGGAGTTCTAGAATTCTCTCTGGAGCCAGAACTTATCAGTGTCCAGTCAGCAGCATAACACACGCATGCGCACACACACAAACTCGCACTCACTCCGCTCGGGCTGTACCCGTGGGTGAACACTGCCCCCTAGTCCCAGGACCCCAGAATACAGCTTCCCTCCAATGGAGGCCAATGCTACAGCCTAGGAGTTGAGGCCCTTTCCCAGGCCGAAGGGAGGACATCCATCCCGGCTCTTCCCGAAAAGCACCCGCATTCATTTGTGCAAACCCTTCAGTAAGCATGACCTGGCCTGGAACTATGTGGTAAGTGTTGGGGACAGAATAAGAAATGAGAAGGCAAGATTGCGGCTGTCAGCAATGATTTCAGTCTGGCGCAATCATAAGGGTTCTGAAAAGGAAATGTTGCGGCTAGGCATTGGGAAGCAGTACAGACTTAAAGTTTTGTTTCTTTATTTTATTGTTTTCGTTTTTATTTTTTCTTTATTTTCTGTTGAGGGAAAGATACCAGGCAGGTACTCCCAGGTCCAGCAGGGGAGCGCAGAGGTCAGGCCCTGGCCAGGGGAGGAAATGGAGTCGAGGCAGCTCTGCAAGGAGGCATCCAGGTAGCAACGCAATTGCATGACTCCCAACACTTGGCACCCTCCAACCTGAGGGTGCCACATCTCTGCCCTTCTGTGCTTCCACTCCTGCTTTTCATCCTGAAATGCCAACGTGTGTGGTGGCACTGGTGAGACAAATAGGCAAGAGCAACTTGAGAGCCCACCTGACATCTCAGCCAATCGTGCACAGGAGACTCTCTTCCCTCCCGTTGTAAAGGGATCAGGAGGGATTTCTGGGTCCACAGCCAGGCACCCACACTGAAAGGACAACCTCCGAAGGAGGTGGGTGGAGGAGGCACAGCCCCCAGTCTGAGGAGGGAGATGGGAAACCGCCCACAAGGGGAACCTGTCCCATGTGGGCGGCAACACATGAGGATGGGCCCTAGGACTTGCGAAACCAAAGCACGGGAAAAGTGCAGGTTAAAAAGAGTGTGCACCAGCGTCACTGAATGTTCACTAGTGCTCAGAAATGGCCGTGAAAAGTTTTCAGTCCCTACCTAGCAGCCTCTGAGCTTAGGATGTCCATATGTCCCCCACACCTCACACATGTGTGCACAGACCACACACACGCACTCTTCCCAGAGCAAGAGGAGGGGTACACGCGGGTACTGAGAGTGAGAAAGCAAGCGCAAGCACAGCGGGCTGGGCCTGCACAGGGTTAGCGCACGTCCTCGCCGCACAGCAGATCCCAGGAGCGCGCCCCCCTCTGACGAGCGGTAAATCACCTCTGCTTCTGTCGGAAATGCAAACCCCTGGAGAAGCACTATTCTACCATAGGGATATCGATGTAATCATTGCTCAACAAAAGCAGTAGTGCGACTCGGTGAGACCTGGCATGTAATACTGTGCGGGACAGGGTCGCCGCCGGACCTGGTCCCCAGCTCTGCAAGAGGAGTGAGCTGAGATGCAGGGAAACCTGGAGAGAGGAGGCTGTTGGGGACTTTACACCCCTGAGTTCCCCCAGCCAATCTTCTTGCCCTCAGCCAGTTGGACTCGGGACACCCCTATTCTTAGTAGCCTGAGGGGAGGAAGGAGAGGAGGAAGGAGCCCACCACGTACCTATTCGTGCTGTTCCCTGCTGTGTTCGCAGGGCAGCGTGGGGCCTGGCCCACGGCAGCTGCCCAGTTAGTACATTGGGAATGAATGAGTGGCTGAGTGAATGGAACTTGAGAAGCACCTCCAGATCCCAGGCACCGAATATCCTCTCCTATGGGCCTCTCATTCTCACATGGCCAGGTCCTCCCGTTTTCCTTTAGTCTGAGGTTCAGAGAACTTGAGGGATTTGCTAAAGGGCACGCAGTTGCTCAGTGGTAGTGCCACAGATGTCTGATTCCAGAGTTCAGATGTCACGATTTTTCACTGTGCAACACTCCCTTTCCTTTGTTCTGGGACAGTTTCATACTGAGAAGTCCTCCCCAGAAAAGGACCCTTCCTCTTGTGGCAAGCAGGTGCTATGGGAGTGGAGCACACAGTAGCATTCATTAACATTCGTATTTGTCCAACACAATCCACATCTGTTCACCAGTTGCTGCAAGCAAGACACTAGACTGGGCGCTGTCAGGTGCATAAAGTGGGGGCTAAGTCCTGAAGTTCCAGCTCCCCAGCAGTTCACAGTCTAATGTCAACACCAAATCCTTGCCCCACGAGAAAGACTCCCCACTTTTCTTAGAAGGGATTAAAGGTCATTTTTCTAGGAGAACAAAAGAATTGTTGTCAAACTGCAGGAACTGGATTCTAGAGATCTGGGCTCTGCGTGTGGAGGGAAAAACCTATGAGAAAAGAGAATGCAGAGAGCAGGCGCTCCCAGTGATCCTGGTGCCCGCCCCTTCCGCTCTGGCTGCTGGAAGTTGGATGCAAACCTGTGGCCATGCACAGCAAACGCACAGGACTTTCCTCTGTGTGGCACTGTATTATACTCATCCCATTCCCGGCTTCATTTTACACCTCTGCCTGGCTTATCTTTAGTTCTCACCCTGCCTCCTTTCTCACAATTACTTTTCATGTCTCCCTGGCTAAGAGCACAGGCTCTGGACTCAGATCAGGGAAAGCTGCAGTTCATTCTCAAACTGTGCAGTCTGGGGCAAGTTACAAAACCTCTTCGCACATCCACTTTCAAATCGAGAAATTGAGGATAGCAATCAAAGTAGCAAATATGTATCAGTAAGCTTCGTAGGAGCTAAATAAGACAATGTATGCGAGGTCCTCGATGAATATTACAATAGAAAAATAAAGGGCGAGAGAATTAGCCATGCATTCTTCTTTCATAGGCTGTCCAGCAGGGCCAGAGGCAGGAAAAGGTGAGGGCCTCCATCTGGCTGTTGAAAGAAGCTAAATTAATGCACATTAATGAAAGCTGGTATCTAACAGTTAAATCCTTAGGAGACAAGGCACGGACACTGACCTACGAAAATAGGAGATGGATCAAGGCTTTACCCAAAGGCAAAACCAGCTAGGAACCAGCCAGAAAAATTGCTGCAGGTAGACAGACATTAGTAGAGGAAGTGGATCACATCAAATACCCACATGCTAAGGTCACACACAGGACCTGGCTGGCCATAATGAGGGTTGATGTCTCCTGAAAGCCTGACCAGGATGAGAGTCTTAGCAGGACGGATGGAGCTTAGTAGGAAAGATGCCCACTGACCAGACAGCCAGGGGACAAGTGTGTTCTTGTATACACATGGGCAAGTAGTCTGGAGTCAGAAAGTACAAATCCAGGAGGACCCATTCCCATCACGAAGCCAGGGAAGCAAAGTAGGAAAGGGGATAGACTATCCAGCAGGCTCAGTGGGGTCAGAAGCGGGACACACCTGTCATACCTTCAGGAGGGGTGTGGGTACCTTGATCCTCAATTGGTCTTAAGTGTATCAATAATGGTTTTCCTGAGAAGCGGAACCAATGAACCAAAAAGGTGTGTGTGAGTGTGTGTGTGTGCGTGTGTGTGTGTGTGTGGTGTGTGTGGAGGGGGAGAGAGAGAGAGGTTGAGAGAGAAGGAGAGGAGAAAAAGAGACTATTATGGAATTGGATCCTGCAATTGTGGGGGCTAGCAAGTCTGAAATCTGCAGGGCAGGCTGGCAAGCTGGGAAGTCTAGCAGATTCAGGGCTACAGTCTTAGTTTGGAGACAGGCAGAATTTCTCCTCTCCTGGCAAGCCTCTGTCTTTTAAGACCTTCAGTTGTTGGAAGAGATCCATCCACATGATGGAGGGTAATCTGCTTTACTCAAAGTCTGCTAATTTAAATGTTAATCACATCTAAAAAAATACTTTCTCAATACCATCTAGACTGGTATTTGACCAAACAACTGGGCAAAATTCCCTAGCCACGACTGCACATAAAATCAACCATCAGAGGGAAGAAAGATGAGTCAATCTGCTCAACAAACACTGAAACTTAGTTAAATGCTTGTGATCTGTAACTTAGGTGCTTTCTCATCCGGTTTCTTTCTCCCTTAATTTCCTAGTAGAAAATGCTTTTGAAAGATCTCAACCTTTGCTGGGCAACTAAGGAAGAAAAGAGATAGCCATCAGCAGAGTGTGGAGAGCCCCCAAGGCCCGGAGTGACAGAGGACCAGAGAGGGCTCCAGCTCCCGGTCAGGGAAGCGGATGACTCTTGGATTTACCATAGGGAGTAATAGTCAGTGGGCAAAGTTGGAAGCTGTTCCCTACTGGTTTTTCTCCTGAATTAGTCAACATCTGTATTATCCCAGCCCATATTCTACATGCCTCACCCAAGAAGCACACACCAGAAAGTGGTAAAAAACACAAAACATATGACCAGTGGCTTCGTCTCCAGGAACGATGCTGTGTTCCAGTCTTCTTGCTCCCCCAGTCACATCTCTCCTAGGTTCCCCCATCTTCATCTAGCTCCATTTCTGAGGTCCCGATTGTCACCTTGGGTCTCTTTCTATTTTTTAAAAGCCCACCTAGGGGCCTCCTTTTGCCGGAAGCTCTATCCTCACCCTCTGGAGTGCTGCAGCTCCCCACAGAAGAGCCTGGGAGGGGAAGGTGTAAAGGGACCCCCTGTGCTCACCATGGATGCTTCGAGACTCCGAAGGCCACAAGACCTTTTTCAGAGTGGAGCCCTGCACGGTGGATCCCTGGGAGCTGCAGGAACCCATCTCCCACCTCCACCACAGAGCAGCCCGAGGCTTCTGTTTCAGCTTCATTTCCCTGAGAGAAGGGTGAGCATGCTGAGGGAGAGTGGAGACGTAACCTCAGTCCTCTTGGCCATTTCCCCAAAAATGTATCCTAGGTTTTTTTTTTCACCCTCTGTCCTCCGCTCTGCAAAGCACCAGGAAGGGTCCAGGCCCCGGCCTCTCACTCGTGGCCATCTCTCGGGTTGTCACGTTCATCTGGCAGGAATGACTTGGGGTTGCGTGGTGCACTTTCCGGGTAACCAGCACTGTTGTTAGCATTTCACAGATGTGATCTTATTGCCTCTGCAAAAAGCTTGGGGAGGTGTAAATAAATATTGGTGGTTCTCACTTTAGAGATGAGGCTCAGACATATTACGTAACAAATCCAAAACCATACGCAGCTTAGCGACTTCGTTGGGATTTGACCCCAGGTCCTCCCAAGCTGTGGCATCAGTGACCACAGAACTCGGAGAGGGGCCTTGCCTGTCCCAGCATGCAGTGCTGACAGCAAGAAGGGCTGACGGCCCGGGATCCTTGGAGCCCCAGCCTACGACAGCAGCAGCCAAGCGTCCTTGTCCCTGAGGTCTCTCCCAGGCAGAGTGAGAGCAGGCATGGAAACACGCAAGACTCAAACACGCAGGGCAGGTTGTGCTGCTGAGCCAGTGGCCTCAGGAATCCACCCCAGCAGGGGGCAGATCTCCCTCTAAAGCCTCATCTGCCAGAAAACCAGGCCTCAATGGAGCCTTTCTCCTCATTTAGTCTCAGCTTTCTCCTTTGTAAATTGAAAGGGCTTAGAAAAGATCCTTAGTTCACAAGTGTTTTAACAAAAAGGGTTCCTAGAGAAGCAGGGCAAGCCTGTAATCCCAGCACTCTGGGGGGCTGAGGCAGGAGGACCAAATGTTCAAACTCAGCCTAGGCAAGTTAGCAACTCAGCGAGACCCTGTATCAAAATTACAATTTTTCAAAAAGCTGGGGATATAGTTCAGTGTGAAGGCCCTGGGTTCAGTCCCCAGGACAGCAAAAAAGAAAGAATGAGAAAGAGGAAGAGGAAGGAAAGAGGGATGGAGGGAGGGAAGAAAGAAAGGAAGGAAGGGAGGGAAGGAAAGAAAGAGAGAAAGCAAGAAAGAAGGAAAGAAGAAAGAAAGAAGAGAAAGAAAGAAGAAAGAAGAAAGAGAAAGAAGAAAGAAGAAAGAGAAAGAAAGAAGAAAGAAAGAAAAGGAAAGAAAGAAGAAAGAACAAAAGAAAGAAAGAAAGAAAGAAAAGGAAAGAAAGAAGAAGGAAAGAGGGGCTGGTGAGATGGCTCAGCGGCATAAGCGCCTGCCTGGCAAGTGCGAGGTCCTGAGTTCGACTCCCGGTACCCACATACAAAAAAAAGGGCCGGTGATATCGCTCAGTGGCACAGGCGCCTGCTGGCGCGCGAGGTCCTGAGGTCGACCCCCGGTACCCACAAAAAAAAAAAAGAAGAAAGAAAGAAAAGGAAAAAAGAAGAAAGAAAGGAAAGAAGGAAGGAAGGAGGAAGGGAGGTTCCTATAGAATCCACATCCAAATAGAGTTGCTCTGTTGGGCACAGAAATGGGGAGCCAAGGCCCAGTCCTATCTGCCGCCCTTTCCTGCCTCAGCCTCCTTACCCCACCACCCTATGCTGGACTCTGGAGCCGTTCTGAGCTCCTGATGGGCTCCCTAAGGTCCTGCCTGGCTCTGAGAGTCCGGTGCCCTTCCTGTTGGGCAAGGTGCATCTGACCCACAGCTGTGGTGTAGACGAGGTGGACAGAAGTGTCAGAGGTCAGAGGGAATCCAAGTTCAGACGGTGGCGTTGGATCCAAGGGCATAAGGAGAGCAAGGACCACCCACAGAGCCAAAACGGCGACTTTGCAGCAAAAGGGTGGGGCTGGAACAGCAAAGCGGTGAGAGAACAAGAGGCTGCCGGTTGGCAGAGCAGAGGGCGATGTGTGCAGCTCTGCCCTGCACGAAGTGACAGTTCGGGACCCCCTAGGGAGCCACCAGGGCAGCCACTTGGCCCAGACTTAGCCTGCACTCTCCTCTCTACCCCCACCCCAGGGAGCGGTCTCCAGAGACCTCACGACGTGCTCCTGAGGCTGTGACAGTCACTTGAGGTAATTATTTTCCACCTGCAGGAGATCAACAGAATCACTGCTAAACTAGGAGATCAGGGAACAAGGTGGAGGCCTGGATGTGGTCCCGGGAAGAAAGAGTGACAGGAAGAAGCAGAAAAATCCGCGTGTGTCACCTGAGGAGAAGGAAAGAAGCTGAAGATGATTTGTATTTATATGGAGACCAGGATTGCCCAACGCAATCTTCTGAGATTTATTTAACTTTTACCTGCCCTGGGCCTTTTTATATTGGAAACCTGTCTGCTTCCTTTCAGTGAAGGATTGAGAGAATTTTTTTTTTTTTTTGTGGGTACCAGGGGGTCAACCTCAGGACCTCACGCGCCAGCAGGTGCCCGTGCCGCTGAGCGATATCACCGGCCCCTTTTTCGTATGTGGGTACCGGGAGTCAAACTCGGGCCCTCGCGCTTGCTGGGCAGGCGCTTACGCCACTGAGCCATCTCACCGACCCGAGAATATTTTGAGGGGAGGGGTACAAACTGGGGACAGAACCCAGGGCCTTTGCACTGAGCTACATCCCCCAGCCACCCCACCCTCTCATTAAGTCTCTAAATTACCCAGGCTGAGCTTGAATTTTCAATCCTCCTGCCTCAGTCATCCAGAGTGCTTGGATTACATAAAAAGAGATTGTGCTGCTTTAGTAAGCAGACTGCTGTTTCGGAGCTGACCTAGGGACAGGACCACTGATAAAAAGAGAGTTAGGTTGGCTAACTCCCAGCTCTGAACCAAAGAGAGAAAGGAAAGGAAAAGAGAGACACCACCCTTTCCACAAGGGCAAGTGACATCGGGGACTAAACTTGCTTCCTTCTTATTTTTTCACTCTCACCTACCTCTCTGCCCACCTAGGCCTTGGGAAAACTTCTGAGGACAAAGACTGCTTCACTATCGGAGAAGCCAGGGCAGGAGGGCTCGGAACATAGCCCCGAGACTCTGGATGTCAGAGGGGCTGGACACTAGCACCTCCCCACCCACCCTGGCCTGTCTGCCCACGAGGCTCAGTCCTTCTGCATGGGCTCCCTTCACCATCCACCTCTTCCCTCCGTGTTCTTGCACTCATTAAAATTGTATTTACCAGAATCACAAGAAAGGGCCAGGAGGACCCTGGACCAGGTGCATAGTGTAGGAGCTCTGGTGCAAACGTCACCTTTCTTCTCTGACCACAGTGTTTAGAAAATTCTGAACTTGAAGAACTGTGATGCAATTCCCTTACCCCTCTGCAGTCCATCCCGACTCCCCATGCTGTGTCCCTCCTGTATCGGGGAGCTGGTCTCCCTCCATCTCTGTGCCCATCGCAGCCCCCACCACACAGCACATCTTCCTGGGGAAGGCTCATCACACCCTCAGACTTCTGACCTACAGCTACTCGGGGCAGATTCTCTAGGGCTCAAAGCCCCACCTGGCCTTGCTATCCTGACCCCTGTGCCTACGTCTTGGATCACCTTGGCCCTTCCAATCCCTTCTATGAAGTGCACTCATCAAGGGCCTGCATTCTGGGCGTGCAGAGCAATATCAGAAGAACACAGCTGCTGTCAAGCTGTCCAGATGGGAACAGACCTCATGGGTCCAAGCCAGGCTGGGCGTGAGTGCTAGCACTCCATGCAGGGCCGCTCCAGGCCTTCTTAGGAGGATGCTCAAGACCCATCCTGACCTGCTTCCCAGATTCCCAGGACGGCAGAGGGGACTCTGTGACCTTGGGCAAGTTGCCTGGCCTCGGGGTTGCCTCCATCCGTGTAATTTTCATGATCTGTGTGATTATTACAATGGCACAGTTAAAATTTGAGAACAAGAGAAGAAAACATCTAACAAAGAAACACCAAGTTCACAAAAGAAAAGGTCAAGATCAGAACCCAGGGGCCGGTGAGATGGCTCAGCGGCGTAAACGCCTGCCTGGCAAGCGCGAGGTCCTGAGTTCGACTCCCGGAACCCACATACGAAAAAAGGGCCGGTGATATCGCTCAGCGGCACGGGCGCCTGCTGGTGCGCAAGGTCCTGAGGTCGACCCCCGGTACCCACAAAAAAAAAAAAAAACAAGCAGAACCCAGGCACCTGAATCCCAAGCCCAGGGCTCTATCTGTATTCAAAAACGGCTCCAAAATCGTGATTTATAAATTTCACTCCCACGACCCCCAAAACAAAACCCCCTCATAAAGTGAACATGTCCCCAATCAAATCCTTTGCCATCAATGTGTTCGTGCCTCGCGCACCCCAACCACATTCAGAACATATTGTTTTTAAAGAGAAAAAAAAAATAGAACAAAATTTCAAAGCAACATAATAGGAGGGTAACAATGGTTAACACATTACGTGTATTGCGTGTTAATACACACACAATACATTGTGTGTTAATACAACACAAAGAGTCACTTCAAGTGGGATGGAAGAGAATCCACTGTAGCGAGTACCCGGTGACTACAAGAGGTGGGAGAGTGACTGTGTACACAGTTGCTTATTGATCAAAATTAGAAGCACATTTAGATTTAATTTTTTGTCGTAGATATTCAATAAATGAATAATATTACTTTAAGATTCTGACTATGTCTGTCATCTCAACCAGAACTGTCTCGGACAGAAGGTGGCTGAGTCCACAGAATGGTTTCTTCATTAAGCGTTCCTCTCTTCCGTTCTCCCTCGTCCCCGTGTTCCTGCCTCCGCCCTCACTCTGCACTATGGTACTCTCTGCTCACGTGTTTAACCTTGGAAATCAGGAGGCCACCCCAGCCAGAGATGGTACGGATGTTGGGGTGATCCTGCCGGGCTGCGTGAAGAGATGAGCGCTGAGCTCACGGGACGCGCTTCACACACCTGGACCTGCTTCCCCCGATCCTCTCACCAGGAGAGCTGCAGTTGGACTCCTCAAAGCTCAAAGAGCCGAAAATGTTTTTCCAGACATGATAAATCCCCGGCGAGAAGCATCCTCAGGGTTGGGCCTCGAGCATTGCTTTGACTGAGTCACCCACCAGAAGTAGCCACCATGGGTTTGGGGACCCAACTAGGGTGAGAGACAGGTATTGCTGTTTAGTAGCTGGGTGATGGTCTACAAGTTTCTTGCTCCCCCAGGCTGCTCTTCTAATGTGAAAAATGTAGTTTCTGGTCACCTGGGTGATTATGGCAAAAACTAGAGCTAATGCATGTAATAATGTCCTTTGCACAGCCTGGCACAGAGCAAGTACCTGGGACATGCTGAGGGCTTTAGGAGATCTTTGCCATCTGCACCAACTCCCTCAAATGCTCCAGCCCCTCCTTCTTCCTCGGGAGAGTGTGGAGTCCGAATGCCACATGGTGCACATCTGGTTCAGCTAACATGGGAGAAGGGGAGAGGCAGAGACCAGGAATCAGTCTCCCCTGCCCAGGTGTTTGCCAAACTCAAACCAGAAGCCCCGTGCAAGTTCCTCGAGCCACTAAAAAGCATCTGACTAGAGATGCCAACCGTCAGGCTGGCTGCATCCAGAAAATGAATCCTGGTGGGGGAGGAACCAGGAAGTGACTCTATGAGCCATCTAGAGGGGTGGCCCTTGCAGCCAGCACTGGAAGAGCAGTTTATAATCAAATGCTGTGGCATCAGCCATAATTAGAATATGGCAGATCGCTGAGATTAAATAGGTAGCCTAGAAATAGGAGGTGTGATTAAAAATACAGTGAATAATTAATTTTTAAAATGTATTACAGTAAAAGATGCACTGTCATTTGTCCCATTCAAAATACTCACCCTCACCCAAACACACTGATCCCACCATTCTGGCCCTTTCTGAAGCAGTTCCAGAAGTCCTCTTTTGTGTCTTTAGTTGTGCTGTCGTGGCTGCCTCCATGTTGAATCGATTCACAGCGCTGACCTTTGTCTTAGTCACTTTCTCATCACTGGGACACCATACCCAACACCACAGTTTAAGGGAGCAGAGGGTTATTTGGCCCAGGTTTTAAAAGCTTCAGTCCTCGCATGGTTGGCAGCGTGGTGGAAAAGTCTGGGCAGAGGAGAGCTGCCCACCTCATAGCTGCTGAGAAGCAGAGTCAAGGGAGGACCCTGGGAGGGACACGCGCCCTTCCGGGTCACACCCACGGTGACCACCTCTTCCGACCCAACCCCGCCTCCTAACAGCAAGTCAGCTATAATACCCCCGTGACCCAGTCCCACCTAAGAGTGCACGGGACAATTGGGAGACATCTAGATATAAACCATAATACCTTCGAGGTCATTTTGATTTTGGAGAAGACCCATAAGTCACATGGAGTCAGATCCAGTGAATAAAGTGGGTGAGGACACGCTTAATGATTTTACCAGCCTGACTTCCCAATGGATGACACTCAACGGCACATTCACAGTATTTTTGATCATAGCTCATAAAGACACTTGTAAAGAAGGACTTCCGGAACTGTTTCAGAAAGTGACAAGGACAATGAGATAAGTGTGTTTGAAGCGTGAAGGCATATTGAGGGGGATTAATGGCAATGTGTCTTTCACCGTAATGTTTTTTATCCAAACATTCACTATGTATTTTCAGCACACCTCATAGGTCCTAATATACGTAGACTTGATAAAAGAAACATTAGAAATCATTGGAGAAAGTGTAAGTTATGCAAAAATTAGGATTTGGAGGAAAAGGCTATGGGAAAAGAACAAATTTTATTTTTCATCTCATAGTATACACTAAAATTCCATTTAGATCAAAGAGTTAACCTGAAAAAACAGTGTAAAGAGAAAACAAAAACTGTCACCTGCCATTTTCCAGAATGGCAAAATTGTATAATAGTATAAAATACAAATTCTTTATGAATTAAGATATCTGTTGAATTCAATCGTTCACAAAAATCCCAAATGGGATCTTTTTTTCCCAGACCTACACAACATAATTCTGAAATTTATCTGGAAAATGCATGAGCTGAGGGGCCGGTGAGACGGCTCAGCGGCTTAAGCGCCTGCCTTGCAAGCGCGAAGGCCCGAATTTGACTCCCGGAACCCACATACGAAAAAGGGGCCGGTGATATCGCTCAGCGGCACGGGTGCCTGTTGGTGCATGAGGTCCTGAGGTCGTCCCCCCGGTACCCACAAAAAAAAAAAAAAAAAGAAAATGCATGAGCTGAAATGACTTTTTGTTATTCCTTAAAAACAGAGAAATTTGGGCCGGTGAGATGGCTCAGCGGCGTAAGCACCTGCCTTGCAAGCACGAGGGCCCGAGCTCGACTCCCGGATCCCACCTACGAAAATGGGGCCGGTGATATCATTCAGCGGCACGGGTGCCTGTTGGCGCGCGAGGTCCTGAGGTCGACCCCCCCACCGGTACCCACAAAAAAAAAAAAAACAGAGAAATTGTGAAAGATTTGTTCTTCCAGATATTAAAATATTATGTTTCATATACAAATGTGTCATATTTTAAAATATGTGAAACAATGATACAATAATAAAACAATGCAATTATAATAGAAGCAGTTGAACAGTATAAAATAGCTCAGAAGAGTCTACTGTGTATTAAGAAAATCTAGCATGTGATAAAGGCAACATCTAAGCCAACAGGGAAAGAAACCATTCTTTAATAAACAGTGCACGAATATGCAGTTAACTATTTAAGAGCAAAATTAATTTAAATCCTCACTACATCACAGAGAACAAAATGAATTTGGAATGAATTAAAGAGTTAAATGTTAAAAAATGAAGGCATAAAATACTTAGAATACACACATACTTAGTATGTGTATATCAGTGTGGAGACGGAGTTTCTAAGCTTAAAAGTGATTGGAAAAAACTGATATATTTTGCCCCTTAAAAATTCATCTCTATAAAAGCACATCATAGAAACTAAAAATAAACAGCAAAATCAACCTGAGAAAAATGTCTGCAACAAAAACATCAAAAAGTTCATATTCTTAAAATATGAAAGAGCATTTATAAACATTAAAAAAAAACACTAAAACCAAAAGAAAAATGTGCAAAGAATAAGAATAGGCCATTTGCAGAAGAAATACAAATGATGGCTTAAACCTAGGAAGCACTGCCGAAGCTCTTCTGTAGTTGGCGTGTGTGAAGACGACACAGTGAAACCGAGTTTTTGCCCTAGCGAAGTAGCACACACTTGTGAAAGTCAATACCCAGTATTGACGAAGGAAGGCACGGTACGGCGACGGCCTCCCCACGTGCTGCTAGCATGGTGGAAATCCGTACAGGATTCTAGACCGCAGTGTATCTAGAGAGCCCATAAACCATTCATTCTCTTTGTTGCAATAACTCCACTGTAATTCTAAGCAAGTAAAAATAAGGGCAAACATATATATCTCTCTCTTTTTTTATAATTTTTTAATAAGTTGAAATGAATTCAATATCTGCCAATATGGGAAATGTAATAAATTATAATATGTCCACAAGATGCAATATGATATTTTCACTTAAAATTATGTCCACAGAGAGTTTTTAATGATATAGGAAACTGTTCACAGTTCATTACAGCGCGATTTGAATGGGGCAGTAGGACTGCAGGTGCATTTTATTTCTTACTTATTGTTTCCCACACCATCATCGCCCAGCCCCCAGTTTCACATTCTACCCCTGACCCACAATTTAAATTAAATTATATTTTATATATATTTAAATTAAATATAGATAGATAGATAGATAGATAGATAGATAGATAGATAGATAGATAGATCCTGAGCTTCTCATCGCCCGCAGTCACTCTTGGAAGATGGCAGAAACTCCTCCACACCTAAGCTATTCATTCCCACTGCTGACCTCTTTCCTCCTGTCAGGCTTCGAGGGCCTGTCAGGAGGGTGGTGGCCTGTCACAGTGTCAGTGTCACAGGAGTCACACTGCCCTCAGAGCGAAGCACCTAAGAGAGATAAAGCCGTGCCCCAGACTTTGAGGCTGTCAGAGCTACCAGGGCTCCTGCCAAGCACAAATGCTGGCTGGCGACCCCGGGAAGCCTCTCCACAGAGCTACAGGCGCATTGCAGGAGGGCAGGGTCTGCCTCATCCACGTCTCCAAAGCCTGGCTTGGAGGGGATTCGACACACAGTGCATGAGCGGATGCACCAGTTTCTTCTGCTCAGCAGTGTGAAATAAGCCATTTCACAGAGTGGTTGTGAGAAGCAAGCCAAAGGCAGTCACAGACAGGCCCACGACACCAGTGTCGCCATCACAGAGGCGGCCGCGGGCTCCCTGTTCACCTGAGGGTCGCGGCCAGTGCAGGTGTCAGTGCTTTGCCCTGTCTCCTGAGTTCTCGCAGGTGGTCTGAGCACGTGCCTCTCTTCTCTCTTTTCCTCCTGGTTTCCTCTGAATCGATTCTGCCACTATGAAGGGCAGTAAATTAATAACTAGATTTCCCCCCATGACAACAAGCCCAACAATAATTGGCTCGATATCTCCCTGTTGCTGTATCACTTTGGGATTTTTCTGGGTGAGATATAAAAAAGCCAATTCTATTAATAAGCCATTTGGCCAAGGGAAGAAAATACACTTCGAAGACCCCAAGGGGCCTGGGGAGGTCGCTCAGCGGCCCATGGAGCAAAAGACTTGATTACAGGAAAGGAGAATTCCACCTCCGTGCCTCCCTCCCTATGCAAGTCTGCCCTCCCGCTGGATTCCTCTCAGGCCTGGGGGCGGGGGAAGCTTTGTTAAGTTTAAAAATTACAATTCAGATAAATCTGTGCATTCATTGGCCCACATGTGTCTCTGGAAAATAATAGTTATCGGAGTAGAACCTGCCGCATTTCAGGGGCTTTATTGTCTCCTTATAATTAAGTCCGGCACAGAAATCCAATTACAAATGTTCTCAATCGCCCTCCAGCTAAGTGCTAACAGAAGAGGGGAGGAAGGCTCCTGGACTTAAATAACTCTGGATAAAAATTAATATCGTGGCCGTGTTGGCTAATTAAAAGTGCTGCCTCTATTAGCAGGCTCTTATATTAATAAATGAGACTATTATTATCATATCCGACAACCAAGGCTCTTATCAAGTCTGCCCTGTCAGCCCCACTCTTGAAAGCACCGGTTCATTGCCCTGGGTCCAGGCTTCTGGGGTCAGGGGACAACTGCAACCTCGTCAGCCATTCACCGAGGCGGCCCTTGAGCACACAGGCCTCGTGTCCTCACACCAACCCCGCCCAGTACCCACCACACTTCCAGCTGCCTGTGGCTTAGATGCTCATGAGTGTCTCCCAGTAAGAGGTGGAACTGGGATTGCTAACAGCACCCCGAGAGTCTGGCCCTCGCTCCACTCCACCAGCTGATTTTCCTTGCTGGATGAGCTGGGCCCGAGGGAGGTTTTTGTTATGGACTGGAATCCAGCAGGTAGGAACTTCCCCTCAGTAGATTTTCCATATCCTATTGCTGCCTGTCACTTCCCTACTAATCCGTTCCTGGGGGGCAGACATGGTCCTGCACCCTAGGTACTACTGACATCGCTCACACCTGACCCCAGTTTTCTGGACTGAGCAAAGCAGAGGGGTTGCAGAAGATGGGACAGGGAAGAGGAGGAGCAGCTCTGGGTGGAAGAAGGCAAGCTCAACCTGAAGCCCTCTCAGTTGCTGGGGACATTCAAAGTCACGTGTCCAGTGAGCTACTAGATGCGTGGGTCCAGAACTCCAGAGAAATCACTGCCTAAAGAAAGTGCCCCGGGAATTATGAGATGATAGATGAGGACTGAAGTACGGTCACAGCTGAAATCATCCCGTGAGATTAAGTGGGGCGACCACACAGGTGCCTGGGGAGCTCTGACAATCTCAGTTCATCCTTTCAGCTCATTTGTACCAGGATCCTCCTATATGCGAAGCACTTGTCTCTTGTCACCAAGCATTTCATCTGTTAGTATAATATCTCCTTAGTGACAATACATGAGGAACGTCATCTCTAATTTCCAGCCAAGGCCGGATGTTCTCCAACCCACACAGAAAGACTGGATCTAATTTGAGCCATCAGTGTCTGTGGGCAACCTAGTGAATTGAATTCCACTTCTACTGCCCAACTTGGGTTGGCCTCTGACTTACTCCAAGGCCTGAACTGTCACGAGACCAGGATGACTGAGAAAATGTAGCTGAACACTTTCTTACTTTCAGGGACTATTTACCCAAAGTCGCCGGAGCCCACTAATGGAACCCAGACCCGATCATTTTAATGTATACCTTCCAAAAATAATGATAACAATGAATGAAATGCCCCCTGGGCCTAAAGAATGAAAGCTATTAAGTGAGGTGGGGATAGAAGGAAGAGAGAGGAAAGAAAAATGTCTGAATACAACATCTTGTTTTTACAAAGTAATGGCCCAACCATTTGCCATCCATCAGCTAACAAATGCAGGAAAGCCCTGATTGATAGGTGCTATGAGAAAGGGCTGAAAGGCCACAACCCAGTGAATTTCTCATGATAAGAAGGTTGTTTCAGCTTTCACTGAAAGTCTTGCCAGAGTGTCTGGTTAAGCTTTCCGGCTCTAGTAAATCAGCTTATTTTCGGATCCTGCTGCTGGGTCAGACCTGGGGCAGGTGAAAGGCCCAGGACAGGTTCAGGAGGTTGTTACTGACCCTAGATCATAAAGTGTGAAGTGAAAAGATAGCTCCCCAACATCACGTCTGGAGAGGCAATGAGGGCAAGACACAAGATGAGCGCAGGCCCGATCTTCAATCCAAGCAGACAGAGGAGGTGCCAAAGAGATGAACCAAAAGAAGAGATTTAAGGGAAGTAGAAGAAAAATAGTCAGGACTCTTGAGGTTAGTAAGTAGGGACAGTGGAGAAAAGGAGTGGTCCAAAGGAACTGAAAAGATCAAGAATTGGTGACATCTCAGTGTATTAGTCATCCATGCTGCATAACAAATTACTCCAAAACTCAGTGGTTTGAAACAACAAAGTTACTATCTCCCATTCATGAGACTGGACCCTAGCATGGCTTCGTACATGCCTCTGGCTCAGAGTCTCCACCTGAGTGACCACTGCCGTGGTCTCCTGTGCGGACTGGATGGAGAGGCAGGGTGGACTGGATGGGCTGCTTCTGTGTCCATGCACAGGACTGCTGCTGTTAGCCATCTTTTCCCTGTGACAAAATACCTGAGACTAACAGCTTAAATGATGAAATACTCCCTCAGGCTCATGGTTTTAGAGGTTTCAGCCCATGACTGGCTGGCCCCACTGCCCTTAGACCTGTGGTGACATAGAACATCATGGCAGCGAGGGCATGATGGAGCAAAGCTGCCCAGCTCAGGGTCACCAGGAAGGCGGGGAGGAAGAAGCAGGAGGAGGAGACAGAGGAAGGGGAAGAAGAGGAGGAAGAAAAACAGGAGGAAGAAGAAAAGGAAGAAGAAGGGCAACAACAACAAGAGGAAGAGGAAAGGGACGAGGAAGAGGAAGCAGGAGGAAGAAGTAGTTGGAGAAGAAGAACAAGAAATAAAAGGAGCAGGAGAAGGAGTAGTGAGGGGACGAACTATCCCCAAGGGCAGCCCCCCAAGTAGGCACCACCTTCTGAAGTCTCCATCAGCTCCCAACAGCATGGCCAACTGGGGACCAAGCCTTCTGCGCGTGCTCCTCTCAGGGACATCGCAGATGCAAGCCATACCGGCGACAAAGGCTTTCCTTCCCGTTTCACAGGCTCCTCTGTCAGCTGTCTCCGGGTTCTCAAGCACAGTTGCTGGTGATTACAGAAGAGAAAGAAAAAGAAAGTGAGAAAACAACTGAGAGAGCGCAAGCAGCCAAGGTGGACTCCACGGTCTCTTTCTAACTTCAATCTCGGAAGTGGCGCGCGACCACTTCTGCCACAGTCTCTCCATGTGAAGCAAGTCAGTGAGTCTGCGCACACTGCAGGGGAAAGGATTACACAAACGAGTGAGTACCAACAGCAGGGAAGCCTGGGGTGGGCCGGGGGCACATTACAGGCTGCCTGCATACGGGGTTGCTCATGGAGTCCAAAGGTAAGGCTGCACGGCGGGGAGCAGGGTTCTCTTTAAGCACCATTGCTGCTGGACACCCATATGTGGGATAAACTTGACTGGTGGGTGAAAAACCTTGCAAACTCTCTGCTTCGTTCATTATCCACATGGGTGATTACTTTTCATAGCAGGAGGCCTGAGGATAGAAGGTACAGACAGCCAGAATAACTATAAAGCGATTCTCAGAGATTTTCTAGAAGTTGACGTTTTAAGCAAATCATGGATAGAACCCCGACATTTGTCTCCCCTACCCCACTGATCTCACCTTTTCAAAAATTCCTCTGTGATTACTTTCTACACCACAAATTAGTCTCTTCTATGAAAGGCAGTCACTTGTAGCTGTCTGTACTTTCTCACAGTGCTACCGTGATTGATGCGTCTTTGGGGAGCAGAGTTGCAATATCCAGAGTCAGTCACATTAGGAAAATAAAGCTGATTTCCCACAGTGGCTTGGAAAGGCTTCCACTGTCATAAAGGAATTTTAAGAATCAGCAAGTCTGGTAAGAACGTGGGCTCTGATGTATGGTCAGAGTGACCCCACATCAAGGCAGGCCTGCTCAGCCACCCTGTGGCCAGGTCTGACTCAGTCCTTTCAGATGCCCAGAGCAGGGGTAGAATCCCGGGATCGTCCACAGAAAGAACACACACCGAGTGCCCGGCTTCATATTTTCATAAGGAATTAGGTTTGCGGGGAGCTTCCTATTAACAGTTCATGCTACAAACGCATCTTCCCACGCAGTTCTGCTCAACCAAGGGCCAGGCCAAGTCACAAGAGGAAATAAAGAAACTGACAAATGAAAGAGAGAAAGAAAGAAAGAAAAAGGGAGAGAGAGGGAGGGAGGGAGAGAGAGAGAACAGTAATAGAATTTGAAGAAGATAAGGGACAAGAAGAGAACCAGCTGAGGACCCAGCAGTGCTACCTTGTAGATAAACTCATTTAACTAACTTCTTTGGGTTTTCCTAATATGTTTTAGACCCACAAGATATAACAGTGAGTAAAACAGACATCTATATTAGTCAGCTTTCTGTCGCTGTCACAAATGCCCAGGCTATTCAGTTTCTAAAGGCAGAAGTTAGTTTGACTCACCGTTTTGGAGCTTCCAGTGCCCGCTGGATTGGTCCCATGGCATTGGCCTGTGGTGAAGCAGCGCATCATGGCAGGAACGTCTGGTAGAGCAAAACTGCTCACCTGATGGCCAGGAAGCAAAAGAGAGAAAAGGAAGGGGCTGGCGCCCCACCATCCCCTTCAAGGGCACACTCGACCTATGACCTCCCAACAGGCCCCACCTCCTAAAGACTCCACCACCTCCCAGTGATGCCCCTTTGGGGACTAAGCTTTCCACATGCAGACCTTTGAGGGACACTCAACATCCAAACTGTAGCAATATTGCTGCTGTCGTCCCCAAAACGTTCACCATAGAGGGGAAAACAGAGGCGGAACTGGTACAATACAGCTAACAAGGGAGACGAGATCATGTGAACCAAAGATACCAAGAGTGCCCCACCAACGCAGTCTGCATCCTTGACTTGCAGTGCACCTCCAGGGGGCTTGGTCTGAGGGGAAAACGCCCCTCCAAGCCTTTCTCACACCACACCCGAGCCAGGAGCTGGGCTTTAGGCCGAACCCAGGGTTCAGCTCCTGTCCTGACTCTCAGATCCGCGTCTCCACGGTTTCTCGCTGTGCTGTCCATCTCTCAGCATCCAGGTGTTTTCAGTCTTACACAGAGTTTGGAGCAGAAAAGCAACCTCCAGTCGGCCTGACAGGAAGAGGAAGGAAGTGTGCCTGACAGACCTCCTCATGGGAGAGGGAGAGGAGTATTTGTTCCAAAATAGGCGGAAGCCCAGTGTCTGCTCCCGTCTGACCCACCTCATCATGGTGCCGTGGTGTGTTACAGAGAAGACGGGATCGCTGAGAGAAGAAAATGCAGCCAGCGAGGCTCTACCACCCAGGATGGCTTCTGCCTTTGGTCTCCTCAGAGGACCCCAATATTTTAGGCTGGGGCTTCTCTCCAGCTCAACAGAAGCCAGCTATCAGCTCCACCCTGCTGGCCTTTCTATCCAAGACAGCTGAAGAAGCCCTGAGTCATTTTTTCAGTCTTTATCTGTTTTTATGAGCAAATATTTCTTTCTGAAGCCTGCCCTAGATCCCTCCCACTGTCATTCCCTTCTACAGCCAGCAAAGAACTACAGTCAGCAACGTGTCACAGATACTGGACACCACAGACAGAAATGCAAGTCCTCGAAGGTGCTACCTGTCCACACTGGGAAGCCATGCTTGGAGCATCCGAAGCAGGGTGTGGGAAGGATGGAGCCTCCTCGGACCTGGAGGACGGACCCCAGCATGTGCGTCTTCCACAGCTCGTAGCTACAGTGACCGACCTTGCAAATGTGCTTCCAGAGCAAACTGCTGAGCCCCACCACAGGAAGCCCAGAGCCTCTAACCCCTCTGGCTTTTGCTACTCTGCTCCTACCCAGAGCTCCAGCATGCATGTTGAGCCATTTTTTAATTTTCTGGTTGGCTTGGCAAATCGCAGACGCTCTCTCCCCAGAGCTCTGGGCCTATGCACAACTTGCATTTGCATGTGGCCACAGTGCCCCTTCCTCTCCGCTCTTTCCTGCTCCCCAGACCCCAGGCTCTCCATCAAATGAGCCTCCGTGGCATTCAGGGGCTGTGCTCTTCCTAGTCCTCTGCCGTGCTCATCCCAAGACCCCCTACCTACCTCTACCCCTAGACTCACAATGGGTCGGCTCCTCAAGCCAAAGGGGCTGGTGAGGGATTGGAGAGGGCAAGGTGGGGAATCAAAGCCCCATCCCCCTCCACGTCTGCCAGTGCAATCACAGTCCCCCAAGCTGACAAAAGCCCTTGTTAGAGCCAGTGGCTTGAGTGCCAGCCCAGCCCCTTGGAGCCATGACAGCTATGTGCTACACTTGCCCAATTCTGCAGCTGGGCTAATTACTGTGGTTGCCGAGCTTAGGGTCCAGCCCCAAACCAAACAAATTAGGACAAAAACTACAGATTTCCTCATGCCCCTCATTCCTAGCCAGCAACTGTGGAAGGACCCCTATAACTGATGACAATGCAATAAAAACCTACCACCTGTCCTTTATCCTCGGGACTTGGCAGACTAGCCAACAATTCAGCTCATCCTTCGATGGCCAAAGAAACTTGGAGCTTACAGTGCTGCACCTCTAAATGCCAGCATCACCCCAGGAACAACCTGGGGCCTGGCGTATCCCAATACACGGTCTATCCTGAAGGAAGCACCACCTCTGGGTGCACAGGCTGATGGCGGAGCATGCAGGCCAGAACTCCCCACTGGGCTGGGGCAACCCTGAGGGCTGGGGCTGGCTTAGGAACTGGAGATGCAGTGTGGGGGGAGGGATCGGCAGGAGATGGCAGCACAAGCGCTCTGGCTGCACTTAGCAGAGAGATCACGAGCAGATACCACAGCGGCTGGGACTGGCCTCCCAGCAGACCATCTTCAGAGATTTGGAAGAGCAGGAAGAGGGGATCGGTGAAGGCTGACAATTGTTAGAGCCTGCAGCACCCTGGTGACAGCATCGAGGTGCCGTGGCAGAAGGAGAACCAGGATCCAGGGACATGTAGGAGCTGGATGCATGGTAGGAGACACAAGCACCGAGAAGGCAACTGGGACTTTGTGGTTGTGACTAGTTCCCAGGTGAGGCTGGGGACAAGAGACTATCATCAGGCTGAAAGGGAGCAAATCTCAGCCAAAATCTCTGGGCCCGGGGAGCAAGAGGAAGCCCATAAAGGAGCGATTCCTGTTAGGCACTGTCTTAACACTACCAGGGGCTGACCTTGAACTTTTAGCCTCCAGATTTGTGAGAAATTACGCTGGCTCCAGGCAGAAGCAGCATTGTAGATGGCATGGCGGAGGAAAGCTGCTCAACTCATGACAGCCAGGAAAGACAGACAGACAGAGAAAGAAAGAGGGAGGGAAGGAGGGAAGGAGGGAGAAGAATCCACCCTTCCAGGTCTTGCTCTCAGTGACCCTGCTCCAACCCGGCCCCACCTCGGAATGGCGCACACCGTGAGGAACTCACCAGCGGATTCACCCGGTGACGAGCCCAGCGCCCCCATGGTCCAGTCACTTTCCCAAAGCCCCACCTCTGAACACATGAGACTTCCAGGGACATTTTAGCTCTAAACCAAGACCACCCAATCTGTGGTACTTTGTTGTGGCAGCCCAAGGGCACTTCGACGAGGCAGACTCGGGGACAACCTACCTGATTCGATAGCGTCCTCCATCTCGTGATGGTGATGGTGGTGATGGCAGTGGTGTTGACAGAAAGGTCTTTCAGATGCCCTCGGGGGGCAGCACAGACAGGACCTTTCTTGTCCCTGCTCTTTCAGACATCCTCAGCTTCTAACAGATCCTTCTTTTTCACTTTTCCCCCAGGTGACACTACGAAGGGGGCCTTGTGAAGCCCTTCTGTTCCTACTCCTTCCCCCACCTCTGCTCTCCCTGCCCGCCTACTGAGACTTACATCTTCAGCCCAAGGTCACTGCCCCAGCTTTCAGCAGCCCTCCCTCCCCCTGCCTCGGTCTCCTGTCACATCTGCCCTTGGCACTGGCCTGGATTCATCATCTTAAACCACAGTTAGGAGAAGCAGGGGTCACCAGGCAGATGAGGACCAGCTCGGTGCATCCCCGCAGGGACAGCAGCCATGGGTCATGGAGGCAGGAAGATTTATTGGCTGTGGAACTAAGCCAGGGGGGTGTGGTATAAAGGCAGAGAGTAATCAAAGTGATACTTTACCTTGCTCCATCTCAGGAAAATAATTGTTCCACTGGAACATCATTACACTATCATTTTTCTACTCCTGTGCCACTTACAGGGAAATTAGAAACTCGCTTTCTTCTTCATAGTAAGCTGCAATTTCAATAACTCAAAGGCTTTTCTGAGATGGAGCCATTCTCTCACCCCCCCCGCCGTCCTCTGGCGATGTAGGTGAAGACTGGCGCCTCCTCCAGTCTCTCATCTCTGGAAGACCCCTGTCCTTTCTTGATGCTCTGCCTGCTTGAACCAAGGTGACCAACTGTCCCAGCTTGCCAGGGAGTAAGGAGTTTCCAGTGATGCTAAATTTTCACTGATAAAACCGGATCCGTACTGGGTGAGCCAGGACTTTTTGGCACTCCTCCTGCCTCTAGCTGGGGACAAGGGAGCACCCTTGTTTTTTTGTTTGTTTGTTTTAATGGTGCTGGGGTTCAAACCCAGGGCCTTGCCCATGCTAGGCAAGTGTTGCACAATTGAGCTACGTCCCCGGGCCCCAGTTTTGCATCTACCAAGGACTTGTTAAGTACCCACAATGGTCCAGGTGGCCTCCCAGGCACTAGGAAAGAAGCAGTACACAAAGCAGACAGAAACTGTGCTCTCAGGGGGCTGACGTTCTCGTGGAGGGAGGCAGCCCTAAGCATAATCACCAGGACCATTACATAATGTATTAGAAAATGATGCATGCTGAGGAGAAAAACGAAAATAAGGAAGATTACAAGGAAGAGTGGGCGTTGTCATTTTCAGCATAGACTCACTCTGAAGGTGGCATTTGAGCAGTTTAGAGATGAGGGAGCAAGTTTTGAGACTATCTGGGGGAAAAGCACTGTAAACAGTTCAGAGTAGAGCTTGACTTGCACAGTCAAGGAACTCCCTAGAGACTGGAGGGCTGCAACCCAGTGAGCAAAGGTGAGCCAGAGGGGAGGGATGTGGGAGGTATAGCCAGAGAGGTCACGAGTGAGGGACTCTGTAGAGAACTGTAAGACCAATGGGTTTTTATCTGAATGAGCGAGAGGGAGGGACACAGTGAAATGTATGTTCTGCCAGGCACACTGTGGTCACTGCGCTCAGAACAGACTGTGTGGAGAGCTGCACGGAGGCCGACAGTATGACGCTGCCAAGACCAGGGTGGAAAGAGTCGAGGTGACTAAAGCAGCAGCATCCTGGAGTATATTCTGAAGGAAGTTCGGGAGGCTTTCTTGATGGGGTTTTGTTCTAAACTGAGAGGGAACAAGATGGATCAGCATGACGTCCAGTGCTGAAACCCACAGGGGCCGATCCTAGATGCTTCCAACAAATAATGTGAATTTCTAAGGCTCCTGCACCCGACAGGATGTCTACTTGACAGATTGCTGGATCTAAGTTCGAAACCACGACACATCCACCATGACTCGTGACTACCCTGGAGTATGCATGGTCTTTGCGTGCAGAGTAGATTTCCACGCGTTCTTGGGCTCTGGTGGGGGTGGATAACTCCATCACTCAAGGTCAGCCCTCCAGCCTGCTTTCATCTCATGATTGTTTTCAGAATTAAATAGGAATATGCTCACGAAACAGTTAGCTACAAGACCTAAAACTTTTAGAAAGTGCTTCACTGCTGGTGGAGCTTTTTATTGTGTGGTGTGGAAATTCTGACAGTGACCAGCAGAGGGCACCATCGCGGAAGACAGCGCCCAACCAACCTCAGGTCCACAGTCTAGCTTTGACAAATAACAGATGCGGGTTCATGTTTCTCCTCTCTGCCCTTTTTCTCCCCCTCTACTTGCCAAATTTTAAATTCCCCCTGGATTCTCTCCTTTGTGGCAGAGACCTCTGGATCTTATCTGAGGTCTTCCTTGCTCAAAAGAGCCCAAAGCCCTGGCATTAGCGGGGAATCGTGAAAATGTCTCACCCTCAGCCCTCAGCAGCTCTCCAGCCCTGCAGGATCCCCAGAGGCCGATGACTCCCCCGTACCCCAGGCATGGGGGGATGAGCCGAGTAAAGATAAGGTCTGTCCAATTTGTTCTGGTCCCTGGAAATCCTGCTTCTTATCTCTTCTCCCGTTGCTTCGTCACATTGCCAAAATTACCTCAATAATATGTTTTTTAATTTAAGAATTCATTTTCACTTCAAGAAAGAGAAACACTGCAGTCAGATAAGAAACTCCATCTGTTTTCAAGAAAAAGGGTCGTGGATTTGGGTGTCATGGATCCTGTAATGTCTTAAATTAAGGTGCCACTTCTGAATGCTTTCTTCATATTTATGAAATGATTATTCCACAGAGGTGCATTTAATATTGTTAAAATAATGATTGTGCTTGTTTAATACATCAATTTAAGTTATTATCTCCCATGCTATAAAATGTGGGATAATTTCATAAATAATTATAAAGCATTTACAAATGGAGCCTTAATGCAAAGCATTCTCCCTAATCCTTTATCTTTCACAAACACAAAAATAACAATTAGATTCCTGGAATGAAAGTGGGAGGTTATGTTCTAGAATGTGTCTTGCTGAATGCAAATAAGGAGGCTCTGGAGAAACAGAAAGGAAATGTCTGGTAGAAACAGTGCGCTCTCCCTTTCCCTGCTGACCATGGAAGATGCCGGTCCGTGGTGCCATTATTCTAGATATCAGGACCATTTCTCTGCAGAAACTGGGAACAGGAGGTTACCTCTGGCAAGGAGGATTCTTTGAACCCTCTTTTAAGAAGAGTAATTCTGTTTCCTGCTCATTCCTTTAGGGAAATAGAGAAACTTCAGTCAGGGTCAGAATAAGAAATATCTACCCCTGGTCCTGCATACACACAGAGGCAAGAGGAAGGCCAGGGAAGCCCAAGATTTCTGGGAGCTGGATCCAGATCCTCAGGTTTGAGAGAGCATGTATGGAGTTACAAGTCACCACGAACCACATAAGATTGAAAATACCCACCTTTTATTTTTTTACAGTTTAGTCTCCTGTCAATAGCACAGACCCAGGGAGACAGGAGAAGCCCTCAGGAAGCTTACACTTGTGGGGAGTGCCAATGCCCACAGTTCAACTACTCAGTGACACACGCAGGGGCAGCACAGAACCTCAGGTAAATTAGCCACCTTGAATTAGCCACCATGAGCCACATTAGGCTCATGTAAAGTTCACCAAGACGTCTTTTTGGGAGGTGACATGGAGTCAGGTCAGATCAACAGAATCAAATAAATCTAAGGCTGAAGATGCTGAAAGAGGTAATTTACAGTTCATTACACACACAGGCACACATGCACACACACAGCGGGAACATCTGTTGTGCATCTAAAGCTACAAGTGATTCAAGTAAAAGGGTGTCTGCCCAGTCCGTGGGGACCCTGCAGCCAATCCGAACCTGTCTCCGCAAAAACAGAGAGCTTCCGAATCCAGGCACTGGTGTTTAAATCTGAGATGGGGTGGGGAGATGCGCCACAGGCAAAATGTCAAGGGTCTCAGCGCTAGGACATCTGCTTCCTCCCCTGGCCTCTCGCTGCTGCACGGATACAGCAGGGCTAAAGCCAGTCCAGCCGATGGTTGACTCCCCAGGTCTGGGAGGAGGTTGGGCAGGGAAAGCCGATTGGAAAAGGACCACCAGGCAGTGGGACGGGGAGGTGGTCACAGCCCTGAGGAGGAAGCTGCCCTGCCAGTAGTGCCTGAGCCGGCTGAGAAAGGACTCTCATTGCAGCTCAGAAGTACGGGCCCTGGACGAAGCCGGAGGGCATTTCCTGCACTCTTGTCACTCCCGAGCCAAGCAGGTGGGACTGTGCGACAAGACAGGCTCCATCCTTACAGCAGCCCAAGTTCTGATCCCTCCTCTGCAAACTCTAGATGGCCAAGAACCCATTGCTAGGGACCAATGCTTACTGAACTATGTCTTCCTACACCTACAACCCACTTTGCTCACACTGCCATGGCTTCCTCTGCAGGTCCGCAGCAGGGTCTCAGTGCCCAATTCCAGCCCTAGCTCTGGCAAATGTGCGGGGAAAGGGCCATGGGCAAGAGTTCACTCCTCCAGCTTTCACATGGTGTCTGGTCCCAGGCGTCTCTAGAGCTCTCTACTTCTGTCCTAAATACGTCCTGTCTCTATTGCTGCAGCAAAATCAGCCTAGCCACTAACTCATCAAAATAGGTATGTGCAAGGCCTCACAATGGCGCCCTGCAGGTGGTTATTAATTAATGCACCGCTGGGCTTTTTGTGTGTTTGTTTGTTTTCTGCGTAGTACTGAGGATTGAACTCAAGGCTTTGCACATGGTGGGCAAGTACCCTATTACTGAGCTACATCCCCAGCCCTAGTTATTTAGGGACAAACATATTTCCACAAATTCTTTGCAAGTCTTTACTTCAGGAGGAGCAGCTTGATTTCTAAGCCCTTGAGTAGGGACGGGACTCAGTGACTCACCTCTAACAAACAGAGAATGCAGAGAGAGAAAAGCACTTTTCAGTAGCGAAGCCAGAGGTGGCGAAGCACGCGGCCTTTCCAGAGCAAGAAGTCTTTCGTAGTGTACGTGGGTAATAAGGGACATGTAGGCAGGAGTGGGAAATCAGGCAGGATCTCCCCTCAGAGAAGTCCCCAGGAGTAAATCATGTCCCTATTATGTGGCTCCCAACAAGACACTACAAGAGAGGAGGGAAAAAAGATGGCGGATGAGTAAGAAGCACGCCGCAAAACTCTCTAAAAGTTGCCATTGAACTACGGGAATATAGTGACCGGGAGAGCGCAGGAGGGGGGGAGATGCCTCCCCGGGACCCAGAAAAGTTCTGAAGCGCAGCTTGGGACCACCGGCACCAGTGAAGGGTACTTTTCAAAAAAGAAGGAACAGACCCCCGCACACACCTTCTACCATCCCAGGAATCGCAGCGCGACAGAAGCTCAAAGCTGCAGACACACAGTGACAGCTGGCGCCCAGGGAGCCCCCACGGAGGATCGCGAGACAGCAGCGGGGCAGGGGAGCGGCGGAGAACAGCGCTGGCCGGCGGTGAGTGTCTCTCAGCCACAGCTGTCCCGCGCCAGAGAGCAACTGGCCGGGCGCCATTGTGGGGGGTGCGGCGAAAATCAGAGCGGCGCGAAAACAGCTCTGGGAACTCGTGCTCCGGACAGGGCAGCGTGGTGCCTCTCAGCCCCACGAAAGTGCACTGAGGGCGGCAGGTGAACAAGACGGGTCTCTCAGCCATACCTGTCCTGCGCCAGAAAGCGACTGGCCCGGCACCATTGTGGGGGTGCGGCGAAAATCAGAGCGGCGCGAAAGCAGTGCGCTGACAGCAGCGGGCAAAGGAGACCGGTCTCCGCCTGAAAATCCACGCTCTGCTCACTGCCCGCCAGAGGGCCGCTCTTGGCTCGCTGGGACCGACCTGCACGGAACAGGACTCTGTCATCACACGGTGCCTGCCTACAGCAGAGTCAACACCTGGAACTGATTCTTTTTATTTTATTTATTTTTTTTTCTCTCTCATTAGTTTTTTGTTCTGGTGAAGGTTTTTTATTTTTTTATTTATTTTTATTTATTTTTTTTATTTTTTAATTTTTTTCTTTTGTGGGCTTTTATTTTTGTTTTGTCTGTTTGCTTTGTTGTTTTTGTCTTCATTTTTGTTTCTGTTTGTCTATTTGCTCTTTCCTTCATTATTCTCTCTGGCTTTTATATGACTGTAAACAGCGCCTCTAACCTCTTTGTGATTGTGGTTGTGATCTGTTCTTCCTTTTATCCTTTCCTTCTCTTTTTCCCACCAGTCCTCTGCACCAGTGTCCCAATGTTAGTGGGATTCCTCTTGGTCCTCTAACCTTGCATCTAATTCCTTCCTCTTCTCCCAATACTCTATTTCCTCCTTAACTCATTTTAAATTTAAACTCCTGAGGGAAAAAATTGACATACTAAGGACTTGTATACTGCATATAATTTTTCTGGTGTGTTTTAGATTTTGTTATATAACCGCAACTCTACTTTATACGGCTAAAAGTGGTAAATAACTGGTTAGCTCAGTCTGTCATTTTCTAGGCTGTGTTTGATGCTTCAGTTACCATTATAGCCAAATGTAAAATAATTGTTCTAAACAGCTTTCCTTCCTGATATTTCATGATTGATATTGACTAAGGGACACAGAAAATACAGTGGCACAGTACCAAAGAATCAAGGACTGGGCCAAACAGGTAGCAACTTCTCACATCCAACGAATTGAAGAGGTAGGATCTGGCAGAAAGCTCAAAACCCAAAAGCAAGCTCCACTTGGAAGATACTGCAAAGAAGTAGTCATCTCCTAAGGATCTTGAACACTAGCAATAAAGTAACCTATCATAGGTAATTTACAAACATTACCCCAGGAATAAAGAAAGAAAAAATGAGACGACACTTAAACAGGATGCAACCCCACACATCCAATTCACCAAAGGCAAACCTAGGGGGCAACGAGGTGGGACAATCCGAAAGCCACCCACCTGGCCTATCTGAAGGGGTAACAACAAAACAACTGAATGAGGCTCTCGAAAAAATTAAAACAGAAATAATTTCATAGATAACTGCAAAGATAATGTCCACAATGAAGACCATGCTTAAGGACACTATAGCTGATACAGACAAAAAAATAGATGAGCTTAAGAAGACTATAGAAACCAAGAATGCTCAGCATAGGAAAGAAATGGAATCCATAAGGCAGATTCAAGCAGATATCCAAGACAACAAAAATTCCATTGAAAGTATTTGTAGCAGATTAAGCCAATGTGAGGACAGGATCTCAGATATAGATGACAGGTTTGCAATTAGTGATCATGAAAAGAAAGAACTCTTAAAAATAGCAAGGGACCATGAAAAATCAATTCAGCAGCTGCTAGATGACTCAAAGATAAACAACTTAAGAATAATTGGAATAAGTGAAAAAGCAGGAGATAGCATCAATGACATTAAAACCTTGTTCAAAGACATTATTACGGAGAACTTCCCTGGCAGAGAAAAAGAATTTGACCCCAACATAAAGGAAGCTTTTAGAACACCAACTAGACATGACCAAAAAAAAACTTCAGCCAGACATATCATAGTCAAGATCCCAGAAATTCAACAGAAGGGCAGAATCTTAAAAGCTGTTAGGGACAAGAGACAAATCACCTATAAAGGAAAACCCATCAGAATCACAGCTGACTTTTCAGCACAAACCCTCAATTCAAGAAGAGCTTGGAATGACGTATTTCAAGCTCTAAAGGAAAATAATTTTCAACCCAGATTGATGTACCCCACAAAACTATCTTTCAAAATTGATGGAGAAATAAAATACTTCCATGACAAAGAACATCTGAGAAAATTTATGACCACCAAACCAGCACTCCAAAATATTCTGGAGGACATTCTAGAAAGAGATAGGAACCCCAACAGAAGGGATCCACCAGGCAGGGCAGATAATTAAATAGCAAGAAAGGGGAAAAACAAACAAAGAGTGGGAACCAACAACAGGAAAATATCATGACAAGTATAAGTCAATATATATCAGTTTTAACCATCAATGTTAACGGTCTCAATTCACCAATCAAAAGGCACAGACTGGCAAAATGGATCAAGAAGCAAGATCCAACAATATGCTGTATACAAGAAACACATTTAATTCAGAAAGAAATTCATAGACTGAAAGTCAAAGGATGGAAAACAATACTCCATGCAACAGGAACCCAGAAAAAAGCAGGGGTAGCTATTCTTTTTGCAGACAAAGTGAATTTCAAGCCAAGAATGATTCAGAGAGATAAAGACGGTCATTACATCCTTGTAAAGGGAACAATCCAAGAGGAAGAGATAACGATCATAAATATATATGCAACAAATACCAATGCACCCAACTATATAAAACAAGTACTAAAGGACATGAAAAATCAAATAAGCACTAATACAATTATATTGGGAGATCTCAATACTCCACTGTCACAAAAAGACAGATCAACTGGACAGAAAATCAATAATGAAATAATAGAACTGAACCAAACTTTTGAACAAATGGACTTAGTAGATGTCTACAGAGTGTTCCACCTCACATCAGAATACACATTCTTCTCAGCTGCACATGGGACGTTCTCCAAAATAGACCACATACTAGCTCATAAAACCTGCTTAAGTAAATGCAAAGGAATTGAAATTATCCCATGCATATTATCAGACCATAGTGCAATGAAATTGGAAATCAATGGCAAAAGAAATCACAAAAACTCCCTAAACACATGGAAATTAAATAGCACCCTCCTGAACAACCAATGGGTCACAGATGAAATTAAGGAAGAAAGTAGACAATTTCTACAACTGAATGATAATGACAGTACAACATACTGAAACTTATGGGATACAATGAAAGCAGTCCTAAGAGGGAAATTTATAGCATTAAATACTTATATTAGGAAAATAGAGTAAGCGCAAATAAACAACTTAATGGTGAACCTCGAACTTCTAGAAAAAGAAGAGCAGGTTAAGCCAAAAGCCCGTACAAGGGAGGAAATTATAAAGATCAGAGCAGAAATTAACGTATTGGAGACTAAAAAAACAATACAAAGAATCAATGAAGCAAAAAGTTGGTTCTTTGAAAGAATAAATAAGATTGACAAACCCTTATCCAACCTTATTAAAAAAAAGAAAAGACTCAAATCCATGCAATTGAAAATGAAAAGGGTGATATCACGACGGACCCTGCAGAAATCCAGAAGATCATCTATACCTATTTTAAAAATCTATATTCTACTAAGATGGAAAATGCAGAAGAAATGGACAGATTCCTAGATTCGTATGAATTACCAAAGCTGAATCAAGAAGATTTAAAAATCCTAAATAAACCAATATCAACCAATGAAATTGAAGATGTAATTAAAAACCTCCCAACAAAGAAAAGTCCAGGCCCTGATGGATTCACTGCCAAATTCTACAAGAAATTTAGAGAAGACCTAATGCCACTACTTCTCAAACTTTTTAATGAAATTGAAAGGGAAGCAATACTCCCAAATTCATTCCTGGAAGCAAGCATTACCCTGATACCAAAACCAGAGAAGGACCCAACTAAGAAAGAGAACTACAGGCCAATCTCCCTAATGAACATAGATGCAAAAATCCTTAACAAGATACTGGCAAACAGAATCCAATAAATCATCAAGAAGATTATACACCATGACCAAGTTGGATTCATCCCTGGGATGCAGGGATGGTTCAACATACGTAAATCAATAAATGTAATAAACCATATTAACAGAACCAAAGACAAAAATCACATGATCATCTCAATAGATGCAGAAAAAGCTTTTGACAAAGTCCAGCACCTTTTCATGATAAAAACCCTACAGAAAATTGGAATAGAGGGTCTTTATCTCAACCTGGTAAAAGCTATCTATGACAAACCAACAGCCAATATTATACTAAATGGCCAAAAACTGAAAGCCTTCCCTCTAAAATCAGGAACAAGACAAGGATGTCCACTGTCCCCACTCTTATTCAACATAGTTCTGGAAACTTTAGCCAGAGCAATTAGACAAGAGAAAGAAATAAAGGCAATAATGATGGGAAAGGAAGAAGTCAAATTATCATTATTTGCAGATGACATGATACTCTACACAGAAGACCGCAAAAACTCCACTAAAAAATTGCTCGATTTAATAAGCAAATTCAGTAGTGTAGCTGGATACAAAGTCAATACTCAAAAGTCAATAGCCTTCCTGTACACAAATAACAAACTTCCTGAAAGAGAAATTAGGGAAACAATACCTTTCACAATAACATCCAAAAAAATGAAATCAACCTCACAAAGGATGTAAAAGACCTCTACACTGAAAACTACAGTACTCTGAAAAAGGAGATTGAAGAGGATATCAGAAAATGGAAAGATATCCCTTGCTCCTGGATAGGAAGAACCAATATAGTGAAAATGGCCATACTTCCAAAATTGTTATACAGATTTAATGCAATTCCAATCAAAATTCCAACAGCATATCTGACAGAATTAGAGAAAACAATCCTAAAATTCATTTGGAATCAGAAGAGACCTAGAATAGCAAAGGCAATTCTGGGCAACAAAGGCAAGGCAGGGGGCATCACAATCCCCGACTTGAAATTATACTATAAAGCTACTGTGATAAAAACAGTATGGTACTGGCAAAAAAAACAGACCTGAAGATCAATGGAACAGATTAGAAGATGCTGAAACAACCCCAGACATACTAAGCCACCTTATCTTTGACAAAGGTGCCAAACACATTCGCTGGAAGAAAGATAGCCTCTTTAATAAATGGTGATGGAAAAACTGGCTCTACACATGCCGAAGATTAAAACTAGACCCATATCTTTCACCATGCACTAAACTAAATTCACAATGGATCAGAGATCTGAAAACAGAAACATTAAATCTGCTGGAAGATAGGATAGGTAAAACCCTTGGAGACATTGGTGTAGGCAAAGACTTTATGAATAAAAACTCAACCGCACGGAAACTATCCCAAAGAATCAATAACTGGGATCTCATTTTATTAAAAAGCTTTTGCACAGCAAGAGAAACCACCAACAGAGTGAAGAGACAACCCACAACGTGGGAAAAAATGTTTGCCAGCTGTTCCTTAGACAAAGGATTACTATCGAGAACATATAAAGAACTCAAAAAATCAGACCTCCCATATTTAAAGACCCATTCCAAAAATGGGCATCTGAGATGAATACACATTTCTCAGATGAAGAAATACTAATGGCAAATAAATATACAAAAAAAAGTGCAACATCACTAGTCATTCGAGAGATGCAAATTAAAACAACACTGAGATACCATCTCACTCCAGAAAGAATGGCTACTATAAAGAAATCAACTAATAACAAATGCTGGAGGGGCTGTGGGGAAAAAGGAACCCTTTTCCACTGTTGGTGGGAGTGTCGACTGGTACAGCCACTGTGGAAGTCAATGTGGAAATTCCTCAAAAGACTAGGGTTGGAGGTCCCATTTGACCCAGCTATTCCCCTTCTGGGCATCTTCCCAGAAGAATTAGAAACATCGTACCACAGCGATATATGTGCACCCATGTTTATAGCAGCACAATTTGTAATAGCCAGATCTTGAAAACAACCCAAATGCCCATCAACTGAGGAATGGATAAGAAAGATGTGCTATTTTTATACAATGGAGTACTATTCAGCCATAAAGAAGCATAAACTGGAGACTTTTATAGGTAAATGGATGCAACTCGAGAAAATACTCATAAGTGAAATAAACCGGACGCACATGTGTAAGCATCGTATTGTCTCTCTAGTATGAGAAACTGAAAGAGTAAATAAGATCCAAAATGTACAATAGACACGGTGAATCAAAAAGAAACTGGTCAATAGGAAAGAGAGACTGGAATAGGGAAAAGAAAGAAGGGAAAGGGAAAAAAATTGTATATATATATAAGATGGTTAAGATAGATACACTACCAATTTTACTTAGTTCATTGAAGAGTAAGGTTTGAGCCAATAATGTTTGGACAATTGAATGCTAATGTCTGGTATCCTGAATAACTAACTTAAATATAATAATACGTAATGCATTGACCATTGTTACCCTCATATTATGTTGTTTTGAAAATTTGTTCTTTTTTTTTATTTGTTTTGTTTTTTCTTCTCTTTAAAATTAAAAAAAAAAAAAGACACGACAAGAAGGGCATGTCACCTCTGCATTATTCGTCCTAAAAACCATGACCACAGGGGTCAGGAGAAGACATCTGGCAAACCCAAACCAGGGGACAGTCCACAAAACATTGGGCTGGCACTCCTCAGAACTCAAAATATCGGGCTGGCACTCCCTGGTACTCCATGAAAACCAAGGGGGGCTGAGAAACACCCGCTAGAAGAGACGTAGGGACAACTAAATTAATACGGCATCCTGAATTGGATCCTGGAACAGCAACAACAAAAAATAATACTTGTGGGAAAACTAGAGAAATTAGAACAAAGTCTATGATTTATCTTATTAGTCTAGCACCAACGCTAGTTTTCATTTTGGTAAGTGTACCGTGGTTATGTGTCTTAGTCAGCTTTCCTGCACTGTAACAAAATACCTGAGACAATTGACTTCCAAGGAGAAAGGTTTTCTCCGGCTCGCCCTTTCACAGGTTTCGGTTCGTGACGGATCCATCGCTTTTAGGCCTACAGCCAGGCACACATCAGGGGAGGAGCGTGCGGCGGAGCAAAGCTGAGGGTCATCTCGTGGCCGCTAAGCAAAAAAAGCGAAGAGAGGGAGAAGAGACGGAGCAGCCCGGTGGGTGAGGACCTGCCGCCAGGCCCCTGCTCTCAGCGCATTCGCCAGCTCCCAGTGGCGCCACCCTGAGGACCAAGCCTGTAATGCATGACCCAAACTCCAGCGCTGCGCGAGACCTTAAGGCTTGGGGAAGCTGGGTGACGCTAACTTCGCAACTTTTCCGAAAATATAAAATCACCTCAAAATAAATAAGTTTTTGTTCTTTTAATAAAGGAACTCACCTTCGTCTTCCTCACTGAAAAACTCCCCATCCTAACATCCCTAAGTAAGTTGCTTTATTTCGGGCAATGCCTCCGAGCTCGTCCCATCTCCCCGATACTGCAGGCTCCCCGCGGTCTCGGTCGCCAGTCACCCCAGCCCTCTTGGCCAGGAGCCAGCCAGCCTGTCTTCCCGTTGGCCCCAGCAAGAGGGCCAGCCCCGGGCTCGCCTCAGTGGTCCTCGCTCCGTCCACACTTCCTCCATCGCATCCATGGGCACCTGTCGTACCTGTCACTCTACAGCCAGAGGAGCCTTGCAAGATCAGCCCCAACTCCAAAACGTCCACTGCACTCCCCTCATCCGGCCTCCAACCGGTTAACCCTTCGAAGGCTGCGGCCATCCGGGCCTTCAGCCGAGACGGAGCAACAGCGCCTCCTGGCGCCTGGCCCTGGGAACTGCTGACTCATCCCCTCTCCCAGGTCCCCTGCGCACCTTTCAGAGCTGGGCGCTCTCCGCCTTCCCTCTCTGAGCCACCCTTTGTCTTAGTCAGCTTTTTGTCATTGCCACACGCACAGTTTAAAGTAAAAAAAGATTTCAGCCCATGGTTGGCTGGCTTTAAGGGAGAAAGAGCATCGTGGAGGAACGGTGCTCTCACCATATGGCAGCTAGGAAGGGACAAAGAGACAGGACAGGAGACACAGAGAGAATACACCTTCCAGGGACCCGTCTCCTCCAACAGAGTCCACCTTCTAACAGCACATCCCACTCTGAACTTAGTGGACTAATTCATTGGCGATGTTTCGTCCCTGTGAGCCAGTAACTTTCCAAAATCCCATGTTTTTGGGGGGACACTTGTGAACCATACCACCACACCCCTTGAGGTTCAGGTAAGCCCCCAAGTCATCTCACTGACACATAGATGTACTGCACACACTTTTTGGGTTCTACACTGGTTTTCTCACCCTCTAACTCTTGCCCAAGCGTACTGTGATTCCTTCACTCTATTCTTGTTATGTTTGTGGCAAACCACCCCCTAATTGAGCCTCATGAAGCAATCAAGGAGGAGGGGGTGACCACAACTTGTGAGGAGAAATGAAGTCAAAGACTCAGTCCCATCCACTTCTAAAACCCTTGAAAATACGTGGACATTCTACCAAGATTTTCCATTTGTCTCTCTGCTTGCTCATCCTCTACTAACCATTTTTTCTCAAACTCCAATATTCAAAATGTAATTTCCACCTATTTTTATTCAATACTATCATATTTCTCATTTAATTACTAGCCTTGCAAGAGTATTGTTTTCCACTGTTTTTCATGGCAAATGCACACACTTAATCTATACTATGGGTTAAATAGGTTTTTGGCAGCCAGCCCAGGAGTCTTGCCAACGCTGATATCCTTGTTGTTATGGGAAAAAGCTTCAGACAACTAACTCAGATGAATTTTTGGAACTTAACCTATTTATAAGTCAGGCACTGCCTGTGTTGTCTTGGGTGGTTATTCAATCGGTTCAGGGGTGTAGGTCTCCCTTGTTTCTCAAATGAATTCCTTCAATATGCAACAAACACACATTAAAGGCCTATTATGGGCAGGCCTTCTGCTAGGCCTAGAGGATGCTGCAAGCCACAGGGCCCAGGTCAGTTTCTGTCCTCGAGTTCCATGGGAGGAGATGGGCAGGGAAGCAGAGACTCCCATGTCCAGGTGCTCGGGCTGTAGCAGGGTACTGATCAGACAGGGTCCCACCGAGAAATGGAACCGATGGGGGCAGACAGGTAAGCAGACAGATTGATTCTACAAAGTTGGCCCATGCAATTGCAGACTTGGCAAGTTAACATCTGTAGCCTCGGCTGGCAGGCAGGAAACTCAAGCACGGTTTCCATACTGCAGTTCTGAGGCAGAATTCCTTCTTCAGGAAGCCTCCGTCTTTGCTCTTCCGGCCTTCAGTGGATTGGAGGGTGACTAAGGAGGATGACCTGCTTTGCTAGTTGTCATTGTAAATCACATCTAAGAACTATCTCTCCAGCACCATCTAGATGGGTTTGACCAAACAGCCGGGCCTTGGCCAGTGAATAAGAGCAGGGAGAACTGACGAGTGCCCTGTCGGCCCTAGCCGTGCGGGCTCGGAGAGGGTCGCAGCACCCACACGTGATTGCCTCCTCTCCCCGGTGTGTGCATGCCTGCCCTTCGTGCGTCCCTGGGACAGCTCACCTGCCTTCCTGACAGCCTTCCTCACCTGCACTGACAGCCAACTGCAAGTTCAGCCCCGACCCCCAGAGGATGTGCCAAAAGCCACCAGGCAGGAGTGAGGGTCTCCCCAGGCCTCCCCCTGGCAAGGCTCCGAGCTCTTGCCACCACTCTGCACTCGTACTCACGACTGTTTATCTCTGTCTGCCCTGTGACCCTGGCACAGACAGACTCTGAGCCCAGCACTCCGCCCGGTGGCCGCTGCTCACCCTGGCCCCTGGACTCCTCCAGGCACGTGCAAGCATCTGGCGCTGTCGCCTGAGCAGTCCATCAGCCTTCACATCGCTGTCACCACAAGACGTGGTGGAACAAAAACAAAAGACGTGACAAATTTGTCCTTTTCTCTTTCATAATTAACCAAAATATCGCAGCATGTAGCAAAGCGCAGCTCCTAATTAACAGACAGGCGAGAGACGATTAAGAAAAAATGCCGCAGCCCCCTCTTCACACCCCTCCCTCCCATGCTTGGCCCCTCCCTACCTTGCAGTCCCCCTCGCCCCCACCCCAGTAATTATATTTGCAGAGAAGAATGATATTCTGGTCAGACACGACAGACAGAAAGAGCTCAGTCCCCAGTGAAGCAATTAATATTTCACACCTGCCAAAGCAAAGTGGCAATAGGAAGGAAAGGGGGAGGCACTGGGAAGGCCACATATATTGTCACCAGGCCAGGATTGCAAAAGCCAAGTGGGGACAGCCCTTCTGCTGGGCTGCGGGATTGGGCTAGCCGGGCTGGCACCAAAAGCAACTCTTCACCGCGTGTGTGGAGTGGGGGCGGGGAAGTGACTGGGCAGAACAAAGCTGCTACAACTGTGTATCTTTCTCACTCCCTCTCCTGCTTTGTCCTCTACCTCCCAGCTCACACGCACGCAAGGGCGGCACACAGACCCTCCACGGGGTGGACAGCAGGAGGGACAGAGTCGCAGGCACCAAACAGCCCACTGTGCCCTTGTGCCTGGGCCCCGGCCCCCACTGCCACAGACTCCCAGGCCTCCTGAGATCCCACTGACCACGCTCACGCCCTCCCTGGCACTCCCCAGGCAGCACACTCATGTGCACAGGTACACACACTCATGTACTCACACTCACACTTTTGTGCATCCACACACAACCACTTCCGAGTCCATCGGGTAAGAGTTTCCACCCTAATGTCTCACAATGGAGATTAAACTTCAATCTGAATTTCGGAGTAGAAAAACTATATTCAACCTGGAGCAAAGAGGGGCTCCCAGAGCCTAGGAGGGTAGAAGAGGGCGTGGAGAGGGAGTTTGGTACAGGCACCAAAATAGGAGGAATAAGTTCTGGGGCTCTGCGGCACAGTAGGGTGGCCCTGATTTACGGTAATTTATTATGTATTTTATAAAGAACTAGAAGACAGGGGCCTAAAGGCTCCCCACACAAAGAAATGGCAAATGTTTAAAGAGAAATGCTAATTACCCTCATTTGATCATTACACACTGAATATATGTATCAGATTATCACATTGGACTCCATAAATATATATAAAATTATTATATGTTAAAAACACCAAAAATACACATACGTAAAAGTAGAGGGGCCGATGAGATGGCTCAGCAGCGTAAGTGCCTGCCTGGCAAGCGCGAGGGCCCGAGTTCGACTCCCGGAACCCACATACGAAAAAAGGGCCGGTGATATCGCTCAGCGGCACGGGCGCCTGCTGGCAAGCGCGAGGTCCTGAGGTTGACCCCCCCGGTACCCACAAAAAAATAAATAGATAAATAAATAAAATAAAAGTAGAGAGTGCACGTGTGACCCTGGTGTGAGAGGAATGTATGCTGGCAGCGCTGGGGGAGTAGAAGGATCTCAGGCTTTGGGACCTGTACGCAGGCTGGGATCTCAGTGCAGCCCTTTGCACAGTGAGGTCGGAGGTCAAGGGCATGTTACGTAAGGAGACTCAGTAAGGCCAACTGCAGGGCGGCTGTCACGCCTTTGTCATTCATGTCATTCACGCGGAAGTGAGCAGGGAACAGACCCCAGCAGGTGGACATCGTGTAGGTCCTGAACCCAGAGAGCCGGAAAGGACCTCTGAGGTCCACCCTCGTGCATCCGTACTCTTACACGGTGGGGGCTGGAGAGCGGCCAGAAAGAAGCTCTGCGGTGGGACAGGCAAGAGACAGAAGCGGCTTGGACCCGGGTGCTGGCCACGGAGAAGGAAAGAGAGAAAATGGGTGCAAGTTACGGGCTGGAGCCAGAATCAACAGGTATTGCTGATAGATTGGATACTGGGGCCTATTATGATTTAGATTAAAAAAAAAATGTCCCCCAAAGCCTCTTGTTTTCAGAGGCAGAGCTTTCAGAAGCGACAGGGTCATGGGGCGCTGTACTCATCCATGGACGGATCCACTGCTGAGTTCATAACTAGAAACGCTCTCTGGAGGTAGGACTGGTTGCAGCAGCTGAGTTGTTTTCAGGGTGCATCTCTCACCCTGGCTCTTTGTCTGTCTCTGCTTCCTGCTGCCATGGGTTAAGCAACTTTCCTCCACCAGGCTGGTCCGCCTTGCCCTTTGTGTCTTGCAGCCACCCAGCCTTGGACTGAAACTGTGAGCCAAAAATAACCTCGCCTTTAAGTTGCAGGTGTCAGGTGTCTTGTTCCAGTGACAGAAAAGCTGACTGACAGAGCCAGAGGAGAGAGACAGGGAGAAAAAGAACCACTCCTATCACACAAATGACAGCACCGTGGAAGGTGCTGCACGGAGAATCGAGCACAGGCTGAGGGCCGACAGTGGTGATTGGGTGCATTTGAGTCCTGGAGGAAGTTGGAAGGAGTCAGGATAAAGTCCAGGATTGGCGGGGCTGGAGTCATGGAGAGAGACTTGTGGAGGACACGAGTTGTGAGCCAAGTTTAAGGCACACAGGGGTGGGACAGGAGGGCATCTGGAATCTCAGGAGGAAGCGAGGAGTGGACCACACACAGGTTTGGAGCTGGGAACTCTGAGTCATCAGACCTAAGAACCCTTGGGGGTTCTCTACTGTACAGGAGGATGCTGCTTAAGAAGCACAAAACATGTGTGCAGGATTTTAAATTAAAATAGAATCAATCCAGAGCCTCAAAACCAGTTGGTGCCCCTTGCTCAGATCCGTGAGCCAACGGAGCCAAACGGCTTTGCACTGTGGGCTGCAAAGCCTCCAAGAGGCTGTGAGTGCCTGGCAGGGCAGGTGGAACCCGCCCCAGGTGTCACCCGTGGAGGGTCCTCTAAGGAGACGGCCGCCAGACAGTCCTCCTAAGGCTTCCTTTGCTAGCAGCTCCTGCTCCAGACAGTTTCCTGCATTTCCGTCCCCACCCTTGGCTGAGGCTACGTCCTCCAACCCAGACAAGCTTCGAAGGGGAGGCCTGACTCCCGCCTCACACAGCCTGGGTCTCAGACAGGGGACACCCCCAGGGCAGCAGAGGCCCCACTGCTGAGGACCTAGGAAGGAAGTAGGGAAGACTCCAAAGGCAGCCCCTCCAGCAGGGGGCGCCCCGCTTTCCCAGCCCAGCCACATCCATTCCTTACTCAGCTCTGCACACCCTGAAGTGGTCCACATGGATAAGGTTCGCTGGGACACTTTCAGGCATCTACAAGGCGAACATTTTTATGATAGTTTTAAGAAATTGTTTGTCATGTCCACTGCGTTGACATTTGCGCTAGGGCACAAAAGGCAATGGTGGCTGAAACTGACCACACCCGCGAGCCCAGCGGAGGCAGCAGACTCTAGGAATAGCCATTTTCCTTTTCCCTCAATACACACTGACTGCTTCTTTTTTTTTTTTTTTTTTTTTTTTTTTTTTTTTTGTGGGTACCGGGGGGTCGACCTCAGGACCTCGCGCGCCAGCAGGCGCCCGTGCCGCTGAGCGATATCACCGGCCCCTTTTTCGTATGTGGGTTCCGGGAGTCGAACTCGGGCCCTCGCGCTTGCCAGGCAGGCGCTTAAGCCGCTGAGCCATCTCACCGGCCCACTGACTGCTTCTTAAGCCAATTCTATTTACAAATTTCCTTATGAATCAATGGAATAATTAATTTTATTAATTCTCAACGCTTGAGTACACATTTTTTAAATCTGTTGTTACCAGTAGCTAAGAAACAGGCATTTCTGCTACAAACTGAGACCAGTGCCCAGCTCCAGGAGACAGCAAGCTTGGGAGCCAGGTGGGAGTTTCCCAGAAACCCTACTTTTCTTCGAAGAAACAACTGACAAGCCATGATTATTCAGACTTCTGTTTTTGGTAGAAATTGTCTTGAAACTAAACCAAGTGAGTCCCTCACTTTTTTTTATTTTTTTCTTCTTCTTCCTTTTCTGTCTTTTTGAGACAGGGTTTCACTATACCGTTCAGGCTGGCCTTGAACTCACTTCGTAGCCCAGGCTGGCCTCAAACTCACAGTGATCCTCCTGCCTCAGCTTCCCGAGTGCTGAGATTACAGGTGTGCACCACCACGCCCCACCGAGTCCCTCACTTTAAAGAAAACAATTGGCAGATTTGTGGCCAATGATCCAATTCGAGCTTTCACGGGAAAATCAGAATTTGGGAAAATTTCTGTTCACCATCATGAACTTGGTAGCTTCCCAACCTACTTAGAATCTTTCCTGATGAGGTCAGTGGAGATAGTAACCAGTCTGCTTTGTTTTTGTTTTTTAAGAAATCTTGTATAATGAAACATATCAACATTTGGAATATCTACAAACTCAGAAAAGTGATATTTTTCAAATGCCCACTGTGTGGTTCTGCAGGATCATGCATGAATCAAAAAACTATTAGCAGTGTAGAGACCACATATTATTTTCATGCATTTTGTACAAAACACACACTAGTGTATAGAAGGTTCACTGATATGGTTTCAAATTCCACATTGTAAAGAGGCAACAAGAAACTAGCACTTATGAAGTTTAAGTCTAGCGTTAAAAATGAATAGCCATGGGGCTGGGGGTATAGCTCAGCGGCAGGGCACCTGCCTGGCAAGCACAAGGTCCTGAGTTCGATTCCTAGTTCCAAAAAAAAAATGAATAGCCACAATTCTTTCAAAAAAATTTTTAAAAACCTCTACTTTTCCAACAACATATCTGCATGAGGCCAAATTTTCTTCACATATTTTAACCGAAACAACACATCCCAACAGATGGATCGCAAAAGCAGATGGAGAATCCAGTCAGACATTACAGAGATTTGCAACAATGTAAAACAGTGCCACCCCTCTTGCTGATTTTTTAAAACAATTCTTCCCAAAAATGTTATTTATATTAACGTGCACTATGCTTATTATCGTTATTTTTGAATGAATTGAGAATTAGTATTTTTATATTTCTGCTTTAATTTTAATAGGGGAAATATTATATTAGAAATTCAATCCATAAATCAAAACTTGATGGAATCCTTGACAGTTTTTAAGGATGTAAAGTTACCCTGAGCCCTGATTAAGACTCCCTGCTCTAGGTAACCGCTGCCCTCCCTGTGTCCCTTCCTCTGTCCCAACCCAGGATCAATTCCCAGCCCAAAATCCAGCCAAGAACCTCCTGGACCCCTCCCCAGGGACTCCACTTGCGCGCGCACACACACACACACATACACACACACGGAATCATTGTTCCTATAAACAGTGAAGGCTCAAATCTTTGTGGTAGCATCTTGATCCTAGGCAAGTCAGTCTTTCTGGCTTTATTTTTCTTGACAATAACACAGATAACACAGGGTTGTTCACAGTGAAAGTCATCCCACTGGGCTGCTATGAGATTTAACTGAGATGGCGGGTGTGCACCAGCTCTCCTGCACCCCAGGCTCTGCACTCCGGGAGCCTTCGAGTTGAGTTCAGCCAATGGGAAGCACTGGTGGGAGACCCAGAGGTCAGGCTGAGCACCCTCGTGTGTGCACCTCTTGGCGGTACCTCCAGGAGAGGCAAAACGTTGGGTGGGCAGCCTCTTCCTCCACAAAAGATGACTCCTTCCCTCTATCCCTGAGGACCTAGGGATGGGACTTGGTAGCCCTGGGGTGTCTTACTGCCGCTTGTTGGTTTTCTTTAACAGCCACACCTTTGCAAATATCTCTTAAATTCTCTTCTGCTCCCTTGTCTAGGGGTGTTACTGATTTCCTGCAGGGACCTTAGCTGACGTTAGGTGTGAAGAACTATAACCCTGGATGTGTCTGTAACCAAAGAAAGGCCCTGTTTTTTCTGACCTAATGTCATCTTCTGACTCCTGGGCACCTCGGCTCTCAGCCCACCTTCCTAGGGACGTGAGACAAAATATCTCTGACTCCATTCCACACAATTCATACTCAACACCACTCGTATCTGGGGCATTATGCAAACAAAGAAGCCCAAAGAATGATTTCTGCCCCCAAAGGAACAACCATCCCATGCTTTTCCATCTTCACACCTGTGTCCATGATGTCCCCGTTCCCTGAGTGTTCTCCTCCTCCCATCAGTCAGCACCGGCCGATGTCACTTATTATGAAACCTTTCCACATTTCCTAAACCATAAATTACGTCCTTCTCTCCCAAACATTTCTTTTAAAGCACTTATCTCCTTTTGGCTTGTATTACTCAATGTGATTCAATACACATTTATCCGGTGCTTATTTTATGCTGAGCCCAATGCCAGATACTGAGCAGTGCAAGAAAAAATATGACACAGAGTGTACCCCAGGCGGGCTTCTGCTCCTGCTCCAGCAGGGGGACAGAAGCAAACACACTTAGGATGAAAGGGAGAGAGGTCATAAGAGGAGTTGGTATCAAACTCTCTAGGTTTTGGTGAATGGGAACATCATGGAGACACCTAGATAGATGTGGGGCTCGGGAACAATAGAAGAATAGCTCTATCACACTCTCAGGCGTAGGTTAGGGGAGGTTGGAAAGGCTCCAGTGAAAGAGAATTCCAGCACACGGGCTCGTTCCCTGTGGCACAGAGCAGAGAAGCAGCCATTGGGAAGACGCTTGCTATAGAAATGAGCATGAGGCTGCGCTCTCAGTTCCTGCTGCCCAATGATGGCCTGCAGGGATGACAGAGACCTCTCCACACCCTAGAGAGGAACCCAGAGGTGCCACAGTCTGGACACAGACTCTGACAGTGGGTGCCAACATGATGCCCCAAACAGCCTCCATGCATCACCAGGCACCAGCCCACATGAGCCGTTCCACAGCAGACAGCAGCCCAATTTGGGAGAACAGGAGTAGAAGACGGTCTTCTCCCCACGGCTGCAAAGGCCCTGTAGGCCCAGTGGAGAGGACTGAGAAGAGGGAGAAGACATCTCAAAGACCGAGCATTTGCCCAGAAACAATGAGTCACTGCCATGACAAAAGATGGCAAATGAGCATAGGCTGCTGGCTGCCTCCCCTGAGATTAATCTCAGGGAAACGACAGCAGAGAAATAAGTCATGGAACTGAGGATCTAAAAATAAAACTGCGAGAAATTCCAGGGAGAGGAAGGGGTCCAATAAGCTGAGAACGGGTGCGTTTACAGAAGGGATGGGTGTGTGCATGAATGGGAATAGAGAAGGGAGAAGCCCCAGTGGTAGACCAGTTGCTCTAAGTTGTGGTCTTGTACCCCCCCACACACACACACATACACACATACACACACACACACACATACACACATACACACACACACACACACAAACTTACCTCGAGATGACCAAGCACCAGCATAGCCCAGACCTCCAGGATTCCAGGAATGTTATGAGAGAAGTCTTCAACCTCTGCTGAGATGAGAAGAAATGGAATGAGCCGTGGACTTCCAGGTGCCCTTGGGTATCCACGCATCGACTCAGTGCCTAGAAGGCTGCTGGACCTACCATGAGGATCCAGCTGCCAGTCTGCTTCTTTCAAAGGAGGGTCCCAGACAGAGCGGTGCACAGTAAGGGAGGGGCAGCTGAAAGGGATCTTGTGTTGGGGAGGAGGCAGCAGGTGGCTGGGAGGAATCCAGAGGCTTCCTGTGAAGCTAATGGTCTCCTTTGGAGCTCATCCTCTTCCCTCTCATTTAAATTCACTAGGAAGTAAAACGAAGACTCTCCAGACCTCCCACTCCACGTCACCACACAGAGTAAAGGGCAGCTCCAAGGGCACACAAGTTTATGGGCCAAGATAATTTGACATTAAGAAATAAAACCATTTTGGGCCAGTGAGATGGCTCAGCGGCGTAAGCGTCTGCCTGGCAAGCGCGAGGGCCCGAGTTCAACTCCAGGAACCCACATATGAAAAAAGGGCCAATGATATCGCTCAACGGCACTGGAGCCTGCTGGCACTCAAGGTCCTGCGGTCGACCCCCAGTACCCACCAAAAACAATAAATAAATAAAATAAATAAAATAAATAAAGCCATTTTAAAAGACAACAAGTGTGACAGTATGCATTCCACAAAATATGATGATCGGGACAGAAGGACCAAGGCATTAAATGTTTTAAATAAGCATAATAAACATTTCCAACAAAAGAAATGATACTGAAATATGAAGCAGTAGAATAAGTCAAAACAAATAACTGCTGTATATGAATAATAATTGAGATAAATAGATGGGATGAGTTGCTGGGTGGACACCAGTGAAAACAGACATTTGGAAGCCAGAAGACCAAATTGAAGAACTCTGCAGAAAGGCAGCAGAAGAGATAAAGAAATAGAAAATGGTAATAAACAACTAAGACTTTTTGTAAATAAATAAAGTTACTAATATCCAAAAGATATGATTCCAAGAAGGTGAGATAAAATTGGAAAGGCAGGAAATATTTTAAGAAATAAGAATAAAAGACAAAAGACCTCAGATTTCAGGGACTTGTAGAATGCCTAGTGGAATAAAGAAAAACCCACAGCTTGACGTATTTTAATGAAACTAAGACCATGAAAGACCCAGGACAAATAATTCTAAAATTTTACAGAAAGAAACAGCCATATAAAAAGGTAAAAGATTCATAACTTATCAAATTTCTGAAGAATATATTGCATATAGGGAAACAGAAAAAAATGTTTTCAAAATATTAAAGGAAAAAAAAAGAGCGAACTTAGAATTTTCCTATTCAGCCAAACTGTCATTTACACACAAGAATACAATGAAGATGTTGGGCATTTCGGGCCTCGGGTTTGACACATGAAACTTCATTTTGCAAGGACTGTTGGAAGACTGGTTAACAAAGAAAGGAATAAACTCAGAAAAGTGCTTTGCAAGAAATACAGTGGAAAAATAATTAAGTTACTTAGTAAAGTTTATTATTGTCCAAAAAAGTGAGGATCAAGTGAAAGATAAGAAAAAAAGAAAAGCACAGCTATAACATTAGAAATGAAATTGTAGACATTATTAAGGCAAATAAACATAAGTATAGATCTTAAATTAATGGCAATAATCATAATTATAAAAGTAAAAGGTAAGGATATGGGAAACAGTCAGATTCAATGCAAGTGGGTATGTGAAATAATATAAACCCACAGAACAGATTTCATACTGTATCTAAAATTTGGCAATATTTAACACAACTACATAGGCACTTAACCTTCCAGCCAATAATCCACTTTATATTAGTTTACTTTGAAAAGCTATCTCCCGAAATAGGAAACATGCACAAGATTATTCATTGTAGTGTTGCTTACAATAACAAAATGTTGGGAACAACCCATGTGTGTATAAGCATAGTAGACCAGTAGAATAAGTTATTGCATAATTACAATGGCATAACTTACAGCTATGGAAGTGAGAACTAGCTCTGTAAACTGATGTGATTTCTGGTATATTTTAAGTAAATATCATAGAAAGCATGTTATGTTTTTGAAAGAAAGTAAATTAAAAATATAGGGCCGGTGAGATAGCTCAGCGGCATAAGCGCCTGCCTGGCAAGCGCGAGGTCCTGCGTTTGACTCCTAGTACCCACATACGAAAAAAGGGCCGGTGATATCGCTCAGCGGCACGGACGCCTGCTGGCACGCGAGGTCCTGAGGTCAATCCCCGGTACCCACAAAAAAAAAAAAAAATATATATATATATATATATATATACCAATTTTTGCAAAAAAAAAAAACCAGGAAGAATAAATCAGAAGCCAGTGTAATTTGTCACCTACCTGGAGTGAGTTAAAATAATGAAGAAATGCCTGAGGAAGAGAAAGAAACTTTGCAAATTGTCACTTTTGTTTAATTTTGATTTTGACCCATGCAAATATTTACCATCAAATATTACAGGGGGCCGGTGAGATAGTTCAGCGGCATAAGCGCCTGCCCAGCAAGTGCGAGGTCCTGAGTTTGACTCCTGGAACCCACATAAAGGAAAAAAAGGGCCAGTGATATCTCTCAGCGGCACAAGCTCTTGCTGGCAAGTGTGAGGTCCTGAGGTTGACTCCCGGTACCCACATAAAAAAAAAAAAAAAGAAAGAAAGAAAAGAAAAGACAATGCTTAAAAACAAAGGAAAGAGCCTAAAACCGGGTATACACAGGAGTAAACGAATCTATCCATAGCACATTGATGAGGTCTCCTTGTGAAAAGGAAACAATCAGTTCAAGGAAGCTTAGCCATAGTACTTGAACTGTATCTCCTTGGCAAAGCATGACCTAAGTAAATAACTGCAAAGAAACGTTGAACTTTTTCTAATAGTCTTATTTTGGAAATGGTCTGGGTATGGTAATCCCCAAGACTATTTTGCATGTGTTACAGAAATGAGCAAATGAGTCTCTATTCCAGTATTGTTGAGAACATTTTGGACAGAATCGCTGAGGAAAAAATGAGATACAGATAACTAAATGGACAAGGAGAAGAACCTTGTAGTATTGGATCGGGATTAGAAGTATTAGTATGAACTCCTGATCCTTCTTAAAAGGAGGAAAGGTTTACTGTAGCTCGCGTTATCCTAATTCTTAGGCATTCTTTTTTTTTTTTTTTTTGTGGGTACCGGGGGGTCGACCTCAGGACCTCGCACGCCAGCAGACGCCCATGCCACTGAGCGATATCACCGGCCCTTTTCTCGTATGTGGGTTCCGGGAGTCGAACTCGGGCCCTCGCGTTTGCCAGGCAGGTGCTTACACCGCTGAGCCATCTCACCGGCCCCTAAGCATTCATTTTTTTCTCTAAACATTAAGATATAACTGAAGTATACTAATCTGTCATTTGTTCAGTTTTGACAAAGCATACATATAAACAAAACCATCACCAGAATAAAGGTTACAAATTTTTTTATCACTTTTAAAAATGTATTTGTGCTCTTCAACATCCTTCCCTACCTCTGCCTACATTTCTAAGCAACCACTGCTCTGCTTTCTGTGGTTTTACAGAATTCTGTAGCAATAGAATTACATAGTATGTATTTTTGGGGACATGGTTTCTTTCACTCAGTATAGTGATTTGAGACTCGTTCATGTTATGCAGTAAGGTTCATTCCTTTTTATTGTTATTTTGGGGGGCGGGGACCAGGTCTTGCTATGTAGTTCAGCCTGTAGTTCAGGGTCTCTCTGTGTAGCCCAGGCTGGCTTTGAACTCGTGGCAATCCTCCTGCCTCAGCCTCCCAAGGGATTACAGGCATATGCCATCACACCCAGCCTCCTTTTTATTATTTTATTCCTAGGATTGGAACAGCTCTTATTAAGTTCGTGTAAGTTTATAGTGGTTGTGCTTGCATGACGAATTCTCCCTTTTACCTTTACATCCCTCTACTTCTTGACTCTTGCATCTGCAAATATGGAATAAAATAAAAATTCAGTAAGATGTAAACAGAAGCATGAAGCAGATACCGTGAGGGTCAGGAAGAGGAGTATCCAAGGGTTCTACCAAGGAGAAGGGGAGGAGATGCCAGGAACATTTGGGCCACCTCATGCAGGGGAGGCCCTGGCAGAGGAAACTGTGTGGGCCCAACCATCAGAGAACCCAGTTTACGTGTTTTATTGCTTGTTGTTGATTATTTGTTTGTTTGTTTGATTTAAATTTCTTTTTTTCTTTGTTTAGCCAGCTGGCTTTGTTTCACAACTCTCGGGCACATTTGTTTGCTCTGCTTTAATTTTTAAAGATCAGGAAGGGCATTTCCCACTTCCCCCATATCTTCTGAGAGTGACAAACACCGGTGTTCAATTTTAAAACAAAAACTCCTACCCTTTGGACAGCATTTGGTAAGCTGCCTCTGGCTTGCGGTTCTGCGGAGATAAAGTGACATGACTAAAAACTCAGCTTTCTCAACTGAACAAACACAAAAGCTACCTCTTTAGACAGAAACAAGTTAATTGGTTGAAGTGGCTTGAGACATTCAGACAAAAATACACAGAAAATTTCACTTCATCACCCAGACTTATACCTATTAAAACTAACCCTCCAAACCTTAGATGTTCATCTAACATTAATTACTACATTTAAGGGGCTAAAATTAAGTGCTTTGTTGGTTTCTGTAGATAATTTACATATCATTACTTTACAATTCATGTCGTAATAATCTTTTATTAAATTTCTCAAGGAAAATTGAATGATATTATTTTCAAGCCTGTAGGACCCAGGGGTCAGAGCCACTAATTTTTTCCTCCTTTAAAATTATAATTGTCAATTTAAATACCTTATATGTGTAGAACTAAATCTTTTATTTTAAAAAGGAAAGCTTGAAACTGAAATGAGCTAATATTTACAGTTTCACTGGGACTGTATCAAACCCACAGTCCATGCTTTATAATATAGAGGGCAAGAGGGAAAAATACAAAGACGAGGAGAAAAATCAGCCGGCGAAGGAAGGGAAGGGAGAAAGCATAATACATGCAAGGTAAACGCAGGGGGACACTGTCGAGCTCGTGGGCAGCATCTTGGGGAGTCCCAAGAGCACCTCAACCCTGCAGGGCTCCAATGATTGGGAAACCCCTGAGTGCCAGGCAGGACAGCAGGTGTCCTTTGCACAAGAACTTGGGGCTCCAAGGATAAGACTGGAACAATTGTTGGGAGCCCCTCTGTGCCATGATGCCCCCCAATGGGAAGTGGCCTGGGCCCCATAGTGGCCCCTTGCCAGCCAGCGCACCTCTTCAGAGAAGCCTCCTGGAGCCCGGGCTGGGGTGGGGACCCGGGGGTTATAAATCGCAGTGCACCAGCAAGTGGGGCTCACTGTTGGGAATGGACCCACTTGTAGGGAGCCCAGCACCTGGACTCAACTGGGGGCCAATAGCGTGCTGGAGACTAAGACGAGATCTCCAGACCCAAAGAGCTGCTTCCCCCATCCTGGGGCAGAAGTGCGGAGCTCTTGCCTCCGACCTCTACTTCTCCTTTAATCCATCTTTCATCTTCCCTCTCCCCTGGGCCCACAGCATGCCTGTCTCTCTCTGCCATTTCTTTTTATTTCCTCCCTCTCTCTTTGGGGTCCTTTGGGCCAGCAGGGGGGTCTTCCAGGACCTCCGCTGTGCCCTCTTCCCCACTCTGGGTAAATCCACCCACCTCTCAGGCTCCCTCCATCTCCACACTAAGCTGCCCTCAGCACCAGGACAACAGAGCCTGCCCTAAACCCTCCAGGTAGGGCAGGGCCATGCGGTGTGACCGTCCCCACCAGGGCCAGCTGTGCGCTGGCGAGGGACAGCTGGGGCTGCAGCAGAGAATGCTCAGCGTCCCCTCCACCCATCCCCTCTGCAGGAGGAGCTGGTCGCAGGACACTTCCTGACAGCTCTGACAGGCCTCATGCTTTACAGTGGTCTCTAACAGGCAAAGGTGGCAGAAAAGGGGAAGAAGGAAGAAAGTGTGTACATTTGCAGAAAGTTGTAAATCAATAGTAGAAAGGAGGGAGGGAACTAACTCGGAATCTTACCGAACAAATTCTTCCTGGAATCCCCTCCAGGGGCAGTGAATGGGCGCCTAATGCTAACTTGGAGAAACAACGCAGAGCGCTGCTTACAGACCTCCCGTTAGCAGAGGGCCCAGAGAGAGGAAGAAAGTGGGAAAGCCGCAGAGCCTCTGCCCGTGGCCTGCAATCCTGAGTGTGGGACCCTCCGTCCTGCCAGCTCCTGGCTGAGGATGGGCAGCTGTTTAAGCTGGCCGGGCCCAGGCTCCAGGACCAGGGAGAGGGAAGGCAGACACTGGGCAAGTGGCTTCCTGACAACAAGACAGGCAGACAGACAGATGGACAGACGGACAGGTCTCCTTCCTTCCCAGACACCCCCATGACTGTCTGGGCAGACAGATGGGCCTTTCCTCCAGGCTTTATAGATTAATGTGTCCTTCTTATCAATTATGGAGACAAGAAAGTGTAATTTTCTCCCCATGTTTATACTGTTCAGGATTAATCTGCCTGTAAATGGATGATCTGTCAGCTTTCTGAGACACCAAAGTGGGGAGGGGGTGGGGCAGGAAACAGGGAAGAGATTTACCAGTGGGTAATGCCATCTGCTTTATTAGGTTGTTTTATGAACCTGACATTCAATTTGTTCTGGAGGACTTGGTGACGGATTATTCTGTAAATTCTCAAATAATTACGATAACCAGAGAAAGGGAAAAATGGGGAGAGGGAGGTGGACCAGGGAAGTGGGATGTGCCAGCCCATCGGTGAGTAATGGCTCCAGAGACATGTCCTCAGCCACCCCACAGGTGGCCAGCGGAGCACTAGGCCTCCAAAGCAGGGGACAGACAGAAAGGTCCTGATTGCCTTCGAACTCTGGCTCTCGTACAACGCACTCCATTTTCACACCTTTAAATTCCCTGCTCTCTCCAATAAGATGGTGAGTTCAAGTGAGCTGGGATTGTGTTGTCAAGTTTTAGACTTACCTATGAATATTCACAGGGCCGAGGGGATAGCTCAGTGGTAGAGTGCTTGCCTAGCATGTGCAAGGCTCTGCTTTATTTGTTTTTAATTTTTTGTTTTGCAAGTAATAGAAAAACAAACAAAAAAGTATAATTGTTATGGTTTAAATCTAAAATATCCTCCAAAAGTCTCATGCATTTTAGAAGTGGTGACCAGATCATGGGGGTGCTATACTCACCACCAATGAGCTCATAGCTGAATGTGGTGTTAGTACCCCGTTAGTGGAGGTGGGCCACTGGGGGCATGACCCGGAAAAGTGTATTCTTGTCCCCAACTCCTCTCTCTCTCTTTCTCCCTCTCTCTCTCTCCCTCCCTCCCTCCCTCCCTCTCTCTCCCCTTCCCCCCTTCCTGGCTGTTATGGGTTCAGCAGCTGTCCTCCCCCAGGTCCTTCTGCCGTGCTGTTTCTGCCTTGGAACCAGCTGACCATGGGCTGAACCTCCTGAAACTGTGAGTCAAGAGTAACCCTCTCCTTTAAATTGTAGGTGTCAGGTATTTTGTCCCAGTGACAGAAAGTGACTAATCATATTATATGCTTTGTTTCTCCTGTCATCTGAGCATCACTTCTCTCCTTTTTAGCTATGGGAACTTGTCCAAGTTCACACAGGGGAAAGTGCCTCTGCATAGACTCTATACAGATTTTATGTCTCAGTTTCCCTAACTGTAAAGTTCAGGCTGTATTAGGTCTCTTCTCCTGAGGCTGGCGTGAAGATCTAGTTAGTTTCTATAGTAAAGCACTTCAAGTAGTGATTGGCAACTATTAGGTGTTTGATAAACTCCTTGCTGTGTTGTTTATTTGTGTTTCTATTATGGAATGCTGAGCCAGCGCTTACTTGACAGATTTCTGATCATTGAGCCTGAAAAATCATAATGGCAGAATTAGAATCTTGGGGTAAGTCCCTTGGTAAATCACAGAGTTTACCTGGAGCCTCCATCCTCAGGAGAAATATGCTTCACTCCATCCTCGGACTCCTCCAGACTTCACACAGCGATAGTCTTCACACAGCCCAAACCTGCCTTCTCCCCATGGGGCCCTCCTGAGGTTTAAAGCTACTGGTCTCCTGGCCCTGTAAATGGAGGTGGGCAGAGCCTTCCACTGCAGCAGAGCCTGGTCATGAATTTTGAGAGCCCGACTCCCAGCAGAACCCTATTCCATCACCTCCAGCATGTTTTCCATGTATATTTCCAGATGCTCCCTTCCCGGCTCCCATAATCCTCTTTATGCTTGTGTTGAGGCAGTGATCAATGGGGGAGAAGCTCATGTAATTCAGGTCCCACAGCTAGTTACTCGACACTGACCATGCTCTGGCCCAAGCCTGTGCTCCTGGGATTCCACACGGGAGAGGGGACTGTAGGATTGAGGCTCTAACTGCCTGCTCTTTCTGGTAGTTTCTGTGCCTCAGCGTTTCCAAGATCAGGTTGCTGGGTTCAGGGAGTGGATCAGCTACTCTACAGCTTCCCACAAAAGAAACTGTCTCTGCCATATGCGATATTCTATTCAATTGCCTAGAATACCCCCTTCCATCTCCAGGTACAGTCATGACCACCCCATATTCCCACTGTGAAAATACAACACAGATGGAAACTGTTCCTTCCCCTTCAGACGAAGACAGTGATGCATAATTCGGACAGGTCATTGGCCTCAGATAATCATGTAAGAGTGGGGGTTCAGACTCTGCATGGGCACTGCCTGTCCAGGCCTGACCCCTAACTTCTGGTGAAAGAGCCCTCTTTTTGTGGCATGGATGAAACTGCCACTGCCCTTCCTCAGGGGTGTGCACAGGATCCTGGCCGGCCAGTCAGATTCCTCAGGCCTCTGGCCACAGTAATTGGGTCGCGATGGTCACCTGACCCACACCCAGCCAATGAGCTCCCTCCGCAGGACTTTTCTGCCAAAGCCAAGAGAAGAGGAGCTTCAGGAGTCGCTAATCTAGCAGGTGATGAGCCTGGGATTACTGGTGGCCACCACGCCCAGAATATGGACAAAGTCCGGATGACACTGTTGTGATCCTGAACTCTATGCCTGCAGTCAGATCTATCCCCTGGACCTTTCAGTTATGACCCAAAATATGCCTTTTTGGCTTAGCAGGATGAGTTATATTTCTGTCACACCAAACCTCGTTCATATAGGCTATAATTGGCACTGACTCCCCATCCTCAGATGTGATCTCACAAACTTAAGGATCGGGAGCTGGGGTGGTTCCTATATGCAGAAGTTGTATACAGCTTTGTGAGGCCCTTCCGGTTCCCTTTGTGTTGCCTTCTTCTATGACAGCCCCATTTTCTGTTGCTAATAACACAATACCACAGGCAGGGGAAGTTGCAAAAAAAAAAGAGGTTTATTTTTGCTCAGGTTCTGTCCCAGGTCAAGGGGTCACATCTGATGATGGCCTTCTCTCTGACACAATTCTGAGGCGGCTCCGGGCATCATGTGGTGAGAGATAAAGAGTGTCCAAAATACCTAGCCAAACTCTCGCGTAGCCCATTCATCCACTAATCCATTCACCACAGGTATAGTTTAATCCATCCAACATCGCAGCCCAGGAACCCACGAAGCCGATGCCCATTCGGAGCACAGCCCTTAGCAGAACCCTCGGAAAAGAAGCACGGGCCAGCTGTGGCAGATGAAAGCAAGAATCCACTACCACCCCACAGTTTTCTGCCCCCATTCACTGGGGCAGCTTAATGAACCCTGGGCCTCAGTTTCCCAACTGTAAATTGATGCAGTTCAGGGCTTGGCTGACTTGGAGCACGCACGCACACTCAGACACAACACCGGCAAGCGGGCTGTGTTCTCACAGCACCCTCCGATTCTGGGGTCTTTCTGACCGAGCTAAACATCTGCACACCCCACACCGCCAGGGCTTCCGTTCTAGAACTGCACATACATTGAGAAGCACAGACATTAAGATCGTCAACTATTTTTTCATATAAAAATCCCCAAACTAGCCCCCTCTGAGGCCGATGCTGGTTTGCGGACCAGCAAGCGGAAGCAGGCTAGGGGAGGGGACAAATACACAGTCCTCGGCCTGCCTCCTCTGGATTCCTCCGTGTGGCAGGTTCACGCGGAGGGTCTGGCCACAGACCCATGACACTGGCAGCAGTCTTTTTGCCTGGCCTTGCAGCAACAGGGCAGGAAGTCTGAAAGCAATGTTTCCCTCCTGCCTCTGTGCAGAGAAATAAGCTCATCAAAGTGGACAGGAAGTCTGAGACTGTATTGCACGGCCCTCCATTGACAGATGGGGAGACAAGCCTGGGACCAGTGTCCCCTGCCCCTGGTTCTCTGTCCTTTACCCTATCACCTCTTCCCCTCCCCATCTTTTTAGGCTTCAGGGACACAGCAGAGAGGTAGTAGAGGGATGAGTTCCCCATCTCCAAGCAAAGGTTAACAGCAGAGAGCCACAGGGAGAATCTTGGAGGAAACAGAAATCCTGTCCACGATATATGTGCACCCATGTTTATAGCAGCACAATTTGTAATAGCCAGATATTGGAAACAACCCAAATGCCCATCAACTGAGGAATGGATAAGAAAGATGTGGTGTTTTTATACAATGGAGTACTATTCAGCCATAAAGAAGGATAAACTGGAGACTTTTATAGGTAAATGGATGCAACTCGAGAAAATACTCATAAGTGAAATAAACCGGATGCACATGTGTAAGCATCGTATTGTCTCTCTAGTATGAGAAACTGAAAGAGTAAATAAGACCCAAAATGTACAATAGACACGGTGAATCAAAAAGAAACTGGTCAAAAGGAAAGAGAGACTGGAATAGGGGAATAGGGAAAAGAAAGAAGGGAAAGGAAAAAAATTGTATATATGTGTAAGATGGTTAAGATAGATACACTACTAATTTTACTTAGTTCATTGAAGAGTAAGGTTTGTGCCAATAATGTTTGGACAACTGAATGCTAATATCTGGTATCCTGAATAACTAACTTAAAGATAACAATACGTAACGCATTAACCATTTTTACCCTCCTATTATGTTGTTTTGAAAATTTGTTCTTTTTTGATTTATTTTGTTTTGTCTTTTCTTCTTTTTAAAATTAAAAAAAAAAAAAAAAGAAAGAAAGAAATCCTGTCCAGCAGGCTTCTCTGCAGACCGGTCTTCCCTCCAAGAAAGTTCCACGGGCTCAGCGGGGTGCCCAGCACCCCCTGCCGACCGATTTAACCCAGAGACGCTGTGCTTGCTCACGCGCTTTGATCCCGCAAGCACTGGCAGCGTTTGTTCTATTATTCACTGCAGGGAGGACACCTCCTCATCACAGACCAGGCGGGGCTGCCCTCCGCCTCCCCACGGCCTCAGGTCGTGGCCATCAATAAGTCAGCAGCAGCGGCTGGATCTGAGACGCCTTTTGCGGAAAGGATCTGCACCATTTTAGAATCAGAGTTTTCTACAAGCCTCCTTTTTGGAAGGGATCAGGAGAGGAAGCAATGAACACAGAGATTATGGAAGCACCTGTAAAGACGCTTTCTCCGTCCTGCTGAGGGGCGAGCTTTTGAGCAAAGAGTCCTGATACACAGCCCCACATCGCTGGATGACGAGGACACAACGTGAGAAATGCATCACTCGTTGATTTCGTCATGGTTTAAAATCACAGTGCGTCTTACACACACCCAGATGGGACAGGGTGCCACTCAGCACGGCCTCTGGATGTGATTGAGGGACACGGTGAGCGGGAGGTGAGGAGCCATACCTCCGGGCACACCACTTCTCGGCGAACTCTTTGTTTTTGCTTTAATAAGCAGAAGGAGTTCGCCACAATAAGAATAAAGAATATGGTATGGCAAATACATAAGCAGGTAACCTAGTCATTCATTACTGTTAGGAAGCCTTGGTTAGGAAGTGTTGTGTACCAAACACCATTTTATGAGCTTACTTTTACACCAGTGTCCCCAAGTTTTTAGGCTCCAGGGGCTGGTTTTGTGGAAAATAGGTTTGGGGTTGATTCAAAGGAAGCTGCAGCCTAAATCGCTCGCATGCACAGTTCGCAGTACGGTTTGCTTTCCTAGAGGATCTAAGGCTGCCTCTGATCTGACGAAGGCGGGGCTCAGGCGGTGAGCCAGCTATGGGGAGCCCGGGAAACTGAGGCAGCTCTGCTTGCTGCCCACTGCTCTCGTGCTGTAAGGGCCTGGACCGGTCTGTGGCCCGAGGCTGGGGCCCGCTGTTTTACGACCCGCAGAGCAGCAGGTAGTGGACAGCAGCATCCCTGCAAACAGCGAGTACTGCACTGCACTCTGACGCTGGAATTTTCCAGCTCCGCTGTAACCTTAAGGGACCACCTTGCTGACAAGTGATTTCGCGTGCATGACTGTACACGTGCACCCCTCACACACTCAGCATGCAGAGGGTCCGAGCGCGTCTCCCACATAGCATTCAGGGTACACGTGTGTGTTTACACACAATCTACCCTCACACACTCCAGGGGACACAAGCTCTGGACAAGCACTTTGTTCACAGCCGTACTCCAGCATTTACCACAGGGCCTCAGGAAATGCATGCAATAAACGAAGGAAGTGGCTCTCAGGAGAGCCGGGATCTTGCTGCAGCTGGGTCACCGATGGCCCCGACCATTTGCACCTCTCTCCATTTGCCTTTCATGTGACCAGGGCCTTGCGCCAGACCCCAGTGAGGTCGCCCGGTCTGCGTATTTCTCCAGAGCGTGTGACCTCGTGTCACTCCACCGAGTCCACGTCACAGCCTTCCAGACCCACGATGGGTCCCTGTCTTCTGACCTCGCAGCCTGGAGGCGCTCTGCGACCTGCCCGGGCTGAGGGCCGCTGCGCGGAGGGAGACCCGACGGGACCGTGACCGTGACAGGTCTGCAGGCAAAGACCCCTTCGTGCCACGCGATGGCCACCGCCGCGGTGTCGCTGGGGGAGCCACAGAAAGGCGGAGCCCTGGGAAGCCACCTCGCAGCAGGCAGCCCTGGAAAACTCGGGTGCACGAGGGAGTAACCCTCGTGGCCCTCGGCCAGGGCAGGAGGCGAGCGCGACGCTCAGGACTGGGCCTGACACCCCAAGGGCAGGAAACACAGTTCAAGGCACAGCTGGCGACCAGAGCGAGGCGGGGCCACGAATCGGGAGACCCGATCGACTCGGCCTCACCAGCGAGTGTAGACCAGTCATTCCCAGCCCGCAGGAGGCTCACTCCTGCCTCAGCCTGCAGGGCGGGCGGGGCCGGCTGAGGCCGGGTTAGGCTGGTTGGGGTCGGTTTAGGCCGGGTTGGGGGAGCTGCTGCATCCTCCCGCTCAGCTCGAGGTCCGGGCGCGGCACCACGCCCACCTGGCGCTCACTCCACAGCCGGTGGGCTTCCTGGCCACGCGTGCACGCCGCAGCGCCCCGTGCCCCTCCCGCGGCCGGCGACCCCCTCGCTCCGAGCCCACGCGCGGGGTGCAGGGGCCTGCGCGGCGCGGACATTGGAGGCGGCCTGCCGTGGTGCCGAGCGTCCACCAGAGGGCGGCCGCGGGCCGCACAGCCCCGCCGCGCCCGACCTTGCCAGCCCCGGACCGCGCCTGCGTAGACCCGAGGCCGCCTGCGGGAACCTGCTCGAGCTTCCGGCTCTGGCAGCCCTGAGCTCTGCGCTCCGGGAATCAGGGGCGGGTCCCCGGCCTCCGCCTTCCTCTTAGCCCCCAGGTACGCGATGTGAGTCTGTAAGAGCCGGGTGTGGTGGCGCACGCCTGTGATCGCAGCAGTCGGGAGGCTGAGGCAGGAGGATCGCCACGAGTTCAAGGCCAGCCTGGGCTACATACTGAGATGCTGTCTCAAAAAAACAAAACAAAAAAGAAAAGCTAAGTCGCATCTCTCCGTCTCTCCCACCCGATGGCCCAAAGTCCACCCACTGGCCCGCCTCCTTCCTCTGTCCTGCTCCAGTCTGAGCAAGATGGTAGCTTCAATATATTTTTCCAGTGCTGAGCATAGAACCCAGGGACTTAATACTGAGCTACACCCTCTGCCCCTACCCCCTCTTGATACAGGGTCTCCCTGAGTTGCTCAGTTGCCCAGTCTGGACTCCAATTTGAGATCCTCCTGCTTCATCTTCCTAGAGTTTAGAGATTACAGGCAAGCGCCACCACACCTGGGTCTGTCTTTACTCACAGAAACTGCCCGGGAAATGGGGACGTCCAGTTTTCAGACAGCCCCGCCGACAGGCTGCAGACTGCAGGTTCTTACAGCTTGGGTGTCAGGGTCAGGGCGGGCACAGCCTCAGGGATGAGCCAGGCTGGGTGAGGAGCCGGGAGCACGCTGCCCAAGGCCTGGGGTTGGCCAGGGTGAGGAGCGAGCACCCAGACCCCGAAAGGTACATGCTTGGCTCACATGGCCCCAGGAGCCCTGGGCACTGTAGGTCCTTTGGAACCTCACCTGCTACAAAAGGCCTGATTCTGTCCCGGCCCCAGAGCAAGCCTGTACTGTAAGCCACCACAGGTACCCTGGGCCCTGTTTCCGGGGTCCTGTCCTCTTCAGCGGTCATACACAGGTTGGTGGCATGGCAGAGCCCTGCTTTGTGGCGGGGGTAGGGAAACCGAGTCTCAGAACAAACGCCTTCTCTTTCCAGCGCTCGGCAGAAAGTTCTGATGTTCATTGCTTCTGCAGCCCAGAGAATAACTTCCAACTCTATGTTCTCTGAACTTCTGTAAACCAGAGGTACTTTCTAACTTGTTCTCATGACCTGGAGGAGCGACTCCCAGGCCGAGGTTTGAAACCAAGTGCTACAGAGGTGGCAAACCTGTGGCATGCGTGTTGTTTTTCTCTTAAGACAAAAGATGTTAATGTAGTTTGGTTTTTTGTTTGTTTCCTAAACTGAAACCTCAGTGTTCAGGTTTAACTGCAGCGTTGGCGCTTTGCAATAAATAAGTGGGTTTGGGGTTGCACTCTGGGTGCGCGTCTCTAAAAGGTTCACCGTGGCTGTGCCGAAATTTCACAGAGGTTGCAGGCCTGCCCCTGCCCACTTCGGCCAGAGCAGCGTCACTTTTCCTTTGTACCTAGATACTGCTTTTGGAAAAGAAGGGGAGACAAGGCTTCTATTACTGCTTTTTTAAATGTTTCAAGTGGAGGAGGGTGTGGTGTGGGGACTGGGAATATGGAAACTCTGTACTTTCTGCTTAATTTCGTTCTGAACCTGAAGCGGCTCTACAAAATACAGTTTATGATTTCAAAAGAATGCTTTGAAATCTACAGAGCCAAAGGATTGCAGATTAGAGCGCTGAAGAGCTGCGAACAATTGTTAACAGCTAATCATTGCTGGTCGCTGCAGCCGGCCTCCCAGCGAAGCTACGGAGCCTGCTCCTGCTCTTTTATGGGGTTCATGTTCTTGTTACCCACTCTTTCTTCTTCCTCAACAGCAGGGAATCTGATTTTTTAATGAATATAGTGACGCACCAAAAGGATTTTTTTTTTCAGCATTGGTAACATGGATCCTCCCTGCCACATCCAAGTCCTGATCCCAGGGACTGGTTGGTGATCAAGTTACTTTATTAGGGAAAAGGAGCCTTTTATAATCCTGATTACTTCAGGAATCTTGAAATGGGGAAATCATTCTGAATCACCCACGGGGTCCAGATACAACGGTAAGGGAGGACTGAGTGTCAGGGAGGGAGGTGTGCGGGGGACAGCAGAGAGCACAGGGACACCGCGTGAGGAAGACCCGGTGGCCATCAGTGGCTTCGGAAATGGAGAAGGGGACGTGAGCCAGGGATGCAGTGGCCTCTGAAACCTGGGAAAGGCCAGGACCCCCCCAGCCTTCAGCATGAACACAGCCCTGCCTGCGCTGACTGCGCAGTGAGACCCATGCTGGACACGGGGCCTCCAGACCTGCAAGGTAACGAATTTGTGTTGTTCTAAGCCATTAGGTTTGTGGTCATTCATGACAGCAGCAGGAGGAAATGAATCCACACAGCCCCTCCTAGAGAAACACCCCGAGCAATGATCAGGTTGGGGCGTGGCTTTGTGGTGGGAATGCTTAGAAGCCGCTCTGTTAGCTATTTTGAAATATACCGTTGATTGTTGTCAGTCATGGTTATTCTGTGCTGTAGAAATAAGAATTTATTCTTCCCATCCAGCTGCAGCCCTGCACTCTCCACACCCTTCCCAGCCGCTGGTAGCGGCTACTCTGCTCTTCTACGAGATCAACTTGTTAGATTCCCTCCACGGGTGAGATCAAGTTCTACTTGTCTTTCTGTGCCTGGCTTCTTCTACTTAACAAATGTCCTCCATTTCCATCTATATTGCTGCAAAATGACAGGATTTCATCCTTTTTGTGGCTGAATAGTGTTCCACCGTGTGTCTACACCACATTTTCTTTACCCAGTGGTTGTCCAGGAACACTTAGATGAACTCCTCATCTTGACTACTGCCAATAGTAACACAGTGAACATCTGCTTGATGTAAGGGTTTCGTTTCCGCTGGATAAATACCGAGTGTGGAGTGTCGGGATAATTGTACCACAGGGTGATTCTATTTCTTTTTTACAAATCTCCATCCTGTTCTCCATAATAACTGTAGTCATTTGTATTCCCACCCAGGTGGAGAAGAGCAGCTCCCTGCTCCTTGCCGCCAGCCTGATTTCCTCTGTCAGGGTGAAAGGATCCAAGAAAGGGTTCATCTTTCCATCCCTAGCAAGGCACCCCCAGGTTCTCAGAGCAAAGGGGGGCCCAGAAGCTCCCTGAGCCTCCCCACAACTTGTGGGCCAGGCAAGACTGATGCTTTTACCACTAACAGGTGTCATTTTACAAAAGACCAGCACCCCAGTTTCTCTTGACGGTCTCTCTTCACCCCAATATTCCACCACTGTATCTGGAAAGCAAGTGGTAGATACGGTGAGAAAGGAAGGTAGTGGTGTCCTCCAAAGACTGCGCGGTGGGACTGCGGAGACCCTCTGTGCGACCCGTGCTTGTCTTCCCATTTGGAACAGGAGGCCTGGGAGGGGACCCTCCTCCTCCTCCTCAGGGACCCGGACCAGCGGAGGTGGACTGCGGGGGAGGAAGGTCAGCCCTCGGGCTCCGGCGTGGGGGGCGGCGAGGTTGGCTGGGTCCCGTGCACTTACACCCCAGCCCTCCTAGGCCAGCGCTGCGCCTGTGGGTAATCCAGAATGATTTCCCACGTCGAGATTCTTAATCACTGTTGCGATCACTGTTCTTTTCCCTGGGCTTCAGGACCGAGGAGGAAATGGCCGAAGAGATCGGTCTCCATTGCCATCTCACATGAAAGTCTTGCTAGGACATCCGTGGCCCCACTTAGAGCCTTCCCTACCTGGAGGGGGAGACAGGTTCAAGTTCCAGGCCCCGCTTCCCGTGGGTCAGCTTAGCGGGTCCCCTTCCCGGGACCGGTCCCGCTTTTCTACCTGCAGAATGCGGATAACACCCAGCCTGCGAAACCTTTGGAAGATAAAAATAATGTAGGTAAAGTACATGGACAATAATAAGCGCTCAAATGGTAGCTAAATTTAATTGTAACCAAGAAACCGGAGAGGGTGCATGGATTTCTCAAGGCCAGACAGCTGGTAAACGGAACTAAGAGGTCACCAATGCCCCCCATCCCCCGTGGCCACAGGCCCTGTGGCGTCTCCCCCAGGACTCTCGCGGGGTCGCCCCGCCCGGCACCGCGCAGCGCCCCGCGCAGCTGTGCACATCTGGAGACGCGGTACTGGCCAGGGCGCGCCCCGCCCGGCGTCTCCGCGCAGGTCCTACCTCCTGCGGCCCGATCTCCCGGCGCAGAGGGCCCTGGGGACCCCGGCTTCGTGGGGAAGCTGCGGGTGCGCGGTGCTTGGCAGCTGCGAACCCCTAAAGTGCAGCCTGACTCTGCCAGCTGGGACCGCGGGCGCGGAGGAGTCGGAGAGGGGCCTGGCGAGAAGCCCTCGGCGCGCCCTGGCCCGCGGCCTGCAGGGTTCAGACCCGGCCAAGGCGCTGGAGCCCGGCCCATGCTCCGGCGCCGGCTCAAGGCGACTGCAAGGTTTGGAGGGGGGACCTCCCCGGACGCCGCCCAGCGTCCTCCAGGGTCGGAGCAGCTGCGTCCTTGGCCCCGCCAGGGCGGGGCAGGCGCTCCAGGCCCAGACAACGGCCTCCTCCGGGGACTCAGCATCTCGGGGTCCACAGGCTTACAGGTGGGGATCCCGGAGTGGATGGCGCAAGGGAGGAATGGAAAGGGCAGTTTCAGTGTTCAAAGAAATCCACTCTTCCGCACTTGCCCCAGGCCAGGTCTGTAGCCCGGTGTCAGGGAGGGAGCCCGGGAGACCCCAGCGCTGTGCACCGACCTGACCTCCTCCCTACCGCGCAGACTGAATCTGCAGAGCTTTGCATCCTACAGGGCGCTTTCTCTGTCAACTGACAGCAGCCCGTGTGTGGCCTGCAGGGCGGCGGTAATTACTTGTTTTAAGGTGAGAAAGCAAAGGGGTAGGAAAGGCGTGGGGTTCTGCACCCCTTCCCCTATTTAGACCCTGCCACCGCCACTGAAGACTGAGGTCCTCTCTGCTGGCAGGAGGCCAACGGTCCACTCTCCTGCGTTCCAGGAGAGCGGCAGCCCCACTTCTCTGAGAATCCGGACAGCCAGCCTGCTGGTGACTGCTAGTGAGCAGGAAGTAGGTTTCCCTGTGGCAGATGGTACCCGAGTAGCTGCCTTCTCTGCCCTGCTCTCCAGGGCAACTCTCCGTGTCCGGTCCCCGGACGGGCAGCAGAGGCATCGGGAAACCTGTGGGAAAGGCATGTGCCCTGCTCCACCACCAGCTCCACCAGAAGGAAAGAAGGAGGGAGGGAGGGAGGGAGGGAGGGAGGGAGGAAGGAAGGAAGGAAGGAAGGAAGGAAGGAAGGAAGGAAGGAAGGAAGGAAGGAAGGAAGGAAAGAAGGAGGGAGGAAAGGAAGGCAGGCAGGCAGGCAGGCAGGAAAGCAGTCCGGCCCGCTAGCTCTGCATGAGTTGGGGCTGGCCGCTCTGCTTCAGAACCTGTTCTTGGGCCGCTGTCCCTGGAAGGCCCAGTGGTGAGCAGCTGTGTGATGGGTCCTTCCTTGGGGTTCCTGTCACTGCGTGTACACACAGACCTTTGGGTCCCATAGAATGCTGGAAAATAACGGCGCCTTTGGGATCCGTGTAAGATCACGCACACACCTCTCAACTCTTCTCCTAAGGGTACCTACTGAGACCGGGCCTCAACTGGCCAGTGACACCCTGGGTGTTCACAGTCTTCTGAGTTGAATGAAACCAGTGCAACCATCATGTCATGAAGTGGATGAGGTGCTAGGTGGGGCCTGCTCTGCTGCTGCCTTCTTCCCGCCTCACAGAGGGTGGGTGCCAGCTGCTTTGCGCGCAGGCATAGGGCTACTCTGTGCTTCGGAGCCACTCTCCTCCTGCTGGCCCAGCTGATTTATTACCAGTGGCCACGGGTGCAGTTGTGGCCAATGAGACACGAGAGACGCTTGCTTGGAACGTAAAGGAGACTTTTCCCCCCTCTTTAAAGGGCATGAGAAAGGCGTATTTCCTGTATTTGCTTCTGGATGTCATTGTCTGGAACTGCCGCAGTGTCCCAGAATGCTGCAAGACATCAGGCTAGAAGGGCGAGCAAACCACTGAGGGTGACAGGGGAGAGATTTAGGAAATTTGAGATCTCCGTAACATTGCCACGCCTCTAAATTAATCAGCCTAGAGAGGAGGGGAAACCCGTGGGATTGTCTTTTTAAGTTAGATGAATTATTTTTCTTATTTAAACTAGTTGAATTATTTTTCTTATTTAGGTAACTTTTCGTTGGGTTTTCTTTGCAGCCATGCCATCCTCATGGACGCAGCGAACGAAACTAGAATCTCCCTGGAATACACAAGCAGGGATGTGGAATACACGATGCCAGGTATCAGTAGCACGTTTACATGACCGGCAGCGCTATGCATGGTATTGTCTTGTCCCTGTGCTGTCTCAGGCACGCTCAGTATTCCAGCACTAGAGTGGCTCAGCGACCCTCTTCTTGTTGCCCATTTTTGCATCCATCAATCTGTCTTTCTACCACCTGGCCAGTGCTCTCTGGAACATCAGTTCACATTTCCAAGAACAAGGACGCCATTGGTCCAGCGAATGCAAGGCTTCTGATAGGCAAGCGCTTCCACACAAGGCCCCCTCCGCTCCTGGTGTGTCCTGGAATCGGCCTCACTCTCTGCCTGGTAAGCTCTAGTAAGGAGGTAGACACAGATATCCCAGCCAACGCAGCCCGAGGCCCTGCCAGGCAGGGAAGTTTCATTAGAAGGAAACAATGGTCTTGGCAGGCATCAAACCAACCTGCCAGCACGGCCCTCGTGGGTAGCAGTGGAATGCAATACTGAGCCAGCAGGGTGAGAACAAAGGATCCTCTCCCACCACAAGCCACTCTGCTGTAGATCCCCCACCCCAGCAAGGGGTGCTCAGCCCAGCTCTACCTGGGCTCCTCGATCTGCCCCAGCCACTCAGTCCACTACTCAGGAAGCACCGGGGCGCGGGTGTAGCCACGCTGCTGTCCAACCCCTGCACACCACACAAGAGCTCTCCACATGGCGCTGCACGGGCGCCGTTTCAGGCGAGGAACTCCGAGCCCACACTTGTGCAGTGGCATTGCCTTCACGGCGCTCGCGTTGTTCTCACAGCGTGGGTGTCATTCCTGCCTTCCAAGCGAGCGATCACAGGCGTGGAAAAGGTACAAACTGTCCCTCGTAAGTTTCTGTCCCTTGCTCCTCTGTCACATTATGAGTCCTGTGGCCTCAGGCAGGTTTGTTTGAACCTTGCATGCCTCCATTTCTTTGTTGGTGACATGTGTTTGATGATCCTTCCCTCGTGTCCTTGGTAAGTGTTGCCACACAGGCCTTCCACGTGCTAAGGCACCTAAGAATGTGTTGGGCCCACACTAGAGCATTTGAAAGCTGTAATCCTAAGCTAACCAAGGGAGGTCGGCTATCTGATTACAAGGGAGGGGATTATGGTCAGAGACACCAGCCCACAGCATCCAGCAGGTTTGTGTGCTGTGTCACCCAGCTCAACAAAGGGGTGTGGAAGTCTCCGTGGTCGCCAGATCAGAAACGAGAAGGGGCTGGGGCATTTGGGTGGAGATACGTTCACTCGTGAACATGAGCAGGAGGTGGAGCAGAAGCCAGAGTAGCCTTCGGCGCCGAGCCCAGCGTCGTTTATGATTTCGTGCTGTGTGGGGCGCGCAACAGGACCCAGGCCTAACACCGATGGAAACTAACATCGGGCAGGTGCAGAGGCCACTGTTCCCATGGGGTGGCTGCCACTGAAGCCAGCCATTCAGAACAGGAAAGATGGCTCAGGAGGGAGAAGAGAATTGTCAAGACTTGGGAGCAGGGCCGGTGAGATGGCTCAGCGGCGTAAGCGCCAGCCTTGCAAGCGCAAGGGCCCGAGTTCGACTCCCGGAACCCACATACGAAAAAGGGACCGGTGATATCGCTCAGCGGCATGGGTGCCTGTTGGTGCGCGAGGTCCTGAGGTCGACCCCCCGGTACCCACAAAAAAAAAAAAAAAACGACTTGGGAGCCAAAGGCCCTTTGGGGGCACCATGAAGGCAGACTGAGGAATCCCTGGGATCAGAGCACCAGGGAGTCCAACAAGGCTACTTCAAGGCCATTCAGAGACCAAGTACAACTCCTCGTGTTGGAGAGGTCCCGGGGGCTCTGCGGGGCTTACAATAAGGGCACCGCAGCTCACGGTGCTACCTGAGGCGGCAGGGAGGAACAGGGCGAGCGTGCCTCAGAGGAGCTCAAAGGAGCTTCCCCCACCCCCAAGAAAGCAGGATTCAAAGATCGTCCGCCTGCCCCGTGTGCACATCTTGCACAAGCCCAGGGCCATGAGCAGAGTGGGTTTTACTCCATCGTTAGGTTAAATGACAGAGTTGGCCTTAAGATAGGAAGGTTATTCGGGCAAGTTGGGCCTAATTCTGTGAGCTGTTTATTTATTTACTTATTAAAGCCAGGATCTTTACACTGAGCTACATACCCAGCCCATTTTTTTTAATTTTTAATTTTCAGACAGGGTCATGTTAAATTGCCCAATGTTATGGTTTATGTCTAGATGTCCCCCCAAAGCCTCATGCAGTCAAGGGGGCAGGCTTCTAGAGTTTGTGATTGATTCGTGCTGGGATTATGGGCGTGAGTGCTACACCCACCCTGGGGCAGGCAGCCTGCATACAATATAAGGGAGGGAAAGAGGCTTGCTCTCTCATGCTGCTCCTCCCTTTCTGCTCTTGTTGCTTTTGCTCTTTTCCACCACCATGAACTGCTGCCCTCTGCCATGTGCCACCCTGCCTTGCAGCCAGCCGAGTATGGCCTAAAACCCCCACAAACCGTGAGCTAAATTTATTTCCTTCCCAAATTTCGGGCATCGGGTATTTTGTCCCAGCAGCTAGAGAAAAGTAACCAACACACCCAGGCTGGGCTTGAGTTTACTGCCTCGGCCTCCTAGAGTACTGGGATTACAGGCCTGTGCTACAATGCCTGACTTCGTGTGAAGCAGAGCGTTCTCCCAGTCTGGCAACAGAAGTGGGGTCTGAGAAGGGGATGAGGCACCATCAGGGGCCGGAAGGTGGAGGGCACTCATCAAGACATCCGGGTGGCTCTTGTAAAGATCCTCACAAAAGAGGACTTCCAGAACTGCTTCAGAAAGTGGCGTGGATGACGGGATAAGTGTGTTCAAAGCAAGGGGGAGGACTTTGAGAAGGATGAATGGCAATGTGTCTTTGACTGTAATAATTTTTATTTCAACATTTTCCATATCTTTCTGTCATACCTCATATATTAGATTTCCATCACTATAATGAAATGCCTGAGATAATTATCTTATAAGAGAGAGGGTTTATTGTGGGGTCAGTTAATGACAATGTATCCTCTCCCATAATAATTTTTTTGACAATGTAAGTGTTCACTGTATATTTTGATTACCCCTTATATACACTTTGGTTTTCCCCACATTTTTCCTTCTTCTTTTCTATTAATTTCTTTATAAATATTTAAAAAATTTTTAAATCTGATTACTAAGAGTCAGAAAGAATGGGACTGTGTCCAATTCTAATAAAATATAAGCAAAATATAAAGTCTGCACCCTGCGCCTGTCCATTAATATGTATGGCTTTGGGAAAATCCCTTTTCCTCCTTACTTCTAAGTTCCTCGTCTAGAAAATAGAGATTATGATGCTTACACATTGTGTTTAAGTCAAATTCAAGTCAGATAATATATTTCCCTGTGCCTTATAAGATATAAGCCTATTAGCAAATGTGAGTTACTGCTTTTATTAAACCAGCAGGTACAGCCCCAGTTGAATATCTGGAAACCCGTGGGGAGAAACAGCGCCCCCTGGAGAGGCCTCGGGGGACTGCAGCCAGGGTCAGTTCTCTAGAGCTTGCTTTTATTATGCAAGCAAAAAGAAGCAGGCTACACTAATTCTCGGCATCACCAAGAGCAGAATTTAAAACGCTAAGTGGAGAAAAGGACCCTGGCCTCCCGCAGTGGCCAGCTCAATTGTTTAGAGAGGAAAGAGAACAGGAAGTGAGAGCACAATGCCTCCGTAAGGAGGGCATGCGACAGAACAGGAGTGGAAGCAGCAGCGAGGAAGCCCGGGAGCTGCAGAAGTCTCCAGGCGATGTTATCTCGGCGACCCCGGAATGTGCCCGCTCAAACAATGGCGTGTGAAACGTCTTAAACAGGAAAGAGATGGTGCAAGAAAGGCTGCGGGGCAGTGGAGCTGGCGTTTGGAACTTCAGTCTCTAACAAAGAAAACGGAACAGAGAAGGGAGACAGCGCACCGAGAGGGACTGAGGAAGAGACAGACGTGGAAATCAGACGCGCTCTCCCCACCCAGCAGCCTGCACACCAGCGGAATGTTCACTAAGGGTCACACTGCAGATGCTAGACAGAGAAATACTTTGGAGAAGATTCGGAAGAGGAAAAACCAGCATGAATGCTAAATTTACCCAACATGACGACAAAGCCGCTTGTTTCCTGCCTGTCCTATTAATTCACTGACAATGAAGACACATTTTTTAAAAAGAGTACACCCAGGAAATTTGAAAAAGCATACACAAATGAAAGGGAAAATGCCGGATAAACTTAAGTCATTGAAAGTAGAGCATGATGTTACATGCCTGAGATCCCCACACTCTGGGAGGCTAAGGCAGGAGGACCTCAAGTGAGAGCCTAGCCTGGGCAACTTAGCAATTTAGAGAGACCCTGTCTCAAAGATTTTTTTTTGTTTTAATTTTAAAGAGAAAAACAAAAACAATGGTACAAAATTTCAAAACAAGATTGTAGGAGAGTAACAATGGTTAGTTCATTGCGTATTATCTTCAAAGTAGTTACTCATATTACAAGACATAGGCATGAAAAATTGATCAAACAATATAGGCACAAACCTTTCTTTTCAGTGAACTAAAAGCAGTAGTGTAACTAACTTAACTATCTTGTGTATATATATTTTCTTTTCCTTTTCCCTTCTTTTCTCCTTTCCCCCATCCCAGTTTTTCTTTCCTTTTGAACAGTTTCTTCCCATTTTACAATATCTATTGTACATTTTGGATCTTACTCTTTCACCTTCTCACACTAGGTGACTTTGTTTACACATGTTTATGATGTTTACACATGTGAGTCTGATTTATTTCACTTACAAGTATGGTCTCAAGTTGCATCCATTTCCCCATAAATGTCTCAAGCTTATCCTTCTTTACAGCTAAGTAGTACTCCATTGGAGAAAAATACCATATCTTTTTTATCCATTCCTTGATTGATGGGCATTTGGGTTGTTTCCAAGATTTAGCTATTACAAATTGTGCTGCTATAAACATGGGTGCATATGTATCGCTGTGGTATTATGTTTTAAATTCTTCTGGGAAAATACCCAGAAGGGGAATAGCTGGGTCAAATGGAATCTCCAATCCTAGTTTTTTGAGGAATCTCCACACTGATTTCCACAGCAGTTGCACCAGTCTACACTCCCACCAACAGGGGAGAAGGGTTCCTTTTTCCCCACAGCCCCTCCAGCATTTGTTATTGGTTGATTTCTTGATGATAGCCATTCTTTCTGGGCTGCGATGGCATCTCAGTGTTGTTTTAATTTTCATTTCTTGAATGACCAATGATGTCAAACATTTTTTTCATATATTTATTTGCCATTTGTATTTCTTCATCTGAGAAATGTGTATTCATCTCAGATGCCCATCTTTGGATTGGGTCTTTAAATTTGACCTCAATCAATCTTATGTTATTCTTCATGTCATCTTGTAGCTGTTGGATTTATTTTTCATGGTCTCTTGCTATTGTTAAGATATCTTTCTTTTCATCATCCCTAGCTGCAATTCTGTCTTTAAGAGCTGAAATTCTATTCTCTCCTTTGTTCAGTCTGTTGTATATACTTTCATTGGAGGTTTTAATCTCTTGGGTTTTTGTTTGGATCTGTTTCATGGATTCCATTTCTTTCCTATGTTGGGCATTTTTTGTTTCCATCATTTTTCTAAGCTCATCTATTCTTTTATCTGTGTCTTCTCTAATAACTTTGATTTTAAGCATCATTTCTTTTTGTACCTGAGAGTTTTTTTTTTTTTTTTTTTGTGGGTACTGGGGGTCAAATTCGGGACCTCGTGCCTGCGAGCAGGTGCTTGTGCCACTGAGCCATCTCACCAGCCCTTTTTTCCTTTGTATGTGGGTACTGGGAGTTGAATTCAGGACCTCGCGCTTGCCAGGCAGGTGCTTATGCCTCTGAGCCATCTCGCCGGCCCAAGATTATTTTCTCTATAACCTTTTCCACTTGTTCTTTCACTTCTGTTGCTATCATTTCAGAAAGTTCCAGTGTTTGACTTCCAGTTTCACCTATCTCATTGAGTTCTGGGCTTGTCCTGGGTGGGCTGGGGATCTGGGGTTGCATTTTGCTCCTGTGTCGTGTCATTTTCTGTTTTCTCTTTTTTATTTTATTTTGTTTTCTATGTTGATGCGTGCCAATGTCTCATGATAGATAGCTTTATCACCAGTATTGAGGCTTCCCTAGGAGATGTCTCTTCTTCAGGGATGTCCTCTACATGTAGGTGGCTCTTTATAGCTATCCCAAGAACCTACCTTCCCGATTTATAGAGGATGCAAAGTTACTATTTGGCTCAGCTCCCAATCCTTTGATACTGGGTTGTGGTGGTGATTACGACCCCATACAATCACAGTGTTATCATACAGGGGAGAAAAGCTGATTATAACATGTATGACATCCTGGTTGAAGTAGTACAGTTAGTAATAATAATTTCAAGTACAGCTTAACTACTGACAAACTGTGGTAACCATTAACCTGCTACCTCCAACCCCAGGAGCAAACTCTAAAGTTATATAACAAAATCAAACATATACCGTGCACTTGTATGCAGTGATTTTCCCCTTAGTGGAGTGGTTTTACCCTTCTGTGGGGGGGTGGCGGAGGGGTTAAGATGGGTAGGGGACAGGCTGGAGCGATGAATGAGGTCAAATATAGTAGAGTCAAGGCTGGAGGTCAAAGGATGATACCCGAGGTTTGGGAAACTGGAGGACACAGAAGGGAAAGAATGAAACAGAATGTGAAGGAGTGATCAGAAAGGGCAGAGACAATGTTTACTCACTTGAAAGTTTAAATTCAATAAGTACTTCAGGGAAAAGAGAAAGAGAATCAATAGAAGGGAATGAAAAAGGAAGGTAAGAATCCTAAACAGTGAAAGAAAGAAGGAAGAAAGAAAGAGAATGAAAAAAAAAGAAGTGAGAGAGAAAGGAAAGAAAGAAAGAAAGAAAGAAAGAAAGAAAGAAAGAAAGAAAGAAAGAAAGAAAGAGAAAGGATACCAGAGAAAAAGAGGAGAGAAGGAAAGAAACAAAACCCCAAACACAAAAGTAACCACAGAATACAAAACAAAACAAGACAACATCCAACCAGACAGGAAAGTGTTAGCCAATCAGACAAACAAGGGAGAATAAAAGTAGTAAAATACCTCTGGTGTTTACAGTTCTGTGATAGTGTCCACGTCAGATCCCAGAAATGTGCTGTGTATTCCAGCCACGTTTGCCATGGGAATTGTGCTGGGTGTGGAGCTGATCTTGGCCTCTGGATGTGGGGCTGGGCCTGGTCTTCTCTTGGTGGAGCTCTCCAGGGCCAGCTGCTGGCTCCCCGCTGCTGCTTGGGACGCTTCCACCTTGTTGGTCTCGCTGATTACTCCGCCCTCCAAAGTCGTGTGTGCACCCCTGCCCCCCGGTGGCTGTTGTCCTGGGTCTCGGTTCAGGGGTCCGCCTGTCCAAGGTGTGTGTCCTTCCACTCCTGTCACAGGCGCCTCCATCCCAGGGGCAATGGGGGAGGCCTCAAAGATTTTTAAAAGGCAGGGGATGCAGTTCAGTGCAAAGACCCTGGGTTCCATCCCCAGCACTGCAAAATAATAAAATAATAATAAAAATATATAAATTGAAATTTTTCACAGGTACACAGCATTTTGTACTTCAGTCCAGAGATGGGCAAAACTAAGAACCAACTGCAGTAAGTCAGTCTGGATACCCCCACGCCAGTGAGAAGATCCATTTTTTTGGGGGGGATACCAGGGATCAACCTCAGGACCTCCCGTGCCAGCAGGCGCCCATGCCGCTGAGCGATATCACCGGCCCTTCTTTCGTATGTGGGTTCTGGGAGTGGAACTCGGGCCCTCGCGCTTGCCAGGCAGGCACCTACGCTGCTGAGCCATCTCACTGGCCTGAGAAGATCCATATTTTGAGTCTTAAGCAAACCTAAGAGTTGACGCAAGCTCAAGTTAAAGCTCACCTCTACATTTATCATTCACAAGATGCCAGGATGTCATCAAGTTTCCCCAGGCATCAGCTGCTTGGGCTGCAGAACCGAGAGGATACACACACCACAGGCTTTGAAGAGAATTAAGTGGAATAGTGCATATAAAATGACTGGCATGTATAGTTAGTGCTCAAAAATAGAGATTAGGTCCGATGATATAGCTCAGTGGCATAAGTGCCTGCCTGGCAAGCTCGAGGTCCTGAGTTCGACTCCCGGTACCCACATATAAAAAAAAATGGAGATTAATGTTTAAATTACGATTATCTTCCCAGCTATAAAGTAAGGGAGCTAAATAAATACTCCCAGGAGCCTTTCCCTCTTTAAAGTTTTATGAGTCTGTCCTTGTACAATTTAATGGTTCCTCAGAAAGCTAAACAGAAACATACAACCCAGCAAGTCCACTCATAGGTAGATACCCAAAAGAATTCAAACCAAAGAATCACAGATACTTGTACAGCAGTGTCATTACAACATTATTTACAGTAGAAAAAGGCAGAAAAAAAGTCTATCAACTGATGAGGGGATAAACAAAATGTGTATGTGCCATACACACAATAGAATATTATTCAGTCATGAAAAGAGTGAAGTTCAGATATACTCTGCACACCAGATAAACCTTACAGACACCATGCTGGGTGAAGTAAGCCAGAGTGTGATTCGATTTATATAAAATATCTGGGGCCGGTAAGATGGCTCAGCGGCGTAAGCGCCTGCCCGGCAAGCGCGAGGGCCCGAGTTCGACTCCTGGAACCCACATATGAAAAAGGGGCCGGTGATATCGCTCAGTGGCACAGGTGCCTGCTGGCGCGCGAGGTCCTGAGGTCGACCCCTGCTACCCACAAAAAAAAAAAAAAAAAAAAAAAAAAAAAATCTGGACTAGGCAAATTTTCAGAGACAGAAGGTAGAGATGACCCGGGGCTGAGAGAAGGGAGGAATGTGGGGTTCTTGTTAAATGAGTAGCAAGTTTCTGCTTGGGGGGATGGAGACATTTTGGAGACAGGTAGCAGGGATGGTTGCAGAGCAGTACGGCTGTCATTAATACCACGAAATCGCACACTTAAAATGGTATCCATGTCCTGTTTTGTGTTATAAGCAGATTTTTTTCCACAAGAGAGCCTCCCTTCTGTCTTTCAGACTTTCCCCAAAGATAAGGAAACGTCCAAACTAAAGAAAGGAGTGCTCCCTGCTTTCCTGTTTCCTACAGGCACGTGGGAGGCCTGTGGGCGCAACCTGCCTGGGTTTAAGCTTGGCCTCTGTCACCCCCTGGGCCCCGTGGGTGGGACACGGTGCTCACGTGTCTGCCTCACCTGTGGCGTGCAGATCCCGTTCCGCCACACAGGGCGCTGAAGTGCTTATGTCCTGCCTGGTAGAAAGAGCGCTTTCCAAGGGCAGCTTATTACTGCTTCCTGGCGGAAAGCAGAGCGGGTCAGAGGGTGGAGATGGTGTGGCCTCCAGATCTCCCTGCAGGGGAGGGTGAGGGAGGACAACGCAGCCCCTCCGCCCTCCCCTCCTAAGGCAGAGCGATCCTTCAAGTCCTTCAGTCCGCAGCGCCGTGCTGCTCTTAGAATCCGTCCAGCTCTCGGTAAGGCTTGCAAGACAACGCCTCCCGATGCAGCCCGCGATGCAGCCTCCCTCCTCTCCACCCTCACCTTCCCCTTCATGCTCCGCAGTGCTGACCCGCTTCCAGGTCCCTCGGGAAGGCTTCCCCATCCTTCCGGTCCCCACCTGAAAGTCACCCCATCCAGGTGACCTCCCCAGGACTGAGTTCGGAGCTCATGGCGGAGCGCTCCCCATGCCTCCTCCTCTTACCCCATCGCTGCACACGCACCCCGGAGTTCCTGACGGTCACTTGGGTCTCTTCAGTAAGATGATAAGCAACTTGTGTTAGTCACCTTTCATCCAGCAGTTAGCACAGGGCCCACGGAGCCTGGCCCAGAAATGCACGCTGGTTGCATAAATGAATGAACATGGATAGATGGAAGAAGAGGTGTGTGGCTGACCTGCAGCAGGTTTAAATACGTTGTATATTATAATGAGAAGACAGTGCCAGCCCCCGTGAGTTCTCTCTTTCAGACTCTGAGCACACTGTTGAAGAACTGTTGTCGATGTTAACAGGAATAGTAATGGGTAACGGCAGCACAGGTCCCAAACAAGGGCGGTAGGGTGACTGCTAGTTTTTGAGAGAGGCCAATGGCCCCCAGCGGTCTACTTTCAAGTAGCACTGCGCACACGTCCTTTCTCTTCTACTATCAGATCCTACCTGGTTCTTCACCTTCCTACTTCTGCTGGTGGTTGCAGTATCTGAGCTACTGAAACTTAAAATTCTTATCATCTTTGTCTCCACCTGGAGCTCCCAAGTCACCACAGTACTTCCGCCCAGTAATGTGACTTTGTCCACACTGCTTTCCTGTTGCTACTGTCACTATTAACAAGTGCTTTGGTTCAGAGCTCTATGAAAGACTGTTTTCCTCCACAGTGTGAAATCATGAAGGCTGCCTGGGCAACTGAACATCATGGAATACCTAACACAGAATAAAGCTCCTGCTTCTTTTGCAGGTCTCGGAAAACAGCCCTGTTAGAGGTGTTCATTTCTCGGGGAAGACGCAGTGCCAGTTTCAAATGGTATCCGACCGGGCAGTGACCTAGCACTGCTTCCTTTTTGATCTTTATAGCAGCAGAACAATTAGGACCATTTGCCTCTGCCACAGGAAACAGGAAGACCAGCCTTTCTCCTTTAACTGTTGGCATTGTTTTACTGTCTTTCACCACGTAGGAGAGGCCTTAAGGAGCAACTGAATTTATAGCTCAGCTATGGTCAGAAGGAACACGAACTGGCATTCGTTATACACAATCAAATCGTAGCACGAAGCAAATTCGTCACAACTTCAAAGAGCGGTTTTATACCATCTTTTTCAACTGTCCAAACGAAATCATCCCACCATTCAAGTTGATTTTTTACATTATTACCTATTTATAGCATCCAACAGATACTTTCTTCAGAAAAAAGAAAAAGAAAAACACATACAGGAAGTAGAGGCGTTCTCTTTGAGCAGGTGTGGACCGGTGATAGCATCAAGCCCAGTGGCTGGTCAGGCTCAGGCTTTGGCCTAGAGTTTGTGAGGCTCTTCGGGTATCAGCGTTGCATCCAGGGAGGAGCGGGGTTTGCACTCAGTGGTCTTTGGGAGCCTCGGTTTTCTCTTGCAGAGAACAGAGATAATAATAACGTGAACTTCACAGCAGTACCTCGAGCCGTGTGCAGCGGGTGGCACGTGGTCTCCCTGCCCGGTCCTCCGAGCCTCCCCACCTACCCTTCGGCCCCTCCTGCAGTGGGCAGCCTGTCTGGGCAGGAGGACAAGCCCAGGTCTGGAAATCCCAGTGACACATTTACATTGTTCCCATTGTCTGTCTAAAGCAAATAGTTCTCACTGGAACAAACAGTCCAGAAGAATCTATATTGTTTGGAAGATTGGCTTATTATTTGTAGGTATTTCACACGTGCCCCATGATTGCAGCGGCAGCTGGTCTTTGGGAGTCAAAGTGTGGAAATTACCGCCAGAGCTTCTCCAAGTTCCCTCCACGCAGCATCACGTCCCCTCGGCCTCGGGTTAAGGATTTAACAAGGATCAGGTTAGTATGTAAGGGCATCTGCTCTTGCTTAACAGCAATATGACAAGCAGCCATTGGAATGACTCTTTTGAGCCTCATAAAGCTGGGGCGAGATATTTTCCATGTTGTCCTTCGGTTCCCTTTTTAGGGGCACATGGAGTCAATTCCTACTTGAGTTGCCTGCAGATGAATTTTATCCTTCTGACTGTCAGGAAACAAAAACTGTGCGATCCAGTGCCATTAGCTTTTGCTTTGCGTGCCAGAAAACATATAGTCAGTTTACTGCCACGTGTCCCATTCATTCGATTTCGGTGCCTAGAGGTCCTCTCCGCCTGCATCCCTCAACAAGACCTACAGGACTCGACCGTTAATTGTGTCGTCTCACACAGCTTGAGTCCATGTGGAGTAAAAGTGGGAGGCAGCACAACTTTCAAACCTCAAAGGAAAAATATAATTCATTTAATTCAATATTATTAACGCCAACAAAAAATATTGGGTCAGCATTGTAAGCGAATGTGAATAGATTATTGCATGGATAGTTAAAATTTCTGTTCAGAAGTGAAAATGTTAAAAACTCGGTATGTCTGATGTAGAGACCAGTCACATACGTGCATAAGAGCAAAGGTGTCACACCCTAGAGTCAGACTGCCTGGCTTTGAGTCCCACTGTCCCCTTAGAGCAAGTGTACAGCCTTGGGCGAGTTATTTATCTTCTCAGTACTTCATGTTCATTAACTCCAAATTACAGATAAAAAGCTTTGAAAATCTATGAAACACTTAGGGCGTAGTAAACTCTCAATAAATATCAGGTTTAACTCTTTCCACTGCCTTTTTCTCATTTGTGATAAGAACATTCCTGACAGGGATAAAAAGTCCAATATTCAAATACCAAACAGTAGGTTTACATGCCCTAAGGCATGATGGGTTATCATCCCAAAATGCCGAAGATTGGAAAATCCTTAATTTTGCTTTCTCTAGTGATTGCCTTATTCAAGTCCCAGCAATCTAGGTCATGTGACAGTCTTTAACAGGCACGGGTGGCCGGGGCAGAGCAGCTGTGATCATGGGACAGGGGCTCAGGGCTTGGTGACTCAGGGGTGTGGGAGGTAAATCACGACTTCCAAAACAACTGCTGAAGGAATGCTCGGCCTGCTCTTTTACACGAGCTCGCCCTCAGCAAGTCTGCAGTGACCAGCAGTCCTACGAGGGCCTGGCAGGAAGACACCAGCTCGAGCTGATGACCCCGCACGGTGTGGAATCTCCACACCCTGGCAGCCAAGGGATGAGATCACGGTTGGGGAGCCAGAGAGGATGGGGACACCTGCTGCCTTGGAAGTCCAGCCTTAGCCCCAGCCACCCACCACCCTTGGCCCTCGCTCGTCCCAGCCCCCGCAGTAGAGGGACAATGGCACCACCTTCTTTGGGCTCAACATCATCAGCAATCAGATGACACAGGGAGAAAACACATAAACGTGTGACTTAATATGTTCTACACATAGTGCTTAATGACTTACATGGGAATCTTATTCAATACACTGTGTCGTAGGCAAGAGTGCAGGAAGCATGAGAGCCAGACCTCTTAAAATGAAGATTGATTTATTCTTGGTTCGTATTTTACTTCATGGCACCCTTATTTAAAGGTGTCACAATCAGTGATGGCTTAATCAAATTTTTAAAATATCTGGTCATGTGTGTGTTAAAATATTCTAAAAATATTATAAAAAGCTTTATAGGTGGGCCGGTGAGACGGCTCAGCGGCTTAAGCGCCTGCCTTGCAAGCGCGAAGGCCCGAGTTCGACTCCCGGAACCCACATACGAAAAAGGGGCCGGTGATATCGCTCAGTGGCACGGGCGCCTGCTGGCGCGCGAGGTCCTGAGGTCGTCCCCCCGGTACCCACAAAAAAAAAAAAAAAAAAAAAAAGCTTTATAGGAAGGGCTTTCCCACTAAGCAGGTACACCAACAAGTCTAGTAACTACGTAATTGTGACTCCCGAGCACTGAAAATATTGCTATGGCTATCATGATTCCAGAGTTATTTTATTTAATGTAATTAATTTACTTTAAAAACTGAAGCAGGTTGGGCCGGTGAGATAGCTCAGCGGCATAAGCGCCTGCCTGGCAAGCGCGATGTCCTGAGTTTGACTCCCGGTACCCGCATATAAAAGAAAAAAAAAAAAAAACTGAAGCAGGAGAAGGGGAAGTAAAAAGGATCAAGATGCTATATGTATATGTACCAGTTCCACAAAATGATGCATTTATTATGTATCACAAATGTATACATTTCACTTGAACTGTTTCTCATGTGGGCTGTTCCTCTGTTACAATGTGTACCCGTGTGTAGGGACGGGCAGGGCTTCTAGTGTTACCTGTAAACACGTCACTGGTCTAGTCCTTGTTCTCATATTGATTCAGTGTGTGTGATTCTTTTGCTATGTAACAATGTCACTTTATGTTTCTTTGAATATTTGAGGCAGACAGTGTAAGTGATGGTAACACTCATACAAATCATAACCAGCAATGAAATGGAAATCTCATTTTAATTGCAACATAACTAAATTATCTTTCCAGTGAAAAATAAGTAGGGACCAATTTTTAAATCAACAATGAAAACATTTTACTGATGCAGAATTGCATAGAAGTACAAATGTCAGTTCTATGACAGGAACCCTCTCACAGTGTTGGTGGGATTGTAAACTGGTACAACCACTATAGAAATCAGTATGAAGAGTCCCCAGAAAACTAAAACTAGAAATGCCATTTGACCCAGCTATAGCTCTTTTGGCTAGCTTCCTGAAAGAGCATAGGTCATATTCCAGCGATATGTGCACAGTTAGAATTATAGCAGCACAAGTCACAATAGCTAAATTACAAAAGGAACCGCTATGCCCATTAACAGAGAAATAAAGAAAATGTGTTATACTACCCAGCCATAAAGAAGGATAAATATGAGTCATTGGTAGGAAAATAGATGGAGCTCGAGACCATAATGGTAAGTAAAATAAATCAGACATAGAAGGTCACTTGAATCATTTCTCATGTAGGATATGATTCCTACACATAGGATATGAGAAACCCAAAATATATTTAAAAAGCAAAATAAAAGACAGATGGGAGGAAACAGGGATGTGGACTTTGTGGAAACGGGAAGGGGATCTGAGAAAAAGGAAAGAGGAAGGGCAGGGGGAGGAAGAGTAGAAATGATCAAGATGTGATATGTATACACACCAACTCTTGAAGATGAAGGTATTACATATCACAGACATAGTAATATTAAAATTTTAAAATAATTTTAAAAGCCAGGTTTGGTGAGACACACCTATAATTTTAGTACTTTGAGAGGCTGAGGCAGGAAGATCAAAAGTTTGGGGCCAAACCAGGCATAGTGGCACGTGCCTATAGCCCCAGCACTTGGGAGGCAGAGGCAGGAGGAGGACTGCAGCAAGTTCAAGGCCAGCCTGGGCTACATAGTGAGTTCAAGACCAGCTAGCACTATTCAGCGAGACCCTGTTTCAAAAAAAAAAAAGTTTGAGGCCTGCCTGTACACCTTAGCAAGACACTGTGTCATTGCCTCAAAATAAAAAATAAAATAAAAAGGACTGAGGATATAATTCAGTGTGAAGTTTCTGGGTTCAAACCCCAGTACTGCAAAATAGATAGATGGATAGATACATAGATAGATAGATAGATAGATAGATAGATAGATAGATAGATAGATAGATAGCAATCGGAAGAAGCTATATTGCAAGTCCCACAACAAATGGCAATTGTAATTCGCTGAAGTGGAACAAAACAAGAAAGCTATTGTATGTAATTTGTTTAAAGATAATAAAGTGTACTGTATTAAGAGATATTGGCAAATTCATAGTGAATTTGATAAATTTTCTCTCAACATCCCAAAAAGAATTGATGAAATTAACTGCGATTAAAATTGAATATCTAAGAAGAAAAAAATTAAGATTTTTTTATTTTTAAAAATAAAGACTTTTAATAGGGTCCTATGTTGTCCCTTTGGTCAGATACTAACCTACTGTGATTCTCACACACATGTGCTTGCACACATATTTTTAGGTGAAAAGATAGTAAAAGAAATAATTATTTCTGTTGCAGAAATTTCATCATGAATTTATGAGAAAAGAATAAAAATTATATTTCACAAAAATTAGCAACTTCGATTAGTTACCAACACAATAGCTTTAAAAATGCAAGACCTTAACAATGACAAGATCAACTAATTCAAACTCTGAAAAACTGCAAGTTTTCTTTTTAAGTGTTTAATTTCCTTTTGCTTTGGAAGAGTCAGGACATATAAAATACACTGCCCAATTAGTACTTTGGGTATGTTTTATCCCAAAACACTTCTTAATTTACAAAGAAATATTATTTATTAATGACCTAAAATGTCCAACTCATGGTATAGGTATTTTGTCAATGCTTTACATCTGTCAGAGAGGAATTTTGGGTAGGTATTTAAACATTAGTTTCTAACACAATAAACAGTTTTCTAACTATGTTAGGCCAAAAATCCAGATTTATTGGAATTCTTTTTAAAGACTAGTGGATGTTTCCTTTATTTCTTTGTTTCACTATATGATGCAGCTTAAAAATATTTATATTCAGCTTTCTAAAGCCGATTTCATGAGATGTGTCCTGGATACGGTTGCTAAGATCACTCAGTGTACACACGCAAATGCAATGAATCGACGTAAGTTTATGGATCTGTTGAAAGAAGGGGAAGACAGTGAATTTAATGGTTTTGTGACTTCTTTGCCAAGGTTCTTTGCTCAAATTAGGGAAGAGTTTTACAAAGATTTACTCTACTGCTAACTCCCATTCAAAATTGTCTTGAAAGTAAAGAATATTGGGCTAGGCGTGGTGTGTGCATGCCTGTAATCCCAGCACTCAGGATGCTGAGACGGAAGGATCACCTGGAGTTCAAGGCCAGCCTGGGCTACATAGTGAGTTTAAGGCCAGCCTGAACTACATAGTGAGACCCTATCTTAAAAAGAGAAGGGCCAGTGATATAGCTCAGCAGCACAAGCGCCTGCCTGGCAAGCACAAGGTCCTGAGTTCGAATCCCAGTACCCACATAACAAAAAAAAAGAAGAAAAGAAAGGAAAGAATACCTATCAAGTAGTTAAAAATAAAGACAAATCATGCCACTGTGATGTACATTCCCACATCAGCATTACACTGTATCTGAATGAGCCAAATTTGAACTTTCAAGGAAAGGAAAAGCTTACCTGTGGTGTAGCTACACAGATGTAGGATTTTAAATTCTAACTTTCATAATTTAATAAGTAATAAGGATCTATGCAGTTTTCTTATGTGAGTTCATATGCAGAAGATTTTAATTGTGATGGATAGCATTATGTAAACTTGATGAAAAAGAGTACGAAAAATGTGAAGGAATGGTCGATATTGATAAAGATCCGCTTTCCAATTGGTCAGTACTACTTTGACTTCCCCATAATGAATTTCTTTCACTTGGACATAGTTGCGAAACTGACAGTTGAAATGATTACTGTTAAAAAGATGGACCAGTTTGTCAATGTGTATGCAAATACTAAATAAGGATGATTTTTCAGCTAATAGAAAACTTCTAGCATGTTTGGAACACCTGATGTATATGGCTTTTCCATCTGTAAATGTTATAAAATAATATACTTCAACTCACCTATTTTCCATTAAAATTAAGCATTGAAATCTGGTAAATTGGAAGTGCATTAAGATACACTTAGGGAAGTGCGAGGGCCCAAGTTCGACTCCCGGAACCCACATACGAGAAAAGGGCCGGTGATATCGCTCAGCGGCACGGGCGCCTGCTGGCGCGCGAAGTCCTGAGGTCGACCCCCGGTACCCACAAAAAAAAAAAAAAAAGATACACTTAGGGGGCCAGTGATATAACTCAGTGGCATAAGCGCCTGCCTGAGAAGCATGAGGTCCTGAGTTCGACTCCCAGTACCTGCATAAAAAAAAAAAAAAAAAAAGATACACTTAGAAGAAAAGAATCTAAAATGTCTCAATATTTGTATACTGATTACACGGGCCGGTGAGATGGCTCAGCGGCTTAAGCGCCTGCCCGGCAAGCGCGAGGGCCTGAGTTCGACTCCCGGAACCCACATACGAAAAAGGGGCCGGTGATATCGCTCAACGGCACGGGCGCCTGCTGGCGCGTGAGGTCCTGAGGTCAACCCCCCGGTACACACACACACACACAAAAAATCGATATTTCTATACTGATTACACATTAAAGATAACATTTCGATGGCATTGGGTTACACAAAGAATATTATTCAAATCAGTTTGCTTGTTTATCTTTGCTTTTTTCAATGAACTTTTAAAAATGTAAATGACAGATCCATAGTCAATGTATCGCTGTCACATGGTGCTAGTCTGGGGGTTGCATCTGCTTCTCCCTAGTAAACTCTGCCCTCAGCGGCTTGCAAGAGCAAGATGGGTGCGTGTGGGAATCCGGCTGGGCACAGGTACCTGAGTGGGGTGAGAATTCTTCTTCTGATTGGAGATGAAACATTGGTGGGTGCTTGCTATTGTCTTCCTGCTCTTTGCTCTTCTAATTATGAAAGAAAAAGAAAGGCGAAGGTCACTCTCACAGCTGACAGCAAGATTTCCTCTGGAAGTCTAGCTGGCTGGTTAAAATACATCGGAGTCTATTCTGAGGACCCAAGAGTGAAATAAAATATCTTTTCTCTAGGACATATATAAGTGAGTCACTGCAGGCTTTTGGCCCCAGGACAATCAGAAGTTCCAAAGCACAGAAAGGAAGGAATTCTGACTTTCTGGGCCTCTGAGAAGCTGGGGCTCTCTGACAGTGGAAACTTCCCCTAAGAAAGCAAAAGGCTGATTTTACAAAATAAGAAAAATAAGATTAGGCGAAGAAGTGAATTGAATTAAAGATGAAGTTCAGCAGGAGAAAGTTACTTAATTTACTTCATTTCATTATTTGCTCTACAAAACACAGAAGATTTACATACACTAAGTGCTGGGCAGTGACATAATCATTTATTCTTTACTTTCATAGTTACATTTGGAGGGAATAGCAGCATAAATGACCTGATTGCTCTTCTGTCTTGTTGAGGGTGCTTTGAGAATGGTGGCATTGGTTTGGAGAGAAGGGGGTGTCACGGAAAACCGACCCATTTTCCCAGCAGCAGAATGTGGCTCCCAGACACGGAACGAGCAAGGACACAAACTCTCGGCAAGTGAGCCTTGCACCTCAGCCTCAGGCTGGGTCTGTGTGAGCAACTATGTGCCTCTGCTCCCTGGCACCCAGCCTGGCACCACGTGGGTGGCCAGCGTCATCCGTTGGCCGGAACTGTGAAGTGAAGTCATTTCCACCAAGGGATTTGTTGTCTAATCAGCAGGCAGAATGCAAACCACAAGAAAGCAAATGAATGTAATTATTTGTCATTTTTGTATTTTATTTCTATTTATTTCGTTGGTTAAAAAGGAAGACTTTTCACTTTGCTTTTAGAAAAGACAGTTGCTATACAGGCCCCAGGACTGACACCCCTCACTACCTGAGTTCTCACCCACAAAACAATCTGTCGTGGCTCGAATCCATGCCTCCCCATCACCCTAATTGGAAACCTGCTCTAAATGATCTGCATGCTGGGGCAGCGAAAACTTATAATTCGAGCACAAGTCTGGGCTTGCAGGTGCAGGGTGCCCTGAAGCCTCTCTCCACGGTCTCACCTGGGCTATGGTTTCTCTTCTGCCTGCACTATTTCTGTTTAAATGTGTGTGTTCTCGCCGTCATCATCTCTGTGCTGTCAAGCAAAAATGCCTTCTAAGAAAGTCAAAAAGCCTGTGAAAAAGAAGCTGTGAGCTGAAGAGGCCTGCCAAGGCCCACTTACTAAAAGGAAAGCAGAGAGTGGAAAAAACATTATGACAGCAGAGAAAGAAGCAAAGGCAGACGCGCATGGGAAGGACAGCCTAATTTGCACCTGACACTGGGCAATACGGTTACACTCGGCATTTGTCTGTTCTTACTGATGAGCTCACATTAGATGTAATCAGTGTTTCAAATGTTTTTATACCTTTCAGAAACCTCCACGGATTTATTATATAGATTATGAGAGTGTTTCGGTGATACCTGGGGAAATCGGTTGGGGTTTTAAGAAATGCTTTTTAATTTTCCTGTTTAAAATAATGAAATATAGACTTAACCTGTCTGAAATTTTGAAACCCAAAATGCTTTCAGAAAGAGTTGGATGTGAGAGGTGCAGGACCCCTGAGGCCACAGGCTGAAAGCTGAGTTAGACAGTGTTGAACAAATAAGTATTTTTGTACTAGAAAACCCTCCTTTCAATCACAAAGTACTGAATGTTTTTGTTGTTACTTAGAGATCTTTGGCTAGCGAATGATTCTAGATAATGCTTTATGAGAATTTCAAAATGGCCCTCTGATATTCAAGTTGGAATCCCAAATCAAAATCTTTTACATGCACATACAAATATTTGAAATATTTCAGACCTTTTATGTTCTCTTTGCCCCCCAAAAGAAAGAAAAAACAGGGGCCGGTGAGATGGCTCAGCAGCATAAGCGCCTGCCTGGAAAGTGTGAGGTCCTGAGTTCAACTCCCGGAACCCACATACGAAAAAAGGGCCGGTGACATCGCTCAGCAGCACAGGTGCCTGCTGGTGCACGAGGTCCTGAGGTCGACCCCTGGTACCCACAAAAAAAAAAAAAAAGAAAGAAAGAAAAAACACTGAATGTGGAAATCACCCCATCCCTGGGTTGGTCCCTGGGTTGGGTAATTGTACTTAGCTGGTTTGTCTCCAGTCGTCCTTGTCTCTTGCTGTCCCAGAGGTAAATACAGAGCTCTCAGAATTCTCTGCTTAAACACTACGTACTTCATCATAACAGCTTTGGCTTCAGGAAACATCAAGAAAGTAAGAGAAATCCTAAAGGAACAAGAAATCGGATTCATAGATCTGTGCTCATTGCTGTATAAGCCCAGCTCTGCCTAGCTGTCCAGAAGGACTTTTTCAGTTGAGCAGATAGTTTTGGTTTTAAAGATCATAAAGAGCAAAGGTACATCCTCCTCGCTGTGGACCTGGGACCCAGACCTCTAGAAAGCTCGATAGACAGGTGGAAGGGTTACTTACTCAGTGAAGGAGGATCGGAAGGAACACACTTGACTTCTGGAGACATAGAGAGGAGGAATATATCCTTCACTGTTATGCCTTTCTGAAACCTCACTAAAATCAGAGCAAAGAGAATTTCTACCCCACAGTCCACAAGAACCAAGAACGCAGGAGAGAACCAATGATGGTAAAATACCGGAAGCTGGAAACACATGGGACGGATAACTGACTTAGAAGATCCTCAGAGGGCTGAGAAACTCCAACCCTAATCCTGCAGTGGGGCAAGCTGAAAAGACAACCGAATTTTTATGACAAAAATGCCCAAAATTCAGAACTGGCAGGAGGAATCTTGAAGAAGTGGAGGTAAAGTTGAAGTTAAAATGAAATGATTAGTTGAAAGTCGATTTGAGAAGCAGTCAGGCCCCACATTTCCACCCACCACCGCTTGTCCTTCAGGGCCACGGCAAGGTGACCGGAGATCTCACTGCCAAAGGGTGTAAAGTGGATTCTCTGGAGCGCCACACTCAGCTCCTGTGTGGGAGGACATTGTCTCCGAACCCCGACCCACTTCTCAGCTAGTTCCCAGGAGAGCTGCAATGAGGACGAAACACTCGAGACAGGAGAAAGAAATGTTTCTGGGGCCTCTGACAAGCACAGAAGAAAAGATCTACAGCTCCTGATGCCAGGGCTTCCCCAAAGACACATCTCAGCCATAGCCCAAGGCCTGACTCTCAGGTCGCTGGAGCCCCAATAGTTATTAAATATAGGCAGCCCTCAAGAGTCATCAGATATCAAAGAAGGCATCTGTCATGAAAGATAAAGACCAAAACAAATAAACAAAGGGACAAACAGGGAAATAAAAAGCCACTTGGAGGAAACAGAGACGGCAGGAAGACGATTTTTTTAAAGAACTACCATCAGGCTCCTGGGGGAGATAAGAAAAGTCGTGCCCATAAAACAAAAATAAGATGCCAAAAATAAAGACAAAAAAGAAAAAGAAACCTAATGTTCAGAAAACAAATTAAGAAACATTCTGAAAAAAAAAAAAACATTCTAGAAGAATTTAAAAACATAATAAAAGTTCAGAATCACCCCAAATAGAGTAAAAACACAAAATGGAAAATATTATTGAACAGAGACAAGAGAGCCAAAAGACTAGTTCAGAAAGCCAGCATAGAGACAACGCAGTAACGCAAGACATTTTCTCCCAGTAAGCAGATAGGTGTTTCCAGACACACGGGCTCTTCAAGAAGCCAGTTATGCCAGGGACATAGCTCAGGAACACAAGCGCCTGCCTGGCAAGCACAAGGTCCTGAGTTCAATTCCTGGTACAAAAAAAAAAAAAGAAGAAGCCAGTTATATGGATAAATGCATGACCAACCCCAAGGCTCTCACAGCTTCTTAAACACTAAGGAGCACAGAAGAGAGTCCACAGGTTTCCAAGAGAAGAAATCATGTCCCATTCAGAGATCAAGAAGTAGGACAGCGTTAGACTTCTTCCCGATAGCAACACTGGGGCCTGAAAAACCTTGGAGCAAGGCCTTACAAACTTTAGAAAATCAAATCAATTTATAATCAAGAATTCTGCTCTTAGACTATGAGAGCGGGCTAAAGACAATTTCAAAGATGTAAGTTATAAAGAAGTTTGTGGAACATTTTTTCTCAGAAAGCTGGTAGAGGACACCCTTGCAGCAAATGAAAGAGTAAACTAATAAAGAGAAGGTGAGGTACAGGAAACAAGAAATGCAACAGGAGAGAGAAGCAGAGAATTCCTGGGAAGGACTAAAGAGTTAGCCCGGGACCAGAGCTGCTTAACCAACCCACACGGAGCGCAATGGCCCAAGGCTGACCAGAGTGGCAGTCGCTAGGAGATGTTTCTCAAAGACAATGAAGTGGGTAGAAGTTCTGGTGGTCCGGATGTCTGAGGAGGAGGGTCCAGTGATGCTGGAGAGCTCAGGGCTGATCCAAGGATGAGTTCACAAAATCAAGGCAAATCAAAACTCAAGAGTATGGTTATTCCGGGGAAGATAGTAAATAGTTCAAGTAAGAAAAAAAGTTCAAAAGTTGCTTGCTTTACCTATAAAAAGAATTTGTGTAGCTATAAATTAGTAATGCAGAATATATGAATAGATAGTTACCAATCAAAACAATAAAAAACTTTTAAAGTGGGACAAATAAAAAATGTGAAATAAGGTAGTAAAAATAAATCTAAATGGCAAATAAGCATAATAAATGTAAGTGGATTAAAAACTTACCAATTAAAGAACAGAGATATTAAAGTGGACTTTGGAAAATTGAGCTATATATTTTCTATAAAAGACATGTGTGAGATGTAAGGACACAGGATGCAGAAATGTCAAAAGTAAAAGGATGAAAAAAGATATTTCAGACACATACTAGTAGAAAGAGGGTTCATGTGGTTATATTAAGCAAAATAGATTTAAATAGATTTTAATGAAAACACATTTCTAAAGATTAAGAAATCTGGCCGTGGTGCCACACACCCAGCACTCGTAATCCCAGTACTTGGGAGGCTGAGACAGGAGGATCTCTCTGAGTTTGAGGCCAGCCTGGGCTACACAGCAAGTTCAAGACCAGTCTGGACTATATAGCAAGACCCTTTCTAAAAAAAAATTTCTTAAAGATTAAGAAAATCTTTAACTATCAATAACTTTTTAGTCATCATTAAAATATAACAATTATATCCTATTCCATATCTAATAATATGCTTTTAATTATACCAAACAAAACTTGATAGAACTTCAAAAAGAAAAGAGCAAAAAAATATAATCAGTGGAAGATTTTCATTCAATTCTCTTCAAAACAGATCAAGCAGACAAAAATTAGCTAAAAATAAGAACTTTGGATAATATAATTGACACAATTATTTCAATGGTTATATATAGAATTCTGAGTCTAATACCTGTCAAAATATATTTTGTTTAAGCATAAACAAAACACTTCTAAAAATTAAACTTAAACACTTAAAATTAAACACCTCTAAAATTAATGAATTTGTTAAATCTTCATAAGTAGAAAAGTTATATCTTGGGCACTATCTTTTCTTCCCAAAATGGAATTGCATGGTTACTAGATATTTAAAAGTTTTAAATATATTTTTGCAAAGTTCATGGATCAAAAAATAAATCAAGTTGGAAATTGGAAAACACATGAATTCAAATGATATAACAAAGTAGTGCCTATCAAAATGTATGTAACATTGCAAAGGTGATATTAGAGGAAATTTTACAACTTAAATGTTTATATTAGAAAGTAAGAAAGAAGGGGAATTAAGCATCATAAGAAATTATAGAAAGAATAACACAATGTACACAAAAGAAATTTGGATTTTTCAATAATTCATAACTGTAGATAGAGAAGATAATTTGAAATGTTGAACTAGTATAAGTAATTATGTACCTCTAAGAATGAAAGGAAAGATATTATATATCAGAATCAACTCAAGAAGAAACAAAGAATCTTCATATACTAAAACTATAAAGTAAATTGAATGAATAGTTAAACTTTCACATATGTACATATGTGGTAAGTTCATAGGGGTAAGCTCCACGCAAATCTCAAGGAACTAACAATTCCAATGTTATACAAACGCTTCCAGGTAATAGACAGGAAATCCTAGCCAACTTATTTTACTAGGCTAGTATAACTTTAATGCAAAAGTATATGTTAGGACAAAAAGATGAAGCATCGTGTTGACACATTAATAGAAACAAATGCAAACTTCAAGACAAAATACTAAAGAAGCCAACAACATATTAAGAACCTGGTGGGGGGGAATCTACGAGTAACATAATTTTCAATATGTTAACAAATTAAAGCAAAACAAGATGATCACTTCACTCGATGCTGGAAAGAATTTAAGAAAGGTTAAGCCTGCTTCACATTAAAAAGAGATAAATTTCCTTAACTTCATAAAGAATATTATATTAATTAGGAATAGGTCATCCGCACATAACTGAAACCCCTACTCCAGATAACAAGAAGGAAGCGCACTCCTCCCCCCTGCAGAAGACCTTCCAAGACGGGGACCAGTGACACCACGGTGGCTTCAAGGTCTCATCTGGGACCCAGGCTTCTCCCTGCTTGGTCATCTCAGTGCTTGGCTTCAGTTTCACTCATTATGGACATCATTGGGTCATCATATCCGCTTTCCTTCTTCCTGTGGCAGTTTGCATGTTTTCAAGGTGGCCACAGTGGTGTCTCCTATTCCAGATGCTCTTTTGCAACATGACCACTCTCACGGTCCCCCAGAGTGGAGTCAGTCATTCCTCTGCCCCCTTGAATACCGAGGTAGCCTATCTGCTTTGACCAGGACTAACACCGTGCCAATTCCAGGCAGCCTCTCTTCCTCCCTCTGTGTGGCCGGGCTCAACACCAGTATCCTGAGATCACGGCCCAGGGAGCAGCCCCAGCCGTGTGGAAAGGCCAGGAAGAGGCGGGCCATGAGAAGAGAAAGAAAGGAGTGCGTGTAGTCACCCCAGAAGGGGATGCGCCAGCCGCAGTCGTGCCAGCTGCTGCTACACGGGACCCAGTCAAGGCCTTCCTCAATTCCTCACCTGTGAAATTATGAGCAAAGTAAAACTTTTATGCTGAGCTACTAATTTCATGTGCTTTTTCCACAGCAGTGTATAATCTGAACACTTCACTTTGTTTGTTTGTTTGTTTACACTTTGCTTTCGGGAAGTCTCCCCAGACATCACACACACTGCTGGGCTTTAATTTTGCTGCCCAAGCTTAGTCACATGGCCTAACTTTTAGAAAGTGTGGGGACTGTAGTCTTTTCACAGGGCCGTGTTGTTCTCAACTAAAACTTGGGGTCTTACTACTAAGGAGGAAGGGGAGAATGGAGGTGAAGATTAAACATAGTGATCTCTGCCAAAAATTATGTCTCAATCAAGGATTCTCAAAATGTGGGTCCTGAACCAGGAGCTTCATGATCGTCCTGGAATTTTCTAGAAATGGAAATGCTTAGACTCCATCCCAGACCTACTAATTCAGAAATGCTGAGGATGGGCTCAGCCACCTGTGACTGCTCCAGCTGGCTCTAAACCCTGGGTGTGATCTTACAGAAGATGATTCTTGCTGGTGAAGTGTCAGAAGTATTTCCTTTCAAATCAGGAATGGGGGCCAGTGAGATAGCTCAGCGGCATAAGCGCCTGCCTGGCAAGGGCGAGGTCCCGAGTTCGACTCCCGGTACCCACATATGAAAAAAGGGCCGGTGATATCGCTCAGCAGCATGGGCGCCTGCTGGCACACGAGGTCCTGAGGTCGACCCCCGGTACCCACAAAAAAAAAAAAAAAAAAAAAGATAAAATCAGGAACAGGGGAATGGCTTTGACTCACTGCTCTTCCAGAATATTATACTTCCTGTTCTGGCCAGTGCAGCAAAGAAAGAGGAAGAAGAAAGTAAGAAATGTGAAAGAAGAGATAAAAAAAATAAAATAAAGGAGTCAGGCACGGTGGTACACACTTTCTGTAATCCCAGCTACTCAGGAGGCTGAGGCAAGAGGATCACTAGTTCAAGGCCAGGTTTTGGACGATTTAGGTCGGTCCTGTCTGAAAATAAAAGACAAAAAAAAGCTAGGGATATAGTTCAGTGGTGGAGCACTAATCTAGTATGCACAAAATCTTGTGTTCAAGCCACAATAATAAAAAATAATAATAATAAACATGTCTAGGCTCAGAGTTGCTGAATATAAGAACAATGTACAAAAATGAGTTTATTTCTATACAATACAATAAATTATTTGGATGCCATTGGTGATGGCAAGAATTAGTTACCCAGGGATTAAGCTAAAAGAGAAAAGGGTATGAACTTTTTTGAATAAAATTTAAAAATGGCCAGGCATGGTGGTGCATGCCTGTAATCCCAGCACTCAGCAGGAGGACCATCACAAGTTCAAGGCTAGCCTGAACTATATAGTGAGAGCCTGTCTCAAAAAAAAAAAAAACAGTAAATGTATTGAAGCATTAAAAATACTTAAAAAATGAACTTTATGATATTCATGGGTAGAATTAATATTATAAAATTCCCAAATCCTCCCAATATAATCTTTGCAATTGCCATAATTATAATAAAAATATTCAATATTTTTTCTTGGTAAGCTGATTCTAAAATTTATATGGAAGTGTGAAAGTTCAATAATAGTCAATAATAGTCTTAAAAAGGATGAGGTAGAGAGGATTGCCTCTACCATCTATATATTAAGATTTATTTTGAAGCTATAGTAATTAAAATAGGTGTTGACATATGATAGAAATATAAATGAATGGGATAGAGTAGAGCACCTATAAATATATACACCTTGGAAAAGTTATCTAAGGTTGAAATGACTTTAGGACAGATAAGGAAAAGAAACACAATTAATTAATTAGTGCCAGTTCAGTTAGCCTCATGCAAAATAATAATACTGAATTCTATCACTATAATACCAGGATCAACTACAACTGAATTAAAGACTAAATGTGAAAAAACAAAATTGAAGGTTTTTGGATAAAATTATGTATGGTAATATTTCTTTAAGATTATAATGTAGGGAAGAGCCTTTTATATAAGATACAAGAGGGCACAAATCATAAAGGAAAAGACTGATAAACTTAACTACATTACAATTTAATTCTATGCAACAAAAGAAATAACTTTTAAAAGGACATGTGACATACTTGGAAAAGATGACAACGTGGAACTGGTAAATAATATCCTGAAAATATAAAGATCTCAAAAAATCCAGTTGTTCTACTTGTGAGATATATTATATAACATAAAAATAATAACTAAAATTAAAATATATAGGATTAAAATGTAAGATGTAATTATAGAATTAGTAAGTGGTAAGGTAGAAATGAAGAAATTTCTAAAATGCAGCTCAAATATTAAAAGAGGCACCAAATGTAAAGAGAAGTAAAAAGATACAAACCTAAGTAACTTTAGAGTAAATACTGAGATGTTCTGATAAGCAGTTAATCAGGGCACTGGAAAGAAAGGGCAGAGCCTGCAAGACAGAGGAAATATTTGCAGAGATAAGAGTTGAACTTTTTGGGGGGGAGGAAAAAGATGGTGGATGAGTAAGAAGCAGGCAGCGAAACTCTCTCTAAAAGTTACCATTGGAACACGGGAATATAGCGACCGGGAAAGCACAGGAGGGGGGGGGAGATGCCTCCCCAGAACCCAGAAAAGTTCTGAAGCGCAATCTGGGACCCCCGGCACCAGTGAAGGGTGATTTCCAACAAAGAAGAAGGAGCAGACCGCGCGCGCGCACCTTCTACCATCCCAGGAATCGCAGCGCGACAGAAGCTCAATTCTACGGACACACAGTGAGAGCTGGCGCCCAGGGAGCCCCCACGGAGGATCCTGAGACAGCGGCGAGGCGGGGGAGCGGCGGAGAACTGCGCTGGCCGGCGGTGAGTGTCTCTCAGCCACAGGTGCCCCGCGCCAGAGAGCGACCGGCCGGGCGCCATTGTGGGGGGGTGTGGCGAAACTCAGAGTGGCACGAAAGAAAAACAGCGCTGGACACTCGCGCTCCGGACAGGTCAGCGCGGGGCCTCTCACGCCCACGAAAGTGTGCTGAGGTCAGCAGGCGAACGAGACTGGTCTCTCAGCCACACCTGTCCCCGCCAGAGAGCGACTGGCCCGGCGCCATTGTGGGGGGCGTGGTGAAAATCAGAGCGGCAGGAAACCAGTGCAGGGAACCCGCGCTCCGGACAGCACGCCGCGCCTCTCAGGCCCAGGGATCGTGAAAGGGCACTGAGAGCGGCAGGCGAGCTAGACTGGTCTCTGCCTGAAAGTACGCGCCTCTGCTCACCACCCGCCAGAGGTCGCTCCTGGCTTACTGGGACCGACCTGCACGGAACAGGACTCTGTCACCACACGGTGCCTGCCTACAGCAGAGTCAACACCTGGAACTGATTCTTTTTATTTTTTTCTTATTTTTATTTTTATTTTTTTCTCACTCATTTGTTTTTTGTTCTGGCAAAGGGTTTTTTTTTTTTTTTTGGTGGGGTTTTATTTTTGTTTTGTCTGTTTTATTGTTTTTATCTTCGTTTTTGTTTCTGTATGTGTATTTGCTCTTTCCTTCATTATTCTCCCTGGTTTTTTATATGAGTGTAAACAGCGCCTCTAACTTCTTTGTGATTGTGGTTGTGATCTGTTCTTCCTTTTATCCCTTCCTTCTCTTTTTCCCACCAGTCCTCTGCACCAGTGTCCCAATTTTAGTGGGAACCCTCTTGGTCCTCTAACCTTACATCTAATTCCTTCCTATTCTCCCAACACTCTATTTCCTCCTTAACTCATTTTAAATTTAAACTCCTCAGGGAAAAATTGACATACATAGGACTTGTATACTGCATATAATTTTTCTGGTGTGTTTTAGATTTTGTTATATAACCGCAACTCTATACAGCTAAAAGTGGTAAATAACTGGTTAGCTCAGTCTGTCATTTTCTAGGCTGTGTTTGATGCTTTAGTTAACATTATAGCCAAATGTGAAATAATTGTTCTAAACATCTTTCCTTCGTGATTATTTCGTGATTGAGATTGACTAAGGGACACAGAAAATACAGTGGCACAGTACCAAAGAATCAAGGACTGGGCCAAACAGGTAGCAACTTCGCATATCCAACGAATTGAAGAGGTAGGATCTGGCAGAAAGCTCAAAACCCAAAAGCAAGCTCCACTTGGAAGATACTGCAGAGAAGTAGTCATCTTCTAAAGATCTTAAACACTAGCAATAAAGTAACCTACCATAGGTAATTTGCAAACATCACCCCAGGAATTAAAGAAAGAAAAAATGAGACGACACTTAAACAAGATGCAACCCCACACATCCAATTCACCAAAGGCAAACCTAGGGGGCAACGAGGTGGGACAATCCGAAAGCCACCCACCTGGCCTATCTGAAGTGGTAACAACAAAGCAACTGAATGCGGCTCTGGAAACAATTAAAACAGAAATAATCTCACAGATAACTGCAGAGATAATGTCCACAATGAAGACCATGCTTAAGGACACTATAGCTGATACAGACAAAAAAAATAGATGAGCTTAAGAAAACTATAGAAACCATGAGTGCTCAGCATAGGAAAGAAATGGAATCCATAAGGCAGATTCAAGCAGATATCCAAGAGAACAAAAATTCCATTGAAAGTATTTGTAGCAGATTAAGCCAATGCGAGGACAGGATCTCAGATATAGAAGACAGGCTTGCAATTAGTGATCATGAAAAGGAAGAATTCTTTAAAACAGCAAGGGACCATGAAAAATCAATTCAGCAGCTGCTAGATGACTCAAAGATAAACAACTTAAGAATAATTGGAATAAATGAAAAAGCAGGAGATAGCATCAATGACATTAAAACCTTGTTCAAAGACACAGTCAGGGAGAACTTTCCTGGAAGAGAAAAGGAATTTGACGCCCCTATAAGTGAAGCTTTTAGAACACCAACCAGACATGATCAAAAAAAAAAACTTCAGCCAGACATATTATAGTCAAGATCCCAGAAATTCAAAAGAAGGGCAGAATCTTAAAAGCTGTTAGGGACAAGAGACAAATCACCTATAAAGGAAAACCCATCAGAATCACAGCTGACTCTTCAGCACAAACCCTCAATTCAAGAAGAGCTTGGAATGATGTATTTCAAGCTCTAAAGGAAAATAATTTTCAACCCAGATTGATGTACCCTGCAAAACTATCTTTCAAAATTGATGGAGAAATAAAATACTTTCATGACAAAGAACATCTGAGAAAATTTATGACCACCAAAGCAGCACTCCAAAATGTTCTGAAGGACATTCTAGAAAGAGATAGGGACCCCAACAGAAGGGATCCACCAGACAGGGCAGATAATTAAATAGCAGGAAAGGGGAAAAACAAAGAGTGGGAACCAACAACAGGAAAATATCATGACAAGTATAAGTCAATACATATCAGTTTTAACCATCAATGTTAACAGTCTCAATTCACCAATCAAAAGGCACAGACTGGCGAAATGGATCAAGAAGCAAGATCCAACAATACGCTGTATACAAGAAACACATTTAATTCAGAAAGAAATTCATAGAATGAAAGTCAAAGGATGGAAAACAATACTCCATGCAACAGGAACCCAGAAAAAAGCAGGGGTAGCTATTCTTTTTGCAGACAAAGTGAACTTCAAGCCAAGAAGGATTCAGAGAGATAAAGATGGTCATTACATCCTTGTAAAGGGAACAATCCAAGAGGAAGAGATAACGATCATAAATATATATGCGTCAAATACCAATGCACCCAGCTATATAAAACAAGTACTAAAGGACATGAAAAATCAAATAAGCACTAATACAATTACATGGGGAGATCTCAATACTCCACTGTCACAAAAAGACAGATCAAGTGGACAGAAAATCAATAATGAAATAATAGAACTGAAACAAACTTTTGAACAAATGGACTTAGTAGATGTCTACAGAGTGTTCCATCCCACAACATCAGAATACACATTTTTCTCAGCTGCACATGGGACGTTCTCCAAAATAGACCACATACTAGCTCATAAAACCTGCTTAAGTAAATGCAAAGGAATTGAAATTATCCCATGCATATTATCAGACCATAGTGCAATGAAATTGGAAATCAATGGCAAAAGATCTCACAAAAACTCCCTAAACACATGGAAATTAAACAGCACCCTCCTGAACAACCAATGGGTCACAGATGAAATTAAAGAAGAAATTAGACACTTTCTACAACTGAATGATAATGACGGTACAACATACCGGAACTTATGGGATACAATGAAAGCAGTCCTAAGAGGGAAATTTATAGCATTAAATACTTATATTAGGAAAATAGAGCAAGCGCAAATAAACAACTTAAGGGTGAACCTCGACCTTCTAGAAAAAGAAGAGCAGGTTAAGCCAAAAGCCCGTACAAGGGAGGAAATTATAAAGATCAGAGCAGAAATTAATGTATTGGAGACTAAAAAATCAATACAAAGAATCAATGAAGCAAAAAGTTGGTTCTTTGAAAGAATAAATAAGATTGACAAACCCTTATCCAACCTTATTAAAAAAAGAAAAGAAAAGACTCAAATCCATGCAATTGAAAATGAAAAGGGTGATATCACGACGGACCCTGCAGAAATCCAGAAGATCATCTATACCTATTTTGAAAATTTATATTCTACTAAGATGGAAAATGCAGATGCAATGGACAGATTCCTAGATTGGTATGAATTACCAAAGCTGAATCAAGAAGATTTAAAAATCCTAAATAAACCAATATCAACCAATGAAATTGAAGATGTAATTAAAAACCTCCCAACAAAGAAAAGCCCAGGCCCTGATGGATTCACTGCCAAATTCTACAAGAAATTTAGAGAAGACCTAACGCCCCTACTTCTCAAACTTTTCAATGAAATTGAAAGGGAAGCAATACTCCCAAATTCATTCCTGGAAGCAAGCATTACCCTGATACCAAAACCAGAGAAGGACCCAACTAAGAAAGAGAACTACAGGCCAATCTCTCTAATGAACATGGATGCAAAAATCCTTAATAAGATACTGGCAAACAGAATCCAACAAATCATCAAGAAGATTATACACCATGACCAAGTTGGAATTATCCCAGGGATGCAGGGATGGTTCAACATACGTAAATCAATAAATGTAATACACCAGATTAACAGAACCAAAGACAAAAATCACATGATCATCTCAGTAGATGCAGAAAAAGCTTTTGACAAAGTCCAGCACCTTTTCATGATAAAAACCCTACAGAAAATTGGAATAGAGGGTCTTTATCTCAATCTGGTAAAAGCTATCTATGACAAACCCACAGCCAAAAACTGAAAGCCTTCCCTCTAAAATCAGGAACAAGACAAGGATGTCCACTGTCCCCACTCTTATTCAACATAGTTCTGGAAACTTTAGCCAGAGCAATTAGACAAGAGAAAGAAATAAAGGCAATAATGATTGGAAAGGAAGAAGTCAAATTATCATTATTTGCAGATGACATGATACTCTACACAGAAGACCGCAAAAACTCCACTAAAAAATTGCTCGATTTAATAAGCAAATTCAGTAGTGTAGCTGGATACAAAGTCAATACTCAAAAGTCAATAGCCTTCCTGTACACAAATAACAAACTTACTGAAAGAGAAATTAGGGAAACAATACCTTTCACAATAACATCCAAAAAAATGAAATACCTAGGAATCAGCCTCACAAAGGATGTAAAAGACCTCTACACTGAAAACTACAGTACTCTGAAAAAGGAGATTGAAGAGGATATCAGAAAATGGAAAGATATCCCTTGCTCCTGGATAGGAAGAACCAATATAGTGAAAATGGCCATACTTCCAAAATTGTTATACAGATTTAATGCAATTCCAATCAAAATTCCAACAGCATATCTAACAGAATTAGAGAAAACAATCCTAAAATTCATTTGGAATCAGAAGAGACCTAGAATAGCAAAGGTAATTCTGGGCAACAAACGCAAGGCAGGGGGCATCACAATCCCTGACTTGAAATTATACTAAAAAGCTACTGTGATAAAAACAGTGTGGTACTGGCAAAAAAATAGACCTGAAGATCAATGGAACAGATTAGAAGATGCTGAAACAACCCCAGACATACTAAGCCACCTTATCTTTGACAAAGGTGCCAAACACATTCACTGGAAGAAAGATAGCCTCTTTAATAAATGGTGCTGGAAAAACTGGCTCTACACATGCCGAAGATTAAAACTAGATCCATATCTTTCACCATGCACTAAACTAAATTCACAATGGATCAGAGATCTAAATATTAAAACAGAAACATTAAATCTGCTGGAAGGTAGGATAGGTAAAACCCTTGGAGACATTGGTGTAGGCAAAGCCTTTATGAATAAAAACTCAACCGCACGGGAACTATCCCAAAGAATCAATAACTGGGATCTCATCTTATTAAAAAGCTTTTGCACAGCAAGAGAAACCACCAACAGAGTGAAGAGACAACCCACAACGTGGGAAAAAATGTTTGCCAGCTGTTCCTTAGACAAAGGATTACTATCGAGAACATATAAAGAACTCAAAAAAATCAGACCTCTCAAATTTAAAGAGCCACTCCAAAAATGGACATCTGAGATGAATACACATTTCTCAGATGAAGAATACTAATGGCAAATAAATATACAAAAAAACGTGCAACATCACTAGTCATTCGAGAGATGCAAATTAAAACAACACTGAGATACCATCTCACCCCAGAAAGAATGGCTACTATAAAGAAATCAACTAATAACAAATGCTGGAGGGGCTGTGGGGAAAAAGGAACCATTTTCCACTGTTGGTGGGAGTGTCGACTGGTACAGCCACTGTGGAAGTCAATGTGGAGATTCCTCAAAAAACTAGGGTTGGAGGTCCCATTTGACCCAGCTATTCCCCTTCTGGGCATCTTCCCAGAATAATTAAAAACATCGTACCACAGCGATATATGTGCACCCATGTTTATAGCAGCACAATTTGTAATAGCCAGATCTTGAAAACAACCCAAATGCCCATCAACTGAGGAATGGATAAGAAAGATGTGCTATTTTTATACAATGGAGTACTATTCAGCCATAAAGAAGCATAAACTGGAGACTTTTATAGGTAAATGGATGCAACTCGAGAAAATACTCATAAGTGAAATAAACCGGACGCACATGTGTAAGCATCGTATTGTCTCTCTAGTATGAGAAACTGAAAGAGTAAATAAGACCCAAAATGTACAATAGACACGGTGAATCAAAAAGAAACTGGTCAAAAGGAAAGAGAGACTGGAATAGGGAAAAGAGAGAAGGGAAAGGGAAAAAAATTGTATATATATATATATAAGATGGTTAAGATAGATACACTGCCATTTTTACTTAGTTCATTGAAGAGTAAGGTTTGTGCCAGTAATGTTTGGACAATTGAATGCTAATTTCTGGTATCCTGAATAACTAACTTAAAGATAGTAATACGTAATGTATTAACCATTGTTACCCTCCTATTATGTTGCTTTGAAAGTTTGTTCTTCTTTTGATTTGTTTTGTTTTTTCTTCTCTTTAAAAAAAAAAAAAAAAAAAAAAAAAAGAGTTGAACTTTTTGCAGACCTGAAAAATAGAAACAACCACACTGGAGAGCAATTTGTCAGTTTGTTCATACGAAGGTTGAGCATGTTCCTCTCTTAACAACCCAGCAATCTTACGATGGATCAGCACCCGCCATAAATAATATCTCTCACGTGCGTACAAGGTGACACGCTCTGAAATGTTCATAGGGTCAGTGTGTGTGATGTGAAAATACCGACAGTCACAACGGGACAGAAGATAAATGTCAACACATCATATAATAGAATACCGTACACCGCTAAAAATTAATGAGCTGTAGCTGTACATAGCAACATAGATTCATTTCATGAAAATATTAAGGAATGAAACAAATTTGCAGAATGCTGGGATCACGGGCATGTGGTGGTTCACGCCTGTAATCCCAGCACCCGGGAGGCTGAGGAAGGAGGTTCACCGAGAGTTCGAGGCCAGCCTGAACTACACAGCAAGACTCGGTCTCTAAAAACAAAACAAAACAAAAGAATACATGCAGTAAGATGCCATTTATTTAAAATACACAAATAGGCAAACCAATGTGTGTCACTTACAGACATGTACAAATGTATTATAAGTACAAAGAAATGCTCAGGAATAATAAACACAAAACCCCACAGAGGTGATTACCTTCGCAGGTAGCGGGGAGCAGGGAGCCACGATTGGAAATGAGGGACAACAGGGCCTTCTGTTGTATTAGTCATGTTGCATTTCTTAACCTGAGCGGCAGGTTTGTAAATTCTTCACTTTACTCTTTTTATAGCATTTTTTATGACTGAAATATTTCAAAATACACTTTTAGGCTGCTAAAAGTCCTTTCAGGTATAATTGAGATTGTCCAAGAATTGAGGCTATTTTAACTGAAATGTTATCATAATACTTTCTGGCGACATGTAAAGACTCATAAAAAACAGCTCATCCACCCATTATTCCTGACCTGGTCCTTCTATCTCCCCGGAATATGCCGAGCCTCCTCTGCACCAGCTCTGCAGTGGCTCTCCAATGGCACGCATTTGCTTTTTTCTTTCAACTTCCATCTTGTCCTCAGTTTATAAACATGTTTGAGTCTCTGCTATTCTTAATAAACAAACAAGGACTTCTGACCCTTATATACCCGCTGTGCAGTGCATGCTTCCCTTCTCTCTCAGCCTGTGTTTCCTGTCTTTGCCCAGCACCTCCACTCTTGCAAAGCACAACAAAGCCTTCCGTCTACTTCCCTAGGACTCCTAAGGTATCACAAGCCACTGGAAGTCCAGTTCAAGGTAATTTTCAGCCTCAGGGACACCTGCTGTATCTGACACTGTTGATATTCTCCTCCTCGAACCCCTTCCATCCCTTGGCTTTCATAATTCTTGTTCTCCTCACACCTCTGTATTTCTGTGTTTTTCATAGTCTCTGGGTTTTAGTCTTATAAAACGTCAGGTGCGGTACATACGGGTGTGTTTCTGAACTCTACTCTCTCACTCACCAGTTTGTCCCCATGCCAAGACCCACTGTCTTAATTACTGTACCTCTGCGATAGACCTTCGTGTACAGCGACCTAAGGTTTCCAGCTTTGTTTTGGCGCTCAAATTTAAATTCAGATTTGGAAAGGTGTTTTTTTAAGAGTCTTTTTTCTGTAAATGTGAAAGGTTTTGGAAACTTTTGAAATTCTAAAGTATGACAATATCTAATCTAGTTATTCTTACCCACTTTAAGATTTAACTTAGGAGACAGGTCTTTGGAAATCCTCCGTCTGCCTACTACCTCTTGCTTCAGTTCTCCTCCTACACAGTCTTCTAACTGCGGTGCACCTGTTTCTCAGAGAACATTCTGCAAATAATAATAACTGCCCTTGTGTCCTGGGATTATGTATCTCCAGCAGCCCATAAGCAGTAATATTATCAAACCATTTAATAGATTGGGAAACAGAGATACAGAAAAATAAACCCACTTGCCTGTATTCACATAACGTGTAAGTTTTAAAGTTAGAATTCATATTTAGGTCTGTCTGATTCCAAAGCTTGATTTTTGTCAGTATTTATTCCTCATCTTCTAGTGATATCATACTTAATCACAGAATTTAAATTTAATTTCAAGACCTGATGTTTACTTTACAAAAAGCCTAATGAATAATTGATTCCAACATAATATATACTGGTTTATACTGTGTTTCCCCCAAAATAAGACCTAGCTGGAAAAAAGCCCTAGTACAATTTTTCAGGACGTTTGTAATATAAACCCTATCCTCAAAATAAGCCCCAGTTAAGATGGTCAGTCAGATGGACACATATAGTACATCTGTCATGACACATGACAGAGGTATTGAATTATAAAATAATTGTATTAATATATAAATAAATATTATCGACATCAATCTTAAATGATAATATAAATTATAATTAAGTATTTGTAAATACCCCCCCTTTTTGTTATTTTGAGACAGGGTCTCGTGCTAGTTCAGGCTGGTCTTGAACTCACTATGTAGCCTAGGCTGGACTTGAAGTTGCAGCAATCCTCCTGCCTCAGTCTCCCAAGTGTTGGGACTACAGGTGTGGGCTACTGTGCCCGGCCAAAATAATATTTAACACCAATAAATAAGATTTCAAGGTAAACAAACTTTAATTTTGAAATGCCATCTCTATATTTTCTCAAACCAAAATTTTTTCTGATGTTTGAATTATTTACTGCTGAGTAACAAATCCTCCAGACCTCCCTAGAATAAGACAAGAAGCGCTTCGCTGTATTCATGAACTGTGTGCATCAGGGCACAGCAGGAAGTGCTTGTCACTGGAGCCTCACCTGGGAAGGCTGGTGTGTTGGTCAGCTTTTCTTCACTGTGACACAATACCTGACACAGACGACTTAAAGGAAGAAAGATTTATTTTGCCTCATGGTTTCAGAGGTTTCAGTCCATGGTCTGCTGGCTTCACCACTGTGGGCCTGTGAAGAGGCCTGTGGAGAGGCATCATGGCAGAAGGGTGTGGTGGGAAAAGCTGCTCACCTCATGGCAGCCAGGGAGCAGAGAGAGAAGGAAAGGGCCCCAGAAGGAGGGGCCAGGGACCAGATATAACTTCAAAGGCGTACCTCCAGTGACCTAACTTCCTCCAACGGGGCCCCAGCCTCTACTGTTCTACTCAGCTGTGAACTCAGTGGATTAATCCATCCACCAGGTTAGTGCCTTCAGGATTCAGTTGCCTCTCCAGGTCCAACCTCTGGACAGTGCTGCCCCGGGGATCCAGCCCTCAGCGCACACTTAAGCCATGACAACTGGGTTGCCAAGGTGACTGGAACAACTGGGGGGTGGAGTGGAGCAGGACTTCCTTATTGCTATGCCTGGTGCCAAGGCTGTCATAGCTGACGGCCTGGCTCAGGTAGGACTGTCCACCAGGTTGTCCAGACTGGCCCTCTCGATGTGGCATGTGGCATGTGGCACCTGGGTCCAGGACAAGGAGTGTGCTTAGGAGGACAAGCACTCCAAGGCACACAGGAGGAATGGAAGTGTTTCAGAGGTCACATGGCAGTGCTGCCGCCATCACTGGAGGGGTTGAAGCAGTCACCAGCTAGCTCAGACCTAAGGGAAAGGGACCCAGAGTACCCCTCTCTCTCTCTCTCTCTCTCTCTCTCTCTCTCTCTCTCTCTCTCTCTCTCTCTCTCAGTGGTAGGAGCGTCATCCAATTAGAGGCTGTATTTTAAAACCATGAAGACTTACAGACATATCTAGACTTCAGTCATGTTTTTGATGTCTAAAACCTCATTTCTCCCACCTGCTGATATTTACCAAGTCAGTGAACGAGGCCCTCATAGCTTCCACAGCCAGAGGTGCTCTCAGGAGAGATACGGCAGTTAGTTCAGAGTCCCCCACTCCTCAAATCAGGGGTTTCTGGTAAAGTCACCATCGGCTGCTTGGTGTTAGTGATGTACTCTAACAGCATCTGCTGTCCATCTCTTCTGGTCTTCTCCCAGTGTCACAGACTACAAAAAGTACTGTCCTCATGTGGTACCCAAGAGATGGGGCAGGAAGTGTTTCCCTGGACTGAGAAATTTTCTCTTAAATTAGGATACTATGGGATACATGGGGAGATATTTAAATGAAGATACAGGAACTTTTTCATGTTATATTTGAATAGTAATAGGGCACATTTATTGAGCACTTACACTACCATTTGTCAGCTCCACACTCAGCACTAACTTGATATTCAATATTCCTGTGACCTCGCTGCTCAGGGTGTGGCCTCAGGGCAGCGGCACCAGCACTGCTTAGAACTCTCCACACGTGCAGAACCCCAGACGACCCACCGAATCAGAAATCTGCAATTCCACAAGATAGCTGCATGGTTCACTCATACTGTAAGGTTTGGAAGTTCTGCTTTACGAAATACAGGAGTGATCAAAATATATGGTGAATAATCAATTTTAAAATGTATTACACTAAAACACATGCTGCCAATAGTCCCTTCAAAACACCCACCTCACTTTGAGCGTAATTATCCCATCATTCTCACCACCTTCTGAGTTAGTTCCGAAAGACCTGTTTTGTGAGTGTCTTTATAAAGTGTGATCAAAACCACTGTGAATGCTGCTGCTGAGTGTCACATGACGGAAAGGCAGGCTCCTGAAAATACCGTGGTGTGACTTCACCCACCCTATTCACCAGATCTGGCACCAGGAGACTTCTGGCTCTTCCCCAAAGTCAAAATGACTATAAAATGTAAATGTTTTGAATCGATTCAGGACATGGAGGAGGCCATGACAGCACAATTAAAGACAGGATGAAGGCTTCCAGAACTGCTTCAGCAAGTGACAAGAACAAGGAGTGTTTGAAACAAGGGTGTTTGAAGTGACGGGGAGGATTCTGAGAAAGATTAATGGCCATGTGTCTTTTACTGTGATAAATTATTTGAAAGTTAAACATTCACTGTGTTTTTTTTTATCAAACCTCATAGATGCTATTATGATTTACCTGTTGTAGATTAAGAGAACCTGAAGGGTTAAGAAACTTGATGATGGGCCGGGGATATAGCTCAGCAGCACAATGCCTGCCTGGCAGGCGCCAGGTCATGAGTTCGATTCCCGGTACCTAAAAAAAAGAAACTTGATGAAGGGCATACCATTTGCAAGTTAGAAGAGCTAGAATTCAAATGAAAATTCCAGCACATTAACAAATGTGTCTCTACATGGACAGTTGTCAGGTGTTCAAAGGGAGGTAACGAGAGTCCTCAGCACGCTGGAAAAGAGGGTCTGCAGCAGGTTCCCTGCCCGGGGGGGGGGGCGTTGCTGCATCTCTTCACAAATTACTTAGGCTTCTGTCTCTCCTGCTAGACTGCGATTTCCTGGAGGAGGGAAGCCAAGACCCTGTTTGTTTTCACAGCTCCAGGAATTGATATGGAAACAGGCACATAACACAGTGTCTGGTCCCTCCGTCCTTCTCAGTCCACGCGCATTGGGTGGGCCTGTTCACCCAAGTGAGTTGCACAGACTGTCGATGATGAGCAGAGGTGCTGCACTGAGCCATGAAAGAGGATGCGGGGTTCTCTCTGAGGTTCACTACAGGCCCAGGATTTCCACACAGAAAACAAGAGACGCAGGCTGCCGCTATGGTCCTGGAAGTTTAGCTTATCTCTCCATCCAGGCGGCCCCAGCCCTGGCCCAGCACTGGCACTTCCTGACAAGTCTCCTGTCTTCCCCCTCCCTGCCAGAGCTCAGAGCACAACTTCTTCACTTCTGAAATTAACTTCCTCCTACTCTGTGTATGCAGAAAGAACGGGACTGGTGAAATGTCAGGAAACGTGGTCATAATTCCCAGATTTCTGTGGTAACTCAATTTCTAATGCTGTCTTTAACCTATGACATCTCATATCTTATTGAAAAATCTATGGTGAAGGGAACCTAGGTCCCAGCAACGGGAAGTGGTGAAAGGAACCAGAAGTTCTGGTTTTCCCAGGACAGTCTCCACTTGTGCACAATTGCCAACAAAGTCCCCTTTCACTGTCAAAAGTGCTCTTGTTTGGTGATAAATTATAGTGTCACCCTCTTCACTGGGGTACACAGGATTGCCCTGATGTTTTCTCAGGAGTCAGAACAGGGCTGTCCCTTGTGCAGGGACCTCCACCCTGGACCTGCCAACCATCTGTTGTTGGTCGCTTCTGAAGGCCTTCTCTTCAGACCACTGCTTCTGAGCTGGCGGTGCACCTGTGTATCTGTGCAGGTGCCCAGGCCCAGCCTTGGTCTGGCTCAGAACCAGAAGTTTCTTTTCCCACAAGCCCACAGTCTGATGCTCTAACCTTAGATCACCTTGAGGCCCCCTGCTAACTTGTTCTGTTATAAAGCACACATCCTCCCAACCCTTGGCACTGAGATCTTTAGTTCTCAGGTTCAAGGCCTCCAGCTTCCCACCCTTCAGAAGGTGGCCTGAATACCACCCTTCCCTGCATACCACAGCACTATTATTAGGTGATAGCCTCAGAAACTAGAACTGAAATCTCTGGCAGCTCTTTGATCCCCAGAGCGGGGGAGAGAATGGCCGGAAGGGACAGCCCTGCCTGAGGTTAGATAGTCCAGTTCACCTTCCTCCAGGCTCTGGAGGACTGCAGGCCAGCAGGAAAGGGCAGAACTATTCTTAGCCAAGGTGTGGGAGCCTGGCAGGAGCTACAGGCACAGTCCCAAGGGTCAGAGGCAGGAATTGGCCACCCACTCTGGCTGCTTCCCCTCTCTCCCTTGGCTGCCCCTCAGACCAGGAAATGGCCACCCTACTCCTCTGCCAAGCGGCAGCTTGTGGCTCTGACATAGGGTCACCCCCTCGGTCCCCTAGGTAGAAAGCAGGACTCTTAGCAACCATCTCCTGGTTTCTCAAGAGAGCTCTGTTGTCATCATACAGAAGCCAGCACTGAGCAGAGGGGAAATGGTTCACCCAGGTCCCTGTGGATGATCAGAGTCCCACGCAGAACTCCACCAGCGAGCGGAGAAGGGACAGGTTTTAAGAGCTTTGAGGCTGGGCTAAGGTTTCTGAATGGCAGGCAGAGCACACAGGCCCTCTGTGACAACATTTTCATAGGTCCTCAGCGAATGGAATAAAATTAACATAATAATAATTCATGCTTCCCTGGAAAGGGTGTTCTTCTGAATTTACATCCTTGCTTGAGGTATAAAAAAGACCTTGTTTTTATAAAATGACTACAACAGTATATGACAATCCTATATCAGTTCTTAACATTAAAGCAAGTTTTTTTTTTTTTTTTTTTTTTTTGTGGGTACCAGGGGGACGACCTCAGGACCTCGCGCGCCAACAGGCACCCGTGCCACTGAGCGATATCACCGGCCCCTTTTTCGTATGTGGGTTCCAGGAGTCGAACTTGGGCCCTCACGCTTGCAAGGCAGGCGCTTACGCCGCTGAGCCATCTCACCAGCCCAGTTTTTTTTTTACTTAATGTGTAAAATAGAAAATATAATTGGCCAACTATACAGTGGAGAATACTCAAAAGAAAATGAAGACACTGTTTATTCATTCTCTCAGTGACTGTTGGGGTGTGTATTTTTGGTCCCTACTGTACTAGGGCACAAACACATCTGGTTTCTACCACTACGTTGTTTACAATCAAATGGAGAAGACAAGCAATAAGAAGTGACATAACTCTAAAGTTATAAGGGCCACCAGAGAGTCTTAAAGATGCTGTGGCAAGATTAGCAGGGACCAGTAGAAGCTAATTATTCACGAGGTGGCCACGAAAGGAGATGATAAGGAGCCAGTTTGCAGAAAGTAGGCAGGGAAATGGGCAAAGGGAAAGCTTGGGTAAAGGTTCCATGTTGGAAAAAAACTTGGCAAGTTTTAGGGACTGGAAGTGATCAGCATGGCGAAGAGAATGTACAAACCAGGAGGAGACTCTCTGAGATGAGATTGGAGAAGCAGATGGGAGTGCAGCCCCTTTAGATCTTAGAGGCCATGGTGAAGAGTTTGGATTTTATTTTAGAGCACAAAGAGTCACTAAAGGCTTTTCAGCAAGAAAATTTTCATTCATTTCTCCACTTCGTATGTGAAGAAAGAGTAGGAGAGATGCAAGAATGGTTCTGGAAAGACCAGATTAGAGACCAGTGATATTCTAGGTGGGAAAATCAGTAGCCAGGGATAGAGAAGTAGTAGGTTCAAGACCTTCCTAGAGAAAATTCTAATCTACTTGTTCAACACACACACACACACACACACCGCACTATGAGTCAGGTCATTTGGCAAATGTAATAGTCATACATTTGGACACAGAGTTTTGGAGAGGAGAACTGAGAATATTCCAAGGCGCTCCCAGTGCTTCTCCAGCACTAATCCTTTGGATTTTCCAGGGGGTTTTCGGGTGGTCACTGTGCTTGCTTCCCTAGGTCCACACATCCTCAAGGAAACCTCTCAGGTTCTGTCCCTATTGCCCCCAACCAGTTTTGCCAATGCCCTCCAGTTTGGATAGGGCCATTTCCAAAAGAAAACTCACATCTGGGAAACAGCTGCCTGGCCACACTCACAAAATCATCTACTTCTGCTCCAGTTGAAGCTGGAATTGGAGAGGAGGCATGGGGGACTAAGGAAAAACATGAATTCTGCCCAAGACAGGATCTGGGTAGAGTGTCAGGGGCACCACCCCCAAATTTTTGGAGACAAGGCCTCCAGGATAGCCAGTAAGATTTCAACTGGTCCCTGTGTCTTCCTCTGATCCCTGCAAAACCAGATGTGGCTCACAGCTGGGCACCATCTGCTACCCCTCCAGAGGCAGCTACAGTTTAGAACTTAAAGACATGAGGGAGAAGACAGTGAAGTCTTCATGCATTGGCTCTGGAGGGTTGATTGTGAGAACAGGAGTCCAGACTACCCACGAAGTGGGCACATAGCCTGGCATTCCTCTGCACAATGGCTCCCCCGAAACTGTCCTGGCATTGGAAAAATTTTTCAAAGAAAAATTAATTTACTGGTGTTTCCAAACTCCTTCTCTCCTAAATGTTTCACAGACTCTAGCCTACAAACTTCATCTTTCTTATTCACGCTGCTCCCTGCTGCTCTTCGTTCCTCCCCACCCAAATACTTGCACCCCGAGTTCCCAACCTGGGCCATCATGAGTCTAGCAGCATCTAGTCAGGATGACATCTAATCCTCCCAGAGGAGCAGCACACACTCCCATCCAGGAGATGATGTTATCGGCCCCCTCCCTGAACTCAGAGGCTTGGTGCGGCCCAGACATATGGATCTTTTTAGAGACTTATGCAATTTGGCAGCCCTGCTTCACACCCTCCGAGCCCCGCTGTTTGACACTGCTCTTCTGGGAGTGCACCCAGAGCAGGAGTGAGTGGGTCAGCGCAGGCTCTTTCATTCTTGTTCTTTCCTTGTCATTTCTCCTGGCAACTCTCTACTCAATCTGGAAAATGAAAAGTATTCCTCTCCTGGCCTAGTCTTTGGCCAAAAACAGGAAAGAGGAAAAAAAAATCAAATAAGAACAGAAAATGAGAAAAAGAAAAAACACGGAACTGCACTGTGACTATGCTGGTCAGTTTTCCAAGAGAAAGACTGGGAGCCCTTCAGCCAACAACACTTGCTCCTCCTCTTCTTCTCCACCCGCATCTATGGACTAGACATGGACTTCAGGCTCTGTGAATGCCCCGGATGGTGCCGTGTACAATCTGAGTACCATTACAGCAGCCTTGCCTCCCCCTTCACCACCCCCATCTGGAGCCTCTGGAGGATGAAGCTGACTTTCTCTGTGTACCCAGAAATGCTGGCTAATCCTTCTGATGAGGAAAGGACACCTCTGACACTTTGCAGGCACACGCCTGTCCCTCTCCTCTCCATCTAGCCATGCAGGAAGGAGGCTGGCACGTCTGGAGGAAAAGTGAACTTTCTTGCTGCCCTAGAAGAAAGAACAACTACTATGCTCAGAGAGCAGCAGCCAGACTGCCAAGGAAAGCCGCCTGGCACTCACAGGCCTCCCTCTCCCGGCGTGAGCCCTCTGCTGACCTCCAGCTGAGGAGTCTGCAAAGCATGAACCCTAAAGGGTGGGGCTGTTTTGGATGAAGATGCTAAATTAGGAGGGGCCCAAGACATCGTAGGAATTTGGCTGTCCTTGAGCCGTTTCCCCACGTCCTGCCTCTGGGGTGGTCTCTTCCAGGCCACGGCCCAACTCAGAAGACGAGAAGCGAGGGATACCCTGCCTGTTCCTCCAGAGCCAAGACTGAACCAAACACCTTATTTTATTTTTGATGGTTTCATGATAGAGGAGACCTCTGTATGAAGCTCAAGAGAATAGTTTGGGACAGATGTTTCCTTTCCAGCCACCTTTTCCTGCCCCGAGTTAAAAATAACCACCCTCTTTGCTTTGGCTTCCATAAAATATATATCATTAAAACACTCCATTTGGGTTGACAGGGGCAAAGGCTGCTGTATCCCTGGCTTTTACAGACTATCAGCCATGAACTGGATCCAGTATTGGGTACAAGAGGATCCACCTCTTCACGAAGGATTCCGGGACCCTCTGGAAAGGGAAATTCCTTCCCTACACACACCAGTAAACAGCTCCAGAAAGAGACTTTCCCAGGGAGGATAGGTACTCTGCCAAGTATTTGTGTGTCTGTTTTCTTGCACAAGTCCTTCATCTTGAAATTTTCTTGAACAGGATTACATCCCTACCCCTAGGGTATCCTGAACCCCTTTGGTGTTCTAGCTTTATGGACATGGAAATGCTGTCTGGTAGCATTGTGAACAGTGCCGTTAGGCCTGCAGCATCAGAAAAGGTTACTGAAAACCTAAAACGGCTGCAGGGAAGTGAGCAGAGCCAATTGCAGAAGCGCAGACACACTGGCAAGTCACACACAGCGGGTTTCTGACCTTTCTCAGAGAGCTCCTCCAGGGCTTCCACTCTCACACGATGCTCCGTGGACAACCCAGCACTTGACTGCCCAAACGAATAAGCGTTGTTTATCATTTTTGTTTGTAAAAGGGGCATGTGCTGATTGTGGAAAACAAATGCACATGGAGCACATAGGGGCAAGGGAGACGTGACTATTACAGAACCTGTAATCCACTGTTAGGAGAAAGCTCTAGGGCGAGGGAGAAAAGTTCACAGCACAGGGACAATTGTGGACTTGCTTGAAGCTGTATGTGTGTGTACTTCCCCACAGGCAAATAGCTTGAAAACGTTTGTGATTTAAATATTTTTTAAAAATGAAGACACAAGGGGCCGGTGAGATGGCTCAGCAGCGTAAGCGCCTGCCTTGCAAGCGCGAGGGCCCGAGTTCGACTCCCGGATCCCACATACGGAAAAAGGGCCGGTGATATCGCTCAGTGGCACGGGCGCCTGTTGGCGCGCGAGGTCCTGAGGTCGACCCCCCGATACCCATAAAAAAAAAAAAATGAAGACACAAACGATTGTCAAACAAGGAATAATATGCATGAAAAAGGCCCACACCCAAGATGAAGTACACATTAACGAGAAAATAGAAATTTTATAAACCAAAGTTTGAAGAATTTGATAAATACAGTTTCCTAGGAAAATAATAAAATTTACTCAGTTTTTTTTTTTTAATCTGAAAGCTTTCATGATAATTTCAGAAATGGAAGCACCATTTTATTTTTTTTATAATTAATTTATTTTTTTTAAAGACAACAAGTAAACATTCTTATGTAGCACCATTTTAAAAAATAGTTGCACATTAAATATAAGGCCCAAATAATTTTATAGGCAAGTTCTAACACACTTTTTAAAAAGAAGACATCCACCTCATAAAAACTCTTCCTGAGAATAGATAAATGGAAAATACTCTAAATTTATTTTTATGAGGATTTCATAAGCCCAATACCAAAACCAATTGACAAAGAGATAAAGGAAGAATTACAGGCCCATTCCATTTATGAGTATAGAAGCAAAAATCATAAATAGAGGGTCATATTCATAAATTAAGTTCTAAGTGTGTAAAAAAAAGATAATAAAACATGACAAAGTTGGGTTTAACCCAAATATGCAAACTGATTGAATGTTAGGGATCTATTAATCTATGGCTGAGTACAGCGCTACATCCCAGCACGTCGGGAAACTGAAACAGGAGGATCGCAGGTTCAAGCCCCACCTGAAAAACATAGTGAGACCTTGTCCCAATATAAGAAAAAGGTGGGCGCTGAAATATAGCTCAGTGCAAAGACCCTGAGATAAATTCCCATTACCATAAAAAAGGAAAAGAAAAAGAAAGAAAATCCATTAATGTAATTCACATACTAGCCTATTAAATGAGAAACTATAGCATTTCAATAGACATAAATAATGCATTTGAGAAATCAGCATATTTATTATTAAAGAAAAACGTTTTAGTAAAATCAGAATAGAAGGGAATTTTCTGAGCAAGTAAAAGGCACACATAAAAAAGTAAGCAAATATGTAAACACTAGAAACATTGGAAGTTTACCCCTAAAATCTAGACGGAGGCAAGGATGTGTGGAATTATTACGTATTTCATCCCTGGGTGTTCTTGCCAGTACATTAACTTGAGAAAAACAAAGCAGAGGCAGAAGGACTAGAAAGAAAACATCATTATCACTATTTGCACTTGGTATAATCATTTGCATATAAAACCCCAAAGAATCTACAAATACTTAGAAATAGTAGGAGAATTTGACAAGTTAGCTTAATACAAGATTAATAGAAAGTAATGAATTGTACTTACACATATCAGCAACAAAAGTAATTAAAAAGAAGATAACATTTACAATAGTCTTAGAGGACATCAATTACCTAGGAATAAAACTAACAAAAGATAAGCTAAAACCACTAAAGGGAAAATTACAAACTTTAAAGAAGCCTCGAATAAGGGAGGTATATAGCCAGTTTGCTGAAGGAAGGACTCAGTTCTCCCCAAATTAATTTGTGGGACAATTTTGGTCAAAATCCAAATGGCTATTTTGGAAAGGAATCTGATAAACATTTACCAAATTATCACTATGTATGGAAGAATAAAAAAACTAACAGTGGCTAAGGTGCTTCTAAAGAAAATTTGTCCTTTCCGTACTAGGACTTGGTGAAAGCTACAGTAAAGCTATGGCAAAGGCAGTGGGGTGCATTTGTTGACCAAAGGACACAGATCCCAGAACCAGGTCTCCAACCTCACCTTTCTATACACCTCTCCATCAGACTACAGTATAGTATGTGTTTGCTCGATTACCTGACAAGGTTCAGTTCTGCTACAGAGATCAAGTAAAGCAAACACAATCGGTAGAACTCACTGGATTTATTAACTATCATGATGTTTAATTTTGATTGTCAATTTGACTGGCTTGAGAGATTCCATCATATTAGTAAAGCACACCTCTGGGTCATAGGGGTGTGGCCCTAGGGACTATGTCTGGCCCTTGACCCCTTCCTCTCTGGTTCTTCCCGTGCTCTGCTTCCTGGCTGTGGTGTGCAGAGCAGCTTTCCTCTGCTAGACCCTCCCACCATGATGCTTCTCCCTCGGAGCCAGCAGACCACGGACTGAAACCACGTGCCCAAGCTAAGCTTTTCCCCTTTAAGTTACGTTTATCACATATTTTGTCCCAGCAATGAAAGCTAATACACCTATAGATAATATGTAAGCAAGTAACTTGTGAGACAGCAGAATGCCGAATATGTGCTAAAAATAGTAATTTAGTAACCTATAAGACATATAAAAATAGAATAAATGGAATGTGTCACAAAAGGGTGAAATACACTAGAGTGTCACAGGTAGAAAGTGGTAGAAAAAGCAAGCTATAAGTTACAAGGTATAGACTGTGCCACCCCGGACTGACAGCTTTGTCATTATGTATTAGTGACAGCATTCTGGCTCCTACGTCCTCTGCCCCAAAAGTGCTGACAGAAGGGGTGGCTGCCCAGAACACTGGTGAGCAGTGTGTGTTGACCTGAGGCCAGGCCTCCTTGCCCTTGTACCTCCCAATAAAGCAAATATGGATGGATTCTGAGCATCTTCCACCTGCTGCCTGCCTTCCTCCGTCTCCACTCTGGTCCTCAAAATGACAAAAGCACCCTAGAAGGAAACACAAGACGCAGCTCATGAGGTCCTTTCAGGCTGTTAACCAGCGCCAACTCTTGCCTCTAGCTTCTAGCTGAATGTTTTAAAGAGACTGTGAGTTAACCTTTGTGATCTGATCGTTACAATCCGGCCCGAATCTTCCTGGCTTGTGTCCTTTCCAAAAGCCTGCTTCCCATGGTAAGCTGCTGCATCGAGGTAACTGCCCGTGGGACGGTGGGGCTGTGGTTCAGCACGCCATGTTCCCAAATCCTCTGTCTGCTGGTTTCCAGTTTGATGCTGCCAGAAGCAGGCACTGGAGGGAGACTGGCAGGAAGAAGGAGGAAAGAAGGGACCCCCTGCAGGACACAGGTTCTGATTTCGTCCTCCCAGCATCCCAACACCTCCACCTGCAAGGTTCCCTTCCTGCTATACTGAGACCAAACCCTGAGTGCTTTCCAAGACCCCCCAAAAAGCTGGCTACATGGAAAAAAAATCTTGGGTCCAAAATATGAAACTGGGAAGATACAAATTAACAAATGGTTAAGTGCTTACAAAAGATACATTTAGTCAATCCATAAATTATAATCCAACTCTTTAATAGTTCTATACACATGCAATAAAGTTCACATTACAAGGACAAAGTGAAGAATATTTTTTAACACTCAAAATTATCAAAATCTTCTACTTCTATGTTTTGAATGTGTCCCCCAAATTTCACATGTTGGAAAACTAATCCCCAAATATATTCATATTCGGAGGTGGTACCTTTGCCAGATGATTGGGGCACTAGGTCTGTTCTTGGAGGTGAAACCATGCATAGATCCAAGGATTAATTGGTTACTGAAGGAGCAGTTTTGCTGTAAATGTGAGGTCTTTCTGGCTGGCTTGCTCTGTCTTGTCATATGATACTCTCCTCCACGTTATTATTATAGACAGCTAAGTTAGATAGGAATTAATATACAGTCAGAGAGGGACTGGGCTCTCAAGGAAGTCAACACAAAAAATAGACATCTGAGTTATAGCTTAAGGAAAATCTGAAGAGAGCCAGGCCTCAGGATGGAAAAACAATAGCCAGGCCTGTGAGCCTCCTCTCCCTAGAGATAAACAGCAATTCGAGATTATACTGTAATTAGCACTACTTGGTCTACCTGATAGGCATCTGTGCCTCGACCCACACTCCTCTCCCTTTCCAAAAATTCCTTTGATCTTTCCATATACCTTTGCTACATGACGAGGGGACTTGTGTCCCTACTAGATCAATATTAGCTACCTATAGGTTGATTGTAGTTTGACCCACATTCTACCCTCATTGTAATTTTGCTGTATAAATTACCCCTGACAGAAGGCCTTGGTGGCCAACCATGTGGGGCCCCTCCTGAAAATCCAGGAGCTCTTCTTTTCTCCTTATTTCCAATAAAACTCCCCTAACTTCCTCCTTTGATTTGCGGCTTCGTTCCTCGATGTTGTGAGACCGTGAGCTCGGCACATTGGACAACCTGTCTAGCACGTCAGGAGTTACATTTTTCCTCTATCATTGTAATAGTAAGGAGGCCCTCACAGATACCAAGTAGATGCAGGTGGGCTATGCTCTTGGTTATCTCAGGAGTCAAAACAAACCTCTGTTCTTTATAAATTACTCCATCTCAGGTTCTTCTTATAGCAACAGAAAATGAACTAAGACTTTTTCACATCAATAACGTTATACTAAACGAGGGATGAGGGCCTGCTTTTAAATTGGCATGGAGTGTGTATATTTTGGGGCAAGGTGGGATTGAAGAAGCAAACATTTAATAGTAAGAGAGGTCATCGTCTACACAGGTCTGTAAAGGGCCTGAGAGAGCTTCTTGCTTGGTGTGTTCCGCTACATCCTCTGTGGTTAGTGCAGCTCACAACGTCTTCTAGCAATAGCTTAGGTGCTGGAGTAGGAGCCAGAGGTGCGGCATGCAGTCTAGAGATGGGCACTCTGGAGAATCACGGTGCCTCAATTCTGTCTGGCCTGCGAGGAAACAAGGCTGTGTCCCTGAGTGAACTTTCTTGTGGCCAGAACCTGTGCTTGTGGAGGCGGGGGTGAGGACCCGAGAGTTGGGGTGATGTGACTCGGGCATCCAGGACAGCGTGTAGCGTGTCCTGTCATCGTGTAGCTCCAGAGTTTCATTCCATCCATAGCCTTGCAGGCCAGAAAGACAGCTCTCATCTCTCAAAGGGAGAGATTTTCTGTACTCCATGCCTCCCCCTTTACTTTCCCTCCCGAACCCTGCCATCCACTTGACCCCCATCCTTTGCCCTACCATGTTTTCTTTCCATAGCAGGGCTTCTTAGTGCGTGTGAGAATCACAGAAAGCGCTTCTCAGAAGTACAGGTTCTTGGCCTTTACCTTTGATTCCAATTCTGCGAGGACTGTGCTTTGAGGAACTCTGCTCCTCTGTATCGTTCTCTCTCTCTGATCCCAAAGGTAGGAGAGATAAGTTTCCTATGTTCCCATTTCCCATGGTCCAACTCTAGAAGACAAATGGCATGTGGGGTAACCAGAAAAAAAATCCTGGGATTAAAGTCGGAGCCAATTGGATCAAGTTGATTTTCACATCAAGCAGGGATTACAATCCCATATTTTGTCCACAACTTCACAATGAGCGCCTGAAGCAGACCCCACTCTGGGGGCTGAGGGAGCTGCAGGAATGAAAGGCATATGGTGTTCTCCTTGTTAACTGGGAGCCCCAAGACCACAGACCTGATTTACAAATGCATTTTGCAGCCCTTTCTGTCCCCAGCTGCAGCCCCTGGATCACAATGTTCACATCTGAACCATCATTTGCGCTTTCAAACGAACTCATACCATGCCATTGTTTTCAATCAAATTTGCATACTAAGCTTTGCTCTTGTTCTGTGATGAAAAGCTTTGTTCTTTATTGAAAGGAACATTAGGCAATAAGATCAGAAGAGGGAGATACGGAGTTTACACATTGTAGTCGAAGATGGAACATAAAGATGCCAAGATGTTTACAGAGGAATAATTCAGAAGGGATCCCAGAATGCTGGTCTGACCTTCCTTTCCCTCCTTTAGGACCAGATATTGATACAGAGAAATGTAACTCCTGACCTGTTACATGTCAAATGTGCCAAGTTCGTGGTCCCACAACATGGAGGAATGAAGTCGAGAAACATAGAAAGAAGCTAGGAGAGTTTTATTGGAAATAAAGAGAAAAGAAGAGCTCCTGGGTTTCCAGGAGGGGTCCCAAATAGGGTGGCCATCGAGGCCCTTTGTCAGGGGTAATTTATACAGCAAAGTCACAATGTGGATACAACATGGGTCAGATTACAATCAAGCTACAGGATTACAAGTATAGCTTCTTAACTAATATTGATCTAACAGGGAAATGAGTCATGTAGCAAGTGTACCTGGAAAGAACAGAGGCATTTTTGGGAAGAGATGGGACCAGATGTTCTGGTCATCCACCCACCTGGGTGACTGATGCCTATCTGGACTTCCTGGACCAGGTGGTGCTAATCATAATACAATCTCAAGTTACTGCTCATCCCTTAGGGGAAGGGTGTAGGCCTGGCTATATTACCTTTATCTTGAGGCCTGGTCTTCTTCAGATGTGCCTCCAGCCACAATTCTGACATCTTTATTCCTTCTACTGACTTCCTTGACAGCCTCCTCCCTCTCTGACTGTGTATTAATTTCTATCTGACATGGCTGTCACAATCAGAGCATGTTCCCCCACCCGAAACCAGGTGCAGGATCTGCCCAGCTTGGCTCCTTTCTCCTCCAGCCCCTCTCCCCTCAACCGGGGCAAGGTTGGCAGCGAAGGTGGGAGTTTCTCCTAACTTCTCTCTTTGGTTCCAGGCTTCATGCGTCCATGCTGTGGGGCCACGGCAGGAACTCAGCACATTTGACATCTAACAGCTCAGTTCTCCAACACCCAGTCCTTCTGAAGAGAGAGCAAGAAGAACCCCTGAAGCTTGTACCAGGGCAGGGGAGAGGCTGACTGGGGAGAGGGCGTCCCAGGTGTTTCAGGAGTCCCTTGTCTTGGTGGTGACAGTAACTTTTTCCCTCAATCGAGTTGGGTCAGTTACAGGGGGTGAGAATTCTTCAAACCAATCCTATACTGCAGATCTTGCAGGAAGGGGGGAAAAAAAGAGTGAAAGAAGAAGTCTGCAAGGATGGACTGGATGGCTAAAATGAATGCTCATAGTCATTTATGTGTCCCGCTCGCGGTCTCAGCGAAGTCTTTACCGGGACGCGCGTTCCCTGAGTCGCCCTGGGCATGTGGTGAATTTTACCTGACGATCAAAACGCTCCCATTTTTAAACTCAGGCCTCCACAGTAGATTCCTTCCCCAAGATTGTTACTGTTAACGGTTTAAAACTTAAAAATGAATACAAGCATAAAGAAAGGAGGGCGGCGGGGACCAGAGCAGCCGTGGCCAGGCCGACACAGGGTTAAGCGAGGGGAGGTCCCGCAGAAAGTCGAGCGAGGCGCTCAAACCTCCACCTTTCCCACCTCGACGGCGGCAGCCCCAGCCTCCCACTCCCGCGCTCAGCCTCGGCGCTAACCGGGGAAGCTCGGGCCGCGGCAGCCAAGGCGAGGGGCTGGCCTTGCCCAGACTAGAGGAGGAGGAGGAGGAGGAGGTGGAGGAGGAGGAGGAGGAGGAGGAGGGGAGAGGAGCTGGAACCCCCCACCCCCAGCCCCTCCCGGGGGGAGGGGCGGGATAGACGTCCGGCCCTGCCGCGCCGGGGGCTCCACTGCACCTCCTGGGCGGCCGCGGCGCGGAAGGATGCTGGCCCGCAGGAGCGCGCGCGCGGGGCGCGGGGTGCCGTGGGGCTGCGCCGCGCTCTGCCTGCTGAGCCTGCTGCGTGAGTACGGGGCCGCCCGGGCGCCGGGGAGCGCGAGCCGCCGGGCTGGGGCGCGCGCGGAGCTGCGCGCGGGAAGCGACCCGGGCGACACCCACGCCCACGCGCCGCCTCCAGCCCACGGCTGCGCGGCCGCGACCCGCGCCTCACCTGGGGATGGGGGCGGTGGGAGGGAGGGGACGGCCACCCCGGCGGGAGAGTGAGCTGGGGCGCGCTGCGGTGGACTAAAATAACACGCTTTGGAGATGCCAGCGGCGCTCGGCGGTGCCAAAGGTGAGGAGCGCACAGCTGGAGCCAGAACCTGGAGGGGGCGGAGAGGAGCAGGGAGGTTTTGTGGCTGCTGGCTGACTCCGAAAGCAGCGGCCCAGAGGGGAGTGGGTTGCCGGGGAGGGCCCTGGCGCCCACAGTCGCTCACGACCCTGGAGCCCGGAGTGGACATTAAGGGATGCGAGGGAAGTCAACCAGGGGCGCGGCGCAGGGTCCAACACCCCGGAGGCTGGGAGAAAGGCCAAGCGAGGTGAGCAGAGGAGTATGGAATGAAGAACGGTCCTTGCGGGGAGAAAGCTTTGCAGTCAAGATTAGAAAGCTAAATTGGAATCGCCCCTGTGTGTACATAGCACACAGATCCTCGGGAGGGGAGGTGGTAGTAGAATATGGGCTACACCCGCCTCCCTCTTCTCACTGCCGCTCAGATTCCTGCACAGACTCAAACTTGTTACCTTCTGGAGTGTTCTTCCCCAGCCCCCGCCAAGTTCTAAAGCTAGTGGACAGGTCAGGACGCTCCCGGCTCACACCTACGCCTATTTCTTAAGCCCAGTCTCACTTTGGCAAAAAAAAAAAAAAAAAAAAAAAAAAAAAAAAAAAAAGGAATAGGCATATTGGAAGCTAATATCTCTCCCCACCTAGAAGTTTGGAATTTCGTAACCTGCCCTCTCTTTTGCTTCCAGCCCTCCAGGGCTCCCAGTGTCCTGCACTAGTCCATCCTAAAGGCCACCCACTGTGGTGGACCTGCAGGGTGATCTGGACCCACCCGCCCGACTCTGCCCCCAGTCTGCTCTGCTAAATGTCCACAGTCAGCTGGCTGTGGCTGGAGGTAGCTGAGTGAGGTTGGGGTGGCCTGTGTGGCAGCGCAGGGCATGTCCTCTGAGCCAGGGTGAAGCTCTTGCCGAGGGCTTGAAGCCCTACCGTGGCTTCCAGTCTGTGCCCCCACAGCTGGGCTGAGTCGCTAGGGGCTCCGATGTCCGCCGATGCTGCCCCCTTTGACTGCACAGTGTGTGCTGATGGGCTGGCGGAGCGGGGCCCGCCCTTCCCTCGTTTCCTCAGGCTGGGCAGTTGCGGTCTCACCTTGGCCTGCAGCGGTGGGGGTGGAAGGAGCAGGGACTTCTGCAAAACTGGGCAGAGGTACTGAGAACTTTATGGACTCGGCTTTGGAGCCAAGGGTGGGACATGGATCCCTGGGCCCAGCCTCGCCAGATGACTTGGGCCAGTTCTGGCTTTGCTCCTTCCCCAAGAGCTCCCCAGGGTTTTTGTTTAGATGTGGTTTGTTTCTTAACACTAGGAGTTGTTCTCTGACCTGGGGTGCATTGTGGGGCAAATGAAATGGGTGACCGTCCCTTGAAATACAATCAGCGGGCATTGCAAAAAGTAGGTTCTGTGACTGTTGGGAAATTCAATGCAGAAAGGGGTTCTGAGTTTTTTGTTACTACCCCAAGAAAGAGCTTGCTCTGGGGAGATCTCTTTTCTGTGCCTGTGAGACGTTGGTGTGGACTGAGACACAAAGGCCGGTCACTAGTGGCTTCTTTTTGTAGGGGGTGAGGTTGATCGCAGGTCAGAGTCAGGGTCGGGCCTGGGGTCCACCAAGCAGCACTGCACAGCCCCATTGGGACAGAGCTCTTTGAGGAACTATCAAGACCCTTTCGTCAGACTCAAGGCATTTCTTCAAAGGCCAGTCTGTCCCCTCACCCTGACGATACCCTCAGGCCTGCATGGTCATATTCCTTTTCTTCCTTTGAGTCCTTCGTGCTTGTTGACCCCACACCCATATCCTGTCTGGGGCTACGTGTAAGAGGGGAAAAAGAAAAGGGAAAAGAATTTTATCAGCTATTTTCCAGAGGGGAGAGGACTCCACCCTTTGACTCTCTGCCACATGGCGACGTCGCCGAGGAGTAGCCCTGGGGACCTCTGACTAATTCAGTGGTCGCCAGGGCTCCCCCTCGTAAGACCAACCCAGCTGGCACAACCTTTGCAAATGTTGTCTCTAGCAGCATTCCTGTTTGGCTTTTCTCATCCCTTTGGCTCCACCTCCCGGGCCTCCTCATTCACTTGTCCTCATCTCCTTCCTTTCCAAGTCTTTGTCTCCAAAAGCTGGGGCAAGAAGTGCCAAACTGCGGCAGATAAACTCAGGAGCAGAGCCCTACAAAAACAAGTAACGGGGAGGAACAAATCCACTTCCAGTGGTCTGACTGCCTGGTTTCCTTTCAGTCCTGAGCTGGAGGGCCTGGACTTGGCTTGGTTCAGGGCTGGGTGGACACCAGGACTCTCAGGGAACTCGGGCTTCCTCTCTTACTGACTTCAGGTGCTCTGACTAAATGTCCTGCAGTGTGAAGAACAACACATGTGAAGGTGTGGAAAATAGAACCAAAAACCACCCTCCAGGAGAAATCCTCACGGTCTTCAGGGCAGAATTTCCATATTTTTGAGGTTTTGGCTTCTCTAATGAGAACGTTTCCTTCCCTCCTTAGCTAAGAAATGAAAACACATTCTCTACGATGGTTAGTCTCAAGGGCCCTGATTTTGTGCTATAAGAACAAAGATGCACCTTGGAAGGGTGGAGAGCCCAACAAATGGGGAGGCAGAGGACCTGCACACCGGACCACGTCGGGGAATGAATCACTTCCCTTCTCATGCAAAGGAAAAGACCTACTGGCTTAAAAGGGAAGTCTGCTCCTTCCTGAGTTGGGAAAAAAAAATAAAGAAAAAACATATACTTCTCAAGGGAGTGGCATCTCTAAGTAGCTTGCTTCATTGATTAAGGAAATGTGTTAGTGGGTCTGCGGGTGAGAACTGGACAAACACTGATGTGCAAGGGCACACAGGAGGCCAAACTGCTGCGGACGATAAAGTGGACCTTGTGTTTGGGTGGGCCCAGGAGACAGGTGAAGGGCTCTGGAGCCCAGGAAGAGAGAAGTAGAGGAGGGAGGAGGAGGTCCTGCAGCAGTAAAGGAACAAAGATGGGGGTAGGGAGGAAAAGCGCTGGCTCGAGATTACTTACAGCACAGCTTCCTTAGGGTGCAACATCTCACATCTCAAGGTTATGCTGTTTTCTTTTGCACTGCCCTGTAATCTTCCTCTGTGCTCTCGTGGCTACACACACCGGCCTGGTGTGGCGTGGGTGATCAGTGAGCTTATGGTACAGTGGTGCAGAACAGGGAGGCCTTGGACCTCAACCCAGGAGTCCGAGACACTGGGACATCGAGGAAGAGGCGAGTGGCAAAAAAGTAGGCAACCTGTGAGTCCTTGGGAAATTGGATAGCCTCGGGATATGGGGTCAGGACAAGGGGACTCTCAGGACACTGGTAGCATCCAGGCATAGAGATTTAGTTTGCCCTCATCTCACCCTAGTTTAGCCTCTGAAACTGAAAAAGGCACCCACCCAGCCCTTAGTTCCAAAATGACTCAGGCTCATTGTAGACCCAGGATTGGAAGGGCCCCCTAACAGGAACATTTCCTGAATGCTTCCAGGGGGTACGGGGGGCTCACTTAATCCCCCAGGGCAGCTTGTGCTTTTAAAAAAATAACATTTGTTTTTATCCCCTTGTATTGTAGTGGTATTAACCTTCCTGTAATTTCTAACCATTGTTCTAATTCTATGATTTGGATTGTCACAGTTTAAGTCCTTCATGAAAATTCCTGAAGACCATTGGGGCCCCACTGGGTTATAAACTCCTTGAGGGATTTATCGAAATCACAGTGACACTAGTGCCCCCGCAGCTATGGAATGGAATCTGCTCTGATTTTGTTCTCTACAGGACTGGGCAAGATCCCTGGCCCATCATTAGTGCCTAAGAAGGAAAAATACACATCCTATGTTAAGTGAAACGAATCTTGAAGAAAGTCATTTATTCTCCCTCTCCAGATTCTTCTTTTTCAGATCAAGGGTCAGCAAACTTTTCACGTAAAAGGCCAGACAGTAAATATTTTAGGTCTTGAGGACTATGTGTGGTTTCTGATGCTTACTCTACTTTGTCTTATAACACTTCTCTCACTGGTCCTGCCCTGGATTTGTTCCATGAGTTGTAGTTTGTCACTTTGTAGAACTTTTCTCCTCCTGGTCATTTTTCACGGACAGCCCCAGTTTAATAAAATTCCTCTTAAACAGGGTCAGAAGGAGACCGCCGAACCCAGGACCACACCCAGCGCGGTGCAGTTCGGCCCGCTGCACTCCTGCCCGGCCCGCATTGCGCTAAGGCCGTGTGGAAACACACGGGTACCCGAGCGAGCCGGGCGCAGCAGGAGCGCCATCTTACCAGGGGCCGTTAGTGCCACCCTGAGGAAACAGCATCTGCGCGTGTGCCAGATGGACGCGCGAGATAAGTCTTTGGCTCTCTGGGAAGCAAAGAAAGGGGCCGAGCGTGACGGGGCCACGGGGTTCTGATCAGTTCCCAGACAGGCCCACTGCATGGACTCCTTGGTTCCTCAGAACAGCTAAGAGAGGTAGCCTCTGCTTTTAACCCCCTCTTAGGAGAGGTTTACAAAGATGAAATACGACCACTTTCCAAGGTTGTGCAACTTGGAAGCGAAGCATTTGTTTGTTTTTGTTTTTTTGAGACAGGATCTTGCTGTGAGGTCCAGGCTGGCCTTGAACTCACTGTGTATCCCAGGCTGGCCTCGAACTTGCAGCAATCCTCCTGCCTCAGCCTCCGGAGTGCTGGGATTCCAAGCGTGCACCACCACCCTTGGCCTGAGAGAAGCATTTGAATGCAGTCTGTCTGCCTGCGGAGCTGCCATGCTGCCTCCCACCAGGCAGCTCCCTTCCTGGGGGCCTGGGCCCACTGCCTGAGACATCCAGGGACCCCTTCAGTCAAACAGCTCTCCTGATGCCAAGTGTGGCGATGTTCACCAAAGTCCCAGCTTTTCAGGAAGCTGAGGCTGGGAGGGTCATGAGTTCCAGAGCAGCCCGACCAACTTAGTGACTTAGCAAGACCTTGTCCCAAAAGAAGAAAAGGATTGGGGGTTTAGTTCAGTGCAAAGGCCTCGCGGTTCAGTGACATCATTAATGCTTAGTAAGGTGTGTGCATCTATTCACTCCTTCGGTAAATGCTTCCAGACCAGTGTGGGTTTGGCACTTATGTCTGTTTTTCATTTATTTTGGTTTCTTAGTTTCTAGCTGTTACTTATTGTTTCTGATAGTCTCTTAATTTTCAGCTTTGGCTAGGATATCAGATCCCCACACTTATTGGACTGTAAATGCCTCTGAACAGTCCCTGTAATGACCGATGTGCGGATTTTACTACTTGCATTCTGTGACTTCCTTTTGGCGTCTTAGAATCTCCATTTGCTGATGTCCTGATACCTCAGCCTTCTCCCTTGCTTCAAGTTTAAGAGGCGAGATTGTGTAGGAATAACGCGAGTCCTCCAGTGTCACCGCTAAGGAGGATGGACTGAGGCAGCCTTCCATTCAGCCATCGATTGTCCTAGTTCTTTGCAGGGCTGGGGTGAGCGGTGGTCCTGTTGAGAGTGGGGTGGAGTGGAGGTTTCCTCCTTGGCTCTCAGCGTCGACTGGCTCTCACTGACCGTAGGCTGCTGTTACCCCTTCAGAGTTGGGGGTCAGAAGCTCAGATATGAAGGAAGGCTGGTGTTCGAAGGTTTCGGGCCATGCATGTGTATGGGAAGAATCGATCGGTCTTGCCTGGCAGGATGTCATTCCTTCCAGACCCACCTGTTCACCTGAGCCCTATAAAATGGAGCCCACGTCAGCCCTTGGCCCTGGTGTCCCTTGCTCAGTGCCAGTTCACACGTGGCCTGTCCCCTAGCCTTGCCTTTCTGCCCTTCCTCTTTGTCCCATTCCTCAGTGTCTCAGAATCCTCTCTTGCTCACCCTGGGCTCTGAACAGTGAATCTGATCACTTGCACACAGGTCCTACCACCCCTTCCTCTGTGCCTGGCCCCCGTCGTGGGAGGGAGGAGGCCGCTGCAGTAGGGGGCTTGTCCCCAGCAGGTCAGCAACTGGTCGGGGGCCACAGTTGCTTCATTCTTCTGAAACAGGCACCTCTGTCCTCAGAACTACCAGCAGGTCTTTCTTCACATCTGGAAGAGTTCAGAAGTGTTTGTCTGGGTGAACGAGGCCCCTTGGGGGAGGGGGTTCAAAGCATGACATCATCTCGGCCAGGCCCAGCTTCCTTTGGAGAGGGAGGAAGGCTGGGCCAGACAGAGCCAGATGGGATTCCCAGGAATTGATGTATTTGAGGAGAGGAGGGAGGATGTGGGCAGAAGAGGGGGGATTCCTGGGGTGTCTTGGAACAGTGCCTTGACAGCACGATCCTTTAATCCAGTGTCCTAACGTTACCTCCACCTGCCCCCGTACTAAATTCATATCTTGGAGTCAGATTGGAGAGGTGACGCTAGCTAAAGGAGGAAGTAGCCTAGGTTGACTTCTGCTATTTTATTTTGATCAACCCATCTCCCATCTAAGCCACATGGGAACTCACCCATGCTTTCCTCTCAGATGGTTGGGGGACACACCCCATCCCTAGCAGTTCTGACCTAGCCTCACTCCCTTGCAATATCTACTCAAGATTAAGCTAATCCTCAGTGTCCATTGCCCCTTGCCTGGTACGATTTATGCCCTTCCCTCTTGCCCAACACCTCGGCAGCTTTGGTTCTTCATATCTGAGATAGTAATGTCACTTCTTCCTCCTACTTACCTGACACATGTTGTGACGTGATTATTGCACTCGCCATTGATGTCATTCTCCTTGCAGCAGGTCGGGGAGGAAGGCAGGTGTGGGAGAGCGAGACCCTGTCATTGTCTGTACGGGAAGCATTCTCGATCTCAGGTTAATTGATGCTGAGCGAAACAAGGTTTCATTCTGTGCTCTGTTTACCTGGAAAACCTGTGGAAAAAACAGACTTAGATGTCAATGGAGTGAATTTAGAGATAAGCTTTAGGGTGTCCTGGGGCCCTGGGGCCTTTCTTTGCAGATGGTACTGCAGGATCAACTCCGGATAACAAGTCTACCCCTAGTTTCTTCAGGGCCCAAGGCCAGAGTGCAGCAGAGACGCTGCTCCTCTGTGTCTACGTAGCCACAGTTACAAGTCAGGGCAGCTAACTGATAATGAAATAATCTTCCACCTTCTTGCCACTTGGAAGGCCAGGTTTCAAGCTGGGCCTCTTGCACTCTTGGAATTCAGTGCACCATGTGGCTGGCCTGGAAGAGATGGGCCCTGGCCCCAGCCTACTGCCCTTCTGTCCTTCTAACCTCGGCTGTGGTCCAGACTCCGGGGGATCTTGCATGCATGCACGGGCCCCCCAGCTACACACCTGAGTGCTAACCCTGCTCCCTGCAAGCAGCTGACCCCTGGTCACCATTGCACCTTGGGGGACACACCCTGGAGCTGCAGTTCGTTCCCAGGGGTTCACTTTGGGAGGATGGGCTGGGAGAAAAGGTCCACGCAGGTGCTGGATGTGAGAACAGAGGAATTTGAGTAAGTTCCAGGACTTCTGGTCCCCATGGTGTGATCCAGAAGACAAGGTTGTCCTCACAGGAGGCAGGGTGGGATCTGGGCCCTCCAAGGCACAGGGTCGAGGCAGAAGTCTTCCTGACTCTGTAGACGGTATATGTAAGAAAGGGGAAGGGAGTTGTGAAGATCTCGAGATGACTAGATCAGAAACATTGGGCCAGGTGGTGCATGCCTGTAATCCCAACACTCAGGAGGTTGAGGCAGGAGGATCGCCATGAGTTTGAGGCCAGCCTGGGCTGCATAGTGAGTTCAAGGCCAGCCAGAACTGTACAGTAAGACCCTGTCTAAACACAAACAAAAATGACTCGGGTTGCTTGCTACAGCTGAGTGTACCCAACAAAAGGGAAGGAGAATGGGCTGGAAGAAGTTAAAAGGAAAAGGATGAGGAGTTTGGGAATAAAAAAGATGTAGGAAGATGGATTTTTTTTTTGTGGGTACTGGGGTTTGATCTCAGGACCTCGCGCGCCAGTAGGCGCCCATGCTGCTGAGTGATATCACTGGCCCTTTTATCATATGTGGGTTCCAGGAGTCGAACTCAGGACCTCGTGTTTGCCAGGCAGGCGCTTATGCCGCTGAGCCATCTCACCGGCCCATGGAAGATGGATTTTTTTTTTTTTGTGGGTACCGGGGGGTCGACCTCAGGACCTCGTGCGCCAACAGGCACCCGTGCCGCTGAGTGATATCACCGGCCCCTTTTTCGTATGTGGGATCCGGGAGTCCAACTCGGGCCCTCATGCTTGCCAGGCAGGTGCTTATGCCTCTGAGCCATCTCACCGGCCCAAGATGGATGTTTTTAAGGAGATTAAAGATAACTAAGCTGTGGTGAGTGTGATTACTCCAAGAGTTAATATACTGGGCAGAGAGTGATCAAAAAAGAGAGACTTCAAAAAGGAAATATAAACATGACCTTCCTCACATTTTCAATCTTTCCAAAATTTATGCAAATGTGATTTTATACTTTTAGTATTTTACTAAACACATTATGAACATTGCCTCATATTTGCATTTTGCTACAGTTTTCATAAATTTTTATTTGTGATGATTATGTGTATGATTATGTAATGATGATAGTATATGAAGCGCATATATCATTTATCCTGTTATCCCATTTCGTTTTGTTGCTTATAACTTTTCCCCATTTAAAAAAATCACTACGCCAGACACTCGTGTGCCTGTAATTTTTCACTTTTCTGTTTGCTTAGGAAAAACCTAGCAATAGGAAATCAGTCCACCATCCAGGAAGATGTTCTTGTTACTGCTCTGCTGCTTGGCCCCAGGAATGCTCCCCATGAAGTCGAGAGACCGAACCAAGTGATGTTGTGGTACTCCAGGAAGGTTTACATTCTGACCTTCCCTCCTTGTTTTCCTACAGCCTCTGGCTTCACAAATGACAGCCCGACTACTGGTACCACAGAGAGGTCCACCTCGAAATTATCTTCACCTGTTCCCACCAATGTATCCCACCAAGAAAGCACAACACCAGTGACCCCCAGAAGCATCACCACCCAGCATGGCTCTGTGGACAGCATGCGGCCCACAGCCAACATCTCAGGTAAAGGGAGTTGTGCCTCACGTCGTAAAGCGATGCTGCTGGTGTCGAGGTGAAGCCTTCAGAGTGTTTGCAGGCTGCTCCCTTCCCACAGATGGAACCGTCCTAGTCTTGCATTAGTAGTGTGAGCATCGTGCTTAGGGGACCCTGATGTAGGTTTGAGGTGATTCTTCCTGTAGTGGCAGCTTCCTCAGGCCAGTGCTTCGGCAACTGACCTGAACAGTAATGCTCCCTTTACCTCTCCTCTCATGCCAAGCTCAGCTGTCATGAAACAAAGATTAGATGAGGGCTCCATAGAGAGGAGTCTGGTCTCTTCTAAATGAAGGGAGTTGGGCCCGTCTCTGGCTTGTCTAGGGTAAAGCAGCAGCCAGTTCTCTTCAGAGTCCAGGGGGCCTCTGGAGTAAGTTCTGGATTGTAGCTGTGGTTCTAAGAGCTGGCTTGAATGAGTTCTGCCTAGGTTAGGACACGAAGTAACTGTTACTTCCTACACTTCCATTTCTGGGTAAGATGTCCACACCCACATCGTGAACTGAGATGGTCTGTTTATGTGTGTGTTCGTATGTTTATGTACATGTGTTTTGGACTATTTCAGGGACTACGGTCAACTTCACTTCTACCTCTGGAACCATTCTGGTCCCTGAACCCACAAACTCTTCCATCCCGTCACGGACCTCTCTAGACACCACGGTGTTCACCACCACGGAGTTCACCACTGCAGGAAATACTTCAGCTTCAAACGTGACCTCGAGGCCCGGCACGCCACCTGTCAATGTTTCAGATGACTCGCCCACCAACACCACCACCACCACCACCACCACCAGCCCTGTGATGACATCGCCCACCAAACTCTTTACATCATCTTCTGCCCCAAGTGCCATCAAGGTGGGTGAATTGGGCCCGAAATGCCCCTCACTTATCTGTATGCAACCAAGCTCTCTCCCCTCCTTTCCACTGGCCAGTGAGATTTGGGTCGCGTGGGGATCCTCATGGAAACACGTACTTCCAATATTGCCGGGAAGTACAGAAAGCCAGGAAAGGGGTGGGTCCGGTGGCAGGCTGCGCAGTGCTTTGGGCATTGCAGTTTTGGGAAATAGAAAGTAAAAGGGAATCTCAGAGGTCACCCAGTCCTCTGGGGATCCTTCCAGGACCCATGGGTGTGGCTCCGACCATGCACCATTTCACTTTGGGAATCTGGAATCCATCCCCTATTTAATGGAGCTGCCTCTCCGAAGGTGTTAGGACAAATGGTGTTTCCTCCAAGGGAGAGAATCTGATGGTTGTGCCAGGCATGGAGAGGCTGGGAGGGTGTCATTGGCAGGGGTAAGAACAGGGCACCAGAGACACTGAGCTCAACCTGCCCTCCTTGGCCTTGAGGTTGTGGCTGTCAACAGCCTGAGGGTGTGGAGTTTAAGGACAAGCACTCAGGGCCCAGTTTTCTGTTTTTAAAGAGCCAGCGTAGGAATCTAGAGTTGGTCTGGCCACCTCATTATCGGTTTGCCTAGATGGCCTTCCTGCCAGTGTTGTGTAGCTGAGTTGAGGGAAAACAGATCAAATGGGAACAGACCCTCCCACCCTGCGTCTGCGTCATCCAAGCCAATGTTTACCAAGATTGCAAATAGTCACTTTCCTGCGAGTCCAGGCAGGTAACAAAAGGCTTGATTATTGGTGGGGATAGTGCAGGTGGAAGAAGGTGTGGACAAGCTGATATCCCTTGTCGAAAATGTTCAGAACCAGAAATGTTTTGGGCTGGGGGTTCTTAAAAATCTGAAATATTTGCAGATACATGATGAAATATTTTGGGGATGAGACTCAAGTCAAAACATAAAATTCATCTATGTCTTACAGTACACCTTCATGCACTCAGCCTGGAGGTAACTTTATACAATATTTTTCAGTAATTTTGTGCAGAAACAAGGTTTCATGGTGTGTAACTTCCTACTCATGGCATCTTGTTGACATTCAAAAGTTTTGTAGTTTAGAACATTTCAGATTTTGGATTTTGGAATTAGAGTTGCTAAGTTTGTATGAAAAAACTCTAGTCCCCTAACATCTTTTTAAATTTGCCTTTCCCTAAAATTTTTAAAGAAAGCACCTCACAGAAATCAAACTGGAAAAGGCATGGGGAAAAAATGAAGAACAAAGATGGTCATGTGTATTTGCTTTGTTTTTGTTTTAATACAGGGAGAAATCAAATGTGCAGGAATTAAAGAAGTAAAGTTGACTCACAGTATCTGCCTGGAGCTAAACAAGACCTACAGCTGTGTAAGTCACCCAGTCCCTTCTCCCCTGGCCCCATCCTTTCTCCCCTCACCCCATCCAACCTTCCCAACTTTCTTGGATGGGGCTGCATTTTGGTGGAGTCTGGGGCTTTAACAGGGTCTGGCTGCTTCTAATCCTCAGCTTTGGAGTTCGAGGCCCCATCTGGTGGGCGAAAAAGGCAAATGCAATTTTAATTGTTTTTTGATGCTGTCACATTTACATGTGCTTTAATGTTAAGAGTGTCCTCACTGGGGATCGGGGATTTAGCTCAGTGGTACAGCACCTGCCTGGCAAGTGTGAGGTCCTGAGTTCAATTCCTGGTACCTCCCCCTGCAAAAAAAAGAATGTCCTCGCTGTCTGTATATAAAACAGTTGGCTGTAATGTCAGTTCTTGTGTTAGAGAATTAATTTTCTGGTAATGCTCTAGTGGTTTAGTTTTATAGTTCATGTTTTTATATGCTCTGATCATGTTCTCCAGATGCTTGTCCATACTTTTATCTGTTTTAAATTTTTTTTAAAAACTTTTGTGCTTTTTACATGACAGTGCTTTTAATATCCAGCCGGAAAGGTCTTTCTTCATTATACTGTAAAAAGAGCAAAGTACTTCTCAGCCTCTTCTTTTAGAAAATCTTGGGAGACATATCTGTCAAAATCACTGCCACCCCCCCATGCACACTCACATACATGTGTGCGTGTACACACACACTCACACACATACACACAGAAAGCCACTGAAGTTTTTAATTGGAACTGCTTTAAAACCTTCAATTTTTTTCTAGCGTTATTTTGTAGCTCTCTTTTGTATTTTTTAGTTTTAAAACGTTTTCCCTAGCTGGGCGTGGTGGCACACCTGTAATCCCAGCATCCTGGGAGGCTGAGGTGGGAGGATTGCTGTGAGTTTGAGGCCAGCCTGAACTACGTAATGAATTCGAGGTCAGCATGGACTACATTGGTAGACCCTGTCTCAAAAAAAAAAGAAAAAGAAAAGAAAGCATTGTCCTCTGTTGGTTTGATTTTTCTTTTAGGAGTATTGGGGATGGAACCCAGAGCTTCACTAGGTAAATGCTGTGCCACTGAGCTGCATCCTCAGCCCCTTTTCCTATAAGTTTTATGATTTTTTTTTTTTTTTTAAGCAGGCTCTTGCTGAGTCACTAAGGTTTGAATTTTCAATCCTCCTGTCTCAGCTTCCCAGAGTGCTGGGATTATGGGCATGTGGCACCACATCTGGCTCAAATTTGAAGGGTTTGTTAAGGTTTTTTTGTAGCACAGATATCCTACTATATACTCTAATTAATTGCTGCTGAGATGTTAGAAAGCTATGGAGCTTTGAATAATTACCTAGGATTTGTCCATTTTCTTAAACTTGCTTATTAATTACAGGGTTTTTTAAATTCTTTTTAGTGTTTAAGGCAAACTACGATGTTTCCCACCGCAGTACATTGTCCTTCCTAGTGTTTCAGCTTCATGTCCTGCTGCACTGGTGAGGACACGGGTGGCGGGGTGTTAACCTTTAATGGAGATAGCAGGCCTCCTCGCTGTTTCAGTAACGCTAACTTCCTGACGGTAACAAGGCTCTGGGGGGTGGGAGAGTGCTACTTATTTACAGAAGAGAACATTTTCTTACAAATTGGAAATCCACTTAAGGAAAGCACGAGGACACGCACAGATTGGAAAGATTGGAAAGACCGTGGTCCCTCGAGGGCTAAAGTTACTTACTTTGGCCATTCCGACTACTGCTAGCTCACCTTGACTATTAATTGGGTCTCTCTGACTTATAAATCTTTTAAAATTATACCCAAAGGAATTGCTTACTTAGAGACATTTAAAAACAACAAAAATCGTTCAACAAACAGTCGTTCAACAACAAAAAACATTCGGAAACAGCCAAAAAAGTGCACAGAACAGAATAACTCCACGCCAGGGTGTTTCTGATGCTCATTTTCAATCCTACTCATTAGGAAAATTCGTCCTATTTTTTGTTTATTACAATGAAGGAAAATAGCCACCTTTCCCCTCTGCCGTCTTGAACATTTATTTTCCCGAGTGTCACACACATCTGTCTGGGCTGGACAGCTCCTTGGGGAACTGCAGAGCATTGCCGGTGTCCATCACTCCTCGAAGTTTGCCTTTAACCAGGGCCACTGTGCAGGACGAGTGCTACGCCGGAGTTAACTCCTTCCTCTGCTCTAGTCTCTTTCTCACTGTGGTATTTGCTCTCTGGTTCACTATGTGCCACGGCTGGGAAGGTCTCTACAGGGTCCCCTGCAATTTGGGGAGTGGGGTTTGGAAAGAGAAGGGCTCCCGCCATGTCCAGGGCTAATGAACAGCGCCTGGGCAGCGCATGTATGGTGCTCATGTCCCTTGGCACTCTGTCTGCCCCTTCCCCTTCTTCCTGAGGGCGCCTTCTCCCAGCTCCCAAACCCAAGTGCCTCCTACTACTTCCCACGCTCAGTTTTCCTCAGCCAGAAGTTCTGGGTCCAGAATTTTTAGCCACAGCTCCCAGTTGTGTCCCAGATTTCCTGTCTGTGGGTCCTTCCTACTCCCTGCTGGTCTGATAGTCCCTCTGTTCATGACAGTGTGTCTGTCCCTAAGGCTGTGAGGAGGCCCGTGCCTCCTGATTTTCCATAGATGCACTCGTACTCCTGGTGTCAGGGTCTTGAGGTTCCGGTTCTACCCATGGGATACTGGGGCCCTACCCACAGCTTAACGAGGAGCTGAAAGATTGCGCAAATAATGTTGGTAGCCACCTGCATCTAGTCCAGCCTGGCGCAGCTGCTTCTCAGCTGTCCAAACCCTCATTCTGCATGAGTGCATTCTAAGAACTGCCACGTTTGCCCTTCCTGTGTGAGTTACTCTCTTAGTTACTTTTCTCACTGCTGAGACAGAATACCTGACACCCAAGGTTAAAGGAGGAAGGGTTTATTTCAGCCCATAGTTGGCTGGCTCCAAGGCAGGGTGGCACGGCAGAGGGGCGTCACAGAGGAGAAACAGCTCGTGGTGGGCAGGAGGCAGCAAAGCAGCAACGTAGAGAGGAAGCAAGCAGCAAACTTCAAGCAACAACAGCAGCAGCCCTCTTTCTGTCTCTTACATTTTATTCAGGCTACCTGTTTGGGTGGGTAGTGCTCACACCCAGGGAGGGGCGGCCTTGATCCTAGCATCGAACTGTGAATCCATCCCAGCATCACATCCTTGATCCCAGCATCACGCACTCGAGATCCAGCCACCTCTAAAAAGCCCACCTATGACTGCATCGGCCTTGGGAGGACGTCTAGACCCGAGCCTTAACAATGACTGAGACCTGACTTCTGTACGCGTGTTCTGTGGACCCCAACACCCCAGTGTCTCTCCCTTCGCTCCCCACTCTTCGCCTGTTGTCAGCCAGGGGGAGGGAGGCCAGGTTGCCTCTTCTCAAGCACCCGTTCCCCCTCTCAGCCCTCAATAGCAGTCTCCCCAGGTCTGATTTTTGTCCTCTCTGCTCTAGTGTCTGCTTAATTTAGTCTCTGTGGTCATGGTTCCCCAAATAATTTCTGAACTGTGAGATGACTTTATTCTTGTGCTATGCCCATTTTTCCAGGGGAATTCACCAAAATTTTTTTTTTAATTGTGGCAAAATACACATCACATAAAATGCACCCCCTTAACTATTTCAAAGCGTGCAGTTCATAGTGTTAAGTGCACTCACGTGGTTACGCAGCCTGCCTCCAGAACTCGGCATGCTCCAGAACGGAAAGTCCTTACCCGTGCAAAACTCCCCACTTCCCCAGGCCCTGACAACCACTGTTCTCTGTCCTGTCTCTGCAAACTTGGTTCTGCTAAGCACCTCATGTGGGTAGAATCATGGTGTTTGTCTTTTTTGCAACTGAGTTATTCCACTTAGTGTCATGTTCTCAAGATTCCTCCATACGTAGCACACATCACCAATGCCTTCCTTTTTAAAGTGTTGTATATTCGTCATTTATGGTATGGGCACACAGTTTGTTGTGTATATATTTATTTATCTACATCTTGTTTATCCTTTCATGCACTGATGGACACCTTTTTTTTCACCTTTTGAGTATTCTGCAAATAATACAGCTATGGATGTGAGTGTGCAAATATCTTTTCAACACCCTAATTTCAGTTCTTTTGGGTGTATATCCTGAAGCAGCATTGCTGGGTCATACGGTAACTCTATTTGAACTTTTGAGGAACTATCATACTGTTTTTCCGAGTAGCTATACCGTTTTCATTTCCACCAATAGTATACAAGGGCTCCACTTTCTGCATATCCTCCTCAATGCTATTATATGCTGGTTTTTTGTTTTGTGTTTTTGAAAGGAGCCATTTTAACGGATGTGAAGTGATATCTAAGTGAGTTTTCCATCTACATTTCCCATTGGATGCTTAGTGACACAACATCTTTTCATGGGCTTATTGGCCATTTGTAAACCTTCTTTGGAGAAATGTCAATTCAAATGCTTTGCCCACAAAATGTGTTTTTTAAAACTCCCTGTACTGCCACATCTGTGTGCATGCAATTTCCGTCTACCCAATGAACTCTCAGTACCACTCTGTTGCAGTGACTTCATCGGAGGTAGGCTGCCTCCACCCCCGCCAGACACTAAAGGTCAGTTCCCACGCAGAAAGCATTAGTTACAGATGAGGATTTATGAGGACAGCACGCCTGCTGGAGGAGCCGGAGAGCTGGGGACTATGGGACCCCATGCCCTTGGGCAGCAGCCCTCTTGCAGTGTGACTGGTAGCAGGTCCCTTAATTATTCCCATCCCAACATAAAACTGTGGTTTCAATGTGCATTGTCAAACTCACACAGCAAGGCAGACAAAACTTGGAAAGAGATGGCTAGCAGGAGAGGTTCGGTCCTGGAAGCCCAGCGTTAGAAAATATTTTAAAGGTCATCAAGGAAAATGCCCACCCCGCCCCAACCCAGTGCCTTGTACGCTTCTTCAGGTCAGGAGATGCGGAGTTGGAGGATGCTATGCTGGAAAGGTTGGCTGGTTTCACTGTTCTTGCAGAGTCGCATGTGTGAGGAGACGTAGTTAGGGGCTTGTAAATCTGATTCTCATGGAGAGTATGGGATGGCTGTGGCTGCCTCCGGCCCACTCTCCGATAATGTTTGCCACAGCATCCCATGAGGGAGGAAGTTGATTCCCAGCGTCCGGAGAAGCACCGCGCTTTGTTCAGGCTCCACCTGCTCCCCTCTGGCCCAAACACAATTCACCCAGGCTGTTGGATTCCAGAGTGGGAGGCTGTCTGCCGTTACTCCCTTGAATTTACTCCAAGGAGCTAACCGAGGGGAGGAGGGGCCTGCGAGGAGGCCAGCCATTCAGGGTGTTAAGTTGGACAACAGTTCCCTGGGTGCTTTTGTTTGTTCAGTGCTATGATGAATGCGGTTTGGATCCAAGTTATTTGATAAATGCCCTTCCTCTCCAAGCCCACACTTACAGTCTAGTCAGAAAAAACAACAATCTGCAGAATATGATCAAAATAGGAATTCTAAATGGCATGGTGGCACACACCTGTAATTCCAGTACTGTGGGAGGCTGAGGCAGGAGGATCACAAGCTTGGGCCTAGCCTGGGCAACTAAAGAATTAAAAAGGACTGAGGATGCAGCTCCATGCAAAGGCCTTAGGTTCAATCCCCAGTACTAGATGATACAGATGATAGTCTGAACAGTCAGCATTATCGCTGTTTGTTTGTTTATTTTTTGGGTACAGGGAATTGAACTCAGGACCTTGCGCTTGCCAGGCAGGGGCTGTGCCACTGAGCCATATCCCCTGCCCATTATTGCTATTATTAGTAATAGGAATAGCTGTCATTTACCTAGTGCCCTCCAGGTTCCTAATACAATGGACATTTTTCATAGTTTCTCCGCAGTCACCACAACCCAGTGTACAGGTGAGGAGCCAGATTCTCAGTCTATTTGCATGACTTGCAAAGATTCAGGTAAATAGCAGAGTGCCAGCAGACAGGCCTGGACCCCCAGGAGGCGAGATTTGCACTGGGCTGTGGAGGAGAGGGCGCTGCGGGGCGTCTTCTGCCTCACAGTGTGTGGGGTTGCCAAGCAGGCCCCCGCCACCCCCTGTCAACCCCCCAGACTGCGGTTCTCAGGTTCCTCCCTGCTAGCTTCACCTGCAAACGTCCTGCCTACTCCTCCAGCCCCGCTTTGAGATGTCTCTGCCGACTCCGAGCCAGACCTGTCCTCGGCCTCCCGTATGTCTGGAGCTCTTTGGTAGTGAACATTTTTTATGATTTGGACTTTGTAAATAGTCTCCTTATTCTTTAATTTCTTCATCTGCAAAATAAAGAGAAAAATAACATCCATCTCGTAGAGCCCTGGGTACAAAGGGGTCAGTGTCTGAAAAATACTTTAGGACAGTGTCGTCGACATCATAAAAAGCAATTCTAAAAATTCTTGTTGTTGTTGAGGCAGGGGTTCTCTGTGTAGTTCAGCCTGGCCTTGAACTCACTGTGTAGCCCAGGCTGGCCTCGAATTCGTGGTGATCCTCCTGCCTCAGCCTCCCAAGTACTGGATTACAGGCGTGAGCAGCCACACCCGGCCACCATGTCCGGCTACAGCGTTTATTTTTTAACTACTGTGCATATGAAGTGAGAGTTCTGATCCTATGGCATAGCAGTTACTTTTCTCACTCCCATCCCTACCTCTGTGTGTGTCCACACACACACACACACACACGCAGAGCTTTTCACAAGGCGTCTCAGATTCAGGTGTGATAAATGTCAGAACAGCTGAACCGTTTGGAGCCACAGCTTCTCACACTGGGCATCGGGAAGGTGCCACTTTGTTTGGCTGACTTAGATCTGTTAGGAGCCCGTTCCTCTGCCTGAGAAGCAGACACGTAACCACACCCTCCTGGAAGCCCAGAGCTGCTCAGTGGAACTCCCCCCCTTCCAGGAGGCCTGGGAGCAGGAGGGTGTTTCGCATAGGGCAGGTGACAGGGGTTCGTCTAGGAGGAGCACGTCTGGGGAGGGCACCCCGACACTCTTAGGATAGGAGACTGCTGCGCATGTCCAGTGTGGGGTCCACACTACTGACCGCAGAGGCTGTTAAGAAGCCGAATTTTCCAGAAGCAAGGCCCCTACACCAGACTCACTGGGAAACCGGAACTGGCCCTTTTTTAAGATGATGCCACAGGCGCCCAAGCATTCATTTCTCCATGACCTGGTCTTTTGTGGAAGCGAAGCCTCTGTTATACCCCCACTTTCTGGCCTGGACTGGTCAGCTGTGCTCTTCCAGCCTCTTCCAAGCCCAGTTATTTTCCCTCAGATTTTTCCTCACATCCCAGCAGGGACCTGAGGCCAATCTTGACCTTGCCTTGCCCAGGAGCAAAGGAACCTGGGTTTTCCTGCCTTGGGTCTCAGGAGTAGGAAAATACGCAGGCTGCTTTCCAACAGAGAGGATCTCTGGCCCTGCCCGGGGTTGTGAACATGGAGGCCCAGGTCCCCTGACAGTCACACGCCCAGCAGTTTTCCCCTACAGGAAAGTTGTCAGAGTCCTCGGGCATTTCCTCCCCTGCCCCCTGCCCTCAGGACAGAGGAGAGCCTGGTGGGGGGGCACCTCAGACTGCAGCCTGCTGGAAGAAGGCCTGGGAAGGGAGAACAGGGTTTTAAAGGTCATGGCCAGTGCCCTAAGGCACCCTTTCCTAGGAGTCACTTGAAGAATAACCGGGTGATCGTCCAGTGGAGAGAGATCTGTCAGTTTCAGTAAACCGAGCTTTGTGTTTTGAGTAGAACAGGATAAGGGGGGACCAGACAAGAACACCATCGTGGTGTGAGCAGTGCTCTTTGTGGGCTGCCTTTGGAGAGTAAGAGGGTGGGAGTCCCTGGAGACCCTGTTCGAGCGCACACGCACGGTTGTGTCCTCCACTCACCTCCTTGGTTCTTCCACTAGCATTTGAGGCTATTTAACCTTGAAGCAAAAGGTTTCATTATTACCGTTTTATTGATATTTTCTGTTGTTGGCAGTTTCTTTCCAATTCAGTTGGCATGGCATATCTGTACACGGGCAGTCCTTAAACAAGATGGGGTAGCTGCGTATGGTTGCACACAACCTGCGCAGCTGAGGCAGGAAGGATCACAAGTTCAAGTCCAGCTTGGGCAGCTTAGCAACTGTCTCAAAATAAAAAATGGGCTGGAGATGTAGCTCTGTGGAAAGGCTCTGGGTTCAATTCCCAGCACTGGAAAGAAAGAAAAGAAAAGAAAAAACAATGTTTCCTAAATTTGTTCTCTGATGTCTTCAATGCTAATGGATACAGGATTTGGCACTGGGAAAGTTTTTCAATTACTGTAGTTTTGCACATATACAGTTGGCAGTACTTTTCCCCCCTTGGAATTTTAGACAAAAGGCTCCTTCCTGTGGAGGGGATAAAAACGAGATTTTGGTGAAAATTTTTCTCTGAGACTCTAGATACCAGTAATTATGTCTCCTGCTCTCCACTTTTCTCTCTCTTCCCAGGAGGACTTTAAGAAAGACAAAGGAGAGGACCTCATCCAGCTTCTGTGTGGGAAGGAGGAAGCTGACGCCGTGGCTGGGGCCACCACGTGCTCCTTACTCCTCGCCCAGTCTGAGGTTAAGCCCCAGTGTCTGCTGATGGTCTTGGCCAACAGCACAGGTACGGTCACACCTGCGTGGGGCCCCGGGGAATGAGCAGGGTGTGGGCAGATGGGACTGAGATGAGAAGGTCCTCGGTGGAGACGCCACATCGCATTTCCAGAGACCGCAGTGGGGAAGGGATCTGGGCGAGAGGGACCTCTCTTGCCATGAGAGCATCCTCTAGAATGGTGTGGGAGGATAGAGAAGGATGAGCTCATTTAGCTTCATCAAACTGTGTTTCTAATTTTAGAACTTTCCAGAAAATCTGAGCTTTTGAAAAAGCACCAGTCTGACCTGGAAAAGGTAAGTTCTCTAAGATGGTGTGTCTCCAAGGGAGGTGTGTTCACAGGGTAGGGGAGGAAGTGACGCTCTTCCCTAGTCCTTCACTTCCTGTCTCTCCATCTTTTTATGACAGTCTTCATCTTCCTGGGTCTGAGCCAGAAGTTTTACAGTGCAGCTCAATTAAGAGAGGTCCATCTTAATTCTGGTTCAGAAATACTCACGGTCAATGTCCTCTTGTGTCTGTTCACCGTTGAGTTGTACATTGAGGTCTAGACTGGGCTGTGCTACTCTTCGAGAACTCTTCCTCTGACTAGCTGCCTTCCCTGTGTCTTTTTCTCAAGCTGGGGATCCAAAGTTTCCAGGAACAAGATGTTGGGAGCCACCAGAGCTATTCCCGAAAGACCCTGATTGCACTGGTCACCTCAGGAATCCTGCTGGCCATCTTGGGCACCACTGGCTATTTCCTGATGAACCGCCGCAGCTGGAGCCCCACAGGAGAAAGACTGGTCAGTTCTGGGGCCTGGGGCAAAGGGAATGAGAGGGAGGTTTGTGGATGGCATAACAGGGAGAGATATCAGGAAAAGCATTTACATGCCCTGATGTACAGAGATGGATACACGCAGACTCATATCCATGGATACACAATGGGGGGTAACTGGGGTCCACCCACCGGTCCCTGTCATAACAGATGATTCATCTCATCTGCTCATTATGTTCCTTGGCTTAGTTTAGCTGGGTACAACCAGCACCAGCTTCTAGGTCAGCCATGCCTATTTGCAAGCTTATTAAATGTCCAGTGTATGCCACCTGCTCACAAGAAGGGGACATAGGGAAGGAAAATCTGTTCTGGATGAGGAAAGACAAGGCTGACATTTGGCGCTTGGCCTCTGGGTGTTAACCTGCTCTGGGGAGGTCGCTCTACCATGGGACTACAGTTTTCTCATGGGAGCTGGCTGCTGAGCTGCGCTGACCCGGTATGGTGCCTCTTCTCCTCTGTCCTTTCTCCTCTAGGAGCTGGAACCCTGACCACTGCAGGAAGAAAGGAGTCTGCACACACAGCTGCAACCCCCACTCTGGTCCCTTCCCCAACATCCTTTGGTCCCCCCTCCCCCCTCAAGGTGCCTCACACCCTTGCTTACCAGATAATGCTCCTTTATTTATACACTGTCTAGGGTGAAGACCCTTATTACACGGAGAACAGTGGAGGCCAGGGCTATAGCTCAGGCCCTGGGGCCTCCTCTGAGGCTCAGGGAAAGGCCAGTGTGAACCGAGGGGCTCAGGAGAACGGGACCGGCCAGGCCACCTCCAGAAACGGCCATTCAGCAAGACAACACGTGGCTGATACCGAATTGTGACTTGGCTGGGTGGGGCAAGACGGGTGGTGTCCGAGAAAGCAGCTTCTCCCTGCCTCGACTGTGAACTGCCTTCATGGTGGAGGTGACATCCCTCGCATCCTACCTTTTCCCACTGTGCACACCCAGATGCGGCCCCTGGGGCCTGCCACCTTGCAGGGAGGCAGGGGTACCCCAGCCCTCTGTACCGTCAGCTCTCCAAACCCAGACTCCAGGCTTCTTTAGGTTCAGGTGTGGGGAAAAGCCAAGGTCCAGAGGAGCTGCCATGGAGGCTGTGGGCCCAGCAGGCACCATGTTGGAATCGCCAGCTCCTTCCCTCCTCGTTACTACAAGAAGCTGAGGGGGAAGGGTGGTCTTTCCTAAGCTACAGCTTTCTCCCAGGAAGCTTTCACTTTTACTGTTCTTCTTCTATTTTCTTTTTCTACTTTAAGGAGACCAAAGTAATGCTTTGAGCTTGATCCCCTTGAATAACTTAGCCAGAAAACATGTTTCTTATGCCATTTCCCTTGTCCCTCCAAGACACAGCAGATCTGCTCACCAGCTTCCCACATGCTATCCAAATTTCACCGAGCTCCATGCGGGCCCTATCCCATGCTTACAGAGGCCGGCACAGCATTCTGGCTGGAGCCTGGAGTGGCACTCTGTGTTAGGACAAACTGCTCAGTCTTGGTCTCCGGGCCACACAGACTGTCCTTGGGTCCCAGTGCACAGGGTCACAGGACAGGATCTTCAAGCAGAGCCTCCTGCCCGGTGCTCTTTGGAGGTGCCCTCTTGTGCTAAGGCTGGGTCCTGCCCTGCCCCTTCTTCCCCTGCTCCCGGTAGAGCTGAGGCCTCAGAATCCCCCAGCAGGCTCTTTCGTCTCTGCCTTCCCAACTATGAACCCCTTCACTGCACTTCATCCCATGTGGTCTCAGCCCCAGGACAGCTCCTAGGGACCAAAAGCTGCCTGCTCTGGGGGTGATCCAGGCCTTGTCATTTTTCCAGAGGGGTGAGCAGGGGTCCTTCGTTCAATGACGATTGGAAATAGAAATTTCCAGAGATGAGAAGATTCAGTGTTTTGGTTTTTTTTCTGAATAAAAAATGGGTGTGTGTAAATATTGTAATTAAAGTGATACCAAAACATATTCCGTGACTGGTCTGGGTGTGTCAGACAGTGGCTTCCCCATCAGACATGGCTGGACCGTACAGGAGTGTGCTGGGAAGGGGACAGCCAGAGAAGAGGACCATCAAGGGTCATGGTAACAGGCAGGGTGCTGAGGACCTGTGGCTAAGTTGGCCAACTATTCTCCAAGGGGGGCGGGTGGCAGGGAAGCTGGCTGTTTCCAGTGGTAGAGATGAAGGCTCCAATGCTGAAGGGGAGCTCAGGATGGGGATGCTGAGGACTTAGGAGCCCCCTTCTGAGAAAGGGGCAAGCCGAAGGCTGAATGCAAAACAGCAAAGGCAAAGCTCCACTATCAGACTATCCCCTGCCCCAGGTCAGAACAGGAGGAGTGAAGGATGGCCCTCCGTTGGGGACTGTCCTAGAGGTCTGGCTGCCAACTTGGAGGAGAGTTGCCTTCCACCCCCAGGATTCGGCAGCCATCTGTAAGCACTCACCTCCCCCAGCTTCCAGATGTTGCCCCTCCCCCGGCCACAGGAAGTGGGGGAAGGGGTGCTGCCGGACACCGTGCAGCCTCAGGAAACACCGGCCTGTGTGTCAACAGTGGCTGATCCAGCTGAGGCCAAACAAAGGTTGATTCTTCATTCTTATCTCGACAGAGCCAGACCTTTCCCAGTAGCACCCCCTCCACACCCCCCCCCTTTCTCTCTGGCTCTTCTCCAACTGCTCTAACTAGAGGTTCCTCCCCAGGACCCAGCAGGGGTGAGGACTGAGAAGGGACTTGAACCTTCTGAAGATGGTGTTTGATTTGGGGGATTAGAAAAGGGAAGAAGGTATTTGGAAAGAAAAGTCCGGTTGGCCTCCATCTAGTGGCACATGTGGCCATAAGTGTGACCAGTTGAGGGTCTGGCCTGATATGTAGTCCTGCCGAGCGGAAGGAGTGGGTACTGGACCTGCACTCCCAGGACAGGTGGCAGCAGAGGCTGCTGGGTCTTAGAACCACCTGGCCCTGAGTTTCTGAGTGTGTAGGCTTTGTGGGGAGAGGGGCGAGTGGGTGTTGGGAATGGGGTGGAACGGAGGTTGGTTCTCTGTTAGCTGGAAAGCTTGCCCTGTGGGATTTAATGTGATTCCTGGAAAATCTTAACGCCCCGCTTGACCTGAGCGTCTTAATGCAGCAATGCTGCCACCTGGTGGCCTCACAGAGCTCCTACTTCTTGGCCTCAGCTCAGCGGACCATGCTGGGCTGCTCTGCACTCTTGCCCTCCCCTTAACCGGCTAGTCCGATTTATCTCATACACAAAGCTCACATAACCATAGAAAGGCATTGGTGGGGAGGATTTTAAAGATGCATTCAATCCATCTCCCTGTGGTGCAACTAAACACGAACGAAGGCTCAGAGAAAGGGTGTGGCTCTCCCAGTCACCTAGAATTCATGTAAAACTTTCCCCTTCATCCTTTCACCCTGAGGTCTTTGGGGTCCTCCAGCTGGAGCTGTGAACCTATTAAGGTTAGTGTCAGGGTAGGCTTAGGGCTTCCCCCTGAGCAGGTGCTAAGCCTAGCTACAAAGGTGCCAGGAGGCTGGGGGCTCAGCTCCCTCGGCTGGGCCCCAGCTCTGCTCAGAATTAACTCTGCGGTGTCACATTGCTCACTATGGAAAGCATCCCTGAGCACATCTTCCACCACATTTTCATCTTTTTTTTTTTTTAATGTGGGTACCAGGAGTCGACCTCAGGACCTCGCGCTTGCCAGGCAGGCGCTTACGCCGCTGTGCCATCTCACTGGCCCCACATTTTCATCTTAAATGGATAAGAACATCCTCTAAGTCTGGATAAATAGGTCCTCTCCATCCCAGCCTTTCTAGCTAGACCAATCCCACATTTCCTCTTCACAGAAACCTATGAAATAGGTGAGCCATTTTGTGCAACAGGATGCTGCTTTGTTCCAGCAGCACCATGCAAGTGTCCCCCGGCCACCGTTCAGTCATTCAGCAAACCTGCAGTGCTGAACACTTCCTATGTGCCAGCCACTCTTCTCCTGAGGATACAGAAACTGCTCATGCGGCTTGTAGTTCCAGCCCAGGAGAAAGATGACAAGTTATTTTCATCTCAGTAAGCCTATCTTTTCAGGCCGTTGTTAAGATATGAGAAAACAAAACACAGAAGTCTCTCTTTACATAAGGGATACATTCCAAGACCCCCAGTAGATGTTTGAACCCTGTAGGCCAACACTGTGACACTGGGACAGTGAGCTGATAACCGACCAACAAACAGGTGGTGCCTACAGCATGGACAGGCTGGACAAAGGGAGGACCAGGTCTGGGACAGGACAGAGCGTGACCACGAGCGATTTCATCACACCACTCAGAAGGGTATGCCATTTAAGACATGGGAACTGATTTTCTCCGCAGTTTTCCATTTAATATTTTCAGACCATGATTAACCACAGGTAACTGAAGCAATGAAAACCCAAACTGCAGATAAAGGCCAATGAATGTGGAGTGATCGTGCATAAGGCGGTCACTCTTTGGGAGGTACGGGGAGAGCAAAGATTCATTAACAGAAGTTACAGACCAAAGAGGGAGAGCCTCTCACCTCAAGGAAACAGTAAGTGTGAAGGCCTGGATGCAACTGTGCTGGGCGCAGACGCCTCTGTGTGAGGGGGCAGGGACATTGGGGCAGCATCGGTGAGAGAACAGAGAACGGGAGAGGGACGGGAGAGGGACAGAAGCAGGACCACACAAGGCCTCTCGCTGGAAACCACTGGAGCATTTTGAACAGAAAAGTAATGTGATCTCGTTTACATTTTAAAAGGATCATGCTGGCTGCAGAGTGGAGAATAGGAGTAGAAGGAGAAAGGGAAAGGAAGGAGAACTGGTAAATCCTAGTGACAGGGTGGAGGGAAAGGGTCACAGCAGGAGCAAGTGGCAATGTTGAAAGTGGTGAGGATTCCAAAGATGTTCTGAAGACAAGGCGAACAGAGCTTTGTCAGTCTATTTATTCTTTTGTGTAATTCAGTAACAATGACTATAGCTAACATTTACTGAGTACTTATGAAAATCGAGAAACCAAACCAATATTTAGTGTGTTATTATAGGCACAGGACTCCGCTGAAGCGGGTACTGTCCTTTCAGAAAAAGAACCGGGAACTCAGAGAAACAAGGCACCGTGGGAGATGCTTAGCAGCAGAGGCCAAGATGAGTTAAGCACTGGTTTACTTGGGTCTACTGATCTTAAAATCTTGCAGAGAATACTGCAAGCACATTCAGACGAACAAGCCAACAGCAAGACAAGCACAAGACCGAAGTGAAAAGACCAAACGAAGGGCCGTGAATCCAGAGGCGGGTGAGACTGGGTCACGTACAGATGGCATCTGAGTGGCGATGGGTAGGATTTGGATGACAATAATGAGGACATTTGGGGAGGTTAGAAGAGCGCATGCAAGATGTGGAGGCAGGAAGATACAAAGTACCTTCAAAGGACCGTCTGTTTCCCGGGGTGGCAGATGATGACGGCGGGATGGCTGGCACTGAGCATCAGTGCTGGGATGTGGAGCTTCTGAGTGGGAGGCGTGTGGAGGCCACGGAAGCTCCAGCAGAGGTGACATCTGGGCTGACCTTGACAGACACGCAGGAGATAAGAAGAGGGCCAAGCCAAGGTTCCAGGAAGCGGAAGAAGCCTTGTGACCAACGGGAGGCGGCCACTCCAGAGAGGTGAGTGCGACTTTCAAGGCCCCAGGAAGAACAGGATTCTCCTTTACATCTTCTGTCTTTCTTCTGTCTTCAGTCTTCAGAGCTTTCTTTTTGTTCTTTTGTTTCAAGCATGTTCTCACTGGTCCTTGAGGTCTTTGTGTGACGGTTGCCTTAAAATCCTCGTCAGACGATTCCCTCTAGCATCTCGGGGTTGGCATCTCTAAAGTGTCTCTCTGTGTTTCAGCTGAGGCTTCCTTGGTTCCTGATGTAATAGTGGTCTTGAGTTATATCAGGACATCTAGGGTATTATGAAAGAATAAGAGTAAAAAGGCAGGCAGAATTTTAGTATTATTATGAAATATATCTCCAGACGGGGGCAGAGATGGGAAGGGGAGAGATCAAATGCCATCTGAGTAATGGAAGCTCATTTTACTATTCTTTTTTTTTTTTTTTTGTGGGTACCGGGGGGTCGACCTCAGGACCTCACGCGCCAACAGGCACCCGTGCCGCTGAGCGATATCACCGGCCCCTTTTCCGTATGTGGGATCCGGGAGTCGAACTCGGGCCCTCACGCTTGCAAGGCAGGCGCTTACGCCGCTGAGCCATCTCACCGGCCCTCATTTTACTATTCTTGTAACATTTCTATAGGTTTGAAAATGTTCAAAATAAAAAGATGGGGAAAAATAAAAACTAACAAAAAATCTTGATAGCACTCGGGAGTCAATGATTAGAGCTGACAGAAAGAGGAGGGCAGTCAAGAGTGATTTCCAGGGCTGGTGAGATAGCTCAGCGGCATAAGCGCCTGCCTGGCAGGCGCGAGGTCCTGAGTTCAACTCCTGGTACCCACATAAAAGAAAAAAAAGGGTCGGTGATATTGCTCAGTGGCACAAGTGCCTGCTGGCAAGCATGAGGTCCTGAGTTCGACTCCCAGTACCCACATTAAAAAAAAAAAAAAAGAGAGAGAGAGTGATTTTCCAGTTTCCTCGTTGGCAACTGAACAGAGAGTGTTGTCATTCCCAGGCTAGAAACACAAGGAGAAACAGGATGGTTGTAGGCATAATGACAAGCTCAGTACTGAACGTGAGGACCTGGAGGTGCTTTGGGGTCCAACAGACAGTGTTCGAGATGTTGCTGAGAGGGAAGCATGCCAAAGATGCAGACCTGGATGTGTGTAGACTCAGTGACTGGAGGTAGAAAGGGGCTCTATGGGATCCAGGGCATATGTGGAGAATAAGAAAGGATGGGAGATGAGGATGGGATCCTGGGAACACTGGCATTTAAGGGTCACTGAAGAAGGATATTGTAGGAGACAGCTTCCAAGATGGCCCCAGTGTCACCTCTTTATATCCACATTCTTGTGTGGTCCCCGCCCATTTTGTATCAGAGCTGGTCTGCATGACAGTGCGGGCGAAAGTGATGATATTCAACTCCTGAGCTTAGGTCGTGGTTTTCATCTCAGCTGCCCACACTTCCTCTTGTCGGGTCACTTGCTCTGGGACAAGTCAGCTGCCCTGTCATGAATAGCCCTTGGGAGAGGTCCAGGTAGGGTGGTCCTGAAACCTCCTACCAACATCATGGGATGGAGTTTGGAAGACCTTGGGAAAGGACTCTCAAAAATGATAAATGAATGAGGGTCACAATCCCATGAGAGCGCCTCAGCCAGAACCACCCAGCTATGTTACTCCACCCTGCTGAACTGCTCCAGATTCCTGGCCCTGAAAAACCACAAGAAAATCAATGTTGTTTTAAGCCACTGAACATGGGGGTCATGTATTTATTCAGCAACAGGTTATGACTGCAGATGCCTCAAAGGAGACTTTGGAGAATCGGTCAGGGAGATATGAGAACTGTGAATCTGGGGTCAGGAGAAACCAGGGAAGAGTCTATTTCGGAAAGGACAGCTGGGATACAGCGTCAGATGCCACTGAGTAGTAGAGAAATCAAATTTTCAACCAAGGAGTGATTGATACCCTTGGTGAAAAAGTGAGTAGAATGGGGGAAGATAGAGACCAGGTAACAGTGGACTGAAGAGAAGGTAACAGCAAACCTCTGCGTTTCCCATTACCACACTTATGGGGAGAGCACTTCCAGTATCATAATCCCTGTTTTGGTGATGGGAAAGCTGAAGGCACATTGCTAGTATGTGCTGAAATCCCCTAACCTCCCAGCAGTGACGTGTTAAGAAATTCTCTCCAACTCCATTCATCACTGTTGGGGCAGCACTCAGTCTGCTTCCAGCACTATTCTTGCATCCCTTACAATTTTGGTGCCAGGCGGCCTCCCAGTGACTGGAGGGCCTCCCAGACCCTCATCTGGGTCTGCCTACCTTACCACTCGTGCCTTAAGTAAGTCCTTAGGAAAAGCACTGATGAATTACAGTGGGCCATTACTTCCTCCATCCCGTAGCTGTTTATTGAGCTCTTTATAGACGCCTCAGCCTCCACACTAGCATTTTTAGACATCGTGATGATTTACACAGGAAGTTAGCACTCCAGAGCAAGAGAAGCCCACCTTACCTTCCCAGAGATGGGGCCCCTACCCAAAGTCAAACACGCTCAGTAAAATTCAGCAACAGCAGCACCAACAAATGAAGCAATCAGAGCCATCATTCAGTGGTGATCCATGGCGACAACTCCACTTGAATCTCAGACATGAAGCTATACATAGGTAGCTATTCCTGGCTTTAACTCACTGTAATGCCTTTGGCCTTCAGTCCATCAGTTCACCTTCCTCTGACCCACATGACCTGCCCTACAGGAAGATTTCACTGAGTCCGGTGAACGGAACCTCACAGACCTGCTGGAGCTGCAGTAAGTGGCCGCATGGGGTTGTGGCCAGTCTCTCTGGTTCTGGACTCACACAGGCCTGCATTTGGGTTCAGCTAGGACTTTAGTTATGTGACTTTGATCGAGTTTTTGCTTTGTTTTTTGCAGTACTGGGGATTCAACCCCGGACCTTGTGCACGGTAGGTAAGTGCCTTGTATCCCGCAGCCCAGCTATGTGACTTTGAGCAGGTTACTCTATAAAACGTTTTTCATCCTCAGTTTCCTCATCTGGAAAAAAGAAAGAGAATAATAATATCTACTCTATAATATTACTGCAAATATAACTGGACAAAAAAGATGCTATGCAAAAGTCCACGATTGTATGTCTTCATTCCAGGGTCGGGCAGAATGTATCATGGGGCTGCTTTGCTAACTGATGAAAGGAAACACTTTGGTAAATATTTTTAGTTAAGAAAAACAACTGAACACCCATTGCCCTGTGCTCCTTCTCTGATCCTAGAGTGAGAAAAGCCCAGAATGGAGACTGTACAACAGAGCTCGGTTTCTTCACAGAGTGAAGTAAGAGGAAGGTCCTGTTAGCGGAGAGGAAGGGGGGCAGGGACAGTAGAGAGGTAGACAGGAATGGCAGGCAGAGAAGTGGCTGCAGGGCAGGCTGGGGTGCAGGCCGGCCCAGAAGGGGGCCCAGAGCCCACTGGGGAGCGAGAGGCCCAGTGCTTCTCTTGTAAGTGGCTCAGTAACCACCGAGTTGCCAATCTTCAGTATGAGTCTTTTGAGCAAAATGGCCCTGTGTTCTGGGCTCTCCAGGAAAAGAAGAGTCTCCTTGGCTATGAGTGTGCAAGAGTGAGGGGACAAGAGGACAGCCTCATGGGGAGACAGGTAAAACAGCCTGACCTTGGCGGGAGCAGGAATTCCTAAGGAAAAGTGACTGGAAAAATGTCAGCCCACTAGCCAGAGTCCTCAGAATCCTGGGAGAACACACAGTTCCCACAAAATTTTATATGGAGATTCAGGCTATTAAAACAAAACAAAACAAAACAAAGCATGATTTAAGAAAGCTGATAAAAATCAGGTTGCATAAGGGTTAAATGAAAGCATGCACATCCAGCAATTAGCTCAGAGCCCAACCCTGATAAGCACTCAACCAAAGGCAGCTTTTATTAGGATTTATTGTTGAATTTCCTCTTTTCTTCACCCTTTTGAACTTCAAAGGCTCAGAATCTACTTGAAAATTATGATATAGTCATTCATTCATTCTATAGACATTTTTCAAATTCCTTCTATTTAAAAGATAAGTTTAATAATTTCAGGAAACGGTAATTATCTCAGCTAACATTTCTGAGGCCTTAGTATGTGCTAGACATTAGAGGCAGCTTATTTCATGTAATCTTTACAACATTCTAGTTGACCCTCCTAACAATTCTAAGGAGGAACAATTATATTCCCACTTTACAGGTGGGGAGACTGAGGCACAGTGAGGTGAAGGGGCTTGCTCCAGATCAAATCATTAGTAGTGAGACAACCAAAGGTTGTACCAGACAGTTGGATTTTAGTGAATATTTTTAAGCCTCGTACTAGGCTGTTTTTGAATGCAACGGCCAATGTAGGTGAGTTATAGCATATAAAAGAAGAGGTATTATGAGGGAAACAGTATGGGTGAGATTATCCAAAAGAGTGGGTAGGATTTTCTTGCCTCCCTTAGCCCCATTCCCTTTTTACCTCTGAACTCTTGGGATGGGGTGGCACCAGGATCCTCACCCACTGGTCCTGAGCTGCTTACTAGTTGGTCTGCGGTCTCAAATTCTGCCTGTGCCCACTGTTAGCCAAGGGAAGGATGAAAGGAAGAGAGGGGAAAGGTCTGATTGAACCAGCCAATTGATAATTAGAAGCTGATTATTGTACCATAATACACCACAACAGCAATAAATAGATCAATCAGCTGGGGGTGGGGAATGACTTTCCTATAATCAGCTATTAAAGGCTTGTATCCCTAATTAGTCTATTAATTAGAGCCACGCTCTCCTGTCCACACGTTATCAGCCTGCCAAGGCAGAGAAAACCCAGCCCAGGAGGCAGGAGATAAGAGAAATGAGACAGACCAAGTAGCAGATTCGAATAGCTGGGCTAGTAGCAGATTCGAATAGCTGGGCTTGTGTGTGTTTTAAAAGCACAGCTCTTAGTGCCCAGGGCAAATCCACCTGCTAGTAGAAAAGAAACGTTTATCAAAAACCAAAGGGCTGTTGTCTTTGTTGAACAGAAAGGGGAAAGAACGATTTAATCTTTAAAGAGAAAAACCACCGTAACCGCACACGGGGATCTGTGAAGGGCAGTTCTGCTATGTGTTCCCTGGGGCTCCGCACACAGCGAGAAACAAACATGCTAGTGCAAAAGCGGCGTTATCAGAAGGCCAGCAACAGAGGGACCCCGTGCCTACGCTCGGTGCGTACATCTTAGGGAATGAACAGTATCGAGTGCCTACTACGCGCCGGGTGCCACCTGCGTTCTTTGTGTCTGTAATGTCTCATTTGATGATTTCATTGACATTCTCAGAGTGCCCTCAAGTTATTCTGGGGAGTTTCCAAAAAGGAGCCTCATATGACCTTCACAGCTGTGGTCACCAAAGGATGGCTGTTCCGCTCCTGCTCGCCTGCTCTGACCCTCCATGGGCTGTGCCCCCTCCCCACCAAGATCTTAGGAAAGGCTTCTATCGGCACAGCACCGCCCAGGTCCAGAACTCACGAGTCCTTCTTGAACAGTTCCAACAAGCTCTGAAAGCCACAAAGTGGCCTCCACATCCCTGGGAGAGGCACAGTGGGGAGCACCGTGCCCTTCACACTCCTTTCCTTACTGTGCCAGCTCCTCTACCACCCCCCCAACAGATATTCCAATGAACTCAAATAAAAACTAGCAGACCCAGGGTGGGGTGCTGGGGCAGATGTCTCCAGTAGCAACAATTCACCAAGAGCACTTAGATCACCTTGCCTGATCCTCGCAGAAGGCCAACTACAAGGTAAAGAAGGGTTGTTATTGAAGTCACCCCACTAGGGTGCAAAAGGGGGACAGGTATGGGTCAGCCCTAAAGTCAGGTTCTTCCCACGCCACTCTTTCCCGCTGGGGTAGCTGTTGTTACATAGTCCCCTTTCCACCGCCAACGCAACACACGCACCAGAAAACCCTTCACCGTGGAAAGCAGTGACACATGTGCTGCAGGAATCTTGGGATCTCAGCATGTATGTATCCCAACACTGCCTCCTACCTGGGGATGGCAGGGAGAGGCAGTGGTGATAGGGTGGAGGCCACCTGGCCTTGGAGCTCAACACCAAGCCACTGTTCCCTGGTAGCCAGCTAGGTGACCTTAGGCAAATTGCTTCCCATTGTCTCTCTTTGGTTCCCTCATATTCAAAATGGGAAATGTCAGCCGCCTACTTAAAACGCTACTGTGAGGATCAAATGAGGCGGTGCCACGCTACTAACACGGAGAGCTTTAAAGTTACAAGGTACTGCCAAACGCATCGCTAGACACCTACGGACAGAGCCTGAGGATCATTCACCCCATTCTTCAGTGGAGGAAACTGAAGACTCAGACTGAAGCTCACTTGAAAACAGTCGGTGATGGAGTTACTGAAAGCAGTGAGTCTGGACCTCTCACATCCGGCAGCTCGACACATTCGCCCCAGAGCCTCTCATCTGGAGTGCGTGCCCTGCTTAAAGCTTTCATTCATTTAATACAAATGTACGTGTTCCTAGCGGGCACCAGGCACTGCACTGGGCATTGAAGACCCAACTGCAAAGGTCTTACCATGCAGGGAAAGCAGACATCTCAGAAGTGAAGAACGGCATGTGGAGCTGACATTACAGGAGAGGAAGGACTGGTGACAGGGTGATGCAGGAGATGGAAGGACACCGGAGAGTGAGCAGGACACTGCCCATGCTAAGTCCCAGCGTGGAGGGGGGGGGTAAAGGAGAGGACCAAGGCAGGAGACCTGAGGGTCAGCCAAGGGCTGATCCTGTGGCAGTAAGCCCCAGGAAGGGCTTTGGACCTCATCCCTGGTACAGTATGAAGCCTCAAAGTGTTTTACTTGGGGAAGTGGTTGATAGTTTTGAAGATCCTCCTGGCTGGAAGGGTTTCAGAGTTCAAGCTGCTATAACAGAATACCATAGACCGTGCCTCAAACAATAAGCATTTATTTATGTGTCACAGTGCTAGAGGTGAGGGAGTCCAAGATCAAGATGCTAGTAGGCTTGTTTCTGGTGGAGGCCTGCTTCCTGGTTGCAGTTGACGATCTCCTCATCCTCTTTTTTGCTGCATGGCACAGAAAGAAAGAGCAAGCTCTTGTGTCACTTCTTCTAAAGGCATGAATCCCATTCAGGAGGGCTCTACCTTCATGACTTAATTCCCTCCCAAAGACCCCACCTGCTGATACCATCACCGCGGTGCCTAGAATTGGAAAATACCAATGCTAGAGGCTACAAAATAGCAGATGTGAAGACTGGCTGTGAGCCTGGTGAGGCAGGTAGGCCAGGTAGGGTGGCGACAAATACACAACTTTGGGCAAGAACGGATGGTTCTGTGCTGGGAAGGGGAGAAGGGCAATCTTTGAATTGCCTTAGGATTTGGCAAGCGGAAGCAGGGTGTGACTGGGACATGTGCAAGGAGCCTGGGAAGTAAGATAGGCAATCAAGGCTGACATACTGGTTGCTCCTGACATTGCAACTGGTGTGTGGTGGTGCCCTTATTGGACTAACAGACACTAGTGGTAGAATAGCTGCAACTTAGCAGGTGCATCTTGCCTGAATTTGCAAGCCAACTTCATGCAGGAACCCCTAAATTGGGGCTGCTTTGCCCAGAGGAAAAGGAATTGATGAGAAGACCTCGACAAATGGAGGAAAGGAGGTGCCTGTTTTTCAGCACCGAAGTGCATACGTTGGTGCTGGAACGTCAGGGGAGGAAAGAGAGGCCCCGGGTCCCGCAGAGTCAGGGCATTCATCTCCCGGGCACTCCTGTTCCCCTCAACCCGATTTCTCCTTACGAACGGTTGTCAAGGGTGGACCATGAGAGGCACTTAATTTGCAAAGGAGAAAATTGATCTGAAAAGAGTTTACAGCCAACCACGCGATAGCTACAGGTGCATGTATATCAAATAGCTACAAAAGCCATGAAGAACATGGTTGTAGAAAACCGAGATCATCAGTGGCACTTTTGAATGGGAACATCAGGGAGGAAGAGGCTTTTGTGCTCGCCTTCAAGAGGAGGTGGGATTTCGGTAGGCAGGGATGTGGGATTGGGGTCGGGTGATGGAGATATTCGAGAAGGAGGAAATGGCAGGGACTAAGGGGGCAGCAGGTTCAGGGCAGCAAGCGGCAGATTCAGCTGTCTACTGTCTGAGGAGAGCTGCCGAGAGTGAGTTTCTAAACCGGGGGTCACCGAGCTTTGAGAAGTGTCAGAATTTCGTGAAATACTGTGCAGGCGCTGAGTCTCCGTAGGCACGCACGCATTTTTCTGGAGAGAGCGTCCACAGCTCTCTATCCATTCTCAGACTGCTCTAGATCCGAGAAAAGGATGAAAGACCGTATTCTAAATTCAGAATTTGCAGGTAGGTTGTGCTGTTCTTTAAGAAGCTGGAGAAGCGGCCCGGTGCTGACCTCGGATCTGCAGCCACGGAGGCCTGGCAAGGCGAGTCTCACAGAGTGTCCGCCCTGTGCCCACCCGACGCCCCTGCGCCTGCATTTTAGGAGAGGGATCACCTGGAGGGAAATCCGGGGACTCAAGGTCAGCGCACGGAGCGGGGACTCCCGTGACACGCCAAGGCTCTGGAGACTCCGTCGGAGGTAGGGTGTGGGGTTGCTCCGCGCCAAGGCCAGAGACTCTCACACCCGCGTCCGCCGGGTCTCCGCAAGCTGCGGTCGGATCCTGGGAATTCCGAATCCGCCCGCCCGGCTGCGGCCGCCGGTTCCCGGACGCGAGCGGCGGTGCGCGTCGCGGCCGCTGGGTGGCGCCGCGCAGGACGCCGGCGTGGGAAGCGTGGCCGCGCGGGGCCTGAGCTCGCGCGCCCGGGAGCCGCGGGGCCGAGCCGACGTCCGCAGCGGCTGCGCATCTCCCGCGTGGCGCCGCGCGGCGCGTCCGGGGGTGGCGAGCGGGGTGCGAGCGGCGTGGCGCAGCGCCCCGGCAGGGAGGCGGCCGCCGAGGTGAGAGCGGGGCCCTGGCCGGTGGCAGCGGGCGGCGCGGGGAGCTCCCGGGGGCGATGCCGGGGGTCTCGGCCGCTCCCACCCCGCCGCAGCGCCGCCTCGGGGCGCAGCTGCCTCCGCCCGAGAGTTGGGGCGCATTGCGGCCTGCGGCGGCCGGGGCGGGCCCAGGGCAGGCCCGCACGCGGGGAGGCGGCGGCGGGAGGTCGGTGGCGGGCCCTTGGGAGCCGCGGCGCCCCCCATCTGGCGCCGGGCCGCTCCGCAGTGGGCGTGGTGCCCGGCGCCGCAGAGGGCGCGGAGTCGGGGCGGCCGCGGAGACAGGTGGTTGGGGGCACGGGACGGTGCGCCGGAGTCAGGGTGTCCATGCGCCTTCCTCTCCGTGCGTCTTCGGGGGGCGCGGAGGTGCGCGGGGAGGAGCGGAGGAGGGAAGGCCAGAGAGCGGCAGGTGCCCGGGGAGGAGATCCCCCTGGGCTTGGTTTCGTGTCCCGCACCTCCAGAATCGATAAAGTGGGTGCGGTGGTGCTGGTGGAGGAGTGTGATGGGGACCTGGTCCCGAACTGCCCCACGCTGGCTGCCTGGCCTCGCGTGCGCGTCCGGGAGCCTCGGGTTCCGAGCCCCCTGCCCGGCTGGGGTGGGGTCGGGGTGGGGGATGGAGGCCCACCGCTGCGGAAGCTCGGGCAACCGAGGCAGCTGCGGGGGTCGGGGACTGCGGAGCAGGTTCACGCGGGGGGGGGTGAGTTGGCCCGGATACGGTGGGAGGTGGGGCTGCAGGGAAATACGGTGGTCTCCTTAGAGCCTTTTCCTTCCAGCTTTGTTCGCAACCCTAGACCAGAATTTAGGATTCGGTATTTGCGAAATGTGCTTACTGTTTTTTTTTTCCTTTCCCTTTCGGTTTGTTTTGTTTTTTTAGAGGAACAGCAAATGACAGAGCAGAGGGACAGCGGGCCCAGCCAATCCTAGAGCGGCTGCAACACTTGTTCCCCAGACAGGCGCATTCTGGTAGGAGGACAGAGGAGGGGGCGCTGGCCTCGCCCTTCCCCTGCCCAGGACCCCCCGGCCCGGCCACCCCCGCGGGAAGGGCAGCCAGGTGGTGTTGGTGCCAACACCCCTCCCTCTGCCCAGCGCAGGAAGAGGAACGCAGAGCCAGGCAAGACCCTCAGTGTCCTCTGGGGTGGACAGAGCAGGTACAGACAGGGCTGGGGCAGCTGGGGCCTGGCATTTTCTCGGCACTGGTGACAAGAGGGCTGTACTTCCTGCCCCTCGGGTTTGTTTCCACCCCTGGCCTGTCCCTGGCACTCGTTGTGTCTCTGTGCTTAGTGGTGCCACCATGTTATATAACGCTTATATAACCTCCCGGGGAGAAAGCTGTGTCTCTCCTCGGGTCACGCAGACACTGTGTCCGTGTGGGAAGCAGGAGCTAGGGGAGCCTGTGGGCGGACCTGCTCCCCCACCCGCCTGTCTCCTGGTCCTGATCCCAGGCAAAGGGAGGGGGCCAGGAGGACCCAGGCCCATTCCACACCAGCTGCCTGGGGCTGAGAAAGGGGTTGGCTGGGGTCTCCCTGGCTTCTTATCCCTTTATTTCCCCTCGTCCGGGGGCCCGTGTGGTACAGTGGATGCCATTCTTGTCTTCTGAGGCCAGTTGTTGGCGTGGCACGTGGGTGTGGAGAGACGACCCCCAGGATTGGCAGTAGAACACATTAGAGATGTCTGGGTAAAGGGAGAGAAACGAGCTCTGCCCTTGGGGTTTTGGGCAACAGAGACTAGAAACGTGGTCACATTATAAGAAATTTGGAGCAGTCTTGGGGTTGGGGGTGGTCAGGGAAGGGTGCTCAGGGAAGTGGATCAGACAGCAAAGATAAACATGGTGTTCTTTTACTGTACTCTCCACTGGGCTGTCCCTGGTTACCAGGGCAACAGAAGCAGTGATGAAAATCATGCCTTTCGTTCAGTGGAAAAATCTAGCTCCTCCTCCCACCTTTTCCATTTCTGATCGCCTGAGACCCATTGGGAGGATGATGCTTCCAGGGATGGGAGACCCCCATGTATCCCTTTTATGTCCCTCTCTTCCCTGGATTTTTATCACCTGCCCCTTTCCTGCATCCCTGTATCCTCCCAGAGCTCGGCAGTTGGCAGTTGCGGAGGAGTTGGAGTAGATGGGGGGCAGGGTGTGGACGTCATCGCAGGGCAGGGTGAGCCGAGCGTGGGCAGGGACGTGGATGCAGGAAAGACTGGCGCATGGGGAGGGTCAGGGATTGATGGGCTCGCAGAGCTGAGAGCTTGTTCTGGGTGGTAGGAGCTGAGGGTAGGAAGGGTAAGCGAGATGGCAGAGGCCTGCAGAGCTCGAGAGTCTGGACTTGGAGCTGTAGGAAAAAGGAAGAGTGGGGTTTCTTGGGTGTTCGTGCCTCCTGGTGAAAGCTAGGATTCATTCATTTAGGGTTTGGCGCAGTGTGCTAGTGAGGGTCTGGGAAGCCAGAAGAGGGTAACACTGGACCTTGGCCTGGAAGACGTGGTGGGTGGAAGGGGGATGAGTGTATGTAGAAAGATCTGGCATTGCTACAAGCCTGAATCTGGGGCCTCAAGCAGAACTGGCAGTATGTCAGACTGGAGGTGAGGGTGAGGGTGGAGCCTGTGGGTATGGAGAGAAAGAGGGACCTGTAGTTCAGAGGCTCTGTGGTGGACAGAACAGAATGTGGGGAAGAGAAGGTGCTGGAATTGAGAGTCTGTGTGATTGACGGAAGTAGGAAAACCAGCATCCAGACTGGTTTGGGGGAATTCTGTCTGATTTGCTTTTAGGTGTGTTCCCTCCAAGATGGTGGCAGGGTATCTGGATGAAAACGTTTCTGGCAGGCAGATAATGTTTGCAGTCAGTTCTGGGAAGTGATCCGGAGGATGCTGGATTATGTAGCTGAAGGTTACGTGGTGGTTGTGGTGGCAGGGGGATAGATCCCAGATCTAGGACTGGGTGCCTTCTATTTGTTTATTATCCCAGGGCCCACCGGACTCCTGGACTAGTTCTGCCAAACACCCACGTGTTTTGTCCAATCGTATCTTTTCTTGAAGTTCAAATTTGACTTTGTGTTTTTTTCTGTCTAGTAACTATGCTACAACACCATTGGGAAAATAGATGTATGTATGCCTGTTGTCTCCTTGACCTTTGCCATAGTGTCCACGTACAGCCCAGGAAGTGCCGTGGAGCGGAGCCACAGGTCCGTGGCCTCCCCTGCTGTGCTGTTTATTGTGCTTCCTTCGCACTGGGAGCCGGAGAGTTAGGAGTTAGGAGTCCTTTGACAGCTATGTGATCTTGGGCGTGCTACTTCCTTTTCAGGCCTCACTGTCCACTCTAAGGGGTCTAGTTTCTTATAGTCTGAAGCCCTCAGATTTGAGATCTATAACTTTTTCCGTCTCTGCCCAGGCTTCTGACCCAGGCCAGGCTTTTGGAATAGGCATCTTGGGATTTCTTCAGTGCCTTGTAAGGGAGGGTAGCAGGGATCATGTCCTGTGTCACAGAATAGGCTCCGTCTCCGGAGCAGGTGAGTGTCTTCTAGGTACATGGTAGCCTCTGTTCCTCTTTGGAGCAAGAAAACAATAGAAAAGCAAGTTTCCCAATGACGAGAACTTGGCAAACTATGGCCCATGGCCAGATGCCTGTTTTGTAAATAAAGCTTTATTGGAACATAGACATGTCCACTATTTATATGTTGTGGGTGGCTGGTTTCATGCTACAGTGGCGTGGTTGAGTAGTTGGGACAGAGGTTATATGACCTGCAAGTTTAAATAATTACCATTTTGCTTATTAGGATATAAAAGATGCTGGGCATGGTGGCTCATGCTTAGAATCCCAGTACTCTGGGAGGCTGAGGCAAGAGGATTGCAAATTCAAGCTCATCCTGGGCAACTTAGGGATTTAAGTGAGACTGTGTCTCAAAATAAAAATAAATACAAACATAAAAAAGGGCAAGAGATGTAGCTCAGTGTGAAGGCCCTGGGTTAAATCCCAGCACTGTACAGATACACAGACACACACGCGCACAAATATAAAAGTTGCTCATCACTGCTACAGGACACAAGAAAAGTGCTTGGATCTCCGCTGGGGGCGCTCCCTATGACTGCGTCAGATCTCTAGCATTTATTTGGTGATTTTGCACTGGGCCTGCCTTTGTGATCCCATGAGAGGATAATCTGGCGTTTGAGATAGTAGATTATTAGTCAGCCTCAAAAATAGTATTTCTGTAGGCGGGAAACTACTTTCGTTTTCGGCCCTTTTCCTGGAGGCAGGAGGGGTCCCATCCTGTGTCCGAGCCAGGAGCCCTGGATTCTTGAGCAGGGCTGTGTTGTGGCCGTGGTCTGACAGGCTGCCCTCGCTGACCCCCCCAGTTTCCCACGTTTGCACAGGAGAGGTTGGCCGAACCCGAACCCAGCCTTAGGACAGGAACAGGCTGTGCCAGTCCTGCGGCATATTTCTCTCCACGATCCCTGTTTTGTCACTTCTGACCTCACTGCCCCCTTTAGTGCCAAGGCGCTGAGGGTGCCACTGCAGAGATTGCCCAGCCTGGCCTGGTACGTCTTCCTGAACCCGGCCTCATCCATGCCCTCAGGCGCCGGTTTGGAGTGCGTGGAGAGTGTGTCTGTGTCGGCTTGGGCTGGCATCAGTATTCCTCCTGGAATCAGTAGCCCACCTTTATGGGCACCTAGAACCCCTCGTGGAGCTGGGCCTCATGCTGGTTTCTCGGTGGAATTCCTGGCTGGGACCGGGGCTGATGTGCAGTTCTTGCATCTGCAAAACAGGGGTAGCGCAGCAGTCAGGCCGCTCTGTGCAGGCCTGAGATAGGAAGTGAAAGACGTCAGTGTCAGTGGCGAGAGGAAGCCACATGCTCAGAGCAGCAGGGGTACAGGCGGGGACTGAGGTTTATCCCCACTGCAGCTGGAAGGGTGAAGGGAGGAGGCTGGCAGTGTGAGGAGGAGGGACCAGACGATCCAGAATAGCAAAGAGGACAGAAGGCAAGCACACCCACAGCTGCTTTTAGCTGGTCATGGCAAGCCTGGCTCTGGGAGCCTCGCTTCCTTCCTACCTCGGTGATATGCAGTCCCCAGAGGCTGGCTCTGTCTGTTTGTCACGGAGCTTCTTGTCGGAAAGCCTCTTCAGCTACCTTTCGTTTGTAGAGTTTAGGGTGACCGCATCCGACATGGGCTTTGACTAATGCTGAGACCAGTGCACAGACTTGAGAGTCACTCATTTTTCTTGCCAGGTATTCGTTAAGGATCTGTCATGTGTTGGGCTCTGTGTGAAGTCCCGGGAACACAAAGGTGGATACAGGAGTCAACTCTGTGGTCTGCAAGGTTTGTGGATGGTTGAGCCCATTTTAATTTCACACGCACTAGGTCACGTACCTCAGGAGAGCAGGTCTGTGTTTGTACTGTTTGTGGCTGTCACTCAGTGAGAGGTACGCAACTGGGCACACAGTAGGCACGCAGATTTTGCTTGGTTTGCCTTGGAAATGTGCGGGGGGATCTGAGTAGGTGTCTTAGTCACTTTGCTCATCACTGGGACACAATACCCCACAATCACAACTTAAAGGAGGAGAGGTTTATTTGGGCTCACGGTTTCGGCCCATGGGCACTCAGCTCCCAGGCAGACAAAGGATGGTAGAGGGGCATAGCGGAAGAAAGCTGCTCACATCATGGCGGTCCGGAAGCAGAGAGCAAAGGGAGGAGCCAGAGACGGAGCTGTGCCCTTCCGTGCCACGCCCCCAGGGACCCAGAGCCTCCAGCCGGACCCCACCTCCTAGCAGCGAGTCAGCTATGAAGGCAAGAGTGGATTAATCCACTGAGGAGGGTAGCATCCCATGATCATTTGCCTTTCAGGAAGAGAGGAACTCACTGCAGCAAGAGTGACAAATTTGGGGGGGAAATGGACATAGTCCATGGATAAAGTGACTGCCTTTAAAGAAAAGAGGATGGAGAAGGGTTAAGGGCCATGTGCACCTGAGAGAGTCCATTGGTACTAGTGCCAGGAGCAAGGAGAGGTATGACCTGGTACCAGGGGACATCAGTGCCATCAAGTATAGCAAGGGAGCGGGGCGCGGAGGAGGATCCAGCCATGGCAGGAGAGGGAGGGTCGGGAGGGACCGTGGAAGCCAATGTGGGCGAACAGTAGCATCTCTAGACCCAGGGTGGAAGCAGACATGAAGCCCGTGAATCCCAGATGAGCGCAGTGATGGGGAAACCACAACACTCGGCGCCGTTCTGCAGGGTTCTGTAGGAATGAGTGCGTCCATGTATGACCAAAAATACCACTCAGTTATTTTCCTAGGGCAGGGCAAAGATAAGAAAATTAGCTGTGGTTTGACATTGTGGTTACCTTTTTAAAATTTCTACCATGGAAACTTCCATAGGTAGGTGAAGGGAGAGAATGTTACAATCATAAACCTCAGTGCTTCCAGCACGCTGTCTGTCGCCATGTGGCCCTCTTTCAGGTCACGTATACCTCCACTCACTTTGTCCGAACCCTCCTTGGGTATTTTGCCGTGGGTCTCAGGCATGTAACGTTCTACACACAAAGACTTCATTATGTATCTCTGCATAACGATGCCTTTTTAAAAACGTGATCCCTGTGGTGTAATCACACCTTGAAAAAGCACAGTCATTTCTGCATAACACCTGTAATCCAGTAGGTGTTTAAATTTCCTTGATGATCTCATTAAAGAAAAAGCAAACTGTTGGTTTAAATCCGGCCTCAGACAAGACCCATGTATTTCACTTAGTCAATAAATCTTAGTCTCTTAATAAAAGATTATAGCCATTCTTAGAGAATTTGTTTTGAAATTCTGCATTTTAGCTTTACTTAGTTGCCCACCTCTGTCCCCGACTGGCTGAAATCAGTGGCTTTCCTGAGTTTTGTGGAAACATTTTTATGATTTTGAGCATCCTTCATTATCTCTATTGCCTTTACGATTTCATGTAACTAGTTGTGTATTCCTTCTCCTAATAAGCATTCATTTTTCTTTTTTGTAGTACTTGGATTGAATCCAGGACCTTTGCCCTGTGCTATATCCCCAGTTCTTTTAAAATTTTTTATTTTGAGACAGGGTCTCATTAAATTTCTAAGTCGCCCAGGCAGGGCTCAAACTTGCGATCCTCCTGCTTCAGCCTCCCAGGGTGCTGGCGTTACAGGTGCCCAGCCAGGGAGACTCTGAACATCAGCTGTGAAGACAGGCAGGGCCCACCTGACGGTCACAGAGCCAGGGTAACGCGTTTTCCCGAGTGAGTGGTGTGACTGTGACCATCGCCTCTGTGAGGCTGATCTGCCACGTGTCAGGGGGTGGTGCTCACGTTCTCAGGCTGTCACTGTGTGTGGCTGATGACAGGTCTCCCATGAAGCCGGGTGTGGCTGGCGTGACCGGCATGTTCCCAGCCCCCAGCCCAGGTCCTAGCAGTGGCGCTGCTTCGATGTTGTGTGTTTCCCTTTAACACTCTTGGGCTTGAGTGTGTGCAGCCCTGAGAGTTCAAAGAGTGAGCTCACTTAACCGATGGATCCCAGAGAGGCTAAATGAAAACACGGAAAGGGTGCTCTGAATTGGTAAAGGGCTTGACAGGTGCCTCGTGGTACCAATTTATGTGCACAGGTTGGATGCTCCTAGACTCGGGGCTGCAGGTCGGATTGGGCCTCCTGCCTGTCTGCACTAGGCCCCCGCCAGCCTCAGCGGTGAAGGCGCCCTTCTTGGTTTGCTGTGTTTTGCAGAACTGCATGGTACTGGGTATTCATGCTGTGGCAGTAGCCGAATCTGATGGTGCAGTCCAGGCCTGTCTTGCTGATAAAACTTTTAACTAATTTACGTTTCCCCGTGTCAACAGCGAGACTTTTGTTTGATCCCTCCGATGCTCTAAGTTTGAAAATGGGCCACGGCGCTTACTGTATTTTTTGTACTTTTGGTTCAAATGCAGCTGTGTTGCAGTTCCTGGATTACCGTGTTGGATTACCTCCTTTGTGATGCTGGGGATTGAATCCAGGGCCTTCACGCTGGACTGCATCCTTGGCTCCCCTTTTTATTTTTTATTTGGAGACAGGGTCTCTATAATTTGCCCAGGCTGGGCTTGAACTTGTGATCCTCTAGCAAGAGCAGTGGCGGTTGTGCCCTGCCACACTGGGCTCATCTGAGTCCTTTAAAAGAATATTAATCAGTAAAATTTATTCTTAGACACAAAGACCAATAATCCTTTACCTCTCCTAGATCTTTATTGTATACTTAATGTAGTAATACATAGTATATTAAGTATACCGTGGTAAATGTCTGTGGTCACTGAAGGCTACATGGTTTAGAGTTTGATGATATGTTTTGCATTTCTTCTACTTAAATGGTTTTTAGTTATTTTGATACCTGCACATACCAGATAAAACTTAGAGCAACTTCCTGTGTGTTTATAATTTATATACAACGCTGCTGTACTAATAATGTATGCTGTGTACACTTTGAAACACAAAATGAAAGTTAAATGGCATTCTTCACCTCCTTCCCACATGAACCATTGCTGGTCCAGTCGGAGGGCAGCCCCTTGCCCTGTATTCAGGACACGGTCCCAGGACGCCCCCTCCTCCTTGCATCACCTACTGAGTCATTGCTGTGGCTGCTGGTTTTCTCATCATAAAAGAACCACTTTTAGCCCCACTTCCCCCAGCCTCTGCCCAGCAAAGAGTCTTTCACCCTTGCTGCCATCATGGATGAAGTCCATGGTGAGCTCCATCCAGTGGCCTGTTGTTGGTCGTCATCCTCTTCAGTGGGGTTTGGCACAGCTGATCGCGCCCTTTTCTTTGGAGCTATTTCTTCACCTGGCCTCCCAGGCGTGCGTGTCTGATTTCCCACCTGCTTCGTGGATGGTTGCTTCTCGGATTCACATCTCCCTGACCTCTGAATGTGAGAAGGCTGTGGAGCACCTCCCTCTGGCTCCCATCCTCTCTGTGGTCCTCTCTTGGCTCATGGCTTTAAGTACATTGCGGATGCATGGTGCAGAAATTTGCTTTGGGGTCACCCTGGGAAGGAAACAGCACTGACCATGAGGTGATCATTGTTGGTGCTCAGTGATGGGTATCTGAAAGTTTACTTTACTATTCTCTTAGTTTTACTTATGTTGGAAAGTTTTCCTAATGAAAATTGAAGAAAGTCTACTGCCGATGACCCCTAACTATATTTTTTCAACCCAGATCTCTCTTAGATTGTAGACCTGTGTCTTCAGCTGCCTATTTAACATTTCAACAGATATTAACAGATACCCAAAAACAAAAACAAAAACAAAAAATAGATGTCCGACACCGAACATATCCAGAACAGAACTCTTGCTTTTACTAACAGAAGTTCTTCTGCAGTCTTGCCATGCTGGTTATGGGACTGCATCTTCCAGGTGCTCATGCAAAACCCTTGGTCATGCTTGGCTTACCTTTCTTGTGGTCCTTCACCCCATCCATCAGTACATCTTGTTCCCTCCACCTGTATAGTATATGTTCACAGTCTGACCTATTGGAACTGCTTCTGGTGCCTCCACCCTGGTCCAAGCCATTGACATCTCTCACCTTTTCCTTCACCCTTGCAGGCTGGAGTCCTCGGAGCAGGCGGAATGCTCCCGTGAAGCAGAAGTCCCATCATGCCCTGCTGTGCTCAGAACCCTACAGGGGCTTCTTCTCGCTCAGTAAAAGTCATGGACCTTTCTGTGGCTCATGGATCTCAGTAGCTTATATTAGCATTCCCCAATATTAATATAACAGGCGGGCGTGGGGTATAGCTCAGTGGTGGAGCATTTGCCTAGCGTGCTTGAGGCTCTACTTCAATCCCCAGTGCCACAAAAAAGGAAAAAAGAAAAAAAGGGAATACAACATGAGCTGCACAGGTCATCCACATAGGTAATTTAAATTTTTCTGGTAAAGGAAAAGTGAAAACAAAACTGTTGAAATTAATTTTTAATAATGCTTTTCATGTATGTTACTCAGCTTAGCATGTCAGAAATACTTTTGTTTCTCAGCTAGGTTGCACTCTTTTGTTTTGTGGTTTGTGCTAAGTCATGCTCATAGCCTGTCTCAGTGTGGACCCGGTGGGTTTCCTGTGCTCAGTGGCCTCACGTGGCTGGTGGCCGCCATACTGGGTAATGCGGATCTGTATGAGGAGCTCCCAGTTTGCCTCTGTTCCTGACCTCCTACTGCTCTTCCCTTGGAGTTTCTTTCCCAGCTTCACTGGTCTCCTAATTGCTCCTCAGGAATACTCGGCAGTTCCTGTTCTGGGACCTTTGCATCTCAAGTTACCTCCATTTGGAATGGTTTTCCTTAAGATAGCCTCATGGCTGACTCTGTACGTCCTCTGGGCCTTTGCCTAGATGTTATCTTTTCAGTGGACTCACCCCTCCCCCTGACATTCTCTAGCCTTGCTTGTATCTCTTCAGGCAGTGTTTGCATCTCCACCACGTAATATGCTGCATATTTCTTATTCGTCTATTTTCTCTCTCTCCCTGTTGAAATATGAACTCTGTAAGAACAGTGATTTTTTAAATTAGTTGTGTCCCCTGCTGTATTCCAGAGCATAAAGTAGTGCAGGCACATGTAACAGATGGAAAGAGGTTTGTTGAAGAATTAAATGGAATGAATTATCAAGAGTGACTGCAAGTAAGAACAGCATAATTGGGTATGCTTTATTGTTTCAGAATATCTTGGTATTACTTAGCAGTTTGAAGTTACAGCTCAAGTTAGGATATTTTGAAAGACCTCACAAAGATTCAGAGATCCTCATGGCAGGAAAACATCCAGTTTATACTTCCTAGATCTTGATTCTTGCTTTTTATAGTCACATCCACCCGTTTCTGCAAAGCTTTTTGTTGAAATCTAGCTGAGACGTTTCAGTTTTGCCTGATAGCAGTCAGTTGTTCTTACAAACTCATCGGAAAATTTTGTATATTTTTATATGTTTAATAAATGGGTTCAAGACTCCATTTTGGGAGATTTTAAAATAAGTTTGGATAGTCTCATTTGAGTGTGTACATAGATAGGAGATTTCAGAGATGCCGTCCCTACATAGAAATTGGCAACATAATCACATAATGGTGGAAATGATTTCTGAGAGCCTGTTTTTAAAATGCTTTTTCAAGGAATAAAGGCTTTCTTAACCACTTAAAAAATTCCATCTTCAATTTAAAGGGACAGATTCAATATTTGTTTGTTTGAAAATACTTGGGAAGTAGCATTCTATTTACAGGCATTCATTACAAAAGAGGTGAGCAAATTTTGAAATACTTGCTTGAAATTAAAAGTACGATTCCTGTTTAGGTTAGGTGACTGTCTTCGTACGTTGCCACGAGGTGATCAGTGACGGCGTGGTCAGGTGATTCTCAGGCCTCACCCCCTTGTTCCTAAGGACGTTCATTCATTGCGTTGAACGGTGTCTTTACATTGCTTACCTGGGCCCCGGACACTGTGAAATGACATGGCCCACCCATCCGCATGTTGAATCTCCCGCTCAGACCAAGTACCCCCTAACTTAAATGACAGTGACCACCCCACACAAATTTAAGGAGCGTATGTGGCATGTATTAAGTAAAGGGGAAGCCTCATTTCTTATTTTTAAATAAAGAGGCATTCTGAATCTCCTTCATCTTCTTGATCTTCTCGCACATACTGCAGCAGAGTTTCTTCTCTATGACCCTTGCCTGCCTAGCCAGCCTTTGGTCCGCCTGAGGGATGAGTCTTGTCTTTCTGTGGAACAAAGTGCTTAACAGAGCCGAGTTTCACCCACACTCATTGACCGGTGGTGCTGGAGAATAGATCCATTCTCTGACCCCAGTAACATAAAGTTACATTTCTTGAACAAAGAAGTGGAGTAGCCAGATTTAGTAGGTAGCTGCCAGAGCCATTTCTTTAGTGGTATTGAAGGCTTTTGCAACATTAAGGAAAAGAGCACCCTGGTCTTGATGCTGTTGATTGTGTATCATTCTAGTTCTTGCAGGGAACAAATGTGGAAGCCATTTAGCCACTGCCATGTTATGATTTAGGAAATGGATATTACTGTGGAAGTGAGCTGGCAAGACGCGGAAGAACGGCAGCGCAAGCTCCAGTAACACTCTCTTTTAAAAACAAGTGTGTCTCCATATATCCGTGTGTGTGTGGGGGGGTATATATATGCATATGTATGCACTTACATATTTTCAGTGACCCATAGTAATTATATGTATTTATTGGGGTACAGTGTGATACTGTGTGTATAGTGTAGAGTGATCAAATCAGGGTAGTAGCCATATTCATCACTTCATATTTATCATGTCTTTGTGTTGGGAACATTCAATCTCCTATTAGCTATTTTGAAATATACAGTGAATGTTTATCAACGATAGTTATTCTGCAGTGCTATAGAACATTGGAAGTACTCTTCCAATGCACCAGTGTAACCATTAACCATCCTCTCTCCACCCCTCCTCCCGCATGTCCATCCCAGCCTCTGGTGCCCACTGCTCTGTTCTTTACTTCTGTGAGGTCTGCTTTCTAGCCTCTACATATAGATGAGCACATGTGGTATTTGTCTTTCTGTGCCCAACTTATTTCATTACCGTAACATCGTCCAGTTTTCTCTGTGCTTCTGCAAATGGCAGGATTTCATTCTTTCTGAGGGTGGAATAGTATCGCATCGAGTGTGTGTACCACGCTGTCTTCATGCGGTCAGCCACTGATGGACATCTGGGTAGACTCTGTATTGAGCCTGTGCGATCACCGCTGCAGTCAGTGTGCGCGTTCGGGTGCCTCTTCGACACACTGATCTCAGTGCCTTTGGCTGTGATGCTCAGGAGGGGGATTGCTGGATCGTACGGTATTCCAGTCCTATTTCTAGTATTTTTGAGGAACCTCGATACTGCTTTCCATAAAGGATGTACAAATTTACATTCCCGCCCGCAGTGTGTGAGACTTCCTCTCTCTCTACATTCACTTCAGTGTTTTTCTTTTTCTTTTCTTTTCTTTCTTTTCTTTTTTTTTTTTTTTCAGTACTGGGGATTGGATTCGGGGATTGAATCCTGATAGCACGAGTTGGCATACACCGTGGTAGGCAGGTGTTCTATCACTGAGCTACATTTGCAGCGCTTTTCTGCTTTCTATTTTGAGACGGTCTCACTAAGTTGCCCAGGCTGGCCTTGACTTTGCCATCCTCCAGCCCGTTTGCCAAGTAGCTGGGCTCGTAGGCGTGCACCACACTATACCGGCTCTTTGCTATTTTGTTAATAGCCCTTCTAACTGGGGAAAGGAGATATCTCATTGTGGTTTCGATTTGCATTTCCCTGATGGTTAATGATGTTGAACATTATCTTACATGGTTGATCATTTCTTTAAATAAATGTTTGTTCAGGTCATCTGCCCATTTTTAAATCAGATTATCTTTTCTTTCTCTGCCATTGAGCTGTTTGAGTTCCTTTTGTGTTCTGGATATTGATTCCTTGTTGGGTGAGTAGTTTGCAGAATATTTTTTCCCGTTCTGCAGATTGTCTGTTCGCTCTGATATTTTCTTCGCTGTGCAGAAGCTTTTAGTTTATCTTCACGCCGCCTCGTCGTAGAAAAGTGTACGTCTCTGCAGCATTGTTTCATGGCTTCTGTCGGCACACTGAAAGCTCAGAGTATGTGCAGACCCCCGAGAAGCACGCTTCCTCTACCTTGCTAGTGCAGGAGCTAGGTGGGCTGGATACATACAGACATCCGGAGTTGTTTTTCCAGCGGCTGTGACCAGAAGTGCAGTTTGTTTTTTTTTGTTTTTTTTTTTGTGGGTACCAGGGGTTGACCTCAGGACCTCGTGCTTGCCAGCAAGCGCTTGTGCTGCTGAGTGATATCACCGGCCCTGTTTTTCCTTTATGTGGGTGCTGGGAGTCGAACTCAGGACCTTGCACTTGCCAGGCAGGCGCTTATGCCACTGAGCTATCTCACCGGCCCCAGAAGTGCAGTTTGAAAGCTGAGCAGCCAGAAGAACTGTAGGCTGTGGCTGGGGAACGGAGATGCTCTGTGCTTCCTGCTGTAGCAGGGACAAGTCCCCTGGTACCCGGGAGCCTGCATCACTGAGTAGAGTCTGTCCCTTATGCGCCGTCTGCCATGCAGACTGGGGCTGACCCATGAGCATCTGTGTACTATTTTTTTTTTTTTTTTTTTGGGAACTGGGAATCGAACTCAGGACCTCACGCTTGCAAGGCAGGCGCTGTGCCGCTGAACTCTATCCCCGGCCACCCTGCGCACTCTTTGACTGACATCCTGTGTCCGTTTCTCTGTTTGGATGTAGTGGGTTCAGGAGGAGAAAGGAAGGAAAAAGTGAGCGAGAAAGACACTTTAACCTACAATCGGGGTTAAAGCAGGAAAGCATGTGACAGTGTCGTGGTAGCCAGAAGGGGGTGGGCATGGAGTGGGTGTGTCTCTTGGAACACAGGAAGCTCTTGTCCATTTTATCCATTGCTGGGTCCCCAGAGCCCAGTTGGTGCTCGGTAAGTATGTGTTTGTTAAATAAGTGCGTGTTCTGGGATAGGCAGGGCTTCACCTGGAAGCACAGTCCTGGGCCCAGAGTGGAGGAGGAAGTGACTTGTTGGGATGAGGAAGCTGGCATGCTCTTGGTCAGAGAGGGCAGGTGTGGCAGAGGGGCTGTGCGCAGGAAGAGGCAGCGGACGGCTTGGACCAGCTCCTTTAGGAATTTGGTCTCATTGGCTCCAACCCCTTTGGGGGCAGGTCCTCACTAGTGTGGTGTGGAAGCTGTCGGCTCTGGGGAAACCGTGACAGGACGAGTTGGCGTACACCGTGGAGCAGTCCCAGGTTCACTCAGACCCCGCCAGAGGCCGGGTGAGCGTGTCAGATTGCAGTAAGATACTTTGTTCCTCCTGGAGTCCTGGGGAGTTGACCAGGCGGGCGCTGCAGGCATTCTGGGCTTGGAGGACACTGATAGGAACAGCACGAGGGTGGCTGAGAGCTTGGGGATCGTTGGGAGTGGCTGTCTCTACCCGGGAAGGAACTGAGCGAGGTGGCACCTGCTTTCTTCACCAAAGGACACAAACATTCACCTGTGGGGAAAAATCTTGAAAATTAACCTTTAGAACTAAAGCAGTTCAGAATATTGAGTGCTTATGCTCTTTCCTGTGACGTGTTTCTGACTCAGATGCCCAGCCAGGCAGTAATTACAGTGGAAAGAGGTGGTAGGCTGTGTTTCTGGGAACCGTGGATGTGGAAAGGAGAGATTAGGGTTTCGTATTGCTGTGGTCTGGGGTTTGGAGAATTCCTTAGCCATCCTGGTCCGTCAGGGTGGGCTTTCTGGAGGGGCAGGTGACAAGACTTCACAGGCCTCTTGGAAAGGCAGGAAGACCGGGCTGAAGTTAGTTGGATTTAAAGTTGGATTCTTTCTTCCTGTTGTCAAAAAAATTCCTATGAAAAAAGTGTCTGTACCATTAGATAAAAAGCAAACTTACTTCAGGGCCTGTAGGGTTTGTAGCGTACCTGATATGCACATGGGCTGTGTAAGAGAAAGCAGTGGACGGACGGTGCCGGGTCAGCCCTTTGGCCTTTGTGTGTTGCAGCTGAGTGCAGGCAGTGGGCGCTGGGACAGGGTGGTGCAGCAGTTCTTGCCCTGGGGAACCATGCTGGTCCAGCGCCAGATGCCCCATTGCGGTGCAGGGGGAGAGCTTGTGGGCCTCGTGCCCTGAGACAATCAGGGGTCAGATGCGGAGACCTGGAGGTGTTTGGGAGAGGAAGGACTTGGTGGTTGAGGTGCTGGTGAAATCAGTGTCGTGGAAGACCAGCATGAAAAATGTATGGAGCTGTGTAATAGAGAATATCTGATCGCACAGTAGGCGGTAAAGATGAGTATTCTTCCATGCAACTTCTAGTTACATATGAGGGGGAGGGAGAGAGATAAATATATACAAAGGCACGTGTATGTGCGTGAAGGGTCACTATGTAAAATTCATTTTTATTTATTTGTGATAAATATATATATAATGAATTTATATATTTTTGTGGTACTGGGGATTGAACTTAGGCCCTTCACGTTGAGCTGCGTCCCCAGCCCCTTTTACTTTTTACTTTGAGACAGGGTCTTGCACAGTTGCCAAGCTGCCCAGGTGAGGTTTGAGCTTGAGGTCCTCCTGTCTCAGCCTCCCAGAGTGCTGGGATTAGAGATGTGCACCATGAAGCCCAGCTATAACATGTATTTTTTGCTATGGGTCTGGGTCCAAAATGTTGGAGAAACATCATCCTGGGAGGATTTCCTTGTTCTTCACATGGACGGTGGGTTCTGGCCACTTCGCTGAGGTCATCTCCATGGAGACAGATGTGGGGAGAGGGTGTTTTTTCACAGCGTGGCCAGAGTCGGGTTCTCCCAGCGTGATGCAGGCTGTCTGTGGCTGCTTGCCTGCCCCTGGCATTGCCTGCTGCAGAGGGCCAGGGAGCAGGGTCTGGACAGGTTCAGCAGGGTTAGGAGCAAAGGTCGCCCTCATCCTGTTGCCCTGGGGAATGATTCCCTAGAAAGTGGTGTATCCAGCCCCTTCCCTCTTCTCTGGGGTCCTGGCTTCCTTAGCCGTCTCCTTGCTTTTTAAATGTGATTCATCTTTCAGCAGCAGACCTTTGCCACATAGCGCCGCCAGGGCAGGGCAAAGAAGGATGTCTTGACTTGCTCGCACTGCTTATTGTTTCCTGTTTCTCAGGTGCCTCGGGCAGGGAGGTCAGAGTTCGCTCAGAGTCCTGGTGGGTCTTGGGGAGCCGGCTCCGCTCCGTGATGATTTCACCAGCGTTTTCTCCTGCAAAGGAGAGGAGACTTCCTCCTCTGCTCTCGTAGCTGCTTCTCCTTCTCCCAGCTGCACCACCGGCCTGCAGAGTGCTGACCCACTTGTCCTACCTCCATAGAGGTTTAAATTAGGACCTTTAATCTGTAAGAGGCTTACAGCTTGTTGGGTGGCCAGCTGCTTTGGTCTCCCATGTGGGCAGAGCTGAGCTTTGCCTGGTTGCTGTCAGGTTTGAGGAGTCACGGGAGTCGGTGGCTTTGTGGCAGGAGCTGTAGGCCTGGGGAGACAATCAGCAGGGACTCTTGTGGCAGGTCCTCATGGTGGCATGGGGGTCTACAGCCCCCTTGGCCTTGCGTGCTGGCCCTGCTTCTCCTGGGCCCAGGACCTGGATCCTTGCCTATGTGCAGTTGGCTCTGCAGGCTCAACATGGGTTTTCATTCCACAAATACGAATCCAGAGTCGTGTGTGCCGAGCCCAGCGCAGTGGGAGCACACGGGAGCGGGAGAACCCACCTTCCCTCAAGGCGCGTGCGTTTCTCTGAGACACAAACATTCGTTCACCAGCAGGTGCTTAAGCCGTCGAGGGTAGCAAACGTAGCGTTCTAAAGGAAGCCATGCAGTGAAGTGTAGTTAGGGAGAGAGCCCTGAGTGGGCCTTGGATATTAAGATTTTAGGGAGGCGGGGGAAGGGTGTGCATGGAGGTGGGAGAGTGGGTGGGGCCTGCATGCCGATGGCCCCGTCACTTCCTGAAATAGTCTGTCCAGTCCTAGACTCTCACCTTTGGTGGCGGTGACCCAACACTTGGGTTTCTGCTTTCCTCCTTTTTATTTCTGTGGCGCACTTACTGCACACCTGCCTCAGGTGCGCTCGTGGACTGTCTCCCTACTGCTTCGCGCAGCCCTCTGCGACCGGTGCTCTGTGTTGTTGGGTGCACCTCCCAGTGGGTGAAGCGAGGCGCACAGATGTTGAAGGAAGTGGTTGGCCAGTCTTGATGCAGAACTCCGTGAAAGCACAAGCCTGGCTCTTAAGCCACTCCTTCGACTTTGTGTGCACGTTAGAGTCAGCTGGGACCTTTGACACTTCACAGCCTTTGGGGTAGGAGGCGCATGTCCGGATGTCTGGGAGCCCCACGTGGTTCCAGAAGGCAGCCACATCTAGGAAGCACCAACTTCCCCTCCATTTTAGGGCCTTTGCATATTCGACTGAAATACTTTTCTGTCTCTGAATTGTCCAGAGCGCTGCAGAGGATCTCCTCCCCCAACTCATGCTGTGCAGCACCCCGGGGAGCAAGAGCCTTCCTTCCCCAGACATCTGTGACTTCCTGAGTGTGAAACCTGGGTGTGGAGGAGTGGGCAGAAGGAGGCGACAGTTGTGGATCAGTGCCCCTTTTCCCTCGGAGTGCCACCTTGAGGGCGGAGCCTGCTTTCAGAGCCCGGGAGACCTCTGACTGCAGTTTCTTACGTCTTCTGCTCCCTTGGGCCCCTGACTTCAGCAGGGAAGGGAGAGGGTCACTCGAGGGCAGATCTCTTCTTGACAAGTCCCGTTCCTCTCTGTCTGTCCCCGGCTGAACCTGAAATGGACACGAAGAGCACTGTCCTTTGGGTGGCCGGGGACAGCACTAAATTTAGCAAAACTGTAGCTGTTGGGGGGCTGGCCAGAGCGAGCCATACCCAGCTTTGGGTGGACTAGATTTATAGTCAGCAATGCAGTCAGTGTCGTCTCTGCTTGGGCAAGTTCGAGGTTACACAGGATCTCTCCACTTCCAAAGCCTGGAAGCTATTAGGCCTGTCCCAGAGGCCTTCCTGGCTCTGCCCCTTGTAAACTCGTAGTCTCCACCCACACCCTCATGCCTCTGTCTGTCCCTCCCTCGTGTGCCCGCAGTTCTCAATGTGTAGCTTTACCTTGGGCTGAGGATTCTTTGCTGCCTCTTGGCTGGTGTTGCCACTCTTGACTCCCAAAGCCCTGGAGGGCTGGACTTGAGCTTTGGTAGTTTTTCTTCGTTTGTTTGGTAGCTGGCATTTTGGTCAAGGTGGCTGAGTCAGGGAAAGGGAAGAGCTAGGATGGTTAGTTGAGCCAGGTTTTGCGGGACTGAGATGTACTTTGTACGTCCCAGAGATGTAGCCAGGTAGACAGTGGTTTGTACTCGGCACCTGAAGTGACTTAGGATGAGGTCAAGTGGCCGCAAGAGTCTGGGACAGTCGAGGCGTTCTCTGTGGTCAGCTAAGCCTGGTGAAGAGGTAGGTTTTGTGGGGTTGGAGAGTGGAGGTCTGCGGGTGATAGGACATCTGTCTTCTCCTTTGGGACTTTCTCCTCCCAGTCCTTAGATCTGATGCGGATTACCTGCCTGGGGACGTCGCCTTCTTAGCGTCCCTAGGAGACAATGACCAGCTGAATTTTCTTTATCCTTTCCAAAGTAGATGATTACAGTGTTAGGCCAGGGCCTCGTTACTATAAGGGACAACCAGGAACAAATTTGTATCCCCAGCCCCTGTCCCTGTCTTCAGCAGATATTTAGAAATATCTGCAGTCATTTTTTTATTGTCACAATCAGGGCAGCAGGAAGTGTTAGGGGTATGTATAAGTGGAGACCAGGTGTACTACTAGGTATTGTACAGTACACAGAACAGCCCTCGCCATGGCAGAGTTATTTAGTCCAAAATACTAGTCTTGCGGAGGTTAAAGCCTTGGTAGAGGGGAGCAGTTTTGTAGAAATGCCCCGAGAGTTCATCTCGTCAGCTCTGTGCTTCTGTCGGAAATGACTCGAGGCTGGGAGCTATCTAGCCTCTAAAGCCTTCTCTCGTCCCTTGCCCCCATCAGCCTTTAGCGGGAGACTTGATAGCGAAATACTTCAGTGTCTTACAGTAACTGTGTTTAGGAAGCAGGTCCCAGATCTCATGGTAAGGTATTGTATGGATTCTTACCCTTTAAACACATGCTGGTATATTCAGGGCCCATCATATGCATGTCTTTGTGCAGCTGTGTTCCTGGTGCGCCAAAACAAGCTTCAGTTTTTGGCATAGTTAGGTGCTGATACCTTTAAATGAACTTTAAGGGCAACAGAGAAGCCATTGCAAGCAGACGTCATGTGGAAATGATGGGAGTCTTGCCTGGAGCTGTTTTCCTTCTCTCTGTGTAGCTGAAGTATTTGCTCTGCCTTGCAGAACTGAGTTCTGCTTGCTAAAGTTCTCTTAAATGCAGGGAACACATACTCATTGCCCTGGAGAACATGATATTGCTTCCCAGATAAAAGACTCAACCTGTTGCCAGATATCTCAGCCGCCCGCTGCAGTCTCATCTGCCAGCACCTCCTCCTGCAGTTGGCAAGGCTGCTTCCAGCTAGAACAGGGGAATGAGGAGTCTTCAAAGCACAGATCTTTGCTTGCCACAGATGGTTGTGGCAGTTAGTGTGGAATGTCATCTTGATCAGCTTTGGGATCCACCAGGGTGATTGGGGAAAACCCCTCTGGGTATGTATGGGTGGGCCATGAATGCGTGGCCTTGGAGTCTGTGTCTGCTCCTTCGCCCCTTCTGGTCTGACAGTGTTCCCCTGCTGTGCTTTCCAGCTGCCATGAACTAAGCAGCTTTACTCTGGAGCATGCCTTTCCACCATGATGTTTCTGCCCTGGAGCCAGCCAGCCATGGACTGAATTTCCCTAAAACATGAGCCACATTAAACCTCTTCTCCTTTAAGTTGTGAGTGTTGGGGATTGTGTCCACTAAGAGGACGCTGACTAACACAGAAGTGAAGAGAGGGAAGCTGTGTATGGATTCTGGAATGTGCTGATTTTTCAAACTTCAGTGCAGGTTTCAAGGTCCTTTCCTTGTGACCTCACTACGTAGTCTCTTCAATTGTGATGTCATAGAGTGAAGATGTCAGTGTGTGACTCCGGAAAGAAGGTTTAATGGGAGTTGTAGGGGAGGAGTTGGGCAGGGCAGAAGGCAAGATAAGGCCAGGAATCCTGGGAGCTGTGCCATGTTTCCCTGGGGCTCAGTGGGCATCCCTGCCTCCAGTTTGCTTCTTGATGTTCTTCTCTGTGTCCCATACACTTGCTCAGTTTCCCTACTTTGGGAAAAGGCAGATACATTTTTTTTGGACAAGCTCAAGTTACACAATTAAGAAAGCACGTCTACTTAGAATAAATAGCATTTGCAAATGGTGTTGAGGTGCCTTTTTAAAAAATGTTTCCCTCTGTTAGTGGAAGTCCCTGGGGAATAGATTATTATTTGGCAAATTCTTGATGTTCTAGTTCAGGTTCACTGCCTGCCTTCTCATGCAGGTGACTCAGATGATGCCTGAGGCTTAGGAGCCGGGTTCTAGGTTACTACTGTTCTAGCCAGCAGCTGGGGCCACTGAACCTGAAAGCCTGGGAGGTTCTGTCCAGTCATGGTAAATATTTGAATGGATCAAGCAGGTGAGTGTATATATTTAGAAACTACACTCGACAGAGAACCTCTGGGTAAACCGGTCTTGCTCATCTCTGGCACGAGGCAGAGCACACCCAAGGTTGCAGCCTCTGGTGTGCGATCCACTGAAGCCACTTCCTTCTGCATCCAAGGCTGCCCATGCCCAGCCACGGTTTCCTGCATGGGGTTAGGAGGTGCAGGTCATCCCTCTCGGGAAGTCTTGGTGACTTATGCTCATCTGTCAGCGTTCCGTGCTCCTTTACCTCTGTCCCAGACTCTCCTCGCTGGTTACTGTCCTGCTTCTCTAGACCCTGGCTTCTTCGTGGACTCGAGGTTTGCAGGCCTGGAGTTCCTCCAGTGCTCTGGCAGCCACTGGAAGTTTAAGCCCAATACATTTTCAGATTCCTTTTCACAGAACATAAGGCTTGAAAAATTAACTTCGGAGTTTTGCAAACATGTACTTCTTTCATACGATACTGAAGTTTTGTAATATCGCTACCATTTATTAAAATGCATAGGAAAATACCCCCAAATGTGTGTGTCTTTCAGATTGCACCAGCAGGGGCAGAAGGTGCTAAAATCTGTTGGTATTGGGGTATCGACCCATTTAGATCAAAGTCCATCTTCTCCTGGCTTTTAAAATTTTGTTATCCGTCTTGGTAAGACTTTTTTGGGGGTAATTTTTAAATTGACATATGATGTACATACAAAGACCTGAACAAATCATGTGTGTTCAGCATAAGGTGTGCACAGCTGTAATCAGTGTCCAGATTCAGGAAAAATACTGAACATTACCAAACCCTTGGAGTTTTTTAGGTACTAACCACACTCTAAGGGTGGCCACTGTTTTGACTGCTGATATCTGAGAGTAGTTTTGCCTGTTCTTCAACTTCATATAAATGGAATCACAGTGTTTCTCCTAGGTAGTCTGACCTTTTTCGCTCATTTTGTTAGTGACATTTACCCATGTTTTGTGTTGTTGTAGTTTTCCATTCTCCATGCAGTGTAGTATTCCATATTATAAATAGATCAGGATTTATTACCTCGCTTACTGCTGATGGATGTTTGGGCTGGGCAGATTTTGGTCATTACAAACTGCCGCTGTGAATATGTTCATACATGTCTTTTGGTGAATGAATAGATGCACATATACGTACACGTACATAAACTCACATATGTATGCATGTGTTGTTTAACTACAGGGATTCGTTCTGAGAAGTGCATTGCTAGGAGATTTTGTTGCTTGGTGATCGTCATAGATTATACCTATAGAGCCAAGACAGCTGCGATTTCACTAGGTAATAGAATCTTATGAGATCACTGTTGTATATTGTGGTCTATCATTGACCAAAACGTTATGATCTATATGATCTATGGTCTATATGTTTTTATGACTATAAAAACATGCATATGTGTGAATATAAATGCACACACATGTGTATGTATGTATATACACGTAGTATGTATATATATACATATATATATATATATACTTCTATTGGGCATATATTTAATGGGATTGCTGGATCAGAGTTTTAATAAGATAGTGCTGGAGCAGTTGTACCAGTTACCCTCCCACTAGTGAAGTAGGAAAATTCTAATTGCTCCAAGTGCTTACCAGTATTTGATATTGTCTTCCTTTTCTTATTGTACCCATTTCATTGTACCTGTTTTGATAACCATGGAATAATATTATACTGTGGTCTAAATGTACATTTTAACGATACTGTCCACTTGGGATTCCTCATTTGCCAAGTTCCTGTTCAGCTCTTTCGCTTATTTTTATATTGAGTCTGCCTGTATTTTTCTTATTGGTTTGTAGGAAGTTCTTTATATTTTGTCAGATATTTATATATGTGTGTGTGTGTGTATATATATATATACATATATATATATATATATATATATATATATATATATATCGCAAATATTTATTACAGTAAAAGACACATTACCAGTAATTCCTCTCAGAATACTCCCCCTCACTTCAAATACACTTATCTTGTTGTTCTTGCTCTTTCTGAAGTAGTCCTGGGAGTACTCTTGTGTCTGGTGATCAAAAATACGGTGAATGCTGCTGCTGAGTGCCAGCCAAAGGAAAGGCAGGTTCATAAACACAGTTCAGTGCCTTCCTGCTTCACCAGACCTGGCACTGTGTGACTTCTGGCTCTCCCTCAAAGTCAAAATGACTGTGAAATGTAAACATTTAAAACTGATTCAGGGGCCAGTGAGATGGCTCAGCGGTGTAAGCACCTGCCTGACAAGCGCGAGGGCCCGAGTTCGACTCCCGGAACCCACATACGAAAAAAGGGCCGGTGATATCGCTCAGCAGCACGGGCGCCTGCTGGCGCGTGAGGTCCTGAGGTTGACCCCCTGGTACCCACAAAAAAAAAAAAAAAACTGATTCAGGACTTCAGCATAGCCATCACAGCACAAAAGAGGACTTCTAGAACTGCTTCAGAAAGTGGCAAGAATGATGGGATAAGACTGTTTGAAGCTGGGGGGAGCATTTTGAGGGGTCTTAATGGCAGTGTGTCTTTTACTGTAATTTTTTTTTTTTTTGTGGGTACCGGGGGTTGACCTCAGGACCTCGCAGTCCAGCAGTCACCCGTGCGGCTGAGCAGTATCACCGGCCCCTTTTTTGTATGTGGGTTCTGGGAGTCGAACTTGGGCCCTCACGCTTGCCAGGTAGGCGCTTACGCTGCTGAGCCATCTCACCGGCCCCCTGTAATTTTTGAAAATTTAAAAATTGCCCATATTTTTCAATCATACTGCATCTGGTACTCTGCATAAGTCTTCTTTGTTGGTGATGAAGTTGGAGCCACATTTATCAATATCATCTATGAAGAAACTCGGGATATTGGTTATGTGGGGTGGGACAGCATTTCTTGGAAGTTCTTGGCGTATTAAGTGCTGGCACCTTTGGTATCACAACAGAATAAAAACTGTTACTATTCCAGCATAAACTCTGTGTTATGCAGCGTCATAGGCATTTTACATGGACTGTCTCATTTATTCTCACTATCGTTACCCTCATTTTCAAGTTAGGAAACTGAGACTTACAGAAGTTTTGTAATTGCCTAAGGTCACACAACTGAAATCCAGGTTTTTATTAATTTATTTTTTAGTAGTATATATTTGCGATACATAATGAACACATTCATCCCGGGGATGTGGTACATACGTGTATCATATCCGGATCCTTTTTATTTCTCCCTCCTTTCCCTTCCCCTCTCTTCTCACAGAGCCCATGCTGTTGATCACTGTACTACAGAAAGTTGTATTTCCTGAAGCTGCTGTTTTATTACAGTGCCTGAAATAGTGCTGGGCTCACATTAAGTGTGCAGTAAGTACCTGTTGAATGAAAGAATTTGACAGTGGTGAATTAGGTAAAGTCTCTATCCAGTAGGGAAGTTTGTCCTGGCAGTGGGATGTGTTGGCATGGGAAGCAGCTGTTTTCATACAGCTGTGTCTTTGCCTAGAACAGTACCTGTCTCTGAGTGGACACGGCAGTGAACATTGGTAGAATGAATTAATCAGTCACCGCAGATTGCACTCCATCAAGCAGACTGGGGAAGCTCAGAGGACACTGGCGGGACTAGGGCCAAGGAAGGCGCGTCAGTAGGGGCCGTGGTGATGGTCAGGGATATTCAGAGTCCGGCTGGCAGCACCCTGGTTGTACAGCCATGGGGAGGCCTGGTCTGTGGTAACAGCAGGCAAGGCTGTCCCAGGTATGGGCAGTTGGGTCAGAAGAGGTCTCAGCAGGAGTGCAGGGCTGGCAGGATTCAAGGTCAGGTAATCCAGAGTCACAAGGTTGCAAGCAGTGGATGTTTAGGGCGGCTGGAGAGAGTGCCAAGGAGTGCTTGCAGGGAGCCGTGGACTGGGCTGGGTTCCCCTCCTGAATGAGGCCTTTCTTTTCAGGCAGTTCACAGTGCCTGGGAGGAATACACCAGATTTGGTTGGGGCCAGACACTTCTCCCCTGCCCGAGCCAGCAGATGCCTTCAGGAACATCTTGCCAAAGCCTTCATTTGACAGGTGAGGAAGCTGAAGCTTACACGAGGTTGTTCAGCAAGTACAGGCTCAGCCCTGGGATGAGGCACCAAAGAGCTTTTCCTGCCTCCTGTTTCCTATCAGAGGGGAGAGCTGCTGGGAATCGTGGAACAGGGCAAGGAGCAGGGCTGCGGTGCAAGCCTTGAAGCGGATGGTGGAGTTTTGATACAGGGTGGGGGAGGAGGACCAGCCCAGTGACCACCATACCAGCCTGGAGATTGGCCGTTCAGGTGAAGGAATTTGAGGGAAGATGCTTACGGGATGCCTGCAGTCTGGATTCTAGAATGTAAGTTCCATGAGGACAACAGTGGCTTCATTTTTACTGAAGCATAACATGCAGAAAAGGACACACAGGACAAGGACTAAAAATACATTTTTATTAAGGTAAACTATATATAACATCAAATTCACCATCTTTCCAGTTTCCGCTGTATTATAGTTTAGTGATGAAGTACTTCATACAGTGCCACAACCTCCAAGACCCTTTTCATCTTACGGAACAGAAACTCATCTTCCACTGTCCCCGTACCCCAGCCGCTGGCAACCACCATTCTGCATGCGTCTATGAGTGTGACTACCCTGGGAACTTCATGTCATAGAATCATGTCGTACTGGGCTTTGTCTGGCCCGTTTTCACTGAGCGTAATGTCATCCAGGCTCATCTGTGTTGTGGCATGTGTCAGAATTTCCTTTTAAGAGCTGAATAACCATCCATTGTATGGATGTACCACACTTTGTTTATCTGTTCGTCTGTGGATTCTTGGCAAAGACTTTTATATGACCAGTTTGCTCACTGTGGACTAGAACAGCTCCTGGCTTTCTTAGGAATTCAACAAATAATTGTGCAATGCATTTTAGTGTGGCATGCCAAAGTGGACGGTCCAACGGTTACTCCAAGATGACTTGGCTGCAGGTTGGGAGACCCCTTCAGAGATGCAGGAGGAAGCCAGTGGTGGGTGAAGGTTCTCCCAGGACAGGGTGGAGCGATAGAAGCAGGGGCGTGGAGTCAGCACAGGTGGGAGCAGACATGACAGTGACAGGAAAGGTGGTCTCTAGATAGTACCATCTACATAAAACGGGGTAAGGGTCTTAAAGGGGAGTGATAAGGGACATTTCATCCAGAATCAAGGAGGATGAGGTCTGGGGAGAATCACTGGAGTTGGCACATGGATGTGGGGCCAGCATTTGAGCTTGCTCTGTCTGACATTGTTACTGACCTCTGAAAGGAATTTCTGTGAGGTGATGATGGTCGAGGTCATACACCGAAGTTGGGGGAAACACGCTGAAATAGCCAGAGTGGTTCAGCGCTGGGCACTCGGGGAGGCACAAGCATTAGCCGCAGGTGGTGCAGTGGTAGAGACAAGATTGATTAGCATGGATTATTCTGAGGCTTCATGGAAGTTGTGAACTTGAGTGTGGACTTGCAGTACAGTTGGACTCTGAATTGCAAAGAGGGGGAGAGAAGGACACCTCAAGTGGAGGAAGCAGTGAGAAAAAGAGCTTGGTGGAAAGGACGAGAGTTACAGGAGACAGTGAGGAGACCAGAAGGATGAGGCAGAGGCTGTGCGGGGAGAGTGGGACACAGGTTTGGCGCTTCTCTCGTTTCCTCCTCTTTGAGGTTGATCAGGAGCTGCAGTTGGGGAGCTGGAGCGATCCGCATCTGACACTACCTCCGGCGGAACTCGGCACCGTGTTTAGAATCACGGGGCACCTGCACACCCCCAGGACACCCCTGTGTCCGTCATAGAGTATTCTAACATGGACACCGGTATTGTAAAGACCTTGCTGCACGTGACAGACGCACCTGGCTCTCCCATGCGTGTGGCTGTTTCTGGAGTCTCTGCTAGAGAATTCAGTGTTTGTTGAGCTCTAGCTGAGAACCATGCTGTGTGCTAGAGACGAAAAGTTTGAGATGAAGAAGTAAGAGTTGAGCCCAGGCTGTTCCTAGACTTGCCGAGTCCAGGAGGGTTCTCCTTCTGCAGCGCCTGGGGAGTTCTGGGCCGATGACTGTGACCAGAGAGCCTCGTCCTTTCCCAGCTTGTTATCCGTAGCTCCCTACACAAATGCTGAGCACTCGGTGCTCTGGTCTGGGGCCAGGCAGAAGTCTGTACTCTCGTATGTGTCTGCTTCTCACAAAGCAACTTGGTAAAATTCTTAGGGACACACCCAGGTGTCACTAGGTCTCAAGGAAATAATGGGAAATGACTTCTGTGGATCATGTTCACCGACCTCCCCCGAAGCCAGGGTGCCCGAGAGTTACTTATCTCGAGGAAAATAGCAAGAGCACTCCCATGGGATGGCCGCGAAGGACCCAAGCATGTGGGACAGGGATACGCAGCGCAAGGACCCAGTCAGGTCACCCACCAGTGCAGGATGCAAGGCAGGGAGCTGAGAGGCCAGGGTTCAGTGGCACAAGGCTTCGCCCACCTGCCTTTATCTGTGAGCGTGGCAGGGGAAGCCAGGGCTCTTCAAGGGGTTGGGGGTCTCTGCAGCTTGTGCTGGAACCACCTCAGACACTACCGTTTACCCCAGCCCACGGCAGGTGCTCTGCATACCCAGCCTCATCCGGCCTGGCACCTAATACAGTAGGTGTCGAGAGCCTCATTTACAAATAATGAAATAACCTGGACAGCTCGATTCTTCACATTTCACTGTGTCCTGGTGCTATTCTAAGACTTTCCCACATGTGAATTTAAACCTTACCCCAAGGCAGGTGAGGAATCCGAGTTGCAGAGAGGTGTAGCGTCTTTCCTGAGACCTCTCAGCGGACTCCAGGTAGAGTCAGAGGCTGAGTCAGTCTGGCTCCAGCATCTACACTGTTAAGGGGCTGCAGTCCCTGTGGAACGTTTAGGTGCCTCTGCGGCTGGAGCAGAGAGGTCAGCTGCTGACCAGTGGCCTCCTCCAGCTGGTTTTTTCCCGTTGGAGCCAGCTGCCCCACTGCCTCAGGGTGGGGCCAGCTGCCCTGTTGTGTTGCCAGAGTTTGCCAGGAGGATTAGCCTCCACCGCGTGTCAAAACAAGCCAAGCAGGAAAAACCAACAAACAGCTTGTAACTTCCAGCCCGAGAAGCCGCACAACCTCTGCACAGGCTGAGCTCGGCTGCAGAGGCCCGAGGGTCCCAAGTTCTGTCCTGGCTGAAGTGGACATGATGGAGGAGCCTGGGCTTTGCAGGCGAGGGTGCTGTGACCTGGCCCACCTGTGCTTGGTCTCGGCAGCTGCCCACATTCTCTGCCCCCTGCCCCGTGACATTGAGCAGTGACCCGTATGACCCAGGGTGCACGGAGGACGCCTGGGGTGGGTCCCAGCTCTGCACTGCTAGCTCCGGACCTTGGGCAGCGCAAGCGTCCCCTCTGTAGGGAGAGATTGAGTTTGAGCAGTGGTTTCCAAAAGATAAGTTGTTTTTTTAATCGCAGTGGAACATTTTTCTTCAAACAATATTACTGATAGGTGCGGAATATGAGACAGTTAAAAACAGATGTGTAAATTTTCAAGAACAAAAAAGAAAGCAAGAAAAGAAAAAAAAAACGGGGCGGTCAGGCCTTTCTGCAGACTGCTCCCAGGCCTGCTCGGCTCTGCTTCGTGTCTTTCTGCACGGGACTCCCGCTCCTAGGCTTGCTTTGGTCCTTCTGTTCTTATTGAAGGCTGTAAATTCTCCAGAGCCTCCCCGAGCTGCTGTCTCCTGCATTCCCTCTTTGCCTCTAATGATTTCGGCCCCTTCTAGGTTCCTGTTGCTTTATTAACTGTGTCAATCATTCGGTTGCCTGTACTCTGTTAGTGATGAGCCTAAGAAACTGTACAGGATGTTTGAACACATGACGTTTGTGTATGTACGTAGCATGTGTTTGCATATACATTTATATGTGTACATACACACGTGCATAAACCTGCACACACACAACCTTTACAGAAGGACTGTGGGTTCATGTCCCCCAGTGCCTGGTACGTAACAGGTTTCTAGTAACAGGTTTTAATTTTGTTCTGTTTTGCTTGGTGCTGGGGATTGAACCTAGGGCCTTTGCGCTGAGCTACATCCCTAGCCCTTTATTTATTTTTTACTTTGAGACACTGTCTCATTAAATCACTAATTATGATCAATCTTGTGATCTTCCTGCCTCAGCGTCCCAGATTTCTGGGATTACAGTCGTGTACCACCATGCCTGGCTTCCTGTAAAGGGTTTTAATCATGGATTCGTTTTCCTGTGCTCCTGAGCATCCTGCCCGTGTCAGGTACTCAGTGAATAGCAGTGTGAATGGCCGTGTGGTGTGGTGTTTCCTGTACCTGGGAAGTCCGGAATTTGAATCTTGGCTCTGCCATATATATTAGCTTTATGTCCTTGGGAAGTACACTCGACTCTCCTTGTCTGTCAAGTGAAGGTGATAGTGTGTGCAGTCCATAGGTATTATTGCGTCCCAGCTATGTGCCAGGCATTATTCTAGGGGCTAGGAGTCTGTGGCTTCCAAACCAGAAGGCCCTGTCCTCACGGAGTTTGTGTTCCAGCCAGTTTTTGGGAAGAGCCCCACATGATTGTGGGAAGAGGAGGAGGAGGGAAGAGGCCTGCCTGCTTGGGCAGAGGTGGAACTCTAACCTGGGAGGGGCTGCAACAAGCTGGAGGTGTCTGGCAGCCTGTGAGGGGCACAGGGCTCCCTGGTGGGACTTCTGCTGTGACAGGAGGGGGAGGAAAGACTGGGCAGGTTGGACTGGAGGCCAGGCTCCCTCACCCTGCGCTGCTGTGCGCGACCCTGAGGCTGCACTTTCCTCTCCATGGTGGGCCAGGAGGAGCAGAGCCAGGCGGACATACCCTGTCCCCAAATGCCCACGTGTGATGTCGTCTAGGGCCAGCACCCACTCCTGCTCAGCCCTGCCAAGGGCATGGGGAGGGCTGCCTACCTGGCAGCAGAGTATGGGCTCTCCTAGCCATGCTGAGGGTCACAGCTGCCGAGGGACAGAAGGAAGGGGCCGTGCAAGATGCCTAGAGGTGCCCTTCCCATCTAGTGCCAGAGACAGGACTCTGGCACTGCAGAGCCCCCAGTAAATCTGGGGCTGATTTTCTCCCTGAGTGGCCTGGGGGAAATGGAGATGTTGAGTGGATTTGCTGTGAATTTGTCACACCGTGACAATTGGCTGTTGCTCATACATGTGTCCCCTTCTGCCTGCTTTCTTAGAGTGAGGGAGGGAAGCCTTTGGTGACATTTCACTTCCCACCTGCAGCAGCTCTTCCCTCTGGGGAGTCCCCACCCCCAGGACATTATCCCGGGAAGTAGAGAAAAGGTGCTGTGGCTGTGGCCATTCTGGGTTTGGCTTTATTGTGAGAGTGGCCACATCTGGCCGCCCTGCTAAGCCTCTGCACTGGCACCAGCCTCTCTTCCAGAAGTGCCCAATCCATGGAAATTTGTCCTTCACTTGGGGTGATTTATTTTTATTTTTTAATTTGGCATCTACAGTAAGTCCCCGACTTAGGAACACTCAAGTTGCGAACTTTCACAGGTGTGTGGTGTAACACTCACTTTGTTGGATACAAACGAGTCCAACTTATGAACGTTTTCCCGGAACGGAGCTTGTTCATAAATCGGGGACTGACTGTAATATTTGTTCGCCTTTGTAGAATACAACGCACAATGATCAAATGAGGGAAATTGGCGTTTCCACCTCCTCAAATGTTTATCATCTGTGTATGTTGAGAACTTGAACTTGTAGTTATTTTGAAATAGGTAACAGATTGTTGTAGACCTTAGTTATCAGGCAGTGCTGGGGGACCCTAGAAGTCCTTCTCCCTATCCACCTGCACCCTGCTACTCCTTGTCCACCTCTGTCCATCTCTCCCTCCCCCACACCCTTCCCGGGCTCTGCTAGCCACTCTTCTGTTCTCTGTTTTTGCCAACATTTTTAGCTTCCACATACAGTGAGAACATGCAGTACTTGTCTTTCCGTTCCTGGCTTATTTTACTTAAGCGTAGCGATCTCCAGTTCCATCCATGTTGCTGAAAATTTCAGGGTTTCATTCTTTTTAAGGACTGAATAGTATTCCATTGTGCTTATATACCACATTTTCTTTATCTATTTTTTTATCCATTGATGGACACCTAGGTGGATTCCCTGGCTTCTCCATCATGAACAGTGCTACAACAAACATGGATGTGGGGGTATCTCTGAGGGTGATTTTGAGTAAGTTGTGCTTGGCCTTTGCTCTGCCTTAGCCTCCTCTTCTGTGAAATGACACTGATAATATTTGCACTAACTTGATGGAGGGTTATTGAAAGGATTAAGTGGTCAGGTAAAAGGGCTTAAAACAATGTCCTGCCCATGCTGAGTGCTCTGTTTGTGATGCCTGTTGCCTGCCACACTTGTGTAGCATTGCTGGGCTTGTTCGGTTTGTGTATTATGACCATGAGCTTACTGTAGACAGGTTGCGTCTGACATTTCTGTAGTCTCACTGCTTCGCCTAGTGCCTGGCCCCTGGCAGGCATTCAGTAAAAGGCATGTTAAAGGAACTGGGGATGTAGGCTGAGGGGGAGACTTGCCATCTGCAGAGGCGTACAGGAGAGGAGCATGTGGAAGAGGCAGTGAGCTGAGGTTAGAGGGGACCATAGGGGAAACTGAGGTTGGAGGGAAGATTGGGATCAGACGCTAGATGGATGCCTAGGTTAGGCATGGGGGAGCTATGGCAGGTTTCAGAGCAGGAGAGGAACATGACGTTCAGAATTGCAGAGGAGATAATGATAGAAGTATCTAGACTGGATTGCAGAAGAATGAGCTAGCAGGGTGACCGTGGGAAGCTGTTGGGGACACACGGCTGAGAGTCACGAGTTGTGTGGGCAGCAGTGTCCCATCTGCACCCTGCCCCCTCCTCAGCCCAGCACCAGGAGCCAGGCCAGCGCGCGGTGACCTTCCCTCGCAGCCCGACTGTCCTCGGCCCGGTGCTTGTCTGCGTGCGTCCTCCTGGCCAACACACCTTCCGCAGGTTGCCAGGTTACCGAAGCCGGTGCCGCGTGAGTCCCTGTGCCAGCTCCAGGCTGCCCGGTTCTCCCTTGCTCCCCAGCCTCTGCTGGGGAGTGTGTGAGTGTGTGTGTGTTTTTATTATTTTCATCTGAAAGTGAGAAACAGCGAGGCTGCTGGAAGTAGGCCATGTGCTTTCGTTTGCTCTTCTCACCAAGGACAGGCATGTTCCCAAGCCCTGGGAGCAGAGCCCCGGCCGGAGGAGGAGGAGGAGGAGGAGGAGGGCGTGAGGCTGAGTGTGGCGAGGATGCGGCCCCGCCCGGAGGACATGGTGTGCTGGCCTGGCTGCCACAAGCTCGGCTGCCACACGCCTGGCCCAGCAGCCATTTTGTCCCTGGCCGGCCATGACAGCTCCTGCCCTCGCCCGTCTCTCTGCTTGGCTCAGACGTGTGCCTTGAGGGCAAACTCTGTGTCCTCCTAGTTTCCGTGGTTGGAAGCCTGGGTCTGGTCTCCCTGGCAGAACACAGTCCTGGTCACTGTGACCTCATAAAGCAGCCAGACCCCCTGCCTGTGGCACTGGGCTTGTTCTTGACATCTGTGTCCTGTGATTCTTGGCCGCGGTGTAGGGGCACGCATTGCCTGGGATATGAGGAATTTGCTTCATCAACCTGCGTCGAGCACCTACTGCATCACCGAGTACCTGGTGGCTGCTGTAATAGGCACACCGAGTTAAGGTGAGTGGAGTGTGATGAAACCAGCAGCCTCTCCTAAATGTTCACTATGTGTTGCACAGTGTGCTGAGCACTTTGCATATATTATCTCACTTAATCCTCCTGTAATGATGGGCCACAGTCATTAGCACTGTTCTGTGGATGAAGAAAGTCAAACGAGATGGAATTAATTAAGCTACTGCAGGCCCCACAGACAAGGGGAGTCTTCCTGACCCCTGAGGCCCCACTGTCCATCCCAGCACTCTTCCTTCTTGTGACATAGGTGCCCAGAAGGTAGGATTTAACATTTGAAAGACCTGGGTTCCATTACCAAACTCACTCAACTTGCTGGCTGAGCCACCTTGGCTGACTGACCTAGCTTTCCTCATTTGTTCACCTATAAGGTTGCATGTGTTTAACAAGGCTTCTGCGAGGGATGAAATAAGGTAATTTGTTATGAAAGTACTTGGTAAACTAGAAGGGGCTACACAAACAGTGCATCTCACTTAAATGAGTCAGTAGTAAAAACTTAAAAATATGTACACAGAAAGGGTACATGTGCTTTGGGTTTTTGGGGAGGGAAACATGACTCGTCTCCGCTTCTAACAGGGGTTGTCAAGTATGAAGATGGGGCCTGGTTCCTCAGTGAGGGACAGGTGCTGGAGGTTCCTGAGAGGGAGGGATGTCATGCACAGTGCTGTGGATAAGCACCTGGGCTTGCAGCCTGGCCCCCAGCTGTGTCTCCTTGGACAGGTTCCTCTGGTCTCCGCCATGATGGCACCAGCTTCATGGTGCAGGGAGGGGCCTCACACAGGCTTGAAGTACGAAGGTTGAAGTCTGTGTTTGTGATGAGGACGTTGCTGTTTGGGAAAATAAAAAAGCAAAGCGGATGCTAGCTGGGGACTCGACCTTATTTGAAGGTTCTCCTGGGGCAATGAGGACAACCTTTGTGTCTGGTGGAGCTGAGGGCTGATACCCCAGGGCAGCCGTGGGGGAGTCAGACCCCTGTGAAGGGCTCTAGGCCTGAGTGCTCCTGCTGGGCCGCGTTTCCCAGGGAGGCCCTTCTGCAGGCCCCGGGAGATGCCTGTGTCCTGCAAGTCAGCTGGCCAGACCCTCTCCTGGACCCGAGCAGGTTACAGATCATGGAGAGGACGGACGTATTCCAGGGTGAAGCTTGTGGTTTTCATCTTGGCTGAGAGCAAAGTTTACTCAGAAAGAGTTCCTGCCATTTTTTAACTTGTTGCTTGGTTCTGTGTGAGAAAGAAAAGGGAAATGGGAGGAGCCCAGTGTTAGGTTTGGGGTGGGAAAGAGGTTGCATATGGCCAGGGAGGGGGCTCTCTGGGATGCATTTCTCCCAGAAGTGGAGAGGGATGAAGCAGTCAACCAGTACCTTGGCATTTTATGACCCTGAAAGCGGTGTTTGGAAGTAGGCGCTGTGCATGGCATCGTTCATCTCTGTTCCTGCGTTCATTGGTCTGTTTGCCAGCAGATGGTTACTGGACTTGACTGTGCCCTGCGTGGTTAGTGGCACAGGGGCCGTAAGACGTCGTCCAGGCCCCTGAGAAGCTTCCTAGCAGTGAGGCTGTTTTATAACTGTTCTCAAATCATGTCAGCTCCGGAAGCTATTTTAGGAATGCCTTTGGTTATGAACCATATCTTACATTTAATTTTGATTCTCTTTTCCCTCATGTCCTGGATTCTGTAGCGACATCCACAAACACTGTGTGCCTGGCATGGTCGTAGGTCTTGGAAGTACTTAGTAAAATCGGAGGATATTGGTCAAAGCTCATTAATTCACTAGAGCCAGCACCTGAACAGTCTCAGAAGGACTTTAGGCCTCCTCCTGTCCGTGTCAGAGGACCCTGAGCTTCTGTTTGGAGTGAGCTGACGAGGTGGAGGGGTTTGCTGTCTCCCTGTGGGCCTGTGTGTGTTCATGCAGCAGTAAGAACTGCAGCCCAGCTGGGAGGTACTGAAGGCATGCACGCCTCGTCTCTCCTCCTACCTCCCAAGCCTGTGGGAGGCCTACCCTTTCTCCTCTTCTGCTACCATATGGACAGGTAAGGACGAGTGTTGTGTTCTTTTCTTACCCAAACCTATAGTTTGTAGCCAGGGGAGCTGTTGGTCTTCGATTTGCTGGGAGAGAGTGAGCTTGTATGGTAGCAAGTGTTTCCATCCATGGGATGAATTAACTGATTTCTGTCTCCTTTTGTGCTTCACGTGAGGCCACAGGGAAAAGCAACCCATGTAAAAGCCCTCCAGGGCTCCTAGTTGGGGGTCCCTGTTTTTAGCCCAGCGTAAGCTGCCATTAGTGCCCTCCAGCCAAAGGGAGAGAAGAGTGCTGCGTTCATGGCACCATAGATTACTTGTCCCTTTGAAACTGCTGGGGGACCCTTTCTAGAAGCTGGAGTTGGGAGAGTGAAGTTATGTTTGATAAGTCCAGATCAAAGGAAGGAGAGAGTAGCAGAAACCTCAGAGAGGTCCAGTGTGGGCGGTGAAGGGGCTTGGATCAAGTGAGCCCATTTCTAGTGCGTTTGCCCGGGACTGAGAGAGGCCTCATCGAGTCTGATTAACCAGTCAGCATGTACTGATTCAGTGCTGCTTACAGCGTAGTTTGAGGAGGAGAGAGAAAGCATTCTAAAGCTTGTCTGGGGTCCTTGAAAAGTTCAGACCTTCCGTGGACAGATCAGACGAGCCCCATGGGACATGAGCTGTGACAGCATATGAGCAAGCCCTGATGGTAATGGGGTTACGTGCGTTGCTGGCATTTGGAGATGGAAGAGTAGTCATCGTAGCAAATGCGGGCCTGCAGGATTTCCATCTATCTTGCCCAGAAACGAATGGAGAATACAAGTAGACGTACTGCTTAGTTTAGTAGAGACCAGGGGCCTCAGATTTTGGTCCAGTGTCAGTGGTGTCCAGGAGCCTTCTCCCTGCTGGGGTTCGGCCAGGTGGAGAGGATCCATACAGTGAGCACTCGGAAAAGGAGCAGGTGAGCTTTGGGATTGATTCCCAGCTACGGGAGAGGGAGCAGATTAGTGCAGATGATATACGTGAAATGGCTTAGTGCGCTCCACATAGAAAGAATTCAGCAAAGGCTTTTTGATAGATTGCTAAAATTGAGACAGAGAAACTCCTGAGGAAGAAACTCCAGGAGGCAGTGGGGGCAGGGATCGAGGTACAAGTGGATAGGTAGGGGCATCTGCAGGGGTGGCCTCTGTGGACATCGAGTCTGAAATCCTGCAGCCTGCCCAGGCCACTCTGGAGCAGGGTAAGGGGTTGTTGATCTAGCTCTTGACTAACTAGAAAAAACAGGAAAAGTCACAGAGAAGGGGTGCTGGCAGGTGAATAATGCTTAAAGGCCTGACAGTATTCACCCCGGAGTGGGGAGCTTGCCAAGCATGGTGTTGTGTATTTAAACGAACATCAGGGGAAGTGGGTGTCAGGCTTAACTTCTGAGGACTCCAGGGGCAGCGCTGGGATTGGTGGTAACGGAGGCGGGGATGGAGGTGGTTTTGGGTTCAGAGAACTGAGATGCTTCCCTGCCTTTTGAGCTGTAAAGGCTGTGAAGGAGGGGAGCTGGGCGACCCTGTCAGGTAGGGAGCCCCTGCTGTGGGTCCCATGTTGCGTAAGCGAATGACCGCCCTGCAGGGTTGCCCTTGGTGAGGACAGTAGTGATGATTGCCACTCACTGGCTCTCACTGGGAGCCGGGCACGGTTACTGAATGTTTTACTCTTTACACCCGTGTCGTTTGCTCAGCAGCACCATGGAGGGCAGTGATGAGCTGATCAGCCCTACTGTATACATGAGAAAATTTAGGCCAAGATGAGACCCACCCAGATCCTACCCTGTGGACTTGAGCCCAGGGCCCACTCTCTGGTCTTGGTGCATGGTGAGTCTAGATGGCGTCGGTAACCTTGCAGCCCCAGCATCCTAAGTTCTGCATCTGGCAGGAGGCCATTTGGATGTGGATGGAGGCTCTGTGTCGTTTGGGGCGAGAAAGGTGGGTGATGTGCTGGGTGGTCTCACTGCCTGCAGGGTTTGTGGGAGGCTCCCGCAGCAGGGCTGTCTCACTGGCTGGCAGCAGAGGGCCTCTCTGAGAAGTAGGCTGGGGAACTCGGGGCTTGTCTCAGTGTCTCAGCCGCTCGTGGCCTCTGTTCTCCAGCCCTCTGATGACACAGGGCTCTCGGAAGGTCCAGCGGGGCTTTTGCTGTGTCTACCCCCTAGAAACTTCCACTCGTGTCCACAGCACACTCATCTTGCAGAAGCCTCCCTGGAAAAGCACAGGGAGGTGATGACCAGGTTGTCAGCCTCTGCTGGCCAGTGGTGGCATTTGTCAATGTGCCTGACACACAGTGGGCCCCAAACGCACTTCTCTTTACAATCAGTGAGTGGCCATTGCTGCAGGACCCATCTGCTTGCTAGATGCTCAGCCTCGCCCCTGGAGGCCTTGGAGTTTCCAGAGGAAGAGTGTTGGGGAGTGTGGGTGCTCCTCTCACCCCACGATGCCTGTCACTGGGGGACTTCTGAGTACTGTCCCTTGCCTCTCATGGTAAAGCTGGCATTACTGCTCTTGCCTGTGGAGAAGCACATTGGGCTCAGAGGCCTGTGCTGGAGCTCTGCGTAGGTCCTAAGAGGGTGTCAGAGAGCTGATTCCTCTAAAGCGTGTAGTTTCAACACTTTCCTTCTGCAAAACACCACAGGACCTCAGGACTGTCCTACTCCAGGCACTCTGGCCAACACTACCCAACCAGGCCCTCCATACACAGAGGATGTGTTCACACTGTCACAGCTTTTGTGGACCCATAGCTTTGGTGTGGCTTCACATTATGGAAACCATTTGGCAATGTGTCCAAATACTGCTCCACATTGTGGTGTAAACTGTATGGTTTAGGCAGCCCTCAGACCCTTCCCACCCTCAGACGAGAGCCTCAGTCCTGCCCTTGCTGCCAGCATTTGCTGCTGCTGTGGAGGAGCCAGGCCTCACCTGTCCGTGAGGGCCCCCTTCCGTTCCCTCCGCTTCCGCTGGAGGCTGTGGGTGTGAAGGCTGGAGCAGTTTGCAAACGGAAGCTCAGCTCAGAGTGGCTCGGGGAATCCCCGTCCTGCTTGTGTTCGAGGTTTGTGCTGTCTCAGTCTGACTCAGGTGAAGTAGTTCGTGCTGGGGCAGAAAAGACTCCATTTTCAGCTCACATGGGCTAAGCTTGTGTGGCCACTCAGAGGCCAGCACAGCCCCGTGAGTCGTCGGTGCCCGGGTGCCCCGTGCCCTGGAGACATCTTGTCCATGAGAGCATCAGTAATGCCCATAGGCACTGGTCTGTGCTTGGAGGGCGTCCGGCCTGGACCGCTGTGCCCCTGCCTATGTCTAGCCTGCGGCACAAGCCCCAGTTTCGCCGTTGAGGAATGGGGTACGGAGGTCTTTGTTCTGATGCACGCAGCCCCGCCACGCTCCGTCTCTGGAAGTTGTTTCTGTTTGATGACAGGGCCAGAATTTTAAGAGCGATCAGCTAAGAGGCACATTGGGTTTCTCCCCACGTCCCAGGAAGACTTGGTGCCCCTGCATTTGGGGCAGTACTAGAAGACCCCTGGACCAGGGGCTCTGGCTGGTGACCAGGAGAGTGACCCTGGCTCATGGTCAGAAGAGCAGGTGGCAGTTCCATTGCCAGGAGGGGTTTTGCTTGAGGCCAAGCTGTGAGCCCTCTGGGCTGGGAGCTTAGATTTACTGATTGGTGGCCTAGGACAAGATAGGTACTTCGGCTTCTTTCACTTTCCCAGGAGGTGATAGGAGTCAGCCTGGGCAGAACACTTTGGAGCCTAGATTTTTGGACCAAGAGACTGACTCTGTGTCCAGGAGAAAGTGTCCACTTATAGACAGGACATACTGGCCACAGTGTCACCATCCCAGGCTGGTCGTCCCCTGAACACATACCGTCATGGTACTGCCCTTAGGTGTATTCTGCAGGGGACTGTTGGTGGTGGTGGGGTCTCCTCCACTAGTACTGGGAAGTCAGGACCTGACATGGCCTTCACTCGCCCTCGGTCATCCTGCAGTCCCACGTTCTCAGGGCTAGGGGCTGCCAGGCCACTCACTGCCGCCTGGCTCCGGCTCCCTGTCTGTGGTGACTTTCTGTGTTGGCGTCTACATTTCACCTCTGCCAGGACCTACCCTCTAGCACAGCCTGTCCCTAGCCCTTGTCTCCTGGATTTTCACTTGGCACCTGGCACTGCATTGTGTCCTTGCAGTGTTTGTTGTCACTGCTGGGCCTTGTTTCACTTCAGCTCAGTGACCTGGGTTGGAAATGCCATCATCCGTTGGGTTGGGGATTTGACGGGGAAATCTCCTCAGTGGCCCTAGGACACTTCCTCCGTAGGCTGACAAGATGTCTCTGTGGCGGAAGGCTGACCAGAGCATGGTCATCACTGTTGATGGCTCCGTTTCAAGAGGAACCAGTCCCCCTGAATACCATCTGACTTCTAAGTCAGAAGAACCTTTCTTTTCTGGACCCCCTTCCCCAAGTCACCAGGCACATTTTCATTCTTCTAGTGATTATGTATATTTATGGAGTCTTTGTTTTTGTTTCTTCTTGAAGTTCCCCAAGTTTCCCAAGATTAGATATTCTTCTTTTCCTACCAAGCATTGAACTGTCCCACTAAGTTGGCTTTTTTTTTTTTTTCTTCCCTTTCTGGTGGTGCTGGGGGTTGAACCTAGGGCCTTGTGCAACCACTGAGTCAGTGGGCAAGGGCTGTACCATCGCCCTTAGGTGTATTCTACAAGGGACTGCAGCCCATAACTTGGCTTTTACTTGCTTTCTTCATCCTCTTTTCTCCAAGCCCCTCGTGTGTCTTTGTCCTATGACCTGAACATCCTAGATTTTGTCTACTTCTTTAGCTAGGCATGGTTGCATCTGATCAGTGCTTGGATGGAGGATCTGAAGTGTTCGCAGGCCTTTTCTTATGCCGGATGGTCCTGGTCAGTGTTACACTATCAAGGTGATAACTGGGATTAACTGAGCACTTACTTTGTATTGGGCTTGATGCTAATGCTCTGTATCTCATAATAAGGCCTCCAAGAAAACCCCTGTGAGGTATGGATAAAGCTGAAGTTAGAAACTTAGGAAGATTAAGAATTGTTCATGTTCATATAAAGAGTGAAGAGGCTGCAAGAGAATTCAGATTCAAGCAGGTCTCGTTTGAGAATTTTTAACTACTTTTGTACTATCCTTGTTTCGTAGTATGTACTCAGTAAGTGTTTGGGGAATGGCAGGATTGTACCTGAGGTCTGGCTGGCCTCCATAGTGTCACTAATGATGATAGCACCCAACATTTCTTGAATGCTGAACAGTGCTAAGCTCCGTAGGGTGACATATTTTATCAGCCCATTTAATCGTCACAGCTCAATAAGATAGATTATCCCCATTTTGCTGATTAGGAAACTGAGGGTCAGAAAGGCCAAGGTAACTGGCCATAGGTTATATAGCTAAATAGTATAATCCAGGGGATTTGAACTGTATGACATGTACTCTTAATCCCTGTGTTACAGCTTATAAATACACTCGTTTTCACCCCGTGCTTGCCTTCTTGCTGTCCCCTGCCTTAGCTCAGTTTTCCTTTCTTTGTCTATTCCTCCTTGTCCTTTTCTTCCTGAGAATCCCAGGCTGGGACCCCTTCTCAAACTGTGCCAGTTGACGTGGAGCTCACTTCAAACCACTGACTTTGTAATTTATATTTTCATAAACTTAAAGATGAGTGATCCTGTTCCAGTATAGACTTATTTTCTCTTTCTTATTTCTGACCAAAGGAAGGGAACAGGAAGCCCAGAAACAGACCTGTGTGTATCAGGACCCCTGACGTAGGACACAGAGGACTGCTGAGCCGCGGGGAAGGGAGGCCGTCTCAGTAGACAGTTCTGACTTCAGTGGAGTATCCACAAGGGAATAAGTGAATCTTGACCATATAAAAAAATAAATTCCAGCAAGATCGTCCATCTAACTGTGAAAGTTAAAATAAGGCTTCATATACAAGATGACAATATCTTTACAACCTCGAGATAGCCAAACATTCCTTATGGGAGACGCAGAAAGTTCTCACTGTGAAGGAAAAGCTTGATAAATTGGATGGCTTTAAAAGGAGGAACTTCTGATCACCAAGACGTCAGTAAAAGAGAGTAAAAGCAAACAGTGTGGAAAGAATACACGCAGTACCTCTAATTGGTAAGTTGCTTCATATTCAGAATAGGGCAAATAACTCTGAACAAATCCATGAGAAAAGGAGTCCCTCCCCCACGGGCAAAGCAGTATCTCATCCTTATGAATTGGGAGTTGTATCTTGTCCCAGTGCCGGGTTTTAATCCCGGTGTCCTCGTCAATGACACAACCTGGTGGCTGCCATTGGAAGGGTCTAAGCCGTGGGTCTCCTGTCGCTTGTGTGGACAGTGGGCCTTCGTTTCCCATGAGCTGCTTCGCGTGGCTGCTCACAATGCCCCACGTACCTCCTCCTCATGAATGCTCACCCCTCTTCCTCTTTTCCTTTGGCTTGCTAACTTTTGATCAGCTATTTCAAGACTATTTCTCTCCAGCTTCTTTTTTCCCCTTCCTTTTTCATTTCCCTTTTTGTACCTTCTTGTTGAGCCTAGAAACTTGTGGTTATAAAAACTCTAAACTATCTCTGTCTTTAGGGGAGTAGGCTTGTGCCGCGGGCCTCCAGAGGCTGTGCAGAGGCCTGAAAGCTAGTGTGTATCTACAGAGATGTCGTCTTGGTTGTGCTCAATCGTCTGAGCCCTCCAAGGTGGGTGGGAGTTACCAAGTCAAGGGCAAGCTAAGCAGTGACTTGGTCGTGGTGCTGTTTATGAAGGGTCCTATACCCCGGATGGCGGTGGGATGATGATAATCCTTTCCAATCTTGTCACCAAAGCCCTGGACAGACCCTTGTGGGTGTCTCAGTCGGGAGAAAGCCAGTGTACCAGCATGATTCCTTGGCCCTTCTGGTGGGTCAGGATGGGGCACAGGTATTAGTAGTTTAATGGTATCATATATACCTAAAAATAACTCAGATACAGCGCTCCACCTGTGGCCTTCCATGTATGGCTGGGACAACCACTGACCTGAAGATTTAGATGATCCTCTCTTTCCTCTCTGCCTTTCTTCTCCCCAAATAACGGCATCTATGAGGCAGGCTCTCTTTGAGTGTATTACTCTTGTTTATTTTATTGAATTCCTCACTCTGGCAGTGCTTGTTCCCCCTTTTCATTGCAAATGTGTTAAATTTTGGACCTGGAGGATAAACTGGAAACTCTAGGTATGTTTGACTTTAAAATTTTTTGACAGTATTTAAAAACCAGGAATTTAACATAACAAAGCTTGATTTTTTTTTCCCCTTGTCCTGAAATATCTGGACGATCTGGACTCTTTGGATCTTTATTCCCAGATGGCCCCATGGGGACAGAGTCTAGGAATGGCTGCCCATACAGCGTGGCGTATTCCTTCCACTCGGCACATTCCTGTCCAGCCCGCACTGCTGCCCTGAAGGCACTGGAGTGGGTGACTTCTCAAAGTGATAACATGGCTTTTGTGGGGTAGCCCAGGAAACCAACCTGTATGGTTCATACTATTTCACTGGGAAAGTGAACTTCAGCTTTCAGAGAGTGGATTTTTGAGATGCCAGCAATGCAAATTTGGAAAGCTTGTAGGGTTATCAGCTAGCCTGTTATGTCTGAGGTGTTGGCCCACATCCTGTACTTCTGTGCTGTATGTTGGCCTAGCACTTAGTAGGTCCATAGTAAATGATGTGCCTCATGGGATCACCAAATGGCAGTTGTCTGCCCCCTTCTAGGTGGTAAAGAAAAATGCCATCTTGCTGTGGATCTAGGCCTGCCACTTCTACCTGAGACTGAACTGCTGCCTGATTTATCTGGAGCACGCATGTAGCTCCAGATATCTGCACGAGTGTGGAGCCGGCCCCCTGCACTGCTGCCCTGCCCTGAGAGCCTGGATTCTTTCTCTGAGTGAAGCCCCATCCCTGTAGAGCCGGCCTCAATGAAGACATGAGAGGACAGAAAGGCCGCACGGAGCCTGCCTTCCTGGCAGGTGCGTACTGGACAGGAGTTTGTGGCCGGTACAGAGTGCTTGCGTTCCACACCCTGGACGAGGGCGGTCAAAGTTCAACTTGTTGCCTTTAAAGAAAAAGAAAAAAAAAAAAAGAAAGAAACCTTGTTTTTGGCATTTGGAAGTTTTGACCCAGATCACTGGGAGAACTCACAGTGTTCGGGGAGACGTTCAGTGCCTACGGCCAGTAGCTGCGGGGAGCAGAGCGCCTGTGAGCCCTGGGGCTGGAGCTGAAATCCTTCCTGCCTTTTTGAGTTTGCCCTGGCCTGGTCTTCTCCCAGCTCCAGAGTTATCTTTACCCCCTGAAATCAAACAGTGCATGTGCCGCCCTGTAAAACTGCTTCCTTGTCAGCTCGAGCGTGCTTGCTAAGTAAACACCCTCCCATGTTTTTGGATCTGAATTCAGCTTTGCTTCCTGGTCATCCCATTTGGATTTTTCTGTTCCCGGTGCCCTGCAGAATCAGGTTAATAGAAGGAAGACCTAGAATTGGACAGAAACACCTAAAATGACTCTTTTTAATACTAGTAAAGTTGTGGGAAGGGTAACGGGGTCATGGGAAGAAAAAGATAGAGATGAGATGTAAAGTGAAATGAAACGAAACCTTCCCACAGGATGTTGTCACAATGCTTTGCAGGTCACAGTTGGTCCCGCCACCCTACCCTGAGACGAAGACTTCTCTTTGTACAGGCTCGAGCCCGGTGCTGCTGGAGGTTGTAGATCACAGTGGCCTCTTGACAAATTCTATGGCCATGTGTACGTCCCTCTGACCCTGGGTTGCTCTCGCTCCTCTCATGACTCTTTTGCCTCTTCTCGCTCAAGTCCACCCACCCGTGACATCTCCATCGCCATGGCAGTGAGCAGCCACGTCATTCGCCAAGTTCACGGGGTGATGGCCCAGCGCTGCGGAGCCTGCTTCCCTCTAGTTCTCCCTCCTGAAGAAGGAGGCTCCCTGGCAGAGCTCGGAGCCCTTTGTTTATTTGATCCTGGGCTCTTGGATAAATCAGGAATGTCCTGACATGAACTTAGGCATGTTTTTCTTCCATGGAGAAGGAAACTATGGCAAATAGGATTTGAGTAAGCAGAAGACCATTCTGGGGGACTGCTTTTAGTGCCATCAGGGCCACATTCCTTTGGTCATCAGACCAGTAGGTGACTTCTTTATTGGCATGCTCCACCCTAGAGCCCAGAAGGTGTGAATTTAAAGCACTTTCCCCTCTGCCGGGAGCCTGGCACAGAGCCTCTGGGCTTCTTTTAAAACCATGGACTGCCATGGTTGTCTTCCAAGTGGTCCTTCATTCTGCCGGTGAGAACTTGGCCCAGTGTAGTTGCTTGAAGGCTGCTTGGAAAGCTGACATGTAGCTGCCTGGCCTGTCGTTCTCATTTGTGTTCCTGTAAGGTTCTTGATGTGGTAAGCTTTATGGATCCACTGCCCCAGGACCCGAATGCATCTTTTATGTCCGGTCAGCTCTAGGTTCCTACAGCACAGCTGTTTGCATGTGTACATTCTTCATACGTAGCCAGGTGGAGATCCGAGAGTTGAGGGGTGTGTCTAGGTTAGGAGGGTCCCTTGGGTTAATATCTGAGCTGTTTCCAGATGCATTTGTGAGTCTAGGGGCCAGGGAGATGTTGGGGACCCTGTTCTTTGTTGCATGGAGGCCTGTCAGTATCCACAGCCAACCCTAGTCCGTCTCCGAGTGTCAGTGGGAATGCCACCCACCCAGTAAGGGTGTCAGTGCCTAGCCATGCGGGATTGGGAGGTGGGCTGGTGAGTGCTCGTCTCAGCTGGATGTCCATCCAGGAAAGGGGACCCAGGCACTGGCTGCTTGAGGTCCGGGCTTGGCCTTTGCCGTGTTTTGCTGCTTTTCATGTTGTCAGAAGGCTCTTCTTGGGAACAAATGACTCAGCAACCTGAATCTTGGAGACTGCTTGGCCTAAGTGCCTTTGGGGAAGTAATTGGATCTATCTACCTAGGCCCTAAAATTGTGAACCCTGAAAGAACGGAGATCCAGGTTGGTTTGACTCTGTGTTCTGCAGGCTGCTGTTCAATTTGGTTTTTCAAATTCCTGCCCTGATAGAAGGATCTCACTTTGTGGGGTAAGCAGGCAATGTTTTAATTATGCCTTTTATCCTTAGGAAATTCCAGGGAGAAAAAGGTCCTGGTTTGTGGCCAAAAAGGCAAAAACAACAACAGAAATCAGCTCTAGCTGTAATTTTGGATTTGTCTGTAGCAGGAGTTTAATGGGACAGTGGTCTCAGGACGAGGACCATTTTTTTTCCCATGGCTGGGGGAAACCCATGCGGCTTAAAAAAAGATGATGCAACATTTAGCCTGGGGCAGCCCCTTCTGGGTTCCAGGGGCTGCCACTCAGAGAAGGAGGCTTGGGGCCGGGAAGTCCGCAGGGAGCAGGCGAAGCTGCAGGGACATGGACCTATGTGTCCCACAGCAGTGAGGTACGAGAGGGTGAAGGGCTAAGAAGTGTGGCCAGGGAAGCGGAGTGTAGGCCCAACTTTTTTCTTTTCTTTTCTTTTCTTTTCTTTTTTTTTTTTTTTGCCTTGTTTGACCAGCCTGGGCACTGCCCTCCAGCTCTCCGGGGAAAGCTGCAGTTCTGCTCTTGCAACACAAGGAGCAGACTGGAGAATTTAGATCTGCGTCACAGAGCTCAGAGAGAGAGAGAGAGAGAGAGGGAGGGAGGGAGAGAGAGAGAGGGAGGGAGAGAGCGAGCAAGCGAGCAAGCTCCGTCCATAGGTCTGCTAGCAACAGCCCTGCTGCAGCACAGAGAAATCAAGAACCAAGTAATAGCAACACCGGGCACCCGGTTCCGCAAGCTCACTTGCCAAGCCCTGAGATCTGCTGGCCGGAGGCCTCTGGGTAGCCTGGGCTGAAATGTCACGCAAGGTGGCACGGGCGGTTCCCGTGGGGAGGAGGTGGGGGGGCAGGGGTGGGAGCAAGAGGTGGTGGGGCGACAGCAGAAGGTTTAACGGGACCGGATTCTGGAACATTCGGGACTGCGGCACCTCACGGCCGGACGGAGATTTGGGTCTGCGTAGGCAACGATGGGTGGTCCGATGGGCTTCAGGACTTGATGGCATAACCCGCTTCTTCCCCATGTATGTATATACCGGGATCAGGGCGACATCTCTGTGTATATGGGTGCTCTGCCTTTCTCACCTTCTTTCTCGCTTTTTGCTGTTTTTTTTCCTCCGAGCGAGGGTTTTTTCCACTTTAATTTCTTCTCCCTTACTGTCAGCTGCTCAAGCCTGACCATGGCAGAGGAGAGAGGAGTGAGCTGTCCCCTGCTTCCCCCTTGACCCCCCAGCTTTTACTCTATTTCTTCTGGTGGACAGAAGGACTGGTTTTCCAGGTTGTTCGGATGTTGGCGTCCATCTGTCTGTGCAGGGCTTACGTGGAAGGTGGGGAGTGAGCAGGAGGAGAAGGAGAAGTGTCAGAAGGAAGGCACAGCAGGGACAGGCTTTGCCAGGGGTGCCCTAGAGGTCCGGGGCTGTGAAGGGGTGCGTGGCCAGGGTGGGGTGTGAGTGGGGAGAAGTGGGGTAAAGCTGATAGGTTTGTCACTGCGTAGTTGGGAAAGTGGAGAATGGTGACGCAGTCACTGTTGCGTCTCCTTAGGAGCTCTGTGGGGACAGGTAGTGAGGCTCCCAGGGTCCATGGAGCCAGTTGAGAAGGGTTAAGGATGAGCTGAGAAGTGAAGCTAGCATTTAGAGATTAAATGTCATCCTTTTGGCATTGGAAAGTTGTTTACCTTGCGCTCTCTGTGTCTCCATGTTGGCTCCCTTCCAGTTCACATGTGATGGCCTTCCCTGTACTGCTGCATCTTTAACTAAGTGACTGAGCTGGCCTTCCATTGGCCAGGGGAGGGCTCTCACTCCAGACACTTCCTCTGATTGGTGGGTAGGCCAATGGCAGGTGAAAAGCTTTCTTTGATTGGCTGAGGGCAGGGTATCAAATCTGAATTTGCATTTCACTTGCTTAAAGGGGAGGAGGGAGCAGCCCAGCAGCTTTCTAAAATCTCTTTAGGGGTGTGCGTAGGTTCGTGTGTCTGCCTGGTTTTGACTGCCCAGTCGAAGCCTCTTCTGTGCCTTTTTAAATTTCATACACTATATGGAAGGAGAGCTTGGGGCTCCCTAAACTTACTTCGCTTTTAGAGGGAGGAAGGTTGCGGAGATGGGTACGCAAGGGTTGACCACTTTGGAAGGAAATATTTGTCCTCTAGTTTGTTGTTGGAAAAGGGAATTTTCCAATCGGCCACACCTCAGTGTTGCGGCAAAATAATTCTTGGCTCCCCTGGAAACGCTTGGGCAAGGTAGGGCAGAGCTGCTGCTGCCACCACCCTGGGCTTCCTGCTGACTCCGGGCTACTCCCCGGGGACAGGAGATTTGCATTGACGTCGGGCTGTCCAGAGGTCTTCCAGAGCCAGTCCTGAGTTGAGCCCACCACAGGAAGGAGCACCTTCCTCCTGGAAGCCGTGATGCTGCCTGGTGCGTGGAAAGGTGAGGATGGGGATTGACCACCAGAAACTGGGTATTTTGTGGGATTTCCCAAAAAGTCATTGGGCAACAAGAGGTTTGAAGGTCCTGGGTGAGAATGGTTTTGTTGGTCTGAAGAACCAGCAGAGTGAGAATAAAACTGGGGCAGCAAGGCTGTTCACCTGTGGTGGGGGAGGGAGGCTGGGAAAATGAGGGTTCCAGCTCCCCATCCTGCCCATGGGGTCGGTCTCATGTTAGTGGGGAGGGGGTTTCCAGAGCCCTACGCCATGCGCAGTGGCCCCCACCCGTGACTGCGCATCTGGGAGCGCATTGCGCCCTGGGTCTCCGGCCTAGGACAAGCACCGCCCTCCTCGTTACATAACGGAGGGCCGGCATGTGCCTTCTCGGCCCTTCCTTGTAACCTTACCTCCTCACTCCCCAGGGCCCACGGGGCTGGGGAGGGTCTGATGGGGAGGTGGCAGGGGTAGCTCTTGTCCAGTGAAGGGGCACGATGAAGTGTGAGGAGAGGAATGATTTGCTATCCCATCCCAGAGTATGGGCCAAAGAACATCCTTGTGAATGCCCTGAGTCACCTATGGCCCCCCAGGCCTCTCGGGGTGGGGAGGGCAGTGTCCTTCTTCCCCTGGCATCCCTTCTGATTTGGGGGAGGAAATTCCTGAAGAAGAAGAAGAGGTGACAGTTGTGAGTATAAAGAAGGTGTGGAGGCCTATGAGGAGGTGGTTGACAGTTTCGTCTCTAGCTTCTCTTTCCCTGGGAGGACCCCTTTCTGGATCCTTCTGACTGGCTGCCATTTTGGAGGCATCTCTGTTGGTCTCTGACATGGTGGCTGGTGGCGTTGGTTCTTCTGGTCCCTGCTGTGCCAGTTCCGCAGAGTGGGCGGGGAGCGGGGGCTGTGACGGAGGAGGGGAGGGAAGGCGAAGGCACAGCAGAGGTGGGCACAGTGGTGGCTGCCGCAGTGAGGGTGGCCCCAGGGGTAGAAGTGCCCATCCCACCCTCAGACACAGTCCCGGGTGGGGGTCCCAGTGGAGGCACTGTGGGGTTAGGGGTTCCCCAGCCCAGGGCCCCAGCTCCATAGACTGTGGGCATTGGGCTTCCCATGTCCTCATCAGCCTGGGGGCTGGAGCAGCTGGGGAATAGCTGAGTGCTGGGAGGCGAGTGAAGGCAGAGCAGCAGCTCACCCCAGACGTGTCAGACCTGTGGTTTGTGTTCCCCAAATAGGCTCTGTCTCCACAGTCTTGGGGACAGGGAGTGAGGTCCATGGCAGCCTGTAGGACTTGTTCAGATGGCCCTGTCTTTGCCCTCTTGCTTCCCTGTGTCCCCTCCATACCCCCTTCGGTGGTGTGGTTCAGGCTGCCGTCCTCCAGGCAGACTCCCTGCTGCCCGTCCCTCTCCTCTCCTCTCTCCAGGCCCTTCTGCGTGCAGCGGCCATCTTGTCTGTCTTGCTCACAGATTTAAAATGGTTTCTCGTTGTTCCCAGAATGGAATTCCTTCCCTGTAGCGTGATGCTCCGGGCTGTCTGGAACTGGCCTTAGCTTTCCTGTGTTCTCTCACTCTCTCAGTTTCCCTAGATGGACCAGGCACTCCAGCACAGCCAGACCACTCATGTTTTCTTGCTTTTCTTCTCTCTCCCTGTTTCTACCAGTGGTATTTTCCACGCCTGTTCTCCACCGCGTCCACCTGTGGCAGACCTACCTCGTCCATGGACCTCTCCTCGTCTCCCTCACAAGAAGCAGTCCTCTTACCACTCCTGCTGCTTTGACACACCTGCTGCTGTACCCCATACGCTTCACCCCTCTTTTAATGGTACTTTTATTGTGTTTGGTATGAGAAGTCTTGTGTCACTATTAGAGTCTGAACTCTAAGAGGGAGGCTAGGGAAAGGAAGAACACAAACACCTATTTGGTGCCTTCTCTTTGCCAGATATCATGGTAGGCTCTTTTGGGGCAATTACTTCATTTATTTTTACTTTAACTTTGCAAGAGGAACCCTGTGGCTGGCAGGTGGTCTGGTCATGGTCAGAGCCTTGGTCTTCCAAAGCCTTTACATTTTTCCTTTCTGAATTCTTGGTGTTTGCCAGATGCCCGTTTGGAGGCAGATCTTGAAAATGTGGCTATTTAAGGAATGTTGTAAGTCCCTAATGCTTTGTGGGAGTTTGGGTGGCCGATCTTCTTGGGTTGATCTGGGTTACTTAGCTGTTCCATGCCTTCCTTGTTAACTTTCTCCTTTTCTTTGTGGCCAGGTTCACTCAGATGATGGATTTGGGGTGTGTGCGTGCGTGTGTGCGTGTGTGTGTATGACAGAAATCAGCAGGTTAGCAAAACCCAGGTATCCCGCCTGCCTTCTGCTTGGAAGAGGAGGCAGAAGTGGGTGGTGGGCGATGCTGTCTTCACAGGAGGGTGAGCCCTGCGCGGTTGAGGCAGGAGCCCCGAGACACTGGATTGGACACGCTGAGACCTGCATCTTGAGCCTGCCCCTTCTTAGCCGGGTGATTTTAGACAAGATTTAGGGTCCTCGATCTGTGAGATTGAGCCATGATGACCTATTACACAGAAATGCCTACTACAGTGCCAGGCAAGTGGGCCCCTTGTCCCCTGCCCACAGCTGCCTTAACACAAGGGGGGGGCGACTCAAGAAGAGCTGGGGGGAAGGAAGTGTGTGCCTCTGGTGTCACAGCAGGGGCAGGGAGGTGGTAACCAGGTGGCGTAGGAACCTTGGGCCTTGGGAGGTGCCTCCCCCATTGGAGTGGACACCCCTCTCCTCTGCAGCAGGAAGGAGGGTGCTGTGGGCCCGGAGTGGCGAGGACTGGAGGTGGCAGAGTGAGGGTTAAGCTGTGAGCCTTCCTGGGAGCCTTTTGATGCCAGGTTCCCTTCCCTTCTTTCGGAATCTCGGAATCTCGGCAGTGGCTGCCTGCTTCCTGACGCTGTCGAGTCCTGTGGGAGGGGCTCTGGGCACCCTGACGCCCCTCATCACCAATTCTGGGGCTGTAGACGGGAGAGTGACGACAGCCAGTGAGTCGTCTGTCGACGGCAGTGGGGGCCCTGGTGACGGCTGCTTTGTTGTTTTGTCCTCTTTGGAAGATGACTCAGTGTGCCGGGAGCCGGGAGATGGAGCTCTCCACTGAGTGGCCAGAACGGTCTGTCGACATGAAAGTGGCAGAAGTAGCTCATCGGGCTCGGCACTGATCCTGTGCCTGGGGACATTTTCAGAGAAGGCTGGGCGGAGGACAAAGCCCTGCCAGGCCTCAGGATGGGGACCACCAGGTGCCTCCTTGGGGCACCACAAATCTGGGATTTTAGGGCAGGGAACGGGAATGTAGCTGGTGGTGTGTTGTTCAGGGATCTTGGAAAACAGAGTCATTTTTTTTTTTTTTTTTTTTTTTTTTTGTGGGTACCGGGGGGACGACCTCAGGACCTCGCGCGCCAGCAGGCGCCCGTGCCACTGAGCGATATCACCGGCCCCTTTTTTTTCGTATGTGGGTTCCGGGAGTCGAACTCGGGCCTTCGCGCTTGCAAGGCAGGCGCTTAAGCCGCTGAGCCGTCTCACCGGCCCAACAGAGTCATTTTTTTGAGCTGGTCCCAAATGACAGATGTCTTTCAAGGGTCAGGAAATCGTTGGGGATTTCTTCCTGGGGCTCTGTCTGTGATGGGATTGATGATCATTTTTTTGGATAGAGGGTGGCTCCCTTCCTGGGCTGGAGATGGGGACCCCAGAGCGGGTGCCCCAGTCATCTGGGAGGTCTCCGAGTGAAAGAGGGTGGGCCCGCCTGACTGGCCCTAAGCTAAAGGCAGCGCCCTTTCCTTCTTGTCCCCCATTAGAGCTTTCTTCTTCCATCTACCTCATTTCCTTCTGAAGCAAGTAGTGGACGCTGGGCTCTTCACCTTCTTTTGTGCGTTGTCATGGTGGTGCAGGGTTCTAGGCGTTCCTTGGTGCTGCAGCATTGCGCCATAGGCGCGTGATCCCCCCGCCCGCCCCGCCCGCTGCGCCCGCAGTGCCATCTTGGAAACAGGAGACGAGATGCGCCACCACGGCCAGGCCATTATCCCCCTTCTCTTCTCTGCCACCCTCAGCCAGAGTCTGGGGGTGGACGAGCAGACAACTGGTGCTCTGGGACCAAGGGACAGCCTGGCCTGGAGCTCGCTTCCTGCTGTCCCCGTGAGCCATTGCTGTGTCTCTAGCATCCATTCCGGTGGCTGATGCTAGCACTGACATTTGTGGAGCACCTCCTCCTCTCCCTAGGACCTCCCAGGTGACTCAGTGGGGTGGCTGGGAGGGGCAGCTCCTGGGCTTGAGAGCCAGTAAGGCCCTGAGGAGACTTGACTGAGGTTGTGGCAGAGAGTGGAGCAGGACAGGGGATGGGGACTGGAGCGCAAAGGCAGCCACAGCCCCCTCGCACCGTATCTTTTTGAGCCTGGGTACAGAGCAGCTTGACCTAAAAAGATTGCATGTGTGTGGGAGTTGGGATGCTTTGTGTCTCATATCTCTGTGTCCTGAGCTGTGTGTGTGATGAGAGCCCAGGATTTTGGGGAGTCTTTTTGTCTCTTAGGCTCTTCTGCATGAAGAGGTGCTACTGGACAGGCCCTAGACGGGGCTCTGCGCCCGCTGTATGGTCTTTCTCCAAGATGACAGGCCCCGGTCATTTTGCCCAGTGTCGTCTTGCTTGTCATTGGATGGTGGACAGCAGTTGAGGGCTGTGGTCCCAGGAACCACATATAGACCCCAGGTGGGGCTCTAGTTGGGGTCTGTGCAGGTTGTTGCTGGGGGCCCCAGCGAGCAAGCCCACCTGCCCTCCTCCATCTTTTCCACAGAGAAGGCGGAGAGCAGAGAGGGGCCTCTTGGCAGCATAAGCCGTGCTGAGGAGGATGCTGGTGAGAGCAAGACGATGTCCTGCTGCTGGATGGAGAGGCCCCCTAGCATTTCTTCAGCACAAAACCAAAAAAGAACACAGAGCAAAGATGCCTGGCAGCCCTGCCCTCTGCGGTAAGTGCTCGTCTGCGCGCGCCGACGTTTTCTTCAGATATCAGAAGTGGACAGATGTTTCGTATTTGTGTTCCCCATTCTCCTCCTGTGCACCCAACCCTTAGTGGTCCAGAAGAGAGGACTGGATTGATTTTCTGGAGCTCCTGGATTTCTGTGTTCAGCCTCCACGCAGCCCCCTCATGTTCAGTTTTCCCTAAACCCTGAGCCAGCAGCCCGTGTGTCGTGGTTGCTAATGGTCCACACGGAAGGACCCTGCGCGCCCTCGCTGTGCCCAGTGGGAGGCGAGGCTCCCGGTTGGCTGGCGCGGGAGGGCAGTCCTTGCCAGCACCTAGCATGGTTCTCTGCCAAGTTCTAGCTCCAGATCTCTAGGCTTGTAGGAACCTAGGCTATATATAGCGTTGTGCTAAGCAATTCTTATCAGGCGTGTCTGCCCTTCCCTGGGGAGAGGAGCACTCCTATCAGGGAATAGGCCTGTAGGGCTCCTGAGCCATCTCCAAGGGCCTTTTATTCCGGGAAGGTGTGTGCATCTGTGTCTGGTTTGGGGCTACCAAGCTGACTTTCTCTTCCCCTCTTTCGGAGGCTGATAGATTCAGAGGTCCTACCAGATGGGAGCCAGGAGGGGCAGGGCATCCTCCAGTGGACGTTGGGCTTAGAGATGGAGAGAGTGGGCCGTGCGCAGCCTCTGGTCTCTCCTCTTAGTTTCCTGTTTGCCTCGCTTTGCGCAAGGATCTCTTTAAATCTCTACTTTTCTTTTTTTGGACCTCTTGCCATCCCTGCGTTCCTCCAGCCCTTCCTCCTCCCACTTTTGGTTTTTCTTTTGGACACATGGGACGGACTGAGCTGCCGGGCCCCCAGTCGTGCCTGCTCCGTGCCCTTGCCCCACATGGTCGGCAGGCATCTCTAGGAGGAAGCTGTGTGGTGACGAGGGTCGGGATGGGAGGCTCAGGGCAGAGTGGGTGGGATAGTCTCCTCCCTCTCACAGGTGCCGTTCTGTCAACAGTCCGCATGGCTCTGTGGCCACGATGCTGACTGATGTGACACCACCACAGGCTTCTCAGTGCATCATCACCAGGCTGCATAGGAAACTCGTACTGAAGCCCTTCCTTGCTTCTCAGGTACGTTCAGCGTGGCTGCTCCCTGGGCCTTCCCACCCCAGCCTCTTTCCCTTCCTTACTCGGTGGGGGAATCCTCGGCCTTCTCCATTGAGAATCTCAAGACAATTGCTCTCTTTTTCCCATTCTCCTGCTCGTGGCTTTTCTGTGAATGGGCTGAGGAGCCAGCAGAGGCTGGGGGAAGGGCAGCCAGCTGACGTGACCGGGCTGTGGGGCTGGTGGGTGACAGCTGGGTGGGGCTGCGGGTGTGGCAGAATCAGGGCACTCCAGGCTCCCTCCAAAGGGCACAGACGCTGTCCTTGGCCTCAGTGTCCAGCTCTGGGCTTCATCCCTTGGTGCTGTTTGGATGCTTTGGGCATCATCGTCCCTGTGTAGTCTGGAGGCTGGTCTTGCTCTGGACGCCTTTCACATTGATGGGGCTGAGTCCGGGACTGTGGTCTGGAGTTTAGACCAGCTGAGTAGTGGCTTTGGGGCTTCCCCGCCGTTGAAAATCACTCTTTTTTCTAGGCCTCACTGTTTCTGCCTTGAAACAAGAGTCCTGACCCAGTAAGACATTGCAGTGCATCTCTAGGCGGTTGACACAGAAAGGCCTTTCCTCTGCCTCACTTATTGCTGGTCGCAGTGAGAGCTGAGAGATAAAAACTGATGAAGGCCAGCTAGGCGCAGTGGGGCGCCCCTGCTGTCCTAGCACGGAGGAAGCCTGCGGCAGAAGGGTTGCAAATTCAAGTCCCACCTGGACAACTTAGCCAGACCCTATCTCAAAATAAAAACTAAAAAAGGGTGGTAGGTGTAGCTCAGTGGTTAATGCACCCCTGGGTTCAAGCCCCAGTATCACCAAAAGAAAGAAAAAAGTGAGGAAGGCCCACCGAGCAGGGCCTGTCATACTGTGGGCAGAATTCAGACCATAGAAGCTTGCCATGTCTGTAGGAAAGCTTTCTCCCAGCAGGTGGAGCACTGCCGTGTTCTTGGCCATTAGAACCAGCTAGAGTCAGCTGAGAGCTGACTTGGGTCTGAAGATAGAAGGGACGATGCTGGGCGATTTTACGAGGCACTGTGGGGTCCCACCTCCGCCCCTGTTTCCTGGGTATGTGTGTCTCCCCTGCTGTCCAGGGAGGCCTGGGGGATTCCAGCGCCCAGATTTCGGCTTCTCTCCTCCTGTTGGAGACAAGTCTCTGGCAAGCTGGCTGTGAGGAGCCTGAGCCGCTTGCCAAGCTGGGACGGCACGGAAGGGCCTGGTGTCTCTTCCTCTGACAGGTCTGGCCCCTGCAGCACCGTGTGGTGAGGGATGACAGGGAGCTGGGGCTGGAGCAGGAGCAAAGAGGGGGTTGCTTCAGTGAGCGAGCGAGCCAGGTCCCTCAGGATGTGCTGGCTGCAGAGCTGGGAGCAGACAGCGCTGCCAGCTGTGCTTCGGGGCCTCGGCTCTCACATCTGTCCCCGGCCTGGCTCTGGGTGGCCTCTGTGCCCATGCACAGCTCCACCCTTTCCTAGCAGGGAAAACCCCGGGTGGGCAGTGAAGGGGAAATTGGTTTTACTCCATTCCCACAGTTGTCTCTGTGAGTTGGACTTGGTGCCTCTCTGCCGAGGTTTCTGTTTCCGTCCCTCATCTAATTCTTCGTCCCCTGCTTACGAGCCTGGCTTCTGCTGCCATGATGGAGGGGCATTGCGTGTTGCCAGTGAGGGGACAGGACAGTGGGCCCCCCAACAGGGGGCTCAGATGTGTCTGGCACTTTTTCTTGACCTTCAAGTTCCTGAGATCTGAGAGCTGGGAGGCACCGTGGGACCTTTCCACCTGGGACCCGCAGAGGTTAACAGAGCCCGTGGCACTGGGGCTGAGGTAGCGAGCCTTGGCCGGAAGTTGTGCAGGAGGGGCTGGGCCAGAGGCCCTGATCTACTCCACCGAGTCCTGCTCCTGTCGGGGTGTGCGTTGTTTAGTGCGCATCTTGGCTCTGTCCCCTGGTTTGAGTGTCCCTGGGACCGAAGCTGCAGCTGTGGAGAGGATGCGCAGCTCGCCCGGCGGCTCCTTTGGACGTGTGTGAGCGATGCCACCGTTTCCGCCGCTGGCTGCCTGTGGGAGGCCCTAGCGGCTGTGTTCCGCTGGGACTTGCAGTGGCCGTGAGGGACGCGCAGACTGGGTCTGGTCCTTGCTGGCTCCTGTGAGGAAGCTCTTTGTGGGCCGAATCAGAGGACACCCTGGGCGCCGTGGCGTGCAGGGCCCGGGCCGCAGTGTCCGCCCTTGCGGGTGGAGTACAGGGGCGTGGGCAGGGGGTTTTGTGTCGTCGGGTCAGCGGGCGAGGCCAGCAGGTTGAAGGGAACAAGTCCAGGGCTTCCCACTAGGGCTCTGGGCAGAGATGAGTTCCCTGTGGAGGATTTGCATTTAAATGCCAGGTTAGGTCTGTAATGAAGCTGGAAGGTATGAGGTGGCGTCGGAGTTCTGGTGCCCGGGTGCCGGCCAGGGAGGCAGAAGCTGAGCTTTCTTTCTTTTTTTTTTTTTTTTGTGGGTACCGGGGGGTCGACCTCAGGACCTCGCACGCCAGCAGGAGGCCGTGCCGCTGAGAGATATCACCGGCCCCTTTTTCGTATGTGGGATCTAGGAGTCGAACTCGGGCCCTCGCGCTTGCCGGGCAGGCGCTTAAGCCGCTGAGCCATCTCATCGGCCCAGAAGCTGAGCTTTCTTAAGGCCCCTTGTGCTTATCTGATTTCATCTCCAGGCAGCCATGTGACTCAGGCATCATTTCCCTCATGATTGAAGGAACTGTGGTTACGAAGTGACTCAGCCAGGGTCTCGGTAAGTACCGTTGTTGATATTTACATCCAGGCATTTCTGATTTCAAAACCTATAATTTCCTCACCTTCGTGGACTAACATCACGTGTTTTTGTGAACTGAGACCCTTGGAACTGACACACACCAGAGTGAACAGCAGATGCCCAGGGACCTTTTCAGGTCCCGAGGGGTGGCTGGGCGAGTTCCTGTTTGGAGAGGCAGGGCTGTGATGGTGCTCTTTGGTGTCCCTGGATGGCAAGGCCGAGCAGGGCAAGGACGCTCCTTGCCAGGTCTGTACAGAGTTTCTAACCAGATGCTGAGTGCTGTGCTAGGTGCTGGGGAGGCAGAATCCAAGAAAACCAAGTGTTTGCTCTTGGGAACTGCATTCCAGTATCAGGAAGATCAGTGCGAGCTGAGCATGGTGGCATGTGCCTATAATCCCAGTGCTCTGGGAAGCTGAGGCAGGAGGATGGCAAGTTTGAGCTCAGCCTGGGTAACTTAGCAACTTACCAAGACCCTGTCTCAAAAAAAAATAAGGGCTCAGTGTGAAGGCTCTGAGTTCAATCCCCAAAGACTGCCAAAAGATTAAAAAAGAAAAAAGGAGAAGAAATTTTGCAATGCTTACAACAACCGTCTATGCAGGTTGTGCGGGATGAAGGAGCACAGTAAGAAGGGGTGCAGGGAGTGGTGAAGAGGGGCTCAGTCACCGGGGAGGCCATGTTGGTTGAACTTGCTTCCAAAGGCTCGAGACCGATAGATACTAACCCCCTTGTTTCCTGACAATTAGGAAAGTCCTTCCGAGGACCCCACAGCTTACAGGAATGTAGAGTGGGTCGGGGTTGGAAGATGGAAGTAGGTGTCAAGCTTACGTCGCTAGCAGACTACTTTTTTCCATTTCCACGGCCACCCTTGACCACCTGTCTCCCAGCTCACCAGGTGCCAGCTGGCTTTTGTGGCTCAGCCTGGTCACTGTGCCTCTCTCTTGTCCTGCAGTCCAGGGAACATTCCGGTCAGGTCTCTGCCAAGTCACTGCTCAAATATGTCTGCAGGAGGCAGACTCACAGATCAGCCTCTCTGCCAGGGCGGGTGGTTCCGGAACTCACGCTCAGGATAAGGGAGGGGGGAGTTGCCCTGTGTCAGGCGTTGTTTGGGGTTGCTTTGTGCCGTGCTCGGTTGGAGCAGGCTGGTGGTGATAGAGACAGGACGTGTGTTCCGTGTGGGCGGCTCCCGGGCTCAGGGTGAGCCAGGCTGTGTGTGACTCCGCCTCTCCAGCCAGCGGCGCTGGGCCACCCGCACCATGGATCTGCCATCTGCTACAAGAGGTCTGGAGTCGCCCGGCAATTGTGGCTGGGGTTGTTGGGGAGGAGGCTGGTCAGGGCAGTGGGGCTCATGCTGCTTGCTGTGGAGGAGTCAACGTACTCTGTAGGTAAAAACTCACTTGTTTACCCCTTTGGTCCTCAGTTTCCTTATCTAGGAAACAAGGGAGTTGAACCAGAAACTGTTTGGAGGACCCAGCTTTCAACATGGGATCTTGCTAGGATGTTCGAGGAGCTATTGCTTAGCCAGAAACTCAGGACCAGGAAAGCAAAGACTTGAGCTGTCACGAGAGAATGGGACGGATCTTGAAGACTTGAGAACAGCTGGAATCCTGGTTCCAAAGAAGTGTGAATTAGGATAGGAGAGTGGGTGGGGACAGGTTTTGAAGGACTGCCCAGAAGGAGCAGGGGCTGCAGAGGGATCAGAGGTGATGGAGGGTATGACAGCAGCCCACAGAGAGGCTTGTGGGGGACAGGCCATGAGGGGCTGCTGGGAGGGCAGGGTGGTGAGAGGCTGCTAAGGAAGATGCTCTGTCCTATCTGGAGCTAAACCCTGGCCGCGACGGGATTGTGGATCGGGGGAGGGCATCTGTTCTATGGCCCTCGCATGAGTCCAGAGGTTTTCCTTTATATTTAGCTTTTTCTTCCCCACGTGGCTGTTTAAAGCCTTCTATTAAAAAATAACCTTAAAAAAAGTACAATGAAAGAAAAGAAAAAACAAAAACATAAAGCCACAAAAGCTCTCAGAGCTGCCCATTCCATTTTGGCGTTTTAATCTTGGGTCAGTTTCAAAAAGAGCTCAAATAAAACACAAGCAGGAAAGCCCAGGGTCCCAGGGCAGCCGGGCCTGGGGTGGTCAGGACTCTAGCCGGGCTTCTGCGGCAGCTTCAGTCCCCAGTATCCACCACTCCTCCAAGTCCTCGTGGGTAGGAAGCCCTGGGGCCAAGGGGAACGCGGTGTGACCTGCCGCACAGAATGCAGAGACGTTCATGCAGGTCGCTGTCTGTGTGCCGTGCCAGAGGACTCTTACCTGGGGTTTATAACTTTGAGCCCTCCGCACCCCCACTGTGGCGCAGGGGTTTGGGCGAGGGATCTGGCAGCGTGGGAGGGAATTGATTGGTAATCATCAGCTGGTGCCCACGTGGTTTTTTTTCACATTTGCTGATTCTCAGACAACCCTGTGCAGACAGGCGACATTAGCCCTGTCATCAAGGAATCCGAGCAAGGCAGGATTGACCCCGCTTACTTGGGGTCTCCCACCCAGCTCCTGTGGTCCAGCTGCCATTTCCGCAGGATTGGACCAGTGGGCTGGGGCAGGACAAGGGTCTTTGGAAGTGGACTGGACCTTTGGGGGCCTCCGATTCCTTCTCTGTGCATTTCAGATGGGAAGGAAACCTCAGAATGTCCGGATTCTCCTCTCTCGGATTCTTTCATTTCTTAGAGCCCTTGTCAGAGCTGGCTCATACTTCCTGGCTGGGAAGCCAGTGCCTCACCAAGTGTTTCTGGAGGTCTCTTACATGTGGAAGCTTCTGGACTATGGGGTGCTCCTGGCCATCCTGAACGCTCTGTAGGGCAGGGGACGCGTGTGCACAGAGCTGTGTTTCTGCCGCGCGTAGCTCATTAGCAAGGTGGCCTCATCGTGGGATTCGTGAGCCGTTTCCAGCAGGTCTGTCCGCCCAGGACACCTGATGTGTGTGTTACCTGTTGCTGGCTGATGTGTAGCACAGCAGGAAATGCTGGCTGGTGGGAAACATGAAGTCAGACACTAGAAACACTGGTGCCAGGTCTGCTTGTTGTCCTCGCAGATGACTTGCGAAGAAAGCCTTGCCCGGGCAGAGGAGTCTGGGTGAGAGAACTCATGGGCTTCAGGTTTCCTGGGATCCTGAGCATAAACCCTATTTTTAGGGATGCTGAGGCAGAGTATTGAACTCCATTCAGCCTTCTGAGTGACCTTCACTTGAAGAAACCCACAATTCATATAAAGGGATGAAGGGATGCTTGCTTTTGTTTATAGCAAATTTGGTTGTGAGGGTTTAGGGTTTTTCTGTGGTGTTCTCTGAGGAGCGATTGGGAGTGGACAGGGCAGTGTGCGTATGTGTCTGGCTGCCTGTCCATTTCTGCGCCAGGAATGTAAGCCTAGCTTGTGTGGTGGGGATGCGAAGGGTGCAGTTGATGGAGGGAGGACATCTTCAGTAGCCTCAGGTGTAGAGATGTGTCATGTTGGACCTGGTTCTCATGCTCACCTGAGGTCGGAAGAGGACGGACTCAGCCCATGGCAGGGAGGGTGACTTAGGATGCAGGCAGAGCTGTGCGTCACCTTTGCTCAGGGTTCCCAAGGGAAGACGAAGCCTCTGTCTGACACAGGGAGTCTGGGCATTCTCAACAGGGTCTGTCTCGTTCCAAGGCCATGGGACTTTGTGACCCTCCCAGGAGGAACGTGAGGTTTGGGTACCAGGATCTAGAGCCTGCTCTTTAACTGTACCCTCCTTCTTCCCTTCTGTTTGAAGGAAGTCCCAAGCTGTTGGGAGTGCATTGCACCTGGGACTCTAACCCGTTTCCCCTTGCAGGGAGAACTTCTGGCCCTGACCCTACGGGAACTGATATTATTTGCATATAAAAATTGGAGACAGGCGTGCTGCCCCTCCACTCTCCAGGAGGGAGCCCTGAGTTGCTCTGATTCTGTATTTGTGCTGATTCCTGTGGGTCCTAGGGACCTCTGATGGGCATTGCGCTGTGAGCGTGGTGTGGAGAAGCAGGGCCGGATGTGGCTTGCAGGAAGATGGCAGGAGGCGGGTGAGGAGTGTCTTGGGGCCTGTGGCTCTGGGAGCCGCAGACATTGCCTGGGATGGTAAAGGCTTGGGTGTGGACGGGCATTCTGTGGAGTCTGAAATAAAGCAGTCAGTGGTCAGTGAGAGTTGTCTTCAGTGCAGAAACTTCTACACGCTGTTGTCTTATCTGCAGGTGCAGGATTACATCAGAAGGCCTGATGGGTGAGGGGCATTGGTTAATGTCTGTAAAACCATGCTTGTTTCTTACTGCCTTTTTCTCTTTTCCTTCTTATTCCCCTCTCCCTTATTCTTTAGGCATATGTGAATGTAATCATGCCTCAGTGTGGTGGATTAGATTCCAAAACCCACGGATACCCAAGTCCCTTCCATAGAATGGCAGAGCATTTACGTTTAACCTGCACACATCCTCCCATAGAGTTTAAATTGCCTCCAGATTACTTATAATACCTAATCCAGTGCAGATGTCATGCAAATACTTGTTATATTGTTAGGGAATAATAACAAGAATAGAAACCTTACGTGTATGGTACAAATGCACTTCCTATAACATAGGTATATTCAGTCCAGGGTTGGACGCCAGGGAGGAAGGGCCAACTGTGTTTGTCCACGCGGTTCTGTCATTCCCTTGTGGCCCAGTTCTGCCAGTGTCGCTGGAATGGGTGAAATGTGGCTCTGTAGGGGAGCCATGCCAGGGTGTGGGGCGCTGACTACAGCGTCCTCCTGAGTCCTGGCGTGGGTGGCCAGATAGCTGAGGAGGTGCAGATCAAGAGTGTCCTTGCTGGGGCCAGCTTGGCCCCCACCCCACACGTATCTTATTGGGGTGGGGGCTGTCCAGGCATGTGTCACACTTCAGGCCTTATTAGCTGTTACTTTTTAGCCTGAGCCCTGAGTGGTGTCCTTGGAAGTCTGAGCGCACACGTCACCCTGCTAGGTGAGAAGAGAAGATGGGCAAAGGCAGAGGGGAAGGGAACGCTGGCTGCTGGCCACTCCCCACTGTCTCTCCCCAAGACAGGTGGACTTGGTGTTCAAAAGGGACTCATTTAATCTTTTGGCCCTAAGAGAAGTTATTTGTGTTTTCTCTCCTTCTGTCTTTTCCCTCCTCGCTCTCCTCCACCACCCCCCAGCCTCCGAAGAATTTAATCTGCTGGACAACAAACAATACTGTTATAAAACTTGGAAAACAAGAGGGCGAGGCCTCCCTGACAAGGAGAAGGGCATGCTGGGTAACGGCCCGAGGGAGCGTGCCAGGCCCGCGATGGAGCCGGGCGAGAGCCCAGTTGGCTGGGTACCTGGGTGCCTGCCCCTGCCCGGCCCACTCGCCGAGCCATCCGCAGTCCAGAGGGGAAGGAGCCAAAAGGAAAAGGGGACAGAAGCACTTCTGAAAAGGGAAGTCCTGTGTGTCCCCCTCTCTGACCTGATGGGAGCGCACTAGGCTGTGAGGCTTCTTCCCCTCCTCCCCCCTCTCCTCCCTCCCACACTCCTCCCTCTCCTCTCCTCCTCCTCCGGCCGCCTGCTGCTACTCTGTGTTCTTGAGACGGGCAGACAGAGGTCCAATAACAGAATGAGGCTGGCATAGCCCTGGAGGTGCAGCTCCCAGCTGGGCAGACAGAGGGGAAGCAGGAGAGAAAGCGGGCTTGCGGTTGGCTTTGGACTCAGCCTACCTCTGCCTGGCCCAGCCTCCCTCCCACAACTAGGGAAGTGGAGCTACGTCACAGGGTGTGCCCCAGTCCATGTGCTCCGCCAGGTGTGTGCCCAGGTGTGGGGCAGAACTGCTCCTTGGAGGTCGTGGATCCACCCTGGCTTCCTGGTGCCGGCCTGCGACCACACGCCAGGACTTTCTCCGTCAGGTGGCTGCTGGCCTTTGGTGGGGCTGGCTGCAGAGCCCGGGCGGCAGGCACGCGGTCCTGGGAGTGTAGTGCCTGGTAGGACACCGTCTGTCTGTTGTCTATTTCTGGGCGGCGGAAGGGGGGGGGACCGGCTCTGGGAAGTGGGGGATGCTGGGCTCTGGGGCCTCCCTGCCCGACCTCCAGGGTTAGAGCTCACCTGAGCTGAAGTTTCACTTCTGAGTCCATCTTCATGAAGCCAAGCAGATGATTTGCGAGTGACAAGGGCGTGGCGTCGGTGGTTTCTCTGTGAACCATGTGGCGGGCATTGTGTTTGTGTAATAGCCCATAGACACACTCGCTTTTCTTGTGGAAAGCACCGGCTTCCTTGAAAGCGGCCCAAGCTGTGTCGTCCTCTTCTGCGAGAGCTGAGCCCTTCCGCAGGGGAGCACAGAATACCGCTCCGACCTGCGCTCCATCCCTCTCCTTCCCTAGCTGCCCGCCAGGCCCCGCCTCAGGCAGAGCAGCCATGGTGCATCCTCCTGCCCAGCGCCTGACCCGGGGCCTCCATGTTTTGTACGGAGTCTGGGAGCTTTTGAGACCCGTGTTTTGCTCAGTAGTGGGACAGGAAATCTAATTTGAAGTGCTGCTGCCTAAGAACATAGGCTTCTGGGGCCGGTGAGATGGCTCAGCGGCGTAAGCGCCTGCCTTGCAAGCGCGAGGGCCCGAGTTCGACTCCCGGAACCCACATACGAAAAAGGGGCCGGTGATATCGCTCAGCGGCACGGGTGCCTGTTGGCGCGCGAGGTCCTGAGGTCGTCCCCCCGGTACCCACAAAAAAAAAAAAAAAAAAAAAAAAGAACATAGGCTTCTGTACTTCCGACCCAAGGGAAGCCAGGGCTGGTGCTGGGCCCATCTGGGCTGGGCTTTGGGAAACCATGACTTCTCGCCCTGCTACCCGACTCGGCCCCCAAGGGACCTGTGCTGTCTAGAGCACGTGACTCCCTGGGGGAGGTACGGGGCCTAGGAAGTGCAGTGGTCCCTGGGGTCCGAGCCTTCCTTTTGGGAGCTTTGGGGCAGCCACCTCCTTTCTTCCTCTTCACCCATGGTCCCTCAACACATCCCCTTCATTTTATCACCCTTTCCTCGGGTTCTTGAACCATGGCTGGTTGGCAGCAGGCCCTTCCCTGATGGCTGAAGACAACGTGCAGGACACTAGGCCTGGATTGCGGCTGAGGGATGGGAAGCCAGGCAGCCCTTCAGTTCCCACATCCAGGGTCCAATGTCCAGGGCTGTCTCCAGGGCAAGACGCTCCCCTTTTTCACAAATAGCCACCCCGCTCACCAAGATGAGTTCTCACCACCTGGAACCCTGAACCAGCATTCCCAGAGGCAAGAAGATGGACGACTGGCTCGGCTTCCGGCACCCTCCCCCACCCTGGCTGGAACTTGCACCAGTCACGTAAGTAGCTGTGACTCAGCACCCAGCGCTGGGTCAGGAGGAGAAGCTGCCGCCTTGGCAGGAGTCTTCCCACGTCCTGCATTTGAATGCTCCCTGGGAGCTCAGCGCAGGCGGGAGCAGGGATGTGGTTCCTGGGGGTGACTAACTGGGTTCAGTGGATTCGACTTTGGATTTTGCACACAAGGAGCGCCCCCCTTCCGGTTTTCCTCACTTGTTATTTTTTGGGGCCACTATGCTGGGCATGAGATATTTAGGACTTTAAAAGACATCACAACGTTCATAAGATGAAGGAGAAGCTATCTTTGCAATCTCTGTGGTGATCCAGTGGCCCATGAAGTGTGTTTAACCCTCAGCTGTGTTTGTGTCTGATTTTGTGGGCCTCTAGCATGCAGCTCATCCAGGTCCCTTTATCCTTGCTGATGCTGTCGTCCTCTGTCCCTGTGATCTGAACAGGCCCTCCAAGCCTCTGCGTGTTGGTGACCAGTCTACCCCAGCCTCCCTTCTACACCTGGAGATGCAGAGGCCCATTCAGGGCAAGTGGCAGGTCCCTGTGCACCGAGTTTGGGGCAAGCAGGGGTTCTGATTCACTGCGTGGTGACCTTTCCTCTACCCTCGGGTCCCTGGCCAGGCAGAGGAGTGTCCTGGTGTGGTAGGAGAACCTCGGAGAGGATGTAACTCCCCAGACCTCTTCCCTGCACAGGGCATCCCTCGGGGCTCCTGTCCACTCCGCCTGGGTGGGTGGTTTTCCTTCTCAGGCGGCTCCAGCAAGCCCTTCCACATAACCAATTTGCTAGGGCCCAGTAGGCCGAGGCAGGAGAATCCCTTTGCTCTTAGTGGACAGCTGATTCCCCATCGGGCTGTTTTCATAGACCCAGATAGGCTTGGGCTCCGTGCCCGGGAGTTGGAGCCCCTTCCAGCCCTTTATCAGATCACCTGGCTTCTTCCGACTAGCAGGGAACCAGCTCCTTCGCTGCCCATGTGACTGAGAGGAGAACTTCACTTCTGTTAGAAGAGCTGAGACCCAAATGGGCCTTGCCTTCATTGGGAATCAAAGGGCAAAAGATTCGGGTGCTAAGTTTACTTTTCCCCCTTCTTTATTAAATGGTTTCATGTCTCTCCTTCCAGAGAGCTGAGAGCGAGGCTGTAGAATCTAAGAATGAGGGTCCCATCCTCTGGTCCCTCGGTGGCAATGGCTCCTTGCTAGGTACGGCAGCTCTGCCACACCCTGGGTGGCACTGTGCTTCCTGGGTAGCAGGAGAAATGTTCATTCGGTGCCACACAGAAGAGCAAACCAGAGAGGTGCATTCTGAAGGGGAGAAGGACTCGGCCCGCTAGCAAGCTGGGTGGGCTCAGGAGGCTGAGACAGGAAGGGTGGCTGGGGTGGCAGCTAGCAGGTGGAGAGATTCTCTCAGTGCAGGCAGGGCAGCGGGGAGGAAAGCCCCCTCTGGAGCTCTGCAGGACCCCTGCACAGTGGCACACAGGAAGAAGGGGGTTTGTGGATAGTGGCGACTAAAGTTGCTAAGGAAGAGCTTGGCTAAAACGAAAAGCAGAGAAGCAGAGAATTATCCAATATAAATCTCATCCACCCCCCTCCTTTTACAAGATTGACATTTGGTGATCGCTGTCATGTAATGCTTGCTTGTGACCTTAAAACCCATGCTGTCACCTGGTTCCCCTGGCCTCAGGTTGGAGATGTCATCGCTCAGCACCCCTGCGTGCAGACTGGCCCCAGCTGTTCCACCCATGCCTGAGGCCGGGGCAAGTCCCCTGGTGGACTGCAGACCCTGCTGCTGGTGTGGGAATTGCTAGGGAGAGTTCACTGGCAGCACCTTCCCCATGCTGAGGGAGAGCTATATGGGCAGCAGAGGCTCAGGAGAGCAAAAGCGGACCACCCAAGCCACCCACCCCTTCACACAACCCAAATCCCAAGCGTACGGTGTTACATAATCCGTATCATCCCACTTCCGCACAGAAAGACTGCCTCTGTGCTACCCCCACATCCAGATCTTGCTTAGAGTTAAGTTCGAGAGGAAAATGAGGTGAAAGGCAGGCAGGGAGCTGGCAACAGTGGCAGGAAGGAAGGAACACAGACTTTGGACTTACTCCTGGGATCTGCTTTTAGTAATCATGTGACTGTGGACAAGTTTTTTGTCCCTACTAAGATCAATTTCTTCTGCAAAAATTGGTAGAATACTTTCTTCATAGAACTGTTGTGAGAATTAAATACCACAATTCTCATTTAAATTTTATTTCCTTTTTCCTGCAGCAACACATACTATTATTGCCATAAAAGAACCATAAAAAAGGTAACCCTGTATCCAGAGGCCTGAAACAGGGGTCAGGACCCTAAAACATGAGCTTCTACTCCGTTTCCTCTTTCTCTGGATTATGACATCAGAGAAAAGACATGTTTGTAACCTCAAAAGATGTTGTGGGGCCGGTGAGATGGCTCAGCAGCGTAAGCGCCTGCCTTGCAAGCGCGAGGGCCCGAGTTCGACTCCCGGAACCCACATACGAAAAAGGGGCCGGTGATATCGCTCAGCGGCACGGGCGCCTCCTGGCGCGCGAGGTCCTGAGGTCGACCCCCCGGTACCCACAAAAAAAAAAGAAAAAAAGATGTTGTGAAAGAGGAAACTAATTGAAACACAGTTTGCAAATTATATTTTCGGGCAAATGAAAACAAAGCAATATTTATGTTAGCAGATTTTCCACCTAACGCACCAATACAGATGGCAGCTTTTTAAAGTGACACCGCAGGTTAAGTCAGATTCCCGGCGAACAGGACCGCACGTGAGCACTGTGCTGCCCAGAGACTCGGGGAAGGAAGGGCCTTGTGAGCAGGGCCTGCAGGAGATGTGGCCCCCTGCGGGGGAGGAGCCCCTTTGTGTGTAGCCCCTCACAGACAGGCAGGTAGCTTGCGTCCTGCAGGAGGGGGCTCTAGCATCTGGATCCTCCTCGCACGCTGGAAATGCTCTGTGCATGCAGGGCGGTATGAATGGAGACATTCGTGTGATGGCGTTAGTAATGGCGCTGGCTGTTTCATTTCATCCTGTGTAACAATTCATAGTGACAGGTTGGGAAATTCAGCAGAATCGATGAGTTTTGTACCATTCGCGTTTGTGCGAAGCGTCAGCCACGGCTCTCAGGAGCAGCATGGCATAGCTCTCCGCTGTGTCTTTCCAGCGGGTCACTCTGTAAGTCCACAAGAGGAACCCCACTCCCCTCAGGATGGAGGCTGAGTCTTCCGATCGCAGCTCTGCGCTTTCTTCAGCGAGACCCTCTTCTTCTGGAAGCTGGTTTCACATGGTGGCTTAGATTTTTCGATCTTTGTATCTAGCACCATTTGAAATCAGTGTTTTAGGAGTAAGAATTGCAGCGCGACACAAGGTAGACTTCAAGGAGTTGCTTCAGGAAGTCTTCAAGGAGGGAAAACTCAAAAGGCAAAACGGACTCTTGGATATATGGGGTTTTGGAGGGGCGACTGTGGGAGGGGTTTGTGTTTAAATAAACACAGAGGCCTGGTGGGGCAGAGGGTGACCACTCTTCCCGTTGGCTGGCTGGTGGGAGGGCAGCGATGGTACTAAGGGTGCCGTTGAGTTGGCTGATGCCGCATCGGGTGTGGATCGTGGTAGGAAGGGGGCAGAGCTGTGGAGCTGGGGCACTGGCTACCTGCTCCAGAGGAGGATGCCCCAAGTATTCAGCTGTTCACAGACTTGCCTTCCTCACCGAGGCGCAGCCCGGAGGAGCGCTGCCGCCAGCTCATCTCTTACACAGGCTGACCGATTTCTCCTGGTGTTCAGAGTCTGTTTTTGTCTAGCACCATTTGAAATCGGTTATGATGTAGGGGGAAAAGCAGCAGCACCCGCGAAGCCTCATGCCGCGTCTGAGCAGCAGCAGCCTCTGGTCCCCTGGAAGATGGACAGGCAGAAGCTGGGGAAGAAAGATTGAATTTTCCCCACTAACTTCTTTAACTGCGCTTAGGTTATTGCAGAGGTAAGAGATAATTTAATGGATTAAAAAAATTGTTATAATTTGTCTGATGTTCTCAGCCGCATCTTCTGAAATGTACCGCTGCTGCAGATGGTGTAAATTGGTTGCTGTTATCTTTGTTAAGAGTCTGTTCATGCATCCTGATTTTAATAAATAACGTACTGTATCCCATTTATCGTGGCTGTGTATTTCATCTGTTATTTCCCATTCATAATTCTATGACGAGGGGAAGTGGGTCCTGAAAAATAATTCGCTGTGCAGAGCCTAGCTGCCTTGTGAGGAATTTAAAGGTGGTTCCAGCAGACATTAATAATGAAGTTCATCCCAGCAAGCGCGAGCTTCTGAGTTGGATTCCCGGTACCACCCCCCCCAAAGAATGAAGTTCATGAAGATAAGAGTGAGATTCTGTGAACTGGGAGAATGAGAAGAGATTAGAGAAGAGGAAAAACGGTGGTGTAGGCTGAGGGGATGGGAAACTGTCCATGGTTCCCAGAGAGCTGTGGACTTGGTGCCTCTTCAGAAAGTTCCAGAAAACTTGTACTTAACAGTGTTGTCATCACGTGGTCCCAGGGGAGCAGCACTAATTTCAGTTGCGTTATAACAGATGGAGTTCTACTTTTGGCTGTTAGTTTATATCAACTCTCGAAGACAGGGTGAGCCAGCTTCGTAAAGCTATTCAGAGATTAGCCAGATTTGACTTCTCAGGAGGGGGCTCCTCAGGAAGGAAGATGGCAACCCCTCGATCTGGCTTTTCCAGAGGCGGTGCTGGCTCTGAGCTACCTGCAGGACTGTCACTCCTCACCGCGTAATTCACCTGGACACCAAGTGACAGCCACCCGCTGAGAAGCCTTTTCAAAGCCCACGTCCCACCAGGCTCCCCCAGATGGCTGCCCTGCCCGGTGGGCTGGGGTGGAAGGCGGATGAAGCATTTGTTGGGAAGATTTCCCAGTGAATGTGATGCATCCTGCAGCTGCAGAGCTATTTCAGGCAGCTGATTGAAGAATCCATGTTCTGATCCCCAGGATGTGGTGATGAGAATAGTTAAGGCCCTAAATTATATTGTTTTATTTGCTTCTCTGTTGAAGTAGCTAGGGCAGCACACCAGGTATGACGACTTTGGGTCTGCTGTGTGAACTACACGTTAACCTGTTTTGGGTACACTTACCATGTCCCAAGCTCCAAATTATTTGTATTCAAATACAAATAAGACATGACTCTGCCCCTCCTGTGGCCCTAATTTTACTCCTTAAACGAGTAAGTGCTAGAAGATTGAGTTTAGCATCAAAAAGCACGTGCGCGCGCACACACACACACAGGTTTGAGATCTCTTTTCCATAAAAGTGCATCACACTTTCACAGAATACTTCATTTTAAACAATGCTACACCTCCCGTGAGGTCATGAGAAGCAAAGTGTAGCAGAGGCACCATTCAAATAGGATTATTTTGTCTGTGTGCCATTGTGAGGTGGTTTTTCGTAAAAAAAAAAAAAAAAAACTAGTAATTAATGCAGAATGTTTCTCCTGGTGACACCATCTTGAACCAGGTTAATAAGGCCATGCTAACAGCTGAGGTAGAAAGGCTTTGTGGGCACATCTCCAAACGCCCACTGTTGTCTTTATTTGTAAAGTTAGAAGTGGAGAGGAAACCCTCAAGCCTCACACAGCTTGTGGTAGCAGCTAGTTCCGGTGTGTGGAAGTAATCACGGACGACTCCTTAAGAAACAGGAGAGGAGTCAGATCTTTGACCAGTTTGGGGCAGCACACAGGCTAAACCTTGGCAATTCTTTGTATAGGACACTGGCCCATTGGGGGGCTGGCATGTAATTGTAGGATTACCTAGAAGACTAGTATGTCTGTACTTAAGGGGAGTTAAGAGTTTTCCTTGAATACAAGAAAATTATATTTTGGGCTAATCCAGTAGTGTCCCACCTGAGCTTCCCGCACCAAAGAGCCTTTCAGTGAGTGACTCTTGGGTCCCATCCCTGTAGGTTCTGGCTTGGCTGGTCTCAGAATGGGCCTAGACACTGCTTTTTGCTTTTTTTTTTTTTTTTTTAATGTGGGTACCAGGAGACAAACTCAGGGCCTCGTGCTTGCAAGCAGGCACTTGTGCTGCTGAGCGATATCACCGGCCCGTTTTTTCCTTTATGTGGGTACCAGGAGTCGAACTCAGGACCACATGCTTGCCAGGCAGGTGCTTATGCCGCTGAGCTATCTCACCGGCCCTGCTTTTTGCTTTTTAAAGTTTCCCAGGTGATTCTAACTCGCAGCCAGGCTTGAGGGTCACTTCACCCCGGTCCCCGTGGAAATCTTTTGTTTCTGAAAGATTTTACTACACAGAGGGTAGTCGGGGTGCTTAAAGCAGTGGTGTATTCGTTTCCTGTGGTCACTGTAACAAAGTACAACAAACTTGTCTTAACACACATATGTTCTCAACATAAGTCTCAAGTCACTCTCACTGGACCAAAACCACAAACCCTTCAGAAGTGTGAGGAGGTAGTAGGGTTTACTGCCTTTTTCAGCATCTAGGGCTTCAGTCTTTAGACTACACCTTGTCTTCCATCTTCAGAGCCAGCACTGTCACATTTTCAGTGGTCACATCATCTGTCCCAATCAGATCTCCCTCTGGCTTTCTCTTCTAAGCAACCTTGGGATTATATAGTTCTCTACCTGGATCATCTCCCCACTTCAGAATCTTGAATGTAATCTGCCAAACCCTTTTGCTGTACCAAGTCACATTCTCAAGTTCTGTGTATTAGGATTTGGTTGTTTCTGGAGACGATTACATAGCAATACCTGGAAATGCAATAGAAATGCAGACCCCCCCCGACCTAGTGAGTCAGCACACTTTTTAACAAAGTCATCGTGTGATCCACCCTCAGTACAGATCTCAGGAGTGCTTTCCCCAGGAGCCCTCGAGGTGGAGTTGGGTGGTAAGGGCGTGATAACGTGTTCCTGGCCCCATGCGTAAGTGCTCATCTGAGCGTCAGTCCCTGTGTTCTTGATGAAGTCACAGACCTAAGCACCAGGAAGCTTGAGGGCTTGTTTCCAGTAGCCTGGCACAAGGTTTGCCACAGTGACATACAGTAGTACTGAAGGACAGTTCCTAAAGCGACGTAAGGGAGGTAGACACTGGCTTAAGTGGCTTCTACCATCAGTTTTACTACCTCTCCACGGGCTTTTTCGGGCTTTGCACGGGCAAGCTGGGAATCGGGGTGGGCACGTCTTTGATATGATCCATCTTTTGGTTGATTCCCTTCTGCTGGCTGTAAGTGAGAAGGAAGGAAAGTTGTTTAATCGATCACGGGACCCTTCCCCTGTATTGTTTACCCTGTTTTTATTTTATTTTTTGGTATTTGGGGATGAACTCAACCCAGGGCCTTTGCATCGAGTCACATCTCAAGCCCTTTTTATCTTTTATTTTAAGACAGGTTCCCCCCACGTTGCTACATTCCCCAGGCTGGGTTGGAACTGCCTCAGCCTCCCAGAGTGCTGGAAATAGAGGCAGGTGCTGCCATGCCCAGCAATGTTTCCCCCATCTTTAAGCAGCAAGGGTAGGAGTTTAGCTCTTTAAAAAATGTTAATTTCACAGAAGCAGCAGAAGAGGGCTAGTTTTATATTGGATCCAAAATGAAATTAGAAATGGCTTCAGGAATCAGCGCTGAACCTCTGACAACAGTTTGGAAGGGAGGCGGGATTGTCCAATACCCCAACCGTCCACAGGAGGGCAGCAGTGCTACGCTCTACAAAGGCTACGCGTTCTCCTGTAACCTTTTCTGAATGAGCCTGGACGTGCTCCGAGCAACGTCATTTAGGAAATAATAATTCATATGTACAGTCACTCAATTCTGCATCAATTCTAGAAGTTAGTAGATGCTGTAAAATCCTTAAATGTAAGTATACAAATTCTTTATTTTTTTTTGGTACCGGGAATCAAACTCAGGACCTTGCGCTTGCCAAGCAGGCGCTTGTGCCACTGAGCTATATCCCCAGCCCACAAATTCTTAAAATGCACAGAAAACTTCATTCTTGGTTAAAATGCTAGTTGTCACCTGAGAGTATCCCATACTGTAGAGTTGCCTATTTCCCTTAAGCCTAAAAATCTACTTTAAGATGCCAATTCAAATTCCTGCCAATCCCAGGCCTTTTCGGCAGGCATTCTTGCAGACTTTGTTGATTACCTTAAAAGCATTTCCTCTATTTCTTGGCAGTTGAAAAGAAAAAACAAGTCTCAAGATCAAATAACATTTTCTAAAATGATTGCCTTGTTCACATTTAATATAGTTTCCATCCAGCGTCAATATTAAAAAGATTTCTTCTGTATTTTTAAAGCACTTTTAACTGGACAGCAAGACCTCAACTCTAAAATTTTCTGATTTGACAGGTGGAATTAAACCATGATTTTTTTGGTGGAGGGGAGTATAAGCCTTTACTTTCCTCTCCCTTTATAAGTTTATTTGGAGAAACTGACTGTCATGCTTGGGGTCCGCAAATGCAGAGGTCCTCAACCTCAGCTGTACAGTGGAATCACCTGGGACACACGGAAAGCCCACTGCCCAGGCCACATCCCAGATCCATTAGCTACGAACCCTTGGGTCGGGGCCCAGGTGTCAGTAAAACTCCCCAGGTGATTCCAGTGTGCAGTGATGGCTGAGGAACGGGCCTCGTCTGAAAGACCCCACACTCTGATTCCAACCTGCAAACACAGCCAGAATGATTTTTTGTGCGAACAAACCCACATCCTATTAGTTACACAAATCAAACTTTATGCTCTACTTGTTGGGACTTGGGTTTTTTACTTAGCACTGTACGTATCTACAAGACACAGAAGGTGCATCTTTCGTTAGACGCTTTAACGTGGCTAACTCGCGATTAGGTAATAGTCATACAGGCTGGAGAGAAACCAGGCAAAGCTGCAAAGCAGTGGGTTGTATCTGAGATGATTCTTGGGAGACGAACAACTCTAGAGAAGATAAAAGATATTTCAAGTAACAGGGACTGGGAATATAGCAGAAAACATGGGGCAGATGGTCCGGCTTGACTGAGAGTAGGCTATTTGAAGAAATGTAGCAGAAAGAAAGGCTTGGGGAGAACGGATTTCATTGTAGAAGGTCAAGTTCATGTTAGGAATCTTGGACGCCACCCTGCAGGTGAGGGGTCACTGAACACAGGACAGAGGGTAGGGCAGAGGGTAGGGGACGCCTGGGGACACAAAGGCCAGGTTGTGAGGACCAGGAGTGGCATGTTGAGAGGGGGCTCTCATTAGAGACACGCTGACTTGTGATAAACACGGTAGATGTACAAACACATCCGCACAAATGAAGCATCTCCAAACGTAGTTTTAAGTTTTATAAATTGACAAACAATATATATTTACACATAAATCTCAAATATAACTATTAGGGCCGGTGAGATGGCTCAGCGGCTTAAGTGCCTGCCCGGCAAGCGCGAGGGCCCAAGTTCGACTCCCGGATCCCACATACGAAAAAGGGACCGGTGATATCGCTCAGAGGCACTGGCGCCTGCTGGCGCGCGAGGTCCTGAGGTCGACCCCCCGGTACCCACAAAAAAAAAAATATATATATATATAACTATTAAATTGAAAATACTAAATATGAAGCAGAAACTAGTATAATCTATTTTAATGATAAAAATATTTAAGTTGAAAATAGTTCATCAGGTTTAAAAAATTAGAGGCATCAAGCCAGAAGCAGGAGTTACGTCACGTGTGGGATAAATCAGTGATAGAAGAAAAGCTAAGCACTAGGTCCATAAATTAACCAAATTTTCTGATTCTCACTTGGGGATCTGACACACGAATTTGGTACAGTGAGCTACTTTGAGGTCTTGTGTGTCACCCAGCAGATGAACAGATTCTAAATTTCTGTCCAGTATGTTTACTCTTGAAACCATTTTGCACAAAGCCAACAGTGTAAAAATTCTTGCAAAGAGTAACAATATGTGAGAAGTGTTCCAGGTCTCTAGCACCCTTGATTTTAAGGAAATACATACAGTATTTATTAAATCTATGTCATACTGTCTTTGAAATCAATTTTATGACAAGTCACATTTTTTTAAGATGCACCTTAATATTTTGCAAGAGGTATAGTTTTTTTTCCTGTGGCATTTTTTTTTCAGCTTTAGGGCAAGTTTTTGTAAAATTTATTACATAGCTCCCCTAAATTTCTGGGATGGCTCTCATTGCATTACTATGCTTCCCAGACCAACTAGACAATCTTTTGTTACATATTAGTTTTTGTTTCAAAATTTACAAAGATTTGTTGAATGCTAAAAAATTTGAGAGACAACTAGAAAAAAATGCTTAATTTGCTCCAATAGTTTTTTTGCCCCATTGTCATCACAATTTCTGGTCTTAATTTTTAAGCTGTCTGTGCCTAAATAAATATTTCACTGAATGAAACAAACATTTAAGCAGGTAGCTTAAAAATGACAAAGTTGGGGCCGGTGAGATGGCTCAGCGGCATAAGCACCTGCCTGGCAAGCACGAGGGCCTGAGTTCGACTCCTGGAACCCACATACGATAAAAGGGCCGGTGATATCGCTCAGCAGCACAGGCACCTGCTGGCGCGCGAGGTCCTGAGGTCGACCCCCGGTACCCACAAAAAAAAAGACTAATTGAATCATTTAATATTAATATCACATTAAAAGTAGGTTTAGGGTATACCAAATAGTAACTATCATTAATAGAAAAAAATATTTTGTTACAGATAACTGAAAATATGAATGATACAGATAATTTTCATTTTCATTTTTTTTTTTTTTGTGGGTACCGGGGGTCAACCTCAGGATCTCGCGCGCCAGCAGGCGCCTGTGCCGCTGAGCGATATCACTGGCCCTTTTATCGTATGTGGGTACCGGGAGTCGAACTTGGGCCCTCGCGCTTGCCAGGCAGGTGCTTACGCCGCTGAGTCATCTCACCGGCCCTTCATTTGCATCTTTAACAATTCTCACCTATTCTGGGGTGATTTAACAGGATTAAAGAAAATAATGCATTTATGAAAAAAATTCACAAGTAAAAAAAACACGTAAACACAAGGTGTGTGTGGTTCAGAGCCATACAGATTTGCAAGATGGGGCTTAAGCAGTAACAAGGCAAGAGCTGTGGCTTCCAAGATGAAAAAAAATTAATTAAAAAGAAACGAGAGAAGAAAGCATACGGGTGGGACCTGTTTTAGAACGGGGATTCTGTCCCACCTATAATGAGCTGAGAGCTGAGAAACAGGAAATTGGCAGAATGTTTAACCTTCTGGCCATTTTTCATCAAATAATTTAAGTAATATTGGACACTCTTTAAAATGACTGCTGATCCTATTTTTGTACTTTGAGATGAAGGCTACAGAAGAGTAACTGTCCCTAAATCATCTTAAATACCAGTTTACATCCAATCCGTTTTGTACCAAGCTCTAATAGCAATTTGAGATGATCTTCGCCCATTACCCTGCTTCCAGTTACATGGAGAAGTAATGTCGTACGTTCTGTAGTCTTGTAGAAGAAGTTTCTAAGGCCATGTGATAATATGAAATATATACTTGGCCTTCATCCCTGTTTCCTGCCGTACGACTGTTAAAACCCTTGGGAACGTCCACGTGATGTCCCTTTGTATGAACTGACTGATGGTTGGAACCCCAGGTCGCCTCAGCTTGGGGTCTCCTCACAGAAACACCACGCAGGATCAGAGGGTTGGGACTTTCAGCCGCAGCCCCACTGGAAGTTAAGCTGACCGCTCGGGTCCGTGATCTGATTCCGATCCTGCCTATGTAATGAGCCAACGTCATGGTTCCATCGATGACAGTCGATAGCCTGGATATTCAAAGCTTTAGTCTGGGCAACACAGTGTCATCCCTCGGTGCGCACCAGAAATGCAGAATCTCAGGCTCGGCCCCAGACCCAGCCGTGTGCAGGTCATTCAAGTGTACATACGTTAGAGAAGCGCTGCTCTAGGTGCTAAAGAAAGGCGAGCCATCCCTCCCTCCCTCCCTCCCTTTCCTGGCCTTTCCTTCCTCCCTTCGCTCTCTTGTTCTGTGTTTGGTGAGGCCTCGAACCCAGGACCCAGTGCCTGCTAGGCATTCGAAAGAACCTAACTGTTGATTCAACCATTACATCTTATACTGAGTAAGTTCCTGCCATAAAGAGAGCAAAGGAAACCCTAAAAGAGTCCCATTCAATTTACATTTTAGTTCAAGGGCAATTAAGAATTACCCCTCCCACACCATTCTTTGTATTTTTGTCCTCAAGTTATGCTTATGTATATGGGATTAATTATGTTGCGTTGGTTAAACATAAAATATTTTTCCAATATATTAAAATTTTAATAGGGCAATTTTCTGTTGGACCCCTTGCTATAACATAGGGGCTTTTAATAAAAATCATAAAAATTAATTTTGAAATCTGAAATCACTATTGCTTTTGAGTCTTTAATTTGTGAATATAATGGTCAGGTCATTGCTTAGATTTAAAAGACCCCTTAGCTGGTATCTAGAGAGGGAGTCTGATTAATATTCCTTGGGAATCTTTAAGAATTTTGATGGAGTGATGTTTTAAACAAAAAACAAAATGAGCAGAAAGTTGTTTTGGTATTGCTAGAAGTTATTTCTACACAAACCTTTTAGACTCATAAAACTATTCCATTGATAATATTTTCTAGTCACATTGTTGTATATATAATTTAAAAAATAAAACTTTCAGAAAAATCAAGTATGGATACTACGTGTTCCATAAATATAAGATTTAAGATTCAAGGGCCGGGGATATAGCTTAGCGGCACAGCACCTGCCTGGCAAGAGCAAGGTCCTCAGTTCGATTCCCAGTACCAAAAAATATATATATATATTGAAGATTCAAATGAAGGAATTGTGAATATTTTAAAAGTTAACCAAAAAATATTTAAAAAGTTTGAGATTTTTATGAGAGAAGAATATACTTTTATTACGCAGCCCAAACCTGAATATTAATATAAAAGTAAAAAAAAAACAATTAAAAAAAAAAACAGGAGGAACAGAAGTCTTAAAATTACTAGGCTTGGGCCGGTGAGATGGCTCAGCGGCACAAGCGCCTGCCTTGCAAGCGCGAGGGCCCGAGTTCGACTCCCGGATCCCACATATGAAAAAGGGGCCGGTGATATCGCTCAGCGGCACGGGTGCCTGTTGGCGCGCGAGGCCCTGAGGTCGAACCCCCGGTACCCACCAAAAAAAAAAAAAAAATTACTAGGCTTGATTTCAAAACTATTTTTAAAGCTATAGGGAAAAAGTAAAAATACATATTTCAGACTAATTTGGCCCATACTCCAGGATTTACTCTAAATCTTTCATTACATTGTAATTTCTTTTGTTAAAATTTGAATTTGACACTTAAAAACCCTATTTTCCTTAAAAGATATGTATTTATACATTTTTTTCTGCTTTTATTTGTATAGAGAAAAAGATAGCTAGAAGTTAATGGAGAGGCCCTCAGCAACTGAGCCACTTCATTATTATGCAATCCTGTCAATTAAGAGAACATAAGAGGGGCTGGTGAGATAGATCAGCAGCGTAAGCGCCTGCCTGGCAAGTGCGAGGTCCTGAGTTTGACTCCCTGGTACCCACATAAAGGAAAAAAAAGGGCCAGTGATATTGGTCAGCAGCACAACTGCTTGCTGGCAAGCGCGAGGTCCTGAGTTCGACTGCTGGTACCCACATTAAAAAAAAGAACATAAGAGAGAAATCAACTATTGTTGGTTTTTATCACCCAGCTTAACATTTATCGATAACAACTCCAAAAAAAAAAAAAACAAATAGTGAATTTGAATGTGACACCTTCATCGCTTCTTACAACCAGCTAAATTATACAGATACACAGAAACATTCATCACAGAAGTCCAGGGACGACGACTGTTGGAGTCTCCACACTGAAATGCTTTCACTTTGGTCACTCACCCGATTTAGCAAACAGCAGATCCCTGGGGTGGGAGGGCCTCAAAATAGTCCATGATTCACTAAAGGCCTTAAACCTCGCATTCTATGGAAACTGCTCTTACAACAGCGCTGAAGAACTCTGCAGACCCCTCACATTTGCAGTGCTGTTAAAAGCAGCTGAAAAAGGGCTAGGGAGATAGCTCAGCAGCGTAGCACCTGCCTGGCTAGCACAAGGTCGTGAGTTTGATTTCTGGTGCCAAAACAACAAAGAAACAAAAACAGAAGTAGCTGAAAGCATTTTAGCAGAGAAGTGCAATTTGGAGGACACACCCATGCAGATGCACTTGGAAAAAGACTCCACCAATACGAAGTGCAAGCTTGGGCTGCACAAAAGCACGGGGAGGATAGGAAGGACCAATGAGCTAGAAGAAACGCGCTTATATTTACCTTTTCTTCTGGCGTTGGAGGAGTTGGTACACGAAAAGAAGTAGTATAGCCAATCCAACAACTATAGGAAAACAGGAGATAAATAACATGTGACTCTGAAAACTAATCATCGGGATTCAAAATCAAAGCAGAAGGAACAATGGTTGTATTTAAATGTTAGAAAATGGTATTTTACTTAAGTATCTATAGTTTATATCCATCTGGATTCTTCATTATCTAAATCCATTTCCCTGAAATCACTTACACAGTAGACAGTAAGTCAGAGAGGAGACCCAGCTTGATTTAGAAAATTACCAAAAGCACATTTGAGGGCCGGTGAGATGGCTCAGCGGCATAAGCGCCTGCCTGGCAAGTGCGAGGTCCTGAGTTCGACTCCTGGAACCCACATACGAAAAAAGGGCCAGTGATATCGCTCAGCGGCACAGGCACCTGCTGGCGTGTGAGGTCCTGAGTTCAACCCCTGGTACCCACCAAAAAAAAAAAAAAAAAAAAAAACACATTTGAGAAGCAAACTCTTATCACGTCATCTTAAGAAAGCATGTTGTATTTAGGCCTTCTTTTTAAGTATATGTATAGCATACAGAAAAATATAAAATCAGCAAAAGCAAAGGGTACTATATAAAAGATAAGTTTTTCTAGGTTGGTTTACCACCCTTTTTTTTCCTGTGCAGTACCGGGCATTGAACCCTGGGCCTTCCTCAGCCCTTTTTCACTTTTCTAATTTGAGACAGCGTCTCACTAAATTGCTTACTTGCCTAGGCTGCTCTCAATCTAGGTTGGTCACCTTAATCTCATGTTTTGTTTGTTTTGTTTTGTTTTGTTTTTGTTCACTATGTAGTCCAGCTTGGCCTCAGACTCACAGGGATCCTCCTGCCTCAGCCTTTCTGAGTGCTGGTATTAGAGGCATGTGCCGCCATGTCTGGCTACTAAAAACCATAGAAGTGAAAATGTATGTTAAAAAGTGCGCTTCTTTGCAGTGATATTCAAAATTTGGGATATTTACCTGCAATGAGAATAATCAGAATAATGATCCATATATCTAGAAAATGTGAAAACAGAAGATATTGAGCAAGGATGGATCTAGACAGTGGTTAAACTTTAGCTCAGGTCATCTAAACATTAGAGCAGAATAAAAGGTTAGTTGGTTTTAGCATGACTGCTAGTACATCTAGGTGGTTTTGTTTTTGTTCACTATGTAGTCCAGCTTGGCCTCATACTCGCAGGGATCCTCCTGCCTCAGCCTATCTGAGTGCTGGTATTAGAGGCATGTGCCACCATGTCTGGCTATAAAGTCACCAAACCCTTCTAACTCAGTGTTCAGGTTTTGGGTCCAAGTTGTGAAAATCTCTAATAGAAACTTCACTCTTCTGTGTTTGGTTCTATAGTTACCCCCTCAGGTTATTTAGTAAAGGTTACTGGGTCAATTAGCATTCATTAGAGTAGAGGAAAAACTTTGAATTTTGACCTTTTCCTGGGTTGGCGGTAGGGACGCATGACAGAATCCCAGTGATGCTGGGCGGGGTGGTGCGCCACGCGATTGCAGGGGTAAACAACCGGGAATCGCTGCAGCGTTGCTAAGCTATGGTATCTGTAAGTTAGGGGTATGGGATGCATTTGAACCTAGGATAGCTTCAGTTTACACTAGGTTTCATCAGGACGCAACTCTGGCATCATCAGGATGTGCTGTAAATAAGGAGCAAGTGTACAGTTGGTACTGTGTACCCGTAGGTTCCGATTCCACGGATCCAATCAACTTTGGACTGAAAATATTTGGGGAATAAATTGTGTCTTTACTAAATGTGTATAGACTGTATTTTCTTGTCATTGTTCCCTAAACAATAGAGTATGACAACCATTTCAATAGCATTTCCATTGGATTGGGTATTACAAGGGATCTAGAGATGGCACAGCACACAGGAGAAGGTGGCTTGGGGATATGGAAATATTATGCCATTTTACATGAGGGACTTGACCCCACATTTTGGTCTCTGAGGGAGTCCGGGAACCAGTCCCCATGGATCCTGAAAGACACTATACTAAAAATAAGCTCAGCATGACTTTTATTAAAAGATTAATCATTGCTAAACTAATCTAATAAATGAACATAGATTTTTATCCTTTTTCACATCAAGAAATCTTTATATTTCATTGAACTTTACCTGTCATGACTATAGTTCATTGTATTTAATATAATGTGAACCATGTAAACCTAACATAAAGTGTGTTAGACTGGCCCATTACTAACCCAACCTACAGAGCTTTAAGGTTGGTGCATACAAGACAATGAATAGGAAGAGAATCTAGCTACAAATTGCCGTCACAAAATAACATTCATGTGGGAAACAAGTTGTATTTTATATATTTTAACCTACGTGTGACAAGAGCATTTAAGAAAGTGACCTCGCCCCACTCACTTTCCTATGTTAAGGCACGGTTATAAAACTGTACTTACCAACATGTTTCTATATCTACCATCACTTATAGTTTTCATAGAATCAACACGAAGTAACCGTGTTAGTTAACACGAATAATTGTGACATTGTTTCTTACTTAACTGCCAGTAATTGGAATATCTGATATTTCTATGTAAACTGTATGGTCTCATAATGTAGAATTATTATTAATAACCAAAATACTAACTTAATTCTTGGTCAAATAGTCCTTCATAGGGGTTGGGATATCCTAGGGGGAAAAAAAAAAGGAAATTGATTAAAGTAAAATACAAAAGAAAAATAAAGCTTAAAATCCTTTAAATCCATACATAGATTTTTTTCACCTTTGTACAAAATCCCTTAAGATTTCATGTTCCTTATAAACTGTGTCACTATTTCTTATTTAAAGTAGTATCGTAAAGTTCTATAAATTTATATTCAGTACTATTAGCTTTCTTCTTCCTGTCCACTAACATTCCCTGTGATAATATTGTGGTTAGCATACAAATTTATCTTTAATATATTCTCAAAATTAGTCTGTGTATTTAGTGATTCTAGTTTAAAGATAGAATAGGGCTCAATAAATGTTGTAGAAGTCAATCTGGAGTGGAAGGAGACCTCGCCAGTGTAAGACCATTCGAGAACAATCCACAGCCAACACTACTCAGTGCTACACCGCTCAGTTTCTCCTCTAGGATTAGAGTCAAGCTAGATGCCCGTGTTTGCCTGTTCTACGCAACACAGTAAGAAAAAGAATCCAACTTGGACAGGAAGAAGTAATATTACCTCTGTTTACAGATCATATGATCTTTTACATAGAAAACCTTAGGGATTCCACATACGCCACACATTCAGAACCACCTATTAGAACTGAAAAGTGAATTCAGCAAGGTTGCAAGATATAAAGTCAACACACGAAAGTTATTTCTGTACACTAAAATAAGTGATCCAAAATGGAAATTAACACAGTTTCACTTAAAATAGCATCAAAAAGAATAGAATACTGAAAAATGAACTTAACCTAGAAGGCAAGACTTGTACACCAAAAGCTACAAAACTGCTGAAGAACAGGAAAGACATACATAAATGGAAAGACATCCTGTTTTCATGAACTGAAAGACATTATTTTTAAGCTACCAATAAACACAAAGCTATCTACAAATTTAGATTGCAATCCCTATCAAAATCCCGATGATGCTTTCTGCAGAAACATGAAAATTCATCCTAAAATGACTATGAAATCTTGAGGGGCCCCAAATAGGCAAAACAATTCTGGACCAAAAAAAAAAAAAAAAAAGTTGACAGGACTCCCATTGGTTGACGATTATCAAAATGGAGTGATACTGGTGTAATGGGACAGGGAGTCTGGAACATGAGCCTCGTCATATTTAATCCAGTTATTCTCAAGAATGCCAAGACGAGTCAGTGGAAAGGGTACTGTTGGGAAATCCGGATATCCACAGGCAAAAGGATGAAGTTGGACCCTTAATATACAAAAACTAACTCAAAATGGATTAACCTAAACGTCAGATCCAAAACTGTAAAAGACAGCAGGGAAACGTTTCATGACATTGGACCTGGCAGTGATTTCAGGATGTGACAGAGGCAACAATGACATCACGATGGATAAAAGAACTTCACCAAAATTAAAAATTTGGGGGCACCAGCGGACACTGACAGAATGAAAAGACAACCCCCAGGAGAGGCAATATTTGCTAATCATATGTCTGATAAGAGATGAATATTCGGAATAGAGGAAGTACTCTTAAAGCTCAGTGACTGCAAGTCCCATTCTAACATGGGCCAAGAGCTCGAATAGCTCTTCTTCCAGAGAAGGTGGGCAAATGGCCAACAAGCATGGGACAAGGCCATTGTGCCACCAATCATTAGGCACATGCAGATGGAAACCCTAATGAGCTGTTACTGCCTATCCCCGAAGGGAACGCTGTGGACTGAACGCCTGTCTTCTCCAAACTCACGTGGAAGTTGAAGTGCTGGCATGGCGCGTGGAGGTAGGGACTTTGGCGGTGTTGAGATCATGAGGGCACGAGGACTCCAGCGCTGTCATCTCGGCGGTGGGCTCGGGTGGCACGCAGTGGGCCTGACCTCTCGCTTTCCTCCTCCCTTTACCTCTCATTGCCCTTCACCGTGCGATGCCCTTGTGATGCGTGAAGAAGGCCTAGCCAAACGCCAGCACCTCCACACCTGACTTTCCAGCCTCTGTTAAAAGTTACGCTGTCTGAATTCCAGTGTAGCAGCACAAAACGGACTATGACCGATGGCACTTATTATGAAAATGAAACAAACCCAATACTGTATCACAGGCGTTAGTGGAGATGTGGAAAACCTGGAACCTTCGAGCACTGCTGGTAAGAATGTAACACGCTGCACATGCTGTGGAGGACAGTGTAGCAGTTCTTTAAAAAATAGACTAGAAATACCCAGGGGCCCAGAAATTCTATTCCTAGGCATACACCCCAAAATTGAAACTTTAGAACAGATACTTGTACAACCATGTTCAAAACAGCATTTTTCAGAATAGCCAGAGGTGGAAACAATCCAACCTAAATGTCTGTCAAAAGATGAAGGAATAAAGGAAATGCTGTGTATATGTAGAATGGAATATTATTCAGCCATAAAAAGTAAGGGAGTTCTGACATATTACAAGGATAGGAGAAACTTTAAAACATTATGCGAAATGAAATAAACAAGAATCGGAAGAACAAACACTGTCCGAATGCACTCGTATTAAGTATCAAGAATAGGAAAAGTCAGACAAAATAGTGGTTTTGGGGCGAAAGAGAAAGGAAAAGTTATTGTTTAGTGGGTTTCAGTCTGGGATGTTGAAAAACTTATGGAAATGGATAGTAGCAATGGTTGCACAAGAATGTCACTGAATTGGTAAACAAAAAGTTGATCTGGAAAAATTAACATGACAGTGGTCTAGAAATATCTGATAAGGAAGTATTGACAATATATTAAAATTTGTAGTGTTACTGTAAAAAGAAAAAGCAATTCTGGCACAAGGATGAGCAGAGTCCAAAAGAGAAAGGAGCAGAGTACCTATGAATACCGTGGATGACAAAGGTGGCAGTTTAGGGGCCGGGGATATAGTTCAGTGGCATGGCACCTGCCTGGCAAGCATGAGGTCCTGAGTTTGAGTCCTGCTTCCCCCCCAAAAGGTGGCAGTTTACACCAGCGGAGGCAACAACTTACCCATTGCTGGTGGTTCCTACCTTGGGGGTGGAGGGGAATGACCTATGGTCTATGGTCTATGGTCTATGGTCTATGGTCTATGGTCATGCAAAGAATGAAGTCAGGCGCACGTGGTTGAAATCTTTATATAATTTCAGCATGGGAAAAACCTAAAGGTCCTACAAGAATAATACAAAACTCATAGCCATTAGGGAAAAGATTGATACATCTGATTGTCTATTGATGTAAAACTTCTGAACATATAAATGATCACTGATAGGAGAACAGTTAAATAAAATACGGCATATAGTCAAGCCATCATCAGAATGGGTGGGAATAAATCAACAGACCTTCAATCCAAGACACTAAGTTGAAGAAAGTCCCAGTCATGGAATACTATCTACAGCATAATGTCATCTTGGTTTAAGGAAAAATGCCAAACTATATGTATAGCTGCCCATAAAAGCATGTTGACATACAGAAATAGGTAAAAAGAAACCCTAAATTATAATAGTGATTGACTTGGGCATAATGGACTAGAAAGAGAACTAATCTTTTATTCTATACTTCTGTAATTTTTGAAGTTTTATGAAAATATTTGTAAACTAATATAATTAAATGTTACAAAAATAAAACCATCTAATAGTATAAAAAGTTACTACAAATAAAAATGAAAATGTGGAAAAAATGTTTACATGAAGGGTGTTTTAATTTATAAAAAGCTCTTAAAATCCACAAAAAACCTTTGGGAAACCAACAGAAAAATGGGCAAAAAAAAAAAAGACACGAATAAATAAATGTAGACTTTTGAGCACAGTGGCATTTGCAGTGGGCTCACCGACTCAGGAGGCTGAGGCAGGAGGACAACTTGAACTTAGGGGTCTGAGGATAGCCTAAGCAAATAGCGAGACACTGTCTCAGAGAAACGAATAAATACAAATGCAGACCAAAAAAAGTTCAGCCTCATTGATAAAGAATACAAATTAAAACAAAACATGATTTTTAAATCTATCATTAAAAGATGTTAAATTATATCAGTAAGATAAATAGTTATCAAACCTGGATAATTATAAACTGGAGGCTTGGTGGGATGAGTAGGCTTAGGACCTAAAAAGAAAATAGGAGTCTATTAATTCTCTATCAGTTCAATTAGTCTTATCAATACAAAACTATGGACTTAACTTTGATATTTGATTTTTAAAAAAGATTCTCAAAATGAAAAACATACATACTTTCTAAACCTTGCAATTCTACTTGTAGGAATTTTATCTATGTATGTATTTGACCTACATACATATTTGCAGAAGTATATAAAAATGTACACACAAAAGTGCTCGCTACAGCTTTGTATTTTTCATTTTTTTTGAGGCAGGATCTCACTATGTAGTTAGGCTGGCCTTGAACTCAGTATGTAGCCCAGGCTGGCCTCAAACTCGTAGTGGTCCTCCTGCCTCAGCCTCCTCAGTGCTGGGATTATAGGCATGCGCCACCAAGCCGGGAGCAGCTTTGTATTTTATAATGTAAATTCTGGAAGTTAACTAATAATAAATCATAAAAGTAATGTGGTAACCATATGTATCTTTTTTAAATGAAAAAATCCAGTGGCATCATACTACATAATTTGCATCTTCATAGTTTTCACTTAGTATTTCTTGGACATTTTTTCATAGTAGCACATTTAAATCCACCTTAACACCATTATATATTGCTGTCGATATAGTCTTTCCCTAACTGATGATAAAAAATGATTCCATCAGGAATTTTGATTTTTTTTGTTTTTAAAAAAGTTCCCTATGGTCTCTTTTCTTCATAAACTTTTTCTCACAATCAGTTCTCTCCTCATCTTTCAAACTCCAAGCTAAATTGGTGCTTTACATATCCTGTAAGTCAACTCTTTCAAAAGAGACTATCAGTAACCCTAGTGTGCCATGGTAGTTGAGCCCTCTTGGGGCGTGTGAGCAAACAGGGGTGGGTAGATGGGTGTGAAGTTCACTGTGGTCTTAGTTTTGTTGACTTATCAGTCCACGCCAAAAGCCATCTCCCCCTGTGCTACCCTTCCAACCCCGTAGCCCTCAAGTAAGGAGAGGCTACTAGGTTCTTATAGGAATTATAAAAAGGTAATTACTACCTTAATATGTATAATTTCTCTCTATCCTATAAATATTAAAAAGCTAGTAAACCAGTAGTTGAGGTTTCTTTTAGTTCAGTATCCACATTAAATCAAAGGGAGCTGGGGATATAGCTCAGCGGCACAGCACCTGCCTGTCAAGCGCAAGGTCCTGAGTTCAATTCCTGGTGCCAAATAAAATAAAATAAAGCAAAGGGAATCTAACGCCCATAGAAATGATGTTAGCTGAGTAGGCAGAGCCCAACTAGAGACTTGTCAAGTCTGCCCTAGCCATCAGCTCTTCCCGGCTAACGCTGCTGCTCCTCTGTCCTGCTGTGGAATCAGAGGACTGAAACCAGGAAGATAATTTCTTCCATCATATCGAGATACTTTCTCCAATCTTAAATCAGCAAACCCTGTACGAAACCATCCATTTCAGTAAATGAGAACTTTTCGTACCTTTCACTTGCTATAAAATTTAATTTCTGTCGCCAAATAAAACTGTTCAGTAAAGAGAAAAGAGAAAAATTGTTTTAGGTGAGAAAGGGAGCAGAGAGGAAGTAGAAATGCAGGTCTTGTTCTGGAGTGAGCAGAGGCAGCCCCTTTAGATAAAATAAACCGCTCGCATTCCAGGAAAGGAAACCTAATCCTGGACGAGAAAGGTACCAGGAGAGGTGTTAACAGATTGCTTTAAAAAAGAATAAAACACCAAAGGCGAAGACACAGAAAACATACACTAATGCACAGGTCTTCCTCTTCACTGATTCGGTGGAAGACAGCTTAGCTACCTTTAAGAGCGCCCCGTATATCAGACACCATGCTACCGCTCTAAATGCGTTCCCCTTAGACCTCACTGCCAGCCAGTGAGGAAGGAGCTAGATCATTTCACACCTGAGTACACACATTTAAAGTTTACATAACTTGGTCTCAAGTTTGCATTCCTGTTCATAAATGGGAATTATGGCAAATATGGCAAAATATGGCAAAATCACTATCACAAAATATTCATCCTCATTTTATTACTAAAAACAAGTAATAAAACTCATGAGTATTATGAATGAGTAGATTCCTAATCTACTCATTTTGAGTAGACCTTACTGGGAATTGAAATATGAAAAAGTCACTGGGAATTTAAAGGATTTTTGAAGAATATAAACAGGATGTTACTAAATCTGAGACAGTGGAAGTTGGAGGCTTTGTACTGAGAGAAGTTGACACTGGAAAAGAAAGTCACGGAGACTGGATCAAACACTTGGGAGTTACTGTTAACATTTTCACCAGAAATTTAAAAGATTTTTGAAACAATACAAGCAGAAAGTTATTAAACCTAAATAACTTAAAGGTGGAGGTTTTATACTGGGAGAAGGCAGCACTGGAAAACAAAATAATAATAAAATGAACCAATTACTTAATTTTCATTGCACTTACATGAACTATGCCTGTCATTCTTGATTTCACTAGATAAAAATGTCCATGTTTCAACTTACTCTGAAAATTACTTACAGTTCATATTTTATACATAAAAATACTGAACAAGAGAAACTGGTATATTCATATGATTCTATAACATGCTAAGAACCCTAGAAAAACATGCAAAATCACAATAGAGTTCTATGTGAATTTTATGTCATATGTCTGACACAAAAATGAATATAAAATGGAGCTAGAAAAGCTCCTGCTTCTAAGCTTTTCTGTATAATTGATATTTAATGTCAAAGAAACAAACTCTTAAAAAAAAAAAAAAAAGAAGGGAAAAAAGACAACATTTGTACCTTTAAGACATTCTGGGATAGGGGGTTCCCAAACACTGTCACTGCCACAGACAATCGTGTCACTACCATTAAGGTAAAAACCTGAGATGCACTCAAATGTAACTGTGGCTTTGTAGAGAAATGTTTTTCCAAATCCTGCTATCTGTCTTCCATTTTTAAGTACTGGAACTGGACATTTGACCACTGCAAAGAAAGAAAGAAAACCCCAGGATTTAATGGAAATTTATTGTAACATAGGACCAGAAAAATTGTACAAAGTATTAATTTGCAGTAGGAACAAAGAGACAACAAATAGAACATGTTTAAAAACAAAATAAAAAATATATGGTGAGCTGGGCATGGTGGCGCACGCCTGTAATCCCAGGACTTGGGAGGCTGAGGCAGGAGGACCGCATGAGTTTAAGGCCAGGCTGGGCTACATAGTGAGTTCAAGGCTAGCCTGAACTATAAAGCAAGATCCTGTCTCAAACAAACAAACAAACAAAAATTTGCATTTCAAATTTTTAATATGAAGCATTTTAATTCCAGGTAAACAGAGAAACCTAGTAACTTGCTCCTCACAGATTAACATATCTTATCCATGCTGCCCCCACTGTTGACAAGTTTTGAGAAAGGTTGGACACATTCAGGCTAAGTTTAAACATGTTTTTGCTCTAGGGATTTTTTTAAAGGTCATGCTGACACTGATAATGTTACCCTGCTCTTTGCAAAGATAAAAAGACTTTTCTGGAAAGGCATACTTGAACTCAAATTTAAAAATAGATAAGAAACTAGTCATACAAAGATGTGTAAAAAGAAATTTATGTAGAAACAAATACAAGTTGGGATTTCAAGGGCTAGAAAGGCTGATGGAGTTAGTGCAGGGTTTTGTAAATCTTTTCTGGCTGCAACCCAGAGATGAAGAAATACATTTTATGTTATAAACCAATATACAAGCCCATAAGCCCCAAATAAAATTTAATATCAATACTTACCCTGTATACTAGTGTACTTCCATATTTCCCATTCTATCGTATTTCTTAAGAAGTAAACTGCAGTCGCGACTCGCTAGATTAATTTCAGGGCCCATTCATGGTTTAAGAGAATTTGGGGGAAGGGAACAGAAATCACCGGGTTGGGCATGGTAAGCGCAGGAGATCAGTATGGAATGAGATGACATGAGGGCAGCAGGCAGGTTGGCTCAAGCTAGAAGAGTGATGCCACCTGGCATCATTTCCTTTCATCCCGAGGAGCTTCCTTTAGCAATTCTTGTAATTCAGGTTGGCTGGTGAGACTCGATCAGCTCTGCTTTATCTGAAAGAGTTTTCACTTACTTAACCTCTGGTTTGGAGAGAGTTCTCCTTGACACAGTATCCTAGGTTAAGTGTCTTTTCTTGGAGCGCCTCTGCTGATGCGGTTGCCTTCCAGCCTCGATGGTTTCTTTCAGTCATTCTTACCAGACCCTTTAGCCACTGCCCTCTCAAATGTAACACGTTTTCATTGGTGGTGTTGTCTTCTGACTGGCTGCCTTTTTTCTGTTATCTTTTGTTTTTAGTAGTTTTACCAAGCTACTAAAATCTACCAAACTACGAGGTTCGTTTTTTTTTTCTTTTTGGTAAATTTTAATAATTTATTCATTCTGCTCAAGTTTTCGCTGAACTTCCTGAATCTAAGGTTGCTGTTTTTTTTTTTTTTTTTTTTTTTTTGTGTGTGTGGGTACTGGGGGGTCGACCTCAGGACCTCGCACGCCAGCAGGCGCCCGTGCTGCTGAGCGATATCACCGGCCCCTTTTTCGTATGTGGGTTCCGGGAGTCGAACTCGGGCCCTCGCGCTTGCCAGGCAGGCGCTTACGCCACTGAGCCATCTCACCGGCCCTAAGGTTGCTGTTTTGAATCAAATTTGGATAATTTTTTGGCCAGTATTTATTCAAATAACTTTCTAGGCTCTCTTCCTGAAACTTCAGTTACGTGGATGTCTGGCTGGCCGATGTTCTCCCACAGTCTGTAAGAGTCTCTCTCCCTTTAAAATTTTTCTTCTTAGATCATGTTGGATTTCTGCTGAGGCGTCTTCAGGTTCAGCGATCTTTTCACTTGTGTTCAGTCCCAGCTAATGATTTTTTAAAGTTTGGTACAATTTACATGCAGTAAAAGCCACCCTTTCAAGCTTACACATGGATGCGTTTTACAGATGCAGTGACAATCGTACAAACTACCACCACAGTAAGGATAAAGTTCCAGCCCTCTCCAAACTTCTCCACGCACACTCGTGATTTACCCCTCCTCTCCCACCCCGACCACTGCCAACCCTGATCTGTTTTCTATCACAATAGCGTTGTTTTTTCAGAGTGTCATATAAATGGAACTATACAGCCTTTAGAGAATGGCTTATATTACTCAGCACGATGCCATTTGAGACCCATTTGTGTTGGTGAGTTGTATGTATGTGTATGTTTATAAATCAACAAATGTGTTTCAGATTTCCTCAGTTCACATTCTTACCAGCCAAGTTACGAGGATCCCAGCTGTTTCATACATCCTTGCCACTGTGCAGTGTGGCCGGGGTTGTGTGTGTTTGAAGTTCAGCAAGTGTAACGGGCGTTTCATGGTATCTCGTTTACACAGACTGTTTGATTTTTTCCTTTCCAATATATATCCCTGTGCTTTCTCTTGCCTTATTTTACTGGGTAGGACCTCCAATACCACATTGAATATAGAGATGACAGTGCACAATCTTGCCTTGTTTCTTAGTTTATTTTTTAATTAGAAAGAAATGAGTCTTTTACCATTAAGTATATGTCAACTGTGGGATTTTGTAGATGCCTTTTTTTTTTAGATTGAGCAGGGCATTTATCTTCTATTCCTAGCCTGCTGAGAACTTTTACCATGAAAAGATGATGAATTCTATCAAACATTTTTTTGTTTTGTTTTGGTATCTAGTAAGATGATGCAATTTTCTTCTTTGTGCTCTCTCGATGTAATAAATTATTCTGATTAAGTTTTTTTTTTTTTTTGTGGGTTCCGGGGGTCGACCTCAGGACCTCACACGCCAGCAGGTGCCCATGCCGCTGAGCAATATCACCAGCCCTTTTTTCGTATGTGGGTACCGGGAGTTGAACTCAGGACCTCACGCTTGCCAGGCAGGTGCTTATGCTGCTGAACTGTCTCACCGGCCCTTATTCCGATTAAGTTTTGTACTGAACTAGCCTTGCTTCCCTGGGCTAAATCCTACCTGGTAAAAACTTACTGTTTTTTATGTACCACAGGATTTGATTTGTTAATATTTTGTTGAGGATATTTAGTTTGATATCCATCAAGGATATTGTTTGTAATTTTTTATGTTTTTGTCCAGGGTGATGCTGCCTTCATAGAACAGATTGAGAAGTCTTTTCTCCTCCTGCATTTTCTTGAAAAGTTTGTACAGAATCACTATTGTTTACTCCTTAAATGTTCTGTCAGTTCCCCGTGGAGCCATCTGGGCCTGCAGCTCTCTTTAGAGGAAGGTCATAAATGACAAGTTCTATTTCTGCAGTAGGTATAGGACTACTCAGGTTATCTGTATTTCTGAGAGTTTTGGTGTTTAGAGTCTGTCAAGAAATTTGTCAATTTCACTTAAGCCAGTAAATTTAAGGGCATTAAATTTTATGTAATATTTGTTGCAATATTTCTTTATCCTTTATATGTCCACAGAACATTTAGGATGTCCTCTTTTTCACTCTTAATATTGGTAATTTGTGTTTTTTTCTTGGTCCATCTGGCTGTAGGTTTATCTACTTTATTTATCTCCAAGAACTAACTGTTGGTTTCATTTTTTTCTCTTTTCAGTTTCATTGACAGCAGGTCTATTTTTATCATTTCCTTCCATTTACTTGCTTTGGGTTTAATTTGCTGAAAGTTTCTTAAGGTGCAGGTTTACAGCATTGATTTATGACTTTTTTTCTAACATAATTATTTCATGCTATAAATTTCCTCCTAAGTAATGCTTTAGCTGTACTTCCCCCCAATTTTGATATTTTGATACGTGTTTTTATTTTTACTCTGTTCAAAACACTTTCTAATTTCCCACCTGACTTCTTTCAGCTATGACTTATTTAGAGGTGTCTTGTATAATTTTCAATTATTTGGGGATTCCCTTGATATCCTTGTCATTGATTTCTGCTTTCATTCCATCGTGATCAGATAATATACTGGTTTCAGTTTTTTAATATTTGTTTAAAATGATCTTATTGCCAAGATGCTTTTCTACCTTAGAGATGTTACATTTGTACTTGAAAAGAGTATACATTTTGCTGCTGTTCAGGGTACCTCTGATTCAAGGAGCAAATCCCAACCAGTGTCACCACGCTTCTGGTCACTCTACAGTGCCTTAAACATTTGAGGATTAAAAAAATTTATGTTCAGAGTTTATCATTCAATATCCAATAAGAGGATTATTCTATTATAATCAACTTTACCCTTATCTGTAGGTACAACTCTTATATTCTTGTGGTACAAGACACCACTTTATTTTTAAATGAGCATTTTGTTGTTTTCAAACAGAAATATCCTAACTCATGCATAAACATAGTTGTCCACAATATATTAAATAGAATGTGAAAAACATGTTGGGGTAAGGGACAGGGAACTCTAAAACTAGAAGTATTTTTGACTTGACTTGGCCTCTCTTAAATTTAATTAGAAACCACTTGTATAAGAGGAAGAAACACATATACCTTTTTTTGTGTGTGTGCTTACTTGTAGGTAAAAACTACTTACAAAATATTTCCACAGTAATTAGAAATGAAGAAATAAATACATCGAAAGATTATTACCTTTACACTCAGGGGCTGCGCTACTCCATATCCCATTGCCAGCACAGTAAAGCACTTCATTTCCAACGAGTGAGAGTTTATCCGGTCCCAGGACAGCATCACAGCTATAAGTTACTGCTTCAAAATACTCAAATACTTGTACATCACTAAAGGTGTATTTTCCGTTTTTTATTTTCGGAGGTGGTGCACACAAAACCTCTTTTTAAAAATAGAGACAAAGAAGAAATGAAAGGCGGAAGAGAAGAAAAAATTAAGACAATATTAATAAAGCTTTTGGAATGACCTCTAATAAATTCATCAGTATAGGAGTTCTACAAGCTAGTTCTGTGAATTCAGTATCCATCTGGTAGGCTTTCTGTGAAGAAATGTATTGTCCCCAATTCAAACCTTCAATATAGAAATGAACTTTCAGAACAAAAGTTATTTTTTTAAGGTACAGAATACTTATATTTATTTGCAAGGCCATGCCAGGATTTCTCCTGTAAGAGATGCTGATAACTTAATAAGAGAATATACTAGTGGTTAAAACTAAGTGCTAATTGAGAAATGTTTGATAATTTATAAATACATTCTTTCTTTAAATTGGTGGTTCACAATAACACCAATATTCTTCTGTCGTTCTCAGGCTTACAGTGCAGTAATTTTTGCAGGGGCCGTGAGCCTTGGTAACACGGTAGTTTAACTCCAGATATCTTCCGCCAAGCTAGATTGGCAAAAATGTAATGTCACTACTCTCTCTGTTATTTTTCTGTTTTGGAAATTTTCCATTAAAATGTTACGCATGTTAACTATATTGAGTTTTTTGTCCTTAAAATGAGTTAGTAAATAATTCTAAAATCTCTCCCTTTTAATTCCAATGTGATCCATATTAATAGATATTACCCACATAAAGAAAAGCTCTTTGGGGTACTTGTTCATCTAAATGCATAAAGGGGTCCCAGGTCCCCTAAATCTTAAAAAGAGAATTTACTTACTTTCACATTTGGGAATGCTGCTACTCCAACGCACTTTATCTCCGTTGAGCTCACACTGTAGTGTTTCCCTACCAACTATGTAAAAACTAAATGAGAAAAGAAAAAGTTACTGTTTCCTTTAGTGGTTAACAACATGCACAGAACAGTGAAGGAAATGTTTAGATGGCTGTCTCTCTATACTTTGGTAGTTTGAAATGGGTTTCTTAAACAATATACAACCAAAGTGTCAAATAAACCTGCAATTTAATCAAAGGAAGAGTTTCTCAATATGAACACCCGTTGTTCAAGAGGAATGATGTCTAATAAATCTCCCACCGATCGCCTGTCAGTCTGACCTCGTTATTTTCTCCTGCAGTCCCGTTAACATTCTTCACTCCCACGGTCTGCTCAGTGAGGACAGGGACCCAGTCGAAATGAGCCCCTCAAGGGGGCTGCCTAGGCTGCCTAGGTTCGAGTCTCTGCTTGTGGCTGCTTGAGTGTGGACGAACCACTTCAAGTGTCTCTTGCTCAGTTTATTCTTCAAAAGAGGATACCTATCGTGCCTCGTCCTGCTGACTAGAGAATTCAACTCTTATTAGTATTAGTTAGCTCAGAAGATCCGTCTAGGAAAAGCTCAGGAATATTACCCAATGACATCTTCCCTGATGATTGAAATTCACAGGAATCTCTCCTCTTCTGGAGCCTCATGGTCATTATCATGCATTATTCTACTTATCTGTTACTTCTCCTTTGCTATTTTACTTGGAAAGTACTGTATATATTGTATTTCTCAATAAGGCTATCACTTCCTAGGGAAAGCACTGTAACCTTTGGTTCCCTCCAAGTGTCTAGCAAGCCCTTTCTGTATAACCTCCAACTGAATTTTCTAACATTTTTACTTGATCAAGTAAAACAAACAAACAAACAAACAAAACCCAGTCAGTGAATCCACATGTAGATAGTGACAGCTGACTCTTCCCGAGTCCAGTCTTATTTTTAATATAGTGTATTACACTAGCTCTCTCAATGCACATTCTTCATAAATGCCTAATATCCCCAGTGTATACTATTAAAAGAACTCTACAGAACAAAGGTTCTTACTGAGTGGCCAGTGCCTCTTTTTGAGATACATTAGTTCTTTGTAGCAGTCTCAAAAATAAGGTTTTCCACGTGAAAGATTTTGATTGGCCTGATCGACCAGGTCAGCGATAGTCTGATTCACACCTGGAGCAGGGTTCTCTGGACAGAACGGCTTTGGTTGGCATCCTACCTCCCATTTCTTGGTTGTGAAGGAGGAAGTCACTGTTTACTCCCTTCTTAATGCTTACAATAGGCTTATTATTTGATATAACAAGTATGGTACAGCTTTGCTTTCTTTGAACTTCAGGTCTTTATTTATTATACATCTTTTTTATGTGCATAAAGCACCTAAAGGTTGTTTGGCTAGAAATACAACTTGTCACATAGAACGCAAAATTAAAGGAAATGTACACGAATGCCTAAGAAGAGAAGCAAAACAAATGGAACCAGTAATGTTTACCTTGTTTCCTCTAAGGAGCGACTTACCCCGGAACACAAGTAAAGCGAACTTGATCACCCCATTCATGAGTTCCATTTATGTATTCTATTCTGCCCTTTGGAGGAGGGTTTAGATATGAACATTTTATTTCTAAAAGAAAAGAATTATGAAATTTTAAAATCCAGTTCCCAAACGTGCTGGAATCAAGCCCCAAATTCTGCACTGCTATTTTGAATTCATGGACTATTCTCTTCTTTATTTAATGACTGTATTACACGGGCAAATGTAAGGGTCACAATTCCATAGGCAACCAAGAAAAATATTCCTTAGACATTTCTCAAAGCTTGAAAAAACACATTTCCTCAAAAGCCTTGTTTCATGGGAGAAAATTGTCATTGCAGTAGTGACATACGCACTCTAAAATGTGTGAAAAGCTCTCGAGAAAACAAAGCAAAACAAAGCAAAACAGTGCTTGGCTGTATTTACTTACTTACACAGCCGTCATCCGTAATAGGTACCCACGAGTGATTCTTCTCACAAGTAGCAACCATGAGGTAAAAGGGCAGGCGATCGTACCCCTTCTTACACCTATACTCCACCGTCTCCCCAATGTGATAATAAGGTTTAGGGTTTATGGGATCCATGGCTTCAAACGGCGGTGGCAGCACACAGGCGTCTGTGGAGAAAGGAATGCGACATGAGGATGAGATATTAACACCACTTTCACCACTTTCACCGAGACTGGTTGACCTTAGGCCAGGCAGAAAGAATGGCGAACTCACTGGTAAGAATCTAAACAGCTGTTCCGGGCTTTTACCCCAGTGGAGGAAGTAGTGGAAGAATGTCCCTTGCTTTTTAAAATAACATCGTAGCAGCCTATGGTTTATTTCAGAATAAACTGAATTTCCATTTGACAGTAAACCAAAGGATGCCATCCGTGTTTTGGCCTTAAAAAAATAGACCTAAGTATGCATCTTCCTCCACGTTTTTCTAAATTCCTTTCAAAATTAACACCTCCTCTAAGAAGTCTCCTCTGGTACACAGCACGCTGCTTAGATTTCTCTTCCATGGTTTGAAACAGAAGCATTGGATGGCTGGCCCTCGAGGCTTAGTCGTCCTTCAGAACAAATCCCTAGAGGTCAGGGCCCGCGTCTCCCTTTTCTGCTACACCTTGTACCCCGTGAGTACACAAGAAATGCTGTGGTAAGGGGATCATCAAATAAAGCATTGTGGCTTTCAAAGATCAAAATCAATAGAGACTCAAGTATTTGAAAATATACACCTTCACTCCACTCATTTCATATAAATGAACTGAGCATCTTACAAGTGAAGAGAGGTCATTTAAACATAAAAGTTCACTACGTTGGATATTCTTACATAAACTTTCAATCTTATTTGTATGTGTGTGAATTTTTTATTTATTTATTTTTTGCTTTCTGAACATAAAACACCGTCGAATCTTGCCTTTTGATCCTTACGTCATGCATTTCCTCAGAAAGCTCCCTGTGGTGGCTGTGGCCCTGTTCATCCGACAGTCCCTACAGTAAAGGTTACACTGCTGCTGTGCTTTTAGTTTTATTTCTGTTTTTGTGGGGGGTTTTGTTTTGTAGTTTTTTTTTTTTGTCCATATAGTGGGGTCACTTTCACCTCTGCAATTCATCTTCCTTTCAATTATCTGTGCCCTCGTAAACCTAACAAATCCTTTATGTCAAATAAGATGACATTAAGCAAAGGCCTAAGTTGCTAAAAGAATCCTGATGCCTCTCCTGAGGTAAGCACCTTAAGGACAAAGGTCTGTTTCCCTAAACATGAGAAATGTTCCTCTCATCCCATGTCGTGTTCTGAATTCTAAAAGTATCTCCATATTCCATCCAGTATTTTATCTACACTCTGTTCTGCAATCTACCTGTTGACAATGTTTTCATTTCAACTGTGCTGACCCTGAGCTGTGAACATTCCTCGGTCAGTGGCCAAAAAGAACAATAAAAAGCTGTAGTAACTTAAACCATCATTTTTAAAAGACTTAATGTAGAGTTGTGTTTCTTTTTGAGCCAGGGTTTCACTATGTAGCCCAGGTCAGACTTGAACTTGCCATAGAGCCCAGGCTGGCCTCAAGCTTGACATCCCCCTGCCTCCACCTCCAGAGTGCTGGGATTACTACATTTTCATTTGATAACAAGAAAAGGGAGGGATAGAAACATCCTATAATTCTGTTCTGGATGCATAACATCATTCTAGGATTTCCGAAACCACCAAAACAGAAGCCAGTGCCTGGAACACTGAATTTCCTTCCTGTCCGGATGTTCACACCACACGCCCCAGCTTCAGTGTCTTAACTTTTAGGTATTTTACAAGATGATTAATTGTAAGCTGCGATGCCATCCTATAACAACATGTGCCATTATCATTGTACGCTAGGCTGTCTCAGCTGTCCCAGGTGAGTTCAGCAAAATGAATTAGTTCCTTAGAATTTGCTCACAGAAGCCACTTCTCTGACGTATGCCACACCACACTCAGATATCAGCAACTCCTGCTATTTGACCAAAATTGGAACTGCAATGAAACCTGGCCATCTTATCTTGCTCTTTCTCCTATCCTCACAACTAGTTTGTTTTTATTAGCGTAAGCTTGTGATACAGAATAGTTACATTTATTTTGGGGAATTGGTCCATGTATATACCATATCTTGATCATTTTTTATTCCTTTACCCCTACCCTCATCCTGATCTCCTCCCCATCTCTACAAAACCCACCTCTTTCTTTCCTACTATCTCTCCTTTATTTTATTCTTTATTTATAGTTTAGGTTTCTCATATATATAAGAGAAACCATGTGTTGTATAACTTTCTGTGTCACAACCTGTTTTCAAACCTTTGCTTCCTCAAAATACAGACTTTAACATCCATACCTGGTAACACGTGTATTCCTTATGTCCCTCATTTCTAGGGCCACAAAAATTGCATTGATCACTTTCAGAATCATCAAGTGGCTCCTCCTTATTACATTCACATTAACAGTCTCTTCCTGGGGAGTTCGTCACCTTCTTGATGACATCTGGAGCTACCCATTCCATCCTTTCCTTCCCTCCATCCTTGGCTTCCCAGAAATTGTGGGCCTTGGTTTTCAGCTTGTCCTCGGGCCTGAGGCAGATCTGTGACATCTGTTTGAGGACCTGGTGTTCTTCATTCCGCAAGGCCCCCTCCCATGTCTTCGCTGCCATGGACACCAGCTGCCTTCCCAGCCCCTCTCCCTTAGGGAGGTGCCAGGCCCACATATTCAGGTGCCTCACCTGCCTCACCGCTCAACTGAGGACCTGCCCCCCCACCAACACAGTGAAGCTTCTCGCACACGTGCTCAAGCTGCAAGTTCTGTTTTCCCAGCTGCCAGCCTATTCAGCCTTCCTAGTGCTCTCCTTTCCGGAGCTCCTCCCATTTCTCATCTGTGCTGCTCTGTTTCTGAGGAGGTCTCCTGATGTCTTTTCACCTTTCACTGGCTTGGCTGAATCACTGAGTTCATTTCCCACACTTTGACCAGAGTACTCTATATATTGCAGTCATCAAGGCCCTGATAAGACAGATACTCTTCAGTAGCTCTGAAACACCTCAGGGTCATGCCCAAGGCTCCTTAATATGACTGACAGACCTTTAAATTCCCTGCTGCCAGACCCTGCTCACCTGAGCCATACTCAGCGAATGGCAGTGCCTGCCTTGGCTGTGGTGTTCAGCCCTCCAGGCCTGCGGGCATCATTGTATTCCAGTTTTGTATTTCAGGGGCCATTCCTCCCACCCCTCCCCCTCCCAGCTTCCTCTTAAGAGCACTTCTTCCTGGAACCTGCTTGCCATTGCTCACTTAAAAAACTTGGGTTATGTGTCCTTATGGGACCCTATGGACTCCTTTTATAGCTCATTTTCTGTTGTACTTGTTTGTCATTTAGACCCACACGGGACTGTGCCTTCCTGAGGACCACATTATCCTGCATCTTGCCTCCCTAGACTTAATCCACCCATCATCCTGCCTGGGAAACATGCTCTGTCTTCCCCTGGCAGCACTGACCAATTGCCTCCCTTGGACTCTCCCAGCATGCATTTCTCAGGGCACCACCACAGGCGTTTGAGTCTCACAGCTGACCTGGCTGACTCCATGCACTCCTACTACGTGTGCCCTTTATAGGAGCTGTTCCTACTACTATCATGCACACAGCAATGATGGAGACTATGCGGTCATGAATTTTGTATTGCAGATAATTTTTTAAAGCTTTTATGCACTGGCGAAGGGAGAGTTAGCCACTTCTTTAGTTTCCTGCCTCCCAGTAGGTATTCTAGAAACCTAGCAACTAACCACATAAACTCTGCACCCTTAGCATGCGGAGTAAGGAGGCTGAGACCCCCACATAAGCATTTGTGATCTTGGTTTCTTTAACTGGACAAAGAAAAAGACCTAAAATCAGCAGATGGGACCATTTGTAACGAGAGACTGTGGACCTCGTCCAAAAAAGCAGCCCCCCTCTGGAGGGATGAGATTGGTCCCACAATTTGAGTAATGTCCCTCTGTGACCTCAAACCATCTGGCAACCCTGAGGAGATGGCAGGCCTCCCATGCCCAGCATTGTCTGTCCACAAAACCTTCTCATGAGAGTAAGCTACTCCAAAAATGAAACGCTTATTTTATCCCCCTGTTCTCCCTGCCTAGCCTAGTGAGTTCCCAGCTTTACTCTAGCTAGGTTTCACATCTCTCTTGACTTTACCTTTTACCCCTGCTCCCCATTCCTATTACCTCTTTTGTGTTTTTTGTTTTTGTTTTTTGAGACAGAGTCTCCCTATGTACTCCAGGCTAGCCTCGAACTCAAGGCCATCCTCTTGCCTCAGCCTCCCCAGTGCTGGGATTATGGGTGTGAGCCACCACGTGGGGCCCCTGTTACCCCTTTAGAAGTGAAGTGTTTTGTAAGCACTGAGAAGCAAGACTGGGGTGCCAGGAGTCCTGGAGAGTCTCCTGATGTCAACTGACCCTACCTTAGCACCCCAGAAAGGCTGCCCTAGCATAGCTCTTTAAAGGTCTTTCCTCCTGGAAGTGGGAGGAATTGTTTCCTCTGCTCTAAGACCCCGGCAAATACCAAACTTTTCTGGTACTTAACAAAGGCCTGTGAAGGTGTGAAGGTGTTTATCTCGGAGAAGGTCTCCCTAAGCAGGTGACACCACAGAGGCCTCTCCTGGATCTAACAGCCCAGTATGGCCTGAGGGAAAAGGAAATGTTCCAAGGAAGGCCTAGGGGACAGCAGATGTCATGCCGCTGGACCTGTCTGATGTGCAGGAGCATGGGCGCTGCCTCTGACAGTTGTCAAGTGCACTCAGATAGTGCCCATTTCCTCCTGTTCACTCCTCCTGGTTTGCAATAAATTCGTTAATATTAAGATTTAATGAATATCTGCCAATAAATCTCAGCAAATATTTAGATTGCCTACTATGTGTCAGGCACCGGGGTTGTCCGCGATCAAAATAAAGTCCTCGCCTATTATATATACGCGTGTATGTGAGTGTAAACAAATAGAGAAAGATCGCAGAAGTAGAACAGTCCATTACTGCTTAGCACGCCTTCCCCAGGAGCAGCCCAGCGCCGGGGACGCGGAAGTCAAATACTATTGAGTGGATGCGGCTGAGGAAAGAAATGCATCATGAAAGGATCCGACGCATGTCACGGCACAGAAATACCACCAACACAGGACGCGCGAAACGTCCTTTGTGTAAGCCTCATCCAATAAGGATGCATTCTACAGCATTTTAAAAGTATTCCATTCAATGAAACATAGAACAAACCAGCTTAATATTATTTACCAATCCTTTTTTAGGATATAGTTTCTCAGTAGGCTTGGTTAACAATGATTTTTAGGTTGCTTCTTCCAACTATGACTTAATGAAAAGAGGGGAAAATGTCAAAAGCCTTTGGGTAATAATTGCCCTTAGGTAATGGACAGACAGAAAGGAAAAACAAGATGATCACGTGTAAACCAGGCCGGGTTCTGTCTCAGGCACCAAGGAGAGGTCACGAAGGCACAAATCCATCGTCTAAACCCGGCACCGACACTGCCTCCCGCAGCCCCGCCCGGGGACACGGCGCCCTCGCCGCGCCCAGCAGGCCCGGGACCGGGCTCCGTCCCGCGAGCTGCTGCGAGCTCGGCTGCGGACCGGACCGGGCCAGGCCCGAGCGCCCCGGCGCCGTCCGTCCGCGGCCCGCACCGGCCCCGCCCCGCTGCGCTCCAGGTCCTACCGGACGAGGCGGCCAGCAGGGACACCGCGGCCAGCAGACGCGCGCCCAGGAGGCGCCACCGGCCAGCAGCGCGGCTCTCGCCGTGGCGAGGAGGCGCCACGCGCGGCGCGGAAGACGCCGTCATCTTCCTGAGATGAGCAGGAAACTGAGCGCCGGCAGCGCGAAGTTGTCCCCTTTGAGCCCACTTGTCAAGACGCAACAATCCCAAACTCACACAGTGTGAAGGGCCACAGGGCGGTGGGCGTGGCCGGAGCCGGGAGGCGTCCCGAGGCGGAGCGGGATGGGCCAATCGGTCGGCGGCAGGGCGGGGCCCTGACCGGGCGGAGCCAATCCGAGGAGCACAGGGCGTGGCCTTGACGCGGTGGGTGGGGCCTCGGCGTGCGGGTCCAGGGCCGGGAGGGGATGGAAGCTGCGGACCCCGGGTGGCGCAGCTCCGGCCCTGGGCTCCTGCGCTCCGGCCGCGTCCTGCTCAGGCCATCCCGACGGCCGCGGCGCGTGCGGGGAAGCCTCGGTGGCTACACCAGCTGGGTTGCCACCCTACCCAGGAGGGGTGCACAAGCAACGCTGGCCTTGTCATCATTTCCGGAGCTCGGGTTAAAGCAGCCCAGCGACCTAAAAGCAGAGACCCAAGGCTGCAGCAGCGGGCTGCGCTTACCCCAGGCTGCCGCGTGACCAGGCCCTTACTCGGTCTGGCTTTGGTCAGGCATTATTTGGGACGAGAACTTGAGTTTTTCTTGCTTGAATGATGCTGACTTTTCTCATGGCCTTCTGTCGCAGTTTGCAGAATCTGAAAGGGTTGGCCACAGCATTCCCCAGGTAAACCTGTTCGTCTTCCTCCCTCGAGAGGCGCAGGGGAAGGTAAATTACTAAGCCTCGCCAGGCCATTAGCATCCTGAGACCCTGGGGCCCTTGTCCTTGAGCAGTTACATGCTGGCCTGTTGGCGACGAAGTATATTGTACATGCATGAAAAATATAAAGACAAGGGCGTGCCGAGAGAGCCAAGCGCGGTGAGAACCGGGCGGGTAGGAATCCGGTGACATGGATGGGGGGGGATTTTTCCTACTGAAACTGTTTCTCGAACAGTGCTGGAAAATTAAGACTGAGCAAGACTGATTTGCAGAGTAAACTGATTTGTGAGTAAATCTGTATTGCCGGTTTAAAAAAAAAAAGCAACAGAATTGGCATTGCTAACAAAAAACAAAGTTGACGTTTTCTTTCTCTCAGATCGGCAAAGAATAAAAACATCAACCGGTGAATGAACACACAGAAGTTCAGCAGTGTTTTAATTTTTTGCATAACTTTTCAGTATACGAAAAGTCTTAATGGACATGACTTTTGGGCCCCAGTTCCACTCAGCGTTTATCCCACAGAAATCAGAGCTGTGAACAAAAATTTACAGTTTTGGAAAAAATTAAACCCTTAAGTGTCTAGCAGAAGTATTAAGGAATTAATGATATGTACCTTTATGTTGTGGAATTCTATGCAGCCAGAATTGTAAAAGAGTATTAGTTGGAGAACTTGATATATTTGTAAATGGAAAAGGCAGAGTCTAAATCAGAATGTGCCTTTTATTAAAACAAAAGTATTATATTGATACATATAAAAAGAGAGTAATTTGAAATTCATTTTCTTTGTGCTTTTCACATTTGGAATCATAAAGATTTTAAACTTACATCATAAATTATATTTATGTAAAATTTAATTAATAGTTATGAATTATATTGTATCCTTTATTATTAATTATATTGTATCTTTATTATATATACATATGGTTTTGTTCATAGGATGATGTGGTAGAAGCTGTATTGCACAGCGTTAGTGTATGGGACAGTGGTGGGGATTTTGAGGCTCATGATGTAAACCTCAAATGCATCCACTGAAATTACAAGAATTGACTTGTACATATCTGTATTTGAGATGTTCTGAAGACTTCCTGGGTTCATCATGGAATTCCCTCTTGTTATCAGAACGCTGCTTTTAAAATCTTTGGCAGGGCAGATACACACTAAGTGTGGAAGTGGTGTACAAAATAAACACTTGAGTATAACACAAAAGGCAGCTATTCCACGATGACAATCATAGAGGTATACATAAGGAGATAGGGAACAGGAAGCCCAAGAGGGAGGAATGAGTGTTTGAGTTAATGCTGACAGCTGTGTTGGAGGGCTATGACAAATGTCATGCGGCTCAATGTCAGCATGTATTTGTGAAAACAGAACCTCTTACTGTTCTCTGCAACAATATATTAAATTCCCCGTTTATCTCCAGACTTGGAAGTAAGATTTCTTTTTTCCTGTAAGTACAAAGAAATATTTTGGCTACTGTTTGGTTTCCTAGTTTCAAGGATTACTATTTTATTGAAACTTTGTTCCAGCCAGTAAAATTTCTATCCTTCAGGTTCATCAGACCACTCTTTGTTTTTTTGTTGTTTTTTTTTTAAGAGAAAAAAAAAGAACAAAATATCAAAATAATATAATAGGAGGGTAACAATGGTTAATACATTGCATATTGTTATCTTTAAATTAGTTATTCAGAGTAAAAGATATTGGCATTCAGTTGTCCAAACAATATTAGCACAAACCTTTCTTTTCAATGAACTAAGAGAAATTGGTAGTATAACTATCTTATATATATATATTTTTTTCTTTTCCCTTCCTTCTTTTCTCCATTCCCCATCCCAGTTTCTCTTTCCTTTTGAACAGTTTCTTCCCATTTTACAATATCTGTTGTACATTTTGGATCTTACTTACTCTTTCAGCTTCTTGCGCTAGGGAGACAATACGATATTTACACATGTGCATCTTGTTTATTTCACTTATGAGTATGGTCTCGAGTTGCATCCATTTACCTATGAAAGCCTCCAGTTTATCTTTCTTTATAGCTGAGTAGTACTCCATCGTATAAAAAGACCTCCTCTTTTCTCCGCATTCCTCAATTGATGGGCATTTGTGTTGTTTCCAAGATTTAGCTATTACAAACTGTGCTGCTATAAAAATGGGTGCACATATAGTGCTGCTATACGATGTTTTTCAATTCTTCTGGGAAGATACCCACAAGGGGATCTGGGTCAAATGGGACCTCCAATCCTAGTTTTTGAGGAATCTCCACACAGATTTCCACAGTGGTTGCACCAGTCGACACTCCCACCAACAGTGGAGAAGGGTTCCTTTTTCCCCACAGCCCCTCCAGCATTTGTTATTGGTTGATTTCTTGATAATAGCCATTCTTTCTGGGGTGAGATGGAATCTCAGTGTTGTTTTCATTTGCATCTCTCCAATGACCAGTGATGTGGAACATTTTTTCATGTATTTATTTGCTGTTTATATTTCTTCATCTGAGAAGTGTGTATTCATCTCAGATGCCCATTTTTGGATTGGGTCTTTAAATTTGGGAGGTCTGATTTTTTTGAGTTCTTTGTATGTTCTCGATAGTAATCCTTTGTCTGAGGAACAGCTGGCAAACATTTTTTTCCCACATTATGGGTTGTCTCTTCACTCTGTTAATGGTTTCTCTTGCTGTGCAAAAGCTTTTTAATAAGATGAGATCCCAGTTGTTGATTCTTTGCGATAGTTCCTGTGCAATCGGGGTTTTATTCGTAAAGTCTTTGCCTTCACCAGTGTCTTCAAGAGTTGTACTTATTCTATCTTCTGGCAGATTTAATGTTTCTGTTTTAATATTTAGATCTGTGATCCATTTGAATTTAGTTTAGTGCATGGTGAAAGATATGGGTGCGATTTTAATCTTTGGCATGTGCACAGCCAGTTTTTCCAGCACCATTTATTTATTTTATTTTATTTATTTTAAAGAGAAGAAAAAACAAAACAAATCAGAAAAGGGCAAAATTTCAAACCAAACTTAATAGGAGGGTAACAATGGTTAATACATTATGTATTGCTATCTTTAAGTTAGTTATTCAGGGTACCAGATATTAGCATTCAATTGTCCAAATATTACTGGCACAAACCTTACTCTTCAATGAACTAAGTAAAATTAGTAGTGTATCTATCTTAACCATCTTATATATAAATATAATTTTTTTTCTTTTCCCTTCTTTCTTTTCCCTATTCCCCCATCCCAGTCTCTCTTTCCTTTTGACCAGTTTCTTTTTGATTCACCATGTCTATTGTACATTTTGGATTTTATTTACTCTTTCAGTTTCTCATACTAGAGAGACAATACGATGCTTACACATGTGCGTCCGGTTTATTTCACCTATGAGTATTTTCTCGAGTTGCATCCATTTACCTATAAAAGCCTCCAGTTCATCCTTCTTTATGGCTGAGTAGTACTCCATTGTATAAAAATACCACATCTTTCTTATCCATTCCTCAGTTGATGGGCATTTGGGTTGTTTCCAAGATCTGGCTATTACAAATTGTGCTGCTATAAACATGGGTGCACATATATCGCTGTGGTATGATGTTTTTTTTTTGTTTTTTGTGGGTACCGGGGGGTCGACCTCAGGACCTCGCGCGCCAACAGGCGCCCGTGCCACTGAGCGATATCACCGGCCCCTTTTTCGTATGTGGGATCCGGGAGTCGAACTCGGGCCCTCGCGCTTGCCGGGCAGGCGCTTAAGCCGCTGAGCCATCTCACCGGCCCTGGTATGATGTTTTTAATTCTTCTGGGAAGATACCCAGAAGGGGAATAGCTGGGTCAAATGGGACCTCCAACCCTAGTTTTTTGAGGAATATCCACACTGATTTCCACAGTGGCTGCATCAGTCGACACTCCCACCAACAGTGAAGAAGGGTTCCTTTTTCCCCACAGCCCCTCCAGCATTTGTTATTAGTTGATTTCTTGATAATAGCCATTCTTTCTGGGGTGAGATGGAATCTCAGTGTTGTTTTAATTTGCATCTCTCGAATGACTAGTGATGTTGCATATTTTTTTGTATATCTATTTGCCATTTGTATTTCTTCATCTGAGAAGTGTGTATTCATCTCAGATGCCCATTTTTGGATTGGGTCTTTAAATTTGGGAGGTCTGATTTTTTGAGTTCTTTATATGTTCTCGATAGTAATCCTTTGTCTGAGGAACAGCTGGCGAACATTTTTTCCCACGTTGTGGGTTGTTTCTTCACTCTGTTGGTGGTTTTTCTTGCTGTGCAAAAGCTTTTTAATAAGATGAGATCCCAGTTGTTGATTCTTTGGGATAGTTCCTGTGCGGTTGAGGTTTTAGTCATAAAGTCTTTGCCTGCACCAATGTCTTCAAGGGTTTTACCTATCCTACCTTCCAGCAGATTTAATGATTCTGTTTTAATATTTAGATCTCTGATCTATATTGAATTTAGTTTAGTGAATGGTGAAAGATATGGGTCTAGTTTTAATCTTTGGCATGTGTAGAGCCAGTTTTTCCAGCATCATTTATTAAAGAGGCTATCTTTCTTCCAGTGAATGTGTTTGGCACCTTTGTCAAAGATAAGGTGGCTTAGTATGTCTGGGGTTGTTTCAGTATCTTCTAATCTGCTCCATTGATCTTCAGGTCTGTTTTTTGCCAGTACCATGCTGTTTTTATCACAGTAGCTTTATAGTATAATTTCAAGTCAGGGATTGTGATGCCCCCTGCCTTGCGTTTGTTGCCCAGAATTGCCTTTGCTATTCTAGGTCTCTTCTGATTCCAAATGAATTTTAGGATTGTTTTCTCTAATTCTGTCAGATATGCTGTTGGAATTTTGATTGGAATTGCATTAAATCTGTATAACAGTTTTGGAAGTATGGCCATTTTCACTATATTGGTTCTTCCTATCAGGAGCAAGGGATATCTTTCCATTTTCTGATATCCTCTTCAATCTCCTTTTTCAGAGTACTGTAGTTTTCAGTGTAGAGGTCTTTTACATCCTTTGTGAGGTTGATTCCTAGGTATTTCATGTTTTTGGATGTTATTGTGAAAGGTATTGTTTCCCTAATTTCTCTCTCAGTAAGTTTGTTATTTGTGTACAGAAAGGCTATTGATTTTTGGGTATTGACTTTGTATTAAGCTGCACTACTGAATTTGCTTATTAAATCTAGCAGTTTTTTAGTGGAGTTTTTGGGGTCTTTTGTGTAGAGTATCATGTCATCTGCAAATAATGATAATTTAACTTCTTCCTTTCTAATCATTATTCCTTTTATTTCTTTCTCTTGTCTAATTGCTCTGGCTAAAGTTTCCAGGACTATGTTGAATAAGAGTGGGAACAGTGAACATCCTTGTCTTATTCCTGATTTTAGAGGGAAGGCTTTCAGTTTTTGTCCATTTAGTATAATATTGGCTGTTGGTTTGTCATAGATAGCTTTTATCAGATTGAGCTAAAGACCATCTATTCCAATTTTCTGTAGGGTTTTTTATCATGAAAAGGTTCCAGCACCGTTTATTAAAGAGGCTTTCTTCCAGTGAATGTGTTTGGCACCTCTGTCAAAGATAAGGTGACTTAGTATGTCTGGAGTTGTTTGTGCATCTTCTTATCTGTTCCATTGATCTTCGGGTCTGTTTTTTTGCCAGTACCATGCTGTTTTTATCACAATAGCTTTATAGTATAATTTCAAGTCAGTGATTGTGATGCCCCCACCTTGCCTTTGTTGCCCAGAATTGCCTTTGCTATTCTAGGTCTCTTCTGATTCCAAATGAATTTTAGGATTGTTTTCCATAATTTTGTGAGATATGCTGTTGAAATTTTGATTGGAATTGCATTAAATCTGTATAACAATTTTGGAAGTATGACCATTTTCACTATATTAGTTCTTACCCAAGAGCAAGGGATATCTTCCGAATTTTCTGATATCCTCTTCAATCTCCTTTTCCAGAGTACTGTAGTTTTCAATGTAGAAGTCTTTTACATCCTTCGTTAGATTGATTCCTAGGTATTTCATTTTTTTTGGGTGCTATTGGGTGCTATTGTTTCCCTAATTTCTCTCTCAGTGAGTTTGTTATTCGTGTAACAGGAATGCTATTGATTTTTGAGTGTTGACTTTGTATCCAGCTATGCTACTGAATTTGCTTATTAAATCTAGCAGTTTTTTAGTGGAGTTTTTGGGGTCTTCTATGTAGAGTATCATGTCATCTGCAAATAATGATAATTTAACTTCTTCCTTTCCTATCATTATTCCTTGTATTTCTGTCTCTTGTCTAATTGCTCTGGCTAAAGTTTTCAGGACTATGTTGAATAAGAGTGGAGACTGTGGACATCCTTGTCTTGTTCCTGATTTTAGAGAGAAAGCTTTCAGTTTTTGTCTATTTAGTATGATGTTGGCTGTAGGTTTGTCATAGATGGCTTTTATCAGATTGAGATAAAGACCATCTATTCCAATTTTCTGTAGGATTTTTATCATGAATGGGTGTTGGACTTTGTCAAAAGCTTTTTCTGCATCTATTGAGATGATCATATGATTTTTATCCTTGGCTCTGTTAATATAGTGTATTACATTTATTGATTTATGTATGTTGAACCATCCCTGCATCCCTGGGATGAATCCCACTTGGGTTAGTGTATAAACTTCTTGATGATTTGCTGCATTCTGTTTGCCCATATTTTATTGAGGATTTTTGCATCTATGTTCATTAGGGAGATTGGCCTGTAGTTCTCTTCCTTAGTTGGGTCCTTCTCTGGTTTTGGTATCAGGGTAATTCTTGCTTCCAGGAATGAATTTGTGAGTATTGCTTCCCTTTCAGTTTCATTAAAGAGTTTGAAAAGTAGTGGTGTTAGGTCTTCTCTAAATTTCTTGTAGAATTCAGCAGTGAATCCATCAGGGCCTGGGCTTTTCTTTGTTGGTAGGTTTTTAATTACGTCTTCAATTTTATTGATTTATATTGGTTTATTTAGGATTTTTATATCTTCTTGACTCAGCTTTGGTAATTCATATGTATGTAGGAATCTGTCCATTTCTTCTGTATTTTCCATCTTATTAGAATACAAGTTTTCAAAGTAGGTATTGATGATCTTCTGGATTTCTGCAGGGTCCATTGTGATTTCACCCTTTTGATTTCTAATTGCGTGGATTTGAGTCTTTTCTTTCCTTTTTTTGATAAAGTTGGACAAGTATTTGTCAATTTTGTTTAATCTTTCAAAGAACCAACTCTTTCATTCATTGATTCTTTGTATTGTTTTTTTAGTCTCCAGCATGTTAATTTCTGCTGTGATCTTTATAATTTCCTCCCTCATATGAGCTTTTGGCTTATCCTGCTCTTCTTTTTCTAGAAGTTTGAGGTTTGCCATTAAGTTGTTTATTTGTGCTTGGCTCTGTTTTCCTGATATGAGTATTTACTGCTATAAATTTCCCTCTTAGGACTGCTTTCTTTGTGTCCCATAAGTTCTGGTATGTTGTATTGTCATTATTTAGTTGTAGAAATTGCCTAATTTCTTCTTTAATTTCATCTGTGATCCATTGATTGTTCAGGAGGGTGCTATTTAATTTCCACGTGTTTAGGAAGTTTTTATGGTGTCTTTTGCTATTGATTTCCAATTTCCAATTGATTTGCAATTTCCAATTGCACTATAGTCTGATAATATGCATGGGATAATTTCAGTTCCTTTGCATTTACCTAACCATGTTCTATGAGCTAGTATGTGGTCTATTTTGGAGAACGTCCTGTGTGCTGCTGAGAAGAATCTGTATTCTGATGTTGTGGGGTGGAACACTCTGTAGACATCTACTAAGTCCATTTTTTCAAAAGTTTGGTTCAGTTCTAATATTTCATTGTTGATTTTTTGTCTAGTTGATCTGTCTTTTTGTGACAGTGGGATATTGAGATCCCCCAATACAACTGTATTAGTGCTTATTTGATTTTTCATGCCCGTTAATATTTATTTTATGTAGTTGGGTGCACTGGTATTTGTTGCATGTATATTTATGATTGTTATCTCTTCCTCTTGGATTGGTCTCTCAACAGTCTTGGCTTGAAATTCACTTTGTCTGAAAATAGAATAGCTACCCCTGCTTTTTTCTGGGTTCCTGTCACATGGAGTATTGTTTTCCATCCTTTGACTTTCAGTCTATGAATTTCTTTTTGAGTTAAATGTGTTTCTTGTACACAGCATATTGTTGGATCTTGCTTCTTGATCCATTCTGCCAGTCTGTGTCTTTTGATAGGTGAATTGAAACCATTAACATTGACAGTTATAACTGATATGTATTGACATATCCTTGCATCAGACCACTCTTAATATAAAGAATTTCACAATGGTTTTCTAAAATTTTGATTTGACTCAACTAAGGCTCTGTTTGCAAGGTTCTAGGCCTTGTTACCTACTTTTCTGAACAAGTTCCATGTGTCAGGGTTGGAGTTTTCATGCAGTATTTCAATGCCAAGATCTATAGTACATGCTCAATGAACACATGATAAATACCGTATGGGATAGATGAGTCCTGCTGCCAACATCAAGTGCATTTAACACATCTGCCAGTTCTCTCTGCCCATTCTCCCCCGCAGGAACTGACCAAATGGTATGAAAGTTCTGAGATTTTAAGAATCTTACAGAAAAATTGGTCAGGCACTACAAGCTTATTTGTGAAGTGGAGCTGCTGTGTGTGGCTCAGCCTTGTCTTGGGATTTTCTTGACTAGTTCAGAGGCAGAGTGTTGACAATGAGCTTCTGAGGTAGTGGTAGAAGTCAGGAGTCAGAGCTTTGAATGAGGTCAATGATTAAAAGTAGGGGGTCCTCCAACTCCCCCTAAGGATTTTATCAAACTGTTAAAAAGTACAGAAGATGTATGTGTGTGTTTGTGGGCCAGGTTTACACCAACATACAGACTTCCTTTACGTCTTTATGGGAGGGGGACAGAGGGGAGAGTGTGGGAATGGCATTAGCCAGCTTCTTTGACATTTGATGTTAGGTGAGTCTTGTCATATTTACATTATGATTTTCAGAAGTTGGGGTGGCAGCACCACGGGCCTCTATTTGTACTTCTTAAACACCTGTCATCCAACTGACCTTCAGTTAATCATATCTGATTTCCTTTTCACTTACCAGCAAGAATATGAGTGTGGTGTGCCACACTCATGCAGGGATTCTGAAAACAAGAGTTGGAAATGAGGGCATTTCACAGATGGAACACATGTTCATTTTGTTCTGCCTTGCCTTTTGAAGGCTTAAAAATGTAAACATTTTGCAAATTGGAAAGATGAATCTTTTTTTCTTTCTTGATAGAGTGAACAAATTTTCTTTAAAGGTCATAGAGGTAGCTTTTTGGTGGTACTGGGGATTTGACCCAGTGCCTTTGCCCTGAACTTTTTTATTTTTTATTTTGAAACAGTATCTCTCAGTAAGTTGCTAAATTGCCCAGGCTGGGCTCGAACTTGCAATCCTCCTGCCTCAGCCTCCCAGAGTGCTAGGATTACACGCATGTGCCACCACCCCCAGCTTGAAAGTCATAGACTTCACCTAGCACTTCACATATATTGTACAAAAATCAAACAAAAGACAAAGTTCAAATTGTAGCGTTAGAAATAGCTTCGGCAAACAACTGGCCCAGCCCCTGCTTTTCTTTTTTTTTTTTTTTTTTTTTGTGGGTACCGGGGGGACGACCTCAGGACCTCGCGCACCAACAGGCACCCGTGCCGCTGAGCGATATCACCGGCCCCTTTTTCGTATGTGGGTTCCGGGAGTCGAACTTGGGCCTTCGCGCTTGCAAGGCAGGCGCTTAAGCCGCTGAGCCGTCTCACCGGCCCCCAGCCCCTGCTTTTCTGACGAAAACTATAAGGTCAGAGGTTAACAGACTTAATAATACAAGTTGGACAATGTAACATTTTATTCCTGTAGTATAAATGGTATTTCCCATGATAACTAATGTAAATAACCTCATGGCTTTCTTACATTTAAAATCACAGGCATCAGATATTTATTATTCAGGTTGCTCAATGATCCACTCCACTATGGAAAAAAAAATACAGAATTCTTTCTTGTGGTGGGGAATTTTAATTCTAAGAAAGGCCAGTTCTCAAGCATTTAGTTTCTAGTCCTCCCCCCTCCTCTCTCCTCTCTGCCCCCCTTCCAGGACTGAACCCAGGGCCCCACACTATACCCTCAGACCTATTTTTATTTTTTATTTTGAGACAGGGTCTCGCTTAACTGCCTATGCTGGCCTTCAATTTGCAGTCCTCCTGCCTCAGTCTCCAAGTAGCTGGGATTAGAGACATACACCAACATACCTGGCCTCTAGTCCTCCTTAAAAATTACTTTTTCAAACTCCCAAGAACTAGTAGAGATTTGCTAAAGATCTGGCTGAGGAAAAGCCCCATCACTATCTTTTCATATATTCACAGGCGAGTTACCCTTCTTCCCTGGTGACCTGGCTCTGTGTGGTTGTCCACTGGAGGCAGGGTAGAAGGGCTGGCCTTTGAACTTTTGAGAACTCTTTAAAGAAGGCAGTTCTGTTTTGTGATACTAGTTGCATCTCTTTTCTTTTATCAGTGGACCTTTCTTACACTGTTTTTCTATCTTCCACTATTTTATTTATTTATTTATTTTTTTTTTGTGGGTACCGGGGGGTCGACCTCAGGACCTCACGTGCCAACAGGCACCCGTGCCGCTGAGCGATATCACCGGCCCTTTTTTGTATGTGGGATCTGGGAGTAGAACTCGGGCCCTCGTGCTTGCAAGGCAGGCACTTACGCTGCTGAGCCATCTCACCGGCCCCTATCTTCCACTATTTTAAATTGAAATTCAAGTTGATGTCTGGAGCATCCCTTATGCTGGTGTCAAGAGAAATGGGAAAGAACATATTAAAGCAGCTGTTAAAACTCACACTTGCCCAGCAATGAGCAATAATTCTATGAAGCCGTTATGCATATCTGTTCTGATATTTTCTAGAAATTATTAGCATGGTCCTTAATATAACAAATTTTTGTTCTATAAAGATGTGGAATGGCTAAAGAATATGGGGCCACTTATTTTTAAAGTGTCAAGTATAATGATTAATTTGGCAAAATCTTTTAAAAAATTGACACAAAATTGTACATACTTGTGAGGTACTGTATGATGTTTTGTTACATGTATATGTATATTGTGTAATATTCAAATCAGGGTAAACATATCTAACTCCTCAAATGTTCATCATTTTTTTATAGTAAAAACATTAAGGGCCAGTGAGATAGCTCAGCAGCATAAGTGCCTGCCTGGCAAGCATGAGGTCCTGAGTTCAACTCCCAGTACCCACATAAAGGAAAAAAAGAGCCAGTGATATCGCTTAGCGGTGCAAGCGCAAGGTCCTGAGTTCAACTCCCGGTACCCACATAAAAAAAAAAAACATTAAAAATCTTTTCTTCTAGCTTTTTTTGAAATATATAATAGATTTTATTATCTATGGTTCCCCACTGGGCAGTAAGACACCAGAACTTATCCCTTCTAGTACTCATTGACTGATAAATTCTTAAAAGTTGTGCTTTTTACTTAATCTAGCATATTCTCCATTCATACAAAATAAACTACTTTTATAATAAGAATTATTTTAAGTTTGCATTTTTTATACATAACGTGATACAAAGTGCTTTTGAAATGGAACTTAGAAAATACAGAGCTTAATTTTTTTGGATAGTTCCCCTCAGTAGTCTTGGCCACTCTTTCCCATAACTATTTAATACCCTTTCAGTAAACAAAATTCACTTTCCTTCCCTAGAGAAAGTAAAAAGCTGATATGTGTGTATATATATATATATTTCTCCAATTTATCTAAAGGAGTAAGTGCTGCCCTGTAAAAGAAAGGAATTATTTAAGAAAGAAGTGTGTGTGTGCAAAGGAACAGATATATAAAAAAAATCAGCCCATTTCATGTTATAAACATTTTAAAATAAGAAAGGAAAATGACAGACTTGTAAACCAGACCTCCTAAGCGACGCTTTCTTCCTGTAAGTAAACAAAGCTATTTTCTACATTCAGAGTGCAGTCTTGTCCCTGACTAGACGTGAAAGCGGTTGGGGAAGGTTCGTGACACAGACGGAGGCGGGCAGCTCTGCGGGTTCTGGGTGAGCGTCTGCGTCTTCAGGGGGGCGGGCTTGCATCTCTGTGAAGTCATTTCAAAGACTTCAGGAACCTCACATCTTACTCTGCTGAGATGAGTTGTCTCTTCTCCAAGCAACGTGGAATCTGAGGTGTTTTCCAGCAGCTTTCTAGCACTTTGTTAAAGAGGGCCACTGAAATAACAGGATGTCTTTATTTAGACAACAGCATGGTGAACTACCAAGAATACACGTGCTGATAATCACAACGCTGGCGTTACACAGAAACTGCAAGTTCACTGGATGCGCTCACTGCCCTCTTGTGGCTGCTACGTGGGGCACAGGAAGAACGGGGAAAACTAAGACATTGAGTAGATAAGAACCAGCTTAGTAAGTAACTTGACCTTTCCCTGTTCCCTTTTGCAAAAAACTTGCTCTCAGAGTCGAAGATCAAAATGAAAAGAGCCTCACTGCAGAACGCATACAGGTCACTTGTAACGTATAAAGCCCCAGTTGAGTCCCTTCTGAAAACTGGTGGTGCGGGGGGCAGTAAACAGCGGCTGGCAGCCTTGGAAAGTGTCAGCTTCAGAAAGCATGGCGCCCTCCTCTTATTACAGCTGAGAATATCCGAATGCTTCTCTGGCTGTGTGGAAGCCTCTCCTCTTTAGCCAGGAATGCTATTGCCCACCTATGGACAGACCCCTATGAGGCCCACCTGGGCACCTGACTCCAGGTATCACTGCCACTTGATTTTTCCTTATTGTCTTTCTGTCTCACAAGACTTCCCAGAATCACCTGCTACCTGCCTCTCCTCCAAAAGTTCTCATGTGTGTCCTCTAACACATGCCCCGGGACCTGGCCAGGTCTTCAACTGGATTCAGAGTCCAACTTACTGCTCGTCCACCATATGTTGCCACAAATAACTTCACTCCTGTTAATTGGTCAACATTCCATTTGTAAAAAGGACATGTGAGAGAGTTGTTAAGGACCTCTGCCTTTCTACTAAAATGTGACCAACACTCAACGGGCCAAGGTGTAGTTTGTTGTGAAGGTGTTTACAAAAGTTGAGGAAAAATGAAATTGTGATAAACTGAATGCTCAAGTATTTACAGAACACTTCTTACTTAATTCACTCTATACTCAGAGGTTTTAGGAAATTGAAAATAAAAGTCTACCCACAAGAAGTTAATAATTTAGTGTGGCAAAGAAAATAAAAGCACAATATATGGTACAGTATATGTGGCTGATGAATGAAGAACAAATGGACAACTGAATGAATGCAATAGTTAAAAGGGAAAAAAAGACACATGAATGTCAAATACCATGGGATGTGTTTATATACAGTGTTAGGGATGGGAGAGGTAACTGTCATTGGTGAAAAGAAGCAGGATTCTTTTGCACAATCAATTTAATCTCAAAGTATAACCCTGCAAATGTAAAATAATGTGCAAAGAATCTTAAAATTATTTACTACTACTGGGTGGAATCTACTGCAGGTCATTTACATTTGTATTTTTGTATATTTCCTGTTTTCAATCATGAATGCCCATTGCTCCGAAAAGAAAAGTTTACTTTTCAAATGGTTCAGGCAGGAAATGCTGCTGAGAGTTTCACAGAGAGACATCATGCTGGACTGGGGTGGTGTAGGGGGGCTGGGGAGGAATCCTAAGCCTGGTTGATGGAAGGTAGACGAGAAGAAGAGGTACATGCTCTAGGCAGGTAATGATTCTAAATAAAGTACATTTTAAGCACTTATGGAATTTTTAAAAAACCATTTAAAAATGGCCATCACTCTCACTGTCTTTTTGTCTGTTTATAATTGGCGACAGCACATCTGGCCTGGAATCAATTTTGTACAACTTTTCCATCCTAGCAGCCTTGTAGTAAAGAAAAATGAACCTTGCAGGCATAACTTAAAGCATTCACCAAAGCACAGTATTCTTTGTCTTTATCTCAGAATCTCCAGTGTTATTAGTCATCGGCTCCCTTGTATGTGTATTTGTGTCAATATAGAAATAACACCATTTTCCCTTCAAACTAGTGGAGTAACACTGGGAAGAGATACAGTTCTAGGGCAGCATGCTACTTTCATCTCATGACTTTTATACCCTCTTGGTACACTAATTGTATATCCCAAGGCATATGCAAATACCCATTTATATAAATACCATTTTAAGCTTCAAAAACTAAAATATCCTTTCAATTTTTTTAAAAAAGCAACGCATATTTCATTTGCTTTCATAGATAGTAAGGAAAAACAGGCTATAAGGCAGAAGCAGAGTATCTAGGAAGCCAGATAATAAACAGAGGGCATTGGAAATTCATTTCTTTTTTTTTTTTTTTTTTTTTTTTTTTTTTTTTGTGGGTACCGGGGGGACGACCTCAGGACCTCGCGCACCAGCAGGCGCCCGTGCCGCTGAGCGATATCACCGGCCCCTTTTTCATATGTGGGTTCCGGGAGTCGAACTCGGGCCTTCGCGCTTGCAAGGCAGGCGCTTAAGCCGCTGAGCCGTCTCACCGGCCCTGGAAATTCATTTCTAGTACAGGAGAACAGAGGCCGAACTTGTGGATTTTTGCTTAGAAAAGTGTGAGCTGTCTATATACTTCTACCTTGGTCAACTAAAAATTTGTCTTTTCTGTTCTCTTCCCTTTTGTGGCCCCTTCCACTGTCCTTTGTTGAATTTAGGGTTTGTGATGTGTATAGATATAAAGTACCAGGTTTAGATTAATGTGCATAAATGTGAGAAAGAGGACACACAGGAAGTTTACGAATGAATGTGGTGCTTCTGCTTCTGCTTTCTACAGAAGTAGGCTTACTAAGGCATATGCACTATTAGTGCTAAAAATGACCTGAGAACTCATGGGTAGAATATATTAAGATTCCTGGGCACAGCCAGAGTAAGCAAGGGCCAAGTGCTCTGCATGATACAGAAAAATGGAGCTTTGAATCTGTAAGAGGCCCAAGAGTTGAAATGAGGTATCCTGAAGTATATAGCAAAGCTGGGACCAAAAGGCAGGAGCGCCTGATGAAAGAGGGTCTGGGAAGGGGTGGCAAGCTAAGGCCTGCCTGGTGAGAGAGTGGTGAGAAACTCCTCATGGTATGACAGAGCTCAGGGTGGGCAAACTCTCCCACTAAAGGGCCCGTAAGTAAATACTTGTACTTTGGGAGCCACATGGTCGCAGCTCGGCCCTGCTGCTGCAGTGGGAAAGTAGCCACGGACAGTAGGGAAACGAATGGGTGTGGCTGTGCAGGCAAAGCTTGCGGTACAAACCCAGGTGGCCTCCTACCGGGTTTGGCCCATAGCCAGTAGTCTTTGGGTCCCTGATATAGCTACTTACTGTCTGCTTCATGACTTGTAATACTCAGTTTTATGTCGTGTGCCACTCTAAGTCATGGTCGTATTTTCTTTTTCACCCCATTTGTTACACAGTGGCTCATGGTGAGGCTGCATCTAGGAGGTGGAATGACGGGTTGGGGATGGGAGGAAACCGCAGTGGAGGACAGAAAGAAGAAACCAGGAGGCCACATGAGGCAGAGAATTCCGTGAAAGTCAGAACTCAGGGAAAAGGTGAAGTGAAACCTCAGGTTTACACATTAATGGAGACTGGAGAACTTGGAGGTACACCCAGGCAGCACTGTTGGGATTCCCAAGAGAAAAAGAAGAATATTACTCCTCACAAAAACATAGGATGCTTTGAAAACGCAGTGCCTGGCCATAGGGCTGCCAGAGCCCTCACACAGATCCAGCGGAAATGGAAATGGGAATGGGGATACTCCAGAAAGAAACAAACACATCGACACACAAGTGCATTCCCAGCTCATTAAGTAGTTTCTACCTTCTTTGCCGTCAGTGGGCTTCCTAGAGTAAGATCCTGTTCAAATTCTGTTTCTGTCTTTAATATTTATGCTGTTGCAACATTTTGAATTCAGTACGTGTACAGGTACCTGCTGTTTTCCTGGCTTGTTAGCTGAGCTTGAGTATCACCACTCTCGCTTTCTTGAGGACACAAATGGACACTGACTTTAGATTTTTCATCTCCGTTATTTCTATTTGGCAGAGAAGAAAAAAATCGGAGAACTATCTTAGTCATATGTTTCAGTTTTAAAGGAATTTATAACTTTCATTTTGAGGTTTTTTAAGGTATACTATACTTTGACTCAAGTTCCTGATATCTTTATAAGATATCATAAAAAACAAAAAAAAACAAATCTCATCTTTCAATACTAACTGAAAACTCAAGTTGGGAGATAATTCTAAAACCATCCTGTATATTGTGTCAGAAGACTCTTAAGTTGTTTATAAACAGGTATTCATGCCTTAAAACCAAATATTTTGCTATTTCTAAAATAATTTGATTAGTAAATGGGGTTTACCAGGAGATTTTGACAAACTTCACAATGCAAATGGCTTCTGGCACTGCAACCTCACACAAGGCTTCCTTCTCCCCTGGTAGAGGAGGTGCATGTTCTATTTGTATTCTAGTGACAACCACAGTGGGAGACGCAGGAGCGTCAGGGAGGAGCAGCCGTCCCCTCTCCCCTTGCGCTTCACACCCAAGCATTCAGCCAAACACAGCAAAAGTATTTGAAAAACATGACAACCGTGCTGGACACATATGGACATTTCTTGTCACTAGTACCTAAACAACACAGAAGAACAACTATTTACACTGTCTTGTTGGTATTATGAGTAACTAGAGATGATTTATGGTATATAGGAAGTTGTAATCGTATCCAGAGGGGTCCCACAACCAACTGATCACCTTTGGATACTAGGATTGTCTGTCTGTAAGAGCTGGGAGTAAAAGGAAATATTTAATTGCTTTTTAATGTCAATAATAACAATAATGTCTAAAAAATTCACAATATACACCATGAAACAGGAACAAACAAATTAAGTGAACAAATAAAGAAATGCATTTCCAGCTCATTGAGAAGTTTCTAACTGCCTTGGCATCAGTGGCCTTGCTAGCGCAATATGCTACTCCGCATGTTTCCATTTTCAATATTCGAGGTTGTTGCCAGCATTTGAATTCAGTGTGTGTACACGTACCTGCTGCCTTTCTGACTCGTTAGCAGAGCTTGAGGATGAACATGGTCACCTTCTCGGGGATATAAACGGACGTTCACTTCTTTAGATTTTTCATCTTTATTGTTGCTAATTGGCAGAGAAGGGCAAAATAGGAAAACTTAGTCATGTAAGTTACAGTTCTGAAACAATGTGTTTCATTTTGAGATTCAAGTTACAATTTAACTCATAGTCCCGATATCTTTACAAGATGTCAAAAAGAAAAAAAAAAAAAATACCCAAATCTCATCTTTCAATACTAATGGAAAACTTGGATTAGGAGATAATTCTAAAGCCATCCTGTATATTCTGTCAGAAGACTCTTTTTTTTTTGTGGGTACCGGGGGTCGACCTCAGGACCTCACGCGCCAGCAGGCGCCTGTGCCGCTGAGCGATATCACCGGCCCCTTTTTCGTATGTGGGTTCCGGGAGTCGAACTCGGGCCCTCACACTTGCCAGGCAGGTGTTTACACCGCTGAGCCATCTCACTGGCCTCCCTGTCAGAAGACTCTTAAGTTGTTTGTAGATAGGTATCCATGTCCTAACACATTTTGCTATTTTTTATATAACGTCATTAGTAAATGGAGTTTACCAGGAGATTTTGACAAACTTTGCAATGCAAATGGTTTCTGGCACTGCAGCCTCACACAAGGCTTCCTTCTCCCCTGGTAGAGGAGGTGCATGTTCTATTTGTACTCTAGTGACAACCACAGTGAGACGCAGGAGCGTCAGGGAGGAGCAGCCGTCCCCTCTCCTCTTGTGCTTCACACCCAAGCATTCAACCAAACACAGCAAAAGTATTTGAAAAACATGACAACTGTGCTGGACACGTACAGACTTTTTTCTTGTCACTAGTACGTAAACAATACAGCTATGTACACTGTCTTTTGGGTATTATAAGTAGAGATAATTTATGGTTTATGATAGATTGTACTTAATATCCAGAGGGGCCCTACAACCAATTACCTTTGGACACTGGAACCTGGTTGTCTATAAGAACTGGAAGTAAAGGAATTATTTAATCACTTTTTAATATAAAAAATAATCATGTATAAATAAAATCTAACATTTTTCTGATATTCCTCACAAGGGAGACACTGTATTAGGTAAGGTAGGAACTATTATCTCCATTTCAGAGGCCAGGAAAATGAAATTAAGAAGGATAAGTGTCCTGCTCCGGATTTCCTAGCCAGTAAGTGGCTAGGAACTCAAGCCTCTGTGATTATGAGCCCATGCTCACCTGCAATGCGACACCACCTCATTGGGGTTACTTAGTAAGCACTTCATGTTATATAAATAAAAGGTAAATAATAAATTCTGGCATCTGTAGACTGTGTATATGCGCTGGTATTAGGACTTAAGAATGGATGCACATAAAAGCCACTGCCTTCACGATCTGCTACTACTTTCTCATCACTCAGTTCCTTTTTACTCTCTCATGATGACCTAGGAACATGCCAATACTCGAGACAAGGAGGAAGACTGTGAGTCAGGGGCCAGAGGTTATCCAGGATGAAGGACCACGGACTGGAAGAGTAGAGGGTTGGTGATTCAGTGACAAGATGAACAGTGCTAGAAAGTACTCTTGAGTCACAGTGGCACCTAGGGGTGGCAGAAGGCGACCTCAGTGACAACATACTGGATGCATAGCTCTCTGGTTGCTGACTGGCAGTGAATATGAACATGAGGAAATGCCTTTACAGAGGATGACCTGGAGATTTTTGTCACTCCGACATCACTGTACCAGTGAGGACTTTAAAGTTGTATCTGACTGTGGACAAGAAAGCTGTTTTGGAGAGACCTCAAGATGGCGGATGAGTAAGAAGCAGGCAGCAAAACTCTCTCTAAAAGTTACCATTGGAACACGGGAATATAGCGACCCAGAAAGCGCAGGAGGGGGGGAGATGCCTCCCCGAAACCCAGAAAAGTTCTGAAGCGCAATCTGGGACCCCCGGCACCAGTGACGGGTGACTTCCAACAAAGAAGAAGGAAAGAAGGAGCAGACCGCGCGCGTGCACCTTCTAATATCCCGGGAGTTGGAGCGCCGGCGGAGGCTCAATTCTACCGACACACGGTGGCAGCTGGTGCCCAGGGAGCCCCCACGGAGGATCCTGAGACAGCGGCGGGGCAGGGGAGCGGCGGAGAACGGCGCTGACCGGCGGTGAGTGTCTCTCAGCCACAGCTGCCCCGCGCCAGAGAGCGACCGGCCGGGCGCCATTGTGGGGGGTGTGGCGAAACTCAGAGCGGCTCGGAAACTGCTCTGGGAACTTGTGCTCCGGACAGGGCAGCACAGGGCCTCTCAATTGAGCCCACGAAAGTGTGCTGAGGTCAGCAGGCGAACGAGACTGGACTCTCAGCCACACCTGTCCCACGCCAGAGAGCGACTGGCCCGGCGCCATTGTGGGGGGCGTGGCGAAAAACCAGAGCGGCGGGAACCAGTGCAGGGAACCCGCGCTCCAGACAGCGCGCTGAGCCTCTCAGGCCCAGGGACCGTGAAAGGGCGCTGAGAGCGGAGGCGAGCTAGACTGGTCTCTGCCTGAAAGTACGCGCCTCTGCTCACCACCCACCAGAGGGCGCTCCTGGCTTACTGGGACGGACCTGCACAGAACAGGACTTTGTCACAAGGTACCTGCCTACAACAGAGTCAACACCTGGAACTGATTCTTTTTATATTTTTTATTTTTATTTTTATTTTTTATTTTTATTTTTATTTTTTTTCTCACTGATTTGTTTTTTTGTTCTGGCGAAGGGTTTTTTTGTTTTTGTTTTGTTTTGTTTTGTTTTTTGGTGGGGTTTTATTTTTGATCTGTCTGTTTTATTGTTTTTATCTTTGTTTTTGTTTCTGTATGTGTATTTGCTCTTTCCTTCATTATTCTCTCTGGTTTTTTATATGAGTGTAAACAGCGCCTCTAACTTCTTTGTGATTGTGGTTGTGATCTGTTCTTCCTTTTATCCCTTCCTTCTCTTTTTACCACCTGTCCTCTGCACTAGTGTCCCAATTTTAGTGGGATCCCTCTTGGTCCTCTAACCTTACATCTAATTCCTTCCTCTTCTCCCAATACTCTATTTCCTCCTTAACTCATCTTAAATTTAAACTCCTCAAGGAAAAATTGACATACATAGGACTTGTATACTGCATATAATTTTTCTGGTGTGTTTTAGATTTTGTTATATAACCGCAACTCTATACAGCTAAAAGTGGTAAATAACTGGTTAGCTCAGTCTGTCATTTTTTAGGCTGTGTTTGATGCTTTAGTTAACATTATAGCCAAATGTGAAATAATTGTTCTAAACATCTTTCCTTCCTGATATTTCATGATTGAGATTGACTAAGGGACACAGAAAATACAGTGGCACAGTACCAAAGAATCAAGGACTGGGCCAAACAGGTAGCAACTTCGCATACCCAACGAATTGAAGAGGTAGGATCTGGCAGAAAGCTCAAAACCTAAAAGCAAGCTCCACTTGGAAGATACTGCAGAGAAGTAGTCATCTTCTAAAGATCTTAAACACTAGCAATAAAGTAACCTACTATAGGTAATTTGCAAACATCACCCCAGGAATTAAAGAAAGAAAAAATGAGACGACACTTAAACAAGATGCAACCACACACATCCAATTCACCAAAGGCAAACCTAGGGAGCAACGAGGTGGGACAATCCGAAAGCCACCCACCTGGCCTATCTGAAGTGGTAACAACAAAGCAACTGAATGAGGTTCTGGAAAAAATTAAAACAGAAATAATCTCACAGATAACTGCAGAGATAATGTCTACAATGAAGACCATGCTTAAGGACACTATAGCTGATACAGACAAAAAAATAGATGAACTTAAGAAAACTATAGAAACCATGAATGCTCAGCATAGGAAAGAAATGGAATCTATAAGGCAGATTCAAGCAGATATCCAAGAGATAAAAAATTCCATTGAAAGTATTTGTAGCAGAATAAGCCAATGCGAGGACAGGATCTCAGATATAGAAGACAGGCTTGCAATTAGTGATCATGAAATGGAAAAATTCTTAAAAATAGCAAGGGACCATGAAAAATCAATTCAGCAGCTGCTAGATGACTCAAAGATAAACAACTTAAGAATAATTGGAATAAATGAAAAAGCAGGAGATAGCATCAACGACATTAAAACCTTGTTCAAAGACATAATCAGGGAGAACTTTCCTGGAAGAGAAAAGGAATTTGACACCCCTATAAGTGAAGCTTTTAGAACACCAACTAGACATGATCAAAAAAAAACTTCAGCCAGACATATTATAGTTAAGATCCCAGAAATTCAACAGAAGGGCAGAATCTTAAAAGCTGTTAGGGAGAAGAGACAAATCACCTATGAAGGAAAACCCATCCGAATCACAGCTGACTTTTCAGCACAAACCCTCAATTCAAGAAGAGCTTGGAATGATGTATTGCAAGCTCTAAAGGAAAATAATTTTCAGCCCAGATTGATGTACCCTGCAAAACTATCTTTCAAAATTGATGGAGAAATAAAATACTTTCATGACAAAGAACATCTGAGAAAATTTATGACCACCAAACCAGCACTCCAAAACGTTCTGAAGGACATTCTAGAAAGAGATAGGAACCCCAACAGAAGGAATCCACCAGGCAGGGCAAATAATTAAATAGCCGGAAAGCGGAAAAACAAAGAGTGGGAACCAACAACAGGAAAATATCATGACAAGTCAATACATATCAGTTTTAACCATCAATGTTAACGGTCTCAATTCACCAATCAAAAGGCACAGACTGGCGAAATGGATCAAGAAGCAAGATCCAACAATATGCTGTATACAAGAAACACATTTAATTCAGAAAGAAATTCATAGACTGAAAGTCAAAGGATGGAAAACAATACTCCATGCCACAGGAACCCAGAAAAAAGCAGGGGTAGCTATTCTTTTTGCAGACAAAGTGAACTTCAAGCCAAGAAGGATTCAGAGAGATAAAGACGGTCATTACATCCTTGTAAAGGGAACAATCCAAGAGGAAGAGATAACGATCATAAATATATATGCGTCAAATACCAATGCACCCAGCTATATAAAACAAGTACTAAAGGACATGAAAAATCAAATAAGCACTAATACAATTATATTGGGAGATCTCAATACTCCACTGTCACAAAAAGATAGATCAACTGGACAGAAAATCAATAATGAAATAGTAAAACTGAACCAAACTTTTGAACAAATGGACTTAGTAGATGTCTACAGAGTGTTCCATCCCACAACATCAGAATACACATTTTTCTCAGCTGCACATGGGACGTTCTCCAAAATAGACCACATACTAGCTCATAAAACCTGCTTAAGTAAATGCAAAGGAATTGAAATTATCCCATGCATATTATCAGACCATAGTGCAATGAAATTGGAAATCAATGGCAAAAGATCCCACAAAAACTCCCTAAACACATGGAAATTAAACAGCATCCTCCTGAACAACCAATGGGTCACAGATGAAATTAAAGAAGAAATTAGTCACTTTCTACAACTGAATGATAATGACAGTACAACATACCGGAACTTATGGGATACAATGAAAGCAGTCCTAAGAGGGAAATTTATAGCATTAAACACTTATATCAGGAAAATAGAGCAAGCGCAAATAAACAACTTAAGGGTGAACCTCGAGCTTCTAGAAAAAGAAGAGCAGGTTAAGCCAAAAGCCCGTACAAGGGAGGAAATTATAAAGATCAGAGCAGAAATTAACGTATTGGAGAATAAAAAAACAATACAAAGAATCAATGAAGCAAAAAGTTGGTTCTTTGAAAGAATAAATAAGATTGACAAACCCTTATCCAACCTTATTAAAAAAAGAAAAGAAAAGACTCAAATCCATGCAATTGAAAATGAAAAGGGTGATATCACGACAGACCCTGCAGAAATCCAGAAGATCATCTATACCTATTTTGAAAATTTATATTCTACTAAGATGGAAAATGCAGAAGAAATGGACAGATTCCTAGATTCGTATGAATTACCAAAGCTGAATCAAGAAGATTTAAAAATCCTAAATAAACCAATATCAGCCAATGAAATTGAAGATGTAATTAAAAACCTCCCAACAAAGAAAAGCCCAGGCCCTGATGGATTCACTGCCGAATTCTACAAGAAATTTAGAGAAGACCTAACGCCCCTACTTCTCAAACTTTTCAATGAAATTGAAAGGGAAGCAATACTCCCAAAATCATTCCTGGAAGCAAGCATTACCCTGATACCAAAACCAGAGAAGGACCCAACTAAGAAAGAGAACTACAGGCCAATCTCCCTAATGAACATAGATGCAAAAATCCTTAATAAGATACTGGCAAACAGAATCCAACAAATCATCAAGAAGATTATACACCATGACCAAGTTGGATTCATCCCAGGGATGCAGGGATGGTTCAACATACGTAAATCAATAAATGTAATACAGCATATTAACAGAACCAAAGACAAAAATCACATGATCATCTCAATAGATGCAGAAAAAGCTTTTGACAAAGTCCAGCACCTTTTCATGATAAAAACCCTACAGAAAATTGGAATAGAGGGTCTTTATCTCAATCTGGTAAAAGCTATCTATGACAAACCAACAGCCAATATTATACTAAATGGCCAAAAACTGAAAGCCTTCCCTCTAAAATCAGGAACAAGACAAGGATGTCCACTGTCCCCACTCTTATTCAACATAGTTCTGGAAACTTTAGCCAGAGCGATTAGACAAGAGAAAGAAATAAAAGGAATAATGATTGGAAAGGAAGAAGTTAAATTATCATTATTTGCAGATGACATGATACTCTACACAGAAGACCCCAAAAACTCCACTAAAAAACTGCTAGATTTAATAAGCAAATTCAGTAGTGTAGCTGGATACAAAGTCAATACTCAAAAGTCAATAGCCTTCCTGTACACAAATAACAAACTTACTGAAAGAGAAATTAGGGAAACAATACCTTTCACAATAACATCCAAAAAAATGAAATACCTAGGAATCAACCTCACGAAGGATGTAAAAGACCTCTATACTGAAAACTACAGTACTCTGAAAAAGGAGATTGAAGAGGATATCAGAAAATGGAAAGATATCCCTTGCTCCTGGATAGGAAGAACCAATATAGTGAAAATGGCCATACTTCCAAAATTGTTATACAGATTTAATGCAATTCCAATCAAAATTCCAACAGCATATCTCACAGAATTAGAGAAAACAATCCTAAAATTCATTTGGAATCAGAAGAGACCTAGAATAGCAAAGGCAATTCTGGGCAACAAAGGCAAGGCAGGGGGCATCACTATCCCCGACTTGAAATTATACTATAAAGCTACTGTGATAAAAACAGTGTGGTACTGGCAAAAAAACAGACCTGAACATCAATGGAACAGATTAGAAGATGCTGAAACAACCCCAGACATACTAAGCCACCTTATCTTTGACAAAGGTGCCAAACACATTCGCTGGAAGAAAGATAGCCTCTTTAATAAATGGTGCTGGAAAAACTGGCTCTACACATGCCGAAGATTAAAACTAGATCCATATCTTTCACCATGCACTAAACTAAATTCAAAATGGATCAGAGATCTAAATATTAAAACAGAAACATTAAATCTGCTGGAAGGTAGGATAGGTAAAACCCTTGGAGACATTGGTGTAGGCAAAGACTTTATGAATAAAAACTCAACCGCACGGGAACTATCCCAAAGAATCAATAACTGGGATCTCATCTTATTAAAAAGCTTTTGCACAGCAAGAGAAACCACCAACAGAGTGAAGAGACAACCCACAATGTGGGAAAAAATGTTTGCCAGCTGTTCCTCAGACAAAGGATTACTATCGAGAACATATAAAGAACTCAAAAAAATCAGACTTCCCAAATTTAAGGACCCACTCCAAAGATGGGCATCTGAGATGAATACACATTTCTCAGATGAAGAAATACTAATGGCAAATAAATATACAAAAAAATGTGCAACATCACTAGTCATTCGAGAGATGCAAATTAAAACAACACTGAGATACCATCTCACCCCAGAAAGAATGGCTACTATTAAGAAATCAACTAATAACAAATGCTGGAGGGGCTGTGGGGAAAAAGGAACCCTTCTTCACTGTTGGTGGGAGTGTCGACTGGTACAGCCACTGTGGAAGTCAGTGTGGAGATTCCTCAGAAAACTAGGGTTGGAGGTCCCATTTGACCCAGCTATTCCCCTTCTGGGCATCTTCCCAGAAGAATTAAAAACATCGTACCACAGCGATATATGTGCACCCATGTTTATAGCAGCACAATTTGTAATAGCCAGATCTTGGAAACAACCCAAATGCCCATCAACTGAGGAATGGATAAGAAAGATGTGGTATTTTTATACAATGGAGTACTATTCAGCCATAAAGAAGGATAAACTGGAGACTTTTATAGGTAAATGGATGCAACTCGAGAAAATACTCATAAGTGAAATAAACCAGAAGCACATGTGTAAGCATCGTATTATCTCTCTAGTATGAGAAACTGAAAGAGTAAATAAGATCCAAAATGTACAATAGACATGGTGAATCAAAAAGAAACTGGTCAAAAGGAAAGAGAGACTGGAATAGGGAAAAGAAAGAAGGGAAAGGGAAAAAAATTGTATATATATATATAAGATGGTTAAGATAGATACACTACCATTTTTACTTAGTTCATTGAAGAGTAAGGTTTGTGCCAATAATGTTTGGACAATTGAATGCTAATGTCTGGTGTCCTGAATAACTAACTTAAAGATAGTAATACGTAATGTATTAACCATTGTTACCCTCCTATTATGTTTGTTTGAAAATTTGTTCTTCTTTTGATTTGTTTTGTTTTTTCTTCTCTTTAAAATAAAAAAAAAAAAAAAAAAAAAAAAAAGAAAGCTGTTTTGTAGAGACAGAAAAAGGTCAGATTCAGTAACAGGAAAGGATAAATGGGCTCTGAATGGAGAAGAGCTGGAGCACAACAGTGAGAGAGCAGGGTATGGTTGGCAACAGTTTTGCTTATGAAACATCAAACTAGGGAGGCAAAATCACAGGAAGAACTCACAAGTCTGTGTGAATGGACAGAAAGATGGTTTTCACTGGACTGCCACAGGGGGAGATGCTCTCGAAGGAATAGTTTAATTTTCTTACAGGCCAGTAACTCAAAATAAAGTAAAAAGGGATAGATTACATAACATTCCCTGAAAGGATACTAGTTCAATATTCCAGAAGAGTTGAAACAAATCCAGCAAAATGTAGGGAGTAAGGGAAGAATATTGAAAGAGAAAATAAACATTTTAGCTTTGTACCATACACAGTTCTGGATACTGAATTTCAGTGACACAGACTTGATTTTAAAAATGGGTAACAACAGTATCAAAGGAATAGCATATAAGAGTTCATGATTTTGAGAATTTATCTAAACTAAAGCCCTGCTTCCTAATAGTTTCTTTCCGGTATGATTTTTAAAAGCCACTGAATGTCTCTGCACCTCAGAGTCTTCTGTGTTTTAAACTAACAGTATTATCGCACTTATTTGCCTTGTAGAGTTGCTTTGAAAACCGGGGAAGATAATAGTAAAGAATTTTGTAAAAAACATGTTAACTGTTACTACTCCTATTGTGAATCTGGCCCACTGTAGAAGTAGAGCAAACACAGGTGGTTCCTGCTGACGGGAGCTGTTAGCCTGGGGAGGTGGAGCGGTGAGTGGAATGTGGGACAAGAAGGCAAGAGATGATGTCAATAGAGTATGGGAAAGGCCAAGTTTGGGGGAGCAAAGCAGAAAATACACAGACTATTTAGGTATTCTGAATGTGGGAAATCTGAGGATTAAGAAGGCATGTGAAATCATCAGTAATGTCATACAAGTTAAAACAGATTTGTTTACCAAATTCAGTGTGGTACAATAGACTGAATGCATCCCTCCCAATTTATATGTCAAAATCCTAACCCCCAATGTCATGGTGTTAGGAGGCTGGGCCTTTGCAAAGTAATTAGATCATAAGGGTGGAGCCCTCATGATTGGGATTAGTGCCCTTATGAAAGAGACCTCAGAAAGCCTCAGCATCCCTTTCTGCCATATGGGGGCACAGCAAGCAGTCTTTCATCTGCTAACCGGGAGTGGGTCCTCACCAGACACAGAATTTGCGGGTGCCTCGATCTTTGACTGTTCGGCCTCTATTACTGTGTGAAATAAACACTTGTTGTTCAAACCACCCGTCTACTGGATTTTTGTTATGGTTACTCACACAGACTGAGAGAGTTGGTATATTAAACAGCGAGCATCCTTGAAGCCTGGGCTAAGTTTAGGACAAATTAAAATGTACTGTTTCACTTGGTAGAGTGATAGCAGGATGCTTCCTCCCAGGGTACCACTCTAAGTAATGCCTAGCACATGCATTCATGCACTCGTTTAGTGAAAATGTATTAAACACCTCTTTATGTTGGGGAGAGTTCAGGTTTGTTAGGTATCCACTGATGTAGGTAAGACAAAAATTCTTGATCTCAGAGAGTTTACGTTTTAGGGGAAGGAGGGAGACAATGAGAAACTTATTAATTATAATAAAGTGGGTAAGGCTATAAAAATAGAGCAGATAAGACAAATTCAACATGTGAGAGTAAAAGAGCTAAATCTGTAATAAAATAGTTAAAGTAGGAGTGTTTCAGAGAAGGTAGGACTGTATTCCTTCTGCTTCTGTCTTATTTTAGTTTCTTAACAGATCTTCAGCCTAGAAAGATAGATGCAGCCTGGCCTGCTGCAGGCCATGCCTGACCCTAGGTGGCCCACGGAGCAGGCTATCTTTTTCTACACGGTTCTGTGGGACATTTCAGCTCTCAGAGAAGCTGCTCTTCTGGCTGATGACCACGAAGGCCTTCTCCGCCATGTCTCGCATGCGACTCGCTCTTCCTTTACAGTAAGGACCTTTCTACCCGTGTCTTCCTGTGAGCAAGTGCGAGCTCCAGGTAAGAAGCAGCACCAGTCTTCCTCGCACAGCTCGCTGACTTCGTGGTGGCTGCAGCCCTAAACAGGACTGATGCCCGGTCAGACCAACCGCTTCCATGAGAAGGGATTTCCACATTCTGATGATTTAACACCCCCGCTCCCAATTTCCCGATTTAGTTATACAGCATTTCTAACATAATAATAAATAGCATGTTGTGATCGCAGCATACTATCCCAGGGGTGCAACAGGCTGACAAAGACAGTTTAGAAAATGTTCTGAAAACTTTATAGGTTGCAGATAGAATAGGTTTTACTGTGAGTCACTTAGATGTTTAGAGGTTGACACCCTGACCTTTCTGGCTGAAAAGAACCAGCACTGTTTCCTCTCCCACGTTCCTGGTTGCCCCTGGTCAGAGGGGGATTAGCTGCATCATGGACATTACGCTTCTTTTAAAGGATGCAGGAAAAATTCCTGTACTGGAATTGAACCCAGGGGCTTGCACATGCTAGGCAAGTGCTCTACCACTGAGCTGTATCCCCAGCCCAGAAGACAGGTTTTAAGAGATGGGAAGCAGAGAGACAGTATGCGTCCTGCAGTTGTTTAGGTTAGACAAGACAATCATTTCTAAGGACATTTATGAAATGGTTGTTGAGTCTTGCTTATGCTTAAGGATAACTGAAGAAATGATCATGGGTGAAATAAACCAATAGCTGGACTTGAGCATCTGGGCATCCAGGTGATTGGTAAAGGATGCAGAATGAAGAATGTGGTCCATAATGACAGACTGCACACACAATGGTGTCTCGTGAATTGTCACCACCTAGGGGTGTCACAGCTTCTCAGTTTGTGTAAGTAAACTCCGTGATGTTCAAACAATGAGATCACATGATTACACATTTCTCAGATGCATCCCAATTGTTAAGGCAAACATGATTGGTTACAAGAAAGGAGGTGAAGATCAATTATTTTCCCTGGGTGGTTTTAAGTACAGATGGGTTCAGATACAGAAAAATAAAAGCCCCAAATTCTTTAATTCAGCCTTACATTGGAAAAAAAAAAAAAAAAAGAAACTAACTGAAAAGGTTTAGTAGTACTTTAATGAGGGATTTTAAAAAGTGGATTGACACAAATACTTCTGTTAATGTAAAGGATTAGGCTATTTTCCTTTTTTTGTAAGCAACAAGGGCAAATATTTTTGTTTTGAATCACAAAACATATAGAACATTAGTTAGGAAAGATAAAGATTTAACTTAAATCTAAATCTCTACTGATTCTTTGTTTTACTATGAAATTGAGTTCCTAACTAAGTTGTTTACGAGAAAGTCTACTAGGACAATCTACTTTTTAAAAAAGTTTACTAGCATCTCTGTGAATACCAAAACTTCAATTTCTGCAAAGATTGTTGTGGAAACTGCATTATTCAGAATGTTTGCTATAGAAAACTATTTACTTAAAGGATATCCAAAGCCTCACAGCTCCTTTTAAAGAACTTCTGCCTATTATCTCTTTTCTCCATTCCTTCTTAATATGGTAGCTATAAGAATGTTCTTAGCATCACATGCATTTCCTCCGGTGAAAATACTTCTCTATTTTAGGCATCGAGGGCCTTCTTTATAAGCATTACCACAGCGGTCTCTGTGGTAATATTTTGGTTGTTGCTGAGGTATTCTTTTACTTCCCTTTGACTTCTAAGAGGAGGCAAAAACAGTTTGTATATTCTTGGAGAGCACGGTTGTACTTACCCTTTTCTGCACTTTAGAAATATCCAACAAGAAACGATTATGGCTAAAATAAAGAAGATCACACCACAGGAAATGCCTAGTCCAAAAAACAAAAAAACAAAAACACCCAAAACAAAACAAAGTAATTAAATGCATGAAATATATGCAGAGGTTTTAAACCCTATCTTAATATCAGTGGCACTAGAGCTCGTCACTGATCTCCCCACTCCGGGGTGCTCCACCACTGAGCTACATCCTCAGTCCTTTTTTATTTTGAGACAGTATCTTACTAAGTTGCCTAGGTTGGCTTTAAATTTGCAGTCCTCCTGCCTCAGCCTCCTGGGTAGCTGAGATTTCAGGCATGTGTTAGCATGCCTGCCTGGCCAATTATTTTTTTTAAAGATGTAACCCTAAATTCCACTTTCCTCAGGTACATACAGCATTATTCTTACTTCCCCAGGGTAATAGTCAAAGATTGAACAGAGCAGTTTTATAACCTTTAGCCCTTTTACCAGTTAGGTGAGAAACAGCAATGGGGCTGCTGGGTGCTGGGACGTGGCCCTGCCAGGTCTTTTCTATGTGATGTAAGGCGCAGGCTACTCTATGTGACAATTCTCCTGGATGCCAATTCTTATTTCAAAGCGATTTCCTTGCATAAACAGACCACGAAGTGAATTCAGCAAACTGGTCTTAAGGCTTTCAGTTTGTACAAATAGGCATGATTACTACCGGGAAGGACATTCCCTGGATATTAAGCAAGAGGAAGCTCTCCTTTACAGCCATATTACAATAAAGAATTTTTGACACTGAAGAACGATTTGTTCAACAATAGAAAAACACCTTTGATGAAGGATACTTTCTATGTATGTGAGGATAACAGTTTAGCCATACCCTGAACTAAACATCTTTACTTTTCATTTTAATTCACTTAATAAGACAAGACATTTCAATCTCCCTTGTAACATTTCATTCATTGTAAAGAAATACTTACTGTTAAAGATGCTAGTATTTCTTGGCAAACCCTTCACAAAACTTACCGAGTATGAGAGCATACTGTGAGCCTAAAAGGAAGACAAAAACCACAAAAACTTCAGTCTGGCACACTACATAGTTGAACAAGAGTTGCAGCCAATACAATACATCCTGATTTTTTTTCAGTACTCAGTTAAATAACTTTTTTTTCAAATATAAAAAGCTTTTGGTTTTGTTTCTATTTCATTTTATTTTGTGTACTAGGTGAAGATTTTTTTCTCTTTAAATTAATACTTTTATCATAAAGTTAATATAATTTGAGCAGCAAATCTGTAGAATGGCACAAAAGAAAAAATATCACTCAGAATCCTAATACTCAAAAATGTTTTCGTACATTCCTATATTAGTTAGCTTTCCTGTCAATAAGACTCAATGCCTAACACTCACAATTTAAAGGAGAAACAGTTTATTGTGGCTCTTGGTTTTAGGAGATTCAGTCCATGGTCAGCTGCCTCCAAGGCAGAAACATCATGGCAGAAGGGCATGGCAGAGCAAAGCTACTTAGTTCATAGCAGCAGGGAAGCAAAGCAAGGAAACAGTGCCAGAGATGAATGGATGAGGGACCTATCTAATATAACCTGTTCTAGTGGATGGATCATAGTGTATTCAATGATATCTATGGCATATTTAAGTTGTTTCTAGTCTTCTTTGTCATGAAACTCAATAAAATGAATAAAATATTTTTATATTTTATATTATTTCATTAGATTAGATTCCTGGAGAGGGCAAATGGTATGAATATTGGTATTATTTTCTTCATACATTGCCTAACTGTTTTTCATAAGAGTTTTTGTCAATTTACAATGATACTTTCAATATGCAATGCTATTGGTTTCATTATATCTTGCTTTTCATTAGGAGTTCACCTAAAACCTTTTTATTGTTAATTTAATGGGGGAGAAGTCACCTTATTCTTTTCTTTTGCATTCCTTCAGTTAGCATGTATTTATATGCCAAAGTAAAAAGATATCTACACCCTTTCTCCGAATCTTGCTTCTGCATTTCCTTCGTCTCAAGGAAACATGTAGAGCTGGAAACTCTATTTACCTTAGAAATGGCACAGGCACTTTTGTGACCAAAGACCCAGAAAGTGAGGGGAGCAGAAGAGGACAGATAAGCCAACTTGTGCTGGATCTTTTGAGAGAAAGTCTGGGTGGAAAAGAGAGAAGCTAGGTTCTAGGAAGACAGTCGCTCTAATGAATGTGACCTTGGGGGACAGAAATGGGTCAAGTGGATTTTAGGAGATTTTTATAAGTGCCACATCATGTAATCTTTAACTTCTCTGAGAGATTCCAGTGGATATGTCTTAGTTTTTACATCTTTTCTGGAGTTGAACTGATTTATGTTGCATGCAACACTATGTTTACATTGGTCTTGAGACACATGGTTAACTTGTGTTATACGTGCTAATACTGGCAAAAAAGAGGAGCTCAGATCACCCCTTATTCTAAGGTAGACGTGGCTGAGTCAGGCTGAACTCACTGGGCTCCATGTGGTAGAAATTCATTCTTTGATGCCTGTGCTTAGAAGCTGCCTTTCTTATGTGGATTGCTCTAGAACTCCCCATGGGCTGTCATTCCAAGCCTGGACCCTTCATGATTTACTTCCTGGTGTCCTTTTTAGAAAGGCCTAGGACTGGTCTCTTCAGCAGGCTCTCCTAAGACACTTGTTTGTTTTTTGTTTTCTGTGGTCTCATCTTTTTTTGCCTCTTCTCACAAAAAACAGCAAGATTTCAAAGTTTAACAACAGGCCGGGTGAAGAGACTAAGAATATGAGTGGAAAGGGGACTGCTGTCCTCTGGGTTGTAGTCCAGAGGGACAAAAAATAGTTCACAGGAGGAGTTTATGCTAAGGTCTGACTTCAAGAACCTGCTGATTGGCAGTGATTTGGTCCTTTCTTATTTTTGTATGCATCTCTCCATCTATCTGGGGAACTGCTTATTGGCTTCGTTTGTGACCTTGGCCTAATAGCTTTCTTTTCACCGTGACTAATACTGGCATGTTCTCTCTAATTGAATTAGATACTTAGGATCTTTGCCTATTTATTTATTGTTAAAGTACACAGTCTCTACAGGTAGGTTAGAAACTATTTGGACCCAGGCTACCCTATTTTGCAATTACTTAAATCCTTTGTGTCTTAGTTTCTATATCTGGAAAATGGGATAAGAATACTACCTTCCTTATAAGTTGTTGTATGCATTAAATCAGAATCTATCTTTCTATCTATCGATCACTACCTAATCTTTGAAGTGTACAAAGTGCTCAGTACAGATTAACTTTTACAATTATTACCATTACTACAAACACCAGTACTGCTGCTTATCCTATTAACCCTTCATTATATTTTCCAAATTTTTCCCATCTATCTAATGCCTTCTTTCAGAGTACCTACGTTCTAAGTCAGATTGATCAACAGATCAAAAAGTTAATACCTTTTATACTTTTTTCAATCATATTTTGGTTCAAAGAGTTGGCATTTTTTTTTTTTTTTGAAAGTGCTAAGGATCAAAGCCAGAGTTTTGAGCATGCTAAGCTCATAGGCTGTGTGCTTTTCCATCCAAGCTATATCCCCAGCCCTGGCTGTTTGATACATATGCTTCTAGAAATTTTTATTTATCTATAGCTTGACTTTAAAACATTTTAACTCATTAACCTTGTATTTAAGACTTACAAAGATTTAAAATTTTTCCAGTGCTAATTATATTATTTAATAACTTCCTCTTTCTCTTTATAACACCTCTATTATCATACCTGTAAAACAATTTCATTTTATTTATAATAAATTTTTATCTTATTAATATCAATTTTCTCCACTTATATGTTTATTTTGGTGCTGGTACAAAGTGAGTTAGGTATTATGATGCTAGGGTTGGCTCTCAGTGAACTGAATTACCTGTCAGTCCAGCAAGATTCTCAGAACTTCTTAAAACAATCAGTTATCGGGCCGGTGAGATGGCTCAGCGGCTTAAGCGCCTGCCTGGCAAGCTCAAGGGCCCGAGTTCGACTCCCGGATCCCACATACGAAAAAGGGGCCGGTGATATCGCTCAGCGGCACGGGCGCCTGATGGCGCACGAGGTCCTGAGGTCGACCCCCGGTACCCACCAAAAAAAAAAAAAAACAAAAAAACAAAAAAAAAAAACAATCAGTTATCCAATGAACTTTTTGCCAAAGAAGAATATAATTTGCTATTAAGGGGATGGTGAATTTATAATTTAGAAACATTTAAGTAGTTAACATATTTAAGGGATTAATTTTGTAAAAAATGGATCATGAACAATCCTGGTATCTAACATGTATTATAAATAAGAACCTTAGGAGTCAGGGAGAGGGGGAAGTCTGTGAGGAGCAGGCCTGCTGCCGCTAGGGCAGCTCTCCCTGACCCATGCTGGGAGCATCTCTTGAAAGCCTACACTACTGCTGATGTGCTCCTGGCTTTTAAGGGTTACAGGTTATAAATAAATCCTTATGGGACAGACAAGAATAAGACAGTGGGGGCCTGCAGAGAGCCTGATGGGTGAAAAGTGTGAGAAGAGAAGGGGGTTTTGAGAAGAGGCAGACTCTTAGTGTAGGGGAAAAGAGATCCTTGTTACTCTTCCTTGGTTCTTAAGGGGCCTCTCGGGCTAGATCCAGGGACCAAATCAACTTGCCAATGCCTAGTAATCATTTTTGGAACGCCCATAGTGGCGGAACACAGCGAGATGTATTCTCTTCAAATTCTTCTTCCTTGAAGTTTTCAAGGTAACATATATGAATTTCATGCAAAAATTCAAAAAAATTTCAACCTTTGGCATAAATGGGTTAATACAAGGGTGACAAACGAGAGAAAAACAAATGAGTTTTATTAAATTTGCCTATTAAAGACTTTTGCAAGAAAGCAAAATCCAAAGAAATTACCTAAGCAAGATGCATTTATACTTTCTAGACAAAAAATAATGAATTTGTGAAGGCAGGAGAGGTCAAATGGACCTATGGCTATGGCTATCTGTAAGAGATATATGGTTGGGGAATGTAAAAGCTATGCAACATAAAATTACTCCAATTTATTTATTTAGGCTTTTACAGCCCCAATTTCTGGTATGTAGTGGTTAAGGTTATTTTCTTGCCTTGGTATGGGTAAAACATCCCTCCTAAAATATTTTTTTTTTTTTTGTAGTATGAGGGATCAAACTCAGGGCTTGGCAAGTGCTCTACCACTGAGCTACACCTCTGAATCTTCCAAAAAATGCTTATGCTCAAATGGCCCTTTCTGCAGTTACAGTTCTTCAAGTGACTTCAGCTTGAAATAATGAATATAGCACTTAGGCATATTTTGAGATGGTACGTCCTCAAGTCCTTCCCTAGTACGTGCTATAAACATCGCAGCATGCTTGGTGTCAGTACGGGTGAATACGTGAACACTACCGTGGCTGAAAAGGGACTACATTCCCAAGTACTGGCACTCACGAGGTGTACAGCTGGCCAAAGGAGGGGCCCATCTGCCATCTGGTTGGCACTGGCTCCGGGGATGGCCATCCAGTGTGTACCCATTCTTACACTTCAAAGTTATATAGTCTCCATAGTGATATTCTTGTCTCATTTTGAACTCCTCCAGGATTCCACTCATAAATTCACTTGGGAGGATACACTTTACCTCTGAAATTAGAAAAATCAGAAGAAAATGGCTATGTTGTTGTTACTTGACATAACCCATATTAGATCTATAACCCCAAACTTACTTAGCTTTCCACAAAGATATGGCACGTTTTCAGTCAAGTATTCTTGACCCCTCCCCACCTTAAGCACCTTATGCCTTAAAATTCTCTGATTTTAATTTCTTACGTACAATAAGGGACTATGGAATATGTTTGATTATTAACAGCTTTGCAACTGGAAAGTTGTAGAAGGACCAGAAGTTAGGATGACCATGGATCCACTGAGGTCATGGGGGCACCATAGGGGGCACTGTACCTTAAAGACATAGCAGTATGGTGTTCACTCTCTCTAGGGATACGACACATACTGGTATGTTTTGCTCTTGATTTAATGTACATTTCTGTCCCATTTCTATACAAAGGAGTAAGTCATGATTCTGAATTTAAAATATCACTTTTAAACAAAAGAACAAAAGAAAACAAAAAAAGAAAATCTTAAAAAAAATTAAAAACCAAGAACATCACTATTATACTTAATTTACTTTGTCTCTTCTTGTTTTTTTGTGGGTACCGGGGGGTCGACCTCAGGACCTCGCGCGCCAGCAGGCCTCCATGCCGCTGAGCGATATCACCGGCCCCTTTTTCGTATGTGGGTTCCGGGAGTCGAACTCCGGCCCTCGTGCTTGCCGGGCAAGCGCTTAAGCCACTGAGCCATCTCACCAGCCCTGCTTTGTCTCTTCTAACTCATCCTTCAATTTGTTTTTTCTGCCCAGCCATCAAGAATTCCTTCAACTTCAAACAAATCCTCCTTTTCCATTGTAATAGTCTCAAAATCAAAAAGGCAAAGTGTTTTTCTCTTTAGAAGCACCAATAAGGTAAAGCGGTACTTCTTCAAGGTACTGTGGTCCTCCTACATTAGAATATTATAGCAGATTTGTTAAAAAAATAGGCTTCTGGTCCCTTCTCTAAACAGAATCAGAGTCTATGGAAAGGAGCTGAAGCATCTGTCTTTTAAACAAAGTTGCTGGCTGATTTTGCTGGTGCTGAGGATGGAGGAGCACTGCTATAAACTAAAGCACACTTGAAGAGGATCGTTATTTATTAAGACAAAATGATTCTTTTGTAAATGAAAAGCTAGCAGCTGCCAATAAAATACAGTACTAGCCTCTTATTTTCAGAAAAAGACACTTCTCAGGGTTTCACCTTGTATCTTTCAAATATTTTCTGAATTTTCACGTTCTTTCTAGGTAACTGAAGTGAGGAGGGAAGAACTTTCAGGTGTGTACAAAGCTGTAAGGACTATGCATTTGGTGCAATCTATTCTTGCCAATAAGCACAATTACCATGCTGTGGTTGGCCTCGTTTTCTCTGTCTCTAAGATGAGAGGCTTAGGAAAATGAGACGGATTTCTGAGACTCTGAGGAGAGGGAGGGCCCACCTTGGGGCTATTCTCTAGCATTTGAAACATGTTCAGGCAAGTCTAAGGTCCCTCCCATGGCATCATTGCCCATAGCTTAGCATTTCTAAAAAGACAAACTAGGCAAGAAATAAAGAGAAAGCAAAATCACTTATCGTTTTATGAAACCTAAAGAGCCACATTTACGAAGAGACAGTATTCAGTGCAATATTTAAAAGCAGCACCTGAGCTGAGGCCCGTTCTTGGATAGCCACTCACAAGCTGCGAAACATGAACTAGTTACTGGAGCTCTCTGACCTTATTTCCTCTTCTGGAAGACCGTAACAATAACAATCCAACGTCACCTCGGAACCCTGCCTAGTGATATTATTTTTAATGCACTATTTGTAGCTTTTGGGAACACCGTTAAGAGCGATTTAAACATCAGGTGTTTGTGCCAAAATGATCAACTCAGCTCCAGGTTCTCTGTTTATACAGAAAACGAGGACAGAGCCTACCAACAGGTGTGGTTTTTGCAAGCAGGTTGAAATAAAGGAAATAACTTTTGGGGAACTGTTCCACGGAGCAGATAAAATAAGCACTTCACCTTTGGCCTTGTGGATTACAAAGAGGCTTCGCACTCAGTGATTCCAAGACACTGTCTTGCTTCAGGCTTCAGTTTTCCTCACAACACAGTATGCTGCCAGTCACTTATTTACCCTCTAAGGGTGTTTATGAGGACTATTTGTGACTCTCTGAGGTTCTGCAGAGCTATTAGTTAAAAGCCAGTAAAGCACAGAACACTGGTGTGTGATGCCCACTGCATTACTGGAAACCCCATCCACTAATTGCCTTTCCTGGGTAGAGACAAGGATCCTCAGGCAGCCTCTCTTCCTGCTTTTCATTCTTTTCTCCCTTCTGTTGATACTCACCTCACTATCTCCCCAACCTTATTAAATCAACCTCATTTCAGAGATCGCTCAGCCTTATTAGCCTTGTGCATCAATTTTTCCATAGTAACTCAGGATAAGAAATACCAAAAAATCAGATACTTGTGCAAAAATGATCAAGTCGGCTCCAAGTTCTCTGGTCTGTACAGAATATGAAGTCAAATCCCGCCACCAGGTAGCCAGGGTCACAAGTGTAGAAGAGTTTCATCCCAGGAAGATAAGAAGATGCATGCACTCCAGTGTGACGCCCATGCTGGATCTTAGGTGGAGGTGGGCATGCTAAGAATACGTTCCCACACAAACACAAAAGAAGACTTCCGGTTAAACATACCCGTGTGAACGTGGCAACACTCATATCTCTGGCCACTAAAGGCACACAAAGACTTGAGACAGGTGAGTCACAACCCATGAAGTGTGGGCTAGCGAGTGGAAGACTGATTCTCTAACCCAGACCTCAGCATCTAAACACAATCCTCGGTATTCCCGAGCTACATAGTGCATCAGGTAGAAGCACTGCAGGTATCTGAGCCACCCATTCAAAGCTGTTCTGCCCTTCCTGGAGGACGAAGAGCTTGTGTGGGCCATCACGGCCACAAATGAGCCTAAGATGGTTAGGGACTGTCATTTAAGGCCACACAAACATGTGCAAGGAATGCACACCAGAGACTAAGAGCACAGCCCTAACCTCCTCGTCCCCAAGGCTTCCTGAACTCCCCTGTATTTGTGGTGAAATGAACAGCCATGCCATCAGTGGCTCCCACGAAACACTAGGGAGTAACAAAAAGTACCCATGCCTACATCTGAGTTTCTTTAATGACTTCTGTAGCCTTATCAGTTCTGAAGTAAATTATGACATTGATGTGTGTTATTTTGCTCACCATACCCATCTCTTTAGTATAAAGACAACTGGTGGTAGTCAGAAAGGAGTTATTTTCTTTAACACTTACTTTCAATTCTTTGAAAATATTCTTTATGAAATCTGGAGCTTACTGGTCCTCTTCACTCTCCATATCATCCTACACTCTCACCCCACAGGGAAAGCCACTAGAATGTCACCAAATCGATCTACATCAACTTCGGCTGTTTTTTATTTTATTCTGATAAGGCCTAGGCTGGTCTTGAACTTTTAGGCTCAAGAGATCTTCATGTCTCAGCCTCCTGAGTAGCTGGTACTACACGTGAGTACTACCAAGCCCAGCTGGAATGCTACTGATTAGGGCACAGTGTGGTATATCTAGAACCCATCTGTCATTCACTTGGGAGGCAGCTCTGTCTCTACCATTTATAATAAAGCCATGTTTATAAGCAAAAATGACTGCCACTGTGAGAATATGGAGATTCTTGCCTACATTCTTAGCCCACTGGGACACATGGAAGCCAATACTGACCAGAAAGAACAGAGAGTTCACAGCGAGGGGCAGGGCCACTCCAAACCCCATTCCCTTGACTGTCACTTATGCAACGGATGGTGCTCTCCCCAACGAGGCTGAAGGTCATCCCTCTGTCTGGGTGGGGGTTGCATGTGTACGATATTTCTTCTCCATAAGGAATATCTCCCAGAGAAGTGCCTGTGTACGTCCCACTGGAGATAGCTGGAGGGTTTGGACAAAAGATTTCTAGAAAGAAGACGAGAGCTTTAGGTTCTATTAGAGCTTTAGTCAAGATAAGGAACATGGAAATGGTGCCCTGTCCCTGTGTTATTGCTAAGCTTTCAATGAATCTGGAAGATAATTTGGTTTTTTAACAACCATTTGCTTGGCTGCTTTACATCAGGCACAGTGAGAGTCCTGGTATGTGACAGATGAGGTTTCGGTCCTTAGAGACCTTAAATTAGAGGGAAATTTTTGAAGCATGTACCAGCATCTTCAGTAAATGTTTCTTGGTGACTCAAGGCCACCATCATCAGTACCAATAGCAAATATGCCGTGGTATCATCAGGCTACATTGCTAATTATAGAGCTCTTTATATCCAGATTATATGGCTCTAGCGACTTTCTTTCCCTATCACTCAAACTACCAGCTGTCATTTCTTCCTGCTTTTACTGTTTATGTTTGAAACAGGTCCCTGCTTAAAACCAATCTGATGTTTCTAATCTGATATGAATTTGGGAGCAGATACCTAAATTTATCAGAATTGTGCATATAAACACATAAGAGCCTTAATATGTCAATGATTAATTTCTTATGTGTAAAATTTACTTATCCGTGATTATCCTAAGCGTGGTTATGTATTTATTTTCAGTAGTATGTGTCTCTGGAAGGTTGCATTTGTTGGATACCTGAGTTTCCTGTGTGTTGAATGTTTTTATAAAGTTTCCCCTAATATTCACCATATGATATCCAGAGAGGTTACTGCTAGCAAGGTATTTGCATAAAATTGAGATTGAAATGAACATTTTTCTGATCATTAGAAAAAAGGAATTTAAAAAATAAGTCTCGCCTTGAGAAATCCATAATGTCTTGGTGTATAAAGTCACCAGATAACGGGTGATTCCATGAGGCAAATGCGGGGGAGAAGGAAGGAGAGCTCACCCAGGCCACACAGCCCTCTTTCCTACTCACGTTCACACACAGGAGCACTGCTGTTCCAAAGGCTTTTCATGTTATCCAAGACACAGTGACTAGTAGAGCTGCCTTTTAATCGGAACCTAAAAAAAAGGAGGGAGCAAATGGGTGAGGCTTCCCCATTTGTCCCTTTATCTTTTCACTGATAGACTCTCAGCTTCCTCACTTCAGCCTAAAGGAACATTTAGTTTGTAGGTTTTAGGCCCAGCTAAAAGTCTCAGTTCACAAGGCATCTGAAGTCAGCAGCTGACAGAAACACGGAGTCACGGTGATCCTAAAGAATCACAGTACCCTGTGACTGGCAATGTGATTAGAGCTGGCGCACCTCAACATTCTGCTCACTTCAAGGTCCACCGTCACCTGGTGAAGGCACTGAACACAAGACCAGATTTCCTGGGAGCACAGGCCCACGGCCTCCGCGCCCGCTGTGCACCGACAGCCTGCTGACACCCCACTTGTTCCCACTGGTGGGTCAGAAGGAAACACAGCAGAGAACAGGCATCGTTCTCCTCGCCACCACAATGGTAATGGGTGGGGCGGGGGCTCACAGAAGAAAACCGAAGCGAATATTCGAGGGAAAAGAGAAGGGTGAGGCCAGCAGTCTGCTGGTCTGAAACGCCTGGCTTATTATCAGATCCTGTTGTCCTTCTGAAATAGGCTGAAATCTGGATTCACTCTGAAATCAGAAATTAGGGCTGGGTAGTAGATTTTGAAAAATGCCAATAATTTAATAAGAAATTATTTAAAAATAACTGCTTCATTGCCCATTCTGGTTGCTTCCCACAGACCAGTAATGCCCAGTGCCTAGAGAAGTGGACCCACATAAACCATAACCGTGGTCCATGGTGATCCCAGTGTGAAAGCCATCCCCGACATAAAGATACGTAGTTGGATTAAAACATACTCTCCCACACAGTTACAGACTTCACTATTGATTGGTCTTAAGTGCCCTGAAACAACCCTTGTCTGGCTTACTAATTGGGCAAACAATTTTTGTTGTACTCATCCAACATTTTTTTTTAGCATCCTTCTGTAAAATTGTGTTTTTCTATCTCCAAATAACTATGCATCCATGCACTTCAAGTTCCAACCCCAAATTCCATATCAGCAACTCTATCTATGTTTGCATTTGACACGGAGTTACCTGAGTCCTTGTCTCTTCATCTCCTGGTACTGTGCCACTGAGTTCTTACCCTTATTTCAAAACTGCCCTTTCAGCAGTTTGTCACCTGTGAACTTCTTTCCATCAGGTCAGCCTTCTTTCCGTATGAGCCCTTGAATTCAAGAGAGTGCCTCGCTAGCACCAAGTCTCTGGTTTCTGTTCTGGGTCGTACTCACCCTTTATTACAAGTAAAGGACACTTTTGCTCCAAGCTGGAGGTTCGGTGGAAATATCACATGGCCATTAGGGAGTTGGCCTGGGAAGATACCACATAATATCACTACAAAGAAGGAAAAAAAATAATCAGGAGTAAGCCTGCCCATGTGGGTGGCAAAGAATGTGATCTGAAAACTAGCCAAGACCCCACGCACCTACACATGACGGGGCTGCGGGGCTCCAGTCCCCCTGGGGTGTGCAGCGCAGAGAGGCAGCCCCCCGGAGGTCGTAGCCCAGCTCGCAGCTGTAGGACACTTCCTGGCCGGGGGAGAAGTCCTCGTTGCTTGGGGTGTACAGACCATGTGGGATTTTGGGGGGTGGCTGACACTCTGTGGGAAGAACAGGCCCAAAGTACCTGTTAGTTTAGGGGGAAGGCTTATTAAGCCAGAACCTTTCCCAGAGTTAGAGAATCATGCTTAACGGGTGTACCCTGGATCTGGAATGTTCCCCAAGGGCTCATGTGCTGAAGATTTGTTCTCCAACCCAGGGCACTGTTGGGAAGTGGTGAGGCCTTTCAGATACAGGGCCTAGTGGAGAGTTTTGGGTCACTGGGGCTTTGTCCTTGTAGGGACTGTGAGATCCTGGTCTTTTCCTTTTTCACTTCCACTTCAGAAGGTGAACAATTTGCTCTGCCACATGCTCCCCACCATGAGGTGCTGCCTTGTCACAGGCCCAAAAGCAATGGGTCAACCAATCATGAGTTCAAACCTCCATAACTGTGAGTCCAAATAAGCCTTTTCTTAGGCTTCAGGTGGATTTATCTCAGGCATTTGTTACAAGAATGGAAAGCTGAGTAACACAAAGGGGCTTGGGTAGAACCAAGGAAGGCAGGTGATACTCCATCTGCCTTGTTTTTACTAAGGGAGAAGTTACAAATAGGGAAAAGATGGAGCCAAAGGCCACAGCTAGTAACAAGGGCAGAGAAATAGAACCCAGTTCTCCTGGCACTGGTCTCAATTCACTCATACGTCAACAGGGCCCACGGTCCCCTCTCCTTGCTATGGCTCTGCAGTACAGAGCTGTTTGTAATGCTGGACTCTCCACTGTGTCTTTCCTAGGAAGGCAATTCTAGTTTTCAGGTTCACCATGCAGGTCATTAGAAAGTTGCCCAGACCAAGCCTATTTAATGCATTTCCCCAGTCTTTCTTGTAGCCTGCCTGTGACTGACGCAGTCACATAGCCATGCTGACACTTCTTTGTCCTCATTGCATCTCTCTTAGTGTCTGAACAAGGCTGTCATAGGCTGGTAGAAGAATTCTACACTCCTTCTTGTTCCTGTGCCTCAGCCACAACACCTACCAATCCAGTCACTGACCACAAGAACAGAGATGAGCCATCAAGAACCAAAGCCCTGATTAAGCCGGTCCTTGTAATGAGAGGGCACATCGGACTCAAGGTTGCCTTGATTTATTTTTGGTGGGAGTTTATGGCATCAGAACACATTTTAACATCAACTTAGTCCATGTCTAATTAAAGACGATGGAAAACTGGCTTGGCTTTGCACAAGTTACTAAAGACACCCTTGACTTCAGATTCCTAGTGATAAAATGCAGTAACTAGACCGCAATAGACTTCACTAGTTCTCATTCTACATCCATCTTCGTAAGACGGTTTCTTCCTTTCACTGAGAGAAGTAGGGCAAGAACCAGTGTCAAACGAATACAACGATAGCCCTATTTCAGAGTGCGGTAGTACAGTGAAAACGAGAGAGGATGTGTATGAAAGTGTTCATCATGTGGCTGCCCAGAGAGTCCACAGCATTCTTGGCTATCGCAGAGATAACGCAGCTAGCATTTCCCCTGAGAGTTATTCAGCGAGACAGGCCCCGGCAGCTCCCTTCTTGGCTATGAAAGCTCTTCTCAAAGTGCAGATGCATACACACAAGTGCACGTGCACACACACAAACACAACTTCTCTCCTCTGATTTACTAACCCAGTCTGCTCGCCACACACCTACAACAACAAACTCCGATCTCCTGGTCCTCCAACAACTCTGTCACCTGTGGACCCCTCCCCAGCCACAGCCAGACTCACCCATGGAGCAGCTTGGTAACTCTGGCCCCCACTTGTTTGGGGCCTGGCACTGCACCCTGGAGGGCCCACTCATGACGAAGCCGGGCTGACATGTAAACTCCACAATTTCATTTAAGGAGAATATGCTTCTGTATTCAGATACCATGACTGCATTGTCCACGTGAGGAGCTGTGCACCTATTAGGTACAACGCACTGAGGGGGAGGGCCGCTCCAGACGCCGACTTGGCTGTCATTGCTGGTGCAGGATATGTTGGGCTTGCCCACGAGGTCAAAAATCTTTGTCCCTCTTGCTCCAAGATTGCAGTGATAGGTCACCACCGTTCCATATACAAAATTTTCTCTGTTGGTGCTCAAGAAATCTCCATTGGCAATGGCTGGGGGTGGCTCACAAGTAATCTCTGCAAAAGAGACAGCAAATTAATAAAATTCCAATTTCCTAAGGTTATATTTAATTAAAAAGTTTGGTAACCAAACTTTAAAAAAAAAACCCCAAATTACCATAGGTATTCACAATACTGTTCTTTTTTTTTTTTTTTTTTTTTTAAAGAGAAGAAAAAACAAAACAAATCAAAAGAAGAACAAATTTTCAAAACAACATAATAGGAGGGTAAGAATGGTTAATACATTGCATATTACTATCTTTAAGTTAGTTATTCAGGACACCAGACATTAGCATTTAATTATCCAAACATTATTGGCACAAACCTTACTCTTCAATGAACTAAGTAAAAATCGTAGTGTATCTATCTTAACCATCTTATATATATATATACAATTTTTTTTCCCTTTCCCTTCTTTCTTTTCCTTATTCCAGTCTCTCTTTCCTTTTGACCAGTTTCTTTTTGATTCACCATGTCTATTGTACATTTTGGATCTTATATACTCTTTCAGTTTCTCATACTAGAGAGACAATACGATGCTTACACATGTGCTTCTGGTTTATTTCACTTATGAGTATTTTCTCGAGTTGCATCCATTTACCTATAAAAGTCTCCAGTTTATCCTTCTTAATGGCTGAATAGTACTCCATTGTATAAAAATACCACATCTTTCTTATCCATTCCTCAGTTGATGGGCATTTGGGTTGTTTCCAAGATCTGGCTATTACAAATTGTGCTGCTATAAACATGGGTGCACATATATCGCTGTGGTATGATGTTTTTAATTCTTCTGGGAAGATGCCCAGAAGGGGAATAGCTGGGTCAAATGGGACCTCCAACCCTAGCTTTTTGAGGAATCTCCACACTGACTTCCACAGTGGCTGTACCAGTCGACACTCCCACCAACAGTGGAGAAGGGTTCCTTTTTCCCCACAACCCCTCCAGCATTTGTTATTAGTTGATTTCTTTATAGTAGCCATTCTTTCTGGGGTGAGATGGTATCTCAGTGTTGTTTTAATTTGCATCTCTCGAATGACTAGTGATGTTGCACATTTTTTTGTATATTTATTTGCCATTAGTATTTCTTCATCTGAGAAATGTGTATTCATCTCAGATGCCCATTTTTGGAGTGGGTCTTTAAATTTGGGAGGTCTGATTTTTTTGAGTTCTTTATATGTTCTCGATAGTAATCCTTTGTCTGAGGAACAGCTGGCAAACATTTTTTCCCACATTGTGGGTTGTCTCTTCACTCTGTTGGTGGTTTCTCTTGCTGTGCAAAAGCTTTTTAATAAGATGAGATCCCAGTTATTGATTCTTTGGGATAGTTCCCGTGCGGTTGAGTTTTTATTCATAAAGTCTTTGCCTACACCAATGTCTCCAAGGGTTTTACCTATCCTACCTTCCAGCAGATTTAATGTTTCTGTTTTAATATTTAGATCTCTGATCCATTTTGAATTTAGTTTAGTGCATGGTGAAAGATATGGGTCTAGTTTTAATCTTCGGCATGTGTAGAGCCAGTTTTTCCAGCACCATTTATTAAAGAGGCTATCTTTCTTCCAGCGAATGTGTTTGGCACCTTTGTCAAAGATAAGGTGGCTTAGTATGTCTGGGGTTGTTTCAGCATCTTCTAATCTGTTCCATTGATCTTCAGGTCTGTTTTTTTGCCAGTACCACACTGTTTTTTATCACAGTAGCTTTATAGTATAATTTCAAGTCAGGGATTGTGATGCCCCCTGCCTTGCCTTTGTTGCCCAGAATTGCCTTTGCTATTCTAGGTCTCTTCTGATTCCAAATGAATTTTAGGATTGTTTTCTCTAATTCTGTGAGATATGCTGTTGGAATTTTGATTGGAATTGCATTAAATCTGTATAACAATTTTGGAAGTATGGCCATTTTCACTATATTGGTTCTTCCTATCCAGGAGCAAGGGATATCTTTCCATTTTCTGATATCCTCTTCAATCTCCTTTTTCAGAGTACTGTAGTTTTCAGTATAGAGGTCTTTTACATCCTTCGTGAGGTTGATTCCTAGGTATTTCATTTTTTTGGATGTTACACAATACTGTTCTTATCTGATACTTTTGTGCTGTTGCAGATTAGGTAACTAGAGTATTATGGGATGTGCTCTTCTCAGTTAACAGTATTGCAATAAATGTATTCATATTTTATTATATCACACATGTTTATTTGTCGCTTTAAATGAGAACTTAATTATGTTTTTTCACCACTGTAATTCACTTCTCTCTGTACTGAAAGCTTTTGGCTTTGTTCTGCTGGTTACTAGTAATGTAAAGTATGCAGCACAGCATCTTTATCCAACAATTAAAAACAAAATGCTCTGGCAGAACTAATTAAAACAGGCAAACCACAAATATATTACATATAATGGACACAGTAATTGCAGATTCAAATGTAATAAAAACAGAGGACTGTGTCCTACATATGCAAATTTGAAAGTAAGTGTAATAGAAATAAAAGTTATTTAGCCCATGTTAACTCAAGACAAGGTAAAAATTTGAATATCCCACCAATGCAGAAGAAATGGAAAAATGTATTTTAAATGCTACTCCTGAAAAGATATGAAGCAAAGCTAATTTGAAAGGCAAATTTAATTGTTAAGTAATAGTCCACTGCTAGGCATTTTTTTTTTTTTTTTTTTTTGTTATGTGGGCACTGGGAGTTGAACTCAGGACCTCGCACTTGCCAGGCAGGCGCTTATGCTGCTGAGCCATATCACTGGCCCCTAGGCATTTTAATTGTAGAACATATAAAATCTTTCTATTATTTTGGCAGATATACCTTACTAGGAACTTATTTATTTCTTTGAAATAAAATATTTAGGAAGATGCATATTTATTAGAGAAATTTTATAAAATGTAGATGAATAAAACATTATCTTTAAGGCTACTATCTACAAAAAACCACTGCTAAATGTTTAATGTGAAATTTTTCATACACATACTCACACAAGCGCCTCCCAAAACACAGTTTTCTAAAATACCTTTTTGCTGAGCAATATTCAATTCAAGGATATTCTATCCAATTCCATCTGGAAGAGTTGTCTCCATGGTTTACCTCATTCTGGCATATTTAAGCTTTATTCTTGTTTAATAGAACACATGCCTTTCTCCTCTCAGCAGATTATTTCCAAAATACTGTTTGGAAAATGCTCAACATTTAGATTATCTTGACCATCGCACCACTGCTTAATCATGAAGAGTAATGTAGGTAACATCTGTATCGCAGTATCTTCACAAAAACTCATGACGGCTTTTTATTTGTTTCTTTGTTTGTTTTTTGTGGGTACCGGGGGATCGACCTGAGGAACTTGCGCGCCAGCAGGCGCCCGTGCCGCTGAGCGATATCACCGGCCCCTTTTTCGTATGTGGGTTCCGGGAGTCGAACTCGGGCCCTCGCGCTTACCAGGCAGGCGCTTAAGCCGCTGAGCCATCTCACCGGCCCCAAGGCTTTTTAGAGTTTATCACACACTGTGGAACCTGGATTACGGGATGCACGCAACTAGGGGTTTCGATACTTAGCACATAGGCTCTGCTCTTCCAGAGAATGCGTTCCCACCTATTATGTTCGCAGTTGTTGCTGTCCTCAATACCATCCAAACTAGGACTACGGCCTTTGGTGCTCCTCGTTAAACTGCAACTGCGCGTTGTTCCCTTGTTCCTCTCTGCCCTCTCCGTGTGGGGAGCTCACCCTTCACACCGCTCTCAGGGCAGATGGTGCTGTGCAGGCGAGGGCTGAGAAGGAAGGGAAGTGCATGCTTTCCACACACAGAGTTGGGAAGAGGAACAGGGCTGCTCTCACTAGCTCTGTGTTCACTTTACTGAACCCTATGCCCTTCCAATTGGGAAGCAAATTGGGAAGCGTTCCACTCATCAAAGTGGGAGTCGAGCTGTTCAAAAAGAATTCAAGACTACACGATCAGTTCTCCAAAGCCACAGCTTCCTAATCCACAGATTCAATCAACTGAGGATTAAAAATATTTGGAAAACATTCTGCACATGCGCAGAATTTTTTCCTATCATCACTCCCTAAAAAATACAGCGTGACAACTATTTATATGACATTCTCATTGTATTAGTTACAAGTGAACCGGAGATGATTTAGAGTCTATAGGAGGATATGTTAGGTTATATGCAAATACTATGTCATTTTATAAAGGGACTTAAGCACCGTGGCTTTTCATATATGCAGAATATCCTGGAATTGCCTGCTACAGATACTGAGTGATAACTGTAGTTTAAAATAAATTATACTGCAAGAGCAAATACCAGGTGGGTCTAGAAATTTGTAAAACTGTGAACAATTTTAAGGATATTACCGAATTCTTCATATATTAGAAGGATAAAACGTCCAAGAGGCAAGAGATTTATTCTTTCTAAATTGGGTGGGGGCAACTCTAAGATCAACTGGTGGGATAAATGGGCAAAGAGATGTCAACTTACGTTCACAAAGTGGTGGCTCTGTGTCCCAGTGGACGGTATTTCCTGAGATGATACATTCAGCAGATGACTTACCAATGAGTCGATACCTAAAGGACAGACATGAAAAAAATGATCTTGTGCACATCGCCTCAGCTTCCTCGTCAGCAGGCGTGTCTGGCAAATCTGAGAGACCGCGATGAGGAAGAAGTCTAACGGCGGCCTAGGCTACCTGGCGTACCCAGCTTCTATGTCTCTTTCCTATCCTCTCCCTGTCGACGTGGATATTTTTTCTCTCACTCTTCATGGACTCTTCTTCTTCCTTTCTTGTCTTTGTTGTGGATTGTACCAGGCACAAAAAGCAAACAAGCTTTCTGTATATTTTTGATAATTTTTTTTCAGTTCTTTGTGTGTGTGTGTGTGTGTGTTTGTGTATGACATAGCAGTGTTTGTGTGTTTTTACAACATTTAGCATTCGCTACACTCTTTGAGGCATGTTTCTTGGAAGGACCAACGATTTGATATTTTTGAAACTCCTTAGAAGTTCGTGCCTTTAGAAAGGGAGATTAGGCCAAATTTACTGGAATCAGTATGTCTGGTCCCACTTCGGTCATTCTTTCGACTGCCTCTCTCACTCGTTTCACAGCGTCCAGTGAAGCAGTGAATACATCTGATCTGCCCTGAACAGCAGGGGATTTATTTCCGACACAGGAGACAGCTAAGGCCTTCGCTGCTCCTTCTCTTTACCTCTTGTTGCTATGTGGATCAAGTTGGTTCGGCTCTTTGATTTCTTCTAATAAACTGGAAGTTAACATCCTATTTTCCCATGTCATACATGTGCATATGAAATAAATGTGACATCTATTTCTATATCTATATATCTCACATATATTTAAACCTATTTTCTCAATTTTACCTTTTTTTTTTTTTTTTTTTTCTTTTTTCTTTATATGGGTACTGGGAACCGAACTCAGGACCTCATGCTTGCCAGGCCAGCGCTTATGCTGCTGAGCTATATCGCCAGCCCTCATTTCTCAATTTTAGTGTTAAAGCACGTATAACTTACCTGCTCCAGATAATATAACCATAGACTGTGTTTTCTGCTTTCTCCCATTTTCTAGTTGCACCGATAATTCTATAACTCTAGCAAGTGTTAGTAAATTATGATTACCCTATAATGGTTCACTCTAAAAGAAGTAGTTCTGCCACTGTATCCAGCTTCATAACTTTGTTAAAAATAACTAATCCTGGCCTTTTCTCTGTGTGTTTTTCTTTTCTCCATCATCAATATTTCTTTTAACAGTCATCATTTACCTTTTTAAAACTTCCTTTACGGATTGCCTGGGTTTACCTTTTTTCCTGGGACGTGCTTTTCCACAGTACAGTTTGGGGTCTTAGTTCGTGAGTTACAGGTACCCGAAGCCTCTAGATGTGAAACCTAGCTCAGCTCCTCGGACAAGATCTCGTCCACATTTCAGTGTTGTAGGGGAGCCATGTGGTGTTGATGGAAGTTCATTTCTTTGGTGGGCATCATATTTTAAATATTTTTTTGTGGATTATAAAAGATTCTTCCCTATCCCTGACACACATAATTTTCCTTAGTCATGGCTAAGCATGGCCTTAATTTATTTATCTTTCTGGAATTTTTTGTTACATGCATTTTGGATTCTACTACTGTAGTATACATGCCTTTTTCTTTTTTCTTTTTTATTTATCCTTTTCCACTGAGTTTTGGGAGAATTTGATTACTATCGTTCTCTACTTAAATTTTCTATAATATATAATAATAAATATCTTTGTCATATATAAGGTATAATTAAAAATACAGTCAATGTTTCACAATTTAAAAATTTATTACAGTAAAAGACACATGGCCACTAATCCATCTCTAAATCCTCCTCACTTCCAATACATTCATCCCATCATTCGTGCCACTTTCTGAAGCAGCTCAGTGTCTTCTTGTGGCTCCCTCCATGTCCTGAACTGATTCAAAATGTTTACAGCAATTTCTGTCAAATAAAAATGTTACAGTACGTCCTTGTCCTCATCCACCTTGCTCACCAGATCCGGCACCAGGTCACTTCTGGGGCTTCACCAAAGTCAAAAGGGGCATATAAGGTAAACATTCTGATTGCTATAGGCCATCAAGGCAGCCACCACATCGCGTCTCTCTCTCTTTTTTTTTTTTTTTTCTTTTTGTGACAGGGTTTCACTTTGCAGTTCAAGCTGGCCTTGAACTCACTATGTAGCCCAGGCTGGCCTCAAATTCACAGCAATCCTCCTGCCTCAGCCTCCCAAGTTCTGGGGTTTGGCTCTCACTTTTTTTTTTTTTATATGCGGGTGCTGGGAGTTGAGGTCAGGACCTCGCATTTGCCAGGCAGGCGCTTATGCCGCTGAGCTACATCACCGGCCCTGGCTCCCACTTTTTAAGGCCACTCCAAACCTTCTTTCTTTGGATAAATTTTTATTCTCAATTTTATTCTCATTTTTCCAGATGGCCAGGCAGACTCACACTTACCCTTCATCACAATCAAAAGACACTTTTGCTCCAGGCTGGAGATTAGGTGGAGACAGCACATGACCATTAGGGAGTTGGTCTGGGAAGACATCACATACTTTCACTAGGAGATAAAACAAAACAGGAGTGAGGCTGCCACACGAAGGATAAAGAGCACGATCTGAAAACCAACCCAGCGTCCACGCACCTTCACATGACGGGGCTGCCGGGCTCCAGTCCCCCTGAGGTGTGCAGCGCAGAGAGGCAGCCCCCTGGAGGTCGTAGCCTGGCTCGCAGCTGTAGGACACTTCCTGCCCGGGGGAGAAGTTCTCATTCCTTGGGGTGTGCTGACCATGCAGGATTTTGGGGGGTGGCTGACATACTGTGAAAAAGAATCAAAGTATGAAAATCACTTTTCCTCAATGGTGAACTGGCCAGGAGAATCATAATTACAGTCTGTATGTAAAAAAAAAAATTAGTGGGTATCTCCTACATTCACTGGTGACCAAATAAACACATACACTTCCACACACATAAGGTGGGGGATATTTTGCTAAAAGTGACAAAACTAATATACTGCTGAGCTGTGACTGGAGGAATCCTCCGTGCATTGCTTTTCATCTGAAGTATACACCTATGGTCACATTTACTTCTACACAGTTACTTCTAGAATTTTTCCAACTTCTGCTCATCCAAACAGAATTGTTAGGATTGATGGATTTTTAAAACTTCATACTTCCTTTCCAGATTGGTGTTACCAGTTTATAGTTCTACATTTTAGGCAATAAGGAATGTCCGTGCCCACGTCTCATGTGACAAATTCCCCACTTGGCTTTCACACCAACGCAAGCAACAGGACCCCGCATCTGTTCTCCTCTTCTTTCCTACCTCTCCCAGGGGCTGCCTGATGTGGGGGCAGGAGGACTCTGCCTCGCCCATCCGCACTGTACAGAGATGGTCCTGCTTGGCCATTCCATCCGTGCTTATAAGCAAATGAAAACCCCCAGGGCGAAACCTCCTAAAAAGCCTATAGTCCTTCTAACAAGAAGGTGGGGTACACATAGAGAGTGTCACCGCATGGCTCCTCTGCCTCTTTATATGGCTGGTTTGAACTCAGGGAATCAAAATTCATGTGGGTCTTACAGAATTAAGTGAAAAAAAATCATTTCCACTTTGCTTTGAGTGTTTCAGTTCCCCTCTCTGGACTTTAGTTTTCTCTAGCATAAAATGGGGTATGGGTGTAGAATAAAGACTTCCTAAATAGACAGTGCAGATACTCTGCTGTCACAGCCTCTGTTTTCTGGGCTCATCATCCCAATGTTACTAAATGCACTGTGATGCTTTGTTTAAGGGCTGTGCTGGTTAAATTCAGTGACTCCCTCGTACCCCCACCCTAACACCCTCAACTCTCTTTTGACTGCTCTGCTAGAAGCCTGAAAACTGCAATGGCTTTGTCTGAGAAGCTCTGGTGTAATTCTGCTCATCGGAAGCATATCCACCAAATTAAAAGGTGGGAAAAGGACAGAAGCCATTCTGCTTCTAGAAGTGGCTCAAATGACTCTGTTAACACCCTCCGATTCTACCAATGCCAGTGACTCTGGCTCCAGCAAGACCAGCTATGTCCTGGGAGCAGAGGTGGTCCCTGAAGCCTGAGTGTAGACACCTGCACTCCAACCCTGCAGTCACAGTAGCCCCCCAATTGCTGGCAATGCTGCCTTCTTCCTTTTGCTCTTCCTGCCCTTCCCACGCCTTTATAGCTGATTCCTGCATGAACCCCTCATTCCTGAAGCATCTAAGGTGGACGCTGTCAAACCAAGGGTCTAGAGACAGGCAGAATTGGGTTGTGGTCTTCAGTCTATCTCATCTCAGAAATGGTCTAACCTCTCTAAGACACAGCGTCCTTGTAAAACATGGAATGAACAGCAACTGCTCACAGCTTTGTTTCAAGGATTACATGCAACATATGCCTATAGATAGCTCCTGGCCAGGTGAACCATTCATTGTGTGTTCCTGATGATCATACTCAAGGTGGAGGCAGCAGAGAGTGCAGCATACAGAGAAGTTCTAAATTCTTCTAAGTTCACATTCCTTGCTCAGATTTAGCTCACTTCTCAATTTGAACGCACATACCTGTACACACACACACACACACACCCCTCCCCAAGAAAATCAACTCACTCAACACGTTCACCACACACCCTCCTCCAGAACAAACACCAATCTCCTGGTCCTCCAACAACTCTGTCACCTGTGGACCCCTCCCCAGTCACAGCCAGACTCACCCATGGAGCAGCTTGGTAACTCTGGCCCCCACTTGTTTGGGGCCTGGCACTGCACCATGGAGGGCCCGCTCATGATGAAGCCGGGCTGACACGTAAACTCCACAATTTCATTTAAGGAGAATACGCTTCTGTATTGAGATACCATGACTGCATTGTCCACGTGAGGAGCTGTGCACGTATTAGGTACAACACACTGAGGGGGAGGGCCGCTCCAGATGCCGACTTGGCTGTCGTTGCTGGTGCAGGATATGTTGGGCTTGCCCACGAGGTCAAACATCTTTGTCCCTCTTGCTCCAAGATTGCAGTGATAGGTCACCACCGTTCCATATACAAAATTTTCCCTGTTGGTGCTCAAGAAATCTCCATTGGCAATGGCTGGGGGTGGCTCACAAGTAATCTCTGCAAAAGAGACAGCAAATTAATAAAATTCCAATTTCCTAAGGTTATATTTAATTAAAAAGTTTGGTATGGGCCGGTGAGATGGCTCAGCGGCATAAGCGCCTGCCTTGCAAGCGCGAGGGCCCGAGTTCGACTCCCGGATCCCACATACGAAAAAGGGGCCGGTGATATCGCTCAGCGGCACGGGTGCCTGTTGGCGCGCGAGGTCCTGAGGTCGACCCCCCGGTACCCACAAAAAAAAAAAAAAAAGTTTGGTAACCAAACTTTAAAAAAAAAACCCAAATTACCATAGGTATTCACAATACTGTTCTTATCGGATACTTTTGTGCTCTTGCAGATTAGGTAACCAGAGTATTATGGGATGTGCTCTTCTCAGTTAACAGTATTGCAATAAATGTATTCATATTTTATTATATCACACATGTTTATTTGTCGCTTTAAATGAGAACTTAATTATGTTTTTTCACCACTGTAATTCACTTCTCTCTGTACTGAAAGCTTTTGGCTTTGTTCTGCTGGTTACTAGTAATGTAAAGTATGCAGCACAGCATCTTTATCCAACAATTAAAAACAAAATGCTCTGGCAGAACTAATTAAAACAGGCAAACCACAAATATATTACATATAATGGACACAGTAATTGCAGATTCAAATGTAATAAAAACAGAGGACTGTGTCCTACATATGCAAATTTGAAAGTAAGTGTAATAGAAATAAAAGTTATTTAGCCCATGTTAACTCAAGACAAGGTAAAAATTTGAATATCCCACCAATGCAGAAGAAATGGAAAAATGTATTTTAAATGCTACTCCTGAAAAGATATGAAGCAAAGCTAATTTGAAAGGCAAATTTAATTGTTAAGTAATAGCCCAATGCTAGGCATTTTTTTTTAATGTGGGCACTGGGAATCGAACTCAGGACCTCGCACTTGCCAGGCAGGCGCTTATGCTGCTGAGCCATATCACTGGCCCCTAGGCATTTTAATTGTAGAACATATAAAATCTTTCTATTATTTTGGCAGATATACCTTACTAGGAACTTATTTATTTCTTTGAAATAAAATAAGAAAATATTTAGGAAGATGCATATTAGAAAAATTTTATAAAATATAGATGAATAAAACATTATCTTTAAGGCTACTATCTACAAAAAACCACTGCTAAATGTTTAATGTGAAATTTTTCATACACATACTCACACAAGCGCCTCCCAAAACACAGTTTTCTAAAATACCTTTTTGCTGAGCAATATTCAATTCAAGGATATTCTATCCAATTCCATCTGGAAGAGTTGTCTCCATGGTTTACCTCATTCTGGCATATTTAAGCTTTATTCTTGTTTAATAGAACACATGCCTTTCTCCTCTCAGCAGATTATTTCCAAAATACTGTTTGGAAAATGCTCAACATTTAGATTATCTTGACCATCGCACCACTGCTTAATCATGAAGAGTAATGTAGGTAACATCTGTATCGCAGTATCTTCACAAAAACTCATGACGGCTTTTTAGAGTTTATCACACACTGTGGAACCTGGATTACGGGATGCACGCAACTAGGGGTTTCGATACTTAGCACATAGGCTCTGCTCTTCCAGAGAATGCGTTCCCACCTATTATGTTTGCAGTTGTTGCTGTCCTCAATACCACCCAAACTAGGACTGCGGCCTTTGGTGCTCCTCGTTAAACTGCAACTGCGCGTTGTTCCCTTGTTCCTCTCTGCCCTCTCCGTGTGGGGAGCTCCCCCTTCACACCGCTCTCAGGGCAGATGGTGCTGTGCAGGCGAGGGCTGAGCAGGAAGGGAAGTGCGTGCTTTCCACACACAGAGTTGGGAAGAGGAACAGGGCTGCTCTCACTAGCTCTGTGTTCACTTTACTGAACCCCATGCCCTTCCAATTGGGAAGCAAATTGGGAAGCGTTCCACTCATCAAAGTGGGAGTCGAGCTGTTCAAAAAGAATTCAAGACTACGCGATCAGTTCTCCAAAGCCACAGCTTCCTAATCCACAGATTCAATCAACTGAGGATTGAAAATATTTGGAAAATATTCTGCACATGTGCAAAACTTTTTCCTATCATCACTCCCTAAAAAATACAGCGTGACAACTATTTATATGACATTCGCATTGTATTAGTTACAAGTGAACCGGAGATGATTTAGAGTCTATAGGAGGATATGTTAGGTTATATGCAAATACTATGTCATTTTATAAAGGGACTTAAGCACCGTGGCTTTTCATATCTGCAGAATATCCTGGAATTGCCTGCTACAGATACTGCGTGACAACTGTAGTTTAAAATAAATTATATTGCAAGAAGAGCAAATACCAGGTGGGTCTAGAAATTTGTAAAACTGTGAACAATTTTAAGGATATTACCGAATTCTTCAGATATTAGAAGGATAAAATGTCCAAGAGGCAAGAGATTTATTCTTTCTACATCGGGTGGGGGGCAACTGTAGGGTCAACTGGTGGGTTAAATGGGCAAAGAGATGTCAACTTACGTTCACAAATTGGTGGCTCTGTGTCCCAGTGGACGGTATTTCCTGAGATGATACATTCAGCAGATGACTTACCAATGAGTCGATACCTAAAGGACAGACATGAAAAAAATGATCTTGTGCACATCGCCTCAGCTTCCTCGTTAGCAGGCGTGTCTGGCAAATCTGAGAGACCGCGATGAGGAAGAAGTCTAACGGCGGCCTAGGCTACCTGGCATACCCAGCTTCTATGTCTCTTTCCTATCCTCTCCCTGTCGACGTGGATATTTTTTCTCTCACTCCTCATGGACTCTTCTCCTTCTTCCTTTCTTGTCTTTGTTGTGGATTGTACCAGGCACAAAAAGCAAACAAGCTTTCTGTATATTTTTGATAATTTTTTTTCAGTTCTTTGTGTGTGTGTGTGTGTTTGTGTATGACATAGCAGTGTTTGTGTGTTTTTACAACATTTAGCATTCGCTACACTCTTTGAGGCATGTTTCTTGGAAGGACCAACGATTTGATATTTTTGAAACTCCTTAGAAGTTCGTGCCTTTAGAAAGGGAGATTAGGCCAAATTTACTGGAATCAGTATGTCTGGTCCCACTTCGGTCATTCTTTCGACTGCCTCTCTCACTCGTTTCACAGCGTCCAGTGAAGCAGTGAATACATCTGATCTGCCCTGAACAGCAGGGGATTTATTTCCGACACAGGAGACAGCTAAGGCCTTCGCTGCTCCTTCTCTTTACCTCTTGTTGCTATGTGGATCAAGTCGGTTCGGCTCTTTGATTTCTTCTAATAAACTGGAAGTTAACATCCTATTTTCCCATGTCATACATGTGCATATGAAATAAATGTGACATCTATTTCTATATCTATATATCTCACATATATTTAAACCTAATTTCTCAATTTTACCTTTTTTTTTTTTTTTTTTTTTCTTTATATGGGTACTGGGAACCGAACTCAGGACCTCATGCTTGCCAGGCCAGCACTTATGCTGCTGAGCTATATCGCCAGCTCTCATTTCTCAATTTTAGTGTTAAAGCACGTATAATTTACCTGCTCCAGATAATATAACCATAGACTGTGTTTTCTGCTTTCTCCCATTTTCTAGTTGCACCGATAATTCTATAACTCTAGCAAGTGTTAGTAAATTATGATTACCCTATAATGGTTCACTCTAAAAGAAGTAGTTCTGCCACTGTATCCAGCTTCATAACTTTGTTAAAAATAACTAATCCTGGCCTTTTCTCTGTGTGTTTTTCTTTTCTCCATCATCAATATTTCTTTTAACAGTCATCATTTACCTTTTTAAAACTTCCTTTACGGATTGCCTGGGTTTACCTTTTTTCCTGGGACGTGCTTTTCCACAGTACAGTTTGGGGTCTTAGTTCGTGAGTTACAGGTACCCGAAGCCTCTAGATGTGAAACCTAGCTCAGCTCCTCGGACAAGATCTCGTCCACATTTCAGTGTTTAGGGGAGCCATGTGGTGTTGATGGAAGTTCATTTCTTTTGTGGGCATCATATTTTAAATATTTTTTTGTGGATTATAAAAGATTCTTCCCTATCCCTGACACACATAATTTTCCTTAGTCATGGCTAAGCATGGCCTTAATTTATTTATCTTTCTGGAATTTTTTTGTTACATGCATTTTGGATTCTACTACTGTAGTATACATGCCTTTTTCTTTTTTCTTTTTTGTTTATCCTTTTCCACTGAGTTTTGGGAGAATTTGATTACTATCGTTCTCTACTTAAATTTTCTATAATATATAATAATAAATATCTTTGTCATATATAAGGTATAATTAAAAATACAGTCAATGTTTCACAATTTAAAAATTTATTACAGTAAAAGACACATGGCCACTAATCCATCTCTAAATCCTCCTCACTTCCAATACATTCATCCCATCATTCGTGCCACTTTCTGAATCAGCTCAGTGTCTTCTTGTGGCTCCCTCCATGTCCTGAACTGATTCAAAATGTTTACAGCAATTTCTGTCAAATAAAAATGTTACAGTACGTCCTTGTCCTCATCCACCTTGCTCACCAGATCCGGCACCAGGTCACTTCTGGGGCTTCACCAAAGTCAAAAGGGGCATATAAGGTAAACATTCTGATTGCTATAGGCCATCAAGGCAGCCACCACATCGTGTCTCTCTCTCTTTTTTTTTTTTTTTTCTTTTTGTGACAGGGTTTCACTTTGCAGTTCAAGCTGGCCTTGAACTCACTATGTAGCCCAGGCTGGCCTCAAATTCACAGCAATCCTCCTGCCTCAGCCTCCCAAGTTCTGGGGTTTGGCTCTCACTTTTTTTTTTTTTTATATGCGGGTGCTGGGAGTTGAGGTCAGGACCTCGCATTTGCCAGGCAGGCGCTTATGCCGCTGAGCTACATCACCGGCCCTGGCTCCCACTTTTTAAGGCCACTCCAAACCTTCTTTCTTTGGATAAATTTTTATTCTCAATTTTATTCTCATTTTTCCAGATGGCCAGGCAGACTCACACTTACCCTTCATCACAATCAAAAGACACTTTTGCTCCAGGCTGGAGATTAGGTGGAGACAGCACATGACCATTAGGGAGTTGGTCTGGGAAGACATCACATACTTTCACTAGGAGATAAAACAAAACAGGAGTGAGGCTGCCACACGAAGGATAAAGAGCACGATCTGAAAACCAACCCAGCGTCCACGCACCTTCACATGACGGGGCTGCCGGGCTCCAGTCCCCCTGAGGTGTGCAGCGCAGAGAGGCAGCCCCCTGGAGGTCGTAGCCTGGCTCGCAGCTGTAGGACACTTCCTGCCCGGGGGAGAAGTTCTCATTCCTTGGGGTGTGCTGACCATGCAGGATTTTGGGGGGTGGCTGACATACTGTGAAAAAGAATCAAAGTATGAAAATCACTTTTCCTCAATGGTGAACTGGCCAGGAGAATCATAATAATAGTCTGTATGTAAAAAAAAAATTAGTGGCTATCTCCTACATTCACTGGTGACCAAATAAACACATACACTTCCACACACATAAGGTGGGGGATATTTTGCTAAAAGTGACAAAACTAATGTACTGCTGAGCTGTGACTGGAGGAATCCTCCGTGCATTGCTTTTCATCTGAAGTATACACCTATGGTCACATTTACTTCTACACAGTTACTTCTAGAATTTTTCCAACTTCTGCTCATCCAAACAGAATTGTTAGGATTGATGGATTTTTAAAACTTCATACTTCCTTTCCAGATTGGTGTTACCAGTTTATAGTTCTACATTTTAGGCAATAAGGAATGTCCGTACCCACGTCTCATGTGACAAATTCCCCACTTGGCTTTCACACCGACGCAAGCAACAGGACCCCGCATCTGTTCTCCTCTTCTTTCCCACCTCTCCCAGGGGCTGCCTGATGTGGGGGCAGGAGGACTCTGCCTCGCCCATCCGCACTGTACAGAGATGGTCCTGCTTGGCCATTCCATCCGTGCTTATAAGCAAATGAAAACCCCCAGGGCGAAACCTCCTAAAAAGCCTATAGTCCTTCTAACAAGAAGGTGGGGTACACATAGAGAGTGTCACCGCATGGCTCCTCTGCCTCTTTATATGACTGGTTTGAACTCAGGGAATCAAAATTCATGTGGGTCTTACAGAATTAAGTGAAAAAAATCATTTCCACTTTGCTTTGAGTGTTTCAGTTCCCCTCTCTGGACTTTAGTTTTCTCTAGCATAAAATGGGGTATGGGTGTAGAATAAAGACTTCCTAAATAGACAGTGCAGATACTCTGCTGTCACAGCCTCTGTTTTCTGGGCTCATCATCCCAATGTTACTAAATGCACTGTGATGCTTTGTTTAAGGGCTGTGCTGGTTAAATTCAGTGACTCCCTCGTACCCCCACCCTAACACCCTCAACTCTCTTTTGACCGCTCTGCTAGAAGCCTGAAAACTGCAGTGGCTTTGTCTGAGAAGTTCTGCTGTAGTTCTGCTCATCGGAAGCATATGCACCAAATTAAAAGGTGGGAAAAGGACAGAAGCCATTCTGCTTCTAGAAGTGGCTCAAATGACTCTGTTAACACCCTCCGATTCTACCAATGCCAGTGACTCTGGCTCCAGCAAGACCAGCTATGTCCTGGGAGCAGAGGTGGTCCTTGAAGCCTGAGTGTAGACACCTGCACTCCAACCCTGCAGTCACAGTAGCCCCCCAATTGCTGGCAATGCTGCCTTCTTCCTTTTGCTCTTCCTGCCCTTCCCACGCCTTTATAGCTGATTCCTGCATGAACCCCTCATTCCTGAAGCATCTAAGGTGGACGCTGTCAAACCAAGGGTCTAGAGACAGGCAGAATTGGGTTGTGGTCTTCAGTCTATCTCATCTCAGAAATGGTCTAACCTCTCTAAGACACAGCGTCCTTGTAAAACATGGAATGAACAGCAACTGCTCACAGCTTTGTTTCAAGGATTACATGCAACATATGCCTATAGATAGCTCCTGGCCAGGTGAGCCATTCATTGTGTGTTCCTGATGATCATACTCAAGGTGGAGGCAGCAGAGAGTGCTGCATGCAGAGAAATTCTAAATTCTTCCAAGTTCACATTCCTTGCTCAGATTTACCTCACTTCTCAATTTGAACGCACATACCTGTACACACACACACACACACCCCTCCCCAAGAAAATCAACTCACTCAACACATTCACCACACACCCTCCTCCAGAACAAACACCAATCTCCTGTTCCTCCAACAACTCTGTCGCCTGCGGACCCCTCCCCAGTCACAGCCAGACTCACCCATGGAGCAGCTTGGTAACTCTGGCTCCCACTTGTTTTGGGCCTGGCACTGCACCCTGGAGGGCCCGCTCATGACGAAGCCGGGCTGACATGTAAACTCCACAATTTCATTTAAGGAAAATAAGCTTCTGTATTCAGATACCATGACTGCATTGTCAACGTGTGGAGGTGTGCACGTATTAGGTACAATGCACTGAGGGGGAGGGCCGCTCCAGATGCCGACTTCGTTATCATTGCTGGTGCAGAATATGGTGGGCTCCCCCACAAGTTCAAAGGCCTTTCCTCTTGTTCTGGGATTGCAGCGATAGGTCACCACCATTCCATATACAAAATTTTCTCTGTTAATGCTAAAGAAATCTCCATTAGCGATGGCTGGGGGTGGCTCACAAGGAATTCCTGCAAAAAGGGAAAGCAGTTTAAATAAAATGAATTTAAATAATAAGGGAGAAAAATCTAATGAGTCGCTAAACTATTTTTATATTCATTATTTGCTTTTCATATTTGCTAATGTGTAGGTAAGTTTTTGTAAAGTTATTACTTACCTTGGCATAATAGCATGTGTCTTGCCTTTTCTACTATTTCCTGTAATCATTTGTATTTATTAGAACCCTCCTTCTTTCAATTTTAAATAGCTCTTGGATTGTGCTATTATAGAATTTATACAGTTCTCCTCTTTTGCCCTTGTTTTATTAATTTTCATCTTGGTTGTTAACTGAGTGTAGTTTTTTTGGTTTTTTTTTTTTTTTTTTTTTTTTTTTTTGGTTGGTACCGGGGCTCGATCTCAGGACCTCGCTCGCCAGCAGGCGCCCGCACTGAGCGATATCACCATCCCTTTTCTCGTATGTGTGTTCTGGGAGTCGAACTCGGGCCCCCATGCTTGCCAGGCAGGCGCGTACGCCGCTGAGCCATCTCACCGGCCCTTGAGTGCAGTTTTTTAAAATAAAAATGATAAAACCTTTTGCCAAAAGCAATAGTATGAGAGAAATCACAAATATATAGGAGTAAGAAATGAATATATTTGAGAATATATGTGAGAATATTTATGAAACTGCAGACAACTGTATGTTAAACATTTTAGAAATCTAAATGATAGAAATGGAAAAATAAATTACCAATATTCACTCAAGAAGATAAACTAAGCTAGAATTGGCCAAGAAAGTTGTAAGAACAGAAAAACATTCCTGTAAGTTCCATCAAATTTTCAAGTAACACATACTTCCAAATGTAAGCTCAAGTGTTTCACAACATGTCGAAGACATCTTTCCCATTCACTTTATCAAGCCTAGGCTGATAATATAAGATTATGGCCACGTAAAAGTGCTGATATATTTGTTCAGAACTCCCTATATACATCTGAAAATGTAAGAGTAATATGTAGTATACTGTATTTAATAGTGCATAGTCATAAGCTAGAACTAAATAATTTCAACCAATACCCCAAAACACTCAAAATTAATAATTTTAATTCTTAAGGAAGCTTCTGCTTCTAGTGACAGTAATCTCAATAATCCACATCAAATAATACTTCTACTGGTCCCAAGAAAGATTTAAAATGCTAGAAATTTAAAGAACACATCTGTGAAGCTCAGAGAGCTAACCAAATAGTGAAGCATTACTGGGCCAAGGGAATGGAGAAGATGAAAATCCAGGGTGGGAAAATCCAGGTTGAGAAGACATAAAGATGCGGGCAAGAGCTAGGCATTTGGTCTGCTTTTTCCCCGGGAATGGGGAGCAGAATCAGAAGGAAGCAACTGAGAGGTGCAGTAGACTTTCGCTAATCTCCTAGAGTCAAGAGACAAGAGCTAGAGCCCGGGGCTTGCCAAAAATGAAAGCCCTGGTTAAGACCTTTCCGTTTATTGAGACGACAAAGGACTAGGGTTTGGGGGCTAAAGTTAATTGAAAATAACCTGCTGTCTCAAAGATTGGAAGTACTTTTCAAGGACTGTAGGTGGCGCCAAAAAGGATAGTTCCCGAGATTGGATGAAAGTGGTCCCAGGTTGCTGGTGTCCTCGGGTGCAGCAAAAACAGCAAAAATCCTCCCTGGAAGAAGATGTGTTATTGCTGCCCTTTAGGACAGTGCGTTAAAGGCTTGGTCCCCAGGGGGCGCTGTTGTGGTGGAGCTATTAGAGGGCGGGGCCTCTCAGGACGTCCATAGGTCACTGGGATGTGCACTTACTTAACGGAACCGCGGGAGGCGGTCTCCTGCACTCTCGTTGATCATAGGCTCACGATATAAGCAGTTCTGCTCTGCCACAAGCTCCTGCCCTGATGTTCCGGCCGTCACAGGCCCAAAGCAATGGGCTATTTGCTCATGGACTGGAACCTTAGAACTGGGAGCCCAAATAAACCTTCTCTTTTCTAAGTTAATTACGTCAGGTATTTCATTATAGTGATGGAAAGCTGGCTAATATACTCATTTAATATCTTGAGTTTATTTACCTCCTTGAAATTATTTCTACAGGCAAATTTTCAGATAGAATCCCTGATACACAAAGATAACCAGATACTTGAAGAGATAACATGCATAAGAACCAGCAAAATCAACGATGATACAAACAGACCCAATAGGACTACCGATACGGGAATTTTTACTTACAGACTTCAAATAACTAAAATAAATAAATATTTTTATAAAAACAAAAATAGTAATTGTTGGTGGAATATAAAGATAGCAGTAGGGAAATGGCAGGAGGACATAAATGGAGTTAAACTATTTGGGTTCTGTTTGCATTGTTTGAGAATTGGTAAAAACACAATTTAAGTTAGACTATAATAAATCAAGAATCTACACTGTTTCTAGGTCACTCATTAAAAATAAAAGAATAGACGGATGAGATGGCTCAGCGGCTTAAGCGCCTGCCTCGCAAGCGCGAGGGCCCGAGTTCGACTCCCAGAACTCACATATGAAAAAAGGGCGGGTGATATCACTCAGCGGCACAGGCACCTGCTGGCACACGAGGTCCTGAGGTCGACCCCCGGTACCCACAAAAAAAAAAAAAAAAAAAAGAATAACAAAATAAGGATAGCAAAAATGCTACTGAGGAGAACATTGGGACTAATAAAAATACTTTATTAATTTTAAAAATGTGAGAAATGAGGAATAAAGGAACAAAATATGAAACAAATAGAAAATAAACAAGTGTTAAACTTATACCTAACTATATCAGTAACCCATACTAAATTTAAATGTTCTAAACACTTCACCTGAAAATAAATTATGCAGCGAATTTAAAGAATATGCAGAGCTGGTGATATAGCTCAGTGGCATAAGCGCCTGCCTGGCAAGCGCAAGGTCCTGAGTTCGACTCCTGGTACCCACATATAAAAAAAAATAGAATATGCAGATAAACTGTTGAACTTATAAGTAAATTTAGCAAGATTGCTGGATCCAAGGTCAAACAAATAGAATGAACTCTAAAAAATAATATCTACGAGTAAGTCTAATGGAAGATGTAAAATACTTCTATAATGTAAATTAGCAAGAATTGCTGAAAGAAATTAAATATTTCAGAAATGGGGGTATCATGCTAATGAATCTAGAACTCAAAAATGCCAATTTGTTAATTGTTTATAAATCAATTTACTGAATTAATAGAAACTGAATAAAAATTCAAGTAGGATTCTTTTAGTGGAAATTGACATGCCAATTCTAGATTTTTATGGAAATGCAAAGGTCCAAGAACCACCAAGCAAATCTCAAAGAAGCACACAGTTAGAAGATATTTGCCACCAGATAAACGTCTTAATATAATACTATTGTAACTTAATAGGTAAATAACAGTGGCTCTCTGGAATAAGACTAACAGATAATGTCATCTGACTTATGGCTATGATTCTATTGTATTGCAGTATGCAAGGAATGATCTTTTTAATAAGCAGCATTAGATCAATAGCATATCCACTATGAAAATCAGACCGAACTTCCTAAAACTTAACCACAATCCATACAAATCATAGACTTAACAATAAAGTTTGAAGATGGGAAAATATTCTTCATAACAGGCCAGGATCTCTTGAGTAGAGCAGCGAAAGCAGTAACTAGAAAGGCAATATTAATAAATTGACCACTATTAAAATATAGAACTTCGGGGCCGAGAGTGTGGCTTCGTGGTAGATCGTGTGTTTAACACATGAGGCCCTGGGTTCAATTTCCAGCACTAAACGTAGAACTTCCATTATCAAAAATCATCATTAAGAAAGTAAAAAGTCAAGCCATAGCCTAAAAGAAAATATTGTAACACAAATATTTAATATTAAACCTCTTGAACACAAACATTTAATACATTTATTGGGGAAATATAAAAATAAAGAACTTTTATAAAACAAAAAGCTAAACAGACTAGTAAATAACGGGCACAAGGTTTGAACAGGTACTTCGCAAGCGTATAAAAATGTTGATAAGCGTACACTGGTCAGCATAGAAAAAGCATCATAAGTCATTAGAAAAATGTAAATTATTTTAAGCCACTTGGACATGTGTGTCCCAGCGCAGTCCCGCTGGAACAGCAATCACACTGACTCAGCTGCTGAGCTCTTCGTCACCGGCTGAGTGATTGCAGGGTGTCACTTAATCTGTACAAGCACAAGAGATCTAGGTCTAGCGAATAGAAGCTCGGTTTGAATCGGCACAAGAGTCACAGTTCATCAACAAATTCTCACACTTAAAGCCTTAACTCCTGAGGGTCAGTTATAGGGAATTTTTTTTTATGTGGGTTCCAGAAGTCGAACTCAGGACCTCGTGCTTGCCAGGCAGGCGCTTATGCCGCTGAGCCATCTCACTGGCCCATAGGGAAGTTTAAGAATTAGAAACCGAGATAAAAACAGAGACACAGGCATAGATGCATTATCTTTTAATAAAATGAGATCTTACCTATATGTTATCTGTCTTGATTCTTTTTTCAAATAAAATATGCATTTCTATGTCGTTAAGTACTTCATGCTATTTTTTATGACTTCATAACACTCCAATGTATGGGTGTATTTTTCATAATTTTGTGTGGGTATTATATGTTTCTTAGGAAATTCTTTAGAATTATTTTAACTTAGCTCTTTTCTTTCAGTAGACTATTTCCACATCATAGTTTGAAACATATTGCAAACTTAAGCTACTTTAACATTTTTACTTTTAAAAAGAATGCTACAATGAAAATCATGTAGTGAACTATTTCCTAAGAATCCATATTATTTCCTAAGTGTATATCCCAAGATTTGAGTCAAAGTAAATTCTGACTTTCTGTTTTACAGTGCACCATGCTTTTCAAGTTTTGTTGAATCCCCAGGATGCGAGAGCACTGGTTCGCCTGCAGCTTCAGCAACTTTTACTAATGTGCCAGGTCGAATGATGAGTATAGTTGAAATTGTAGAACCAACTTAATTCCAAGTTAACTGAATTAAAAATAAGATTTGAAGGCTTATATACATTTAAGGCCCCACATTCAGAAAAGGCATGTTCCAGCATAAGGGAAAACTTAAGGAGACAAGTGGCTGAGGACACCAGGGGAATATTTGAGAACGTTATAGCTGTCTTCTGCTATCTGAAGGACAGGCTGCACAAAAGGAATTGGGTAAATATGTTTATAAGTCCTTGTAGGGCTGGAGGAGTAGATTAGTGGTAGAGCACTCGCTTAGTATGTGTACGTGTTTGGGTTTGGCTCCCAGCACTACACACAACAAATGTGTAATTCCAGAGGAACGTTAGAATCTATTAGCAAACGTGACAAGAAGGAAAGTTTCAACTTACTTTGACAAATGGGTGCTTCCCTATCCCAAGCAACAGTATTGCCGGAAATCACGCACACAGCAGAGGAGGAGCCAATAAGTCGGTGCCTAGAGGACGGAATAAGGGGTATTACATGCTTAATACACAGGTAACGTACCCACTTCACGTACTACTTTGAAGGACTTTTAGAGCCATCTGGACATTTTCTACTTGTCAAAGCACTATTGTGCTCCCAAATTTCACATCTTTCTTTGGGCTTTTTTGATTTCTTCTTTATGCCTTCTCAACTGGATAGTATTCCTCTATTATCATGTGGCACATTTTTATAATCTAAGGTAAATTATAGTTATTTCCTCCAAGTCTAGTTTTTCAAAGATATTACAAACTTCTTGAGTGCAAGGAAGATGTTATGCATACACATATGTATAAGTGGGGTAGTCAAAATACAGGGTGAATATTTTACAATTTATTACATTTACAGCCCGTGCTTTTGGGGTCACATCCAAAAAAACTAATGTTAAGAAACTCAGACTAATGTTAAGAAATTTTCCCTTAGGTTTTATTTTAGTAATTTTAAGTTTTAATTCTTAACATTTAAATCTTTAATCTATTTTAGTAAATTTTTTATAAATAGTGTGAACTAAGTTTACAATTTTATTCTTTGGCATGCGGGTATCTAGTTTTCTCAACAACGTTTATTGAAGAGTCTACCTTTCCCCCATTGTGTGTTCACACTACCTTTGTTGAAGATCAATTGACTATAAATGTGTGGATTTATTTCTGGCCCCTCTATTTGTACCATTTGTCTATATATGTTTTTATGTCACTACCATGCTGTTTTGATTACTATAGCTTTGTAGTATATTTTGAAATCAGTCCGTGTATGCCATCAGCTTTGTTCTTTTTCTGTAATACTACTTTGGCTGCTCAGCATTTGTGTGGTTCCATATGAATTTTAGGATTGTTTCGTATACTTCTTTGGAAAATGTCATTGGCATTTTGATAGGGATTGTATTGAATCTGTAGGTTGTTTAAGGATAGTATGGAAATTTTAACAATATCAATTTTTCCAATCTACTAAGATATCTATAAGATATCTTTCCATATATTTTGTGTCTTCTTCAATTTTTTCCATAATGTTTTATAGAGTATAGAGCTCTTTCACCTCTGTTGTTAAACTTATTCCAATTAGGTTATATTTTGGATGCTATTACACGTGGCATTGTTTTCTTTATTTGGAGGTATTTCACTGTTAATGTGTAGATATGCTACTATTCATGTTGATTTTTGTATCATGAAGTTTTACTGGATTTGTTGATCAATTCTAACAGTTTTTCAATGGAATCATTAGGATTTTCTACATATGAAATCATATTGTCTGCAAAAAAAGAAAAATTTAACCTCCTCCTTTTCAATTTGGAGGACTTTTCCTTCTTTTTCATGCCTAACTGCTTTGGCTAGAGGTTCCAATACTATATAAAACAGAAGTGGTAAGGATGGACATCCTGGTCATACTACTGATCTCAGCTTTTTACCATTAAGTATAATGTTAGCTGTGAGCTTGATAATTGGCATTTATCATGTCCAGATACCTCCCTTTTGTAGCTAATTTGGTGAGTTTTTATTATGAGAGGACGCGGAGTCCTGAAAAGTAATTTTTCTGCTTCTATTGAAATGGTCATATTATTTTTATCCATCCTGTTAATGGTGGCATAGCACATTTATTGATTTGCATATATTGAACTATCCTTTCATTTCAGGGATAAATGTCATTTGATCACAAGGTATGGTCTACTTTATGTGCTATTGAATTTTGTTTGCTAATCTTTTGTATAGAATTTTTGCATCTATGTCCATCTGGGATATTGTCCTATAATTTTCTTTTGATATAATGTCCTCATCTTGTTTTGATGTCAGGGTAATATACAACTCACAAAAAAATTTTGAAAATGTACCCTGCTCTTCAGTTTTTGAGAAAACTTCATAAAGTATTGGTGTTAATTCTTCCTTACATGTTTGGTAGAATTTACCAGGGAAGTCACCAGGTCCTGAGCTTCTCTTTGTTGGGAGGTTTTTTTGTTTGTTCTTTTTTTGTTGTTGTTTGTTTGTTTGTTGTTTTTTGGTACCAGGAATCAAACCCAGGACCTGTGCTTGCCAGGCAGGTGCTGCGCCACTGAGCTATATCCCAGGCCCTGTTGCGAGTTTTTGATTACTGATTCAATTACCTAACTTATTGGTATGTTCATATTTTCTTTATTTTCATGATTCAGTGTTGGTAAGTAAATGGATTTTGTCCATTTTCTAAGTTATTCAATTTGTTGGGGTGTAATTATTCATAGCAGTTTCTTATAATCTATCATATTTAGTGAAATTAGTTGTACTATCCCATCTTTCACTTATAATTTTGAGCCTTCCTTTTTTTCCATAGTTTAGCTATCATTTTATGGTTTATCTTAAAAAACAAGTCTTAGAGCCGGGTGTGGGGGCTCACGCCTGTAATCCCAGCACTCGGGAGGCTGAGGCAGGAGGATAGCCATGAGTTGGAGGCCAGCCTGGACTACATAGTGAGACGCTGTCTCAACAATACAAAACAAAACAAACAAACAACAACAAAAAAAAATCAAAAAACAAGCCTTAGTTTCATTGTTCTTTTCTATTTTTGTAGTCTCTATTTCTCCTCTAATATTTATTATTTATTTCCTTTTTGGGCCTAGTTTGTTCTTTAGTTCCTTGAAGTACATGGATTGTTTATTTGCATGTTTCTTCTTTCTTAAGATAAACATTTATCATTACAGACTTCCTTCTTAACTTTTCTTTTTCCACATCTCATAAGTTTTGATATGTTGTACTTCAATTTTCACTTGTGTCAAGATATTTTTTATTTGTATTTTGATTTCTTTTTTGACCCATTGTTTGTTTAGGATTATGTTGTTTAATTTCCACAGTGTTATGAATTTTATAATATTTCTCATGTTATTGACACCTAGTTTCATACCATGTGGCTAGAAAAGATACTTGATATCATACTTAAATCTTCTTGAATTTTTAAAGATTCGTTTTGTCTAATACATCATATAGTCTAGAGACTGTTCCATGTGCACTTGAAAGATTGTATATTCTGCTGTTGTTGGATAAGATATTCCATATAAATGTGTATATGTTTGCTGTTGTTTAAATCTACTCTTTACTGATTTTATGTATGGGCAATCTATCCATTGTTGAAAGTAGAGTACTAAAGTCTTCTACTATTATTGGATTGCTGATTAATTCTCTCTTCAGTTCTTTTAATACTTGCCTTTCATATTTAGGTGCTCTGATGTTGGATACGTATGTATTTACAATCGTTATACCTTTGTGATGAATTGATCACTGTCACTATATAGTGACCTCCTTTGTCTCTTGTGACAGTTTTTGACTTAATATTTTTTGGGGTAATATAAATACTACCACTGCTCTGCTTCAGTTGTCATTTTTATGGAGTATATTTTTCCATCCTCTTGCTTTCAGATTGTGTATGTTCTTAAGGCTATAATAAGTTTCTTGTAGCTAACAGAATTTTGTTGGATATTTTTACAAAATCTATTGAATCACCATATATTATGATTGAAGAATTTAATATTTACATTTAAAGTAATTACTGAATGTAAGGATGTACTGCTGACATTATGTTGTTTTCTGATAATTTTGCAGGTTTTTTTTTTCATTTTTTCTCTTCCTATCTTCCTTTGTGATTTAATTTTTTATAGTGGTATGTTTGATGACTTTATCTTTTGGGTATTTATTATAGGTTTTGTCTTTGTGGTTACCATGATGCTTACATAAAACATCTGAGAATTATAATAGTCTATTTTAAGCTGATAGCAACTTAAATTTGACTATACATACAATTCTATATTTTAATTTTCTTGTCCTGTAATTTGTTAAGGATGTCACAATTTACATCTTTTAGGTGTTGTGTATTCATTGCAAATTATTGTAGCTGTGGTTATTTCTAATATATATTTCTTTTAATTTTTATACTAGAGTTAAAATAATTTATCAGCCACCATTATAGTAATTGAGTATTCTGAATTTAACTATATTTTTCCTTTTACAGTGACTTTTATACTTTCATTTTTTCATGAAAGCGGTTCAGCACTGTTAGCATCTGTTTTGGTTTGTGTCTAGATGTCCCCCCATAACCTCATACAGCCGTAGGTTGGGCTTTTTTGGAGGTGGCTGGATTTAGAGTGTGTGACACTGGAATTGATTCATGGTGCAATGCTAGGATCAAGGGCACTAGGATTAAGGGTGTGAGTGTTACCCACCCTGATTAGCCTGGATAAGATAAAAAGGATAGAAAAAGCTGTGGTCACCCTTGTTGCTCTGCTGCCTTCTGCTTACCATGAACTGTTTCTCCTCTGCCAAGCCACCCTGCCTCAGAGGAAGCCGATTATGCACTGAAACCTCTACAAACTGTGAGCTAAATAAACCTTTCCTTCTTTAACTTTGGGTGTCAGGTATTTTGTCTCAGCAAAGAGAGAAAAGTAACTAAGAAGGCATCTTTTTATTTCAACTTGAAGATGATTAGCATTTCTTATAAACCAGGTCCAGCGACTCCTACAGTTTTTGTTTGTCTTCGAAAATCCTTATCTGTCCTTTTCTGAAGAGCAGCCCTACTTTTTGGTATAGCATTGAATTCTTGGTTGGCAGATATTTTTTCTTTTAGCACTTTGAATATTTTATTCTCTTTCTCTCCTAATTGGAAGTCCTCTGCTAAGAAATCCACTTATAGCCTTATGGAAGTTGCTTACAATGTAACAGGTTTTTTTTGTTTGTTTGTTCCGCTACTTTCATAATGCACTCTTTCATTTTGAGATTTGACTACAACATTTTAGAGAGCTCTTCAAATTCAGTAGTGTAGCTGGATACAAAGTCAACACTCAAAAATCAATAGCATTCCTGTTCACAAACAACAAACTCACTGAGAGAGAAATTAGGGAAACAACACCTTTCACAATAGCATCCAAAAAATTAAATACGTAGGAATCAATCTAATGAAGGAAGTAAAAGACCTCTACACTGAAAACTACAGTAATCTGAAAAAGGAAATTGAAGAGGATATCAGAAAATGGAAAGATATCCCTTGCTCCTGGATAGGAAGAACCAATATAGTGAAAATGGCCATACTTCCAAAATTGTTATACAGATTTAATGCAATTCCAATCAAAAGTCCAACAGCATATCTCACAGAATTAGAGAAAACAATCCTAAAATTCATCTGGAACCAGAAGAGACCTAGAATAGCAAAGGCAATTCTGGGCAACAAAGGCAAGGCAGGGGGCATCACAATCCCTGATTTGAAATTATACTATAAAGCTACTGTGATAAAACAGCGTGGTATTGGCAAAAAAACCAGACCTGAAGATCAATGGAACAGATAAGAAGATGCACAAACAACTCCAGACATACTAAGCCACCTTATCTTTGACAAAGGTACCAAACACATTCACTGGAAGAAAGATAGCCTCTTTAATAAATGGTGCTGGAAAAACTGGCTCTACACACGCCGAAGATTAAAATTAGACCCATATCTTTCACCGTGCACTAAACTAAATTCAAAATGGATCAAAGATCTAAATATTAAAACAGAAACATTAAATCTCCTGGAAAATAGAATAGGTAAAACTCTTGAAGACATTGGTGTAGGCAAAGACTTTATGAATAAAACCCCAGTGGCACAGGAAGTATCACAAAGAATCAACAACTGGGATCTCATCTTATTAAAAAGCTTTTGCACAGCAAGAAAAACCACCAACAGAGTGAAGAGACAACCCACAACGTGGGAAAAAATGTTAGCCAGCTATTCCTCAGAAAAAGGATTACTATGGGCCGGTGAGATGGCTCAGCGGCGTAAGCACCTGCCTTGCAAGCGCGAGGGCCAGAGTTCGACTCCCGGATCCCACATACGGAAAAGGGGCCGGTGATATCGCTCAGCGGCACAGGTGCCTGTTGGTGTGCGAGGTCCTGAGGTCGACCCCCCGGTACCCACAAAAAAAAAAAAAAAGAAAGAAAAAGGATTACTATCGAGAACATACAAAGAACTCAAAAAAATCAGACCTCCCAAATTTAAAGACCCAATCCAAAAATGGGCATCTGAGATGAATACACACTTCTCAGATGAAGAAATACAAATGGCAAATAAATATATGAAAAAATGTTCAACATCACTAGTCATTCGAGAGATGCAAATTAAAACAAGACTGAGATTCCATCTCACCCTGGAAAGAATGGCTATTATCAAGAAATCAACCAATAACAAATGCTGGAGGGGCTGTGGGGAAAAAGGAACCCTTCTCCACTGTTGGTGGGAGTGTTGACTGGTGCAGCCACTGTGGAAATCAGTGTGGAGATTCCTCAAAAAACTAGGACTGGAGGCCCCATTTGATCCAGCTATTCCCCTTCTGGGTATCTTCCCAGAAGAATTAAAAACATCGTACCAGGATGATATATGTGCACCCATGTTTATAGCAGCACAATTTGTAATAGCTAGATCGTGGAAACAACGTAAATGCCCATCAACCGAGGAATGGATAAAAAAGATGTGGTACTTTTATACAATGGAGTACTACTCAGCCATAAAGAAAGATAAACCGGAAACTTTCATAGGTAAATGGATGCAATTCAAGGAAATACTCATAAGTGAAATAAACGGGAGGCACATTTGTAAACATTGTATTGTCTCCCTAGTATGAGAAACTGAAAGAGTAAAGAAGATCCAAAATCTACAATAGACATGGTAAAACAGTAAGAAACTGTTCAAAAGGAAAAATATTGTGTAGACAATTGAATGCTGATAACTTGTACCCTGAGTAACTAATTTAATGATAACAATATGGAATGTATTAACCATTGTTACCCTCCTAGTATGTTGTTTTGAAATTTTGTTCTATTTTTTTCTCTTTAAAACAAACAAACAAGCAAAAAACAAATAGAGAGCTCTTTAAACTTAATACCTACATGGAAGGTTCTTTTGGCTTCATGTACATAGATGTTCATTTCCACTTCTAGGTTTGGAAATTTTTTTTTTTTTTTTGAGACAGGGTCTTGCTACGTAACTCAGGATGGCCTCAAACTCACTATGTAGTCTGGGCCGGCCTCAAACTTGTGGCGATACTTCCTCAGCCTCCCAAGTGCTGGAATTACAGTTGTGCATCACCATGCTTGGGTTGTTACTTATATCTTTAAGTAAGCTTTCTGCTCCTTTCCTTTGTTCTGGGACTGCCATAATATGATATTGGTTTGGATGATGGTGTCCCATAATTCTTGGAGACTTTCTTAACTCTTCTTCACTGGCTCTTTCTTTTGATCAAGTCTGATGTTGAAATTTCTGTGAATTTTTTTTTTTCAGGTCAATCACTGTGTTCTCTAGCTCTGGTATTTGTTTTGTTCTTCTTTAGGCTTTTCTCTATTAACTTTTCATTGTTTCATTTTGTGTGTTTACTGTGTTCCTTTGTTTTAGTCGTCTATGTTCTGTTGTAGCTCACCAACCTATTTTACAGTAATCGTTTTGAATTATTTTGTCAAGTAGAGTAAAGATCTCCAGTTCTTTAAAGTCACTTTCTGGTGCTTTATCTTATTCCTGTAATGGTGTTGTATTTCCTCGGTTGTTAGCCATTCTCTTGCTGTTGCATTGCTGTCTGTGCATTTGAAGGAGTAGGCGCCTATCCCAGTCATTACAGATGAACTCGTCAAGGAAAGCTCTTTCTTCACAAGTTACTGGTGTAGAGGTTCTGAGTGTGCACACTGCTGACGTCCTCAGGCTAGTCTGGTGCTAGTTCAGCACGTGTGTGAGCGAGAAATCTATGAGGGTTTTAATTTCCTCACAACCTTGCTAAGACTTGTTACTGTCTGCCTTTTAGAGTATCGCTGTTTTAGAGAGTGTGAGGTGATATCTTAAGTGAGTTTAATTTGCATTTTCCTGATGCGTAAAGATATCAAGCATCTTTTTATTTCTTACAGTCCATTTGCTTATTTTCTTTGGAGAAATGTCTACTTAATCTTTTGCCCATTTTATATTGAGTTATGTCTTTTTATTGCTGAGCTGTAAAAGGTCTTTATATAGCACAGATACATCTTTGTAGGATTTATGATTTCCAAATAACTTTTTCCTGTTTGTGGATTATCTTTTTACCTTCTTGATGGTGTACTTTGAAAAATGAACGTTTTTAATTTTTTGAAGCTGAACTTACCTACTTTGATTTCTTATTAGCGGCACAACTTTAGCTCATATTCTTTAAGGTGCTTAGGAGTAAAGGCAGGGGCAGGCAGTGCCTTCGCTATACACTGAGCGAAGAGAAGCACCAACTACAGTGCCACTCTCATGAGCAGCTCTTGCTTGACATTTTCAAAGGTGGCTCTCTTATGGGTTCAATTGTGTCCTCAAAATGGTACGCTGACATTGTAACCCCTGGTTCCTGTGAATGTGACTTTATAGGGAAATAGGGTGTTTATAGATGTACTCCAGTCAAGATGAGGTCTTTCAGGTGGGCCTTAATTTAATATGTCTGATTTCCTTATAAAACAGAGGACAGTGGGCAGAAAGAGACACAGAGAGAGAGAGAGAGACACCAAGGAAGACAATGACAGAGGGAAGAAGGCCATGTGGAGACAGAGATAGAAATGGTGGTTATGCTGCCATAGGCCAAGGAAGATCTGAGGCTACCAGAGGTGGAGGACTTCTGGGACTTCTGGTCTCCAGAGCAGACTAGACGCAAACATCTCTGTTGCTTTAAGTCACGTACTTTGTGGTCACCGTTAAGATGTTCTCTCACTCAGTCGCTCCATGTCTTCCTTTGCTTGAAGCGGCATCTATTCCGAACTAGGGTTGTTTCTGTACTTTGACTCCATCCTATCACCCAGTGAATGTCTCTCTTATGTGCTGCAATCGTCTGTATCTGGGATGTACCTATGTGTTAAAGCCTTCCTTGCCAGCCTGTGATGCTACTGTAAGGTGGTGAGACCTTTAAGAGGTGGAGCCTTGTGGAAGGAAGTTAGATCACTGTGAGCATGGCTTTCAGTGAAATACTGGGACTCCAGTCCCTTCCTGCCGCTCTGCTTCCTGGCTGCCATGAGGTGAATGGGACCCTTCCACTCTGCATTCCCACTGATGTATGGTGCCTCTACAGGCACAAAGCAATGTGGCCAGGGAGCATGGACTGAGCCCATAAAAGCTATGAGCCAAAATAAACCTCTTTTCCCTTTAGGTTATCTCATTTATTTTTTTCACAGTAATGGAAAGTTGCCCTGGTTTCCAGCAAGCACACAGATTTATCCCCTAATTTTGTCATACTTTTGTTCATTGCAGTCAGGGGATAAAGCCAGGCAGTAAGAGGCTAGTTGTCATTTCTGAGATGTGACTAGAAGGTAATATTCCTGTCCCAGAACTCTTGCACTATGAGATGTTGCTCTTAACTCACCCTGTATTACAGCTGTATTTAATGTGGGATCCAAACTTGGTATCCGAGATAGTCACCAGGCCGTTCAAAGGATCTGAAGGAGTTCGACATGACTTACCTATGGGAAAGAAATAAAATTTTAGAGCTAGGCAGAAATGACAGTACATGGAGTGACAATCTGACTGTAGACTATGGATTTGTTTTCACGGATTTTGCCACTTTGAGGAAACTCACTCGATTGCTTTAGGATCAGCCACCATGTAGGTACCACTTTTGAAAGGAGCTCCCCTCAAGTTCTTCCTCATCCCCACCTTGTGACTTCCAGAAACATATATACTTCATTTATTACCAAAGTGCTACACTTTAATTTAAAACCAGTGTAATTAATTCACCAGCCTCAAGGCCTGAATTTTCTCTTTTTCTAGTTACTCAATACACCTCCCTTCTGAATCATTTATCTCTTAGTTTTAGTGAAAATTGGACACCACCCCCAAGTGGGTGGGGATTTTCTCTCAATCATGTCTTGTGATGTTCATTTCTTATAGAACTAATTCATCATTGAGGTGCCAGGAACTCAAAGCAGGTATGAAGATATGATCTATGAGAATAATTTACATGTAATGTAACACGGCAAAGTTATAAGGTTATATGTGTCCCAGTTCTAAAATTTGAACAAATCGAGTCACCTTACAAATGTCTGGCTGACGAGGAGGGCTGTCCAGTTCGGAGTTACTCACGTTTGCACTTGTCTTCAGCACTTGTCCAGACTAAGTTACTCTGGCAGGTGATAGAAAATCGTCTCTTGATATAACCTGGGCGACATTCATAATTCAAAGATGTTCCGATGGGAAACTCAGACTTATCCGTTGTATTTGTAGGCCTGGCAAACGCGAACTGCGCTGGGGCTTTACACTGACCTGGAGATTGACATCACAGCAACACGCAAGTCAAAAGAGAAGCCTCCAACCCGTTTCCTCTTTCCCTCCCTTATATTTTATAGATGTGATCAAAGAAGAAAAAGAACATTTTTTTTATAACGGCAAAAGGATCGGTTTCTTGAGTAGGTATGCTGGAAATGAGCTTTAAAGTTTTTTAGAATCGGTATCTATCCACTGAAACAAGGCTTTGCTATATTGAAGGCAATTATGCTGCGTATACATACAGTCTTTCCCTGAAAGGGAAACTCCAATTCACAGCTTCAAATTCAGGCGATTGGAGGGTGCCTGCACTTCAGCATCCTCTACCCCACCCTCATGTGTCGTTTTTTTGTGTAACAAGACGCACTTATATATTTCTCCATCCATCTTTACTGGGGGGAGCGATCCACCCCCATTTCACGGGTCTGTAAGCTTTATCTCTGGCCCTCAGCAGGCATCAGCATTGTTGCAAGTCTGTTGCCAAGGAGAAAACAGACGAGACTCAACAACTAACGGTGCAATTTACTTTATGAAAGCACATATTTTCTGATGTATGTTATGAATTAAATACTAGATATAGCTTCCTTCCCTTAAGGCCTAGCAGGTTTAGTTTAAAGTAATAAAAACACCACTTAGAGTCAAACGATATTTAATCAAGAAGAAATATCTGTTGGAAAATATAATAATTTTAGTTTGGAAATCTCTTTTGTTGTTGTTTTTACTTCTATTGCTCTCCACACTTCCTACAAACTAATTTAGATTATGAAGGGTAGTTGGAAGCCAGATATTATCTGCATTAGTCTTCAAAGAAGTAACTATTCTGTGTCATTGATTCTGCTTTTATTTTTATTTTATCTTTACTGGTATCTTCTTTGAACGTGTTTGCTATTCTTTTAAAAATAAATTTCTTGAAATGATCACTGACATTTAAAAATTTTCAGTTTGTGATAGCCTCTAAAATACCATATAAGATCATTATTTTTATTCTAAATGTAGAATTCAACAATATGTCATATTTTTTCCATTCAAAATATTCTATAATTGCTGTCGTGCTTTCTTCATTGACCCATATTTTGTTTAGAAGCAGTTTTGCATAATTTACAAACATTTGAGGAATTTTAAAGCCATATATGTATTAGTCATTTTTGAAATTATTGAAAATAGATAAGATTCTTGTTCCATGACAGCGTGTGGTCAACTGTAGTAACTGTGTCGTGCGTATTTGTAAAACATGCTTCAGTGCAGTGATGGAACAGTGATTTGTGTGTCTGTGAGGCCCAATCTGTTCGTTATTTTTGTGCAAATCATCTAGATACTTCCTGGAGTATTGGGGAGGGCAACTTATTCTACCAGATGCTAAAAGAGTTGTGTTAAAATATTTCATTTTATTGTACACTTGCCTATTTCTAATTCTGTCCATCATTTATTTTGTGTAATTTGAAATTATATTATTATATCATGAAAACTTAAATTGCCACATTTTATGGAAGATCAACCCTTCATCATAATAAAATATCTTTATTTCCAGGAATAAATCTTACCTCAAATTATACTTTGTCTAATTCATGAGGAAAATAAAAATCAAATAACAAGATAGTACACTTAATCTCCAATACGTCAATAATTATTTTAAATGTAAACACGTACTGATAATTTAAACACAAGATTGTCGCAAATGTCACATTTGCCAAACTGGCTTTATTTTCCTTTCCATGGTATGTTTCTACCCTTTTTATATTCATACATTCTGAATCTGAATATGTGTCCTGTCCCTTTTGTTTGGATCTAGTTTTTACTTTTAATTCATTGTGACAGAATTCCCCAAACTTACAGCAACCTCAGAGTCTCAGTGATTTTTTTTATGGTACTCCTAGACTAAAAGAAACATACAGTAGTTCCACTTATTAAATAAGTCAAACGAATTAAGTCTCATGTCCACCAGAATTATTTAATAATGGGACGAGGGGCATTGCAGAATTTCTCAAACCTTGTAATCATATTGGAAACTGCCAGCTCATTTCCTATTCCACATAAATTTTCATGCAGTTTTCTTTCTTTGTTCTAGCGATTGCTAAAAACCCAAGTTACAAAGGTCTGCCACAAGAGGAACCTACAATGATCTACTGTTGAAACCAAGAGCTACTCTCAGCTAGTAGCTTGTAATTTACGTAGGATTTGAGAGGTCAAGAATTGCTGTTTTGGGCCGGTGAGATGGCTCAGTGGCATAAGCGCCTGCCTGGCAAGCGCGAGGGCCCGAGTTCAACTCCCGGATCCCACATACGAAAAAAGGGGCCGGTGATATCGCTCAGTGGCACGGGCGCCTACTGGCGCGTGAGTTCCTGAGGTCGACCCCCCGGTACCCACAAAAAAAAAAAAAAAGAAAAGAATTGCTGTTTCCACAGAAAATTTAAAATCTTCCAATGTGCCCATGAGTATGATAAGGCCCCTTGGCCTAAAGTTTGGGAAATGTGGTCATATGATGATTTTTGTCCTTAAAATGAAGTTGTCCGTTGATATTTAACAAAATTATTGGTATATTTGGGGTTAAATATACCATCATCTTATTTGTTTTTTATTCACTTTACCTTTTTGTATTCTTCACTGTCTTCTATTTTGCTTTGATTATTGATGACATTTTTCATTCTGTTATTCCTTCTTATGAGATTACTAGGTACACATTTTATTTTTCCTTCAAAGGAAAAATAACACTACCTTAACATATTAACATGTAATGAACAAGTGTAATTTCCTCACAACACCCAAACTATTGAAAATGCTACCTTCTCTTCCTTCCTTCCTATCTTTTGTTCTACTATTATCATGCACTTCAATTTTATATGTATTTTAAACTGCCACTAGTAGTATTCAATGTAGACACTTCAAGCTATTTGTTGGACTTAGTTATTTGCTACTAGCCTGGACCCTAATGGCAATGGACCCCTAATGGCAATGCCCCCTAACAAAGCTCAAGTAAAATTTTAAAAAATCTACCTAGAAAAGTGTGAAAGTCTAAGTAATGACCCCCACAGACATCCACAGGCTCATCTCCGGAGCATGTGAAAATGACCTTTCATGGTAAAAGGGATTTGTGGATATGATTAAGAATCCTGAGATGGGCATATAATCATGGATTACCTGGGTTGGCCATGAATATAATTACAAGGGTCCTTATGAGATGGATGTAGAGACAAGAGAAGGACATTTGAAGATATAAAGCTGTAGGCTGTGAAGTACAGAAAGGGAGCCATGAGCCAAACAATGCAGGCAGGCTCTAAGGGCCAGAAAGAACAAGGAAACCCACTCCTCTCTGCATCCTCCAGAGGGAACACAGGCTTTTATATCCATTCTAGACGTTTTGGCATCCAGAATAAATTTCTGCTGTTTTAAGCCATTAAATTTGTGGTAATTTTTTTCACTAGCAATAAGAAAGTAATACAAAAGATCTATTAGAAACTTTGGGTTCACAGAGAGCTGGCTGTGAACCCAAGGTCTTCCACTTTGTAGCTGTGAGTTGCAGACAAGTTGTTAAATCGCTCAGAGCCTTGGCTTCATCTTCCCAAAGCGGATGGTAACATTTAGCTGGTGGGTTTGCTGGGAGGGTCAAAATGGTAAGCATTTAGTAGCATCACATGTGCAGAAGGCCCCCTGAAAAGTTGTACTTATAATTGTTATTCACAGAAAAGAGAAAATGAAAATAGATTCAGGACACATATTCTGCTAAAGTGGGCAAGCTTGCTATATTTCCAGTGGTTTATTTTTTATCCAACTTTGCAGAAAACGAGCCTACTTTGTCAGGAAAGTCCTAGAGGACTTTAGTGCCTGGTGACCCCAGAGCTCTTCCAAGTGTGTCCCAATTTCAGCCTCAGACTTACTTTTTGCACCTCACCCACTCTCGTGATTCCTACGGGAACACAGACAGACACAAGAATCCCTACTGCTGCTTTTGTCCTGTTGAGGATGGCTTTAGTCAGAATTGGGGGCCAACTCTACGCTCCCGACTCAAGCAAAGGATGATTCCCGAGAAAGCTCGTATTTCTTATTTATTTTCCTCCAGAATTAGACAGCCCATAGCCATCCCCACACACTCAATTAAATCAGCAGTTGCTAGGCAAGGGTGCCCTTGCCTATGCTTCTTGCCGCATGTGCCCTTCTGTCCTCTTAGTGAGCTGCAGTCCCTTCTCTCAGTTCCCTAAAGTGACACATTCTTTCCCTCACCTGTTCAGAGAGTTGAAATCTGTACTTCCTTCTACACCATCCCTATCATCAGCTCTACTCAGACCCTTTAGTTTTCTTAATATATCAGTAATATTTCATTATTATGTTTTAGGAGTATCTATTTCAGTAGATTTCATTCAGCTTCATAGACGATATGGTGAGGGCAAGGTCTGAATATCTATCGTTCCTCCAAATTAATATCTACTCCAAGCACTCAGTACCCAGTTTTAGCCATCAAATACACATTTGTTGAAAAGAACACATGAGTGCTGAAATGCCAGCAAGAGTCCAGACCTTATCCCTAGAAGCTCTGATTCACTGGGTCTAGGTTAGAGCCCAGGAATCTATATTTTTAAAAACATCAAGCATCACAGATGATTTGATAGATAGCAGCACTTTGAGAACAACTACAGTGGCTATTACAATGAACAATTCTGTAAAAGCCACTGAATGAAAAAAGGTTCCTGTGATTATGCCTTTGCCTTTTCTCTAGTGGACGTGCGGAGTGAATAGAATGCTTATATTTATCTAAGGTCAGCAACAAATGACATTTGTCCTTTGATGCTGGCCAAGGGAAGGGATTCCATATGCAGATGCTGATGCCAAAAATATTGGTGGGAGAGGCTGAATGTTATGGCAAGCGGGGCCTGGAAGAAGTCTAAAGCGACACAGCGCATGCACAAACTATTCCCAGAATGATATCTCTGTCCTTTAATCATCTAAACCTCTTACCTGCGTTGTGGTGTATGAATAGCATATGAGATAATAGCAAATGTAAGTTTGTGTAGTAGCCAGATGAAAAGGTACACATGAGTCTTCAACAGAGAAACCTTGATCTAGTTTCCCTTTCCTCCTATATTACCAATCCCTCAAATTATGGCTATTTCTTATGATAGGTACTTAACATACACTCCATAAACTTCAGGCCTGCTATAATTTAAAAAATATTTCTAGTCCTTTATTTAGACATACTACATATGATGATAAATATTTAAAGTTGAAAATTGGTTCACTTGACACACATATGTTCCATAAAACTATCACCAAAATCAAGATGACAAGCCACTCCATCACACGCCCCACCCTACCAAGTTCCCTCCTGCCCCGTGGTAATCTTTACACCTTCTTCTCTAGGCCTTCTGACCTGCTTCTCTAACTATGGATTGAATTCAATTTCTAGAATTTCTTATAAAGGGTATCGCTCAGTTCTTTTTTTAAATCTGTCTTTCATACAGTACAATTATTTTGAGGTTGGTTAAGTTTGTTGCATATATAAAAATCATTTCTTTTTGTTGCCAAGAAACATTCAGCTTTATAGATAAATATACCTTCATTTAGTTTGTCCACTCACCTATTGAAGGACATTTCAATTGTTTCTAGTTGTTGCCTGTTAGCAAAAACCAAAACCAAAACCAAACCAAACAAACAAACAAAACCCCCAAAAAACAAAAACTGCTATGGAAATTAATGTAAAAGTGTGTAGACATAGGTTTTCATTTCTTTTAGGTAAAAACTTAGTAATAAAATACTCAATCACTCCTGCAGAAATCCAGAAGATCATCAATACCTACTTTCAGAACCTGTATTATAATAAGATGGAAAACACAGAAGAAATGGACAGACTACAACATACGTGTGAATTATCAATGCTGAATCAAGAAGATATAAAAATTCTAAGGAAACCAATATCAGTCAATGAAATTAAAGAATTAGAAACCTCCCAACAAAGAAAAGCCCAGGCACTGATGGATTCACTGCTGAATTCTACAAGAAATTTGGTGAAGACCTAATGCCGCTACTTCTCAAACTCTTTAATGAAATTGAAAGGGAGGCAATATCCCCAAATTCATTCCTGGAAGCAAGCATTACTCTGGTACCAAAATCAGTGAAGGATTCAACCAAAAAAGAGAACTATAGGCCAATCTCCATAATGAACATAGATGCAAAATTCCTCAATAAGATATTGGCAAACAGAATGCAGCAAATCATCAAGAAGATTATACACCACTACCAAATGGGATTCTTCCCAGGGATGCAGGGATAGTTCAACATATGCAAATCAGTAAATGTAATACACCATATTAACAGAACCAAGGACAAAAACCATATGATCATCTCAATGGATGCAGAAAAAGCATCTGACAAAGTCCAACACACATTCATGATAAAAACTCCACAGAAAATTGGAATAGATGGTCTCTATCTCAATCTGATAAAAAGCCATCTATACAAACTAACAGCCAATATCATACTAAATGGACAAAAACTGAAAGTTTTCACTTTAAAATCAGGAACAAGGCAAGGATGTCCATTATCACCACTCCTATTCAATATAGTTCTGGAAACATTAGCCAGAGCAATTGGACAAGAGAAAGAAATAAAAGGAACAATGATAGGAAAGGAAGAAGTTAAATTATCATTATTTGTGGATGACATTATACTCTACGTAGAAGACCCCAAAGATTCCAACCAAAAGACCTCTAGATTTAATGACCAAAATCAGTAGTGTAGCTGGATACAAAGTCAACATACAAAAATCAATAGCATTCCTGTTCACAAACAACAAACTCACTGAGAGAGAAATTAGGCAAACAACACCTTTCACAATAGCATCCAAAAAATTAAATACCTAGGAATCAATCTAATGAGGGAAGTAAAATATCTCTACATTGAAAACTACAGTACTCTGAAAAAGGAAATTGAAGAGGATATCAGAAAATGGGGGCCGGTGAGATGGCTCAGCGGCGTAAGCGCCTGCCTTGCAAGCGCGACGGCCCGAGTTCGACTCCCGGATCCCACATACGAAAAAAAGGGCCGGTGATATCGCTCAGCGGCACGGGCACCTGCTGGCGCGCGAGGTCCTGAGGTCGACCCCCCCGGTACCCACAAAAAAAAAAAATAGAAAATGGGAAGATATCCCTTGCTCTTGGGTAGGAAGAACCAACATAGTGAAAATGGCCATACTTCCAAAATTGTTGTACAGATTTAATGCAATCCCAATAAAAATTCCAACAGCATATCTCATAGAATTAGAGAAAACAATCCTAAAATTCATTTGGAACCAGAAGAGACCTAGAATAGCAAAGGCAATTCTGGGCAACAAAGGCAAGACAGTGGGCACCATAATCCCTGACTTGAAATTATACTACAAAGTTACCGTGATAAAAATAGCTTGGTACTGGCAAAACAAACAAACAAACAACAATAACAAATAAACTTGAGGATCAATGGAACAGATTAGAAGATGCAGAAACAACTCCAAACAAATTCAGCCACCTTATCTTTGACAAAGGAGCCAAACATGTTCACTGGAAGAAAGATAGCCTCTTCAATAAATGGTGCTGGAAAAACTGGTTTTCCACTAGCTGAAGATTAAAAATAGACCCATATCTTTCACCATGCATTAAACTAAAATTGAAATGTATCAAAGATCTAAGTACTAAAACAGAAACACTAAATCTGCTGGAAGAGAGAATAGGTAAAACTCTTGAAGACATTGGTGTAGGTACTTTATGAACAAAACCCCAATCTCATGGGAACTATCACAAAGAATCAACAACTGGGATCTCATCTTATTAAAAAGCTTTTATACAGCAACAGAGTGATAAGACAGAATGAAGAGACAATCCACAGAGTGGGAAAAAATGTTTGCCAGCTGTTCCTCAGACAAAGGATTATTACTATCTAGAATATACAAAGAACACAAAAAAATCACGGCCCCCCAAATTTAAAGACCCATCCAAAAATGGGCAACTGAGATGAATACACACTTCTCAGATGAAGAGTAGCAACAGGAAATAAATACATGAAAAAATGTTCAACATCAGTGTCGTTTGAGAGATGCAAATTAAAACAACACTGAGATTCCATCTCACTCTAGAAAGAATGGCTGTTATCAAGAAATCAACCAATAACAAATGCCGGTGGGGCTGTGGGGAGAAAGGAACACTTCTCCCCTGTTGGTGGCAGTGTAGACTGGTGTAACCACTGTGGAAATCAGTGTGGAGATTCCTCAAAAAACTAGGACTAGGGCCGGTGAGATGGCTCAGCGGCGTAAGCGCCTGCCTTGCAAGCGCGAGGGCCCGAGTTCAACTCCCGGATCCCACATACGAAAAAGGGGCCGGTGATATCGCTCAGCGGCACGGGCGCCTGCTGGCGCACGAGGTCCTGAGGTCGACCCCCCGGTACCCACAAAAAAAAAAAAAAACTAGGACTAGAGGTTCTGTTCAACCCAGCTATTCCCCTTGGTATCTTCCTAAAAGAATTAAAAGCATCACACCACAGCAATATATGCACATCCATGTTTATAGCAGCACAGTTCGTAATAGCCAAATCTTGGAAACAGCCCAAATGCCCATCAACTGATGAATGGATAAAGAAGAAGTATGTGTGTGTGGGTGGTTATACAATGTAGTACTATGCTGCCATAAAGAAAGATAACCTTGACACATTTCTAGGTAAATGGATGCACCTTGAGACCATACTCTTAAATAAATCAGACACACATGTGTAAATACCACATTGTTTCTCTGGTGTGAGAAACCAGAAGCAAAAGTAAGTACCAAAATGTATAACAGGTATTGTTAAATAGGAAGAAAATACTCAAATAGGAAGGAGAACTAGGAATGGGGGAGGGGGAAAAGAAGGAAGTGGAAAGCAAAAAAATGAGAAGGAAAAAATAGAAACAAAGCTTTTGTAAATAAGGAGGGGAAGAGAGGTTGAAAGGAGGGTAAGAGAATGGGAAAAAAAATCAAGTTATATCATGTACAGGTACAAATCCCCTATGATGAATGTTATCATTATGTATAACTAAAATATACCAATAAACTTAATTAAAAACATACTAAATCACATGATAGGTATGTGTCTGACTGTTAAAGAAAATACCAAACTTTTTTCCAAAGTGGTGGTTTTATCTGCTGATGAACAATATACAATAATTCCAGTTACTTCACTTTTTACCAACAATCAACATGGCCAGTTTTCATAATTTTGGCCATGTCCACGAGTGCATGTTGTTAGGTCATTTTGGTTTTTGTCTCATATAAGAAAGCCCTTTTCGGGGGCCGGTGAGATGGCTCAGCGGCATAAGTGCCTGCCTGGCAAGCATGAGGTCCTGAGTTCGACTCCCAGTACCCACATATGAAAAAAGGGCCGGTGATATCGCTCAGCGGCACGGGTGCATGCTGACGTGTGAGGTCCTGAGGTCGACCCCTGGTACCCACAAAAAAAAAAAAAAAAGAAAGCCCCTTTCAAATGTCCTCATTCATATCTTCCGCCTAAGGCAGGTTTATTAATCCTGCACTACAATCACAACGAACTTGCTTGTCACTTTGGTGCCTGCTCCGACGTGAGCTGTCAACCTGGGGCAGAGGCTGCTCCCATTCTGCCCGTTCTCCCCTTTAATAAAGGGGTTTCACTTGAGCAATGACGGTTTTAAAAAGCAGCATATACTTCCAAAAAATAAATTTGCAAGTGATATATTATACCACTTGCATAAATAAAAATGTAAAGAGATGTGATACAGATGGGATAAGCATTTGCTGTGCGAATCATGGTGATCACGTGAACTGGGCATTCACACCAAAAGAGGGAAAATGCAGTTACAGTCACCATTACTCTGCTAACGATAGGCATGTAAACCTGCTCGGCCACTCTTCGTGATGCTGTCCAGAATTGTTTTTGTGGATTTTTGTCGGCTGCAATTCATCTGACCGTGCTTCTTTTTCTAGGTGCCTCTCACAGAAAGCTCTGTGTGTGTGTGGCTGGGGAGTGGAAGGGGGACTGTCAGCTCGGCCACCTTCTCGTTTGATACAGTTGGCTTTCCTAGATGTGATTAACTTCACTGGGTGTCTCCGTGTAGAACATCTTCGAAGTTACTAGTTCCAGTGTGAAGACTATTTTATAAAAAACTAGGTAATCTCAACTCTAATTCCATTCACCTCTCATATGTAAACTGAAAGGCATCACCAAGCCAGAAAGCGACTTGGAATCCCCCTTTTACCTGGTACCTTTGCAAAGCAGGGCCACAGAACAGGACCCTACCAGGGACCAGGAGGGGGCGTCAGAGCCCGCCCCATGTCGACACTGTCCCAGGAAACCACTGTCTTTATGACCGAATGGGGTTCATCTCAGCAAATGGCTCTGGTGAGCCGAGAGCATGTGCATTCTCTGTTGCACAATCTGCCCACTTTGCACAGAGGCTTGTGGACATCTGCAGCTGTAACAGCGGGTTCATTTCTCTGCTCCCACGTCCGCCCGTTTTTGCCTCACACGCTTTGGTTATCAGTAGGCACATAAAGTACTGTTTTGTATTTTTGGACAACTGGCCCTTTTATCATTCTGAAATTCCCCTCTTTATCCCCAGTCATTTTCCTTGGTCTGAAGCCTTTTTTTCCTGAAATTAATATAGTGAGTACCCTACAAAAGCAAAATAGCGCTACTTCCTGTTATTTTTTTATATAGAAATAGTATTCCCATGGATCGTGTTGTGCAACCTGCTTTTGGATTCCTCAAGAACTTTGCAGCGAGGCTCCTCTGCTCGGCCGCTTCTGCTGACCAGAGCTCAGGTTCTCCCAGGTCAGGGATCCTGTCGCTTCCAGGCCCGTTACGCTTCTTCCGCACGGTTCTCAGATCTGCCTGAGGGTTGATGGATTCCAACACCATCACAGGCACAGCCTTGTCACTTTCACAGTGATCCAGACAGCGGGACGTCAATGTTGGTCACTTTATATGCAAGCACACTGAAAATCCAGGTTGTTCATTGACTTATTGGAGCCAAGGCCCCCAACTAGCAGAGGCTGGATAAACAGAACCGTATGCTTTAGAGGTATGGTTCGGTCTTACATTTCTTTTAAATTTTAAAGAGCTGTACACAGAGGCATTAAATTACTTTAGCAACTAAATTACTAGGTAGTTTAGACTGTATCACTTTGGGAGGTTATGCAATTAATAGTGCCTGGGATTTTTTATAAGAGTAACTTAATAAATATGGGCAAACTATACAACAAGTTTGCAGTAAGAAGACAGGGAGGTAGATATAAGGACCACAAAATTTCCTAGGCACGGACCACACATTCCTTAACTTACCTGGCATACTTCTCTTCTACAATTAAAATTTTAAGTTTTATCACATCTTTTCACCTGAAAGGCTACTTTCTGATGCCCAGATAGGTAAAAACTTAATATCAACTTCTGTGGAAACTTGATTTTCTTTTTTCCTGGCTCTTTTAGAAGCAAAGGAACAATCAGGCGACCAATGCAAAGTGTAGAGAGTTAGGAAAGAGCAAACCCTGAATTGTCAGGAAAAGGCTGGATGAAATGACTCAAAATTTACTTCAGCTAACATGTGGCCAATGAGTCTAAGCAAGGACACTTCTGGGACAGCTAAAAATAGTAAGAGAAGGGCTGCAATTGAAGTTGTTTACCTAATTGAAATTAAGAGGAAGGAAGGAAGATGCAACTTCAGAATCTCCCCAGCAATTATTTCTGCTTACAGGCTTCTAAACATGATTTTGCACTAAATCAACCGCTCTACTGTCCCTTCCACCTGTGGCCAGTTCCACAGTTGGGCTCTGGAGTTCACTTGGTCTTCTAATCACCAAGTCCAGGCCAGGAGGATTATTATTTATTTATTTATTTATTTATTTATTTATTTATTTGGTACCGGGAATCGAACTCAGTCTCCTGCTAGCCAGGGAGGCGCTGTGCCACTGAGCTACATCCCCGGCCCAAGAGGATCTTAAAATATATGCTGAATTAAATGTGTGTGGATGATGGTGGTGATTTGGGGTGCATTTGTGTGTGTATGAGGGGAGTACAGACCGACACAGGCAGTTTTCAGGTGCACCCCTAAGACTTTAATCGAAACACCCTTGGGAGCCGAGTGTGATTAGGGACAGAAATTAAGTGACAGGTACCATGTTAGATACTTGACACGCTTTATGCCATTTATGATATCTCGAGGGAGATCAGCATACCTGTTTTACAAATGAGTAAGAAGACTCAGACAGGTGCGTGGCACACGCCTGTAATCCCAGCACTCTGACAGTCTGGAGGAACATAAATTCGAGCCCAACCCGGGCAATTTTAGCGACTTAGCCAGACCTTGTCTCAAAACAAAAATACACATTTTTAAAAGGGCTAGGAAAGTAGCTCAGTGAGAAGGGCCTGGGTGCAACCCCAGGACCATATTGGGATACGAGGGAGGCGGGATTCAGACAGGTGTATTAACTTCCCTTACAGTCAAACCTCTGGGATTACCAGCCAGGCGCCCCTTTCCTGCGCTAGGACCTAGGATGGGCGCACGCTCTCCCGCACGCAGGCTGTAAACACACAAAGAACAGCACAGAATTCCGTGCGCGCCCGGGCTGGGTGTGCTGAGCCCTAACCTGCGCGGGTGGCGACAACGAGCCTGGCGACTGCGACCTTGCCGCTGTCACCCAGAGGTCAGGAGGACCGCGCCCCGCGCCCCCCGCGACCCCGCGCCCGCCTCTCACCCCGGGCGGCCGGCGGCGCCAGCAGCAGCAGGACGGCCAGCAGCGCTCCTCCGCGGTGCGGCGGCCCCATGCTCCCGGCGGCCCGCAACCCGCGCGACCGCGGAGGAAGGCGAGCAGCGCGGAACGGCAGCGCGGAGAGGCGGCGGCGGCGGCCGGGCTCGGCTCCCGGGCTCGGGGAGAGCGCTCCGACCGCAGCTTCCCCTTGGCGGCGCCGCCTCCGCGCCGTGCGCGCCGTCCGTGCCGGCTCCGCTCCAGCGCCGCACCTGAAGCACCGGGCGCGCTCGGTCGCCCTAGGACCCGGCTCCCCCGGGCATTTCTTGCGTGAGGACCTGCTGTTCCCGACAGAGGCCGGGGATCGTCGCAGCTGGGTCCGCACGGTCCCCTCCGACCTTTCTCCTTTGCAAGAACGCCTATGGGAGGGTCCGCTGCGGACACGCCCGCCCGCCCGCGTTTAAGGGACGAGGCCAAGTGAGGCGAGGGGCACGGGGAGGGCAAAGACCTCATTTCCTTGTGGTGAACTCGGGTACACCATGCCGGTGAGAGATGGGTGTTTTTGTTTTGTTTTTGTTTTTTCCCCATATTTATTCCAAGTTTATTTTGTGAGTAGAAATTGGGACTTTCCATAAAGGTATACGTGGAATTACCATTTGAGAGATGAAAAACACAAATAAAATATTTAATTCCTCGAGCTTTAAATGGGTGCTTTTGGCATGTGACGCACACTAAAAATTCACTCGTAAGACCATCCACAGACGTTCCCCCACTTAAAATGGATTTATATTTGCAGTGAGTTTGTTTAATAAATCCGTGGTAAGTTGCAAGTATTACAAGTAGAATATGCATTTGATACATCTAGCCTACCAAAGGTCATAACTTATTTCTCTTGTCATCTTGGCTCCTGGGAATTGTGGCTTGCTGCTAGGCCAGAGATCAAAATGCAAAACGTAAAGTGAGATTTCTACTGAATGTATTATCACTTTTGCATGATCATAAACTCAGAAAATTGTAAGTCAATCCAGTGTAGGTTGGGGACAATCTATATTTTGAGTTGCATTTTCAGATTTCAAAATAAAGTTTAATATGTCATTTATGTTACTTTTACTATGTAGTTATTCTGCTTGCATATTTCTACATCACAATCAGCCCCAGCCACATAATGGTGCTTTGTGTGTCCATCTACACTAAAAGCTCTATAGATGGGGGTTTTCCCTCATGTTAATCTGTTGTTTTATTTATCACATACCAGCCCCCAACTATGTGACATAGTTATTCAAATGTCACCAACTACCCATGTAAAAATAATACATAAGATCTTATAGGAAGGTAATTATGGTGAAACAGTTAATTTTGTATAAATCTGAGTTCTTTGTCTTATGAAACTGAAGAATAAAATCATGGACAAAGGGAAGAGTTTAGTAAGGTATTTTTAATATATTTTTTATTAGTACATGTTTGCAATTCATGCAGTTTGCAATCATCTTGAGGAGTGGTTACATGTACATATTACAGCTTTTTTTTTTTTAATACAGTTCCCCTTCCCTCTCTTTCCCCCTCATCCTCTGGTTCCCCTATCACCTTTTCCGTACTTGTTGATATTATTTGTTTTAGCTCATGTTATGGTGTATAGTGTGTACATTGATCAGAGTTATTAGGGCCCTGTACATGGCACATTTTTATTCCCCTCATTTCTCCTTCCCCTCCCCCTTAACCCTCTCCTTGTTCCCTTGGGCCACTTCCCTATTAAACGAGATCTGTCCCCTTGTCCCTTTCTATCCATCCTTTATCATTTTCTTTGTGCTTTGCCTGACTCAAATGAGAGATACCCTAAGGTATTTAAGCTTGTGTGTCTGGTTTATTTCACTCAACATTATATTTTCCAGGTGCATCCATTTTCCTACAAATGCCTCGAATTTGTCCTTCTTTATAGCCGAGTAGTATTCTATTATATATAGATACCACATTTTCTTTATCCAGTCATCTGCTACAGGTATACAAGATGCTTCCAGGATTTGGCTATTTGAATTATGCTGCTGTAAACATTGATATGCATCTATTGCTGTAACATGATGACTTAAGCTTTTGGGGGAAGATATCTAGCAGTGGGATAGCTGGGTCATATGGAATTTCTGATTTCAGTTCTTTGAGAAATCTCCATACTGATTTCCATAATGGTTGTACTAGTTTACATTCCCACCAACAATGAAGGAGGGTTCTCTTTTCACCATAGGCATGCCAGCATTTGTTAGTCTTTGACTTCTTTATACTTGCCATTCTTTCTGGAGTAAGATGGAATCTTTCCATTGTTTTAATTTGCATTTCTCTAATGGTCAGAGATGTTGAACACTTTTTTTTTTTTTTTTTTTTTTTTGGTGGGTACCGGGGGGACGACCTCAGGACCTCGCGCGCCAACAGGCACCCGTGCCGCTGAGCGATATCACCGGCCCCTTTTTCGTATGTGAGTTCCGGGAGTCGAACTCCGGCCTTCGCGCTTGCAAGGCAGGCGCTTACGCCACTGAGCCATCTCACCGGCCCAACACTTTTTCATATATTTGTTGACCATTTGTATTTCTCCCTCTGTGAACTGTCTGTTCATTTCTCTTGCCCACTTCTTGATTGGGTCTTTAATTTTAGGTGGCTTAATTTTTTTGAGTTCTCTGTATATTCTAGATATTAGTCCTCTGTCTGAGGAGTAACTGACAAAAATTTTTTTCCTGTTCTGTAGGTTGTCTCTTCACTCTACTGATTGATTCTTTTGCTATACAAAAGCTTTTTAGTCTGTTATAATCCCATCTGTTTATTATTGCTGCTATGTCTTGTGTGATTGAGGTTCTGTTTAGAAAATCCTTTTCTACACCTGTGTCTTCAAGTGTTTTATCTATTTTATCTCCCAGAAGGTTTAATGTGTCTGCTTTAATGTTGAGATCCTTGATCCATTTTGATTTTAATTTAGTATATGGTGAGAGATAAGGGTCTGGTTTCATTCTTCTACAAACAGATAACCAGTTTTAGGAGGTTTTTTTTTTTTTTTTTTAAAGAGAAGAAAAAGCTCTTGATGGATATCCACCAAAACAGGATAGAAATCCAACTAACTTGCTCTCTTTGTTTTGTATATAATACATAATACATAATACATGTACGTGTACAACTTGATTCTTTTTTTAATCCCCTTCCCCTTCCCTCTTGCCTCATCCCTCCTCCTCCAAATGCCCAGTCCCCATTTTCATTATCTCATGTTTATGACATATAATGTTTACATTCACTTGAGCTATTGGTTTCCTGTACATGGCATATGTGTATTCTACTTGTTTCCCCTTCCCTTCTCCCTTTCCTCTTGCCCTCATTCTCCCGGACCCCTTCCCATGTGCAAGAGATCCATCTCCTTCTATCCATTTGTTTGTACTTTGCCTCACTCATGTGGTATGAGAGATACTATATGTATTTAAGCTAGTGTTCTGGTTTATTTCACACAACATTGTATTTCCCAGGTGTATCCATTTTCCTAAAAATGTCTCATATTTGTCCTTCTTTATAGCCAAATAATATTCCATTATGTATATATACTACATTTTCTTTATCCAATCATCTGCTGATGGGTATACAGGCTGCTTCCAGGATTTGGCTATTACAAATTGTGGTGCTATAAATATGATTATGCATGTATCACTGTAGTATGATGTTTTTAGCTCTTTGGAGAAGATACTTAGAAAGGGCATGGCTGGGTCATATAGAATTTCTAGTTTTAGTTCTTTGACAAATCTCCATACTGATTTCCATTATGGTCGTACTAGTTTACTTTCCCACCAGCCATGTAGAAGAGTTCTTTTTTCACTGCAGCCTCGCCAGCATTTGTTATTCTTTGACTTCTTGATGATTGCCATTCTTTCTGGTGTAAGATGGAATCTTAGCATTTAGATTCTTAGTTTGAATTTTCATTCCTCTGATGAGCAGAGATGTTGAACATTTTTTCATATGTTTGTTGGCAATTTGTACTGCTTCCTCTGAGAAGTGTCTGTTCATTTCACTTGCCCATTTCTTGTTTGGGTCTTTTATTTTAGTTGGTATAAGTTTTTCAAGTTCGTTGTGTTTTCTTTTACATTTCTATGCTTGGCTATCTGTTTGAATTAGTTCTTAACCCAGTGGGCTAGTTTCTTGTTATCTTAGGCTTGTCCCTGTTACAATGGTGGGGGAGAAGGGGACAATGAGGAGGCTTTGCCATTGTCCAAGTGAGATTTAATGGTTATGGCTGGGTTGTTAGGTTGACGGTTAATGAAGATCTTAGAAATGGAATGGACAGGATTTTCTCATGCATTGGATTTTGGTTGCTTCCTTTGTTAAAGTTGTTGGTGGTGAGAAAAAGAGAGGAATCAAGAGTGAGTCCCAGGATTAAAAATAAATGATGCTGCTATTTATTGAAGTAAGAAATATGGAGGAGGGACAAATTTACAGCAGGGTGTTAAGAATTCAAGGATTGGGCCGGTGAGATGGCTCAGCGGCGTATGCGCCTGCCTGGCAAGCGCGAGGGCCCGAGTTCGACTCCCGGAACCCACATATGAAAAAAGGGCCAGTGATATTGCTCAGCGGCACGGGCACCTGCTGGCACGTGAGGTCCTGAGGTCAACCCCCGGTACCCACCAAAAAAAAAAAAAAAAAAAAGAATTCAAGGATTGCCAGGTGTGGTGGCACATGCCTGTAATCCCAGCACTTGGGAGGCCGAGGCAGGAGGATCACTGTGAGTTTGAGGGCAGCCTGGGCTACAAAGTGAGTTCAAGGCCTGAACTGCATAGTGAGACCCTGTCTCAAAAAAAAAAAAAAAAAAAATTGAAGGATAAAGGCGGGCATAATGGTGCATTCCTGTATTACCAGCACTCAGGAGGCTGAGACAGGAGGCTCCCATAGTTTAAGGCTATCTGAACTACATAGCAAGACCCTGTCTCAAAAAAAATTGAGAGAAATGAGACAAATAGGGTGTGTGATAGGCTAAATAATGTCTTCCCAAAGATGTCCACATCCCATCCCCAGAACCTGTGTTACCTTTTACAGCAAAGAAGACTTAACAGATATGATTGAGTGAAGGACAGAGAGATTATCTTGTATTGTCCAGGTGGGCTTGATGTAATCACAGGGATCCTTATAAGAGGAAGGCAGTTATCTTACTTTCTCATCCCTGAGACATAATACCTAACACCCACAACTCTAAGGAAGAAAGGTTTATTTTGGCTTATTTTGTGGAGGTTTCAGTCCATAGTCAGCTGACTTCAAGGTGGGGTGGCATGGCAGAGGAGCATGGCAGAGGAGAAACAGTCCATGTCAGGGTAGGCAGGAGGCAGTCAGCAGCAAGCCTTCCTTTCTCTTTTATCCCATTCAGGCTACAAGCCTGTTGGATGGTGTCACTCACACCTGGAGTGGGTCTTCCAATTATCCACACCCAGAACTATGTAAACCAATCAGTGGACTGATTTAGTTATCACATACCATTAATCCATATGTACACACCCTAGATCCAGCCACCTCCGAAAAGCTCCACCATGAGGGTTTGAGGGGACACCTAGACCTAAACCCTAACATCAGTAGAGATCTGAGTATTACCACCTTGAACCAAGAAACACCAGCTTCCTCTGGATGCTGGAAGAAGCAAGAAAGAGATTCTTCCCTGGGGCTCTCAAAAGGAATTAGTACATCTGGCAATTGATCTGAGTCCTGTAAAACTTATTTGGACTTCTGACTTCTAGAATTGTAGAAGAATAAATTTGTGTTTTTTAAGCCAAAGGTAATAATTTGTTACAGAAGAAATAGGAAACTAATGGGAGGGGAGGGGAGGGACAGTTTCACTAAGGAAGAACATCAAAGGTTTTTGTTTTGCTCATTTATAAACTGAAAGGGATTTGGGTGTGAGGTTTAGTGAAGGCGAGGAGCTGTGGGAATGTTTAGGAAAAGGGTGGGAATATAGGTAACTTGTTGATTATGAGGCTGGATTTCCAGAAACATACACCAACAGGACTTTTGAACAAAAGAATGGATGAGAGATCATCAAAATCACAGAAACTGATAAGACAGTCAAGGAAGAACAAGTTGTAAAAACAAAAGGAGAATTGGAATGGAAACAAAGGAGCCACATTCACGCAGGTGTTCTTAACCTCTTTGTGTCTCATTTATACCTCTTTGCCTCGCTACTCAAGTTTACGCATCCCTCCTTAAAACTATTATTTTAATGCACAAAGCACAGTGCCCAGCAGTTCAGAGAAAGCCTATTAAAGTACAGTTCTAGTCACGGACCTTTGGGGATCTGCGGCACCTAAGACAAGAACCCTGAATATGCACATTGGGGGAAACCAATCTGTTGTTTGGAACACTAGAACTGGAATGAGTGGAGACAGGGTAATTCCAAATATCAAAAGCTATAGAGAGAGTAGGTGAGAGTTGCAAAGATATCACAGCAGACATTTCAGTAAATGTATTAGCAGTTTCTTCTGTATGCGTAAGTGTGACGCTCAGTGTGACTCTCTCCGCAGCGCAGCCGCACTCATGGGTGGAGACCCAGACACATTTGCTCAAGCAAACCTGTATCACTAGGATGCAAAGCCTTAGCTCACACAAACATGCCCGAATACTGCCTGACGCCATCTGATCTTCTCTCACCAGTCTCATGTCCTCCTCTCCCCTCACTAGCTGAGAAAAGGTAGCATTCTAAAAGCTTAATATACTTCTTATTTTTATTTTTTAGACATTGACATTTTATTTTTCTACTTTATTTTTTATTACATGTTTGTGACACGTAATGAATACATTTATTATGGGGAATTGGTAGTACACTCATCACTCTTAATCCTTTTTACTTCCCCTTCTCCTCCCTCCTGCTTTCCCTGTGTTTCTTATTTTTCATTAGGTTCTCTTCCAAGACTTTCCTGTAAGAAATAACTACTTTGATCCTACCACTCAGCACACCTCCCTTTTAATACACTGCCATTCTTTCTAGGAGATGATATCCTTTCAGGTATTCTCAACACAGTGGTACAAGCAGCAGGCAGCTTGTAGTAGGCGATTGAAAGGGGAATAGAAGGTCAATTCCCCGAGTTTACATCAGATGCTATCAGAAAAGGCCACTTCATTTTGCACTCATCTCCTACCATCTGCTTTCTGCCCTCCTTCCTTGAAGAGTTTAGCTCCTGCCTCGTGTTCACCCCCACTACTGCCCCCTGGTGATTCCAATATTCACAGCAATGGAATTTTCAAGTAACTTGTCTTTCACTGTCTCTATCTCTTCTCTGCTAACAATTGTGTCCTACCCCCTACTCTGACCTTTAGCTCATGTCCACACCCTGACACTTATCACCATCTCTGTAACCTCTCTAATTTCACTGTCCCACTCTCCATTGCCACCTCTGTCCTTTTAACCCACCCCTACCATCCTGGCTCTCACGTCTGTGTGTCTCTCAGTATCTCCAACCCATGCATCCTCCCGCTTCTTCCAGTCTCTCACTCCAAACTTACAAGGTTGAATTCTACACTGTCCTGTAATAATCACTATCTTGCACATACCTTCAGCACCCTGGCCATTCTTTCACTTTCTAATGTTCTTTGGGCAAAGCAACAATCCTGGTTAGATTCAGTTCTCCATGAAGCTAAATGTGTCTGGGAAAAAAGACTCATTGACAATGACTAGTCTTATTTTCATGACCACTCATTTCAAATGGACCATTGTCATTTTTCCTGGTATTCCCCTTGTTATTTAGTCCATTTATTCTTCCATTTTCCTAGACAATGATCCCATATTTTGATTGAACTTTGATTGAACTCTCTCAGATGACTATTTCATATTTTCATTTTGATTTGATTGAACTTTGAACTCCTGCATCATTCTTTTTTTTTTTTTGGTACCGGGAATTGAACTCAGGGCTTCGGGCTTGCCAGGCAGGAGCTGTACCGCTACATCCCCCACCCTCCTACATCATTCTTAATCTCTATAGCTTTGTTTCTTTTTATCACTAAGGAAATACAAGCAATCAAAGAGAACTTCCAGAATCTTCTACCCAAATCCCAAATAACCATATTTGGCTTCCAAAGCCTCCTTATCTCTCCTTAGTATATTTATACCGTTCACATCCCTTATCTGAGGATAACTTCTTCACTCCTATACTTGATTCAATTTGCTTTCACTTGCCCAATGACATCCATTCAAGAACTCTTTCTCTCCAGCATCCTCCTTTGTCCCTTTGCACTGGATTTCACCATCAGTATTACAATTTATTTTGCAAACATCACAGGTGGTGCACCTTTTTTCTCCACTAAGTTTTCCTTCTGCTCTGAACACTCTTCGCCCAGGTTTCTATTTGCATGGCTGTCTTCTCACCTCTTTGAGTCCTTTTGCTTAAACATGACCTTCTTAAAGACCTTGCCTTAGCCACTGTTTAGAACTGCACCTTTAGTACAGTTAGAAACAATGGGGCGGAGGGAGTCAGCTCCCTGCATTTAATTCTAAACAGCACCATATGATTAGTCCTGCTTCCACTGTCCTAAGAGGTAGAAAATAAAATAACAACCCAGGAGCTCTCAGACGCTCTAGGCGGGAGCACCTTCCCCCTATTCTCACCTCATTAAGTGTTCATAATATGTACTACACGTCATAAATATAATTAAGACCGGAGTGAATTCTGGGACTAGCAGGGATGTTGAGAGCCTCTGATATAACACAGTACCCTATCAGTCACTCCTGTCAATTACACGTAGAGATCCAGGGGGAGGCACTGGGCTGGGGTGCAAATCCTTTAAATTCTAAAAAGCCTGATTTATATGTGTGCTGTTGCTGCTTCTGTGTGCTGTGACCTGGGTGCTGTGTTTTTACTGCTCTGTCACCCCGACACCTTTTTCTGTCTGTGCCTCATCTTCTGTCGGCACAGACTTGCCCTGGGCACAACTTCCGGTGTTAAATGTAGCTGCTTGGCACTTGCTACGGGGTGGACACTTGGCAATTCTTTCCTTCTTGTACACAAGAGCCTGGACTCTATCTGCCCGTTCCATGGTAATGTTTCTTGGCAACAGCCAGCCAGGAGAGAAGAGAGATGGACAGAGATTGGCAGAATCACCAGCTAGCAGCCAGCAGCCAAAAGAAGCCAGTCTGGGGAAAAAGGTAACTCCCAGCCTGCTGGGGGAAACCTTCTCTCTTCCCTTTTCTAGGCATATGGGATGGATTCCTGGGACAAGCATCTGACCACGTTACTATTTGGAGAGGCCTCTGCAAACAGATTGCGGAGTGAGAGGCTTCTGCCTCTAAGAGAGGCAGGAGGACCCCTGTGGATGGGTTGGGCTTGTATTTTGTTGTTGGTCCACGAAACGTGGTTCAGCGGCTGTGACTCCAGCAGATTGGAGGAGGCCACTAGCAAGTGAGTGCCACGGCTTTGGCACAGCCATCAAAAGCAGGAAGCTGGGCAGTGCAACCATGAACCCTGCCTGCCGGAAACGTTGCTTTTCTTTGTGGAGTTCTTGGCAACCTGCCCCAGGCCCAGGCAGCCACCTGCTTAGTGCCACTGAGGTGTCACAGTGAGCACTCCTCATGGGTTACTTTCCTTCTCCCTCTCTCGGGGAGTTCTGAGTCCCCCCACAAGGCTTTCATCTGTCAGAGTATTCAAATTATTTGGTTTTTAGTGCTGACCAACTCTGGGAAGCAGAGTTCAAAAATACAGTGTTTCCCACGCTGGGACAGTCAAAGTTGTTCGTTTAAAACTCTGGCTTCTGCCCAAGGCTCTGCTGGCAGAGCTGGCTCCGGCTGAGTCAGTTCATCTGGGTCCTAAACCCCGCCTTTATTGTCTCCTCCTGGGTTACTTCTCTCATGCTAGCTTTTTCTCTTTTTCCTTAGTTTTGCTTTTGTTGTGATAATGGTGGCTTTAAATTTATGCCCCTATCCACAAGGATTTGTAACTTGCATATGCTGACTGAATTTACGTCACGCCTAACTTTTATTTTGAGGTTTTTCTCACCAGACAAGTATGCTTGATCTAATAAGATGAGGTTTTTCTGGAGTGATGTCTTATTCCCAGTTCTTAGACTGCCGGTTATCGGGATATCATCTGTGGAAGTGCCTATTTCTCAGTCAGAAGACACTGAAAGCCCCATCTGTGGGGAATTATCTGGGTTCGGGGATTCTATGAATGAGGTAATTGCTATTCCTCCTTAAACAGGATGTTCGGGGTGGTTTTATAATTGGCTGAGAGGCATCCAGCCAATAAGGCACCTTATTTCTGCACTCTATGTCTGGACTCTGTGGACATAGGGGAGACTCTAAGGCTCGCAAGGAAAAGTGGTGCACAAGCCCACACAGGGCTGGAGATGTCCAGCCCCCAGGGGTTTCAGTTTTAGCTTTGATAGAAGCTGCAATGAGTTATAGATAATCTAGTGGGTGCCCTGTTGGCTTCCCATGTGGGAACTAATTCAGGGAAAGGCTCTATGAAATTTCTATGACCTAATCCCGAGAAATTCAGCCTTACCAGGTCATGGCCCTAGGGCTGAAAGGCTCAGGAACTGTCAGGAGATGCTCTGTCAGGTGCCCACTGCAGACATTCCTTGTTTAATGACTGAGTTATGTTCCTGCAACCAGGTCATTAAATGAATTTGTTGCCAAAAGAGGAATTGTATATAGTATGTACATTACAATATTCAGAACAAGGAAATGGTCAAAAGAAACTCCAACTTGATGACTTTGCTTTTATTTGCGTAACTCTTACATGTAGTACTGTAATGTATACCGACAGGAAACTATAGTACTGTACTGTACAGTACAACCAGCAAAAATTACAGTACTGTACTGTGGAAGAAGCCACCATAAGGTCGCACCATCGTTCATGTTCCTGCATCGTAAGTCTCAGCTGCGGGTCTGAACAGGTTTTATAAACAGGTCACTGAACGAGGAATATCTACAGTGGGTTAGGCATAGGCCTGTTAGGATTCCATAATGTCATCGTCAGGACATTATCAAGTCCTCACTAATGGGTCTTAGTTACTTTTCTCTTGTTGCTGAGACAAAATGTCCAACACCCACAAGTGAAGGGAGGAAAGGTTTATTCAGCTAAGAATTTGTAGAAGTTTTAATCCATAATTGGCTACCTCCAAGGCAGGGTGGCATGTGGCAAAGGGGCAGCCATTCATGGTGGCAGAAGACAGCAAAAGCAATGATAGAGAGAGAGAGAGAGAGAGAGAGAGAGAGAGAGATGGAGACGGAGACAGGAGAGGAGAGGTGAGGAGGGGTAAGAAGAGGAGAGGAGAGAAGAGACAAGCCTCTTTCTGTCCCTTATATGTATGCAGGCTACCCACCCTAGGACGGGTGTAGCACTCACACCCTTAATCCCAGCACTGGATCATGAGTCAATCACAAACTCTAGATTCAGCCACCTCCAAAAAGCCCACCCCCCATGAGGCTTTGCATGAGGCTTTGAGGGGACATCCAGGCACAAACCATAACAGTCGGCGACCAACTCAGCGATAGGCCTGTTAGGTTTCCCACAACTCCTGTCCACAAAACCCATTTTGGGATATGCATCATCCATGCCACCTGATTCCCTGTTTAAATGCCTTCTCACAGTTCTTTTCAGTTATGGATATTCAGCAGTGTAAGCAAAAAATTGGGCAGATTCTCTGAACATCCTGAAAAGTTTGCTGATGGTTTCCATACCCTCACAATGGCTTTGATCTGACCTGGAGAGACATCCAGTTCATCTTCGTTTCTTGTTGCACAGGAGAAAGGAAAAGGATTATAAAGGCTGTAAAGCAGGCTAATGATGAAGCCTTCACAGCCTCACCCACTGATAATCAGCTGACTGCTACGTTATTGGGGTCCCAAGAGGGACCTAAATGGGATTATAACACAGGGGGTGGAGAAGCTACACAAAAGTTATACATCAAAACCACCTTAGTGGACATGCAACAAATGTTGTCCAAACTTGTGAACTATGATAAGCTTAGGTCTGTTAGTCAAAGCCTAATGAGAATTCAGTTGCTTTTCAGCTCCAGCTTGAAGAGGCACTCTGTAAATACACTGATTTAAACTGAGTCTACAGAAGGTCAGATTATCCTAAGGCACTATTTTATTAGTCAGCTCCAGATATTAGGAAAAAGCTCCAGAAACTCCAGCTGGACCTGCAAACCAAAGTAAGTCAACTGGTTGTAGCTTATTTGGTCTTTAATAAGCACGGTGAAGTAGAGGACAAACGAGTGTTGAATAAGGAAAAGAGGAAGGCTAAAGCCATGCTCGCCCTCTTTGATAAGGCTCAGGATAAAGCCTGCAGTGCTAACAGAAGCCGAAGTAAGCTAAAGAGCGATGGAAGCAAGCAGAGTGCTTCACGTGCAAGTAATCGGGGCACTGGGCAAAGGAATGCCCTCAGAAACCGCCTAACACTTGTTGGGCCTGTCAGAACACAGAAGACCCATGGCACTGGAAGAGGGACTGTCCTTATTCCCAGAGAAGGATGAAGTCACCCCTCACCATGGTGGCCAGGGAGGAAGGCCTGGACAACAAAAGACAGTGCCTGAGGCAGCCTACATGGCACTCACACAAGAATATTCCAATCAATTTGCGGAAGCCTCAGGTGGTTCTAGGTGTAGCAGGCAAACAAATTATATTTCTCTGTGATACTGGGATGACTTATTCAATTCTATTTTCTAATTATTGAGGTCAACTTTCCGAAGTTGTCCTGGGCCTTGAAGGAGTTAACCAGTCAGCTTTTTTACCCCAGCTCTGAACTGCCATTTGGAAGATTTCCTTTTCCAAGTAGCTTTTCTGGTGGTACCAGAGTGCCCCATACCAGGAATTGAAAGAGATATACTCTTCCTACTCAGGGCCACTCTGTCCTTCAAACCTCTGGTAACCTGTGTCCTAGTTGCTAGGGACCTGGCCAGCCTGACCTCGTGGGGTCTGATGTCTCTGCCGGCAGTTGCTCCTCAAGCATGGTATGACAGCACCCTGGGGAGGGCTGTCAAGGGCACTCCAGTCATCATTCAGCTGAAGGGCCCTAGTCTACACCCTCACAGGAGACAGTATTACCTTAAGAAAGAAGCTGGGCAGGGTCTAAAACCCATTATTGAAAAATTTTTTATTACAGGGTTGCTGGTTATAAGGCAGTCCCTTGCAATACACCCATTTTACCAGTAGTCAAGCCACCAGGAGAATATTGCTTAGTACAACATCTCAGAGCCATCAGTGAGCCACTGGATAAGAAGGACTATTCACACATTAGTAACAGGCACACACACCCTTTTAGCACAGACCCCAGGAGACACTAGTTGGTTCTCTGTCCTTGACCTCATAGATGTCTTCTTTTCTATCCTTGTGGATCCTAACTCCCAGTACTTGCTTGGCTTTGAATGGGAATATCCCCAAACAAGATTTTGCCAACAGTATACTTGGACTGTCTTGCCTCAGCATTTTAGAGATAGCCCCCGCTTGTTTACATGGACTTTAGCTCAAGACCTGAGAGATTTACAGTTTGAAAAGGGAGGCCTAGTGCAGTACATAGATAACCTCATTTGTAGCCCTACTAAACACCATTAGAACCCTCATTTTTATTTTTTTAGCAAAAAGGGGTTACAAGGTGTTCCCACATAAGGCCCATATTTCTCAACAAAAGGCGACATATTAGGATACATCTTAACTTCAGGATAACAACTGTCCCCAAGGAGAAGAGAGGCAATTTTCTATCCAAGTCCTTCAGAATCTAAACAACAGCTGAGGGCTTTCTTGGGAATAGGCTTCTGCTGCACATGTATACTGCATTTTGGAATAATAGCCAAACCCCTATGAGGTGACTTGAGGACCAGAAACTGAATGCTTGAAGTGGACAGATAACACTAAAGGGGCTTTTAAAGCCTTAAAATGAGCCCTGATGTAGGCCCCAGAATTAGGAATCCTAGACCTACCTAAGACTTTTTCTCTCTTCATGGCTGAGAGACAGGGAATAGCCACGGGAGTGTTAGCTCAGCATCTGGGGCAGGAAAATAGACCAGCTGCCTACTTTTCCAAGTGACCAGATGGAGTGACACAGGGCTACTCTAGCTGCCTGTGAACAGTAGCTGCTATGGCACCTCTTAGTCCAAGAAGTGTCTAAGATAATCCTGGGGCAAATGTTCTTAGTTCAGACCCCACATCAAGTTAAGGCTCTGTTAGAACACAAGGGACATTTGTGGATGACTAGAGAAAGGCTCACTAAACATCAGGCCATTCTTATTGAAAACTCAGATATTTCTCTTCAGTCTTGCACTGTTTTAAACCTCGCCACCCTTCTCCCAGCTTACGAACAGATAGAACATAAGTTGAACAGATGTCACCCAGAATTATACCAGCTGCCCTGATGTGAGGGACCAGCCATTGATAGGGATTGCTAGCATGTGTTTCACTGATGGCAGCAGTTTCAAAAAGGATGGCATTAGGAGGGGAGTCTATATCATAGTTAGCCCTATCCCAGTCATTGAGGCAAGAGGACTCCTTCCTGGGACTTCTGCCCAGAAGGCAGAACCAATTGCCTTCACTCAGGCTCTCCAACTTGCCCAGGGTAAGAGGGTTAATAAATATACTGACTCCAAGTATGCCTTTCTAGTCTTACATGCACCTACCATCATCTGGAAAGAAAGAGGGCTTTTTACTAGTCCAATAAAACTTGGACCAGAGATCCTCAACCTCTTTAAGTGAGTAAATCTCCTAAGTGAGATAACAGTTGTCAGTTTTACTGGAGATATCCAGCCTCCTTGGCCCCCATCTCCCAGGGAAATTCTAAAGCAGATTCCACTGCCAAACACGGTGTTCTCCAATATAATTCTGGCCCATCAACAGATCTACCCATGGTCCCATTCCAGGATCTTGACTTAGGACCAAGATACACTATAGAAGAACTTCAAATGATTTAGAATGAAGGAGTTCAAAAGGCCAGTGGTGGTATGTGGGGCCCTGACTATTCTTGCAGTAGAAAGTCATTAGGTTCCTACATGAAGCCTTCCACATAGGGAGAGATATCATCACTGCTATGGCACATAGGCTCTTTTTAGGGCCTAGAGTCCATAACATTGTAACCCAGGTCTGTAAGACGTGTCATGTCTGTACCCTCCATAATCCACAGACTCATCCTCCCCCTTTGCCTGAGCTGGTACAAAGGCATGGGTCCTCCCTTGGAGAAGATTGGCAAATAGACTTCATCCATATGCCACCATGCCAGGGGTACACACACCTCCTGGTGTGCATTGACACCTTTACTGGGTGGAGAGAAGCTTTTCTGCGAGGTCATAATGGGACTGGGAGGTGGTAAAAGTCCTTCTTAAAGAAGTGATCCCTAGGTTTGGGCTGCGTAGATCTATCCAGAGTGATTATAGACCCACTTCCACATCCCAAGTCACACAGGGCTTTACCACCACACTGGGAATTAAGTATCATCTCCACATTGTATAGAGACCCCAGTCATCAGAAAAAGCCAAAAGAGCCAACCACACTCTCAGGTGAACCTTAGCCAAGCTGTGTGAAGAAACCTGCCATGGTCTAGATCTCCTTCCAACTGCCTTCTTGGGGCATAAGATTAATTTTGTCATCAAGGTGCATAAACACGGGTCTATCAGACCCCCATTTATTCTTTAGAATATTTCTATTGATGAATTATTAATTTTAATTTTATGAGTTTTATTACATTAAACAATGAGCACTTAGGAAAATCACAAAAATTAAGTATTGAATTTTTAATATTTATTGAATGTTTATAAAAGAAGCATCAAAAATTTCAACATTGACTGTTTTTTGGTGTACTAAGTCTAAAAAAGAACAACACAAATAAATTCTTATGTGAACTACAATGAAAATATCAATAACACTTTACAAAAAAATCTTTACTTAAATTATCACACCTGAGGCAGTCTGCACACATGACAACATGTTCTATGCACACATCACTTACACTGACAGCACATGTGTGTTGTTTTCCTGGCCTTTTTGTAGGACATACTTGACATCTCAGTGGCCTTGCTGTTTTGTCAGGAGTTTCTTATTATATTATACAGTGTGTAGTTAGCAGGAACATACAATATTAGTAAAATAAAGTATTAAATTCTTAATATGTATTGTGCATTTAGAATAAACACCAACATTTTCACATCAGCTGTGTACTTGCTTACAAAACCTGAAAGATAACATCAGAAGTAAATTCCTATATGAACTACAGTGAAAATGCCAATGGAACTCTACCACAAAAATAAGCTTTGCTTTAATTGTCACACCCAAGGCAGTCTTCACACATGACAACTGCATGTTCCATGCACATGTTTCACTTACACTGACAGCACATGTGCTTAGCTTTCCTTTCCTTCGTGGCAATCTTTTCACCTCTCTTGTCTTCCTGTTTTGTCAGGCCCTTCCTACTGTATTGTATAACATACACTTAGCAGGAAAATAAGAAATCAATAAAATAAAATATCAAATATGTAATGAATGCTTAGAATAGACATCAACATTTTCACATTAGCTATTTACTTACTTACAAAACCTGAAAGATAACATCAAAAATAAAAACCTATGTGAGCTAAAATGTAAACACAAACAAAAGTCTACCACAGAAATAACTGTCATACCCAAGGCAGTCTTCACACAGACAATTGCATGTCCCATGCACAAGTATCTCTTACACTGGTAGCATGTATGTTTTGTTTTCTGGTACTTTCTTTTTTTTTTTTTTTTGTGGGTACCAGGGGTTGACCTCAGGACCTCACGCGCCAGCAGGTGCCTGTGCTGCTGAGCGATATCACCGGCCCTTTTTTTGTATGTGGGTTCTGGGAGTCAAACTTGGGCCCTCGCGCTTGCCACGCAGGCGCTTACACCGCTGAGCCATCTCACTGGCCCTGGTACTTTCTTGAAGGGCACAGTTGATATCTTTTTTGTTTCCCTGTTGTTGTAGTAGGTCTTTGTGATGCTGTGCCTGCCTGTTCACCTGTCAGCTCAAAAGTGCTCCACAATTTTTTTGCATAGTTCCCTGGGCAGAAACATTTTGTTTTTCTTCTGCTGTAAATGATCTCTCATGGGCTCCAGTATCAATCCTTTAAGAAAACTTCTCTGTGATATTTTGCACTTGTTATTTTGATAGTAAACTATCAAACTATGCTATACATGTTTAGGATCAAGTAAAACACAATGCTTTGGCCAATGCTTTGTGTTTCAAGAGACATCATATTTGCTGCACAACTCATCAACATCTATTCCATCTTTGGTTTTGTTGTAGAAAGTTACCATCTCAGGGCTCCATTTTGTCAAGGTTTCCCTATCAATATTTCCACCACGGTGAAATGTTGACATCAGTAGTACCAGTTTGTTTTTCTTTGCCATATACAAGGCCAATGTTGTATCTTTCTGAAATCCAGATTGTACTATACAATTCTCTGTTTTGAATTGCAACATTTCATTTGGAATTTCTGCTTTGTTCTTACATACAGTTCCTACACCGGTCAACTTATGCTTTGTTAGCAACTGTAACATCAATTGGAAACTCGTTAACCAATTGTCGAATGTCACATTCTGATTAGTTTGGGATCTGGGAGCAACAAGTCTTTTCACAACATCATTTGGTTTATTACTATACAAATAAAGATCTGGTGGCTGAGATGCAGGATAAATATCTAAATTGAAAGAATAAGTCTTCACATCTATAAGGGCATGAATTTTTATGCTATATTTTGACCTATCACTTTTTAATGTCTTTTACATTCCTGTGATCACTATGAGAAATCCCTGCTAAGTACAGCAGACCTTTGAATACTTTAATTTCAGCTAGTGAGACATCATAATAAATACATTTTGAATATGGCTATTGGTGCATACAGAATGTTTTACTTGCCTTTCAGTCTTTGTGTATTTCACAGCATCTTAGGGTTTCTTCTGTTACAATTTCCAACTTTGAATGGCAGTGCTGGCATTCTGTTCAATATCTTTCACTCCTGCCATGACCCTTAATATATTTTTGGACCTAGTTCTAACATTGGATCATTCCATTTGGTTATGTGGCCATTCACAACATTTCTCCTAGTCAAATATGTACTTATGTTGCTCTTTTTTTTTTTTTTAATCATCTGACTCAAGGAAGTCTTCATTCCCTTTGTCTGTATCAGTCAGTTCTTGCTCCATTTCACTGTCACAGGAACTTTGCCTCACATGGGCAACATCAAAATCATCATCATTATCATCGTCATCATCATTCACACCATTCTTCTGTTATGAAAGCCTATATTTTACCATAATGGATCATCTTCATCATCCATGCAGGAGTAATTTAATGCTTCACTTTTTTTTTTTTTTTTTTTGGTCTTTTTAGTACAGAATCTCTCTATGTAGTGCAGGCTGGCCTTGAACTTGCTTATGTAACCCAGGCTGGCCTAGAACTCATGGCAATCCTCCTGGCTCCTGAGTGCTGGGATTACAGGTGTGTGCCACCATGCCTGGCTTGATTAGTCACTTTTGGCCTCCAAAACTTGCAAATCTGGTTTTTCATGTGCCATTGTACTGAATTAGGCTACTTTTACCAGAGAAATCAAAAGAAAACTTTTTTAAGACAAACCCTGGAGTGATGTGGGTCTATTGGACCGTCTGTGATGCTTGGGTAAATATACACAAAACAAAGTTACACCCAGGATAAGGTGGGTAAAAATCCCATTTTGTCACTTTTGCACATGTGCACACACCTTGCTGTTTATCACACCAAGTAAGTAAACATAGATTGCTCACTCTATCCCTCAGGCAAAGGTACAGAGACACACAGCTGGCTACTATTATGCTAAAGTACAAATTTACAGTAGAAAAGTAAGGGATGGGCCCACTGGACTGAGGCTTTGGGGAGCCCCCAAATTGAAACTTAATCTGAGCCCATTTGAAATTCTTTGTGGGGGACCCTTCCTGACATCTGACTTACCAACATCAAAACTTCTCAGGTCCTTCAAAATGTGACCTATCTGGAAACTTCCCATGGGCCCTCCAGGAATATGGAAATAAGATTCTTTCACTCCCAGGAAGTAACAGTAATTGTCAGCCCAACTTCCACCCTGGTGACCAGGTCCTAATCAAGACCTAGAAGAAGGGTGAACCTCAAGACCAACTCACACCCAACTGGAAAGGCCCTTACACTACCCTTCTAACCACTCCTGCCATTAGGGTACAGGAAATAGACAGTTGGAGTCACTTCTCCTGGGTAAAACCCAAGCTGCCTGAGAAACCAGAAAATGAAAAAGAGGGACCACAAACCTCATACACCTGTGAACCAGGGGATGACCTCAAACTTTTTCTCAAAAAAGAAAACACCAACCACCCTGTTGAGCCAGATAAGTAAAACTTTTGCTCCCTCTGTGTAAATTGTGTGGCTAGTATTGCTTCTCTCTTATTTACTACACTTGAGGTCTCTGTCCCAAGTTATGACAGGACTTCTTTTGGGGCTTTTTTTTTCTTTTGGGATCCTCTTGTGTGATTCAAAAACTACCTCTAATAGAGATAGTAAATAGTGATTACTTACATAAGACCTTAAAGCTGATCACATCTTCCTCCTGTCATAAACAGCTACCTAAGAACTTGACAGACAGCCTGGACGAACTTGCCCAGAGCATTGCCATCCTTCAAGAGCAAATAGACTCTTTAGCAGTGATTGCCACACAACATCATGAGGGACTAGATCTTCTAACTGCTGAAACAGAGGGATTGTGTTAGTCTCTAAAGAAAATATATAGTTTCTATGTCAATTGGTCTGAAATATGAGGGATACAGGACAGAAAAAGGCAACCATGCTTCTAAGATCTGCAAAGAACTATCTGATCACCTGGTCAAATATCCGCAATTGGGGATTTTGTTTACTGTCCTGGACATAGCCTTTACTAATGCTTCTTGTAACCTTACAATTTAGATCTTACACACTTAGTCTCTTAGTCAGATTTGTTTCTTCTTGTTTGACTACCATTAAACTTCTGGTTATGGCCCTAGCTCAAGATCAGAACCTGCCTCCATGTACACAGTTCATCAAAAAATCCTGGGAAGAAGAACTCAGCTCCCTTGAACTCACAGATCAATCAGGCGAGGGTTCTTTGGTCTGCACGTAGGGAGGGCCAACACCCCTGTTTAGCCAGAAGTAGCCATAGAAGATGGGACTTCCTCTAACACTCCTTAAAGATTTCCAGGGACTAGGACTCTCAGGGAGGAATGGTACAGTTAGGAACAATGGACCTGAGAGACCTGAGAGAAGGGACCATTCCGTTCCTTCCATTTAATTCTAAACAGTACCTTACAGTCAGGCCTCCTTCCAGAAGTCCTAAGAGGGGTAGAAAATAAAACAAAAACCCAAGAGTGCTCTGATGTTCTAGGCCAGAGCACATGCATGTTGGATCTCCTAGCCTGACCTGCTTCCACCTCATTAAGTGTTCATAAATATGTACTACACGTCGTAAATATAATTAAGATCAAAATGAATTCTGGGACTAGCAGGGGTGTTGAGAGCCCCTGAGATGACACAGTACTTTGTCAGTCACTCCTGTCAATCACACGTAGACGTCCAGGGTGAGGCAGCCAGGCTGAGGTGCAAATCCTTTAAATTCTGAAAAGCCTGATTTATCTGTGTGCCGTTGCTGTTTCTGTGTGTGGTGACCTGGGTGCTGTGTTTTTATTTCTCTGTCACCCCGACACCTTTTTCTGTCTGTGCCTCATCTTCTGTCGGCACAGACTTGCCCTGGGCACAACTTCTGGTGATCTTCACCGCTTGGCACTTGCTACTGGGTGGACCCTTGGCAATTCTTTCCTTCTTGTACACAAGAGACTGGACTCTATCTGCCCCTTCCATGGTAACACATCCATTCTAAACATCCTACCCTCTTTTCTTGCTTATATAATTTAAAAAGTTATACTTATTTTTTCATTTTATTACATAGGACAACATGTTTATTGTTTGTCTTTCCCTCTAAATTAAAGCTATAGAGTTTATTATTGCTCTATCCCATGACTTAAAACAGGGATTAGCACACAGAAGGATTCCATATTTATTTATTGAATGAATGACTCCAGTGGTTGAGATGGTTAAGGTCAACTCCTCATTCAGAAAATACCATGGTAAAGAGAAGAGAGTTCAAAAGAAAAACATGGATAGTTTGGGAAAGATTTGTTTTCAGATGGAGGGTATATTAGTCAGCTTTCCTGGGATAGGATAGTCAGCTGAATAAAATACCTGACACCCACCATTAAAGGAAAGATTTATTGAGGCTCACATTTCAGAGGTGTAGTACCTGGCCTATGAGGGAAGATCATAGAGGAAAGGCATGGTGCAGTAAAAACTCTTCACTTCATGGTGGCCAGGAAGTAGAGCACAGGGAAAGAAAGCCAGCAAGAGATATACCCTCCAAAGGAATGCCCCCAGCAACCCACCTCCAGCTGCGCCCATCTCCTAACAGCACATGCAGCTATGCACATCAGTGGATTAAGGTGATGGTAAGGATAGTGCCCCTGTGATCCAATCACATATCCATGAATCTCTTAACCCAGTCAAGTTGACAACTGAGCTGTCACTGAGGGTATGATGGGTTTCTGTCACTTTAAATAAGACCCTTCTGGAATTCACCTCCAGATGTTTCCATTGGGAAATCTGCTCACTCCCTTGGTTCCATGTGGTTCCAGTAGACTGCATGTTCTCAATCTCAGTCCTATTGACCTTTCATACCAGATTTTTATGGGGGGCTGTGCTAGCAGTGTATGGCTGTATTTCTGGCCTCTACCTGCTAGATGCCAGTAGCACCACTTCTCCAGTTGTAACAACCAAAAAATGACTTCAGATGCTGCCAGATGTCCTCTGGGGGTTAAAATTGCTCTACTGAGAACCACTGAGGTAGATGAAGTCTACCTAAAGCTCCAGAGCTGAGCAGGCAACTCAGGCTTTGCCATCTGCTTATTTCACTGCCCTGGACCCAATAATTGGTTCATTTGGTGGCATGTAAACCTATTTGAGCCAATCAGAGTTATTGAATGGACTTGTGAAGAAGTCAAGAAGTTTGTACTAGAATGCTAAGCTAATTGGATATAGGCTTAGCACTGTCAGCAAATATTTTGCTGGTTTTGGGGGAGTGTCTGCTAAGGAATGAAACCAGCAAAGGAAAGCAGCATGGGAGATAGGACAGATTCCTGAGGACATGACTTGAATATTTAATTCCTGTTTTGACAAAAGCCAGCTACAGCCTTGGCCTTTTCTGTTATGTGATACAGCAAGCTGTGTTTGACCTAAGCTAGTGTGGGATGGATTGCTGTCCCTTGCAGCAGAATGGCTCCTGGTTTTAGGATGTTTGTAAGTGGGAAGGAAGAGCCAGTGATAGGAGAGGAGGTAATTGATGGAGCAATGTCCTAGAAGGGACAGAATGCAATGAGCACAATGTAGTCTGTGACAAGTGGGGGATGGAAGCAAGGGTAAGGGTGAGTGGATCTAGACAAGTGTGGAAGCGAAGGGACAGGAAAATGAGAGAATTGCCCTCAGTGTTTACAGTACCAGATAAGAGAGGAAAGCAGGATGAAGGCAGACTGTGGTAGATGGCTTGAGGCAAGTGAACAGATAAAATAGGGAAATGAAAATGGTACTGAGTATGGATGAATAGAGGGTGGTGAACAGAACCTCGCTTCTGAGTATCCAAAGAAACTGAAAGCAATGTCTGAAGGGATACGTGTACAACCATGTTCACAGCAGCATGTCACAATAGCCAAGAGTGGGAAGCAATCCAGTATTCTTAGTGGAGGAATGGATAACAAGATACGATCTATGCATGTGCTGTGGTTTGCAAATATCCCCCACAGGCCCATATGTTAAAGGATTGGTCCCCAGGCTGTGTGCCGTTGGGAGGTGGTAGAACCTGTAAGAAGCAGGGCCTAGTGGAAGAAATTAGGTCATTGGGGATGTCCTGCTGAAGGATATATTGTGCCCTTGGCCCCCTCTTCCTCGCCTCCTGGTCACCACGAGGGAGCCAGAACTCCTCCACCATGTACTCCTACCATGTTATACTCTGTCACCACAGGTCCAAAGCAAGAGGGTCAAATGATCATGGAGTGAAACCCCCAAAACAGTGCATTAAATAAACCCTTGTTTCCTTTAAGTTTATTTTTTAGTATTTTGTCAGTGATAGAAACATAACACAACACACGATGGGATTTTACTCCACCTTTAAAAAGGGAGGAAATCCCGTCATGTGCTAAGATATGATAAACCTTGAGGACATTATGCTAAATGAGTCTCAAAAAAATCAAATGCTGTGTGATTTTGTATGGAAAAGGAGTCAAATCTAGGGAAACAGAAGTAGAATGGTGTTTGCCAGGAGCCGGGGAGTGGGGAGAAAGGTGATTTGCTGTTTAGTGGATATAGAGTTTCAATTTTACGAGATAAAAAAGTTGTTGATACCTGTTGTGCAATAGTGTGAATATATTTAACCCTACTGAAGTATACACTTAAAAATGGTTACACAGCCGGTGAGATAGCTCAGCAGCATGAGCACCTGCCTGGCAAGCACGAGGTCCTGAAGTCGACTCCCGGTACCCATGTTAAAAAAAAAAAAAAAAAGGTCACATGTTATGCATGTGAGTTTCTTTCTTTCTTTTTTTTTTTTTTTGTTAACCACAATTGAAAAAAAAAAAAAAAGATGCTGATCAGCATAGGAGAAAGTAGAGAGAGGAAATTTGTGGTCACCCAGGAGCAAAGGTTTGCTTTTTCAATAGTTTAAATGCTTGCACAGAGAATATGAACAGCTAGATCTAGAGTGCATAGGAGAGGATGTGCAGGCTGAGGAAGATGTTGGCTGAGAAATATGAGACAAATTCTTGGGGTGAGAGAGTTGGGTTTGTGGGTTGAGAGTTTGGCTAAAACGGCCAAGGTATAGATCGAGAAAGAACAGCTGATAAATCATAAACTCTAAAAACCTTGGGACTATGTCTGTTTTTCAAGAATTCATGGGCTCCAGAAGAACAAAATCACATAAGGCAAGTGGTTTTTTAAAATACAGTTTATTTGAATGGCAATGTACACATTACTAACGGAAGCTTATAAGACTGTTAAGGAAATGTCCAAAGCTTGACTTGCACATCAGATCTTTAGAATTGAAACCTGACTCTTACAACATCAAAACACCAAAACTTTGCACCAATTGGAATTACTGGTTATGGAAAGGCAAAGAACACACAGTATCGTGAGGAAAAACCCCAGCCCAATGGGGATAAAAGTGAAATATTTAACCGTAGCAAAGTTGGGAAAGTTACCAATAAGGCAAAGCTAGTCTCCCCAGTAAAGGTGCCCATCACAGCCAGAGAAGTATTTCAAACTTGGTTTAAATAATTAAAGCTACAGTGCAACCTAAAGCTTATGCTAAGTATACGTATGCTGTTTGCAAATGAAGATGGATCTAGCTACAAGGATGGCACTTTTAGTGCCTTCCTAGAGAAGGTGACACTTTTCGAGCCATGTATTTGTTTATAGCCACAGCCTGACTTCAGGCCGATGACAAGCGAGGCTTCAGAGAGTCCTTGAGGAGCACAGCTGTGAAACTGGGCTCCCGTCTTTACGGTCAGGCAAACCGCCTTTGTTCTGCGTGAGAATAAGTGCATACAGGAAATTATAGCTTGCAAAAATCATCACACCGATCTTGAGACTGCACAAAGAGATTTGCTGATTGTAAAGTAGCTTCTTTCCGGGCAATGTTCAATTGGTTTCCAAGCCAGGTGGCCCACTGAAATAGATCACTTCTGTTTAGGCGGCAGCATGAATAGTGGCAGAGAAATTCAAAAGGAGAAATAATGAAGAGTGTTAACATTCTGTCTGCATGCCAAGTACAACCATTATAAAGTCCATTAGAAGATGTCATTCTATTATAGGCGCTTCTTCAAATATACTCTGGAACAAATAATGCTATAATTTACATTGATAAACATGTGTAAAACTAAAAGGAAGAAATGGAAAAATATTCTCATTCTCACTTATTCATATATTTACTCAACAACTATTTATGTGATGGCTTTACATTGGGCCCTCAATGATTTGGATTTGGAGAGTGGGGTGTCCCCTGTTCTCCTCCTCCCTGTCTCTCTGACTCCCCAGCAGCTTTTCTGTACCTGGCTTGTGGAACTTTTTTCTTATAGCCTTATACATGTAAGTCTTATTTATCTTACCAGAATAAGTTCCAAGTGGGTAGAGGTGGTACCTTTTTTATATATCTTGTAGGTTAGATGGGAGAAGGCAGTCTGAAGTCACATTGGAACTCAAGTTCCTGACCTTAGCAAGGAGATGCTTTCTGCCTTGGTTTTCTCATTTGTTTCTTGTTTTAGCTTGGTGTGATCTGGGGATAATACCCCTCTTTCCATGTGGCAGTGAGGGGCGATGCAATAAAGCACAAAAGCCCCTCACCATAATGCCTGGGTGGAGGAAACCTTCCACTGTTCACCCCATTTTCTCCTGGGAACCTTGAATGGGCCCTTCGTGGTGCATGTCGAATTTCTACACTCCCTATCAGTCAGTCTTCAACTTTCAATTCACTACTTAAGGCCTTCCTCTTTCTCCTTAACCTCTGCCATATTTCCCAGCTGATTAATTTGCTTTGTACACTGAGAAAACAGCATTATCAGAAAAGAACAGGGCACATTCGCCCACCATCACACCTCCCACCTGCCTTCTCCTCCTCCTGGCTATTCTGCCTTTCCTTCTGTTCAACTCTCTCAGGTCAGCTCCTCTCTCAAGCAGCAAGATCCTGTTCCCTTAGTGAACCCAGATGTTGCTCGAATAATCCTTCTCTCTTTCCTGCCTCACTTTTCTGTTCCTCCTAGATCATTCTCATCTGCATGTAGGGAGCTTCTATTTATCCATTCTTGAAAGTATTTCCCTTGACTTCTTCCTACCTTTACTTCTAACTCTTGCCATCACTCTTTTTATCTGGTCATCTTTATAGGAGAACGCCCAGAGAGAGCTGTCTGTATTTGATATCTGCGACTTCTTTATAGAAAAACATCCAGAGAGAGCTGTCCGTGCTTGATATCTGGGACCTCTTTATAGGAAGACATCCAGAGAGAGCTGTCTGTACTTGATATCTGCGACTTCTTTCCTTTCATTCTCTGTTAAGCTCATCCTAGCCAGGTTCCACCTCCTTACCTTCCACCAAAACTCAAGTTCGCTAATGAATCTTGTGCTGAGTCCAATGGTCAGTTTTCACTACTCATCTTTTTAACCTAAAACAGCACTGCACAGACTTGGTCACGCCCTTCTCCCTGACCCTCCTGTACCTGACTTCTAGAGCACCGTACCTTAGGGCTTTTCTCCTGCATAGAAGCAGCTTCTTTGATCCCTTGTTGGCCCCTTCTCACTCCATGGCTGCTAATGTTGGAGAATCTAAGGCTCAGGACTTGGACTTTCCTCTTCCCTAGCCTCTTTCTCTATCTTATTCAGCCTCACTGTTACGTAAATGCAAACACGGACAAGGTCCAAACTGGGATCTCCAGCCTGGACCTACTGCTCGAAATACAGACTTGTACATCAGCTGCCTTCTTGACACTTTTATTTGGATGTGTATTAGATGCCTCATACATAACAGCTGCAAAGCGGAACTCCTCACTCCCCAGCCTTGCTCTTCACGTCTTAATCAATACCAATTCCATCCTTTTATCTTCTTAGGTCAAAAAATGTCATCCCTGCCACCTCTCTGTCCTTCTCATACTCTGATACTGTCAGCAATTCCTACTGTCACTATCTTAAAAACACATGCAGACTTTGACCTCTTCTCTCAAGCCTGGCGGCTTCCACTCACAATTTCTTGCCTGGTTATTGCAGTAGCCTCTTCACTGTTTACCATCCTCCCCCTTGGCTTCCTATAGCCTCTCTCTCTTTCTCTTTTTAACGCAGCAGTTAAGGTGATTATGTAGTTCATTTACTTAAAACTCCAGTGGTTCCCATCTCAGAGTAAAAACTCACTGCAAGGCAATGATTATCCTCTCTCCTGCTTCTTACCTCTCCACTCTTCCCCTTGGTCCTTGGCTGTAGACCATCCAGGCACCTTGCTGTGCTTCCACCATAGCAGGAACCACTGCCTCATGGCCTTTCTACTACTGTTTTTTTTTTTTTTTTTTTTTTTTTTTTTTGCCTGGAGTGCTCTTCTATGAGGCCACATGGCTGGCTGATTTCTTCCCTCTAGCCTTTGTTCAACTGCCCTTTTCTAGGTGAGGACCTCCCTTACAACCACCCTGTTCTTGCTGTCCTTGGTGCCTGCTTTAATTCTCTTTATCTTTTTATTCTTTCTTAAACATTTTGCTATTTAGTATATTTGTTGAATGGATGAATGTAGTTTAAAGAAAACTAGGAACATAAGTTTTTATAATAAAGTAGGTAAATTACCAATGCTAACACATGTGGGATAGTCAAAATCATAAATACTTAATACTATACTTAAAATGAAAGGCAACCTTGATATATAAGTTAATAAAAATTTTCAATTTCATACCAATTTGTCTTCAGATCAGCTTGCTGCGTTGTATGGATCAATGGGATATACTTCTCGTGTTTCTACATGAAGATCTTCATTAGGCCTTGTATTTGTATAATAACTGCTACATCAAAGAAAAAACAAAAAATAAAGACTTTATTTTTTACTACATAAAGTTGTATAGTTATTTCCTCCCCAGAATTCCCAAAACATGGTAAATGTTTTTCACGAGTGATTTCATTTTATTGTCTTAACTATCACTATGACCCAATTTTTTGGAAAGTTTAAAAAAAGCACACACACCCAAATCAGTCTTCTGTTTCTGTGTAAAAACATCGATGTGAAAATAAAATACTGATGGTTTGATAAATGTTCAGGTCAGAAGCTATCACTACACAGCTTTACCCCATATCCAGGACTTTTAATGACTGACAATCATGACTCTCAAATTGAAGAGATAAATTGAAAAGCCTTTATTTTAGCATATGATCAGAATTTTAGCACCGTGGGACACATGATTTTCCATTCCAACTTAAAAGGAAATATTCGTTTCTGAAGTTTAACTCAAAATCTTTACATACTCACACAAAACTACAAACTTGAAATAATTTTCAAGAGAACGTTTTTAATTTTATTTTTTGAAAGTGCATATACTTTACTCTGTGCGTGTGTGTGTGTGTGTGTGTGTGTGTCTGGGATGGAACCAAAGGCTTCACTGATGCTGGGTAAGTGCTGTGTCACTGAGCTATCTCTGCAGCACTAATGTGCCTCTTAAACCCCTTTATTGGAATTAGTGTATGGCAATAAAATGTGATTATACTGTCATTGTCAGCTTTGAAACAAATTACTGGAGATGATCATTGCTAAGGCTAATTACAACTTATCACTCACTACCATATTTAAGAGGTCAGCTCATAGGCGATACATTGAAAGTATTATTTAATGGCAATTTTTAGGCCAATGAGAGATTTAGATGTTAAAATACCTGAGATGATAGAGAAGAATATCATAGTCTTTTTGAAATATTTGGATGACTGTTAAAAATGTTCAATTTTACCAATAGATGTTCTTTTTTTGATGAGTTATTTCTCTTCTCATTTACCAAAAAGTATTCAGGGAAACTCATATGTCTTATCAATTGTTAGAAAATAAATTGAAGTAGGTTAAAAATGGAAATAAAATCAGTGAGTGACACTTAGGAATTTAGTTTAAAATATCTATTTGGGTCATACCAATTAAGACATTTAGATATAGTATATGGTAGAACATGCTAATAAGGAGATTTAGAACATTGAATTATTTTAACTTTTAGGTTTTCCCCAAGTTTGCAAATTTTCCTGCACATGCAAGGCTCTGATGGCAAACAGTAGTGTGAAGGAAAGAGCTAGAGACCACATTTCCTATTTATTTAAATTTTTCACTACTCTTGTCTAAAATTATCTTTTAACTTCCTATGAGGAAAGCTATGCAAATGACAGGCCTATATACCTCTATATACTTATTTTTTGAGATCATTTTCTCTCTTGAATTTATAGGAGGCATTCAGCAGTTACTGTATAAGAACAAAATGAAGGGACATGGTCATTACCTCTCTTCATATCCCTTCTATTTCTCTAACATTCTTGGTCGAATTTTAAAAAGCCATGTGTGCATATGCTTGATAATAAATAAAGACACAAGGAATGTTTTTTGATAAACCTAGTTCCATATCTACTTATTTCCTTAGGACAGATATCAGAATTACTAGGGAAAAGCCTATGAGCATTTAATATACTTAATAAATATTGCCTGTTGGCTTTCCAGAAAGTTTGTTCTAACTTGATATTAGTACATTATTATTTATCAAACAACATACAGAAGTGTCTATAGCAAGTAGCTGACATTCATTAACTTAACACTGCAGGCAATAAAATGAGACAATAATAAGTAATTAAAAATGTACAGCCAGTGGAAATTATGTGAAAATAATAATTTGTAGAAAGTATATATATATATATATTTTAGGTTTTGTACTGGGAATTGAACTCATGTCCTCATGCATGCTAGGCAAGTGCTCTACCACTGAGCTACACCCTCAGCTCTCTTTTTATTTTATTTTTATTTGCTAAATTGCCTAGGCTGGCCTTGAACTCATGATTCTCCTGGCTCAGCCTCTGAGTAGCTGGGATTATAGGCATATGCTGCTGTGCCTGGCTGAAAATACAGTTTTTTACTGAGATGACTAGATAACTCACTAAAAAAATTATAAGTCACTGTATAAAGACAATTTCCTAGATATCATTTGAAGTTAATTATAAGATGTAGCCAAAAACATTACAAACCAATGGGGCAGGCATGGTTTCCTCAAAACAGGTTTTGAAATAGTTGACTATATAGGCAAAAAGTGCCAGTGAATCACTTTGACCATTACCACAAAATAAATTCCAGATTCAAATGATTAAAAAAAATTAAAAGTAAAATGTAAAAGTGTCTAATTTCAGGACAAAAAATTATAACAAAAAATAGAAACCTAATATATTTATTTAGACAATCATGAAAAGAGCTGATTGAAAGAAAAGATTACTTGAATAAATGGAAAGGCCTAGGATGTTTCTGAAAGAGAAGACATCACAGAAAAGATGCCATTCTCAGAAACCAACCTGTAGACTTAAATGCAATCACAACATATTTGTTTTCAGAAAGATGACAAATGATTCAAAAAATCACCTGTAAGAAAAAAAGAAGGAAATAGAAAGCCCTAAAAAAATTATATGGAGGGATTTGCCTCCATATTATAGTAGTATATTATTATATTACATTATATTATATTATATTATATTATATTAGTATAAATCTATCCTAATGAAACACAAAGTGGTTTGCGAGGAAATAGATCAGTGAAGGAGCAAAAGCAATCAAGAAACACGGGATATTCAGTTACATTAATTATTTTGATATATGACTAAGTTGGAACAAACTTTCTGGAAAGCCAACAGGCAATATTTATTAAGTATATTAAATGCTCATAGGCTTTCCCTAGTAATTCTGAAAACTATCTTAAGGAAATAAGTAGATATGGAACTAGGTTTATCAAAAAACATTCCTTGTGTCTTTATTTATTATCAAGACAATTGTGGAAGCAATCTAAAATTTCTGCAACACAGAAAGAGCTGTTACATAATTATAAAGAAAACACGACTTAAAGACACAAAAATATGTACATTAGTCTAAGTGAAAAGTAACTCAAGATGAAAAATTATACTGCCAAAGTTTCACCTCATAAAGAAAAAAGGAGAAAGAATATAAGAGAAGTATTAGATAGGAATATACGTAATTATCTGGAGTTGTTGCCACGGGGCTTTTTTGTGTGGGTTTTTCTTTTTATTTCCTAGATTGTTTCATTTTGTTTTATAATATACCACCCGAATAAACATCATTAGACAAAATAAGCTATGTGTTTGGTATCTTTTAAGCCCTTACGAGAGGTTTTCCTTCCATATATCACAAGATGCTTTATACCAATTAGCACATTGCAGTATTCATTTAATACAACTTGTGCTTGTGTGTTTAGAAGCCAATGCTTGCTGAGCCTTTCGGCTAAGCGTTTGGACTTACCGTCCTCTGAGTTTTGATATCATGCATAAGGTGGCAATAACCAAGAAGAGAAGAAGTCCCGGGCCTACAAAAATACCTGCAGGAGGGAAAGAGTGAATATCAAATGCCAAAAAGATGTGTGTTATGAACTGATAAGGGGGCCTAGTGGTAGGGAAATTGCTACATGACTTTTATACTTAACTCTTCTCAATCATAAATATAAATTCTTGAATGATCATAATTGGGCTTAAGGTTTTTCTGATTTGAGTCAGTCTGCATTTTAGTACAGCACCAGCTACATGAGCACAGAGTTCTAGTCCTTTTTCTGTTCCTTCCAATTTTATTAGTAACATTCTTGTCATTGTGTTGAAATTAGAAGCAGTGGATACTAGGCTCCCACATTTTTGCACAACAACATTAGATTCTCCGTTGGGAAATACAGCAGAATAACAACAACAACAACAAAAAACCTATTTCAATAGTACCAAATCATGCAAAACACCAAGAGTTAATAAATTGAAACTCTGTTTAAAAATCAGGAATATTTGGCTGTTTAAATATTTATCTAACTCTATCCCAAAGAGACATTTTGTAATGTGACATGTACATTAAAATATCTTTAAAACATAAAAGAAGATTATAGCTATTGAATTAAAATGAAAAAATATTAATAGGATATAGAATATACACATATATATGTATAAAACGTCATAAGAGGTTTTCTTCAAGAATTTAAGGAAACTTACCATAAAGAAGAGGATCAGATGAACCTAAGTAAAATACAAAACAATGAAAATGTCAGTCTGGTAGCACAATTCAGTGTGCCCCAAGTCCCATCATCCTCTGGTGCCATCCCAGAAGTCAACACTCAGCCCCCTTCCATGTCTATTTATGATGTAATTAGTCCCCGAGTTATAGCCACTCTTTTATATATAAAGCCTCACTGTATTTTCTTTTCACTTTAACTAGGTAGGCGGGGGGAGGTTGCCAACAGAGAAAAAAAAAAGGTTGTACTCGGCTTTATAATCCATGATTCCCCAGGATCCAGTGCAAATTTTAATTGTTATCACAAGTGAGTTAACTTGTGTTTGGAGCTCCTGTTGGATTGCTAAGCACTTCGAAATCAAGATTTGTCAAGCAGGGAAGTCTCTGGCGCGAGTCCTCTCTAAATGGAAGGCTGTTAGTTTTGCATTTTTGCTCCTTTTAAGTTAATGTTCCCCTCTTTTATTTTCTTTTATTTGGTTCCCCCATCCTCAGGAAGGTGTGCTTTTTCTAGAGTGCACCACCAGCTTTAAGTTCACCTATTAGTGCACCACTGGCCACAGATCTATGTCAACTGAAAGCCTGCTGAGGGAGATCGCTCCCTGGCCACTCTCCATGCTAAATGCAAGCAGCAGTGAAGCATTGGCACTTACGGGATCTGCAGATGGCCAGAGGAGGGTTCCACTGATGGTCGTCCTGGCACTGGCTCTGGGGACTGCCCTCCAGGGTGTACCCGTCTTCACACTCCACGGTTATAATGGACCCGTACTGGTACATCTTCTGAGGCTCCAGCCCCTTCTGGATCCCATTTGTGTTCCCAGGGAAGCTACAGTTTACCTCTGCAATTAAAGGAATCCAAGTGAAGCAGAGTCACACTTTGTCCTTTTAGCAAGAAAGCAGAAATTGCCCTTAATGGAAACGTTCACAAAACCAATTTATTTCATCCTCAGTAAGCAGAGCTTCAGGGAAATAATGTCCTAAGCACAGCCTTTGTGGTGTCCGAGGTCTCTCTTAATAACCCCCGGGGCGATTTTAGCCAGATTGCTTTCTTTCTGCTTCTATGTCTTTGCTAATAGTAGTAGATGACCCTAATGGCCTCTTAGAGAAATAGTGAGAGCTGAAGGAGTCATGTCAAATATTCCGAGTTACTGTCTTTTTCTGCATCTTGTCTATTTTCTAATTCTTTGTACCATGTGAGCGCTTCCTCATTTCTCCCTTCGTCTTTTCAGTGTAAGGGTTGATAGTGTGAGAGCTTGGATTTGCTCCTGACTCTTCTGCTTCCTAGCTGTGTGACTTAGGGTGAGTTACATGTCACCAGAACCTTATCTGGACCACAGGGATGAAAATGGCAGCAACCTGCTATGGGTCCTGCAAAGGCTAAATGAGAAGATGCGTGTAAAGGGCTATTGCACAAGACCTGGCATACGTTATGAAGTGCTCAATCACATTAGATATGAAGTTATTACTCTTTTCATACATCGTTTTGATCACAAGTATGACTTTTTGAAACTTTTATAAAAATGTATGCATAATCCCATCATCATAGAGAGGAAATAGATTCAAAAGACCATTGTGCTCTTTATTGGTATTTCATCAAGATATGCTTATCATTAACTGTATCCACAGGAAAAACACAAACTGTGCTTTAATTTATGAAAGCACTTCAGCTTTCTCTATGTGGTCAACTGTATCAGTAGTTGTTTGCCAGTCGGACTATAGCCTAGGCCATTTTCCTTATTTCGAGAGACTTACATTAAGTAATACATTCATCCAATCAAATGCATTTAACTAACTGGTCCAATTAATGCATTTCTTTGGCTATTTTAAGTTAAACGTACCTACCTGTGACCATATCTATTTGAAACAAACTGATTTACTAAAAAGAACAGCAAGAGAAAACACAAACCACGCACCTTTACAGTAAGGGGCGGCTGGGCTCCAGGCCCCTTCGTGTGTGCACAGCAGGAGGGGCTCCCCCACCAACACGTAGCCTGGGTCACAGGTGTAGAGCACAGACATTCCAGGGAAAAACTGAGCTACTTCGCCACCGGTATGGTTCCCATTGAGGACTGCGCGTGGAGGCGGACACTCTAAGAAAGCTTAGAGACCAGTAAGAAAGGAACTTTAATGCAGCACAGAAGAACATCTAGATGACAGCGTTTCTGTACCGTAGCAAAACAGAAAGGCAATGGGTGATATATTAGCCAATGAGCTGGTAACCAAAAACCTTCATTCCAATTGGACCAAGTGATGCTGGGAAGACGTGCATTTTATACCTACATCATACCTGATCTGAGGAAATGCACCAAGTGGAAGGTACCGCAACATCAGTGGCTGTGGTCCACAACTGTAATCTATCGGCCAAAAGTTTTCCCTTCTTTTCCCTTTAAATAGCAAACAGGCTATAGTCTAAGCAGCACATATTCGAGTGGAACTAGGAAGGGAAGCCATCAGATGTGACAAGCTAGAAAGCCTCTGTTCTCCCAAAAGTGGCAGCCACTGCAGACCTCACTTTTCGTAGTTTCATTGTTTATCTTGGGCTATGGGGATGGATTTAACCTGAAATAAGACCACTTTGTTGGCCAAAGAGAGCTATTCTGGGGAGGCGAATTCCACTGCGTCACCGATTGGAAGCTGGTGCTAGAGTTAAGTACTGAAAGGAATAAAACCGCCAACTGGCAACTAAGACAAGAAAGGAAATTCAGTGGATTTGAAGGCCAGCTTTATTCCCAACACCAAAATCATCCTCTGACTGGAACTAGAGCCTTAAGTATCAAATTCTCAATAATACTACTGGCAAACATTTGCACAAAAAGTACATGTATTTTTCCTATTCTAAATTCATAGGAAAAATATATTTGGAGACTCAGTCAATTTGGAAGCTCACCATTGTCCTTTTGTGTACTATGGCTCAGTGTACACACTGAGAAATGAAAGGGAAACAAAGAATTGGGTGAGAAGACAAAGCAAATATCTTTTATTTTGGAGCCGGGAATCGAACTCAGGACCTTGTGCTTGCCAGGCAGGCGCTGTGCCACTGAGCTATATCCCCGGCCCAAGGCAAATATCTTATGAGACAATGTAACTATTGAAGCTTTCAAATGCTTTTTTCTTTAGATGGAATGGCAAGTGCATGTTCAAAAACCTCTATTTTGTACAACATCCCCTATTTTATCCCTTAGAATAGCTTACCCTTTAGGACACAGGTTGGTATACTTGGTACCCATGTGTTATCCGTATGGCACCTTATCAAGCGACTGCCTTTCATGACGAAGCCAGGATTGCAAGCGACATACACTGTGTCATTGTGAGAATATGCAGCATGAGTTTTGTTGAGTGGGTAGCCATGTTTGATATCCGGATTAGGGCAGTGAGTTTCAGGAGGTGATTGTAAGCACTGTGGGGGAGGACTGCGCCAAGATCCCTGTCCTTCGGAATTACTGCTGCACTTTAAGATTTTCTCTCCCGAAAGATAGAATCCTGGGTCACATTTATAAGCGACTTCATTTCCATATAGAAACTGTTTTTCCATCACACCTATGGGTCTCCCATTGGCAATCAGTGGTGGGGGCTGACAGTGAATAGCTGCAGAAGAAATTTAGGGAATTCAACCATAGTCAGTACGTCTCAACGGACAGGCTTCCTTCAGATACAGACAACACTATGCACCTCGTTACACTTCACATAACTAGTTATTTAAGCTTTGGAACCTGGACTATGCTTTTTGTTAAACAACTTCATATATGAGTGATATAAGCACAAAAATTCAGAAAACACAATAAAGTGTAAGAAGAAATACATCTATGTTTCCATGACCTAAAATTATGGGCTACTTTTATGTTTAGCAAAATTAGCAGGCATTTGGCAACTATTTGATCTCTACCTCACAGTTGTTTCTAGTGTTGATCAAACACTGAAACATTTTCCATCATCTTACATACACTGAGGAGAAGCATAAACTATTGAGACAGTTACAAACTAGTTCTTTAGTGGCCTTCCCTCTCCGACCACATATGTCCACAGTTAGCTCTTTTATTCCCAATTTACCTTCGCAGCGTGGAATTTTTTGAAACCACACTCCATTTATGGCATCTTGACACTTCTCATAAGTGTATCCACTCAACTGGTACCTAGAGAGGGATAGATGGTAATACAGTAGTTTTTCTTTGCCCCATATCACATTTCTGCATCCTGCCTTCTTTAAACTACAAATACAGTGGCACTGCTAAATACGAACTTCAGCACAGAGAAGCTAAAACCCTTGGTTCTGCAAACAGAAAACTACTTTAGAGTTACAGACACTCAGAGCAAAGCCCTCCCCATGTCAAGAAAGCATGGAAAAGCCAGAATTGCTGGTTAGGCCACTGGAGCCCTATGTTCTCCGTGGGTGTAGCAATGGGGACGTCTACAGGGACACACCGCGGCAAGCTGTGGGTAGAGTTAATGCCCAATACAAGGTGCACCCCTTTCTCAGAATGCACCCGCTCGTACTCACCCCTCTCCACAGGATGTGTAGAAAGGTTCCACACGGGAGCCAGGTAGAAGCTCTGTCACAGGCTCACATCCTTCTGAAAGAGCAAAATTGGGATGACTGATAGATGCCTCATAGCAAAGAGAAAGACAGCTCCGGAACTGAAAGGACCTTTGACCCATGGGGCAGGACTCCAGTGTCCTGAGGGCAGATAGTCAATGTTGCTTCCCACAGCACGTAGCCAGGGTCACAGGTGCTGTCTACGGACTTCCCTGAGACCAGGAAGACCTCGTTTCTCCCCAGTGCTAATCATAGTGGAGCCCACCAACAGGTGGCAGCCTGAGGAGAAAACTCTCAGAAACACGGATACAGGGGCGGGTCTCAGCCAGAGGCAATAGGAAACTTTGTAAGATCCAGGATCGGAAGCTCTCTTCATCACAGAATGCTCCTGCTGGTGTGAAAGAACGAGGCCCATTCCAAAAGGGCTTCTCGTTTTCTACTCTGAATACATCCCAATCCAAGAAGGCGTTCACCCAGGAACACACAGAACTCCTGCACAACAACCTACTACAGCACGGAAGAAATCGGAAAGTAACACATGCCCCCTTTGCTTTCCCCCATGACCGTGGTTCTGAGTGGGAGATGATAAACAAGAATAAGTGAGTAAACACCCTCCCCCACTGGGTTTTTACCTTGTGCACAAACTGGAATTTCAGGGTCCCAGGTGTTATCAGCTTTGCAACGAATTTGATCACTGCCCTTCAAAATAAATCCATTCTCACACTTAAATGTCACACTGTCATTGTAGGAATACGGGGCTTCTTTGCCGGATATCTTGTATCCATTTGCAATGTGGGGATCTGAGCACTGGCTGGCAGGGAGGGAGAGTTTACAGAGAGGAGCAGGGCCGCTCCAGGTGCCTCTCTTGTGATCATTGCTTGTACAATGGATGGTGCGCTCCCCAATGAGGTCGAACTGCACTCCTTTCTCTGGCCCAGGGTTACACGTATAAATGACCGTGGTTCCATATGGCACATTTTCTGAGGAACTCCCCGTGTGTGTCCCATCATAGATAATAGGGGGTGGCGGGCAGGTGATTTCTAGAGAGGTGGAAAGATACTGTATAAGTCTGTCCCAGTGTCAGACACCAAAGAATAGAAGCCAAGCGCAGTATGATCCTTTTGTTTTCAGGTAGGTATGGATGACTTTTCATGATGCGAGTTATACCAAAGTTTTGTTCTGTATATAAAAGTCAATTTAAACTGATTTCACAGAAAAAACTCTTTACTAAGTAAACGTACTGATTACTACCTTATGAAGCATTAAGGCTCAATATCAGTTGCTAATTAAAGGGAGAACTCTTTTAACTTAGCCAGTAGGGGAATAAAAGGTACAGAGGAATAGGATTAAGCTTTTTTGAGTACTACCTTTGGGCTGAGATCATATGATCATTTATATGATTAGTGAAACATATTTATTGTTGGTGGGTGCCTACTTTGGGAAAGGCAGATTCGTTATCCACCAAGTAGGGATAATACAATGTAATTCCAATAATTTTGAAGTCTGTGATTGTATGCCAACCTTACAGATGGGAGACTAGAATTTCAGAGAAGTTATGTAAACTTCCCAAGGTTGTACAGCTATGAAGCAGTAGGAACAGAATCTGAGCTCTGATGTGACACCAATCCCCTAATCTCTACACAGCTAATGTCGTGTGTCCTAGATTACGAATGGTGGTTCACATCTTCATCACTGTCATTATTCTTGTAATTCTAAATGACAAAAGAGAATCGGTAAGAAAGTACATTTAATTTAACTGATTGAAGTAGAAAAAGGTAACAACAGAAAGACATAGCAAAACTACATGACAATGACTACTGACAAAGTTAATAGAATAGAGTGTCATGTGCTAATTCCCATTGCATGGCCTCGAAGAGAAATCTCCCCGAAAATGCATAGATCTCGCATCATTTCAGATCCTCTGTCATTTTTGCCACTCACCTTCACAAAGACGGATCTCCATATACCAAGGAACTGTTCCTTGACACAGCTGATAAACATTCGCACCTAATCGGTACCTAGAAACAGAGAATCATTTTGTTTGGCCATCTGGCGACCCCTAAGCTAAGCAAGAACGACTGACTCTAAAGCAGACTCACCACTTTCAGGACAAGAAGCAACAACAAAAATGTAGCCAGTTTCAGTATCATCCACCCATTGCACAGTTTCCATGCAAGGAAAAACTGGCGTGATCAGCACTCCCTAAACACATGACAGGAACGGATCTTTGCGATAAACTTACATAAAGCTTGCAGTGTGCACAGATAAGCCAGACCTGGTTTGGGCTGAGACAGCCTTCACTCACCCTTCACCACAAGTAGAATAAACAGCTGGTCTAATAAATCTATCCTGAGGCTTTTTAAAGAGTTGAGGTCCTAATGGTTTACACTCTGCCGCTAAGAAAAGAGACTAGGATGAGAAACGACTCCAGGCAATCTTAGAACCAGCAAAGCATCGTCTTTGAGGCCTGGTACCTTTGCATTGGGGGAGAGCGGGGATCCACTTCCCCTCAGGGGTGCAACGGATGGATTCTCCTCCCACCAGCTCATAGCCAAGGTTACAGCTATATTTTATAGATGTGCCAGGGACAAACCGGACCATGTGTCGATCTTCCTTTTGCCCATTGAGGATCTGAGGAGGGGCCTGACATTCTACAGCAAGGGGAAAAAAAAACAATCTTAAGTAAACAACAACAGAGAGAAACTGACCCCAAGAAGTTGACGTTAATGGTACAATTCCACTCTGGGTGCAGCCGTACGGCATAGCAGGATCTTGCAGCCCAGTTTATGGGTCATTTTAAATCATTGCTGGTCAGTGTTGTTTTCTTTTCTGCTCTTGAGCTGCCATGGATCTCGTTCAGATCCTGGTCAGTGTAACTTCTCTCCTGTCTCCCCCCTTCTTAAGGAATCATCTCTGGTGCTTTTATGGGAGATTTTGATCTACCTCTGGGTGAACTCCCTTTTAAGAAATTAAAGACAAACAAGTCTTTTGTTCCCACTTTTTCCCTAAAGAAATGCAAAACTTAAAGAAGTGTCACGTTTTCTCCCCAAGCGTATTTCCACAAAATGAAGCAACGGTGGAAAGGTAATGTTAAGAAAGCCCTTGCTAGGATTTATGTCTACTGGGCCGGTGAGATGGCTCAGCAGCATAGGCGCCTGCCTGGCAAGCGTGAGGTCCTTCCTGAGTTCGACTCCCGGTACCCACATAAGAAAAAAGGGCCAGTGATATTGCTCAGCGGCACGGGCGCCTGCTGGCGCTTGAGGTCCTGAGTTTGACCCCCGGTACCCCCCCCAAAAAAAAAAAAAGAAGAAGAAGATTTATGTCTACTGTGTTTAGTATGGCTGAGGGTATAGGAGCTGGAAAAGGCCCTGTTTAAAGCATGCCACCCCTTCCTGAAACTTTTCAGAATGATACATCAGTAGCACTGTGGAGCACTGGATACCTACCCTTCTCACAGACTGGTACCGATGGCTCCCATGTGCCCTGAGCATTGCATCTGATTCTCCTGCTGCCCTTCAAGGTGAAGCCGGGCTCACAAGCAAATGCCACAGTGTCATTGTAGGAATATTGATCTTTCCGTGCAGACAACATGTGACCTCTTAGGATTTGGGGATGAGGACAATGACCCACAGGAGTAGAAAGTTTGCATTGTGGGGAAGGGCCACTCCAGGTCCCTCTCTTCTGACTGTCCGTGGTGCAATGGATAGTTTTCTCCCCAATAAGGATGAAGGTCACTCCTTCCTCTGGGTCCGGATCACAAGTGTAAGTTACAGTGCTTCCATATGAAACATTTGTTGAAGAGCTGAGTCTTCCATTAAGAATAGGAGAAGGTGGTGGGCAAAGAATTTCTAGAGAAATTACAGAGACAGATCACAGACACGCTACAAGTTAGAGTGCTTCAGGGCTGTTTGAGACCACTGTCACATCCTAGGTTTAAGACAGTCACATTTTATCATGTCAATCATGGCATTAATGAAATATAAGTTAAAAGTGTGATTTTAAAGCTTGACTGATGAATGCCTCTGCTCTGTCGATCCTTTGATTCCTATTGACAAATCTATTTCCCTTTTTTTATGTGGCCTGGCTATGTACTTAATAAGTCTGCATAGTTTTCAGAGAAGGAGAAGCCTAGGAACCGCATTTGGTTTGAGGAAGCAGAAAATAAAGAGGCAATTGAAGATGGCTTCAGTGAAGACCATATCCCTTAAGCTATCCAGGAGTTTTTGCTCTGTAAGAGTCTGTATGCTAATAATGAATCAACATTATTCAATGAAGCTGAAAATGCAGGGTTCTGCTGAACCTCAGTGGTTCTGTACAAACTACATTTGTCTCACCTACCTTCGCATACTGGCTTCTTGGTCCAAGTAGCTCGCTGTTTAGCAATCACACACTGACTAGAGGGGTAGCCTTGTAATCTGTACCTGGAGACAGACGGTTGTCATTCGGAATTATTATGCAGGTGCTGAAGAACAGTTTCAACCTAAAAGCTAAGGCAAGTTCACACAATGTGTGTGCCCCCACGCTGTTTATAACAGTCTCCCTCACGTCCTCACTCGAGCTGTCCCTGGATCCCCGCCAAGGTACCTTCTGCAGGTTTCACAGCCGCACCAGGCACAGATAAACCCAATGCATTAGGTCTCAGCGACCCTCCTAACACTCACCCTGCGTTACAGGAAAACGTCACAGTTACGCCAACGCGAAGACTTGGGGGTTCTGTGACATGCCCGTTAGGAAATTGTCCTATAGGGTCACACTGCGCCTCTAAAAAACAAGCCAAACATAAGGAACACGGCAAATAACGGAACAACGCAGTTTCTTAAAATAGGTTGTAAGTTTCGGATACCTTTGCACACAGGAATGGTAGCACTCCAGTGGCCTGAAGATAAACACTTAATCGTCTTTTGTCCTTCAAGCAAGTAACCAGAGTCACAGCCATAAGCCACGGACAATCCCGGAGCAAAGCGGTCAATATTTTTCCCGGTGTGATAGCCATTGGCAATCGGGGGAAGTGGTGGACACTCTAGAGGGAAATCTTAACAAACACAAGTAGGAAAAAAAACAACAACATCAGATGCTGTATCCTTCACAATCTAGATGTGGACATAGGACACAGTACTTAGTACAAGTAACTTTCAATTCAGCCTTTGAAGGATCAAATGGATGTGGTTTAACAGTACCCATTTTATGCCCTGACTATTGCAGTACAGTACACCCCCGCGAAGTCATGGTTCAGAGTTCGGGGGCTCAGTCATTTGTGGATTTTTCCTTAGAACTAACCAATAACTTCGCAGAAACCCCTGCAATTTCGTGGAAACCGCAGATGTCCTCCGCACTTGTTTTTTTCAACGGGAGGTTTGCAAGTAGCCGGTCTGAGAGTGTTATTTGGTTCTCCTTGCTCCTGATTGGCTGCTGAGCTGTAACATCTGGGGCAGATGCGCCAGCATTCCACATCATAAGGGGTTGCTGAGCTACCTCCAGTGTTCTAGGTTTTGTTCTTCTTAAAGCCCTAAGATCCCTATGATGCTGCCAAAAATGCTCTGCACATTCTAAGGATTTATTGATATAGTATTTTACTAAGTTAAATTACATAACTGAGGGAGACATAGCATATTTAGGGTTGGAACTATAAAAATAGGCATTTATAGGCATTTTTCTGACCATATCTGAAATTTGTGGTTTTTCACAATTCGCAGGTGCTCTAGGAACATAACCCCTGCCACCATATTTCTCAAATAGAATTACACTCTAAGAATGACTTTTGCCTTGAGAAAAAATTCAGTTGTCAAAAAATTAGTCCATTTTTACCCCATCTGTAAGTCTGTTCTGGGTTCCACGGGTAGTACATACCCTTTAGAGGCTTATCCTCTTATACATTAATAACATAATTTATTGGCACCCTATATATGACACACATAAATACACATACAGTATAGTGTATGTACCCCATACATATTATCATATGCTTTGCTTCCTTTACTTAGTAATACAGTATAACTCTATTTTTCCAGGTCAGTGCACATAGGTCTGCCTAAATTTTTATAAAGCCTCACTTGTTTTCCATAGCAATTCCACCCTGGGACTATCTTAAGCTCTCTTTCCTCCAACACTAACTATTCTTCCCTTGATTAATCAATTTTAAAATAATTTCAAACTTTCTCAGTTTTGTAACCCATTTAGAATGTATCAATATTTTCTTTATTAAGGAAATAAATATCCAATTTTGATAGTATTTTGGTAGACGATTGCCAATCATTGAAATTTTAGAATTTATATTTGGATTCAGATCTCATTATCAATACAAACTGAACCAGGTGAGAAGAAAATGAAGAATTTACAGTGGTCTTATTTTCAAAGTCATTTGCTATGTGACAGCTCAAGCGATGACTTGGGGAAAGAATGAGTCATTTCAGAACTCATCTGCCAAGGCCACAGAGAATAGAGAATCACCGGAACGAACCTAAATTAACAGCTATTCATAGGTGAGTTTTACATGCACTGGGAGTATTTTGCTGTTAAATCCCGCATTTCTTCTTATTTTACCAATAACCCTGCTGTACATGTTGAAACCACCCAATTCCCAGAGTTCCAGTAAACTCTGGCCTCATCTTTGGGAGACTTTTCCCACTCAATTTTTAGGTACGTTCAACTATGTTTTCCTGTAATACTTTAAACTTCTTTGCTCATGATATTTTTCAAGAGGATAGTTATAATTCTCCTCAACTAAGAAAAGAAGGAAACAAATTTTCACCTTTTCTCTTGCTTCTTACCTCCACCCCCATCATCACACATCCACACTGTTCTCCCTTCAGGAGAACATAAAGCATCACCCGTGCAGAAACGCAAGGCCCCAGCCCCTCAACTAGGTCTTCTCGTACTTACCACTCTCACAGATTGGCAGTGGTGTCGGCCCCCAGGTTTTATTTGCTTGGCACCAAACAGATTGATTTCCTTTCATGGTGAAGTTGGTTTCACACGTAAATGTCACAGAATCACCATGTATGTATGGTGGTCTCCCTTTACTTCTGTATCCCCCTGGTACTACTGGCTCAGGGCAGATAGAATTTTTGTTGAAATATTCACATCTAGGAGGAGCTTTATCCCAGATTCCATTCACTTTGTCTTTACTTATACAAAGAATAACTCTTTCTCCAATGAGGCGGAAGCCAGACAAGCAAGAATACATTATTACAGTATTAAGAGGTATGGGTCCATAATGGAAACTTTTCCGGCCATTTTGGATAGAAGGAGGAGGGTCACAAGAAATTCCTGAAAAGTAGGGGGAAAGAAAAAAAAACCTATGTGTGCATACTGGTCATGACAATAAAAAGATTAAAATTTAAATAAAAGATCTGAATACAGATCATACCATTTTCTCAGAAGCAGACTTAGAAATATATATGATTTATTTCTCACTTATAGTCTCTGTTTATTCATAAGATCCTAAATTCTTACCTCTCTTGATCTTCAGCCAACAAATCAATATAAACCATCTTAATAACAATGAAACAGAATTTATCCAAAAGCTCTGTCTAATCAATTTTAATTCACAAAAGGCAAAGTTAGCATGTGAAAAGAACTCATTAATGATAGCTAATTACATCACGGACTCATGACATTTGGGCTCAACAGGCCTGATTTCAAATCCCCACTGTCATTCAATAGCTGTGTGACTTTAGGCAACTCGTATCGTCTCTTAGCCTCAGTTTCCTGGTCTATATTATATGAAAGCTACTTTATAAAGTATGATAAGAATCCAGTGGGAAAAGAGTATGTGTAAGGGGCAAGAATAATACATGGAACCTATTAATTATTCAGTGTGTTTCAAACACACAACTGCAGTACAGGTGGCAGGACCGACCTGCATCCCACCACTAATGATACTATAGCCTCACCGGCCATTCGTCATCCCTCATTGCTGGATTCCTATAAGACAGCTACAGGAAGTGAATATAAATTTTGAATAATGAACTCCTATCCTTGATTTATACGTCCTGGTGGGCATAAAGGATATTAGTCGTTAATCTCTATTTTGGTATAAACACACTTTTTCTGGAAAAATCTCAGAATGGAGAGAAAATGGCCAATATCTACACTTTCTAGTTCATTTCCACTTGGCTCCAAGAGGAGCTCTTCAGTAGAGGAACTGACACAAAACGTCACCGCTCAACCACTTCAGCACATCAGTGGTTTGCTTGGTTTTGGTACAGGCAAATTTTTCAAGAGCCTTTCTCTTTATACATATGGAATCCACAGTACAATATGCAATAAACGTAATATTTTTAGTCTGAATTCTGAAACATAGAGTGACAAATATAAATTCAAAATACACACATAGATAAGATATTAGGGTCAAAAATGTATGGAAACACACACAAATTCAAAAGGCAAGATCTGATTATTTTTGTTTTCTACTCACATTCACAGACAGGAAATTTATTATTCCAGAGTACTGTCCTTCCCTCTGGGACACACTGACTAGAAGATTTGCCATTTAACCAGAACCTTAAACAATAAAGGGTAGCAAATCATCCCCACAAGCAACCAATTCTCAGTTCCATGGAATTAATCACTTCTCTCAAGTATTAATAGGACCTACGTCCTAAAGCATTTCTAGCTTAAGGAAAAGTCTGAGGTTATGATGCTGCTAGACTGTAAAATGAATTCAGAGTAGGTAAAAACAGAGAAACAAATTCTGAGAATCATTTTCCTTTATAGAAATTCTCACCCTCCTCTTTGACGTCCAAATGTTAAAACACTCTCGACCATCTTGAAGAAAGAAAAGCTCAGATCCTAAAGAAGAAAACCATACGGAAGTCCTTGCTTCCCAAGTTCATTCCCAAGGAGCTTTCCTACTGCACCCAAATCATCTGTTCATTTTCCATTACAAGTGCCTTAACTTCTGAACTCAAACTTCTGCTTTTTCAAATGATGAAAGTACAATTCCCAGTTCAGCGGGCCATGCACAGTATATGTACTTGGAGAAAGTGAAAAGGATTTGGTTAATGTCAGAGTTCTTCATTGTAAAGGGCAAAAGAAAAAAATCAAAAAGAGAAAAAGATGAACTCTCTTGAGTGTACATGCTCCGCCGTGCTTAGCTGTGGGCAGGTGTCTATGCAGGGCTTACACCTCACACTCACCCTTGATCACAAACAAAGAAAACCTCTCCCCCAAACTGGAGATTAGGGGGAGGAACCACACAGCCAGTGAGAAGTTGGTTTGCAATGGTGTCACATGATTTTACTAGGAATAAGAGACAAGGCTAGCATGTAAGAGTCAGGAAAGGGCTGAGTTTCCTTCCTTTTGCTGGAATAGAGTTTAGGCACCTCCACATCTGGGGGCCGCATGGCTCCAGGTTCCCAAGAATGTACCAGTGTACAGGGTTAGTTCCAACAAGAGTGTAGCCAGGCTCACAGCTGTAGGACACTGTCCAACTAGAAAGAATTCCTCATCTCTTCTGCTATAATACCGTGGTGGATATGTGGAGGTGGTAGACATTCTGAGAAAATAATAGAACTGGAAGGCCTTTTCTGAAATAAAACTTTCTGGTCTATAATTTACAGCCAGTCTGAGGCTGTCAGGGTGGGATGAAGAGCCCAAGAGATCATGATAACGTGCATTACTCTTTTCAGACATGATGAAACATTACACTCATCGTTTTCGTTTTATTCAACTAAAGGGTCTTCCAAACCCTTACACCAATAGTGTTGCCAAAGGAACCAAACTTTTGTTATCTATTTTCAACACCAAAATCTAAATTCTTTCTACTCCCCAAACTAGGTATCTGAACTTTTTGAAATGGGTTTGCATATTGCCAGGATTTTAAGAGAGTCAGGTACCTCACAATAAGATTATGGGATGAGGGGAGAATGGAGGGCACAGACCCAATTTGACTACTGTCTTTCTTCCATAAAAGTTACATTTTTTGGTATAAAAATGTATATTGTCCACAGTATTCTGAATCAAATTCTGATCTCAGCCAGTTTTACCCAATGACTTGGCCAACAGGATGAAGAGTTCATTTTAACCTCAATTAAATAAAATTTAATAATACATACACACACATATACAAATATACGTATAGAAAAATCTCATAATTATTGACTTTGGACCTATCTGCTTTCAAAAATTACTTATTATTAATTGACAAAATTGTACATATTTATGGGATAGCATCAATACATTGTGTAATATTGAAATCAGAGTAAATACATCTCTCTTCTTAAACATTTATCATCTCTTTAGTAGCTTTTTTTGAAATACACAGTACATGATCATCGTGTATAGGCACCCTATTGTGCAACAGAACACCAAAACTTATTCTTCCTAGCTATAACTTAGTACCTGTTGACCAACCTCTTCCCAGCTCTGTCTCTCCGTTACTCTCCCAACTTCTGGTAATCACTATTCTACTCTCAACTTCTGTGAGATAAACTTTTGCAGATTCCACATATCAGTGAGATCATGTGGCATTTGCCTTTCTGTGCCTGATTTATCTCACTTAACATAATGCTTTTGAGTTCTATCCAGATTCTCACAAATAATGAGTTTTCACCCCCTTTTATGGCTGAGTGGTATTCCATCCTGGATATACGACACATTTTATTTATTCATCAGTTGATGGACAGGTTGTCACCATTTCATGGCTGTTGTGAATAGAGCTGTGCTAAACATGGAAGTGCAGGTGTCTCTTCGACAGACAGATTTCATTTTCTTTGGATACGTATAGAGCCCAGAATGGGACTGCTGTGTCAAATGGCAACTCTATCGTTGATTTTTTGAGGAATCTCCAACATCCTCACCAGCACTTTTCATATTTTGTCTTTTTTATAATAGCCGTTCTAACTGGGGTGGTTCAGATGTGCATTATCCTGGTAATTAGTGATGTTGATGTATCTGTTAACCACTTCCGTGTCTTCTTTGGAGACATACGACTTTATGTCTGTTGCCCACTTTTAAATTGGAGGATTTGCTGTTGTTGCTGTTTTGTTATAGAGTTGTTTCAGTTCCCGAAATATTCTGGATATTAACCCCTTGCCAGGTGTATGGTTTGTGGATATTTTCCCCATTCTGTGTATTGTCTTTTTACTCTGTCAAATGTTTCCTTTTCAGTGTAGAAGCTTTTTAGTTTGTGTAATCCCATTTGTCTATTTTTGTTTGTATTTCCTGTACTTTTGGAGTCTTATTTAAAAAAAAAAATCCTTTCAATTCCAAAGTCCTGAAGCATTTCATATGTTTTCTTCTGGTAGCTTCATGTCTATCTTTTTAAGACTTTAATCCATTTTGAAAAATTTTTAAAGTGTCTTATAATTTTCCCCACATTAGTACAGATCTAGTACTGTCCCAGAATATAATAAAATTTCCTGCCTCTTTAATATTTAGATGTTGTTACAAATTTCTTTTTTTTTAATGGAAAAAAGGTAAAACAAAATTTCATAACAAAATAGTAAGAGAATAACAATAGTTAATACATTACATGTTGTTATCTTTAAAGTAGTTGCTCAGAGTACAAGATATGGGCATAAAAATTTCTCCAATCAATATTAGCACATATCTTCCTCTTTAATGAAATAAGAGACACTAATAGTATAACTGACTTGCATTTTTTCCCTTTTCCCTACTGTCCTTTCCCCTTTCACCCATCCTAATTCCTTTTTCCTTTTGAACAATTTCTTCCCATTTCGCAATACTGTTACAAAATTTTACACCACCACTCCCCGCATAAAAGAGAGAACACATTTAAATGTTACATTTTCTAAGAATTTTGTCTTTGCTTGCGTAAACCAAACTTCAACTCAGCCTACAATTTATCCATGTTGTTGAAAGTCTACATCCTGATCTCAAAAAGGATCCTAACCAGGAAATAGACAGGTAGGAAGATAGGTGGCACTGGTTACTGAAAACTCAAAAAGCTATAAGCTGGTCTTTAGTCCCTAGTATAGAGTACAGATATACGGTTACAGGAGGCAACTAGGCTGAGCTACTTTTGCATGGAATAAAGCTGTCAAATGCATAATCTCATAGTAGGGTTTGGATTTAAGAATTCATTCGCTGTGAAATAACTTTCAAAGGATAGTTATCAAAGGAAAGTGTGATGGGATTAGGGGCTCCAGAGGGAGGTAAATTACAGATCTGTGCCCAGAATTACCGAGACCAAGGATAACCCTCCCCAGTTCTCATTTTGATGTGTAAATACCCAGTTTTCTTCTAGAAGGGGACAAAAAGAATTAAATAGGATGCCATAAAGGGATGGTTTTACTCGCATTCACAAACAGGCATGTCATTACCCCAGATTACAGTATTGTCTGAGGCAGTACATGTAGCATACAAGTCACCAATGAGTTGATATCTGAAGACAAAGAGATGAGCAATCATCTCCCAACTACATTTACATTTTAGAAAAGCCTAGTTCTTTCTCTACTGAAAGAACGACAAAGAACAGAATATCACGTGATAGGTTCAGGGCTCATACAGAAGATTCAATGATCTGGAGCCAAGTGAAATTTGATCTAGTCAATCACACTGGAGATTTAAAATTGAAGAACAGTCGCCCAAACTTCCTTCCCTCTAGAGATCCTCTCTCGTGAGTGAGTAATCCTCAAGAGCTGTCTCTGCAGCAGATCAGGGAAAGGACTCCTTTTTGTTATGTACTCTAAGGTGTGGGTGATAAAAATTCAGGTCTTTTTTGGAAGACCGATGGTGTCGTTCTACTACTGAATACTCCGCAGACGTCTCCTGCCAACTCGTACTTCACTACAAGAATACATAATTGATGGCCCCAACTGGAAACCCAGAGGTGCAAGCAACGCCATGGAGGAGTTCTTTAGGATTCATACATGAGTGACCTACAAGGTAAAACAGAACATAACAAAACGGGATTTGGGGGCTGGGATTTAGAAGATTTTTTATGTATTTTATTGAATCTCAACCCAACAGACTTGCTGATGAGCCTATTTATTTACTCAAAATAAGTTTTTACACTGACAAAACTTGCAACTTCAAAGGATCAGTCAATTCTAGAACATTATTTGTTTAAAACACACTTTTGATCATGGAGGCAAATTTTATCTGTGGTCAATTATAATTTATTATCCCAGTTCTCCTTTTTATAAGCTGCCAGTTGAGGGCATAATCTATCATGGTTCTTGGATTTGAAAACTTCATAGGGGCCAGTGAGATGGCTCAGCAGTGTAAGCGCCTGCCTGGCAAGCGCGAGGGCCTGAGTTTGAATCCCAGAACCCACATACGAATAAAGGGCCGGTGATATCGCTCAGCGGCACGGGTGCCTGCTGGCGCACGAGGTCCTGAGTTCGACCCCTGCTACCCACAAAAAAAAAAAAAAACCCCAAAAGAACAAACAAAAAAAACTTCATAGTCAGCATTTCCTTTCCATACTCCTTGGCCTTCACTCAATTAGTGATCCAAGTCTACAAACTATTTTGCCACTATTGAGTGATATAATTCACCTAACTCCGGTCTCCCCTGGGGTAGTTCATCCTCCAAAGCACTTTCACATTCTCTTTTTAAACACAAATGTGGTCATCCCCACATTTTAAAACTTTCAATGGCTTACTATTGTTTTAGGGAAAAAAATACACTGCCTTCTATAGTATAACGCTAGTCCACTTAAGCAACTACTGTTCCTCACCACGCACCCTAACTGATACTCCAACTATGCCTTTTTTTTTGCATTTTCCAAAGTCATCATGTTCTTTCATATGCAAAAACAACCTCTGACCAGAAGGCTTGGGTTATCCTAATTCTTTCAGACAGCATCATTTACTATTTACTTCTCCATGATCTCATAGAACTTTGCTCCTATAAATAAAAGAAATGATATAGTATAGCATACATTTAAGAGTCAGTCTTTACAGTTATTGAGGGAATTCCTTAAAGGCAAAAACTATCAGGTTAACTTTTTTCTCTCTCTAGTCTAGTGTTCATACTTACTAGTTACTCAAAAATATTTCTTGAATGGGATAAGAAAGATGAGACTAATATTCCTTGTATACTAACTTCAGATCTCACTCTATCACAGCAGAGAGATCATAGAACCAAATCATGGCGATGACAGGAGAATCACAGAAGGCTGGACAGTGGTGATAACTTAACCCCTTACCCTTAGGGGAAACGGAGATGACAGGAGCACCCATCAATTGCCATGACATGCAAATGTGCTGGTCTTTTTTCTGGAAAATCATGGGCTATCCAGATACCGTGATAGGCCACAAAATGCCCCTGTAACAGGGTTACTCATGTTTACAGAACTGCTGAGCAGCTGGCCAGCTGGAGTTCTCTAGGCAGGTGATAAGGATTGACTTTTTGGTAAACCCAGGGAGGCATTTGTATTCCCAAGATGTCCCAACAGCAAACTCAGACTGATTACTCTCAATGGTAGGCCTTGTATAGAGAAAAGTTGGCAAGAACTTACACTGACCTAAAGGCAAAGACCACAGGAATGTAAAAACTAAGACAGGCTAAAACCTCCCTCCTGTTTCTGTTTGTTGACCAACTTTGAGCTCTAGAAAGTAAGGAAAAACTGGGGCATTATTGTCTGGGACAAAAAGCACACGTCATTGTAGTAGGGATGACTTTACAGAGAAATAAGCTCAGAGATTCAAAGAACAGTTAGGATAGACTTCAAAGGAACAGCTGGAGAAAATAATTTTTCATACAATTCCAGAAAAAACCTGGGATTGCTCCATCTTCTTATAGCCTTATAAGTCAAACCCAGGGGATTTTATTGTTTCTTTTTTTTCCAGTGAGGTCAGAAGTCTGGAGGGAATAAGAAAGGCTCATGGAAGAACCTTCAAGAACAAGTATGTATGTTTTGATTTTGGGGGGCAGGGATGTTAATATTTTTTCCCAGCTTCACATATAGTTGATATACAAACCTTCACATAATTAATGCATATTATTTGGTGAGTTTGAAGTTAAAAAAAAGTTATAAGTAACAACTAGAACCTTAAAAGTAGAAATCTTTTAAGTAAAAACTTTGGGGGATGGTACAGGAAACTAAAGTACATGAAAGGTCTTGTAAAAGCTAGCACATGTATGATCCTTTAAAATTACTTTAACAAATTTGATTTATCTTAATTAAATGTATCTTTATCATTATTTAATCACTGAATTATCTAAATTAATTTACCTTAATTATTAAACTTTTAGAATCCAGAAAAAAGGTATGTTTATTATTCTTCATTATTTTATTCTGTCAACCTAGTAGAATAATCCTGAAGACAGCTTAATAAATACTTTCTGATGAGTGCTAGAGAAAAGGAACTAGTGAGTTCAAGATAGTTTCTTGTAACTTATAGTGATAACAATAATAATGAAATAATTGCTCTTCTAGGAGACAGGTGAAAAAACTGTAATAACTATATAATTGAGGATGTCCCTGGAAAAGTTAATTTTTCTAGATATGAGAGAGAATTCAAGTTTTGGGTCCCTACATTTACATACAGAGAGCAAGAAGTTCACACTTCTTTCAGACCACATGATAATCCAGGTAGAAAGTGTCTAGCTGGGAAGTCCTCCCAGAATAGAAGTATATTTGAATATCACATTTATAAATCTCATTTTTTTTCAAACACATCAGAGACAGGTACAGATGAAAGTCAAAGAGTTAACATACGTGGTCTTAACCACATTCCCAGAGCTCCCAGGTGGCAGCCAGATGCAGCCTTTCTGTGGCCCCACACTTCTACCGGAGAATTTAGGAGTAGCCATCGCTACTGGGGCCCAGATATCACTATCGGTCCCTCTCCCTCTTATTTCCTCACCTCCTTTGGTTTCCTCCATCAATGCTGACAAATCTCCCCAAGTGTGTACTCTATGCAAAACAGTAAGACTCTAGAGAGAAAGCTAGAATGTGACCTCAACGAAGACAAATTTCACCACTCCACAGTTTTCCATGAATGTTTAGTCCAGGAATCGGGAAGTAATATGACTTTTCATGAGGGTCACTGTACTCTCTTTCCATCTTTCTACATTCCGGAGTAAAGCCCAGACACGTTTTTTTATCAGTGCTGGGTTTTGAACCTGCAATTATCAAATGTCACCAAGAACAATAAGCTGGGAAGCTAATATAAGATTTAACTGGTAGCAATGATATAGACTAAGATAGAAGTAAGATGTGGAAACAGCAAAAGCAAAAGGTGCTTCTTGATGTTCCACGGTGAAAGGAGGTAAGAACTGCACTTTTGGATGAGGAATAATGGAAGAGCCTCATCCCTAGTATGGGGACATGTGGACTCTGATTGGAGCCACTGATCCTCATTAGTAATGAAATTGCCAAAATCTCAGATCACGGGACCGAATTTCCAGAGATTAGTTTTTCTTCCAATCAGAAAAGGAAAGGTTATTCCACGAGCCAATAAGTAACATGAATTTTTCTGATGGTCACTCTACCCTCTTCACATCTTGCTACAATCAGAAGTAAAGGTCAGACATTTTTTTTCAGGGCTGGGGATTGAACTCAGGGAGCACTGAACTATATCCCCAGCCCTTTCAAAATTTTCAGACAGAATCTTAATAAATTGCCCAGGACAGCCTCAAACTTTGTGATCTCCTGCCTCAGCCGTGATTACAGGCATGTGCTGCTACACCCAACTAGGAGTAAAGATCAGAGTATCTACAGTAAGACTGCATCTACAGTAAGAGTTGATGGCAAGACATTGACACACATCCCTCAAACCATGTTAAAAACCAAATAGGCAGAGAATTTTATTGAGAACAGGGATATATTTATCTCCGTATTGGGCTCTAACTAAAATGGCTTAGAAATCCACTTGTAATAAATAATGGTTTATATATATGTGTGTAAGATAATAACAAAACAGAAACGTTCTTCAGAAAACAGGTAGGAAGAAAAACTAGGTTTCTTGGCTATTTTATGAATACTTTTTGAATGGTGGTTATGCCTATTAACCAAGGTACAGTGCTTAGCACAGGCGATTCATCAGTGAACATCAGAGTCAGGTTCTTACCCTCGCAGAATTTATATTTAGTAGAAGGAGACATACCCTAAATCAATCCCAGGAAATAAGTAAAATGGTGCAGTACAGGAAATAAACAGAGCGATGTGTCAGAATGTGATGCCCCTGAAGGAGGAAGGGAGAGGGAGACAAGCAAGTCCTGCCGCGTGTTGGTGAAGGGAGCCCTATGAAGAGGAGACATTTCCATCGTGACTGACGGGTAAGAAGGAGCCAGCCAAGCACAGTACTGGCTAAGAGCATTTCAGATGGAGGACTGATAGCCAGAATGGACTTAGGAGGCTGAGGGAGAGACAGAAGGCAAAAGTGGCTGGGGTGTATTGAGCAAAGCGGAGTGGTACAAGGCGAGTGAGGAAGGTCAGCAGGGGGGGACCTTGCAGGGCTTCCTAGGCCACAGTAAGATGTTTGGATGTGATTCTGTGGAGAAGCCATGGGGACGTCCACGTGGGACAGTCACGGTCTCATGTACTCCTTTAAAGAATATTCTGGCACTTGGGTGGATGATGGATTGGACTGCTATTTTAGAAGCAGGAAGTACAGGTCAGGGCAAAAAGTGACACGTGGACCAAAGGGAGACAGTGTGAAGTCGGTGAACCTGAAACATATCTTAGAAGTAGAATTGGCAAGACTTTCTGTTGTATCAGATGTAGGACTGAGGAAATTGGGAGATTCAGTAATGACTTCTAGGCTCTTGACCCACCCGACTGAATGAATTGCTGTGTACCGTGGTGGGGAAGCCTGGAGAAAGAACAGGTCAAGTGTGCATGTGTGTGTTTGTGTTGCGTGTGGGGTGATCTGTGCAGAATCAGTCCCATTGCAGAGTTGGTGTGTGTGACACAGGAGGTATCCAGAGGGAGACACAAATCAGGACTGTGGATAACAAATGGGAGTTAGCACCTATGATAATATTTAACGCCACGAGACTGGATGAGACCTCTTAGGAAGAAACATGGATAAAGATGGAAGAGGCCTAATGCTGAGCTATAATTCCCTCTAATATTTAGAGACAAGGAAAAAAGATTAACGGTAAATAGGCAGGGATGGAAAAAGTAGGTAAGAGTCCTGTTCTGGAAGATGAGAAGGCACACTGTTTCTAGAGGGAGGAAGCAGTCGGCTTCTGCTGAGAGACCGGGACAGGATAGAAAATGTCAGTTGGAGTCATTAGCATGAAGGGAGAAGGCCACCTTGTCAAAAGTAACTGGAGGAGAGTGGTGGGAAAGAAGCCTGCATTTGGTTAAGAAGCTTAAGAAACATAAGCAAATGGCCCATGAGAAGCTTTGTGGATAAGGTTAAGAGGGACAGAAAAATGGAATTCTGCTGGGCATCAGAAGCCCTAGCCATAAAGGATGTCCAGGGTCTCAGTTAAATGCTGGTGGGATGATTCAATTGAGGACAAATGGATGACACAGGATGGGATATCTGCAGAATAAAGCCACCGTAAAAGCAAGAAGGGACGGAATGTGATCACGAATACGGGGACAGGATACGTCTTCCATTGTTACAGGAGCAAAAAGCTTTCAATGTGAATTTACTTAATTCCTAGTTACATGCAAATGCTAGTTTTTAAATCAGGCAGTAGGACAAGTCTTTGCTCTCATTTTATTTCACTGGAGGAACAAACAACAAGTGGAAATAAACAAGAAGGTTCAGATGGTGATGGGTGCTCTGCAGAAAACAGAACACAGCTATGCCTCGGAGTGTGTCCTGCGGTTGGTTTGCTTTAACAGTCAGAGGGAGGGAGGGTGCTGCTGAGGTTGAGTGTGTAGCAGCAGACAGACAAGCCATGATCAGCACTGGAACAGAGAGAAGAGCCACGCAAAAGCGGGGCAAATGCACCGTGTTCCAGGGACAGAGAGAAAGGCAGTGTGGCTGCAGCACAGAGAATGACAGGGGTACGGGGAATATCAGAAAGGAAGAAAGAGAGTCTAGGATAAGGGACATGGATTTTATTCTGGTGTGACAGGAAGCCCTAGGGAGGTTTTAAGCAGAGAAGGATCTGACACAAGATGAAGGTAGACTTGTAGATCAACCGATTGGGAAAAAAAGGCAATTCTTATTTTAAGGCTTTGTTGTCTTAGTGTAGGATGAAGTGAAATTGCCAGTGAAGTCCAGGAGTGCAGGAACTCTGAATCCATTTATGCAAATCGAGAAGGAAAAAGTGGGAAAACATCCTAAGAATGAAAAGTGCTTCCTACTGACTTTGCTTATAGCAGTGTGCCTTATAGGTACCTGCTCCAGAATCTTCCAGGGTCTTGTTAAACCTCAGCTTCCTGCGAATGTCTAGGGGGGAGGTGGAATTCAATCATCTGTATACTAAAAAGGTACTTCAGGAGTTTCTCAAGCAAGCTCAAGTGCAGGAACTGACCAGGAGATGATCTTGGGAGGGAACACAGTTCCCTCCTAAGGGAAGGGGAGTGAACAAGGCAAGAGCAAGGTGCCTGGAGTGACAGATGCACAGGAGGACAAACGAGCTGTACATTATAGGGAGCAAGGAGGTGAGAGTCAATGTCAGAGGGCGGACCTGGCTGATGATTACATCCTCTCACACAGGCAGCAGGGAGCCCTTTTAGATTTTTGAGCACAAGAGTGGAGTAATGATCACACACACACACACACACACACGCACAATTTTGGTTTTGACGACTGACAAGGTTAAAGAGACTGGAGGTAGTGTGACCCATAGAGGAGGAGGTTGTTTACAGGTGATTAGAATGTTAGTATGATAAAAAAGATCGCGGGCAGGAGGATGCTAACTTTAAGAGTGGACACACAGGTAGACGTGGAGTAAGAGACAGAGCTGACGGTCCTGCTCAGGTACCGGGTGCATACTTGAAGGGCGTGGTGCTTTATCCAGGCTGGTGAGGAATTTACTTTTCAATGGATAATATCCTCTCTGAAACACAGAATTAGGAAGGGGTTGCTGATGGAAGTCAAGTTTGGTGCTGTACCACACACAGGTGATGGAGAAAGTCGTGAATGTGCATTTGCTGAAAGGGAATGACCAGGTAGAAAAACAAGAGATGAAGGTAATGATTTTGAGAAATGTTCAATTAAGGGTCAGGAGACAGTAAAGTGTCAAGAAAGCTTACAGTAAGTTGTAATAGAAGCAATATGTGCGATATCTCAGCCACCTTAAGGAGTGTGTGTGTGGGGGGGTATCATTTAAATTCTGGCTCCATACAAACAGGTCCACCGGTGCCCTCCCTGGGGGGTGCTGGGACGCTAACCCGGGGCCACAAACATGCTAGGCAGGCGCTCTGCCACCGAGCCACACTCCCATCCCCGCCATCGTCTACCTAATTTCATCTGACGCTCTGCGCAGCTCCGTGAGCTGGCAGGGCATCCTGTTACTGACTTCATTCTACAGATAAAGAAACTGAGGATTGGGGCGCTAAAAGACTTGCCAAAAGTCACCCAGTTATTGAGGTCTGCACACAGTAAACATTTTTAAACTAGCAATTCACTATACCCTGGAGAAAATTAGACCCATAACCAAGAAACGTTCATCAGATCATATTAAGTCTTTTAAAATCAAGCCAGTCTGGAAAAAATAAGTTATGATAATGCTAAATGTCAAATGAACCTGGAATCTCACGTCATTACAGATGCCACGAAGAAAACTATAGGTTTAATTCATGTCTCAACTTTAAGAAATAACTCTAGATGTTTACCAATATCATATCAGAGTTCAAGCAAATCTGAGAACCATGCTTGGCAAGCAGACATCACCGCTATTTAGGTTGAGGAGCGGAGTTTAGGGTGCAGAGACGCTCACGTCTGCGTGTGCGCAGCGGCTGCGCGCGGTGCGCTCCTTGCACCCGGGCTGGGCAGCTTCGGGTTCGGCGCGCGCAGACGGGCGCAGGGCTGCGGGCGCCTGCTGAATCCCGGGGGCGGGGATCCCGGGCGCGGAGAGCGAGTGCGCCCCAGGCCACAGCAGCTGCATGCCACAGCGCTCCGCTGTGCCTCGGCCTCCAGCTCGGGTGTCCAGCTCCCAGAGGCGGGAGTGGAGACATTCAGGACAAGGAGACTGCGAGTGTCCCCAAAGCTAGCAGGGACAGACAAACGTCCCATACGCGCTGCGGCCGGAAACCTTCCCTGCCCGGTCCGCACCTCCGCGCCTCCCGCCCCCCAGCTCACCGAGGCCCCCTGGCGCGAGGAGAGTCAAGAAAACCCAGAGCTGGGCCGGCGCGCCCATGTCACCGCGGCAGCCCCGGCAGCGGGGGCGCGTTCCGAGACCCGCAGCCTCCGGCGGCTCCGGGAGGAAGGGCAGCCTGGGGCAGCAGACAGCGGCGGGCCGGGGGCGGCCCTTAAGTACTGTGTGGCACCACGTGGAGGTCCGTGCGCGCACCTGCAGGTGGCCGGGGCGGAAGGCACGGGGAGGGCAAAGAGAGGCGGGAGGAGCGCCTGGCCGGGTGGGGGCGGGCAGGAGACTCACACCCGGTCCCAGCACTTTCCAACTTTTTCGGACCATGCAACCCAGTGTATTCGCTTTTTTTTCATTCATTCTGGAACTGAGTTTCACAAAGTAGCACTCCACCTTACTCATCTATAATGCCCGCGTGCTACGCTATCCTATTCCTTTTATAAATTCTGGCCAGGCGTGGTATCAGTACCCTCACCCTGGGAGACCGAAGCAGGAGGGTCACAAGTTGAAACCAGCTTGAGCAGCTTTAGCGACTTGGCGGGACCCTGCCTCAAAATAAAAAGTAAAAAGGGCTGGTTATGTAGATCAGTGGGCAGGCCCTGAGTTCAACCCCCAGTACCACCCTCTCCCCGATTTTTTTCTTTTTGTTTTGGGGCCACTAAATTCATTTCACCTATTGATGGATTCAGCCTTCAGTTTCCCAAAACAGTTTGTTTACTTAAGACATTTAGGTATAGAGCCATTTCCGCTGTTATGTCCGTTTTTACTTCGATGTAATTTCCGCAGGTAACTTTCAGGAAAGCTGTAGTATGAATTCTCCAGTGCCAGTCTCGCACATTCTTGCAATGTTGACATTTTATTATATTTTCTATACTATTCTCTCTCTAGATAGAGATGAAAGATATATGCAAGTACATATATGCTATTATATCCTATCCTATGGAAGGATATTCTCTTCCATAACTACGGTACGATGATCCAAAACAAATTAACATTGGGACAATGCTCCTTTATAACCTACTGACTGTATTAAATTTTTGACGATCATATGAATAGCTTCTATTACAGTAACAAAAACTTTTTTCCCCCAGTTCAAGATCACAGCTTGCGTTTTGTTGTTGTTGTTGTTGTTGTTGTTGTTGTTGTTGTTGTTGTTTTGGACAGGGTCTCGCTGTGTAGTTCAGTGTGGCTTTGAACTCACTATGTAGCCCAGGCTAGCCTCGAACTCTCTGCGATCCTCCTGTTTCAGCCTCCCGAGTGCTTCAGCCTCCCGAGTGCGCCACACAGCTTGCATTTAATAATCTTTTTCTTCTTTAATTTGGAAAACATCCTCAGGTACTCTTTTGGTTTTGTCTTCCACGACCCTGACATCTTTGAAGAGGGCAGTAATTATTTTTGTACAATGACTTTAAAATTTGTTGTTTATTGCATACTAACAGTTTGCCCTAAATTTAGTGGCTGAAAGCAAGAATAAGCACTTATTATCTTGCACAGTTTCTGTGGTGAGGACCTTGTGAGCGGCTCAGCTAGGCCTGGGTCGCCGGCAGACTGCGACCTCAGCAAGCAGCAGCTCCGTGAGGGGCTGCCTAGGACCGCAGTGGCCGCAGGGGGATCGTGGGCCTATGGCCCAGCGGCCCAGTTTCTTCACCATATGGACGTTGCTGCCTGGCTGGGAGAGTGTTGCGTGTTCTTGGGCACTGGCTTCTCCCAGATCATGAAAGGCATAAGCCGGAATGTATTTCATGATGCATTTGCAAAAGTATTATTATGTTATGGCAAAACTACATGTTTGGTTATGGTACTGATCAACCCTTTCCAATACAGCGGGGCACTGCGTGTGAGGGGAACAGGAGCGGGGAGCGCTCTGACCATCCTGGAGGCCGGCGGCTACCTCCCTCCATTCGGGTCTGTCCGTCATTTCTTCACAACAGGTTCAGGCCATACATTTTTGGCAGGAATACCAAAGAAGGGATGTTTTGTCCTCATCAGGGGGCGCATGTCACCTATTGGCCCTATCACTCGCAGTGGTAACTTTGATCACTTAATTAAAGTGGTGGTAACTTTGAGCATTTAATTTAAGCTGCTGTGTGACAGGTTTGTCGAGTATAAAGTTACTTTTCTTCCCTTTAATTAAGAATTTTGTAGGGATATGCTGTAAAGTTATGTAAATAACCTCATCTTTTCATCACATCTCACTCTCTAATTTTAGCATACACTAATAATTCTTGTCTGAAACAATTATCACTGCTACGATCGCCAAATGGTATTCTTTCTAATTCAGTCATTATTTCTATATTTATAAATTGGCATTCTATTGTAAATAAAAGCTTTCTCTTCTCCCGTTTTCCATTTATTGATGTTGTTATCATGTACTCAGTGTCTATATTGATATGATCTTTATTTATTCAATATGTTACAATCTGTACTGTCATTATTCTTTTTCGTTGCCCAAATTGTTCTTTGTTTGACCCAGTGGAGGCCCTCGGAGTGGTTCCAGTGTCATTTTGATCTCTTCTTAGCATTTTTGAACATTTCCTTGCTTTCTGGAAAAACAAGATGCCCTGATTCACTCTGTACTTTTTCAGATCCAGCACTGAAATTCGCCATTTTTCCAAGGAAGGCCAGTTCTTTTGGTGGAAAATGGTGTTTAGAAACCAAGATCTGGATGCTGCATGTGTTCAGCGCTATTGAAATACCATTGCTTCTTTGCCCTCTCAGTAGACAACACAAAGGAAAGAAAGTATGCAAGTGCATTCATTTGTCTCTTTAAATCTGTTTCTGTCTGTATTTATATGTCATGAATTTATGCCAGGTTTCCCAGTTCCAGTCCTTTACCATAGATTTCATTCTGTTCTTCCCTCTTTCCATATCTGTAACTACCTTCTCCAACAGAGAGATGCTTAGCACCACAATCTATTTATTCTTTGGCTCAGTCCTACAATACAGAGAAGGAAGTTTTAAACTTGCTAACTCCATACCGTGATAGAAATCAAACCTCCTAGTTTTTGTGGTTTGATTTTGTTTATAGCCTGAAAGTAGAAGAAACCACATGATTGTGATTACTTAAAAGCTACTTAGATCAAGTGTCCTCCCCTCTGCAGTTGCTTATATTATTAATTGGAATATACCTAGATTAATTTGCTTTTCTTCATATGCCATAGGAGTTTTGACCTCACCCTTTAAAATTTGTTTTACATAAGCAAAACATTAATAGTACCAAATGTCAAAACTATATAAAAAGACATGATCTGAGAAATATTACTTCTATTACTTCTCTTCCCAGCCAACCCCTGTAGATGCTACATTTCAGTAGTTCCTTGTTTATTCATCTTTATTTTTGCCCAGATGAGCAGATACACATCTGTCTTATTTATCATTCTTTATTACATGAAATAAAGCATACTGTAAGTATTCTCTTGGACTTTGCTTTTCTCATCCAGCAAACATGCTGGAACTTTCTCTGTATGTGTTCTGAGATGCCTTCCCTCTTTGTTATTGCTGCGTGGTACTTCATTCAGGTTTCCGTGTTGGTGAACATATTTGGGAAATCCAGGAAAGACTAAAATAAATGAAATAATACAAGTGCAAGGAGAAAATATACATAAATTGTTCTATAATAATTTATTACATTTCTTGTATTTATTTAAATTTATTAATGGTTTTGTAACCATGGCTGCACCAACACCAGAACTCCAGTGGGCTGTGGGTGAATGTGCTGAATGCCCGCTGTGCTCAGCGCGCTTCTTCCCGAACCCCGAGCAACTCCTTTGTTTCTGGTCTTCACTCTCAGGCACCTCCTCTGTGAGGTCTCTAGATCCTTGCTTACCTCCTCCTCTTCCTCTGCACTCCTACCCATTTCTTTGGTCTAAATTTTTTCTTTCAGTGCTTAGCTCTAGAAACGTAGTGCATGTTTTACAGTGATACTGTTTGTATTTTTCTCTACGTAATGTAATAGCACAAAGGCAGAAGTTTTTGTTCCTCTTTTTGTTTTCTGGGTCCAAATCCCCTAATTCAAACAATATTGCTTGGCACGTGTTAGATGGTCAATAGAAATGTTTTTAAATGAACAGATACACAAATTCCATGGGGGGAATGGGGATTCTGCATTGGGTTTTTATCCCATGCCATACTTAAGTCATTAGGTATGTATTAAAAGGAGTTTATAAGTGTTTATATTTTTTAAAACTTAGAATACATATGAGTCAGTGACAATTTAAAAATTCTAAATGGAACTATGGTTGGAGCAGTGATTTCTAGGTGTAAGCAAAAGGAAGTCATCCTGTGAAAAACATCAGTTCCTACTGTAATCAGGAAACTAAGCTATATATTTAGAGCTTTGCTTAATATAGGCCTAAAATTTGACCTAAAATTCTTAAATTAAGTGGAGTAACTATGAAGGGGACAATTATAGTACTTGGACTTCTAATTGAAGGAAACACATTCTTCCTCCTCAAAAAAAAAAAAATCCTTTTCATAGATTAAAATCAATCACTAAAAACTGGGTTTGGTGGTGCATGCATATAATTCCAGTACTCAGGAGGCTGAGGCAGGAGGGTCACCTTGAGTTTGAGGCCAGCCTGGGCTACATAGTTCAAGCCCAGCCTGAACTACATTGAGAGAGACCTGGTCTCAATCAGTCAATCAATCAATCAATCACTAAGATGCTCAAAAAGTATTTAACACAGTTTAACAGATTAAAAAACTCTTTTAATTAAGTGGAAATTGAAACTCTCTTAGCCTGATGAAGGTAATTGCAAAAGACCTAAAACAAATATTACTTTATAGGGTAAAATTTAGAGACATTCTATTGTTTATTGAGTCTATTTTAAAACTGAAGTTGAGATGCAGAAGCATTTTTAGTAATGAAAGGGCATCATAGGGCTAAATTTAACAAAATGTGTAAAACCTTTATGAAAAAAATCACAAGCTGTCATTTAGAGAAATGGAATATGACCTAAATAAATGAATAAATAGGCACACTTATGGACAGATGACTTGATAAAGAAAATATATCGGCTCCCTACAAACTCATCTATACATGTAATGCAACATTAGTTAAAATTTAACTTTTTTGGGGGCCGGTGAGATAGCTCAGCGGCATAAACGCCTGCTTGGCAAGCGTGAGGTCCTGAGGTCAACTCCCGGTACCCATAAAAAAAAAAAAATTAACATTTTTTTCCAGGAATCTGGCAATGTTGTTCTGAAATGTATAGGGAGAAGCAAAAGGACAGGAACAATCAAAGTGATCCTTAGTGATACTTGTTGTATGAGGCATCAAGACTTAGCACATAAATTCTCAGTCGTTATGATAGGATGGTATTAGTCAGTGGGTAGACAGATTTGATGACAAAGAGAGAAAAGCCTTACTCCCATAAAGAAACTAGAAGCATGACATGAGTCACTGGTGAAAGATGGGACTATCAATAAGTATTTTGGGGACAATTAGTTACACACGATGAAATGCTGAAATCGGATCCCAACCTCACACACACTAACGCTAAGCCCAACAAATAAAGGTTTAAAAATGAAGGAAAGCCATTAAGATATTTAGAAAAAAACATGTATGTGAGAATATTTTTATAACCTTGGGATAAGGAAGTGTTTCTTATAATAGACAATGAAAAGTGCAAACAATAAAGGAAAACAATGATGAATTCCATTGCATTACAGTTAAGAACTGCATTAAAAACTACATTAAAAGGGTAAAACCACATAAGCTACATAAAAAGATTGCAACACATATAACGAAAAGGCGGGATTATTATGAAGCATATAAAAGAATTCCAAGATATCAATCAGAAAAAATACCAATTAAAATGAACAAAAGAATACAAAGCTACATTTAGTAATATTAACTGGATGAAGTATTTCCACTAAAAAACAACCCTAAATGCTGGTGTGTGTGTGTGTATGTGTGTGTGTGTGTGTGTGTGTGTATCTATCTACTTGCCCACCCACTCCCCTACCTACCTCAGGCTGCAGGTTAGATGTACCTACACCATTGCAGATGGGCTTCTCACCACACACCAAGCACTTGTCCCGTGGAAAGGGACAACACACCTGCAGGTTGTGGTCCTCAGTGCTGGTGGAGGCTGGATCAGAACCTGCCGGAGTGTTGCCAAGAGCTCATATGGACAGTGAGTACAGGAGCACAAGGGACAGCTCACAGAAGTCTTCGAACCAAGCAAATTATTTTCCATTACACTGCATTTTTCCCAACTCAAATACCTAGAAAATTGGTTAAGGTTTTGTGTCATGACAATCGTATAGAGTCTAAAATCACCTAGGATGTTTCACAGTCTAATTAACACGTTACTTGGAACGTCGGTATCTTACATGCAACATTAAAGTTACGTGGTAGAAAGATATCAGTTCCTAGAGATTTCCTGCAAAAACATTCTGGTCATTTAACCTACGGAGCAGAAGAAGGACTGCTTCTTTCAGGGGTTTTCCAGCCTGGCTTAGGGGGTGGATAATGTTGATTCCCTCAATAGTGAAAGAAGTTCATTCAGGAGCCACATACCGGAAGTTCTTTCCGTTTTGGAAAGCAGAATTAATGTGGTATCAGGATGAGTAGGACCAGTGCCGAGATCCTGGCTTGGATATATCCTTTCCCCTCCCAACCCATTTCATTTTTCTCGTGAGCAGCCAGTGTAAAACGAGTACCCTCTGTAGTAAGTTACCCCAGAACGCATCTGTCACATACTGCTAATGATGAGCTGTCCATGGAGACCGTCAAACATCTATCTGCAGTTCAGAACCTTCAGACCAACTGGCAGTGCTGGTGGTGACAATGATGTGGGGTGGCCAGAGGATGGGGATAAGGAGGTTTACAGGGGCTTTCTAGGATGCCATTTGTGTTTTCATTACTTGGAGGTCAAGGCAGAAATTCGTTCCATTCGGGATTGCATTTCCTGCAAAACCTATGGATTTTCACATCATATTTTACTATATTTAACCTATTTCGGATCCTGTGTTTATGGCACACTGAAACAAAGACTTGACTATTCGCAGTTTTCAGGGGTGCAGAATAGCTGAATACATGTCACTGCTAAGGTCACTGGGAATGGAGACTGATGGGTGTCATCCCGGCATCTTCTCTCGGCCTCCTGTGATGGCCAGTAAGTACCGGAAGAGGGTGTCCCTGTGCACTCTTTCCAGACTTCAATACCCTTCCTTAGCAGCTCTTTTGTTTCTCTAACTTGGGGTTTATCCAACTTTTTAAAGAAAGATCTGGACCAGTGAGATGGCTCAGTGGCGTACGTGCCTGCCTGGCAAGGGCGAGGGCCCGAGCTCGACTCCCAGAACCCATGTACGAAAAAGGGGCCGGTGATATCGCTCAGCGGCACGGGCGCCTGCTGGCACGCGAGGTCCTGAGGTCGACCCCCGGTACCCACAAAAAAAAAAAAAAAAAAAAAAAAACAAAGATCTTAGGCTTCAAGAAGACATGGGATCCTCTTTCTTTCCCTTTTGACAGGAGAAGTCCTTTGGTTCATGCTCTTACCTAGAATTCACTTTAAAAAGAACTTTAGGGCCGGTGATATCGCTCAGCGGCACAAGCACCTGCTGGCAAGGGCGAGGTCCTGAGTTTGACTTCCGGTACCCACACACACACACACACACACACACACACACACACACACAAAGAAAAAAAAAAGAACTTTAATAAAATAAATTTGGATGAATTTAAATTAAATTTTAAACATTTTGAAACATAATTGTGCTATCAAGAACTCACTTTCTATAATTACCCAGCAAACAAGTATACTTTAAAATTTTTTCACTGAAAATTTGAAGATTGACTAAAGACAAGTTATATAGAGTATTAGTAGTTAATTGAAATATTTGTACTTAAGTTTTACAAAGACTACGGTGGGACTCTTTTCTTTTTTTTTTTAATGTGGGTACCGGGAGTCGCACTCAGGACCTCGCGCTTGCCAGGCAGGTGCTTACACAGCTGAGCCATCTCACCGGCCCAAGGTGGGACTTTGTAAAAGGCATTTTGAAAGCCCAAGAGCATTTGGTACTGTAATGGGAAGCAAAAATGGTTTTCATTGTCGAAGCTGAGGTTGTACAGAAAGAGAAATTAGAATGATTATTTCTCAACCCCAGAAATAAAACCAAGAGTAATCAAATGAAATGGTTTTGAATTTCATCAAAATAAGCTATAAAATTAGTAACAAATATTAAAAATAGCATAATTAACTAGTGAAAAACTTACTTTGTCCATTACAGGAATAACAATATATATTTAGGAGTTAAAACAATTTAAAAGTATCTGCAAGCACTCCAAGTCAGTATGTTTATGAGTTCAGAAATTAAAGATCAGCATAAAAGCCCTTTGTCTAAACTCAAAAGCAATGTTCGGGCCCGTGAGATGGCTCAGCGGCGTAAGCGCCCGCCTTGCAATTGCGAGGGCCTGAGTTCGACTCCCGGATCCCACATATGAAAAAGGGGCCGGTGATATCGCTCAGCGGCACGGGTGCCTGTTGGCGCGCGAGGTCCTGAGGTCGACCCCCGGTACCCACAAAAAAAAAAAAAGCAATGTTCATTGTTTCATTTCAACCTTCGTTTCTAAAGTGTTTAATGGTATAATCTTACTATTTTTTATGTAAAAATATACATCATAATATTTCCCTGTAATAATTCTATGTAATCAGCAATAATTTTCAACCCAATGGGTATTTAGTTTTTAGTTTTACATTTCCATTGCTAAACATATTTTTGAAATATTTACCTCTGAAGAACATGGTGAATTTCTTCTAAGCTGACTAAACAGCTTGATGTGGGCAAAACACACACAGACACAAACACGCACACCTCAAAACTCTTGTTTCTTGGCAAAGGAAAACCGAATAGTCAATAAATGAATGAACACATACTCAGTTACACTAGTAATCAAATAATTGCAACTCAAAACCAGTGTTATTTCACACTCACCTTAGTGGCAAAAATTTAAAGTCTGACAATACCAAGCATGGATGAAGGTGTTATTCAGAGGAAATTTTGCACTCTGATGGTGGAAAACTAACTTAGAATTACTTTGGGAAATAATTTTGACATATATAGTAAAGTTAAAGATGTGTATGAAGTGTGATAAAACACCTGTGTGTTTAAATAAAGAGAAATTTATTACAGTAAAGGACAAATAGCTATTAATCCCCCTCAAAATGCACTCCCCTCTCTTGGAACATACCCCATTGCTCTTGCCACTGTCTGAAGCAGTTCTGGAAGTCCTCTTTCATGTTCGTAGTTGCACTGTCCTATCTACCTTGATGTCCTGAATCAATTCAAATGGTTTATCTTTCATGATCATTTTGACATCGGGGAAGGGCCGGAAGGTGCACGATGCCAGATTCAGTGACTAAGCTGGATGAGGACACAGTGTAATGCTCTTATGAGTCTGCCTTTCCATTGAATGGCACATGACAGCAGCATTCGCTATATTTTTTATCACACCTCATATGGACACAAAGAGGACTTCCAGAATTGCTTCAGAAAGTAGCAAGAATGATGGGATAAGTGTGTTCAAAGCAAGGGGAGTATTTTAAGGGGACTAATGGCAATGTACATTTAATAAATTTTTAAAAATTTAAACATACACCATGTGTTTTAGATCACTCTTTGTGTGTATGTGTGCTGACACACAATTCCACTTCTAGGAGTATACCCAGGAGAAACTCTAGCATGAAAGCTACATTCGTACAAATTCATGTAACTCATGCATAAGTGGAAATGATGATTAAAGCCACATGTCTCTACATGGATAATTCTTAAAACATACACAAGCAAAATGGAAAATTGAAGGATACATGGAGGATGCCATTTACATAAAAAATGTGTTGTAATAGTAAAACAGTACTATTTTTCTATCCAGTTTTGGATAAAATGTTCTAGAAAAGATGAATTCCACTCAGGGATAGTGCTTACTTTTAAGCAGAAAAGGTAGGAAATTGAACTGGACAAGAGACTTCATATTTATTATTTTGCAAAAACAAATCGGAAGCAAATACAAAATTATGATATATGAAGAAATTTGGTATTGGGTTCACAGTTATTCATTATTCTCACTATTTTCCTGTATATTTGAAATATAATGAAAAACAAAGTATGTCTCAACAAAATAGAGGTAGTTTGCAGCAGAAACTAGAAAATCTGGGGTCACAGACAGGAAAGTTGGCAGTGTGTATCCATTCCTGTCCAGGAAGGCAGACACTAAATTTGGAGGGACATGAACATCTGCTCCCCAAAGATGCTATCTCATCAGGTTCTAGCAAGGTGGAGATCAGTGGCTGCACATAAAATCACCAGAGAGGTTTATAATAATCAAGTGGGGTTCACTCAGAGATAGATTTGAGTTCAGTTATTCTGAGAGGGCTTCCCTGGGTGACTCTAATATTCAGTCAAGTTTGAGAGCCACGGGCTTAGGTGAAGTGGGTGAAATATCCCTCAGTATAATTTCCTTGTCTCTTTTCTGTGATTTCAATTTAAGAAGTGACCTTCCGTTGACTAGACTTGATCCAGGTAAAGGAGCAGAGGGTCTGTGTAGAAGACATGAATATACTGGTCCCTGGAAAATTCACATGCTTTGAAAGAACAATGCCTTGGGAATTCTGCTAGTGTGAGTCTCCACTAGCCAGCAATGCATGGTCCTTATGCCAAAGGAAGCCAGTTTCTGAAAACTGTGAAATCACGGATCATGCCTTGGAATATGGGAACACATATATTAACCTTAAGAAATCTCATCTGAGTGACCAGTCAGCCTGATTTTCTTACCACTGAATTGCTTACATTACTGCTCACACTTGCCAAGTCTCTGAGCTTTTTTGTGCCTGAACTAACTTTTCCTTTCTCATTTTTGCCCCATATGACACTCACTACTCCTCTTTTGGGTACCTGATTCCTACCTAATGTCTCAGATTTTAACCCCAGATTTCACTTATCCTGCAACCCTTCTCTACTCTCCAAGACTAAATTAGTGCTCTTAACTAATGAACTGTTCTAAATGTCAGGAAACCACCTCCTGGGGTGAAACTGGGCAACTATGGGTTAACTGGACAGCTAAGCTCCCTGAGGAAATTGATGGTTATGACCCCGGCTATGTACGGGCATAGCTATGATGTAATGTCAGGAGAGTACGGTGGACTTGGACTCTACCAGAACTCCCCACTCTTCCTGGATCACTGTTCACCCTCTTTTTTTTCTTTTGTACCAGGAATTGAACTCAGGACCTTGTGCTTGCCAGGCAGGCACTGTTCACCCTCTTAATCACTGCTCTGCTTCTGTAACCTCACTTTGTGTTGATCTCCAGTGAAAAGTTGCCCTGTAGAAAAGAAACTATAAAAGTGGAAACAATGCTTTGTTCAGGGCTCTCAAGGAGATGTTAGTCCCTTGCAGAGATGCTGGCAGAATAGAGGGCTCTGTGTTCCTAAACTCCATGTTTTGTCGGTTCTGTCGGGGATCCCATGCATTTTCCTGCTTCAGCTGGAGTGCGAATGAAGTGCACAGTGGATGCTAAAAGTGTGCAGTCACATTTCTATCTATCGAGATGGAGATTTCCCTTCCCATCAGTGTCGTTTATCTCAAATGGACACTCATTCCTTCTCTAGGCATACAGAGCTACTTATGTTTGCCTAAATGCAAAGTGCTTCCCCTTCAAAACTTTGTATCTCCTATTTTATCTCTGTCCAAAGTGTTCTTTTCCTCATCTGTGCATTTGGGAAAAATGATGGGGAACTTACTGTACTTTAGGCCCTGTTCTTCAAACTGGAAAAATAGCTTTGACAAAGACCATTAATTTCTGTTTATCTTTTAGGCTTCACTTCATTCGAGAAGCATCTCTGGCTCCTCATGTCCTGCCACAAGCTCCTCCACCACTTCCCTCAGACTCTGGACTGATCCACAGGCCAGGACTTCTCACTTGGATTCACCTATTTATTTGCCTATATTCCTGTGTTTGTCTTCAGACATTAAAAAACCTATGAAGGCAGATCTAGTTTGTTTATTGGCATATCCCCATCACCTAGGCAATGCTTGGCACCATAGTTAGGGCTCAACAAATACTTGTGGAAAGAATAAAATGCTTGTGTAAAGATGAGCAAGGATTTAGAATTTTGAAGGTTGACTTTGAGACATCCAAGTGGACTTATGCTAACACAACCTGGCATGTGCAGCCAAGATTTGAGGGAGATTATAGGGTATGGAATGTGGGCTAAAATATTTGGCACTGAGAAGATAAATGAGACCATAAGCAATGAGATGGCTTCGCTTGGCAAATGCACATGGACAGAGAAAAACAAGCAACCTGTAGCCGGGGGTGTGTCCTTTGTCCTATAAAAGGGACTTGGCAGAAAATGCTGTAGCCATAGATACCCTGGGTATTTCACCTTCTCACACTGATGACTGTTCAAAGCAAACATGGGGTGGGGAGGGAGGTAGGAAGGAGGCTTTTGTTTTCTTACCACTGAGCATGCTGGGCCTTACAGGGTCAGAACTCCTGGAAAGTCATGATCCTTTATCTAGTTCTCACCTAATGACGTGAGGGTAGTTGGTGGAAAATCATCCCCAACATCTCTGCCCCTCTTTGGGGGTAAATTGGGAGTGAGTTTTTCACTGTGCCACTCAGAGTTCCCTAGTGGCTGTGCTCAGAGGTAATCAGTGTGACAAAGCACACTTGACTGGTTCCCTTTGCTTCCCTGTCTCACTTCTCCTCCCCCACTAGCATTTCCTGGAATCACCTCGGGGGAAAGAGAGGACTTACACTCAGATCTGCTTGGGGGAACCCAACTCAAGGCAGAGGCCAGTGAAAGAAGTGTGTACCGGGTGATTTTGACACTTGCAACATCAAGATGTCTGTGATGCAGAGAAGCATTTTAAAAAAGAGAGCGTCCTTCGTCATGTCCAAACTGCACAGGGCTCTCGGGTGGGATCTGCTTGAGTGCTCACCATGGAGTGCTTCTGAAGACAAAGAGGCAAAATTGAGAATGCATACACACTCTTTCCTTGTCTTGCTGATGCCTCTGTTTTTGGAGTTTCCATTTATCTCACACAAAACCGTTATTCTCAATCTTGCCATTTTCTGCAGTTTTCTTAAACTAGTTTGAAGTTAATTCTTCTGGCTTGGTCAACTGCTCTCTGACTCATTTTCTAATTCTATAAATGAGTTTCACTAAGAAATTCCAGACTTCCTTCACTTTTGATAAGATCATTACACAATTACGGTGTACATTTGCCTTGTGTGTTTTCTATTCATGAATTGTCATTCTTCCTAAAGATTTTATGGCGTGGTAAAACTATATCTTATTCATTCAGTTCCTTCTGCCAAGCACCTGAATCCTTTTGGCCAAGGATTCTGAGTATTTAAAACAAATATTCATTATATGAACAAATTTTTTAAAATGACCCACAAGCCATTCAACTTAAAACTTTACCTTCCTTAAATGTATTCTAAAATGTATTTAATCATTTACCCAGATTAACTATGACTTCATACTTCTATTCAGAAAGATTGAATGAGTAGTTATATTTTGAACCTACATTTCTATGAAGTCTTATTTTACAACAGCTGGTTGTTTTCCAATTGGATTAGGAGACCAAAAGCCTGATTTCATTCTTACACATGCCATAACATTCCTTATTAGACACTACTTTATTTGAAGAGTCTTCCAACACATATCTTTAATTTAAAATTGGCCTACAACTTTACATGGTCTTTGTCCAGTGGTGCGATACTATAAGGTGGTGCCAGAGGGGAAGAAGGTGCTTTCTGCTAGACGTCATCTCGACCTACAGTGTGTTTTCTGCATTGAAGTCTCTTTCTTTGCCATGCTGTCTTCGTACACTACATTCCTGATTCTATTTTTATGTTCTGCTTATAGTGTTAACCTTGCCTTAGTAAATACAAATCCAAAAATAACCAGATTAAATTTTCATTCCAATAATCTGAATCTAGCCTCCAGCTATTGTCTTTTGCTCTTGAATCACCACAATTACTGATTCCTACCCCTATACGTGGAGCAGATCATTGGCCAGGTTTCACTGTCGGCAGAGGATGAGGTGACCATTAGCTTAATCTCCCATGACCGTCACCTGCTCTGTGTACATGGGGCCGCTTGTCCTGAGAGTGGTGTCTAATGTTGGTGCTCTTGATTTTCTTCTCCAGGCCCTCAGATTCCAGTCTAAATTCTATCACTGTCTCAGGGAAAGGCTTTGGTCAAGTCACATTCCTTTGCGCCTTTATTTTCCCATTTGTAAGAGTGAGATTGAACTCTAAGACCCTTACAAGCTCTTTCTGCGCTTGTAGTTTATGATGTTTAAGCCTCATATCATTTTCAAGACTGATCTATTGAAGACAGGCCGACAGCCTCATCTGTAGGAACTCTGCCCGTGTCTCTGCTTTCTCAGGTCAGCAACCTGGCTCTGAGGAAAAAAAGCGCTCTCCAAAGCCACGCAGAGGACAGCCAGGGGACCCAGCATCTAGAAGTTGGGAACAGCTGGTACAGAAATGATTCCTGAGTGTTACTGGCTTACGTTCATGCTGACTCAAGGATATTTGTGCTTGTGAAATTTTTAATCATAAGCAATTTTCTATCTAATATGTTTTTAAATGAGTGCCCTTCAGGCAGTGCAATTGGACTTTTGGACAAAAGGTCTTTTCTCCTCTTTGGAAAACCCCTACATCAGACCAAGAAACACTGGTGCTTTCTACAGGATGGTAATGGGGTGTTACCTTCGACCCTGCACCTCCATGACAACTGACAAACATCATCACTCTCACTTAATCTGGTAGAACAATGAGACAATAAACAACCTAGGGTTTGTTTTTGTTTCTCAGTGCTTCCAAATTCTTTCTCAGATTTTTAGGATGTTCTTATAAATTACCTAAAGACAAATTAAGAAATATAAATTCTCAACCTCATTGAAAATTTCATTCGGTAATTTGGCCAGTAGCATCATCTTTTGTAAGAATTTGGAGTTGTAGATTTGGAATCAAACTTTAGAAATAAAGTGATTTGGGGATTTCTGAATATAACATGTCATCCCAAACATCAAGGAGCATGTTAAAGGTACAGGTTCCTCTGCCAGAACCTAGTCCAAGCAACTTAGAAGCCCTGAGTGAATCTGTATTTTCAAAGCTATTCCGGTGCAGTCAAGGTCTCACCAAAATTTAAAAACCTTATGGGGATCTGTGAATATTTCATTCTTCTGCCTTATATAAAACACTATGCTTCAAGCCTCCCTACAAAGAGCTTTACTAGTTCTCTGTGGACTAGAAATTGGTCAAGGCATTCTGCCTTTACTTGTTTTGGTATGTTTTGCTCCACCTGCTCTTTCTCCCTCCCTTTTTGCTGGTGATTGAACCCAGGGCCTCATGCATGCCATGCTAAGCATGCAGTCCACCACTGAGCGACACCCCCAGACCCCGCCTGCTCTTTTCAGTCAGTGACCCCACCGAGACCTTCCATGTGGGGCTACACAGAATGAATCTATCTCTTCTTCACATATGTGACAACTGCTGTAATTCTCTTCTCTTCTGTAGATCAAGTATTTTATCCTTTTAATTAATTACATAATGGATTCAAGTTCTTGTATTGTTTTCTTCACTCGCTGTTGCTAACACGCACATTGCTCATGCATCTTCTAAAATGTTGTGGGCAAAGATGATCTTAACATGGTGTAATGGCATCAGCAAAGAGAAGGATAAGACAATCACCTCTCTTTTCCTGAACATTGTGCTGTATTAATGTGGCCCAGGAAAGCAGAAGTTGGGCTGGTGAGATAGCTCAGCAGCATAAGCACCTGCCTGGCAAGCGCAAGGTCCTGAGTTCGACGCCCGGAACGCACATATGAGAAAAGGGCCAGTGATATCACTCAGCGGCACAGGCGCCTGCTGGCGCGTGAGGTCCTGAGTTCAACCCCCGGTACCCACAAAAAAAAAAAAAAGAAAGCAGAAGTAAATGAGACAGTTTCTCACATTATCAGCTCATGTTGGGTTAATTATGTTGTTTTTGCATGTGCCGCTCTTACACCATCTTAGCTTCCATACCGAACGCATGCATTTGAACATTTTTAAAGTACCAGAGTTCATAGTTATATTTATAATATTTCCTTCACTTAGATTTGACCTAAAGTTGTTCTAGGTCAATATTACTTTGGACCCTCCAACTAGCTGTAGTTTTTGATCCTTACTTTATATCAACCACAGATTTAATACACATGCCAGAAAAATGCTGAGGATAATGATTTTGCAAGGACTCAAGTGAAAATAAAATAAATTTCACTCAACTCAGAATTTTCACAAACTCGGAAATCATGCATATACTTCATGGTAGTGTTTTGTAGTTGAACTCTATTGCTAAATATATGGACTTTAGAAAGATATAATTTCTTCTCCCTGGAGCTGGTAAATCTTCTCACTGTTATATCTAGCCAGTTTCTGGTATATCTGACTTACATCATTAAATTGACTTCCTCTCTCCCCCCATGGGTTTTGTTTGAAACTTTTATAATAGTTCCCATAGGAAATAGGAACCAAGGTACACTGCACTTGCTTTTCAATTCTTCTTTTTCAGGTCCTTCCTAGGTGAAAAATTGTGACAACAGCAAGTTTGAAAGTTAGTTTTAAGTCTCTATTTCTTTTTGGTTAAAAATAAACCAATATTATAAATAATTATATAATTATATCTATATATCTATGTATCTATATATCTATATCTATATCTATATCTATATCTATATCTATATATATTTGCATTGCCAGGGATTGAACCCAGGGCCTCACAGTGGAAGGCAAGCATTGTATCACTGAGCTATACTCCAAGCTCTAAATATATTGTTTTAAAACCAAAATTAAAAAGCTCTCTACTTTGTGGCACTATACAGTAATTTCTGTAGTAGGAAGTTAAGTTTTGAACTCCTATATAAATGAAAGGATACTATTTCTAATTCCAACTTTTTTTTAATCCTATTTTATCAGTCAATTTCAAGTTTTTCTTTTCTTTGGATTCTTTTTGCCACTTTTGGTTTTCACCATCCTCCTCTCTAACCTAAGCTTCTACAGTAGTTCCCAAATTCTCTCTTTTCTGCCTTTCCCAGATTCAGATATATAAGAGAATATAATGGGAAAACTTTGAAACTAGCACAACAAATTATATCATTTTACAGTATACCATGCAATTATAATAATGTTAGAAGTTATTATTGAATGCTAGTCTTGTAATAGAGAAATCATTAAATAGGTAGCCCCTCCCTTTAAAAGACAACCAGAAGGTAAAATAGAATTGTCTCAATATCCTAAAATTATTCAAAATTCATAAATTAGCTCCATTAAATGTATGGTTTGGTTCTATTTTCTTATAGTTTGTGTCTCCTTCTTCCACTCTGAAGCTGGGTGCCTAGCTTCAGGAATTGAGAAGTCAGAGGCAGGTTAACAGAGGAATACCTCCCCATCTCTCAGGGCAATGGCTGTCAATCCGGACCAGTTCTCGGAATCACTTGGGAGGCATTTATTTATTCGTACATTTAGTTAGTTAATTAGTCCGTGGTGCTGAAGATCGAACCCAGGGGCCTGCATATGGTAGGCAATTGCTCTACCACTGAGCTACATCACCTCCCCACCCCACGCCACCAGGGGAATTTTTTAAATAAACAAATTCCCACACCCCACCTGAGAACTACTGAATCAGATTAATTGTGGGTAAGCTGAGATATTATGTAAGCGCTCTAGGTGATGCTGATGATTAGCCAAGGTTGTGAACCACAGACAGCCTTAGGAAATTTGGTAAGTGATGATGAGAAATTTAAATGCCATCAAGAGGAAGTATGCTACCCTAAATATAAATTTTTACAGTTGCTACCGGTTGAATGCATGTAAATGAAGTCAGTGAGAAAGGATTCAGAGACTGAACATGCAAACTTATCCCTCTTGGATTTATTTTTTTAAATAGTATATATCCCAATGCCAGGATTAAAAATTATACTGACTGAAGAGTAAGGTTCAGATTTAGTATGGTTTCAAGAAGAAACTTTCAACAAACTACTTCCTTGGTAACACCCTAGACCTGGTTGTCCTAATACTGTACCACTTCCAAAACCATTAATTTATGCATCCTGCTGTTGGTCTATAGCTTCCTCTGCATGTAGATTACTCATTTGACCTCATTAGGACCTTCTGCCTCATCCACCTACCCCCCTTCCCCTCTTCTTTAATGGGTCTGGAGACTACTGTGTAACACACAAGCTCAATCACACTCCTGCCTTCAGCGTGGGCTCCTGTGCCTCCTATTATCACAATTTCAAATGGATCCACAGCCTGGTGGGATCTTTACAATTGCTTTTCTCTGTTAATTTGCTTTCTCAGTGCTTACTTTATGCTTTATTTTTCCTCACCCTTCTAATCCTTTCCTGCCTCCTCACCTCTTTCTTCACTGAGAAGCCATCAGAGTTATATTTTCCCAATTTCCTGCTGCCAGTCCTTCAAACCTCCATCTGTGCACTGCCTCTACTCCCACTGAAGGACAATTCTTTCACAGGTGTTCTTGGGTCCCACTCTTTCCTGATTTTTTCAGGAACATTTTACTATGAAATAATCCCTCTCCCTTGTCTGTTTATGCAACTGCTTCCTAACATTGGATCATTCCCAGAGACATTTAAAGGTGAAAAAAGGTGTTTTTAAAGGCTTTTCCCTCCAACTTCTATTCAAATACTGGTCCTGCTAACATTCCGTGTCTGCAAACTTCTCAGTCTCTTGAATTACAGGTGGCCTCTCTCTGCAAGACCTTTCATGAATGTTCAACCTGCTTCAAATTGGTCTTTGCCTCTCTTTCTAGGTTAATATTCATCCCCTTATTGCCAAACTCAGTGGACATTTTTCAGTTCTTGATAGCACTTGACTCTTTATTGAAACAATTTTTTCTTTTGGGTTCCATGATTACGATCATCTGCTGGGATTCTACCTAGCTCTATGACCACTCAGTCTTTTTGCAGTTTTTTTCTGGTTTGAGATTTGTTCTCCTCTATTGGGTTATTAAATGTTAGAGCTTCTTTTTTTTTTTTTTTGTGGGTACCGGGGGGTCGACCTCAGGACCTCACGCGCCAATAGGCACCCGTGCCGCTGAGCGATATCACCGGCCCCTTTTTCGTATGTGGGATCCGGGAGTTGAACTCGGGCCCTCGCGCTTGCAAGGCAGGCGTTTATGCCGCTGAGCCATCTCACCAGCCCTGTTAGAGCTTCTTGAGACTTACTCCTAGGTTTGTTTCACATTCTCTTCTATCTATCTCCACACAAGTACATCTGTGACCAAGAAGAATATGACTTGAAGAAATGTGAATCCAGCTCACATCTCTCTTCTATGACCAAGACCTAAATGTCTTGTTTTCCATCTCCACAGGGAAGTGTTCATCTCAACATGTCAAGCATCGAACTCATATTCTTCTCTTCAAAGTTTGTTCCTTCCAGTGTTCCCCATCTCATGGAACGGTACCACCATGCATCCAGTTACATAATACACAAACCTCAGATTCATCCATGACAGCTCACTCTTTTTACATGCTAATATTTAATTAATTTTGAGATCAATTTACTTTTATTCTAAGTACCTCTTCTACCTGTTTACATTCTCCATATTTTCTGCCACCATAGCCCAAATTACCACCATTTCTATCTTGAAATAATTCTGAGATTTTGAATTAATTGAAATGACTCCGTAGTTTTTAAATTGATTTTTCTTCATTTTTTGTGGTTTCCATTCTAATTCACTTTTGACATCACATCAGGAATGGTATTTTTAAAACACAGTTTTGTTTTGTTTTTTGTACTGGGAATCAAACTCAGGACCTTGTGCTTGCCAGGCAGGTGCTTGTGCCACTGAGCTGTATCCCCAGCCTCAAAACACAATTCTTATTTTGTTCTTCTTGGCTAGAATAATTTCCTCATTGTTTTTGAAATAATGGAAAAAATATCACTATCTCCCCACTTTTCCAATCCACAAAGATTTTAAGCCCTTGAAGATTTCCATTGCTTTTAAACTAAAGATCAAAATGTTTAATGTCCTTAAAATTTTTGTTACCAGAAGCAGTAGTGTCTGGCCATTGCTTATCTCTCTGGCTCACATTTACCGCTATCCTCTTAGTTTTCTTTTTGTCCTAAGTCATGACACAGGACTATAATATTTGGGGCAGAGAGGTGACCAAGGTCCCTACACACTGAATTAAAACTGGATTAGAGAGTTGGTTTAACTCCAAGTAAAACAGAAAAGGAATATTAATGGCTTTGCCAAGTGAAAACAAACTGCTTCTGGTGATCTTACTAACAAGTAGAGAAAAAAGTATTTTTCTGCATCAACAGCTGTGTAGCAGGTAGGAGGGTTTATGTTGATTGGCTCTATCAATTGGAGTCATATTTTAATTAAACTAATGAGAAACCAATGTCATTTGAATGAACACTTCTCTTTTGCATAGGTGATGTGATTGAAGATGTTGTAGAAATTATAAGCTTTAAATACTTCAGGTCTTTGATGGTTACACTAATCTCTACAATTTCCCCAGAAAAATGTGGTACTGCTTTTAGTTTAGTCTTTTGGCTAAGAGAGGGCATTCAAAGGGTTTCCACTTGAATGTCCACTTCCAAGAAAATACACTGTTCAGAGAAAAAAAAAACAGTGTATTTATTATCTCTCAATACACTGATTTGGAAGACAACATTTGGATTCTACAAATAATGGAGTTTATATATTTGAACTATGTATTCCCGAATTGGCAAAAGGCCTACTTTGATACAGACCTGAGTCAGAACTCCACTTGAAATTCATCTGTATCAGTCACAAATAAAACCTCATTTAGCCAGTGCCAGGGATATCTGTGGTCAGCCACCATTCCAATAACTGCTTTGGATATTAATTACAATAACCACACCCATCTAGTCTCCATGAATAAGTGCTACCACTTGGTCCTTTACTGCTTCAAGTTTCAATAGTCTCCACTGAATTTTTTTTGTTTTGTTTTGTTTTGTTTTGTTTTGTGGGTACCGGGGTCGAACTCAGGACCTCGCGCACCAGCAGGCGCCCATGCTGCTGAGCGATATCACCGGCCTTTTTTTCATATGTGGGTTCCGGGAGTTGAACTCAGGACCTCCGCTTGTCAGGCAGGCGCTTACCCCGCTGAGCCATCTCACCCGCCCACTCTCTGAATTTGAAGAGCATTTTCAGTGGTGGAATTTCCCAGTGTCATTTCTTACCTGCACAGAAAATCTGTTACAGAACATTTAAAGAATCCCAGAATGTATTTCCAAACTATTGGGAATGTGGTGGATTGACAATTGGTGGTCAACTTGTAAAACCCAGCTGAATTGAATCAGTGTGGTGCCTGGTGTGGAGGGCCCACCTGAGGACTGTTGCCAACAACATAAAAAGGAGAACTGGAGAGGAAGAGTTGCTGCTGTCGGTTCTCTTTGAGGAGTTTGTCATGCTGGCTTTCCTGATAGGAACTTGGCTGTTCTCATCGTCGGAGGAGCTCGGGACCTCATTGTCGCTGAGGATGGCTGTGGTGACTTTCGGGGGAGCTCCGGTTCTTACTCTGAGCATCGCTTCCTGGCTCCGGGGTAGATCCCTCAGCCTGCTGGCACAGATCCTTCATCCTGCTGGTGCAGACTTTCTAGCTTCCACCACTGACCTTTGGGCCTTCCCGATGCAGATCCATGAAATATACTTGCATGAGACATTGTTGTGGGCCCTAGGCCTTCAGTTGGATTCGTGGAGGCATTGCCATGGGCTCTAGGTCTTCAGCTGGACTCATGCTGGACACTGCTGTAGGATCCAGGCCCTCAGCTGGATTCTTTGGGTCTTTAGTGTGTGGACAGATTTTCCTGCACTCTTTTGTATATGACTCTTTGGGTGACTATTACAAAATAACTCTATAAGTTATGTGTCCTGTATTGTATTGTTTCCCTTGCAAACCCTGACTACAACAAAATTGGTACCAGGAGAGTGGGGTCATTACTGTGATGTTGCCTGACCATGTGGCTTAAGAGCCTTGGGAATTAATTTGGAAAGGTCTTGAGAGACTGGCCTAGGAGCAGCCCCAATATGCTGTAAACTATTTTGGAGACTCTGGTCGGAGCCTGGAAAATCAGAGTACTGATGGAAATGCTGCCGATTAAGATGAAGCTTTGGAGGCTTCTATTGAGACAGACTGCATTGGCTGCTGGATCCCAGGTAGTATATTGTGCTTTGGCAGGAAGTTGTTCTGCAATTTGCTTGTGTTTAGAGATATTATCTGGGTGGCAGAAAATTTTCAATGTTGTCTACTGTTGGGATGGTGGCATGGTTACTGTTGAGAGCTTTTGGCCAGATCTATGTTTAAAATTAAGACTAAAGAGCCAAAAAGGTGATTTGAAGCATTTGGCCAGAGGGAAGACTCCATGGAACTGTGGGTTGCAAGGTTAAAAAAGAGAAAAACGTGGTTGTTGAGAAAAACAGGACAATGGAAAAATAAACTGAAACCTTTCACCTGAAGATAAGAGTGTATTTAAATTGCAGGAGATCCCCATTTTTTAGTCTTGCCATGCCGTGTAGTTAAAAGTTAATGGGGCCGGTGAGATGGCTCAGCGGCTTAAGCGCCTGCCCGGCAAGCGCGAGGGCCCGAGTTCGACTCCTAGAACCCACATACGAAAAAGGGGCCGGTGATATCGCTCAGCGGCACGGGCGCCTGCTGGCGCGTGAGGTCCTGAGGTCGACCCCCCGGTACCCACAAAAAAAAAAGTTAATGGATGCAAGGACTGTGATTGTAATAGTTCTTTTAATTTGATTTTTTTTTTTTTTTTTTTTTTTTTTGGGTACCGGGGGGACGACCTCAGGACCTCACGCGCCAGCAGGCGCCCGTGCCGCTGAGCGATATCACCGGCCCCTTTTTTGTATGTGGGTTCCGGGAGTCGAACTTGGGCCCTCGCGCTTGCAAGGCAGGCGCTTAAACCACTGAGCCATCTCACCGGCCCTTAATTTGATTTTAATGTAGTTTTTAGATATGTTTGTAATCAGGTTAATTTGTCAAAGTATTGTGGTTTTAACTTTGAATTTTGATCACCCTTTGTATATTTTGTTTTTGGTGCAGAAATTAGTGCAATAAGAATTGTATGTGTAATTGTTATATTAATGTAAATCTGAATAGACCAACACATGTTATGTTTTCACAAATCTGCCACTAGAGACCATTGGTTTAAGGAAATGTGTGTGGTTATCAAGTTGACCAGGGGTGGATTGTGGTGGATTGACAATTGGTGGTCAACTTGTAAAACCCAGCTGAAGTGAATCAGTGTGGTGCCTGGTGTGGAGGGCCCACCTGAGGACTGTTGCCAACAACATAAAAAGGAGAACTGGAGAGGAAGAGTTGCTGCTGTCGGTTCTCTTTGAGGAGCTTGTCATGCTGGCTTTCCTGATAGGAACTTGGCTGTTCTCATCGTCGGAGGAGCTCGGGACCTCATTGTCGCTGAGGATGGCTGTGGTGACTTTCGGGGGAGCTCCGGTTCTTACTCTGAGCATCGCTTCCTGGCTCCGGGGTAGATCCCTCAGCCTGCTGGCACAGATCCTTCATCCTGCTGGTGCAGACTTTCTAGCTTCCACCACTGACCTTTGGGCCTTCCCGATGCAGATCCATGAAATATACTTGCATGAGACATTGTTGTGGGCCCTAGGCCTTCAGTTGGATTTGTGGAGGCATTGCCATGGGCTCTAGGTCTTCAGCTGGACTCATGCTGGACACTGCTGTAGGATCCAGGCCCTCAGCTGGATTCTTTGGGTCTTTAGTGTGTGGACAGATTTTCCTGCACTCTTTTGTATATGACTCTTTGGGTGACTATTACAAAATAACTCTATAAGTTATGTGTCCTGTATTGTATTGTTTCCCTTGCAAACCCTGACTACAACAGGGAAGTTCATGTCCCCTGGATTCCATGGGACAAAATTAGGTGGCTGACAAATAGCTCAAATGAAATCTATTGCAGAATTCAAATATCCGTTAGTGTTTGAGTAATCAGGAAAAAACTTATTTACCATTTTTGGTACTCTTCTGATAAAAATACCGATCTCCTAGGTGTGAGAATCCTTGATTTTTTTTTAAAGAATTTTTCAGGGATTCATATTTATTGGTATTTGACCCACAGTCCTTGTCCATGAGCCTGGGTAGGAAAACCAACATCCTACTCTCCTCTCAACTCAGTCTCCATGAATCCACCAGCCCAAACCCTCCCTCCTCCAACAGTAAGCAGGCTGAAGAAGTGAAATAGCCCTGGGACAGGAAGCTGCTATCTCAACAGTTCTCCAAGATGGAGGGCAGGGAGTGTTTGAGGCCTGCCGGTTCAGCCCAACAACCAAAAAATAAATAGGAGCAGGAGGCAGAGAGCAAAGGTGCTGGCGGTCCTGCATCTGGCTGAGTCTTTATAGCTGTGTCGCTGGATTGTAGGCCGTTCCTTGACTTTTCAGCTCCCACACAATTCCTTGGGGCAGGCGACCAGTGACTGACACTGCGTACACCGGGCTTCAAATTACTGACTCGCTGCCACTTGGAGACCCGGCTGTCCGCGGACTCATCATGGCGATGATTCTGTCAGAGGAAGAGCTGGTGCCGTCATACGCCATCTCTCAGTTACACTTCATTTGTAGGTGTGCATCACATTCATCACAACCATCGTATGCAAACTGGTCTTAGTCTCGGCCTGTGGGACTTGCAGATGCTCCGAGTCCTTTGGCGCTGTGTCCAGGGCCATTTTCTTGGGTGCAAAGAAAGCAGGGAACGCTGAGAATACTTGATCTTTATTTTTAACTTTACATTGTATATTTATATCGCACAGTGCATCGTATATGTTATTCGGTGCTTAAAAGCATGATGGATATGCCAAATCAGATAACATTTGTATAAAAACTGATTTTTATTCTACCGGCTATCAGCCCAAGCCTGTGCTGTTTGGATTTGTACATGGGCAGTGAACTACAGCAGCAGTCACACCTATCTTTCTTTCAAGTATCCTTTTATTAAGAAATTTAAAAATTTTTTATTTTTGTGGTGCTGGGATTAAACCCAGAGCTTCCTGTATGCTAGGCAATTGCTGTATCACTAAACTATATCCCCAGACCTGTTTTATTTTATTTTATTTTTTATTTTCAACAGTATATCTCTGCTGTTGCTAAACCTTGTAAAAATTTTTTTTAGACATGTCCAACAGAAATGTCTGGGTGTGGTGTATTAGGGGGTGCAGGAGTGGGAGCTGGTGATAAGAGGAAATATAGCAGGTACCGGTTCAGGTAATCCAGAGCCCACTGTCTGATAGAACTTTCTGCGATCTTGAGATCTAGATCTTCCCTGTCCCATAGGACAGCCACTAGCCACACGCGCTTACTGAATCTATAAAATATGGCTAGTGTGACTAGGAACTGGATTTCATTTAAACATAACTAATATAAATCTAAATAGTCATGTGTAGCTAGTAACTATCGCATTGGAGAGCACAAAGTATCTATAAGAAGCCAGAAACAGTGGGTTAAAAATGAAAAATCAGAAAAATATAAGCATGTTCTCTGTCACTCAGAAAACTCAAGAGTAGTACAGAGGACACTAGACCTCTGGAAAACAAATGAGACAGAGCTTAAAATATTTCACTTAGCTATTAAAGAATGACTCTAGCTAGAATGTTGAAAGATAACGTATGAGCGTATTGTATGAACATAAAGTACATGTTTGGGCTTAGAGAAAAGATTGGAAAGATACATATTAAAGTGTTAACTTTGCATGGTGTGATTATAAATAACTTCTATTTTTTTTTTTTTTTGTGTGGGTACCAGGGGTCGACCTCAGGTCCTCGCGTACCAGCAGGCGCCCGTGCCACTGAGCGATCACTGGCCCCTTTTTCGTATGTGGGTACCAGGAGTTGAACTCGGGCTCTTGCGCTTGCCAGGCAGGCGCTTACACTGCTGAGCCACTTCACCGGCCCATCTATTTTTCTTTATACTTCCTGCATTTCTCAAGTTTTTCCCCTGAACAGGCATCAGCTTTTATTTTTGTTGTTTTTAATCTGATTGTTTTTCTGGATGGTATTTTAAAGTATGAGTGACCACTCTCATCCTTCCCCTGCCATTTCCTAATTCCTTTCCCTAACAATTCCATTTCCTTCCTTCACCAATTTCCCTCTTTCCTTCTCTAGTCAATTGATTAGATAGCTGTCTGTGACCTGCTTCGTGGTTTCTCAAATGATATGAAAAACCATATAGCAAAAAAAGCAGAAGTTACCTACAAGATTTCTGGCCTTTTATTTGAGGGTATAAAGTTTGCAATTTTTTTAAAAATTGGGAGTTTGTAAGAGACAAAGGGAGGAGTAGGCAGTGAAACTTTCTCTAGAGAACAAAATGACTCCTAGAGGTTGGGAGTTTTTCATTTCAGAATACAAGAGTCCTTCAGAATCCATGGGATATTGCTCCAGAATCCCTAAAGACACCCAAATCCTCAGATGCTCAGTCCCTTATAGAAAATGGTGTAGTATTCATATATTACTTCACACATTTCCAATAGACTTAAGTCACCTCTAGATTACTTACATTAAATGCTACGTACATAGCTATTATACCGCATTGCGTAGAGGATGACGAGAGAAAAGTCTATACATGTTTGATATAGATGGATTTTGATCCAAGTTTAGTTAAATTCACAGCTGCGGAGCTTCTGATAGTTCCGGGTCTCATACAACCTCAAAGGAGGGAAATGGCAGCATCTTACATCCAGGAAGTGTAATTTATAGGGGCTGGGGTTCTCTGCCTTACAAGCTTCCCTCATGTCTCAAGTGCACTGTGGAAGCCACAGAGGCCTGCCAAGCCTGAAGGTGTCAGACAGTGGCAAGGAACATCTCCGCGATAACGACAGGGACCAAAGTGTCTAAACGGCAACACTCTGTGTTAGTCCCTTGGACTTCCGTACTGCCTTGGGCGATTGTGGGGGCATGAGAAGAAAGGAAGTGCGATGTTCCACGATCTGCACAGGAAGAATTTTAAAATTTAAATTAATGACTCTATTAAGAAATGTATTTTTTTAAAGGGAGAAATTAGCTGGTGGGAAGGGAAAATAGTGCAGCTGCCGTAGAAAGCGGTATGGCAGCTCCTCAAACAGTTACACACGGAATTATCCTATGATCCAGCAATTCCTCTTCTAAGTATATATTCAAAGGAAGTGAAAAAGAAAGTCCAACACTGATGTTCGCTGTAACAGCACAATAGCCAAAATGTGAAAACAAAGGTGCATCGATAGATAATGGACTTCAATCATGTGGCATATGTGCACTACGAAATAGCCTGCATTTACAAAGGAAGGATATTTTGATACGTGCTGCAACATAGATGAACACTGGTAGTATGCTAAGTGAAATAAGCCAGCTGCTAAAGGACAAATGCCACGTGACTCTCCTGACAGGAGGTCCTGGACTAGACAACCGCTCAGAGAGAAGCAGACCACCGGGAGCTGGAGGGAGGGAGGGCTGTGGAATGGATACAGTGCCCACTTGGGGAGATGGAAAGGTTCTGCACACAGGGCGTCATGATGGTTGCATGGGGGTGGGGGGCAAATGCATTTATGCATTTAAGTATGTACACTTAAAAATGGTTGAAATGTTACTTTTTATGTTATATGTAATTTACAGCAATGAAGGAAAATCTAAAAGAAGATTTCAATTTTTTTCTGTTCTGAAGTTTTATTAAGTGGATTCAGAACAGCCTTTAGCCTAGAGCTAACTTAATCTCCGGACTAAGGCAACACCCCTTTGGGTTTCTACCCGATGCCCTGCGGGTTATGCGATCTCCCCACTCTAGTTAGTAAGAACACAGATTACTCCCAGCCTTGTTGAACGGCAAGAATTTTTTGTCCGTGTATTTCTTGTGATTATTTCTCTGGCCTTAGATAATTTATATCACAGGCAGGTAGTACTCAGCAAAGTACCCCTCTGCAGGTCCTTGAGCAGTACCCTCCTCTCTGATACGCTACTCTGTAAATTCCAGCCACCTTGGCTACATCAAACTTCAACCTCTCTTAGAGAAAATGGCTTGCTGGGCTGTTGCCTGGCAACCATCTCCATTATCTTGCTGTTGCCTTGACGAAGTTCTCCTATTTTCCTTCTCCCGGGGATCACTGGCCTGTGCTGCCTCTTACAGGATGTGACTCTGGCTATCTGCAGACAGACTTCTGGAGCTCTTTCTGTCTGTAGCTCTCTCTGTGGAGTTCCCTTCCCAGAAAATCCCTGCCATCTCACACTCTGGGCCTAGATTTCCATCTCTTTAAGTTTATAGAAGTCCACTGTGCTCTGCTCGGGTTTCTCTCTCCTTGCTGGAATCCAAAAACCCACAAAGAAAACAGAGCAGTTGTAGAAGTCAACAAATTTGTTTTCCTACTGTCAGGGATCATAATTCTGCTCTGGCTGTTATTTATATCTGAAAACAATTGCTTCATGTATTTTATATATTTTACTTGTTCATGATAGCAAAGCTAGCCTGGCGTTAGTTATGTCGTCTGGCCAGATGTTGAAATATGAATCACTGTATTTTGAATTTTTAAAAGGTCTATTTTGCTTTTTAAAACATGTCTGATCTTTTTTATCAAGTCTTGGTCTTGCATAATAGTTTCTTCTCTTTGAACCTTGTAAATATCCTTCATTTAAGGTGTTTTCTGATTTTTTTTTTTTTTTAGCCATATTCATTGGATCTCATCTCTCTCTTCTCTAATTTTCTGGCTCCTCTCATGGATTATAAATTTTAGTAGAGACTTGTCTTGCATGGGAGTCTTTTCCACAGGAGTCAAGGGTGCTGTTTTGCTGAGGTCTTCCAGGCGGATGGGAGCAAGTTTGACTCTGCCAGGGCCCCAGGGGTTTCCGTTTATATAAGAATTTATCAGACCGGGTTTTCCACACAGACAGGTTCATGCAAATTTTTGTAGCACCCTCAGCACGGTTCTGAGGCGAGCTTCCTATTTCTCTTTTGTTGCACAGTGTAGAGTAGCTGACTGGCTTCTTTGCAGACTCAGGGGCTTAGTGAGTAGGATGATCCTAGTTTCTGTTTTATGGATTGGCCCTCAGATTTATTAAAGGGCCTTTTTCTAGGTGCCAGTATTTCCTCAAATCCAGAACCCAATATATGTTAAAAACCATGGCTCTCGAGAAGTTTACCCCATTCTGGTTCCTTCATAGGTCACTGGGTTTAGCTCTTGCTCATTACACTGATTTTGAATATTCTATTCATTTCTTCTACCTGGGGATTTCCTTTTTCTTAATTTCAATCTCAGCCATGTATTTTAAAAATTAATTGGGTTTATTACATTCAGTTCTATATTGTCTTGTGTGGGGAGGGGAAGATTCAAAGCCCTGTCTGCCATACTGCTTTGACATGTGTGTCCTCGAAGGGTACCTCTGCCTCGGAGTCATAGTCCTCAGCATTCATGGACTTGTTATTCATCTCTTGCCTTCTTCCCAAATTAATTTTAGGTGCTAGAATGTGAATTATTGCCATCGTATTGGATTGTAGGCCCACATAAGGTCATAGCACGGAGCACGTTGTTTTAATTTGTACATTCCAGGACTCCTAATGGATCACCAGCCTAACACAGTATTGAACAACAAGAACACAGGAAGGTTTCCAAAATTTTATTAAGAGCTTTTATTTATTGAATTCAATTTCTTTAAAATAAAATGGGAGATAAAATTTCACCTGTCTTTCTTCAACTCAAGATAATTACTGAATTTATAAGTGATCCATTAACTAGTAGCTATTTTTCCCTTTAATCGTCTAAGAAAATACAGTGTTCAAAAGAATTTAAGAATAATTAATACCTCCTCAAAGCCAGAGTGGAAAGTGATCAAATAGATTCAATCCTTTTCCATATTACTTATTATAATTAAGCAAGTCAGATATGTCAAGATGTATAGAGAATGATAGAATAAGCATTTAGCAACCAGCATAAGAAACAAAACCTTGCAACTGGGGCTTGGGGTCATGGAGGAATGAGTGGCCATGCTCTCTAGATGCTGTGCCCTGACCACCAGGGACAGCTCAGGATCAGGAGCCACTGCAGAGTGGGATACTGGGGCATGGGGACCCTACTGGGAGGAGCAGACAAAAGGTCATAGACACCTTGAAACCTGTTCATGATTGCACCTCCAGGAGTGAGTGTCCACTGCAGGGAATGTGTAACATGGGGACTGATAGGGTCTCTGGTTGGCTTCTTAGCTGGAGACTTCAGGAGCGGTTGGAAGCACTCCATACTTCCTCACTTTAAGAAAATCCCTAGAGACTCCTAGCTGGAAATTTATGACATTGGATTGCCCCAAATTTCCCTGAAAAAGACAGGACTTCTTTTGGCCTTCTGCAAAGGAATGAATCATTTGGAAAACTTGGGGCTCTGGAAAATCTTCAGAAAATTTTTGTAAGAGGGAAGGCACAAAAAGAAGACTGGGGGAGAGAGGAGCATGATGATAATTTTAAGAACTTGAGCACTGCAGGGAAATAACTGATCTGAGTGATGATTTCTCTATCAGGCTCTTGCAAAGGTCAAAGTAGGAGGATCCAGCATTTCTGAGTGGGAAGTCGTAAGGGGTGAGGGCAGGTTTCAGGAGCCAAGTCCCCTGAGCACTCAGTGGGCAGCCTTGATGCCCTTGTTGCCTGACTGAGGACAGAGGACAATGTTCCATCCCATGGCCAACTTCTCTTTCAGAGAGAAAGTCCAGAAAACATCTTAAATTTTTAAAAAGCCTCACAACAGATTGAAGAGAAGCTAAAAGTTCCAAAAGATTTATAATTCCCATGATTTTAAAATTAGAAGAGAGTTTATTAAGGTAAAGAAAGAGAAAGACCAGCAATGACAGTGGTATTCCTTCAGAGGCAGACAAAGACAGTCCTCAAGATAGGGGTCTAAACTTCCGGTACTTGTATAACTAAAGATTACACTGATAAACACGTTAAACTTAAAGGAAAGTGGAGGAGGCGTCCCTTCTTGGAAGCGTATGCACCAAGCTTGCTTCAGTTGTCTTTACACAAGACTCTTAACCACTAGAATTGATTGATTTCAGTACCATGTCCTGTGAAGCAAAAGTCAGAAATTCATTTCCAGCTCTTGACTAAATCATAGAATCAGTTTGCTAATGCTACGAGAAAGCTTTGAGAGTCCATACTCTAATGGTTAAAGTTTAACACACTTAATTTGAAGGTGAGGAGACTAAGGTCCTAAGAGGTAGGTGACTCACTCACCTCTTGGACTTAGGAATTTGTACAAATATTAGCTTACTTAATCATAATAATTGGAAACAGAGCAAGTCTCACAAAGAGCACTGATCTTGGAATCAAAAAATCTTGGATGTACCAACTCCTCAAGAGGAATGTAATCATTATGTACTGCAAACGTGCACCAATAAAAATAAAATAAAGAAATTATAGGATAAATTTCCAGCTCTTCCATTTATCTCTTTATTGGTCTATTTGAGCCACATTCTCCTCATCATTAGACAAACACAATGCATACTTCTGTACTTTCCCTTCTAGGCTGTGGGAAGTGTGAAATGAGCTGATGAGTGTAATAGTAGGACATGTTATGGGTTTGTAAAGTGCCCACTGGCGTGTTATAGATAATGTAATGAAGCTTCAGAAAGATCTGGTCAGCGAAGGAAACAGAGTCATCAAGAAGGTGTATACATTTTATAGCTGGGGCTTTAAAAATATTTAATAAGATCACAATAATTCTTATACAGTATAGTCAGCACTTAAGTTTCACAAAATGGGATAATGGCCTCACTTACTGTACAAATATTTAGAATACATTTCTACCACTAGATGGAGACATAACTACAACTGATCAAAGGCCGCTTGGTTTACAGAAGGAAACAAGAAGAAAAAAAAAAAGCCCCAGAAACAAAAACAAAAAAACCCTGTGCTCCAATGATCATATATGGAAATAGATTTACTAGCAATACAATGTAACTTTATTTGATATTTTAATAATGTACCTGTTTAAAATTTTACTATTTTACAAAGATGAAGTATTCTTGTGTATGAAAGTTTCAAATGCCCTACATAGACTTCAAATCTCTGGAATTACACAGCAGAAGATATTCAGTTATAAAAAGAAAAACAGGGACTGGTGAGATGGCTCAGCGGCTTAAGCGCCTGCCCGGCAAGTGTGAGGGTCTGAGTTCGACTCCCGGAACCCACATACGAAAAAGGGGCCGGTGATATCGCTCAGCGGCACGGGCGCCTGCTGGCGTGCGAGGTCCTGAGGTCGACCCCCGGTACCCACAAAAAAAAAAAAAAAGATGATGTAAAAATTTTAAAATTGTGTCCAGAATGTAGTTTCCGCTCTATTAGGAAGTTTAAATGACTAATAATTAAATGACTAATAAACACAATACAGAAAGCTTTAAAATAGCTCTATTTTCTATCTTAGAATTTTTATTATGCCTCGAATAGATTCGAGGCTATTTTCAAACTAGGGACAATTTCCTTTATTATTTCTATATTTATGTCCACAGTAAAAATTAACATATATTATTATATACTTATATATATGTACATGTCTATGTAAATTTACACGTATATACATATATTCAAGGATAAAGATCACTAAAGCGAGATTTCTAGGTTAAACTTTACATGTAAATGTTACCAAATAATGACCAGAATACTTTCCAAATACTTTTGCATTGTTACAATTCATACTTCTGTTATTGATGTACGTTTGTCTCACCAAAATCTTTCCAACATTGAATGCTTAAAATTTTGACAATCTGACTAATGAAAATTTATAATTTTTAACCAGTATACAAGTAAGGTTGAAATTATTCCCATAAGTTTATAAGCTATATGTGATTTTCCTTCTATAATAATCTATCTGGTGGTTTACCCATTTTTAAACATTAGATTGTCATTTTTTCCAATTCATAGATCTGATTTTATGTTAGGTTGTGTTAGGGCCATGATATCAGTTGCACATATTTTCTCTTTGGTTTACTTTTACAGTGATTTTTGCCATCTACTTTTTAATATAGTAAAATCTTTTCCCTAATAGTTTTTGGGTTTCAGCTACTGTTCAAGTTTATCCAGTTGTCACTCTCAATTTTATCATTTACACACACAACAATAGAGAAGAAAATATATGTATATTAAGTTTTAGATATTTTGTCCCCCTGGATTTCCCTTACATATTATATGTACCGCCTATGATTAATTTAATTGTATGGTTTGACAACCTTTTTTTTTTTTTTTGGTGGGTACCGGGGGTCGACCTCAGGACCTCAAGCACCAGCAGGCGCCCGTGCCGCTGAGTGATATCACTGGCCCTTTTTGTGTATGTGGGTTCCGGGAGTCGAACTCAGGACCTCGCGCTTGTGAGGCAGGTGCTTATGCCGCTGAGCTATCTCACCGGCCCCAAACCTTGTTTTTTAAAATTAATTTTATTGGTACATTTTAGATATACCTAATGACCACATTCATCATAGGGAATTTGTACCTGTGTACTAATCGAATTTGTATATTTCGATTTTTCTTTTTACCCCCAATCCCCTCCCCTTCCTTCAACCCCTCTTCCCTTCCTTATTTAGGAAAGCTTTGTTTCCATTTTTCCTTCTATTCTCTTTGTTTTTTTCCCCCTTCCTTCCTATCCCCCTCCCCTCTCCCTTGTTCCCCTTCCCATTTGAACATTTTCTTCCTATTTCCCAGTATCTATTAAACACTTTGGTCCTTATTTAGTCTTTCAGTTTCTCACACCAGAGAAACAAGGTGATATTTAAACACGTGTGTCCAATTTATTTTACTTAAGAGCATGGTCTCAAGGTGCATCCAGTTACCTAGAAATGGCTCAAGGTTATCCTTCTTTATTGCAAAGTAGTACTCCACTGTATAAAAACCCCACATCTTTATCCATTCATCCATTAATGGACATTTGGGCTGTTTCCAAGATTCAGCTATTACACACTGTGCTGCTATAAACATGGGTGTGCATACATCGCTGTGGTATGATGCTTTTAATTCTTCTGGGAAGATACCAAGAAGGGGAATAGCTGGGTCGAATGGAACCTCTGCTCCTAGTTTTTTGAGGAATCTCCACGCTGATTTCCACAGTGGTTGTACCAGTCTGCACTCCCACCAACACTCAACATTTCACTGACCTGAAACTGGCAGAAAGGTCATTGCTGTGACCTGAAACTGGAGAAGGGTTCCTTTTTCCCCACAGCCCCTCCAGCATTTGTTATTGGTTGATTTCTTGATAATAGCCATTCTTTCTTGGGTGAGATGGAATCTCAGGGTTGTTTCAATTTGCATCTTTTGAATGACCAATGACATTGAACATTTTTTCACATACTTATTTGCCAGACAAACCTTGGTTTAAAATATACATACAAAGATTAAAACAGGGGCTCGTGTGGAAATTAATGGCCTAGCTCTGGACTGCATTGTTATGTCTTGCACTTCTGATGGTGAGGACGAGCGATTTCACTTGTTCCTCTGTCTGGGCTATCAGAAGTTTTCAGTCAAGATGATTGCTGTTTTCCTGAAGTTTAAATACGACATAGTGTCCTTTATTTTAATAATTTCTCCACAATAAGTAGTTCCATTGTCTTGATTTGATTTTCTTCTGCAATAAATAATGGTGTTTTCTGGTAGCAGGATGGCATATTATCTCCCTGCGGTGACCTGAAACTGGCGGAAAGGCCCTTTTCTCGGAGTGGGACTTTCAGTAGGGGAAACACTGCAGGCTGCTTAGCTGTGCGCTTGGCTGGCTGAGTGTGTTTCCTCCATCGCTCCTGCAACGACCCCAAGACCAATGGAGTCTGAAAGTAGCTGTGGTACACGAGGGATCTCCTGAAAGTGTGGGCTTCTGATCGATCTAAAGACTGTAGTCCTGGATATTGTATTTAAATTCCTATGTCTGTTTTATCAAAGACGTAAATACTTAAATCTTCCTTTTAAGGGAAATTTTGAATTTTTCTTCTTTCTCATTATTTAAAAGATAAAACCCACAGCTTTGCTGGATTCCTTGCTTAAACAGAAAATGAAACATTTTGTTTTCAGTGAATAACTGCTCGGGGATTGGATGGATAAAGGGAGGGCCGCCAGAGGTTTGGCCTCCATCTGAGGTGAGAGACAAGACTCCCGCTGCTGTCCCTCATTGCTCAGGGTAACAGTGACACAAATCCTTCTATGCTTGAGAATCCACAAGGCCCCTGAAGAAAGAGAAATTTCTATGTGGCCATTATGGGTTGTTATGGGGTTGGATCCCTAGGACACAGAATTTTTTTAATAACAGGAAGTCTGTAAACCTTTGAACTTAAGGAAGAGCTATTGAATTCCTAAAATCCTAGCATTTGGTGTGACAGGAAACCTGGTTGGAATCCAAATCTGATTAAAGCAAGCAGAGGTTTCTTCGTGGGAGCTGAAGGCTCAGCAGAGAGAGATATTTTTGTTTGTTTGTTTTATGGAAAAAAACAAAACTTCATAACAAAAAATAGGAGAATAACAATAGTTAATACAATGTGTATTGTTATCTTCAAAGTAGTTACTCAGAGTACAAGATATGGGCATAAAAAAATCCTCCAAACGATATTAGCACAAACCTTTCTTTTCAATGAACGAAGAGAAACTGGTAAAATAACTATCTTGTATTTTTTTTTCCTTGTCCCTTCCTTCCTTTCCCCTTTCCCCATCCTAGTTCCCCTTTCCTTTTGAACAGTTTCTTCCCATTTCAATATGTACTTATTTCGGTCCTTATTTACTCTTTCAGTTTTTCACACAATAGGAGGGTTTGTTTTTGCAGCCTGAGGGACTGGGTGCTCTAGGCCAACCCTGACCTCCTAGACTGTTCCTCAGCGCAGGGCACTGCCGCCCCCTGGTGGACACTCAGGGTGACGTTCAGGTTCCGGGAAGCTCCCAGGGCAGTGACCGGAAATGGGTTGGGGTGGGAGTCTGCAGCCCAGCCAAAAAGGATGGCTATCACCTCCGCTTTGCCAAGCATTTGAAGACATTCTCTTGCTGCAGGCCATCAGTTTTTCCTTTCGAAGACGGAGAAGAGAGAGCCCAAGAGAAATCCAGGAGTCTAAGCTGCCTATTTCCTGAAAGTGAGGTAGGTACAGTGAAGAAACCCTAATAAATTCTGATCATGACCCAATTTTCATAGAGGAAAATCTGGTCCAGTTGGTGTATCTAATTTGTATATCTAATTCTTAAATACGAAGGCAGTAATGCTGCTCACATACAAAGGAACTTCCATAGCATTAGTATAAAAAGACCAAAAGAGGCAAATATAAATCTGGGTGGAGTTTCAACAAAATTAACCAACAAAATAAATTAATCAAAAATTAACAAAAAATTAAGAATAAAATAAGATTCCTAATGTTTAAATGTTCTATATGTCAAACAAAAAGAAAAAAATGATGGGGCGGTGAGATGGCTCAGCGGCTTAAGCGCCTGCCCGGCAAGCGCAAGGGCCCAAGTTCGACTCCCAGAGCCCACATATGAAACAGGGGCCGGTGATATTGCTCAGCGGCACAGGCGCCTGTTGGCGCGCGAGGTCCTGAGGTCGACCCCCCGGTACCCACAAAAAAAAAAAAAAAAACTAAAAAGAAAAAAATGAAACAACAAGCTCTCTGGATTAAGAGGTATTGGAATTACATGGCTTTCAGGCACTGTTTGCAAAGGCAATTGTTATTTACACAGGATAAAAAAATTCTTTTTTTAAATTTTATTTTATTAGTACATAATGTTTATATTCCTATTAGGAGTGGGTACATGTATTTAACATATCTTGATTCTTTTTATTCCTCCTTCTCCCCATTTTCCTCCCTCCATCTCTAGATCCGCTTTCCTGATTTTCATTATTATTGTTATTATTTTTTTAGTTTATGTTTGCTACATACAATGATTATATTCACTGTGGGTAGTTTGTACTTATACATGACACATCTTAAATCTTTTTATGTCCCCCTCCCCTAAATTTCTTGGTCCTCTTCCCATTTGCAAAAGATCTATCTCCCAGTTTCCTTTTATCAATTTTTTATTTTGCTCCTTATTTGTACTTTGGATTACTTAAATGAAAGAAATCATACAGTATTTGAATTTGTGTGTCTGATATATTTCACTTAACATTATGTTTTCAGAGGTATCCACTTTCCTACAAATGCCTTGAATTTATCTTCTTTATAGCTGAGTAGCATTCCATTAAGTATAGATACATTTTCCTTATCCATTCATCTGTTGGTGGGTATACAGCCTGCTTCTAGGATTTAGCTACTATGAATTGTGCTGCTGTAAAAACATCGATACGCATGCATCTCTGTAATATGATGCCTTCCTCTCATATTACAACAGGTGCAAGGGTACCTAAGAGGGAACTAGCTGGGTCAAATGGAATTTGTATTTTTAGTTTTTTGAGAAATCTCCATACTGATTTACATAATGTTTGTACTAGGTCACACTCCCACCAACCATGTAGAAGGGTTCCTTTTTTGCTGCAGACGACAGCATTTGTTATTATTTGATTTCTTGATAATTGCCATTCTTTCTCACGACAGATGGAATGTCAGGTGGTTTTAATTTGCATTTCTGTAATGGCCAGAAATGTTGAACATTTTTTCACATTTGTTGGCCATTTGTTCTCCTTCTGGGAAAGGTTTATTCATTTCACTTTCCCGTTTTTTATTGGGTCTTTTATTTTTAGGAGTGTCTAATTTTTTGAGTTCTTTTATATTCTAGATATTAATCCTCTGTCCGAGGAATAGCCAGAAAGATTTTTTCCCATTCTGTAGGTTGACTCTATTACTGTTGTTTCCTGTGTTGTGCAGAAGCTTTTCAATTTGATGTAGTTCCATTTGTTGATTCTTGCTCTTATTTCTTGTGCAACTGGAGTTCTGTCCAGAAAGTCCTTGCCTACAACTATGAATTCAAGAGTTTTACATGTTTTGTCTTCCAGTAGGTAAAGTATTGCTGTTTTCATGTTTAGCTCTTTGATCCATTTTCATTTTAGTTTAGTACATGGAGATAGATCCAGGTCCAACTTAATCTTATGCATGTGGGTAGTGAGTTTTCCCAGCACCATTTGCTAAAGAGGCTGTCTTTGCTCTTTGTATGTTTCTGGCTCCTTTGTCAAAGATCGAATAGTTGAATGTGTCTGGGGTTGTTTCTGCATCCTCTGTTCTATTCCTCTGATCCACCCGTCTGCTTTTGTAGCAATACTATACCATTTTTATCACTATAGCTCTGTAGTATAATTTGAAGTCAGGCATTGGGATGCTTCCTGCTTTGCTCTTATTGCCCAGGATTGCTTTGCTATTCTGTGTCTCTTCTGGTTCCATATGAATTTTAGGATTGTTTTCTCTAGATCTATGAGGAATAGAACTGTAGACATTTTGACTGGTATTGCATTAAAGCTACATCATTTTTGGAAGCATGGCCATTTTGACAATATTGGTTCTGCATCAATCTCCTTTTTCAGGGTAATATAGTTTTCTTTGTAGAAAGCCCTCTTTGTAGAGGGCTTTCACTTCCTTGGTTAGGTTAATTCCTTGGTATTTAATTTTTTGGATGCTATTATGAATGGAATTGTTTTCCTAATTTCTTTCCGATGAGTTCATTATTGGTGTATGGTAACATTATTGATTTTTGTGTGTTGATTTTGTATCCTGGTACATTGCTGAATTTGGTTATTAATTCTAGGAATCTTTTGGTGGAATTTTTCAGGTCTTCTATGTAGAGGATTATGTAATCTGTGTATAATGATGATTTGATTTCTTCCTTTCCTGTATGTATCCCTTTTATTTCTTTCTCATGTCCGATTGCTCTGTCTGATGTTTTGAGTGCTATGTTGGACAAAAGTGGTGATAATGAGCATCCTATCTTGTTCCTGATTTTAGAGGGAAACCTTCAGTTTTTCCCCATATAATATGATGTTGGCTATTGGTCTGTCAGAAATGGCCTTTTATCAGATTCAGGTAAAGTCCTTCTATACAAATTTTCTTCAAAGTTTTTTTTTTTTTTTTTCATGAATGGGTGTTGGATTTTGTCAAAAGCTCCTTCTGCATTTGTTGATATGATCAAGTGGTTTTTTTTCCTTGGCCTTGTTTATGTGGTGTATTACATTTACTGATTTGCATATGTTGAACCATCCTTGCAACCCTGGGATGAAACCTACTTGGTCATGATGTATGACCCTTTTGATGATCCATTGCATTCTCTTTGCCAATATTTTATTGAGGATTTTTGCATCTGTGTTTATTAAGGAGACTGGTCCATAGTTTTCTTTTTTTAGTTGGGTCTTTGTCTACTTTTGGGAACAAAGTAATGCTGGCTTACAGCAATGAGATTGGAAGGACTCCTTCCTTTTCAATTTTATTGAAGAGTTTCAGGAGTACTGGTGTTACAATGTCCGCAAAGGTCTTGAAGAATTCACTGGTGAATCCATCAGGTCCTGGGCTTTTCTTAGTCAGTAGGCCTTTTTTAAAATTACTGCCTCAATTTCATGGCTTGTTATTGGATCATTCAGAATTATTACATCTTCATGGTTTAGTTTTGGTTACTTATTTGAGTCTAGGAATCTGGCCATTTCATCAATGTTTTCCAATTTGTTTGAATACAAGTTTTCACAGTAGTTATTATCTTCTGAATTTCAATGGTGTCCATTGTGATTTTGCCTTTTTCATTTCGAATGGCATAGATGTGAATCTTTTTTCTCTTTCTTTTGGTAAGTTTGCCTAAAGGTTTATTCTTTCAAAGAATAAGCTCTTCAGTTCATTGATTCTTTGTATTTTTTGGTCACAATTTCATTAATTTCTTCTCTGATCTTAATGATTTCCCTCCTTAAATCTGGTTTGGGTTTGGGTTGGTTTTGTCTTTTGAGTATCTTCAGGTTCATTACTAGGTTATTTGAGCTCACTTTGTTTTCCTAATATGAGCATTGATTGCACATGTCCTCTTAAGACTATTTTCATCATGTCACATAGGTTCTGGTGTATTGTACTGGCATTGTCATTTGATACCAGAAATTATTTAATTTCTTCCAGGATCCATTGGGTATTTAAGAGTGTACTATTAAGTTTCCAGGTGTTTATAAATTTTCCATAGTTTCTTCTGTGATTGATTTCTAGTTTCAATGTACAATGGTCTTATAGTAAATATGGGTGATTTTGTGTCTTCTGTATTTATTTAAGCAGGCTTTGTGGACTAGTGTGTGGTCTATTTTGGAAAAAGTTCTGTGTGCTCCTGAGCAGAATGTGTATTCTGTTTTTGTAGGGTAGTACACTCTGTAGATGTCTATTAAATCCATTTGTGCTAGGGTATAGTTCAGCTCTGATGTTTCTTTGTCAATCTTTTTTCTTTGTTTAATTGATCTGTCTCTTTGTGAAAGTGGGGTATTGAATTCACCCACTACAATTGTGCTGGTGTTAATTTGATCTTTTATGACCAGGAGTTTTTGTTTTATGAAGATAGGTGCTCCAGTATTCAGTGCATATATATTTACAAGTGTTATCTTCTTTTACTAGATTGTTCTCTTAAATAATATGTAGTGACCTTCTTTGCCTCTTCCAATTAGTTTTCATTTGAAGTTTACTTTGTCTAAGAGTAAAATTGCTACTCCTGCTTACTTTTGGGGTCCTGATGCATGAAATATTATTTTCCATCTTTTTAGTGTATGAATATCTTTTTGAGTTAGATGAGTTTCTTGAATGCAGCAAACTATTGGCTGCTGTTTTTGGTCCACTCTGCCAATCTTTCTTTTAACGGGGTGGGGGGAGGTGAGAGCCTTAACGTTGAGAGTTATCATTGAAAGGTGTTGATTTATTCCCGACACTGTATTCTTTTTCTGTTGATGACTCTCTTGCCTTCCTTCCTTCCTTTTATCCTTCCCTCCTTCCTTTTTTTTATTATTTGCCTTGCTTGTTGAATTCATTCCATCTGAATTTTGTCTCCGTCTAGGATATTCTTGTGTATTTTGTGGAGTGCTGGTTTGGTGTTTGTGTATCTCTTACATTGTTCTTTTTCATGGAATTCCCTTATTTCTCCACTTATTTTGAAAGAGTGTTTTGCCGATATGTTGACCTTGTTTATTTTTAGGGAAGTTGCTTATTTTTAGGACTTAAATGCTTCAGATGCTCTGGGTTCTCCTGGCCTTTAAAGTTTGTGTTGAGAAGTCTGATGTACTCTTAATGGGTTTACCTTTATATATGTTTGTTTGTTTGTTTTCTCTGACAGCTTTTAAGTTTCTGGTTTTTTGTTGGACACCTGGAATTTTGACTAAGATGTGTCATGGGAAGTGTCTCTTTTCATTGTAGTTAGCTGATGTTCTGTAAGCTTGCTAACCTGTATGTTGAAATCTTTCCTCATACTTGGAGAGTTTTCTATTACGATTTCAGTAAATTTTTTTTTTATTCCATGTGTGTTGTTTTCTAGTTTTTCTCTAATTCCAATTAGTCTTGGGCTGGTCTTCTCAGCATCATCTAGTAGCTGTTGGATGAATTGTTCTTGTTCTTTTATCTTTTTTAAGGGTTACCTCAGTAATTCATCATAATTTACTATTTTATCCTCAATTTCAGAAAACCTGTCTTCACATTAGTCATTTCTGCAATTTATGAGTTCTATAGAATTTTATTTCTGGTATTTTTCTCTGATATCTTTTGGTGAATCTATGTCTTGGGTAAAGTTGTTATTCATGTTTTGAACTGTTTTGCTTAGCTCTTCTGTTTTTTGTTTGTTTGTTTGTTTGTTTGTTTCTCCCATATCCACACTGGTCGTTTTGTATATAATTCCATGAACTTTTGGGTCACATCCTTTTAGAATTCAACACGGTTTTTGTTTGTTTGTTTGTTTGTTTGTTTTTTGCCTCTCCTTTAATCAATTCATAAATCTTCACTACCTGGTGTTTGCACTGTTCTCCATCCATGCCCCTGGATCTGCCTTGGGAGAGTTGGGAGACCTTGGGGGCCTTTTCTTGCCTTGTTTTCCCATGTTCCTGTGTGTATATGGGCTTTTTTATCTTTTCGGTGCTGAGAGTGTAGGTCAAGTGGAGTGAGGAGAGACTGTAGTTGATATGAAGATATTTTTAGTTGGATTCTGCCTTCCAGTGATTTGTTCACAACTTTATTTGTCCTGTAGACAGTATTCACCCCTTCAGTTATTTAATTTAAATGGTTTGGACCCTGTCACTGTGTTGTGAGGAAGGAATTACTACTGGTTATAACAGCGTTAACAGATCCAACCATACATCACTTATACTGTATATGTTGAATCTTGCATTTATGCTTTCATCAGTAACCTTTACAGAAAATACTTTATTATTATTAGCAGTTAATCTATGATGCGGAAGGAAAAGGGAAGGGAAGAAATGGAAGGATAGGTGAAAGAGGAGTGCAAATCAGCAGGAGGAGAGGTAGATGAAATAATAGGTAAAAATATTAGGGGATTAGATTCACTGGTGGTCTTTTTTAGTTGGAGTGAAGGGTTAGCGTTGAGGTTTTTAAGAAGCTATTTGTGGGAGTGAGGACAGGATATAGAAGGAGGGAGGTGTAATTTGGGATTAAGGAAAGCTGCGAGGTTGTCAGAATCTGTCGATATATTTGTGCATCTGTACGGTAGAGAAGAGGCCAGGGAAGACAAGGCACTAGGTTAAATAAAGAGCACAAAGAGTAGAACAGAAAAGACAAAAGTTAATACAAAAGAAGATGGGAATGACAGAGAGAGCAGAATATAGAGAAAAAACACTTGAAAAAAAATTTTAAGTGGGAGAAACAGGTGAGAAAAATAAGATTGCTACAGAAGATAGAACTGAAGAAAAGGAATAGGGAGAAAAGCAGAGAGAGAAAATAAATGACACCTAAATCAAAGCACGAAGAAAAGAAAAGAAAGAAAAGAGGAAAGAAAAGAAAAAAAAGAAAAGGAAAAGAAAAGCAGCAGCAGAACTCCAGCAGGAGCGCAGCTCTAACCCGCAGGAGGCGGCCGTGCGCAGCCCCGCCCCCCGCCCGTCCCCCCCCCCCCGTCGCCGTCCGACGCGCGCAGGCGCAGCGGTCCCCTCCGCGCCGCGCCCCTCCCCCAGCGGCGGCGGACGCGCCGCCCCTGGGCGTGGCTCGGGCCCTTTCCCTCCAGCGCGGCGGTGCGCTCGACGGCGCCGCTCCCCGTTTACCCCTTACCTCCCCAGACCCGGCCGGCGTCCCTTCCCACGAGGCGCCGCAGAGGATCCGGGCTGCGGTGTCGGGGCGGCGCCGGGCCCAGGCCAGCGGGGCCCCCACCCCTCCGCGCGCCCGGCCTCCGCCGACCCCGTCCCCGGGCGGGCGGTGGGACCGGCCGTGCGGCTCTGCCTCCCCTTTTCAGCTGTCCGGATACTTGTCTGACCTACGGTGTCTTCTTTCAGATTAATTTTCCGTTTCAGGATGTGAGTCCCCCCCCCACCCCGTTCATATTTACTTTCGGTGACGCTCCTGTGGGAATCTCTGAGGCGAGGCCTCCTCTCGTCAGCCATGTTGGATCTCTGCTCCGTTCCTTCTTGGTTGCTTTGTGTCTCGTTCACCTCCTGACATCTTCCGCTGAGTATTTATCTAAACTCCCCACCATTCAGCAGCTGGAGCATCTCTCAGGGTCCTTCCCACCGGCTCACAGCTGGTAGAAGTCACAGCGGAGTGGCCTGGCCCGCGGGGAGGCTCCCAGCAACTTGCTTAGAATGTGCTAGTGGTTGGCACCATGACAAAGGAGAAGCTAGGATGAAGAAATTCTTACTCAAAAGATCAAGTCTCTGTTTTCTCTCTTGAAATATGTTGCCTTCCAAACAAAAATAGTAATGTATTCAATTGTGTTAGAACATTATTGACTAAAGACAAAATTATACTCTGACAAAAGGAGAAACAAAATACATACACATAAATGTGTAACAGTACCAAATTATTATTAAAGTGTTTTCCTGCAAGATTGTAAAGGTTTTCTATCTTGAGGATGAGTTTGGATGAGAAAAGGAGAAATCTAATTGTGGTCTCAGTGTCCCTCCTGAATTACGAGAGGGAGAGAAAACCTAGAAAAACAACAATGTAGTAACTAAATGTCACGGAAAAGTAAAAAAAAAAAAAAAAAAAAAAAAAAAAGTATTAGGCCTGTACTTGTAAGCTTTATGTCACTATTTTAAAAAACTGAGATGATTAGGTTATAAATAAAAGAGATTTATTTTGGTTCTCCCGAGCTGTGGCACACTGTGGCAGGAGCAAACCCATTTAAGTCACAAGTCGGGGAGTCAAAGAGGAGGATGCTGGGCCCCAGAACACCCTTCGGAAGCAAGCCCCAAGGACCTAAAGCTCACTCGTGAGTTCTTACCTCTCAAAGGCTCCGCCATCTCTCAGTAGTGCCACCGTGGGGACCAAGTTTTTAAAATATGGACCTTTTAGCTCAGGCAGCTACAGGAAAATACCATAGATGGGATGACTTAACCCACAGAAATTTACTGTCTCACAGTTTTGGAGGCTGAAAATCCAGGATCAGGGTGCCGGTATGGTTGGACTCTGGTAAGGGACCTCTTCCTGCAAATGGCTCTGACTGTGCTGTCAGTGGGAAGAGAAAGAGAACAAGCTCTCCGGTGTCTCAGAGCCCTGGCTTGCCTCTAATCCATTTAGGGATGAGGTGCTGTGTGGGTCCAGCAAGGGATGAACACTCTTTGTGGAAATGGGACTCCTCTGTCCCTCCTCCTGTCCTCCCACTGGTGGCCATGTGTGGAAGGTTTGCATTCATTCCCGCCAATAGGAATCTCATCCTAGATATGCAGTGGTTATGTCCTGAAGAGTTCAAGGCCAAGACATATGATACGTTGCAAAAGGGAAATTTAACACAGCTGGAGAATGAAATGGTCTTGGCCTTTTTTCCTCTCTGGATAAAATGTGCATTTGTGGTTGTCACCCATGATGCACAGGAACAAACCGTCAGAGTCACTGGAAGCCAGTGTTTGTGGGTTGTGGGAGAGCACACTGCTCTGTCCTGAGAAACGAGGCCTTTGCTGCAACCTGTCCCCAACTTCTCCTGCACCCTATTCACTGAGATGCGTAGAGCTGGCTGTATTGAAACAAATGTTCCTGGCAGTAAAGGCGCCAGCCTTGCATACATCAAAGCTATCTGTGCATTACTAATTGGAGGCCTCTGCCTGGTATGACCACAAAGTTTCCTTTCCCTATGCACTCTGCCACGACCCCCACCCACCTCCATGATGGATACCAATAAAAGCCATGAGCTTTTAGAGACAAGGCCTTTTGTTCCACAGAGAACATTGGGTCATCCCAGAGCTCCTCAACTGCAAAATATTCTTTTTTTGTCTTTCTTTTGCATCTGTGTGCCATATTGCCAGGTAGGTTAGACTGATACCCTCAGCAGGGGTTTCGGTAGTGGGTGGCATGATGGATGATCAGTGTCACAAGTAATGGTGTAATTAACAGTGAAGAAACAGTCTTATGGGGACACAGGCTCAAGATTTGTATCATTTCAACCTGTAAAAGAAGAGACAGTACCTGAACACCATGAAGACTCTGTGTACAACAGTTAGGCAAAGAACAAATACATGCCTTTTCTTTTCCTCATTTTATTTTCATTGATAAATGACTACCTCACATGGGACCATGAATTTTGCAGCACATTTTAAAAGCAAATTGTTTTTATAGACAGGGAATCTACCTATACATGCAGTTTGCCTGGGCCTTGCATATTCCAAAGATGAACCTGTTTACAGAGGAGAAAACACTGCATCTGTTGGTGCCTCGGGGATAAAGAAGGGAACCACAAGAATTAAGCTCCATAGAGAGGCCTTCTGTCCATCAGCCCCATTTCTGCTCTATTTCCTGGTTTCCATTCCATGCTCGACATTTCTAGTGTGGAAATTGCTCTTACTTTCTCTAGGAACAATGATTCCTTGCTCTGATGTCTCTGTGCACATTTTAAGCCAAGGTTCTCTCTACTCGGTATCATCCCTGTTAGGCTTGCACAGGCATTCTACCAGTCAGTTTAATAAAAGCTGACCACTGGTATCTCATTCAGGTTGTAGAGCGGACTAAAGTGTCCACGGCAATCACCAAGCCACAGATGGAAATCATGGCGTATTCTAGGCAAGAGTCAGGGAGTCAGGCCTGTTCTTCTGTGTCTCTAAGCAGCTGGGGTCAGAGCAGCTACTAGAAACAGAGCTTCTGCAGGAAACTGAACTTAATCTAACCTAGGAAGAATGCTGGACAGCAACAGATCACGTGTGCCAGTTACACTGTCAGGGCAGCCATAGGAAATTTCGATAAAGAGGAAGTTAGAGCAAGCCCAAGAGAAAAATCACAAGAGCACAGCTAAGTAGAATAAGCTCCACGTAACTACTGATGCAAACAAAACCAAAAACCAAACTGCAAACTGTCAACTAAAACTAGGAGGATGTAACAACTGTAGTTTTAAGTGCATATAAATAGACTACAAAATCCTTTGTAGTTGCCAGGAATGGTGGTGCACACCTGTAATCCCAGCACTCGGGAGGTCAAGGCAGGAAAATTGTCATGGGTTTGAGGCCAGCCTGGGCTACATAGTGAGTTAAAGACCAGCCTGAACTGCATAGTGAGACCCTGTCTCAAAAAAAAAAAAAAATCCTTTGCAGCATTGTAGACTTTTCCTGGCTACCTGCATGCATTTTTACCTGAGACACATTTGCTTTACCTAAAAATAAAATGAGGTAATTCTATTTTAATGAATTGGCATATTACTGTGGCTCTTAATTTCTTTTCTTTATTTTTTTCAGTACTGGGAATCGAACTCGGGACCTCATGCTTGCCAGGCAGGTGCTGCACCACTGAGCTAAATCCCCAGCCCTTGTGGTTCTTCATTTCATTCCTCCATCAATACTTCAACTTTTCTTATGCCTTGGTACAGAGGGAGAATAGTGCTATATCCATGTCAGGTACTTGGGAGCCATTATTTCAGGCTCGATAAAACAAATCATTATATTAAAAATAACACATGTGGTATGATAAAAATACAGTGCATGCTTAAAATATTTTAAAAATGTATTACAGTAAGATTGCCATTAATCACCCTCAAAATACTCCTCACTTTGAACACACTTACCATGCTTGCCTCTTTCTGGCAGTCCTCTTTCATGGGTGTCCTTCATTGCGCTCTTGGGGCTGCCTCAATGTCCTGAATCGATTCAAAACATTTACCACTCCTCATCATTTTTGACTTGGAGAAAGACCAGAAGTTGCTTGGTGCCAGATCCCGTGAATAAGGTGGATGAGGACACACTGCTATGGTATTATGAGCCCGCCTTTCCAAGGATGGCACTTAGCAGCAGCACGCACTGTACTTTTGATCACACGTTGTAAAGACACTCACAAAAGAGGACTTCCAGAACTGCTTCAGGAAGTTGTAAGAGGGCTGGTGAGATAGTTCAGCGGCATAAGCACCTGCCTGGCAAGCGCAAGGTCCTGAGTTTGACTGCCAGTACCCACATAAAGGAAAAACGGAGCTGGTGATATCGCTCAGCAGCACAAGCGCTTGCTGGCAAGTGCGAGGCTCTGAGGTCGACTCCTGGTACCCACACACACACACACAAGAAAAAAAAGTTGTAAGAATGATGGAATAAGTGTGTTTGAAATAAGGGGAAGTAGTCTCAGAGGAGCTGATGACAACATGTCTTTTATTGTAATAAATGTTTTTAATTTAAACATTCACATATTTTGATCATATCAACATAGCCCTGATAAGAAAAGTGATTATAAAAATCAAGAATGACCTTATATATTAAATTTATATGAAATTTACAAATATTCTCCATTTTTAAAATGAAAAAACTTCATCTTTCTTACTTATGTTGAATTTTTAATGCAATTTTTGTTTTCCTTTATATATTAACTTTTTAAAAACAGGCTTTATTTTTTTTGAGGGGTTTTAGGTACACAGCAACGTTGAGCAGAGGGTACACAGAGTTGCTTCCACACTTCCATAACCTTCCCCATTAACATCCTGCACCAGCGCGGTTCATTTGTTACAACAGTGAGCCTACACTGACCCACTGTCATCCATAATCACCGCCCATTACTGTCCATATCATCCATAGGGATTATTCTTGGTGTTGTACATCACTAAACATCATTTGTTTGGACAAATACATGAGGATATGTATCCACCATTGTAACATCATACAGAGTAGTTCACTGCCCTAAAAGTCCTTGGTATTCTGCCTGTTCATTCCTCTCTACTCCCCAGTTCCTGATAACCAGTGATCTTTTTAATGTCCCATACTTCTGCTTTTGCTAAAATATCATGTAGTTGGAATCATGTGGGATGTAGTCTTTTCAGATTGGCTCTTTTACCACTAATAAGCATTTAATCTTTCTCAGTGCCTTTTTGTGTTCTCTCTCCCTCTCTCTCTCTCCCCATCCTCTCCTATATTAGCCACTTTGCTGTCAACAGGACAAAATGCCAACACCCTCAACTTTTAAGGAGGAGAGGTTTATTTTGGCTCACAGATTCACAGATTCATGGGGTTCAGTCTATGGCATGCTGGCTTCAAGGCAGAAATGGCATGGTAAAAGGGCAAGGTGGAGGAAAGCTGCTCAACTCATGGCCAACTAGGAAGCAGAAAGAAAAGGGAGGAGCCAGGGACAAGAATACACTCTTCCCGTCACACCCTCAGTGTCCTACCTCTTCTAACTAGGCCTCACTTTGAGGTACAGTACATTGATCTATGAACTCATTAGTGAGTATAGTGCCCCCATGATCCAGTAACCTTTCAAAAGCCTCATCTCTAAACACATGAGATTTCTGAGGGACATTTTAGATCCAAACCTTAATCTCTCCTTTCCTCTCCCCCCCTTCCTCCCTCCCACACTCCCTCCCTCTCTTTCTCTGTTCCCTTCTTCCTCTATTATTATTATTTTTTGAGATAGGCTCTAGCTATGCAGTTCAAGCTGAACTTGAACTCACTATGTAGCCTAGGTTGGCCTTGAACTTGCAGCAACCCTCCTGCCTCAGCCTCCAGAGGGCTGAGATTATAGGCATGGATCATCATGCCCAGCCTTCCTCTATCATTTTTTAATTAATGCATAAAGAACATATAATGTTTGTGAAACTTAGAAATTATTATGGTTATACCAATGATTGGAAAGGAAATTTTTGCTTACTAGTTATTAGAGAGGAAAGTCTACTTTTCAGAGATTTGTTTCTATTTCCTATCTTCTGATGCTCATTTCTTTTTACCATATTTTTGGAAAGTTCCAAAGTTTTTGTATCTGTTCATCTATTAAAAGCATCATTCATGGTTGCTTCCAAGTTTTGACAACAATGAATAGAGCTGCTATAAACATCCCTGTTCAGGATTTTGTGTGACTGTGTTTTCAACACCTTTGTGTAAATACCAAATAGCACAATTGTTAGACTGTGTAGTAGGAGATTTTTAAGGAACTATCAGACTGTCTTCCAAAGTGGCTGTACACTTTTTCATTCCTACCAGCAATGAATGAGAGTTACTACTGGTCCACTTCCTTATCAGCATTTGATGTCACCAGTGGTCTGGATTTTGCTCATTCTGATAGGTTTGTGGTGATAACTCCTTGTTAAGTTATATTTCGCTGATTCTTTGTGATGAGAGGCCTCTTTTCATATGATTATTTCTTGTGTAACTTTTTAAAATTTAATTAAGTTTATTGGTACAATTTAGGTATATACAATGATCATATTCATCATAAAGAATTTGTACCTGTACATAATATACCTTGATTTGTCTTTTTTTTTCCTCCCATTCCCCTCCCCTCCCTTCAACCCCTCTTCCTTTTGTATATCTTCTTTGGTTAAGTGTCTGTTAAGGTCTTCAGCCCATTTTTGATTAACTGTATTTTAATTTTCACTTAGTTAAAAGTATTTTCAAATATCCTTTGAGATGTCTTCTTTGGTTCATATGTATTTAGAAGTATGTTATTTCTTCTCCTTAAATTTTTAGGTCTCCAGCTGTCTTCTTTTATTATCAGTGTAATTCTTCTGTGGTCTGCGAGTAGATATTGCAACATTTCTATTCTTTTTAAATTTATTATGGACCAAAATGTGGTATATCTTGGTGAATGTTGCATGTGAATGTAAGAAAAAAGTATTCTGCTGTAGTAGGATGATGTAGTCTATACTTGTATGCTGTATCCAATTGACTGCTGGTGCTGTTGAATGCAACTATATCCTTGATAATTTTCTTTTTCTTTTTCTTTTTTTTTTTTGTGGGTACCGGGGGTCGAACTCAGGACCTCGCGCTTGCCAGGCAGGCGCTTATGCCACTGAGCTATCTCACCAGCCTCTTGATAATTTTCTGCCTGCTGCATCTGTCCATTTCTGAGAGAGGAGTATTGAAGTTTCCAACTCTGTTAGTGAATTCATTTATTTCTGCTCACGGTTTTGTGAGATCTGCCATACATATTTTGATTCCTTGTTTTGGGATCCATATATGTTAAGGATTGTTATGTCTTCTTGGAGGATTGACTCATTTATCATTACATAATGTTCTTTTTTCTTGATCATTTTCCTTGGTTTGTTTTGTCTGAAATTAATACCGAGTGCCCTGTAATAACAAAATAATTCTAACACTACCTCACCTGTAGAGGAGCAAAGATAATGACTACATCTATTTCTCAGAAAGCTTTAGAGAAAGAAGGAGAGAGAGGAGAGGAAAAAAATCTGAGAAGCACTTTTCGAAGTTTACAGTATACAAAGAGTTAGAGAATGGGAGGAGCTTACGTATCAACTAGGGAAAATGTGCATGAGTTGGGCTTAGTGGAATACAAGACTTTGAGTGAACTAAGCATAAGCAGAGGCGTGGAGAGGTTGAGGTTAAGGAGAAACCCTCCAATTTGGCTGAAGAAATAGGGAAGTGTGCAAGACAGTACTTGATTGGAAGCCAGAGCCAGATTTTAATGATTCTTCAGCCAGAGAGGGTACAGGTCTGAAATTTATCCTGTAAATTTTTCTAGAGATTTACCTAGACAAATCTTAACTTTATGGAAAAATTCTGAAAATAAGAGTAATATTGTTCACAGCTACCTCTGAATATGAATCCATCTTCAGTGCATGCATTAAATAATGAATGGCACCTGAAACTTAAAAAGAAGATGCTCTCCAGTCACATGCACTAAGCTGGCCTTGCATCTATTACATTTTTTGCCCAGCAATCCTCTTCCCTGGGAAATGGCCTGGCTGATGCACAAGGGCAGTTGGATTCTGAAATGAAATATTATTGCATCATGACCCCGTATCTCTGGTCACAGAAACTGACTTTCTTGGCCCTTGACTGTCCAGTGCCAGGGTCCTTTCCCTGGAACTTGGGTGTAAGAAACTCCACTCTCATTCTGGATGTATCTCCTGAATAGACATGTAAAACCTGGGATCTAGCTGGTTATCATGCCTCTTGCTATACCTAGACAATGTAGTAGAACAATCTGTGCAGAGAAACACACACACACACACACACACACACACACACACACACACACACACACACACACACAATTAATCAGACACCCAGCGAGGAAGGAGAAGAAAGTTGGAGAAAAGACCCTGATTGCCTTTCCAATGTGAAGGCAGCTGTAGTTGGGTGCCCTATACCTTATGAAACATGCTGAATGTAGATTACCTGGATCTATGACAAGGAATCTGTATTTCTGGAGAAGTAACTCTGATAAACAGCAAACTTAAAGAATCTCCTACTGCTTTATAGGATCCTTTGTCTCTGTCCAGTAAATTTTGTAAGTATATAAGCATTATGAGTAAAGAGAAATGATGAGTAGTTTAATCTCTTCAGACTTTTATTAAATATAAGAGATGATGGGTATATGAGCTCAGTATTTTTCCCAAGACATCCAAAGAAAATATGTTTTAACACTGGAAGATTATTTGTAACTATATGATAAAAGGACAGAGTATTAGAGATAAACCTCCACAGAAGTTGCAAATAGCTTTGGACACTCTTGCGTTACGTTCTTTGAAATATAATTTATACTGGGTAACTGAATCTAATGATATTTTTAATAATTTGCCTTATTTTTTTTAAAGTAAAATATGTCTAAGCGGTGGGAAAAAATAAAGTAGTTTTCCTTAATAGTTCTGTGAGTGACTCTCTAAATCCTCGTCAGTAGTTTGATAATTTTTCCTTGCGATTATAGCTTCCCATAGAGGAAAAGTCTGAGAAAAAAATAAACGTAAAGCATGATAACCCAAAAATAAAATAAGAAATATTGACCAGGAATCAACAATCTATTTCAGAATCTAATATAAAAATAAAGTAACAGTGAAAACTCTCCTAATTCATAACTCTCATAAAACTAGTTTATAAGACAATGTGTTAATTCTTACCACCATAAGAATTTAGGCCACACCCTCTAATAATTTCAGCATTAAGACTATCATGTGTAGTCAATGACAAAACAAGATAAACATCATATATGTGGATACATATTTGTTTGGTTTGTCATTTGCCTAATTTTCTACATTGAACGGCCATAAGGGGTCAGCATACTAAAAGGGTAGAAATGTAACGCCGAGTAGGATAAATATGGTTCCTTCCTTCATGGAGTTTATAGTCAAGTGTTAAGGCATAAAATGAAGCAAAACATAAACAGAAGGAATGATACGTGACATGAGAGTTATACAGAACATAATGTGTGTGGGATGCAAAAAATATGCTTTAATGCAACATGAGAGAGAGAGACGAGAGAGAGCAAGGAAGAGAAGAGGGGAGAGGAAGAGGAGGGTAGGAGAGGGGGAGCAGAGGGGAGGGAGAAGGGAGGAGAGGAGAGAATTAAGAGAAGAGAAGAGAAAGAAGAGAAGAGAAAGAAGAGAAGAGGAGAAGAGAAGGGAAGGGAAGAGAGGAGAGAGGAGAGGAAAGGAGACGAGAAAGAACAGAACAAAGAGAAGAGAAGAGAAAGAAGAGGAGAGAAGGAAGAGAAGAGAAAGAAGGGAGGAGAGACGTGAGAGGAATGGGTAAGATATAGGGAAGAGAAGAGGCCATAGAAGTCTTCAAATTGGAAACATATGGGATGAAACTAGCCTCTTGTGTGAAGGTGCCCAAGAAAGAAGGAACCAAGAGAAGACCCATGTGATTAAAGCTTACCAAACAAGGATAAGGCAGCATACAATAAATCTTCAGTGAAAGCCAGGACCAGAACATGCAGTATTTGACAGGGCAAAGGAAAACCTCCAAGATTTCCACATTCACTGAGGTGATCCACGCAACGTTCCATGACTCTTCACCTCTGCTGACCTCAAAGGTCCTATGCCCACTACCTCTCAAATGTCCAGCTGATTTATGGAAGCAGCCCCATCCCTATAAAACTCTTTTTTGACCTGAAAAAGACTGCCAATCAGTCAGTTGACCAAAGAAACTTACTTGCCATCCACGGGTCCCCTTTTACCACACTCTGCTTGCTCCGTTTGGGTCTTGTGGCGTCTCACAATCTATCTCGCAGACGTGTTTGTGTCACTCGCTCCATTTCCCTCTGCTGCACATATGCCCTGACTTTGGGTGAATACAACCATCTGCTCTCGCTCTACATGGACTCTGATACTTGAATTTTGCTGGAAAAAAAACCACACAGATGGTTGATGGTTTTCAATATAAATGAAGGCTTAGAAACCTTCATTTGACATTCAGTATTTCCTATGGGTCCTAAAATGTCTGTTAGATTATGTGTCTTGCCTTTAGTCTTCTAAATCACAACATGTCTTTTTCTACCATACTCCATATGCAGGTGAAAATGTTCCTGTTAATTCACTAAGAAAATTGCAGCCAACAGGAAAGGACTTTGTTATTTTCCTATTATGAAATACACAAACATACCTTCAACTTAACCTTTTTTTTCCCCATAATACATATTGTCCTCTATTTGAAATTTATTCTTTGCATAACTTTTAATCAAGAAACAAAAAGAGGGCCAGTGAGATGGCTCAGTGACATAAGCACCTGCCTGGCAAGCACGAGGTCCTGAGTTCGTACCCACATATGAAAAAAGGGCCGGTGATATCACTCAGTGGCACGGGCGCCTGCTGGCGCGCAAGGTCCTGAGGTTGAACCCCGGTACCCACAAAAAAAAAAAAAGAAACAAACGAAAAGAAAACATGATTTTGGAAACAAAACAGAAGCAATGGATTACAAATAAAGTTAAAAATCATCCATGACATCTGGGCATGGTGGCACACACCTGTAATCCCAGCACTCTGGAGGCTGAGACAGGAGGATCATTGCAAGTTTGAGGACAGCCTGGGCAACAAAGTGAGTTTAAGGCCAGTCAGAACTGAATAGTGAGACCCTGTCACAAAAAGGCAAAAAGAAAAAAAGAAAAAAATCATCCATGATCCTCCAGGGTAGAATTAGAACAAAACATAGATAATTAAGAAGGCAGAAAGGCTACCTAAATGAATTTCTTTAACTCCTTAATAAACACCACTGAATAAAATGCATGTGTAACAAACTCCATGAAATCTATAGATGCCAAGCCAGGATTTTTGTCCTGTTTCCATGCAAAGAAAATACTTTTGCATGGATTGCACTAACAGCCTATCCTTAGCCCTTACTGGATACATATAACCCCTGATATTTAAGTAGATTCATACCATATTTACTGAGCCAATAACATGCCAGGCACTCTTCTAAGCACAATGAATTCAATAATGAATAACACAAACAAAGCTCCTTGTGAAGAAGCTTGTGTTCTAGTGGGGGAATACAGAAAATAAGCACAAAAATGAAAACTATTTCAGGTAAGTAAATAGAGCAGATTGGGGGTAGGGAGTACCACTAGCTCACTTGAGGCACTGGAATATCAAAGGAGAAAGGAAAGGACTTAGAAGTAACAAAAATAACAACAAAAACCCCACGGTCATGCCTTCTTTGCAAAGGTAGTGATGAGTGTCTCAGAGCGAGGAAGCAAAGGCAAATGACAGCTCCGTAGTAGCTGATCTTTGTCACACAATTTTCCAAGAAAGAATACAATGTACTGCAGCATTTAGAGCCAAAAAGACTTCCTGCTAACCCAGAGCTGTTATTGAAATAATTGGAGCCAACAAAGATATCACAACCCTCTTCCTGACTTGCCCCATTCAATATGTCTTCATCAAACACATGCTCTGAAGATCGTATCTTTCTACAAAATATTAATAACTATAAAGAAATCATGTGACCTATGCCCAGGTATTTCAGTACCTCTCCTCTCCCTAGCACAGAAAGGTGACACAACAAAATACAGCTCATACAAACAAAACTGTACGTGAAGGGCAGTCAATAAACCGTCAGCAAATAGCTTGCACTTTGTATATGCTGGAGACTGTGGTAGAACTTAAGAATACAGTAAAGAAAGAAGGCCTTGTATTCTATTCAGATGAACAACAAACAAGTAAAGAAATACATATTCAATAGACTCTTTTGAGACTTGAGCTCGAGAACTGGCCACTAGTTCAGTAACGTGGTAGTTAAGGGTGATTTTGTTGGGGTGATGGGAAAGAGACCCTAATTGAATAGGATTCGAGAGAGAAGGGTAGGTGTGAAATCAGAGATGAGAACAGGCTTGTTGGGGAGTTTAATTCTAAAGATAGCAAAATGAAGGAGACTGCAGGAAGAAAAAACTAGTCCTGGAGGAGAGAGGAGGGAAGACAGGAAAGACTATCAGAACAAATGCCTGGAGCGGACAAGAGTGGATGGGAAGGATTGCAAATAGAAGGATTGCTTGGGAAAGAGCATGGAGGTAGCTATGGAATAAAAGGCGATGGTTTCATAGGTGCATAAATTGGTCAAAACTTTTCAGGCTGTGCATTTTATTAATTTTGATTTGTCAATACTTAAATAAAGCCTTAAAATGAAAATAAAAAGGGAAAGAAAACAAGTGCAGAGGAGAACTAAGAAATAAATTCAAGAAATGATTCTCTATAATTAAGAAACAAAAATTAAATCACTAGCTGATATAATAAGAAAAAAGAAGCAAAGCACAAACAGGGAATTAGGGAAGAAAATATAGAAATAATTATAATTTAACCTCATTCTCCTTTTAGAGCTTTTGACTTACTTCTTCCTGAAATCTTCTTTCCCCAGGTTTCACCATGGCTGTAAGTTGTGGCTGATTTCTTCTCACATGTCAGATCTCAGTTTAAATGTCCCTTTCTCGAAAATATCCTTTCCTGACCAAGGTACAATGATTCTTCCTCTCGTTTATTCTCTGTGCTGTTACACTGCAATCTTGCCTTCACAGCACTTAGTCTACTCAAAATCGACTTACTTGTTTATTCCATGTCTCCCCTCACTAAATCAAAGCCCCATATAGCAGAACTTAGTCCATCTCATCTACTGATACATACGCAATATCAGCATGGTACCTAGAAACTTGCTATGTGCTCAATATTTATCAAACATTTCCTTTCTCTTTCCCTCTGAAGCTCTGTATCAGCTAATTAACAGAAAATTATTCCCTTTGTATACTGTATTGCCCATAGCTTACTAATAATTTTAGTTATCTCAGTCATTGTCTCTCATGTGTGTTTTGACTATTTCCTAACACTCCATCATTTGAGTTACCTTTACCACACAAGGCTTTTATCTTCATTTACTTCCTGGCTCTTTAGTGAAATAAAGGAATGAGGTACAGGCATGAAAGAAATTGAAATAATTGTAAAGGAACAAATTTCTCTACTCTTATTTGTAAACTGGGATAAAAGAATGGTTTCTAAGAAAAATAAATGACAAAAAGTATATCAAAAGTGAGAAAATATATAACAGACCAATTATTATTGAAGATCATCAAACCATCTAGTTGTTCATCTTTTTTTTTCTTGGAAAATAAGAATCTTTAATGTAACTATGACAATTTTCTTTAAATAAAGTATATTTAATTTTAATTTGATAATATTGAATCAGTTACTTCTAAAATTTACCAGGGCCGGTGAGGTGGCTCAGCAGCGTAAGCGCCTGCCTGCCAAGCGCAAGGGCCCGAGTTCGACTCCTGGAACCCACATACAAAAAAAGGGCCGGTGATAATGCTCAGCGGCACGGGCGCCTGCTGGCATGTGACGTCCTGAGGTTGATCCCCAGTACCCACAAAAAAATAAAAAATAAAATAAAATAAAATTTACCATTATCTTAAAATGAATAAAGACATTTAAATAAATAATATCTACTGTCCCTGCACTATGTAAAACATATAACCATAACCACAATGACACCAAGGAGCTGGAATTTGTTAACTAAGCCATATTTTGAGATTTCTTTCTTAAAGTATAAATATATAATATGATTGCATTAAATATCACATGAGCTTAGGGAAGAAAATGAGCCAAGTGCTTTTCCTTTCTCTTTGGCACAGGGATGAATTTCCTGTTCAATAAAATAATGGCTGGTAATAAAGCAATTTGATTTTGTCTCATTCTTGAAATTTTTTAATGTTTATAGCACTTATCAAATATACATGATGATTATCAATTTTTTGCTTTACTTTTAATGTTAAAACTTCATCTTTGGGGCCGGTGAGATGGCTCAGCAGCATACGCGCCTGCCTGGTAAGCGTGAGGTCCTGAGTTCGACTCCCGGAACCCACATACGAAAAAAGGGCCGGTGATATCGCTCAGTGGCACGGGCACCTGCTGGCGCACGAGGTCCTGAGGTCGACCCCCGGTACCCACAAAAAATAAATAAATAAAACTTCATGTTTGCCCATTTTTGAGGCATGCAGCAATTCTAGTTGCCTTCCATTAGCTTTGAATAAAAAAAGTTCTCATATATGAATATGCTCTGGTTTCTTAAATCAACTCATTTTCAAGCCTTACCCAATACATACTTTCTCAAAAAGGAGAAAAATGAAAAATAAGTTAAAATAAGTTTCCTGACCTGAAAGTAAAATTGATAGATCAAGGTAAGTGTACAAAGATGAGTGTCTTGAGAGTCTCATAAGAAATAAAGGTATTAAGAAAATCTTATTATAAATTTGTTTTTTGAAAGAAAATGAATTACTCACCTTCTCACCATAGCATTCATCAAAAGGTACTTCCCATACACATATCTGCTTTATCTATGTAGTGGGCAAGGTAAAGAAGGTAAAGGAGAATGCACATAAAAAGTAGAAGAAAATAAAAATTTACCATCCTAATGTACCCACCTGTAGTTGATTTGGGGCAATTATCCATCCAACTTTAGGTTCTTCACCAATATTTATCAAACATTGGATTTCTCTTTCCTTCTGAAGCTCTGTATCAGATAATGAACAGAAATTATTCCCTTTGCATACTGTATTGCCCACAGCTTACTAATAATTTTAGTTATCTCAATCATTGTCTCTCATATGTGTTTTGACTGTCTCCTGACCCTGCACCGTTTGAGTTACCTTTACCACACAAGGTTTTAATCTTTATTTACTTCCTGGCTCTTAAACCTTAGCTTTTAACGGAAGCACCTTGAGAGTGTGTTAAACCAGATTTCTGGGCTAGAGGCTCAAGATTTCTGATCCGGGTGGTTCCACAGGTGAATTATCATTTTTTTTCACTGAAAAACATCCTAAGCCACTCTTTTACAAGGTAAAGGCAATGCATCTCTGCTTTCAGAAGTATCCCCTCAGGAAAGACTGCGTGTGTACAGCTGTCTTCAAGTGAATCCGAGCAGGAGTCAGATAGAGAGGAGTGGCTGGGGATAACCACAAATGAATCCAGCTTAGCGGTAAGCCCGGGCCAGGGCAGGGGCGGTTGGCAAAGAGCATGATGCATGATGTATCTAGTAGCATCTGCAGTAAGATGTGAAATTCAAATTAATGTTCAGTCAGGGGCTTGGCCCAGACCGCAGGGTAATGGAGCAGATCGTTCTCAGCAGGCTGGGCTTAGTGCGTCCTCACACCACCACTCTTGGCTTATGAAACAGCTACAGTTTCTAGATAGTTTAGCCGTGGTTTTATAGTTCACAGACATTTTTATGTGATCAGCAATTATGTAGTACTTACATATTTACTTAATCATGTATATTAGTATTAAAAATAAATATCCAATAACTTCTGAATACTGATTATTAGCAATAATCGTGCCTCGGATAAACCTCATTGGCTATGATACTGTCACTGCGCAAACCTCTGAATACATTTCTTAGTGATCCTTTTTAACCATCTTTAATATGAAGTTTCTGAATGTGAAAATAAAGATAAGATGATATACTGAGCCACAGTGTGAAAAATCATCTAATACCTTATAAACATAGAGAAGTCTTGTTACGGCTTGGGTCTAGATGTCAGCCAAAAGCCTCATGCAGTCACAGGTGGGGCTTTCTCAGAGGTGGCTGAGTCTAGGGTGTGTGATTGATTCACAGTGCAATGTTAGGATTACGGGTGCTAGGATTAAGGGTGGGCAATTAATAAATCAGTCCACTGATTGGTTTGGCACTGCCCTAATCCTGATAGCCTGGGTTCAACATAAGGGACAGAAATAGGTGTGTCTTCCCTCTTGCTTGCTTTTGCTGCCTTCTGTCCACCATGAACTGTTTCTCCTCTGCGATGCCACTTTGACTTGGAGCCAGCCGATTATGGACTGAAGCCTCTACAAACTGTGAGCTAAATAAATCTTTTCTTCTTTAACTTTTGGTGTCAGGTATTTTGTCTCACCAAAGAAAAAAGTTACTAAGACAAGTCTTAAGCATCTTTTTATACTGAGAAGGAAAAACAGTCGTTATGGGTAATATCTAGCTGTCCCCCAAAGACTCATGCACTTTTGGGAGTGACTGGATCACGAGTGGGTGATACTGGATCATGAATGTGTGATACTAACATAGTCTACTGATTGGTTTATTGCAGTTCTGGGTATGGTTGGTGGACTTATTGAAGAGAGAAGACCCACCTGGGTGTGGGTGGCATCAACCAAGAGGCTTGTAGCCTGGATGGACTAAAAAGGAAGGAAGATTGGAGTCTTGCGGCTTCCTGCCTTCCATGCCCCTCTGCCATAGCTCCCTGCCTTGGAACCAGCCTACTATGGACTGAAACCTCCACAAACTCTGAGCCAAAATAAACCTCTCATCCTGTAACTTGTGGGTGTTGGGTATTTTGTCCTAGCAACAAGAACAGTAACTAAGACAACAATGAAAAAGGTAAATGTATACAAGTGGCACTCAAAAGTCGGATCCTTAAATGTTGAAACACTCAGAGATTTAATCAGAACAGAACTAAAATTTCTGTTAAAGCTCATGCTTAATAGAGAAAAGTTGTAATTATCAAGGAGAAAAATATTTAAGCACTTATTAAATAAGTTGTACCTTTAAATAATTTAACTAATACAATTCCTGAAATATGTCAATAAAATAAATGCAAATAATAATAAACCATCGTAATTTTAATACTACCATTAAATAATAAAAAATAGGGGCCGGTGAGATGGCTCAGTGGCTTAAGCGCCTGCCCGGCAAGCGCGAGGGCCCGAGTTCGACTCCCGGAACCCACATACGAAAAAGGGGCCGGTGATATCGCTCAGCGGCACGGGCGCCTGTTGGCGCGCGAGGTCCTGAGGTCGACCCCCCGGTACCCACAGAAAAAATAAAAATAAAAAATAAAAAATAATAATGCATTTTCACAGTAGAATACTGAATATAGCTTCAAAAATAACGTTGACATGGGTTTTCATTGCCATTTAGGTTTATGGATAACTTATCACATTTTCCAGTAAAGTGAGAAAACTTACAAAGCAAGGTATTATTATTACAATTAATCGCAATTATGACAGCAATATTGATTAAACATATCATACTTCCCATACCATAATCTAGGATATCTTCATAATATACTAAGATTACTCAGAGAATTGAGTCTATTAAATTTTATTTGAAATGAATACATTATACTTACTTATTTCAGATATAAAGTTCCTTATAATTTAATGATTTTGGTGAAAATGTCTAAATTAATGTAAAGTTTTATAAGTGGTTTTAATGAGAAATATTTATTTGAAAATGTCACTGAATTCTGTATAGATAGTACAGTGTAATGCTACAGAGAATGTCTGTCTATTATACTTTGAGGTTTTCATAGAAGAGAAACCATGTGATATTTAAGCTTCTATGTCTGATTTATTTCACTTCACGTTATGGTCTCAAGGTACATTTATTTTCACAAACATCTCAAGTTTATCTTTCTTTATGGCAGAGTAGTACTCCATTGTGTGTAAATATCACATTTTCTTTATGAATTTATGCATGGACATGTAAGCAACTTCCAAGGTATTATTATTCCAATCCATTTTCTATTAAAGCTATTCTGTTAGCTATTATGAATTGTGCTGCTGTAAACATGGGTATGCATGTATCACTGTAATATGATTAACTCTTTTGAGAAGATGAACTCTTGCCAAAAATATTTTTAAATCTCCAGATGTTTTAATTTGACACTAAGAGTCCATATATTTCATCATCACTGAATAATCCAATACCAGATTTAAATCAATTTGTAGGAAGATGTATGGATCTGGAGATCATCGTGTTGCACAAAATAAGCCCAACCCAGAAAGACAAGTATTGCATGTTCTCCCTAATATGAGGAATAGTAAAAAGATGACAAGAAAGTAGAAGACAGACAGTTATTTGACAAGTGGAAGGGAATATGAATATGGAGCAGGGGGAGAGGTGCCCAGGTGGTTAATAAGGGGGATGTATATGACCAAAATATTTGCATTGAAACCCCTCAATAAATGTGAAACTAGAGGAGATTGTCAAGTGAGGGGGGTGATGGGGGCATGAAAATGATTAAAATATGTTATGTGTGTGTGCAAATCTACCAGAATAAAATCCACTAATCTGTATAACCAATACTGAAGAGGCAAGGGGAAAAAAGAACTCTGTCTTAGTTACTTTTCTTGTTGTTGAGACAAAATACCTGATGCCCATAGTTAAGAAAGAAAAGTTTATTTAGCTCACAGTTTGTAGAGGTTTCAGTTTGTAATCAGCTGGCTCCAAGGCAGGGTGGCATGGCACACAGGCATAGCAGAGGAGAAACGGTTCATGGCAGGCAGAAGGTAGCAAAGCAACAAGGGGCCTTAACAGTGTCTTTCTGCCCCTTTTATACTCTATGTAGGCTACTGGGATTAGGGCAGTGCCAAACCAATCAGTGGACTGATTTAGTAATCACCCACCCTTAATCCTAGCATTGCACCATGAATCAATCACACTCTCTAGATCCAGCCACCTCTGAAAAAGCCCCACCTGTGACTGCATGAGGCTTTGGGGGGACATCTAAACACAAGCCATAACAAACTCTAAGGAAAAAAAGATTTAAATCAAGCAAATTAAACCATTTCTCAAAAAATCTGTGTTAATTTCCCAATATTCAGTAAACACTGGGTAAAAATAAATGACAAAATAAAAAAGTGTATGTGAGTCAGCTTTTTTTTGCTGAGACAAAATATCTAAGATAAACAACTTATCAAGAAAGACTTATTTTGGATCATGGTTTCAGAGGTTTCAGTCCAAGATCAGCTGGCTCTTTGGTTTTGGGGCCTGTGGTGAGGCAGACATCTTGGCAGGGAATGTGTGGTAGAGCAAAGTTGTTCACCAGGTGGTGGTCAGGAATGAGGAAGAAGAGAGAGGGGTGCTGGTGTCCCAATTCCCCCCTCAAGGGCAGGCCCGCAGTGACCTAACTTCCTCCAGGTAGTCCTCATATCTTAAAAGTTCTGTTGATGCCCAGTAACTCCATAGGCTGGTGGCCAAGTACATGGCCTTTGGGGGGACATCTAAGATCCATATTGTAACAGAGTGGGAACTTAAATAATAAATTGGAAAGAGTATTTGGGCATTGGTGAGCTGGTTGTAGGGATAGAGCTGCAAATGCAGGTCAGAGGTCCTTCAAAGTTTGTGGACCCAATTTAATACTAAATTGCAATGGGAGTGGTTAAACACCTAGGAAGTAAATTCTTAGCAGATTTAGCTTTAATTTATGATTCACTAAAGCCATGTTAAAATTATAAGAAAAATAAAGTTATTAAAGTGAAAGATTAACTCAATATAAAACACATATAAAATAAGATAATGAAAATCATGACAAGTGAAAGCTATTACTGATCAAAATAAATGGGACATCCCCTTTACAACAGAACCAATAAGTAATTTATTTTAAAAGAAAAACTATAAAAGTATCAAGTGAATTTTACAAAAACATATTTGATGACAAAAATGAGAAGAATTAACTTAAAAAATTTCCCAAATTAGTGAATCTTAAAGCACAGTCAAACAAACTTATGGGTTTAAAGTGAGCAACATTAAAAGCAAGTCAGCTAACTAAATGTGACACTTGAATAAAATAGCTATTAGTTATAACAGATAGTGAATATATAAAATTACAGGTTTTTAAGGGTTAGCACAATAACCCTCCTCCTTCTTGTCTCTCTCACACCAGCCATGAAGGTTTCCAAAGGTGAGTACAGATTAATTTGTATGTTTTTCTTTATATTTTGTATTTTCTTCATTATTTTGTATTATATTACAGTATTGTAGTCACTTTTATATGAATACTTTTGAGTTGTGGAATGAATCATCTGAGTGTCCATTATTCCTTATTATGAAATTCATTTTGATATACAAAGTGCTTTGGATTAAAAGCATGTTTCCAGAATGAATTATGCTCACAAACCAAGGTTTTACTGTATTTGAAAAATAATTGTTCTCTTTCTCTTTGTTAAATAAATTTAAATTTCCAGTTATTGGCTACAACTCTGGTACCTTTATAAAGATAAAAGGAGAAGGTAGAAATCTGAACTACTGTTAGATGCAGTAGAGCATGCTGGTTAGTAGCGTTGCTATGGAGTGTTTCATTTTCATATCTTTCATATGTGGAGCTACTGGTAAGAGTGTAACCTCTATGAGCTTCAATTTTATCAGACAAAAAGTGGAGATAATAGTGATGTTATAGTTTAGATCTCAAATGTTCCTCAAAATTTTTTGGTTCAGAGGTGGGGTTTTGGAAGGTGATTGGGTCATGGTGGTGTTCTACTTTTCAATGAATTAACCCATTGCTGAGTTTATAGTTGAATGGACTTTTAGGAGGCAGGGGCCTGATTGGAAGAGGCGGGTCACTTGGTGCATGACCTAGACGGATGTATTCTTGTCCTCTTTCTCACTCTGGTTCCTGGCTGCCATGAGGTGAGCAGCTTTCCTCCACCACAGCCTTTCACCATGCCATTGCTGCCTTGGAGCCAGCCAACCATGAACTTAATCCCTTCAACTGTGACCCAAATTAAACCTCTTCTTTTTAAAGTCATGCGTATCAGGTACTGTGTCCTAGCACTGAGAACACTAATACAAGTGGCAATACGGAAGATCACTGCACACCTCATATTAAAACTCCATTCCACACTTATCCTTTTCTGCTCCAAAAGTCTGAACATATCAGACCTTCTTTTGTCTCTTGGTTCTACCTAAAGGAATTCCAGTCCTTAATCTGAGAAAGATGCTAGTGAAACAAATTCCAGAAGGGTTAGGAAACAGAGAAATCAGCTGTGATAAATTGCTAGATTGAGAACAAACAAAATACTAATTTAACTTCCCTGTTCAATATGCATGATAATGTATAATACCGTATAATCCTATTAGTTTCTGCCTGGAAAATATTGCTTTCATACATCCAGGCTAAAGCATATTGCTATCTCTTAAAATTTTACTTAAATAACTTCAGAAAATCTATAGTTGTGATTAGTTATCTTAACTTGTCGACCTGATAGTATCTGAGAGTATTTAAATTGAGAAATTTGTTTTATTAAGGTTTAAATAGCTTGTGAGAATAAAGAAAAAAAAAAGCTTTAGAAAGCAGTAACATAGCCTGCTTTGCTGTGGTTTCTGCCTTTATTACCTGTAGGGAATCACAAGATAGGTGGATTCAATGTATAAGCTTTGATTAATTTTTTTTTAATCAAGGGAGATTTGCTAGAAGCAGGATGGAGAAAGTGTGTGTCACCTCTGCCCATTTGGGCTACTATATTTTTGTGTTTAGATACGATTACATCAGAACTGTAATCTATGTCAAGGCAAGAAGTGTGTTTCTTTGTGAGAACTGTAACTTGAAGAGAGGAAGTTTCCAGCAGACCAGGAGCCTAGTCTGGGCTCTCTGGAAGGCAGAAGGCTGTCCTCGGTGGCTGCCTGCAAACCCTGACAGGGAAGAGTCACCACCTAAAGGGGAAGGCTCAGGAAGACTTCCTTTGGCCTAAGCAGATGCTCAGGCAGCTCAGAGAAAGGATTTTTTTTCTGCAATGTGGGCTTCTGTCTTAAATTATGTGTCAAGCAGGCAGGTAGAAAAATGAGCTTGTGGCTGCTTACCTCAGAATATGTACAGTTCCTTCTTCCCCCTCAAGAAAAGTGCTGTAGTCACTGTTTTGGGTAATTTCTCTTCTACCCATCAAAAAAAGCACTGTGAGTTGAGAGCTGGGGCATGGCCACAGGGGGATTTATCCTTGAAGCCAAAAGTCAGGGTCTTTTCTAGGCATGGTGGCCTCTTCCATACAAGCAGTAATTAAATTTCAGTTTTCTGTTTTGTATCCTTTGTCTTATCTGTAGTGCATAACATTGGGTTACAACAACCCATCCCATACTTTTCTATTATAAATTTGTACTTTAGCATAATAGTAGCCGTCTGTGTGTCTCAGTATCTGTGCCTGGGGATAGAGGAAGCAATCTTCGTGTTTCTCTACTTGGTAGGAAGAATGGCAAGGTGTGTGCACATATGCAAAAGTGTCAACCTAGGATTTTTACCCACATAATACTCTAAGTTTTGCGTATATTTACCTGTGCATCACAGGTAAAATACACACACCACTCGTCTGTTCTGTAAACACCTATTTTTAGCATAATGGAATGTGGGTATGACTCACAGTAGCTGCACCTGGGGAAAGCAAAAACCCATCTGTGCACTCACCCACTTGGCAGATGAATGTCAAGGTGTGTATAGAAGCTCCAAAGCAGCAACAGGTGAGTTTTACCCATAAAATGCTCATTGCTAAATTTCTGTGCATTTGGGATTTTTTTTTTTTTGTGTGTGTGTGTGTGTGGGATTTGTTTTTAAAAAAAAGTTTTTTGATTTTTCTGGTAGAAGCAGCCCAATTCAATACAATGGCACATGATAAAACCAGATTTGCAAGTTTTAGAGGAGGTCAAAAGTGAATCATCAGGTTACTCATGCATAGATGATGAAGATGATAATGCCTTTGATGTTGGCCATGTGAGTCAAAGTTCCTGTGACTGAAATGGAGCAAGCATTGACCAATACAGACACAGGGAATGCAGACCTCCTTGATTCAGATGACGAAGAAAACAGCAATGTGAGTACATATTTGACTAGTTGAAATGTTGCAAAATGGCCACACAACCAAATGGAATGACCTAATATTAAAACTAAGCCCAAAAATATAGTGAGGATCTTGGCAGAGGTGAAATCTATTGGACAGAATGCCAGCACTGCCATTCAGTTTTGGAAATTGTTTATAACAAAATGCTGCAAGATGTTGTGAAATACATAAATGCTGAAATACAAGTAAAACATTTTGTATGAACCAATAGCCATACTCAAAAAGGTATTTATTATGACAACTCACTAGCTGAACTGAAAGCATTCATAGGTCTGCTGTACTTAGCAGGGCTTTTTCATAGCAATCACAGGAATGTAAAAGATCTATGGAAAAGCAATGGGTGTGGGCTTGAGGTTTGTAGAATAACAATGACACTGAGATTTGGTTTCCTTCAAAATTGCCTGAGGTTTAATGACAAAAGCACTTGCCCAGGAAGAAACAGAACCAATAATCTGACTGCTATCCACTCATTGTTTGAGAGATTTGTGGGTAACTGTCAAACAATTTATACACCATCTGAATACATGACTGCTGATGAACATCTTGTAGCATTTCATGGTTGGTGTAGCTTCAGGCAGTCTATGCCAAAAAACCTTCAAAATTTATGCCCTTGTAGCTGAGATGACTTATTGTGCCCTCAATTTAGAAATTTATCCCGGAACTCAGCCACCTGCTCCTTATTTGTATAGTAATAACCCAAACGATGTTGTGAACAGATTTGTTGTTCCCATCTCCCGAACTAATCAGAATGTGACATTTGACAACTTGTTAACAAGTTACCAATTGATATTACATTTGCTAACAGAGCACAAGTTGACCAATGTAGGAACCGTATGCGAGAACAAAGCAGAAATTCCAAATGAAATATTACAATTTCAAAACAGAGAATTTTATGGTACAATCTTAGGATTTTAGAAAGATATAACATTGGCCTCGTATATGGCAAAGAAAAACAAATTGGTACTGCTGATAACAACATTTGCACCATGATGGAAATACTGATAGGGAAACCTCAACAAAACGAAGCCTGAGATGGTAACTTTCTACAACAAAAACAAAGGCAAAATAGATGTTGTTGATGAATTATGCAGCAACTATGATGTCACTTGAAACATAAAGCATTGGCCAATAGTTGTGTTTTACTTCATCCTAATCAAGTATGGCATAAATAGTTTGATAGCTTACAAAAAGAATAACAAGTGCAAAACATCATGGAGAAATTTTCTTAGAGGAGTGGGACTGGACCTCATAAGAGATCATTTACAGTAGAGGAAAAACAAAACGTTTCTGCCCAGGGAACTAAGCCAAAAAATTGTGGAGCACACTGGTGAGCTGCGAACAGGCAAGTACAGCATCACAAAGACCTACTATGACAACAGGAAAACCAAAAAGATGTCAACTGTGTCCTACGAGAAAGTACAGGAAAACAAAACATACATGCTATCAGTGTGACTCTTGTGTATGGAACATGCAGTTGTCATACGTGAAGACAGCCTTGGTGTGACAGTTGAAGCAAAGATTATTTCTGTGGTAGACTTTTGTTGGTATTTATGTGGTAGTTCACATGGGTTTTTATCTCTGATGTTATCTTTTAGATTTTGCAAGCAAGTAAACAGCTGATGTGAAAATGTTGATGTCTATTCTAAGCATTCATTACATATTTGATATTTTATTTAATCTATATCTAATTTTCCTGCTATGTGTACATTGTACAATATAGTAGGAAGCTCCTGACAAAACAGGAAGACAAGAGAGATGACAAGAACGTCCTGCCACACAGGAAAGTAAGCACTTGTGCTGTCAGTGTAAGCGAGATGTGTGTGCGGAACATGCAGTTGTCGTGTGTGAAGATTGCCTTGGGTGTGAAACTTGAAGCAAAGATTATTTTTGTTTTGTTGAAGAGTTATATTGGTATTTTCATTGTAGTTCATATAGGAATTTATTTCTGAAGTTACATTTTAGGTTTTGTAAGCAAGTATACAACTGATGCGAAAGTGTTGATGTTTATTCTAAACATGCAATACATATTAAGAATTTAATACTTTAATTTTATTGATATTTTATGTTCCTCTTAACTACACATTGCATAATGTAATAAGAACCTCCTGAGAAAACAGCAAGACCAGTGAGATGTCAAAAAGCTAGGAAAGCAAAACACGTGTGCTGTCAGTGTTAGTGATACCTGTGCATGGAACGTGCTGTTGTCACTTGTGCAGACTGCCGTAGGTGTGATAATTGAAGTAAAGATTTTCTTTGTAGAGTTTTATTAGTATTTTCATTGTAGCTCATATAGGAATTTATTTCTGTTGTTATTTTTTAGACTTTGTACACCAAAACACAGTCGATGTTGAAAATTTTGATGCTTTTTTATAATCAATAAATATTAAAAATTCAATACTTTATATTTTTTCCTGTTAAGGATTCATTGTTTAATATAATGAAACTCATAAAATTAAAATTAATAATTCATCAATAGAAATATCCTGAAGAATAAATGCAGGTATTTACACCACCACCAACATGCCTTTATGACAAAATTGGCAGTATGCCCCGCTAAAAAGTGTCCCTCCTCTCAACATTTGCATAACTTTTAGGTCCCACAAAATTTGAGTCTATCCTGAGAAATAAGAGAGTCTTTGAATCCCAAAGGAGATTCTTGCTTTTGATGATGTAACACTGGGACTGGGCTGCATATTTCCCAAGAGATGGAATAATTCCAGGGCACAGGCTGTGATTGGAGGACTTTAAAAATCTAGAGTAGTTCAAGTGTTTTCAGATAATACTGAAATTTATCACTTAATGATTTCAGCATGGAATGGCTCTAAAACCAACAACAACAAAAAATCAGATATTAAGCAAAATTTTCTAATCTTTATATTCAGTTGTCCTATAAGAAAATACTTATGTTGGGAGAAAAGTGAAGGTCATCATAATTCTTATATATGAAATATGTTAATTAATTTAATGGTCAGAGAACTGTATCTTATTCTTTTCTCCTTGGAAACAGTATAGTACTCAGCTGCAGTCCAAAAACATTAAATGGAAACTCCCAGAAGTAATCAATCTGTAAGCTTCAAATTGTGTGCTGTTCTGTAGCATGATGAAATCTTGGGTGGCTCCTGGCTCCTTCCTGCCCAGGATGTGACTCATCCTTTTGTCCAGGGTCGATGCTGAATTGTCCAAGGTCATTTCGCAACCCTTTGCCTGGATGGCCAGCTCGACTGTCACACTTCCACAATGCTTCAGTTCAAGAAACCCTCATTTTAACTAACAATGGCCAGGAAGTACAGGAGTAATTGTGCTGGCGATTCAGATAGGCCAAAGAGAAGCTGTCCAGTGTTTTCTGTAAGTGAAGAGGTGAAAATAATCAGCTTAATAAATAAAGAAATAATCTGACATGGAGGTTAAGATCTATGGTACGGTAAGATATTTTGAGAGAGAGGGAGACCACATTCACATAACTTTTATAGAACGACATCGTTCTGTTATATGAGGAGTTGTTGTTAATCATCTTCCTGTGCCTAATTTATAATTTTTTTCTAATTTCTAATTTAAACCTTACCATATGTAAAGAGTTTGGGTTTCAGGCATTCTGGGGGTTGTGGACCATATTCTCTGCAGATAAAGGAGAACTACTCTAGCTTTCAAATTCATTTGGAAAGGACTTTATTCAATTGAATTTAAATCCCTTTAATCCGGGCGTGGTGGTGCACAGCTGTAATCCCAGCACTCGGGAGTCTGAGGCAGGAGGATGGTTGCAATTTCGAGACCAGCCTGGGCTACAAAGTGAGCTCAAGGCCACTCTGAACTGCATAGCGAGACCCTGTCTCAAAAAGACAAAAAACAAAACAAAATAAAAACCCACAAGAAGAACAACACCCCCCAAAATCCCCTTTAGTTAACAGCATCTAGTTAGATACTACATTTTTTACAAGAAAAAAGAAAATATTCATGTCTATGCATAAAAAGTCTAAGTGACTTAATAGAAAGGTATTTCTTTTCCCTAGTTTAACATTTTCTATCCTTCAAAAAACTATTTCAACAAGAAAGAGATTCAATTTTGCTTTAGTAGCTTCAATGTAAACAGTATAAAACTATTTATAAATATATCAAAATAATATAAGCTAATGAATGAGTAATAAGGAAATAGTGTAAAGGGGAAATATAAAAGACTATAAGTTCTCATGATTTTTTCCTGGGAGAAGACAAGTTTTAAACCTGAGTTCATATATTTAAATACTTTGCACACTTCTGAAATAAATACTTTAAACCAAGAATTAGGAATCTGTACCTGCTAAATAAATTTAATTATATTTATTATCCGAGTTCATTTATATCCTTAAGGTAAATGCTTTGATAAATCAATTTTGTGAATTTAGGGTATCAAATAAAGTTTATATATGTTTTTATCTGATGTGTCACAGTGTAAAAATTAATACAAACTCGGCATGATAGAGTAGCTGCAACTCATGGAGTCTTGCACAGGGACAGGTGGTTAGAGGGGTCCTGCGTTTGGTTTAATAGTCTATTGTCACTGTCTTGTAATTCTTCTTCTCCTCCCCTCCCCCTCCCCTCCCCTCCCCCTCCCTCTCCAAGCCCCTCCCGTTTTTGTCTGTTTTTTCAGCCAGGTCTCACTAATGTAGTCCAAGCTGGCATTGAACTCACTATGTAGCCCAGGTTTGCCTCAAATTTGAGGCAATCCTCCTGCCTCAGCCTCTGGAGTGCTGGGATTACAGCATCATGCCCAGCTATTATCTTTTAATGATCATTGAATAAGGGTCTCTAAATGTTCATTTTGAACTGGGCTTTATAAATTAATTCACTGGTCCTGGTTTTAATATGTAGCAAGACCTTTTTATTTTATTCTACTTTCGCTGTATTGGGGATTGAACTGAGCTACATATGCAGCCCTTTTTCTAATTTTTTATTTTTGAATCAGTGTCTCTCTAAATGTTCAAATTTGCAATTCTTAAGATGCCTGAGCCTCCCAGAATGCTGGGATTAAAGGTGTGTGCCACTGTACCTAGCTGAGACCTTTTCTTTTTTAAATTAAAAAAAGGCAAAATTAAATGAAACGTATAGATTCTGATAGATCATTATCTATAGTTTGAATTTAAGCATCAACTACTGAACTGACTAATAATTTATATAACCAGAGTTCTAAATCTTAGGTCAGCCAGGCATGGTGGCCCATGTCTGTACTCCCAGCACTCGGGAGGCTGAGACAGGAAGATCTCTGCGAGTTCAAGGCCAGCCTGGGCTACAAAGTGAGTTGAAGGCCAGACTGAACTGCACAGTGAAACCCTGTCTCAAAAAGACAAAAAAAATTAAAAAATAAATCTTAGACCATAGTACAATTTATGTAGTCTTAAGAGAAAGTGGTCAATTAGAATATGGGTAAAATATCATACCAATGATTGTTTAAAACTAACATTTATTTATAAATTGTTCCAGTTTATGTAATGATTCAGTAACGTGCTTATTAGCTGCATCCTAAAAATAACTTCTTTTTGATAACTAACAAAATACAGCATCATTGCTTGGGGTTATGAAAAATAGCCTTCTTTTATTTGTTGTTCATATAGTAGTAAACCTTACGATTAAAAAACTAATTTTTTAAGAAGCCAATTCTCATCATTTTCCTGAAATAATGGCATTTCTTCAAATGATAATACTACTGAATTCTTTCTTTCAAGTATATAAACCTCGATTATCTTTTGTCCAGTTCAGTTCAATAAAAGCTTTATTGGAATTTATTTGCAATTATATTGATTTTATTTTTAAATTAATAAAACTTCTCATTTTTATATTATACCAGGAGGGGGATGATTTACTTTAATTTCTTCAGGGCTTATTCTTATAATTCTTTTTCTGTTTGATTTATTTGTTTGTTTAGTTAGTTAGTTAGTCTTGGACAGGGTAAGGGGATCTCCTACTTCAGCTCCTGAGTCCTAGGATTACAGGCATGCGCCATGATGCCCAGCTATATGAAACGTTAATAATTACTTCACATGTTTCCTGAATCTTCCTGGGTATCTACATTCTTAGCTATTTTATAGTCGACACTTACAAATATGAGATAAGTTTTGTGTTTTCCCATCCAACTTATTACTGTCACTGTTTACCTAATATCAAAATATTTTAGTAGAGTTTAACTGCATTATCTAGGTAGGTATACAGGTAAATAAATATAAAGCCTTCACTTTTTGTGTTTATTCTAAATCTTCACCCTTTACTAAAATAGGTATTGTGTCTCAATTTTTGTTAATCTCATAAATTGAAGAGTTACTGCTATTTTAATATTTTTTCCTTTGGCTGCTAGAGTGTTTGAACATTTTTTCAAGTGTTCTTCCATTTTATTTACCTTCCTAAAATTTTTTCTTTTTGTGTGTGCTTTCATTTTGCGTTGAGTTTTATATCATGTTTTTTAAAAATTATTGTATATTATACACACTAACCACGTGTCTGTCATTTGTGTAACCATGATTTACCTTCTATTTGTGGCTTTTGATTTGATTTTGTTCATTAAATATAACTTTAATTCTTATGTTGTCAAAAATGTCTATATTCATTATGTAACTCTTAGGATTTCAAACTTTGTTTTAAGGTTTTCCTCTGACCGCCGACTGAAGTCTTAGATTATATTTAATATTCTGTTTCTCTATGTATCTGGACTTACATGTTGTACTTTCTTTATTGGTTCTTCTGCTGACATCAGTTTAATTGTGCTCTTTGATTTAATTTTTACAGATAAGTTCTAAATTCCTTTATTTTTCATCTTTCTTTTGTTCTTAATAATGAAGGCATTTAAAGCCTACACATTTCACTGAAAAGTCCTCTGTTCTATAAGACTTGGTGAAAATTGTTCTTTCAGTCTTTTCTAAAACGTTGACAGTTTTTCAATTTTATCTTTGTGTAAGGCTCATCTGGGAGTGTCTTTTTAACTTTCAAGCCTTTAAGATTTTGTTGACCACATTTCTTCTTCTTTTTTTTTTGTGGGTACCGGGGGGTCGACCTCAGGACCTCGCGCGCCAGCAGGCGCCCGTGCCGCTGAGCGATATCACCGGCCCTTTTTTCATATGTGGGTTCCGGGGGTCGAACTCGGGCCCTCGTGCTTGCCAAGCAGGCGCTTATGCCGCTGAGCCATCTCACTGGCCCAACCACATTTCTTCTTAACATTTCATATTTATTCAAATAGACTTCTGTCACAATTCATACTTTGTTGTCAAGTATACGATATTCTTGTGCAAATATTTTATTGAGGTAAAAAAAAAAAACCCAAATCCATAACTTTGATTCTAAAAAAAATCCCTTGTTCCCCACATTTTAACCTCTGTAGAACTGGACGCATCATGTCATGAGTGTCTGCCCTCAGGGGCAGTGATGTAGCTGTGTCACCATTAGTTGACATATTCTGGAAAGAATAAGAAATCAAGACAGTACCAGCATCACAATGTTCAGAGTACAGGGGCCGGAGATACAGCTCAGCAACACAGCTCCTGCCTGGCAAGCGCAAGGTCCTGAGTTTGATTCCCGGTACCAAAAAAATAAAAATAAAAATAAAAATAAATAAAAACAAACAAACAAAAAATAAAAACAGAGTACAGGACGGCTGGCAATGTTGACTCTTTAAGTGATGTAAGGTTGTTTTCCTAAGACTTTGGTTGCTTTCATTCTATTAAATCTATCTATTCAGGCTGAGAAGCATCGAAATCTTTAGTCAGAATCATACTGTAGTTTGATCTTTACACATTTGTGTTATATCTTCTCATACATTTTGCCATTTATAATTGGCATTAACCTTAAACTTGATCTTTGCATATCCTTCCCTTTCTGTCTTTCTTTACTGATGTGCCCTGTCTATTGAAGACAGCATTTCCCCCCAAATCTCAACCCCTAATCTTTAAGCTTTAATGGAAGAACACAATCTATTCACATTTCATTTATTGCCTGTATCTTATTTTCTTTGCTATTTAAGATTGTTATATCCTTTTTCAAAATATTTATTTTGTGCAGGTTCACCCATTTGTTCTTTCAAAGATTAGTTGTGTGTTTCCTCCCAGTTACGACTAACAACACATGCGCCTGCTGTCACGATGAGGGATGGGTAAATGTACCTCTTTCCTAATACAGCTGCAGCGCCATGATTTTTAAATGGTTGTATTAGTCCACGTTTGCAGTACATAATGTTTACATTCCTTGCGTGGAGTCGGTACATGTGTACACAACACATCTTAATTCCTTTTTTCAATCCCCTTTCCCTCCGTTCTCTCCCTCTTCCTCCATCTCTTGACCCACTCCCCATTTGAAAAACATGATTTCCTGACACAAACTAGATTGGATCTCTAGAACGTCTCTTCTCTCCCTGCTTCCTTTTTCTCTGCTCTTCTCTAATGAAACTTCTGAGAATCCTTTTACTGTGTCCTACTGCAGACTTCCTCAAATTATGTTGCTTAAAGAAATATATTAGACAAAATGAACTGGGGTCTCTAATTATTTTGATGTCCCAAAACTAACTTTGAACTCTTTTTAATTTTTATCTTGGAAAAAAATTTAGAATATATAAAATACACACACACGTGCACACACACAATAAGTACCCATAATTTCAAATTATGTGTGAATTAAACTTGTCAAGTATTTCAAGTCTTTTCCTTTTTAATAATGAAATAAAACATTACAGGTAAAGTTAAAGCACTCCTCAGCTCCCATTATTTCTATTTTCTTAGAATTTCTTATTTGTGTCCCTCATTATAATTGTCCTTATCTTTTTTTTTGTCCTTATCTTTTGAGTCTGCCTTTGAAGATTTTTATATCCATGTAAATATGCATGAATTGCATGGTTTTTTCCCTTTGGCTTTATAGTTTCAGTTTATGTGTATTGTATTATTCTGCCTCATGCTTTTTTTTTTCTTCCTCAACATTTTGTTTTTCACAGGCGTTATGCGAGAAAATGAAGACATTAAGTGTAGGACTTTCTCAAGTGAAGTTTGCGAGAGAATTGCACTTCCATCTGCTAAAGGTTAAACCACACAGTGTTTCAACGGACTTGGGCAAACAACCGAAGCCAGCGACATCTCAGCTGAGAGCGCCCTAACTGACCAATCAAAATGGCTTGCAATTTAGGATCTTCCACCCAACAAATGAACTGCCTCTAAAAATAACTACCGTGAAACCTTCTATAAAAAGAGCCTCTCCAGAGTTTCCTGGGAGCCTTCCTGGACATTATGCAGGTCTGCCCTGACTCAGCGCTGTCAAATTCTTTGTTTCCCAGATAAATGCCATTTCCTCTTACCTCCATGTCAATTTTTTAAATTAGTTAACAGTATATGTAATGAGGAGTGCACATAGTGTAGGAATCTATTTTTTAAAAAGTCATTTGAACTAATCACCGTCTAAAAGGCAACCATGGTAACTGGATTTTTAAAAAAATCTTAAAATTGCTGTGTTAGCTTTCAATCACTGGGACAAGATGCTTGAGAAAATTAATTTAAAAGGAGGCAAGATTTATTTTGGCTCATAGTTTCTGAGGTTTCAGTCCATAGTTGGCTGACCCCATTGTTTTGGGGCCAGTGGTGAGGCAGAATGTCACAGTGGGAGCACATGGTGAAGGAAAGCTGTCCTGTTAATGGTGGCCATCAAGCAAAGAGAGATGGGAAGGTCCAGGGTCTGAAAATTCCCTTCAAGGACTTGCCCTCAGTGATGCAACTTCCTTCCCCCAGCCCCACCTCCTAAAGTCACCACCATTTCCCAATGCACCACAGCTGGTGCCCAAGCCTTTGCCATTATGGACCTTTTGGGTGACACTTAATATCCAAACCATAACAATCGGTGGTGACAACACAGGGTAGGAATTACCAGAGAAAATTCTAGGAGAAAAAACTGAGCCTGGAAAATGAAGGGGGACATGTCAGTATCAAAATTAAATTTGCCATAGATCATTTACTGCTACTAAGAAAGTTTACAACTTCATGGGATGAGAGGGACAGAAACACGGCTTATCCAAGGGAGAAATGTTTATCAGATATGGTCCCAGAACTGCACTAGAAATAAAAAGAACTCTGCCTTCCTGGCTAGAGCAAACCATACGTACATCTGCCTTTTCTCAGCCCCAGGGTACTGCAGGAAGGCAGCTGTCACATTGAATGGAACATTAAAAGTTAAAAAGGGCTAGAAATAGAAAAACTTAACCCTGAAAATGTGTGGCTACTGCCAGTCATTGTGAAGTCACAGCCCAAGTTCCCCTGACATGGTGTGTCAGGAAACCTCTTGCTGCACATTTGGTGTGAAGTATGGCGCTCAAATGATACTGCCAGGTCTGGTAGGTGGAAGGTTGAATTTTCCCCAGAAGAAAGAACTCTCATCCCACACTTTGGGGAATACCAACAAATAGTTTTACAAAAGGAAATGAGCATCAGAGTCCAAGTCAAACAAACTCACAAAAAAATATGTCCCATAAAATGAGAACTTGCAGAAACAAAAATGACATAGTGAGTACAGGGGCAGAAAAACGATTCAGGCTGGAGAATTTAATTAGTAAATTATTTGGCCGTTGCAATGATCCCATGGTATACACTGGAAGAAAAGAGGTCAGAAGGCTACTGGGAGTTTGAAGGAATTGTATTATCAAAGGAATTAAGATCCTAGACTTTAAAAAGCCTTTGAATACCCAAAATGTCATGGGCAGTAAGTGGGCTTACATACTCCAAAGAAAATATAACCAGTAAAATCCACTTCTGATGGGGCCAAGAGGAAAGTGGACAAGAAGAGCCTGTGCAGATCTACACTGACGGCACACAATGCTAGACATAGTGAGACTTGCAGAGAATAATGTAGGAATCTGGGACAGCAGAGCACACAGGGCTCCTAAGTCCTACTGATGTTCCATGGATAAACATGCTTGGACCAACAGAGCTAAACATGCTGTGAAAGATAATTTAGTACTGGGAAATTTGTCCCAGCGTCATTTTCCCCATGTATAGATCGGTCTAATAGAGAGTATGGAATGCTGTTGTGCGACAAAGCTTCCACGACTCTTTTTGAGACATCTTGTCCCCACTTTGGCTATTTCAGGATTATGCGTGTCCACGCCCTCAGACTTATTTGAAACCATCTGCAATGCACAGCCTTAATCCACCCCAAGGTCTTGCCAAAGAGGGCGATGACAACACATTTGAACAGCCTTTGCCCCAAAGCTATGCTTTAGAGTGACTTTCCAGTTTCAAGCATTTCGCATTTCACATTTTCATTGTCTACAGTTTGAGGTGAGAACCAATCTCACTTCCTGAAAGTTGTGAAAATCCTGGGTCCTCTGTATTCTTATTTTCAGTTCTGTATACACGCTGGCCAGTTTGATTCTGAGTTTGTCTTCTGCCTCTTATCAAATGTAGAAACAGTAACCACTTACACTATTAACTTTTTGCCAGTAACTCTTTGCTCAGGGCCACAAGTCGAATGTGTGCATTTCTAACTTTCAAGTTCTCAGGCAGGAGTGGCACATAACGCGTTTCCAAAGCAGCACAATCTTTGTTGCCAGTGTTTCAGCTTCCTATAAGAGACACATTTTAGCATGTTTCCTAGAAGAAATCCTCTTAGTATAAGTTTCTTAGTTAATTTTAGCTGCACTCACGTTAACGCCAAAATCTCTGTGGTTTTCAAAAACGTTCTCTACATTTTAGATTTCAGATCAACAGGAAATGGGTGGAGTTGGGCTACAGTTGGTTCCAGGTTTCAAGTCTAGTTTATCTTTGTTTCCCATATCTTTATTCTTGGTCCAGCAGATACCTACCATGTGCTTCCTCAGGAAAAATAACCAGATTAGAAGAGGATTGACTAAAGCAAGTCACATAACCTCCATCAACATCAGTAGAGTGGGTATTTATCTCCCACCTGCTGTGGTGGGAGGCACTGAAAAGTCACCTGGCAAAAGCTATCAAGATACAGTTCTACTCAAGGCAAAGGGTGAAGAATTAAAAACATAAATTCAATCTATAAATGAATGAAAGAAAAACAAAAATCTATCTTAAAAATTGCAACTCTCAATGGCAGAACATGAAGACCAATCATGGGAGACTGCAAACAAAATTAACATTCAGACAGGAATTCATTTTGAGTGAAATTCCTTTCAATAGAAAAGTATGACAAAGACATCAGAATAAGTATGTTTGGGAAATAAAGGATTAACATCCATGAATAGCTAAGTCAGGAGCCACACAACAAAAGCAGCAGGTGTTAATCACAAATAAACAGATATAAAGATTAGAAATATTAGTAATGAATAAGGTAGCAATTTCAAATTGCAGTCTAAATTAATAGCACTACTTCTGTAATGGACACATTTGAAGAGAGATCAGAGTTCCTGGTGACAGAGAAAGAAACTGATTAAACCAAAAATAAATTTAAAATGTTGGAATATTGCATGAGCCTCATTTGGGTAAAGAAATAAATCCCTCCAAGTTTGTTTGAATCAAAGAGCTGGGGATGCTAGAAGTTGACTATAAATCCTTGGACTCTTGACTTCAGGATCACATTGTCACAATCTGGAGGTTAGGAAGTGCTTGCCTCTACAGCCACTGTCTTTTGCACAATGGATTTTTATTCCCATAACCCCGAGAACCAGGTAAAGGAAAGGTAAACTATGTAAAGAAAAAGGCCACCACAAACACTTACCTGTGTCTGACTTCAGTTTGCCAGAAATAGAAGAAGTAGCAGGAAGATGGGTGTGGCTCAATTCTGACCTCCAAAATTAGGTGACTGCTTCTATATGGTACACCGACTTTTTCCTCCAGACTCCTAGCTTCAGTGAAGTCGGAGAAATATAGTTTTTAAAAAAAAATTTAAACTTTGAAGTTTTCTGAGCTTTTAAAACACCTCTGAGAAGGGTGTTAAGAGAGGAACTTTCCTTCTGATATAAATTTTAGGGTCAGTTTCTTAAAATCTTTGTTATAAATTGATGGGTGGAAAACTATCTTAATAACACTGAGTATTTCAACCCATGGAAATGATAAGCCATTTATTTAGTTCTATACTTTTGGCAAAGTGTTATAGTTTTCTTTATGGAGTTATTCCACATTTTGCAGAAGTATCTCTAAATAGCTCATGTTTTGGGACGCTATTGTAAATGTAGTTTTTAGCATTTATTTTCTAAGTTCTCATTTCTGGTATTTGTAATTGTGTTTGTACATTAAAAGGTTTTCTGTGCATGCAATCTACAAATAAATACAGCTCCTACCCCTCCGATTAATTCACAGGCTTTTTTCCCTTGCCTACCCATACTGGTTAACACCTCCAGTAAGTTGTTCACCGGAAGTGGTAGAAAATATAACCATGCTTTGTTCTTATCTTGAGTAGAAAGCATTGAGGTGTCCACTACTATGATAAAGGATGCAGATTTGTTGAAGATAGCTTTCATTAGATTAAGATATTTACCTTCTTAGTGTGCTAAGTGATTTTATATCAAATTGGTGTTGACCTTTATTAAATAATTTTTCTATGCCCACTGAAATGATCATGCAGTTTTTTCTTTATTAATGTGATAAAGTATATCACATATCACATTGACATAATTTTTTATGTCAATCCAACCTCTCATTTGCTTATGTTTTATTGTATTCTTACATATACATTTATGCACGTCTTCATAAGGAGGATGTGTCACTGAGCCGTTTTGCTGTGGAAAACTCCTAGAGCGCACACACACAAAGTAACACAGCTACGATGACTCTAGGTTACACTGTCTACTGTGGTACACGGTGTCTGTATTTGCCCCCAAATCATTCTGCAGCACATGACCATATTGTTTGCTAAAATTCGCTTTGCTAAAATTTTGTTAAGGATATTTTCCCCATATTTATGGGGAATGTTGGTCTGCAGTTCTTTTATGATGTCTTGGGGCTCATAAAATGAGTTTGGAAGTATTCTCTTTTTATTTTCTGAAAGAGTTTGTGAGGATTGGTATTGTTGGTTCCTTAAATGTTCAAATTTACCAGTAAAGCCTTTTGGGCAGAAAAATTTTCTTTCTGGAAGGTGTTTTTGTTTTTTGTTTTTTAATTCAACTTATTGAATTAATATAGAGCTACTCGGGGTTTATATTTTTATTAATCAGGCTTGGTAATTTGTGTCTTTAAATAAATTTCTTTATTTCATCCAGTTTGTTGATTTTATCATCATAAAGTTGCTCAACATATTCTTTTACTTTTCTTTTAATAACCAGGCTCTTTAGTAAGTGATATATTCTATTGTATTACTGAGAGTGATCATTTTTGTCTTCTGTCTTTATTGTTATCAGTCAAAATGGAGGTGTCTTACTGAGTTTTTCCAAATATTCAGCTTGGTTTTCATTGATTTCTCTATTTTTTTTCTATGTCAATGACTTTAATGCTTTATTATTTTCTTTCTTTTGAAATTCAAGAATTAACAGCTAGTAGATTACTATTTCCTTCTCTTACTTCATTTAATGACCTTATCACTTCGGGAAAGTAGAGGGCAGCTTCCTTGGAGAATGCCCCTACAATTTTTTTCGTCGGAAGCTTCCTCATAATTTGAATGCATAATTTGTACAAAAATATCACAGAAATGATGTTGAGTTTGTCTCACTGTGTCATATGAGGAAGAATGTAGTGTTATTTGTTATCAGTTACGTTAATTTTGATCATTTGGTTAAAGTAGTGTCTGTCAAGTTTTTCCATTGTAGAGTTTATATGTAGCTAATAAGGATCTTGAGGAGAAAATTCCAGACCATATAATTATTCTACTTCTCATCAGATGTTCACTTATGAATGTAGCATCCACTGATGATTCTTGCCTGAAACAATTACCAGTACTGATTTTCCCAGTGCCGATTTTTTAAGTTGTATCATTCCGTCTCCATTCCTATTGTAACGAAGGAGCTTTCCTTCTCATATTTGGTCATTCATACAAGTATGGAGGCAAATTCTTATGTTATTCTATGTGTTTTAATCCATTATTATCATTAGTTATTTTTTACTATTATTGTCTCAGATTTGATTAGAAGGAGCTCATTCATGCTGGCTTCTGAGTCCTTTTAACATGTCACTATCATTTTTAAGGACTTCATTTCTGGAATCCTTAATTTCTTATTCCTAGGAGATGTTCCAAGCTCATCTACTTTTCCTGCCTCAGTCCTGGAATCAACCATTTTGCCAAGAAACCCGTATTTCTTTCACCAGAGAAAAGTATTTAAAAATCAGAATTTGGGGCCTCATTGCCTCTAGGGTCTCTGAAAAGACATATTTCATATGAACACATACATATATAAATATATATACACATTCATGTGTATATAATACATATGTTTATATAGTATATAGATTATATAGTATACATATACCTATGTAGTAGTGGTTAACTTTATGTGTCAACTTGATTAAATAAAAGGATGCCTAGAGAGCTGGTAAAACATATTTCTGGATGTGTCTGTGGGGTGTTTCTGGAAGAGACAAACATTTGAGTCCGGAGTCAAAGTAAAGGAATCACCCTCACCGATGTGAGTAGGTTTTATCCACCCCATTGACCATCCACCCAAACAGGTAAAAAAGGTGAGGAAGGGTGAACTCCTACCTTCTCTTCTTGAGCTGGAACACCCATCTTCTCCTGGTTCTCGGGTCTTTGAACTCTAGGACTCGCACCAGCAAGCAGCTCCCACCCCAACCCTGGGTGGAGGCCTGCGGCTGGGGCCACCACCAGGACTCTGGATTTTTTTTTTTTTTTTTTTTTTTTTTGTGGGTACCGGGGGTCGACCTCAGGACTTCGCGTGCCACCAGGCGCCCGGGCTGCTGAGCGATATCACCGGCCCTTTTTTCATATGTGGGATCCGGGAGTCGAACTCGGTCCCTCGCGCTTGCCAGGCAGGCGCTTATGCCACTGAGCCATCTCACCGGCCCAGGACTCTGGATTTTTGAGCCTTTGCACATGAACACCAGGGGCGTTCCTGGGCCTCTAGCATGTAAACAGCATTTCATTTCACTTCTTAGCCTCTGTAACGATGCAAGATAAGTCCCATAGTAAATCTCTCATTTATCTAAATTTATCCTATTGGTTCTGTTTCTCTGGAGAGCTATGACTAATAAAGACACACACACTCACATTTGTATCTATTTCCCTGTCCCCTCCTCTCTGTATACATATGTATGTACATGTTTTTAACCTTAAAATCATGGATTTGTACTGGTAACACAAGCTATGATTAAATACCATAGATTTCATCTAACATTCTTCTTTGCCTTCTTTATCACTCTATTCTCCAATAGTAAGAAAGCTGTTCTTGTTACTCACAATATATTTACTTATCTGCTCTATTTTAAAATACACATAAGGGCCGGTGAGAAGGCTCAGCAGCGTAAGCGCCTGCCTTGCAAGCACGAGGGCCCAAGTTCGACTCCCGGATCCCACATACGAAAAAGGGGCCGGTGATATCGCTCAGCGGCACGGGTGCCTGTTGGCGCGCGAGGTCCTGAGGTCGACCCCCCAGTACCCACAAAAAAAAAAAAAAAATAAATAAATAAAATACACATAAAATAGTGCTGGACTTGCTGACCAACACGACTGTGACAGACAGATTTACTAAGCAGACACAACATTCTCTTATTTTTTTCGCTTTTGATTTATAATCAAACCACTGTGCTCTGAAGTTATTTTAGTTCTAACTCACCACCTCCTCTTAAACGTGGCCATGTTATTCATTTGAAACACAGTAAGTTTCATTTTTTTGCATTATATTATGATTTTCACTCTCCATTTTTGTTGCTTATATTCACTTGATTTTTTTAATATGTGAGATGAAGGTTCTATAATTAAGAACTATATCATATATCCCACCCTCATTTTCCCTATTATTTCCACCTCTTTCCCATCTAATTCCTTGTAACCAATCTCATTGTTTCTAGTTTGTTCTTCCTTTGTTTCTTTTAGCCCAAATGATTAAAACATGCACACGTTTTTAATTCTTCATCTTTTGTACATGAAAGGTAACATATGATACAGTCTTCTGCATTTCACTTTTTTAACTTAGGAATATAATCTGGAGATGATTCTGGGCCAGGTCATAGGGCTGTTCCTCCTTTTTGCAGCTGTACTCTACTCTGCTGTTTGACTGTAATAGTTTATTCAGCTGACCTCCTATGAATGGGCATTTAGACCATTGCAGGTGTTTTGCAACTATAATGTTCTGATGAATAACCTGGTACATTTTTGTGTTGTTGGAAATGTATCTTCAGGGTTCATTCCTAAAAGTGGGATTACTGGTTCAAAGGGTAAATGCATATGTAGTCTTTCTAAATATTGTCAAATTTCCCACAAAAATAGCTGTAGAAATTGCCTTCCCATTGATGATCTATGAGTACACTTGATTTTCCACAGCCACACTAACAGAATGTACGGTCATAGAAAAGCTACATCCTTGAGAAAGGTCAAACTTCAAACTGCCTGCAAGAACACAAACAATTAATACACAACAACGATAAAACAGCCCTGCACAATCTTCCACACTGTTCCCAAGAGCTTTGTTGGTGTGCAGGGGCAGTCTGAGGAAAGGCCTCAGCCTGAGGAAAGAAAAAAGAGAAGCTAGCAGCTGCCCTCCAATTTCTCCAAAACCTTTGACAGAAAGTAAAAGTCCACCCTGAATATGAAAATACTGAGAAGGGGCCCCGATAAGACAAAGCACTGTCTTCAGGGAAGGGGTTTAAATATCTGTGTGCCGAGTGGACATTCTCTGAAAGGTGTCGCACCTGGAAGAGCCAAAGGGCAAGAGGAAAGAGCACACATTGGTGACAGAGTGGTGAAAAGGAAGTGAAACAAAAATGGAAATTTTGGGTCCCTTGAGACACACAGACGTCACACCATTCTGCTCACCACCAGCTCCTGTTACAGGGCAGCCTTTGAGGGCACAGCAGCTCGGAGTGGAGTAGGCAGTGGTTCTGGATGAGCAAATAGGAAAGAGCCAGCCCAGGAGGAGATGGCGAATAGAGAGAGTGGAGGGTCAGTGAGCACGCGGGGTCACTAACTACAAGATGAAAAGGTGCAAGGTACACTGAGTGGGTAAAAATGGTTTCGTGGAGCTGATTTAGGTAAAGCAAAGGAGACATTAGAAGGGTCAAGAAAACCAGAAGTGAAGATGTCTAAAAGGAATCACCCTTGTCAACAGTGAATCCATCATTCATTGATGGTGCCAGGTTTTAAGATAGTTAGGAGATAGTGGTGTAGGTTCCAAAACCCTCAATAAACATGGGTGAGTGACCAGAAATAGAGAGACTGCAATAACAAGAACCAAAGAACGTCATATAGTGGGTTTGAATTTGTAGACAAATCTGGCTGGACATAGGTATCTCTAGTTGTTTTCCCTTACTCTGTGTTGTACAGGTTAAGTATTCCCACCTGAAGTGTTTGAGAACAGAAGCACTTCAGATTTTGGACTTTTGGATTCTGGAAAATTTACATATACATAATAAGATATCTTGGGGATCTTATTTTTTGCATTCATCTTTAGATGCCTAAACCAGTCCCCATTTCTTAAAGATTTTAGCCTTTAACTCACTGTCACTCATTTTTAACATGAATTTCCATGCTTCGTGGTGACTTCACTATCTATGTGGCTCTTCTGTGGCCTCCTGCCTCCCAATACCCCTATCTACCATTTTCCTTCCAACCTCTCATAAACATAGTTCTAACCCCATGCATCACTGAACACTATGCCTTTGGTATTGCCTAGGTAATGTTATTCACAACGTTACAAACCAACCCCCAAATATAAAGTCTCAGACACGATGGAAATTTATTCCTTCCTCATGCAAAGACTAAAGAGGAATGCATGAACAGCAGACGGCTCTCCTTTATGTAGCCACCCAAGCTTCCGGTGGCGCCATTGTCCTCCTAGCTCTCTGCGCCCACTTTCAGCAAATCAGTAGAGAGAAAGAGGTGATGTGGATCGCAAATGGGAATGTTTATGGCCAGGGCTAGCAACGGGCACACATCTCTGTCACTGTCCCATTGGCCACAGCTCAATCTTACGTCTGTACCTAACTGCAAGGGTGTGGGTAATGAGTCTAGCTGAGTGCACAGAAGGAAAAGGGAACAGGAGTGTAGCTAGCTCTGCCTCCTGTTCACTAATTCTGTTTCATTCTCAATGTAGGCCTCACTGCTCACCGCTACCTACGAGGTATGATCAATGAATGTTTACATTTTAAAAATGCATTATAGCAAAAAACATATTGTCATTATTCTCCCTAAAAATACTTCCCCTTTCCTCAAACTCACTAACCCTGTCATTCTTGCCAGTTTGTGAAGCAGTTCTGGAAGTCCTCTTTCATGTCTTTATTTGCACCATTGTGGCTGCCTTGATGTCCTGAATTAATTCAAAACATTTACCTTCCATGGTCATTTTGACTTTGGGGAAGAGCCAGAAGTTACACAACCTCAGATCTCATGGATAAGGGAGACGAGGACGTACCATGTTTTTACGAGCCTGCTTTCCCATCACATGGCAGTGTGCAGCATTTGCCGTACTTTTGATCACACGTCATAAAGACACTCACAGTAGAGGACTTCCAGAACTGCTTCCGGAAGTGCCAGGAAGGATGGGGTCAGTGGATTCAAGGTGAGGGGGAGTTAGAGGGGGATCAATGGCAATGTGTCTTCTACTGTAATAATTTTTAAGTTTAATATTCACCGCATACTTTGATCACACCGTATATTAGCATTTCAGTTCATTCTTGCTAGCACCCCATGTCTAACTACTACTTGATCCCAAAAACTGATCTTTTAACTTTTCACTGTTTCTTGCCCTTCATGTCCTTACTTCCTTTCTCACATAGCTTACTCCATGGTCCATCGTTTTCATCATCCCTTGTACTCAAGCTCAGCTCACTTTTGCACACTCACCTGGGAACATTCCTGCATCTGCTTTTCTCTGAGACTGCATCCACGTCACCAAACCTGACTGCAGAAAAGCCCTGAATCCAGCTGATAGTTACAAGCTAAATATACAAGCACCCACCTCCGCTGGGCCTGGCCACTGTCCGCCAATTTTAGTGAATTTCTCTAGTTTTTCTTAGTCTCTTTTTTTTTTCTTCCTCTCTTCAACCATGTAACATCTCTACATGTCTATGCAGTCTCATGATTTCCTTGCTTTGTGTCACTTTGAAAATAGAATCAGTCTGAAGAAAATGTCCAGAAGCAGTGACCATGGTGCCCCCCACCCCCCTTCAGCAGTGCCGTCCTATGCTCCCTCCTGCTAACTACAGGAGCTCTCCCTGCTTCTGCCTACGGCTAAGGTCTCCACTCTCGCACCAACAGGGCTCAAACTTACTGAGCACTTCCTAGGCGGCTGGCACTATTCTAGGCACTTTATTAACTTACCGAATTCTCATTGCAACCATATCAGATAGGTATTGCTAGTATCCCCGCCTTATAGGTAGACAACTGGTCTATTAAAACAAGGGACATTCTTCCAGTTGTGCAGCTAATAAGGAGTGGGCTCTGACTTCAGCCCAAGGAGTCTGACCCCAGCATGCGGCTCTTCACTTGCCAAAGTGCTCCTCAGGCTGAAGCTGATCACCTAACTCCAGAAGGACTTCAGAAACTCCCCCAGCCCAACATTATATCCACACATGTGACATAATTTTCCACATATTTTAAAATAAAAATCTTGATTTTAAAATAAAAATCTTGATTTCACATCATCTTCCAGCAAGTATCCTAATTCTCTGCCCCAACTTTTCTGTAGAATTTATCAAAAATGTTTCTATATTCCCCTGCACTGGCCTTCTCCACTTTCTCCTCCCAGTCTGTGTCGAAGCCTCACCACCTTCTCTGTGAAGGCTCTTATTCACAACCACCCTACTGGAAGAGGCCATCCACTACTTCCACGGCCTAGACCCCAACGCTGAATCTGTCATCTTATTTTCATCCATTGTGTTCCTTGACACACACATGCTTCTTACTCATGACCCCCAAATATCTGTATCTCAGGCCTAGACATCCCCGTGAACTCGTTTGGTATTTCTACATATATAGCATCACTTTGATGTGTAAAATGGCATTTCAAACTTAGATCCCAAATACCTGTTCTTCCTCTTACAAAAAATTGTGCAGTAAATGGCAATTTCATCTTTTCTGTTGCTCAGCCTAAAAATTTTATCTCATCCTTAATGTCTTCTCTTTCAACTCATGTCTAATCCTTTAACATCCTGCCAGCCCCCAACTTCAAAATGCAATTATGATCCTACCATGTCCCACCACTCACCTCGGAGATTTTCCACCCATGCTAGAAACCATCAGGATGTGCGGTATAATGGTAATTTCGATTGTCAGCTTGACTGGTGAGAGATGAGAGATTAGCACACTTCTGGGTGGGTCTTAACCTTGGGGATTACATCTGGTCCTTGGTTCCATTCCCTCTGGCTATACCTTGGCCACCATGAATTGAGCAGCTATCCTTGCCACACTCTTCTGCCATGTTGTTTCTGCCTTGAAGCCAGCTAAACATGGACTGAAATATCTGCAACTGTGAACCAAATAAACCTTTCCTCTTTTGTGTGTATAAGGGATTTGGTCGCAGCAAAGATAATCCACATGGCTAGGGGGTTGTCACCAACGTATATATTCTTTGTTCCCCACAAGAATCTTCTTTCTTCCTGTTCTGCTTCTTCTCCGCACAGCCTAGTCCTTAATGAGCAAGCAGGATGTCAAAGGACAACAGTGAGAGGGAAGGTTATCTTCAAGCAGGTTTGCTTCCACACTGTCATGATGTCCCCTGGGGCAAGGAAAACCAGTCTGCTACCTGCTTAGAGTTGAGACACAGAGAACTATGGGAAAAAATCTGGACATTAATTATCCTACCAGAGTGAAGTAACAGTGTGTAGAATTGAGATGCAAGTAGAGGCCACGGGAAGGAAGGAAAAGACTGCCACCTCTTCTCACCAGGAGTCATACAGAATACAGGAATAAATCAGTCACCATGGACTAATCCACAAAGGAATCAATGACTTCAGGGAAGAGGCTGCTTTTGTTTTAGGTAAAGAAAAGGGAACACCCAAAGGAGGTAGGTGGAAAATGTGGCATTTGCACGCTGGACATTGGCCAAAAACAAAACCAACCAACCAAACAAGCAGGGAAATAATGCAAAAACTATTAATGTCCAAGTGTTTCTAGAAATTTGATACCTTAGACTTACCTAATTGGGGCCAGAAGTCTTGGATTTCTTTCAGATTTTGGAGTATTTGCATATCCATAACGATATATCCTGGGGATGTGACCCAAGTCTAAATTCATTTGTGTTCCATGTATCTTATACAAATTAACCTAAGAGTAATTTTATACAATATTTTTAGTGTGGTTGTATTTTGACTGACTCTCATATAAGGTCAGGTGTACAATTTTCCATTTGTGGCATCACGTTGATGCTCAAAAGTTTTGGATTTTGGGTATTTTGGATTTGAGATTTTCTGGGGATGCCCAAACTGTAGTGTTAGTGGCTGAAGTATTACCAAATTTCCACAGTGAGCAAGCGTTGTTAGAATAAGGACCAACCTCGAGAGTGAAGGTGACAACCTTTAGTCTAAGTACAGTCTCATAGGAGAGCTTTTGTTGAGACAAAACTGAGCCTCATGCCAACAAGACACAGAGTAAACACAAATCTTACAAGAACGTCCCATTGCCCCCAATACGCCTAAGGCTTGTATTATTTTCTCCAAGTTAACCAAGTGTTAAATATCTTTTCAACTTTTGCCCTAATCTCAATATAAGATAATCTCAAAGCATTACATCATCAAAGTTCAGGACGTCCCAATGCCTGGAATACTTGCTTTTATAAACCTGCTTCTGTTTATTCTAACTTTTAATCTGATCAACAGGAATAAAGTATCTGGAGTTTAATTTTTACTTCTACGCTAACACATGACACATGCCAGCCCTCCTCCAAACCCTTCGACTTTGATCGTGCTGCACGGTCTTCCTCCACCCCGCCAGTCCTCAGCATCCTGTGGGGAACGCCTCCTCCCCACCGCTATGTAGAAATACAGCCTACGTGCCCGCTTCTGCACTGGTGTGTGCTGTAACTAAGTCTACATTCCCTCTGTGTATCGTCTTAGTTCTCCTCTGTGTGACTCTGAGGAACTCAAAAACAGTGTTGTGGTCACTCTGCTAACCCCGGTGCAGTACCCAGCATACGGTAAACTGCACATGTGGGCTCTATGATACTTTTCTGAATAACTGGGTCAGTGTTACTGTTGCTACTCTAGGAAGTACCAGCTTGCTGTGGGACAGGCGCAGCAGGCCCTCATGCTTAACAAACGTCCTATTCCCAGAACTTGTAGGCGAGTTCAGAGAATATCTGAAACTGGGTACAGTGGAAAATGCCTACAATCCCACTACTCTGGAGGCTGAGGCAGGAGGATCACAAGTTCAAGGACAGGCTGAGCAATTTAACATGACTCTGTTTCAAAAATAAAAATAAAAAAGGCTGGTATATAGCTCGGTGGTGGAGTGCTTGTGTAGCAAGTATAACGCCCTTGGTTTGGTCCCCAGTACTGAAAAGAACACACACAAAAAAAGAAAAAAGAATTTCCTTATATTAGAAACAACTAGAAAGTTATTATTAATCTTGTTAGCTGTGATGATTGTGGTTAGAAAGAAAAAATATCCTTATTGTTAGAAATATACATTGAAGTGTTTACAGTGAAATGCCATGAAGCAAATGGAATTTAAAGTACTAGTAACAAAACAGACAAAGCAATGTGACAACATAGTCACCATGAATCTAGTTATGTGTATATTCCAGTTCTAGCCTACCATTTAAAATAGCAAATCAGAATATATTAAAAACCTAGAAATTAATGTGATTGCCTTTAGGTAAATCAATAACAAATAATATCAAGACAATTAGGAGAAGGTATCACAAGCTTGAGAAAGTACAGTATAGTATAATTTAAAAGTACCTGAAAATGAGTCAAAGAGGATAACCAAGGAACAGCATTCCAAACTACTTATGGGAGACAAGAAGGGACTCTTATTCAGAAATAAAATATTCACATGAAAGAAAATAAATTTCAAATACTACACGAGGCCAGAAACTGTGATTAATTATTTATTTCTACTTAGGGAAAATAAATTTTTATTTACATACCTTCTTGAAATGTTACACATGTAAAACCAAAATATTCTCCAGCATAAATATAAATAAATTAACTTTACAAAAAAGATTTACAATTTGGCTATGAGCATCTTCAGAAATATAGAATCTTTCCTTATATTAATATTTTACTATCTCTGGATATTTTTTTGAGGGGTGGGTCTCACTGTGTACTTCAGGCTGACCTTAAACTCACTATGTAGCCCAGGCCTCCAACTCATGGCAATCCTCCTGCCTCAGCCTCCCAAGTGCTGGGATTACAGGCATGCGCCACTATACCTGGCTCCTGGATACTTTTTTAAAGACATTAAATCAAAGATACCTTCCATAAGGCTCTTTCCCTGAGGAAACAAAGTGAAGCAAAACAAAACAGATTGTCCTAAGGACAAAATTTCAGCTTATCTCTCTCAGTAGAATAAGAGCTGGTTCATTACCTGTTTTATGTAACAAAGGCAGAATTAGTCCTTCACTCTGTATTTCTCCCTTGCTGCCAACTAAGCCAAGAAACACACATTCCTGGATCATTAGCATGTTTCCCTTTAAAAATATTTTGCCAAAATCATTAGGATTCATTGTAATGAAATAAGTACAGATAAAAGTACTTTACATTTTAGGCCTTATTTTAGAATGTGGTTCATCTCTTTTTGGCAATGTTGCTTAGAAAATACGAGATGTTTTGTTTTTGCTATCCAATTAATGTTTTTTACTTTTTATTTCCTTTTATAAGTAAAAATAACCATACACACCTAGTGAAAGAAATTTGGGCTCCCACTGTAAGCATAAACAAATGTCTCTACTTTCCTATACTTTTAGGAAAGCGATCTTCTTAATTCTGCGAGTCCTTCCATTTTCAAGAGGCTTTAGGTGCATTGAGAATTTGACTCCAGATGGATTCCTGTCCCCTTGTTTTGTTGACATTCCTAACGTTGCCTAAAGACAACAGTAACATGCAAAAGCAGGGAGCACTACTGGGTTTATTGTATCTGTGCTGCTCCAGGAACTTGTAACAAACTAGAAATATTCTGTATATTTGGGCAGTTTCTTCTTAACTCTTCTTTGGCTACATCAGCTAGCCAATGGCTACTAGCACCACAAGCAAAACTGTTAATTTTATATATGTGTGTCCTGAAAGTAAAAAAAAAAAAAAGTAAAATCAAAATGATTTTATTTATTGATGACAAACATTAATTTTTAATTGCTATGTGATAAATTACTAGATAGTTCATTATTTTGGGCTGCAAAGCAAATGCAACATTTATAAATTAAAAACAGTGGACAAACTTCTGCGGGGATAGTTCGGTAGCTGTAGCAACAATTACATCATTTATCATTCTTAGATAAATGGTAGCAAAGTTAGACTCATTTAAAAATACAGTCAAAAGTCAATGAAAATCCTCTGAATACTACCCGTAGAACAGATGAAAGATTTACCAAGAGATTAAGACACTTAGAAAGTTTCAGAGATACGTTTACATTATTTTTATGTACAGACATAAAAAGATGTCTTTTAAGACCTAAAAGCAAGACTTGCGAAGAGATCTTAACACATATTATACTATTTCTTAAACATCGGAAGGTCTAAAATCCAGCCAGCAAAAGAAGAAACGTACAAGAGAGGCCAATCATCTCATTCTGCAAATTGACAAAATAAAAGCGTTCTATTAAGCCCTGATGGGTCATCACTCACGGTCCCCAGTGTTAGTGCCGTTACACCATCTAATCGTAACAAGCAGAGTACAAACACAAGATGAGATGATGAGCGTACTCTTGGCGAGTCAAGAACCGACGACGTGCTGAAGGGCTGAGTCAATGTTAGTCAACGAAGAAAAGCAGCTCTGCCAATAACAGACACTTAGGACTCGATTATCCATTACGTCTGCAGAAACCCTAAGCCAGCTGTCTTGATAGATATTTTGAAAGATACAGAAATGTGGTTTTCTTAAACCATATGTACCTTCAATAATTTATCAGAAGGAGGTCTTATTTCTGAGGTACCATCAGTCTCACTTAAATTATGAAACATAACATTGGGTGCTTTGTTGTTCTCATGTGTCTTATAATTGCTGGACAAAGAGGGAAAAAAACTAATTGAATTATATATAATTTAAATTTCAATCAAATAGGAAAATGAAACATTTGCTTACACTCCCATCCCTACACTAAAATTTGCCATAAAAACCCAATCCTTCTAAATAAGAAAAAAGGATGTGGTTACATTATCATTTTCACATTCATTAACTTTATTCTCTGTTCCCATTAAATTCAAATTTTAATTAAGTATGTAAACAGTATGAATTATCGATAGGTATAAAGTCAGCTCTTACCCTTGACAGCTTAGACTTTCAAAATAAGGCAAGTGGATTAGTAAGTGTACGAGAAAAAAAGCAAATTCTATCATAGGGTTTGGCAGGAATTTTCCCGTTTCAGAAACTAAGCAGTTAGCTTTACTGCAAAATCTTAAAATACAATTCAAAAAAATACTCACATCTTCTTTGTCCCAGCACTTTTCATCCTATTAAAAATATCATGGCAAAGTACTTCAACAAGGGGTGTGTAGAAAGTGACAAAAGCCGAAAGGGACCGATAAACTCATCACATGCTGCCCCTCCTGACCCACGGAGCCCCAAAGCATGGCTTTGGTGAACTGATAATGCTCTGTACATTAATAACTTAAAATGCAATGAATAAATAGCATTAAAACTAGAAATCTGGGACGAGAAACTATGAAAGACTGATGGTTAAAAAAAATTTTAGAGTAATTTTTTTTTTTTTTTTTTTTGTCTTTTTGAGATAGGGTTTCACTTTATAGTTCAGGCTGGCCTTGAACTCACTTTGTAGCCCAGGCTGGCCTCAAACTTGCAGCGATCCTCCTGCCTCAGCCTCCCAAGATTTTTAGAGTAATTTTGATGAAGTATCTACCCCAACTTTACTAACTTTGTAAGACTAATAACTCAGGTTTTGCTAGGCTCAAACCATTTGCTAGGCTCTTAACCATTCCTTAAGAAGTCTGAAAAAGTTGCATCTCACTGCATTTGCTGTTGTAGCATCTAGAATTTTTTACTGTTACTAAACAAATACCTGGAAAAACGATTAACTTTACCCATTGCCCACCCCAGGACATAATGATCCAATATTTTCTATCAAGACTGAATCATTTAGCAATTTAAAGATTCTGTATACACTTATAACAGGCTTAAATACTACTGTTAATTTAAGGAAAAGAAAAATGTTATAGAGGGTAAAAAGAACATAACCTGCACGAGCCAACAAATGAAAATAGGCAATTTAGTAATAGTATTAAAATGAAGTTATCAATTAATGAAAAAACTGAACGGGCATTAGGGCAGCGTAGGAATACAAGCTTATGTGCATTCTACGACTGGATTTCTGAACAATCAAATCTCCCAAACCAGCCCCATTTAAATCATCTTGTTTGTTGGCAGCACACAGAGCCAATCATGGTGTTTATATTTCATTTGTGGACTCAGTGGAGATTCGATATTCAAACAATACTTCTTTCCTTGTTGCCGTCTTCGCACCTGAATGTGTACTGTGAGCTAAGCAACGCTTTCACCTCCTTACAGGTGGCGATTTATTTGATGCTTAGTATAATCCCATGAGGTAGACATTCTCCCCATTTTACAAAGAAGCTGAGGCCCAGAGGGGTTAAGCTGTTTATAGCCATACAGCTTGTAAGCAGCAGACCCAGAAATCAAGCTGAGCAGTGGACTCCAGAGCCTGCCCTTTTATCCCCAGACTGTTTTGGCCTAGACTGGTATCTATTAATAAATACAAAGCAGAAAACCGCATAGCCATAGGCAGTGTAGCCCTATGCTAGAGGTTTGTCTTTTCCTAGATTTCTTTGTTTCTGTACAACGCACAGGCATTATCTTAAGTAGAGAATTGATTAACAGATCAGAAAGTGAGACTTTGGTTTTCCAATCACTTTTTTGGGGGGAAATGTGGTTATTATCCTTGATTATACTGAGCAGAAGAAAAAGGAGGAGGAAGCAGTAGTGAAGAAGAGGAGAAAAGAAAAGGGAGAAGGGGAAGAGGAAGAAGGAAAAAAAGAAGAAAAAGAGGAGGAGGAGAGCACTGCCACTGCCACAGAGTCCATTCTTCCAGAGCAGTATTATGATTATAGACAGAAGGAATAAAGAGAAAAATGGCCAAGTGCATAAACACAGCAGAGCCGGTGAGACAGCTCAGCGGCATAAGCGCCTGCCTGGCAAGTGTGAGGTCCTGAGTTCGACTCCCGGTACCCACATAAAAATAAATAAATAAATAAAAATAAAAATTAACACAGCAAAGCTGAGACAGTTACCTACTGACAGAGTATCAAGTTGCACTGAGAAAAAAGCTAAGAATAAAGTTTTCAAAATGATCAGCATTTCTGCTCACCCTGATTTTCCACGGTTCCAGAAATATGTGACTAGAGCTATGGTACCAATTATTGTAACACCAACAACACCTCCTTGAGGGAGACAAAATTTGGTAGCACAATTAATAGAAACATGAGCAATTACATTTATACTGTAGTTTCACAATGACATACAAAGCATGTAAAGAAAAAATGGGAGACAGGAACACGTTCTGCATACAGCTTCCTCATGTCACAAGTTCGACACTAACAACTGCATATTATTGGTCCTGTTTTCTTTGAAAGAAAAAGAAAGAGAATGTTGAAAATATCATGGCTCAAGTACGTATTTTTGACAGGCTTGAGAGGATCCTAAAATATTCATTCCCACACAATCACGCTCCATTTTAAATGTTAAATATGATAGCTGCATTGTGTTACTTTAGGACTAAAGGTGTATTTGAGTTCACGCTTATTTTGCAGGCGAATGAAGTCTCAGGAAGGTGAAAGTTACCATATGCAGTTCATAGAGGCCATCTGCTTAGTTCAGAGTGGGGACAGCCCATGGTTCTCCCAGGAAAGATGCTGCACGGTAAGACTGAGGGCAAATTATATTCACTTTGCCTACCCAGCATGCTCCTCAGCGCTCAGTCCCGTGGGTGGAATTTCATGTAGGAAACCTGTATCTACTTCCGAGATTAAAAAGTGCTATTCTGAGCTTGACAGCAACAAATTAGTCGGATAAACCGTCAACTGCAAGTCACCTTCATAAGCCTTGCTTTTGACAACCTTTCTTCCCAAAATCACCCATTTGTACTTTCCTCTCCCATCCCGATTCTCCAGTTCCCCCCACCTCACCCTCCAGTGTCCCTGGACTCTATCCACCCCTTGGTCTGTGCTTCAAAGGAAATTACAGAAGACACTAAACACGCAAAGGAAGCTAACGTGCCAGCAAAATACAAATGCTGCACACATTTTTTTAAAAACTAGCTATTTGCACAACAGGTATACTTTACAGTATTCTCCCTAGTCAATGTCCTTAACTGATTTCCTTGGACTGCACTGTTAGCTCAGAAAGACTATAAAATAAATTGCAACTTCCCTCTACCTCCAATTTTGAGTTTTTCTCCATACCAGTTCCTAGTAATTCCACCATTTTAATATCGCATTTGGAATTTAAATGAAAACAGAAAATTTAGAAGTGATCCAGAATATCAGGATGACAAAAATAAAAGTCTATTCCTATATTCCATGCTTTAGGGGAAACCCAAGAGGGAGGAGGATAGGTTTGGTTCTTGCTCATAATCATACTTGATATAGTAACAGGATAAAGAACTTGTGGACAAACGAGGTCACGCCAGAAAGACTTGCAGATGGAAGATAAACGTGCTCGAGTAGAACTTAAATTTTCAGATTTGTAATGCAGACGCAGTGTTACTTCCCCAAAGCCACGCCCACGGAATGCTTGAAGTGTTCTGTCAGATCATTGGATTCTATCTCTGTATTTCAAATTTTTTTTTAAATAAAGGAAATTAAAAAAGACTAAACCTATCACAGAAAACTTGAATGATTATATGACTTCTCAACCCTGAAAAACAGGTGGCTAACATGGCTGCATTATAGTGAAGTATAAATACGGCACACAAGGGGGCACGGAATAGGAACAGTGACAACGCCTGTGTTAGCACCCTATTCATTTCAAATAAATACTTCAGATTTAAGACTCTTGCAAGTACAGTTACATTAGGCTAGCTGTAATACATGCCATATTCAAGTAGAGATATAAAGGATAAATAAGTACATAGATGATAGAGGATATGGAAGAAATATTTCATGTATTTCACTGCATGTTCTTTTTTTGTCACGTTCTTTCAGTTGCCCCATAAAGGATTTATGAATGTCACAGTACAGGATTTCAGAAATGCACGAGAAAATAGAGCGATAGCAGTAGAGAGCAGCAGGCTCCTCAGTTGTTTAGTCTGAGTTACTCAGTCCTGTGCGGTCACTAGGATGAGAATCTGTCTTCTCAAGTACCTAGTACTAGAGAAACCAGTCACTGCCTCTGTTCACTGCCCACTAGGCTCTGTAACCCTGGGCCAGTTACAAATCATACAAAACCACAGTTTTCTCCACTGAAAAATGGAAAATACATGCTACTATTATAAGACTGTTTTGAGAAGCAATGAAATAACACATATAAAAAATCTCAGAATAGTATTTGCTGCATAATAAGCGTGCGAACATTAATTGAATGAAAAGCTCTTCTTTCCTTTGGTGTGGACAGAGGAAATGATAAAATAAATCCAGTCAGAAATCCATCTTAGGGAAATAACTGTTACTGCATGCTTTGACTCCTGCAAGGTCATGGTTCATTCAATTCCTGGCACTAGCAGTGAGTTCTCACATCCGTTAGGACAGTAAGCACCAAAGACTTTACATAAAAATAACAGCCAGGCGTGGTAGCGCATGCCTGTAATCCCAGCACTTGGGAAGCTGAGGCAGGAGGATCACTGTGAGTTTGAGGCCAGCCTGAGGTACAAAGTGAATTCGGGGCCAGTCCACACTACATAGCGAGACCCTGTCTCAAAAACAAAACAAAATGAAACAAAACACAAAACAACCCCAAAATCATGATCTCATCTCATAAATGAGAAAATTGGGACTCTGAGAAATGACCTTAATCACTCAGGTTGAATATTTGCTAAATAAAAAGAGATTCAAACCAAGGTCTGACTGTAAAGTACATACTTTCTTCTTCTTATATATGATATAATCTTTAAAAACAATAAAACTAAAACTACAAAGAACACGTATTCTCAATGGGAGTAATATTCCAAGAAAATATATGGATATAGATATAGATATAGACACAGATAGAGATAGAGACAGAGATTGAGATAGAAATAGAGAGAGGAATTGATATATAGTACATAGGTGGAATTAAAACTTCATGGGGAGATGATTAGGGGAAAAAATGTCTAGATAGATAGGTCCTTAGCAGAAAGAAAGGAAGAATAAAAATAATGAGAAACGTCAGTAAAAAGTCAGTGGAAGAGCACCTTTAAAATGCAAAACACAAACATCATTTATAAGGCAAATTGGGAAATTCTGTGACATCTGTCAGTCTCTCAGTGAAATTAAATGGGGAAAAAAAATCAAGCATTTGCCACATTCTAGGATCATCCGCATCATTCACTTACATTGCAGTATATATAATCAACAAGGTAATTTCCTGGTAATATAATTTACTTATCTTTAAAGTGAGATAATGACCTGATCCACATAATAAATTTAAGATAATTTTCGTATTTATGTAAGGTTATAAAAAATGTTGCCATATATCTGATTTAGGAAGAAAGGAGCTCGTCTTTATTTTTTAGCATAAACTGAGGTTACAACAAACCCTGAGGAGAGTTTCCTAGGAAATTAACCGTGGGTATACACTTCAAAAATTTCAGAGAAAAATAAATACTTCAAACCTTCACTGAACACCACTGGGCAGCTGAGAAAAAGCTCATCTATTAAACGCATCACTTCTGTGAACATTAAGTCATTAAATCATGAGATTTTTTTTTTATTGAGAATGCATTTATTTCTACTTAAAATATAAACAGAGTGAATTCCAATTGTTGGAAATGTTCAAGATAAATTTTTTAGCTTTAAAAATCTCTTAGCATTTAAAATATAAACCATTTATAAGTAACAAGAGTAGTAGTAACAATGATAACAAAATGTTCTCAGATTTAATGTCCTTTGGCTGGTTCATGCATGCATGAAATGGGGGACTTCACTGATAAATACATAATTTAAAAATAAACACTTTATTATAAAATTGTATTTTCCACTGGATTTATCAGTATGCCAATTTAGCTGAATTTCTCCTTAACAAACATTTCTCTTATTGTCTTCTTTAGGAGTTTACTAATCTTGTTAATGTATAACATAAGATGACATTTATGGACAAAAGACCAAATGAATTACCAGAACAAACTGCAACACAGGTAGGTGCTTTGGGCCTCAGGTCTATAGCAACGGGATTTTTTTTTTTTTTTTTTGGGTACCGGGGGGTCGACCTCAGGACCTCGCGTGCCAACAGGCACCCGTGCCGCTGAGCGATATCACCGGCCCCTTTTTCGTATGTGGGTTCCGGGAGTCGAGCTCGGGCCCTTGCGCTTGCCGGGCAGGCGCTTAAGCCGCTGAGCCATCTCACCAGCCCGGGATATTATTTTTTAAAGAAACTTTGCTTCAAATAACTAACAGAGAGGCAGGAAAGGGGAGGATGTAGTCAAAGGTAGCTCTCTCTCTCAGGTGGGATAGCACAGAGATCTAGAAATGCTCATTAAGTTTACGGTTATAAAAATACACTTGAAGATTTCAAAACACTGCTTCATGCTTGTGGTTCTTCAGTCCCTAGAACGAAGTGCTAAAACAAAGGGCATTCAACACTACTCCACCGATCGGCCAAACAATCTGAAGTTGTCCTAGAATTACCCTGAAGCAAGAACATGGCTGGAAAACTGAAGAAACATATCGCGTACCTGGTGTCCACAGAACATGCTGATAAAATGCACGCCCCCACTTGCTCTTAGGTACCCGTAAGCGGCGCACTCTGATAGTTCTCCTGAGACAGTTAAAAGACAACACTCTCTTCCAGAAATATGGATTATATGTCTCACACGGAAGGCAATTTCTTTCAACTGCCCGAGAGCCAAACTTACCACATATGGGACCGATGTGACCTAAAAAAAAACAAAACAGAAAGTTAAAAAAATTAAAAATTTTCAATGATTTGCTAGTCACTAAATACACACACACACACACACACATATATATATATATATATATATATCAATAAACTACTTGAAAGCTCAAATGTAACTCAAATTTCCATAACTAAAAGAAATTAAGGAATTTACACAATGACACGTTACTATACACACACAGTATCTATGTCTATTTGAGAGTCAACAACATAAACATAAATGACAGGTACTGAAAACAAAAACATCCTCTAACTTTGATCTGTAACTAGATGGCAAGAAATAAGTTTGAACAATTTAAATAGTAAATAGTTGCTGATCCAATCCTGCTATCAAGAAATTACCAGAAACCGAAGTCCCTTTCAGTAGATTACAACCGAATTCAACGTAACCATATCACCTTACTGTTTACATTTCTCAAGGATTATGAATGAGCCAAAAGCATTACTATGAAAAAGGAGATTATTCGGTCTTGCAGCGTTAAGGGTCAAGGTCACATCGCCATCACAGCCCATGAGATCCACACACAGGAAATCCGGACAGCGTCAACTGACCTGAAGGCAACCCTTTCTCTTCAGATGCCGTCGTAGACTTTGTGGTTGTCCTGGAATCAGGTCCAGGCCTAGTTGCTGTAATACGAGCAGAGGTGAACCTTTGTGTAACTGAGACATGTTTAGGAGTGGACTTTTGTCTTGCTGGAAGAGACTGTATAAATGAAGCTTTTGCTGTGGTGAATGTCTGGGTTGTTGGTGTGGTCTGTGTAGCAGAAGCATTGCCCATGGTGGGATTCTGGGCTGCAAGTGGGACCACTGTAGATGAAACATTTGCTATGGGGGATGTCTGAGCTGCGGCTGGGGCCTTTGTGGCTGAATTATTTGCTGTGGTAGGTTTCTGAGGAGTTAGTGGGGCTCTTGTATCTGAAATGTTTATTGTGATGGTTTTCTGAGGAATTGGTGAGACTTCTGCATCTGGAACATTTACTGTGGTGGGTTTCTCAGGTGTTGGTTGGACTCTTGTTGTTGGAACATTTACTGTGGTGGGTTTCTGATGAGTTGGTTGAACTTCCGTAGCTGTGATATCTACTGTGGTCTGTTTCTGTGGAGTTGGTGAGACACTTGCAGCTGGACTATTTACTGTAGTGTGTTTCTGAGGTGTTAGTTGGATTCCTGTAGTTGGAGCATTTACTGTGGTATGTTTCTGAGGTGCTGGTTGGACTCTTGTTGCTGGAACATTTACTGTGGTATGTTTCTGAGGTGCTGGTTGGACTCTTGTTGCTGGAACATTTACTGTGGTGGGTTTCTGATGAGTTGGTTGAACTTCCATAGCTGTGATATCTACTGTGGTCTGTTTCTGTGGAGTTGGTGAGACGCTTGTAGCTGGACTATTTACTGTAGTGTGTTTCTGAGGTGTCAGTTGGATTCCTGTAGTTGGAGCATTTACTGTGGTATGTTTCTGAGGTGTTGGTTGGACTCTTGTTGCTGGAACATTTACTGTGATGGGTTTCTGAGGTGTTGGTTGGACTCTCGTTGCTAGAACATTTACTGTGGTATGTTTCTGAGGTGTTGGTTGGACTCTTGTTGTTGGAACATTTACTGTGGTACTTTTCTGAGAAGTTGATGAGACTTCCATACCTGGAATATTTACTATGGTAGGTTTTTGCGGTGGTAGAGGAGCTTCTGTAGCTGGCACATTTGTGGTGCTGGGCTTCTGTGGTGGGATGAAAGGAGGTGGAGATGTTCCTGTGAATGAAAATGTTAGAGAAAAAATGAGCTATATATTGCTGAACAAAGTTAAGTTTTCTCAGCCATTGCTTGCTCGGTGGCTATTCTCTTTGTCTATCCACAAAGACTTAGCCAAGATTTTTAGGAAATCAAGTCTTAGAATATATTTCCTAAGGAGTTGAAACACTACTCATTTTTGCTGTGATATTAATTATATCCACAGTAGATTTATCCCAACATAAAACTAAGATTCTTAATCTCTTTGCTGTGTGAAAAAAGGAAAGCAAAGTTGGAGTCAGTCTGTGACCACCTTTATTTTCCCTCCAAAGATGTCCTCCTTCACTCTAGTCAAGACCAAAGAGCAACAGGACGCCATCACTGGAGAATGCAGAGTCACAACACAGCAGCTTTTTTTCCGGTGCTCTCAGACATTTTAGTGAGGGAAATTGTTTCATTTTTTTAAAGTAATGCCAGTCTGATGGAAAATAACTTCCTTTGTCTTCTTGTTCTTATTATCAAAGTTATACACACTCATTTAATTCCTCTTTTGATTTCTGAGTGATTTCAGAAAACTTATTCTCAGAACCATAAGTCTAACACCATAGTCTTCAGACCCTGTTTGCCTCAGGGCTGCTTATCCAAACGCCTCCAGAGGCCAGCAGGAAGTAGTACTGGTGCCTGGCTTTCCCTCAGGCTAGGGATCTTTGCAAGTTCTCTAATCCAGCTAAACTTTGCTTTTCTCATTTGTAAAATGACAATAAAAACACAGCAGATTGATGTAAATTACTCTTGACTGCATTATTACACAACATATCCACGTATTAAAGTATCTCATTATGTGTCATGTATTTGTGCAATTATTGTGTCAGTTAAAAATAAATTAATAAAGATGTGGAACAGGATATTCTGTGCAAACTGTGTGACACTATGTAAAAATTAAGGGAAATACTTGGTACATCACACAATGCCTGTCCCTGATCCCACAGCTTACATCAGCACTACTGCATCAGTACTACTTCTAGCACGGTACTACCACTGCCCCAGCACACACACTATATTCCCTGTGTGCAGATGGCGTATGTCATTTTCTTGTTTCCTTTCCCTATGTCACAGGATGCTGTAAGGGGTAAGTCAAGCGGGACACCTACCAGGTAACACAATGCTTAGCAGGCACTCAGTGACAGTTCTCACCGGGGTTAATGGAGTTTGTATGAGGAATTTTCATGTTAAAGGCCCTCTTACATAAAAATTCTTTATTCTACCAATTCAGTTATTTTTGATCCAGAGAACTTCATACTACCACAGAGTTTCAACTTCCTGGGAATTGGTTTCCGGTGTATTTCGTCACTGAGGTGGAGTTTAAGTCCACTGTGGTCAGACTGTGCTCTGAGTATCATAATCTTCTGAAACGCATAGTGATTTAAAGCTCAGCGTACGTTCAATTTTGGTAAATGTTCCACGTGCACTTGAAAAAACTCACTCACCTGTCATTGTGGGGTTCAACACACTTCTGTGTAAATATGACCTTAACTGTTGATCAGATCTATGATTTTAATGATTTTTTATTGCTTTTTCTACTATTGAAAAATTATGTGGAATTCTCCAACTGTGTGTGTGTTCACCCATTTTTCTTTCTGTCCATTCTAAGTATCAACTGAAGTTATTTTTTCAAGTGCGTACAGATTTCAGATTGTGAATTTCAGATTTCCTGAATCGGTTCCTTTGTTATGAACTGCCTTACCTTAAGTAAACACTGATATTAATATAGCAGCACAATTTTTTCAGTTTATTTTTCTATTCTTCATTTTCAACTACTCTATGTTATTTAATTGTGTTTACTGTCAACAATTAGGGGTTCTTTTTAAATCTAGTCTGACATCTTAGTTAAATTACTTGATGTAGTTACTGTTCCACATGAGTTTATATCAACCATTTCATTATTAGTTTGCAATCCCACCTTTTTTCTTTTCCTCCGTTTCTCTGCCTTTTTGGTTCTCTTTAGGATTAAAGATTATCATCCTTTTGTTAGCTTTTGTATATACATTCTTTTACTGTTCTTTTGTGGCAATCTGAAGAGATTACAGGAGCTTGGAGATTGGACTAGTGGTGGCAAACCTACAGCACGCAAGCCACAGCCGGCACACAGAGGCCTCTCTTGTCAGCACATGGGCTACGTTACCGAGCATCGCCCCAGCAGCTGAGCACTCAGGTTTAACTGCAGTGTTGGCACCCCGTGAGAAATAAGTGGGCTTTTGGGTTGCACTTTGGCCACTCGGTCTCTAAAAGGTTCGCCATCACAGTGCTATAAATAAATTTTAAATTATATTATTTTAAATTATATTAAAATTTACAAAATTATAAATTTTTTTGCAAAAAATTATCACTTTTTCAGTGATGCTAACACATTGTAATTTAAAGATTCAATTTACCTCCTCCTGCCTTTTGCTTTATTGCTATTATACGTTTTTATTCTGTATATAATTCAAACTCCAGAAGACATGGAATTTTACTGTTTTGTGAAGTCAGTACTCATTAGCCCTTGCATATGTATCTCCACTTCTTTCATTTTCATTTGTGAAGACAGGATTACAGTATTTTCATTCTACTTGATAAGTTTTCTTTAGTTCTTGATAAGGTCGATGTCTGTTGGTGACAAGTTCCCTCAGTTTTTGTGTGACTACATCTTTATTTAACGTTCTTTTGACAAGAATATCTCATTGGGTACAGAATTTTAGGCAAGCAGTAATTTTCTTAAGTATTTTAAAGGTTTCTTTATATTCTCTTTTGGCTAACATTTTCTATTGAAAAGTCAAGTCATTAGTTTCGTTGCCCTTATGAAGGCTTTCTTCGTTGTTTTATTCTGTTATGACTCTGTGTATTTTTATCATTGCTTTGAGTTTCCAAACTCTCTTTTGATTTGAGGTATCTTGAAGTGGCTTTGTTTTCAGTCCTGCTTAGAGTCCAGAGAACTTCTTGAATCTAACACCTGATGTATTCCAGCAGTTTTGAAAAATTCTCAGTCATTATCTTTTTGAATATTTCTTTCTCCCCCTCCTTCCCTCTCTTTTTGTCCTCTTCCTCCCCCATTCCTCTTACTTCTTCTTTTCCTGTCTCTCTCCTAACATGTTACAATAGTTTAACAAGTCTTTTTTTTTTTTTTTTTTGGTGGGTACCGGGGGTTGACCTCATGACCTCGCGTGCCAGCAGGTGCCCATGCCGCTGAGCGATATCACTGGCCCTTTTTTCGTATGTGGGTACTGGGAGTCGAACTCAGGACCTCGCGCTTGCCAGGCAGGCGCTTATGCTGCTGAGCCATCTCACCGGCCCTAACAAGTCTTAAATGTCTCTAAACTTTTATCTATATTTTATATTGTTTTTGTATGTATGCAGACATGCCTCTGAGAATCTGATGAAAAACTGCCCCACAGAAAAATGCAAATATACACATATACTATATTTTCCATTCTCTTCTCAGAAAATTCATAGAATCGCTACAGTCCACATACAGACCTAAGGGTAAGAAGAAAGCAAAAACATAACTATGCAAGTTGATTACCTTTGCATTCAGGTGCTGGATCACTCCATTCTCCTGTGTCACCTTTTACAGTGCAAGAAATGTGCTTTTTTCCAGTCAGGGTGAATTTTCTATCACATTCATATGTTACAACCTGACCATATTCGTAAGTATCTTCTTCGTTTATAATCCGTCCATTCTTAATTTGTGGTGGTTCTGGACACAAAATTTCTTAAACAGAATTACAATATCCTTTAAATAAATAAACTGGTGAGGTATATTTACAAATAAATAAGGTTAAAACAAGTTATGGATTTTTTCGGGGGGGGGGGGACTGGGAATCGAACTCATGACCTTGCACTTGCCAAGCATGCGCTTTGCCACTGAGCTATATCCCCGGCCCAAGTTACAGATTTTTAAAAATCAAAATCTACCATTTTTCTCAATGTAGCATTATCAACAAGGGACACTTACATATGCCTGACAAGTAAGGGTAGCATATTTGGAGCTTTGAATGCAAATGCTATTTGACGGGAATGGTAACCTAGACACCAATTTGTAGAACATGTACATAAAACAAAAATTACAATAAGGTTTGCATATGTTACTTAGCAAACTGTTGCTAGAAAATAGTAAATGCTGCAGGACTTTGGAGGAGAAAGCTGGGCAGTCGATGTGTTTAAGGGGGAACTGGAACTTGAACTTAAACCTCAGCTGTACCCTTCAAAGATAGACCAGAGAACAGAGCACCCTTCTCATTGCAGGGGAAAATACTGCCAAAGAAAGGAGATGGGGATTCATGGGCCATGTTTGAAAAGTGAGTATGGGTCATTTTTGGATACAGCAAAAAATCTTAAGTATTAGGACTATATTTTCACTTGTAAGGTGGAATTTTTTAAACATATTAACTCACAGAGGCTTTTATTCAAGATAAATCTTACTGTGTAGCTGAATTTATAAAACAAATACAAGTAGAGCTGCTCTAGTTATATTCTAAAAAAGAGTTCTCTTCCTGGTAAGTTTCCTGATAAAAAGTTCAGTGATTGCAAACTCTTTGAAGCCATGGCTTTTTTTTAAGCCAAGAAAGCAACATAATTACATGTGTGCATGAAATTAAATTACACTAAAGGTACTCACAGAATACTAGCAAATTCATAAAGTACTTTAGGCTGTTAATCAAAGCTAGATCAAGACATCCTGATGGATGGCAAGCTAGTGTATATAGAGACTATAATACACCACCCTTTAGTTCAGTCCAAACTTTTCTGAGCACCTAATACATAGGAGTTATTTTGCATGTAAACAGAAATGTACAATTGAAAAAGGTAGAGTTCTTATATTAAAATCTAGCGGGGGAAAAAGATTCAAAGGGGTTGACTTTAATCCAGAACAGGAGGGTTACCACAGAAGTGTGGAAGTGGTGTGGAAGGAGAGAGGAGGGATGTTAGCCAGCCTGGGAAATCTTCTGAAATGACCAGGAGAAGCCACTTTCCATGAGGAAAATATAGCCCAGCAAAAAAGGGGCCGAAGGACATTCCAGGTGGCAGTAGCAACACAAGGAATAATGTGGAGGCACAAAAAAGTGTGAAGTATATAGCAAAGTATAAGCAGCTTGTATGGGTACAGCACAAAATAGGAGGCCCAAACATGAGCATGGAGAAGGAAGCAGACAATGACTAGCTCTGAACACGAGACTCGGGAGTTTGGATTTCAGTAAGGGATGCACTAAGCGGCCTTAAGAAGGAACGTGTATCTGATACTATGGACAGAACGTCAGTGGAGTGGGAGAATGGACACAGCAGGCCTCCACCACGAGTATCACCCTAGGACTCAGTCAATCTCACATTTTAAAGGCTGTGCCTTGGCCCTACTGCGGATGTCTCTCTCCCACCAGCTGGGGTATCTATAGGGCGGATGGAATATGCTCAATGACAGCCTGTCCTGTACCCCTTCCTCCATTCTAGAATGTTCTCTAGGAACTAGCCCCCAGAACTCCTTGTTATCACCCTTTTCAGAGTCCCTTCCCTGGTCTCTATTCATGAGGTGGTCTCTACCGCTGGCATACACACCTGCAACCCATATGACTACGAAGTCTGGGCAAGGGTCACTGTGGACCTGTCTCGGGTACAAAGGCCATGTTGTACATTTACGTGTATAAGAAAAACCCCTGCAGTGTGGGAAGGGGGAGGATGGATCTTAAGTCAGGGACTCCCATTTATATTCTAGGTTGGGCCCTAAAAATGGTAGGGGTGGCCGTGTCTGCAGTAGTTCAGCTGAGGGTTAACAAACCATGTTAGAAATAAGACAGATGGGGCAGATGTGAAAATAGATAGAAGAGGTACAGCAAGATGACCCAGTGATTAATATGGGGAGTTAAAGAGAGGGGTTTGAGCAGACAGTCATAGTACAGAAGGAACTGACTTCAGGCTAGCAGGTACCAGTCAGTCAACTGAAATTAATTTTGAAAAAGAAAACACTAGCAAGGAAATAGGAAAATGGGCTCTTCAGAGAAAGTGAGGCTTTCCCATGGGGCTCCATTCAGAGAAAGCAACACCTCTGCTGATTTGTAACTAAGGAGAATTCTAGAATGTGACACTGCTCTTCCTCCTTCACAGCCACATCTCCACATCCACGTCTGCACGCGGACACCAACGACCTCACATGGCTCCAGACCAGGGGAAGCAGCTCACTGTTTGAGAATTTACTGCCCACTCAATCGCTTCGGTGTTGTCACCACAAAAAAGTTATGTGAAAATAAAAACAAGATTCTAAAAGCCGGGTGTTACAAGGATAGTCGAAGACACTAGATTACTTAGGAAAAGGGGCTCTCTCCTGCAGGACACAGATGTCAGTGGCTGCTGATTCAGAGATGCTGATCAGTCAAGAAGGAAAATACAAACAGGAGGGTACGTAGACACGGACGGCGTGAAGAAAAGGTGGCCTGCAGGACAAAAGCTCTTCTGTGCTAGAATATATGCTCGATGGCCACATTTCTGAGGAAGTCATGACAGCAGTGGCTTGTGAAAATAACAGCCTCAGATGGGGATGCTGCTTGCCTATGCCTTGAGACACGCTGCCTGGACTAGAAATACATTTACAACATCACTTACAGTATCTTGAGCCGTCCGTGAAAATGGGAAGAGTGGTAATGGGTAGCAATGATGACAATTTAAAAACAGGGCTAAGGGGAAAAGCTGAAGTGGCAGACGAAGAAGGGTGGGCATGTGGGTGGCATGACAGGAGGAGGGCCCTTGTTGGGTCAGGCTTTCTCATTTTTGTATCAGCTGACTCCACACACTGTTTGCCACACAGTGTCAGTCAACAAGCGCTTGATAAATTACACTATATCTACTTGTTTCCTGCTCCTAATGAACACACAAAAATGAACTTAGTAATAGTTTTGACATTAGGATTTTCAGAAGTCGTTTGCAGAAGTATAAGCTGGGTGTAAAGAGAAGGATGGGAGGAATAAAGCCTACATTTTAAAAGGTTGTGGGCCAGGGTATAGCTCATTGTTGGAGCGCTTGCTTAGCATGCGCAAGACCCTGGCTTCAATGCCCAGCACCTAAAAGTAAATAAAAATGTTGCGTATTATTTTCTTCTCCCAACTTGTGGGAGGTGTGTCTCTAGTGTACATATCCTGGACATATACCCACTTATGATATTATTATTTCTGTGCTCTATGTTCCCTTTGAGAAGATTCTCAAGCTCAGAAACCGTATTTCTTCTTTATCTTATAACCTTACTTCTCTAAAGATAAAACATATCACAGCTTAGAATACTTTTAGATAATTATAATCATAAAAAGAGACATGTAAGCAACACTGGGTCTTAGAAAAATGATGGGCTTGAACTAAGAGACCTGGATTAAATGCCTTCTTAGGCCACTTGTTTTAGGATGTGGAGTTAAGTCACACAGAGACTCTGATTCACAATGTTTTCTTCCATAAAACTGTGAAGGGAAAATGCCCTAACTTCCCTTCCGATTTAGAGGAATGGCTAGATACTAAAAGACTGAGCCCCACGCAACCCTAAGCTTGTTTTTAATTCTCCTCCTATAGCTAAGGATGATACTGACGCTCTGAGAAGCTCAATGGTTTAACGCCCCAGCTAATAAATTAAGAAACATCACTTACAAAAGGTCTTTAAATTATCTAAGGCACACATTGAAAGATGCAGGTACTACACATACACACTGGATAACTCCTAATGAGAAGAAGGTAATTTCTCATTGATCACTCAGCCCCAAACCTGCGTGTTTAGATTTTTAAAAGACTTACTTATGCACACTGGAAATCTGTTACTCCAATCAACAGCATTCCCTGTAATCATACAGAAAGCAGAATCTACACCGTGTAATCTATACCTAGAGCAATAGGGGGAGAAAAATGTTTCTGTTACATTCATACATATTTGACTCATCTCAAATTCTCCAGATCACCATCTTAAAATATTTACCGTAACAGTAAAAGAAGACAAAAATAGTTGTTAAAAGTCCATGTAAGATTTAAAGGAACAGAAAAAAAGTTAAGTTTATACAGGTGAAATCCAATGGGTAAAAAAGTGTAAGATATGTAGAACAGCTTTTTATTTGCATGGGACGTATGTTAGAAAAGACGAAAGTAGAGAAAACGTTTTAAATGATAAAGATTATTCACTATTTTATATTAGTTCTAAAAGATCAATACAGAATAACAGAATATATTTAAAGAAGCCAAAGTACTTTCTAGATTTGATAGTAATGACCCAACCACCATCTGTGGAAAGAGTGAAAATAGAGACAGAGAAAACATACTTTGATTTGCAAATATTAAATGGGAAAACAAATGTTAAGCTTCTAACTGTAAACCAGGCATAGTGGTACAGGCCTGTAATCCCCATACGTTGGGAGGCTAAAGCAGGACGATTCCAAGTTTGAGCCTAGCCTCGGCAACTTAATGAAAACTGTCTCAAAAAGTATTGGAAAATTTAAAAAGGGGTGGGGAAATAGCTGAGTTCAAAGGTGCTTGGTTCAATCTCTAGTACCACCAAAAAAAAAAAAAAAAAAAAAAATCCAAATGTATTTGAGACACTGATGGTATGGAATGGGTGAATTTCTTTCTCTACTAGAGAACTATACAAATCCTTAGGTTAGAATGGTATTTTCACACTAAGAAGAAATGTATTTAGGTCATAGTATCTAATAACAGTTTGTTTACATGTAGAAAAACTCAGACGCAAATTCATTATTTATGTCAATTAAAGACTCGCTTCATATTTAACACTTGAAGGATGGTTATTTCTGAGAGTATCATTGGCAAATCAAATGTTTTGCTTTACTAATCACATTTAAAATTTTATGTTGAATCTCATACACACTGAAATCTAACATTTTAGAGAACTGGTGGTATAAAAGCTTCCTTTCGGGCCAGGGATTTAGCTCAGCGACGCAGTGCCTGCCTGGCAAGCGCGAGGTCCTGAGTTCAACTCCTGGTACCAAAAATCTTGACCTATTTTACTAACTTTAGCTTTACTATAAAGTGATCATAATGAAGGATCTTTGAGGAGAGGGATTGTTTTAGTTGCTAAAAGCCTGGGAACACTGCTCTTTAACAGTTTCTACCTCAGATCCTAATTCGCTTTTTCATTTGTTAAATATAGTATCAGTATAATAAAACTTACTTACCCTACGTCACATGAGAAGAAGATCTGAGAGCCAAATAATAGGTCAGTTGTTACATTGACATAACCATTTAGTATTTCTCCGGGATTAGGACATGGTTTTTCTAAAAGAGAATGCAAAGTGTTTTTTATTAAATCAGGCATGCACAAGAAAAGGTTAACTATGTGAAATCAGGCATGCATAAGAAAAGGTTAACTATGTGAACTACAAAAAGGTAGATATGTTCACTGGACTGACTGTGGTAATCATTTCACAATGTAAATGTATATTAAAGCATCATGCATACCTTGTATGTATGTACATTTTAACTTTTGTGTGTGTGCGGTGTTGGGGACTGAACTCACACCTTTCTGTGCGTTAGGCAAGTGGTCTGCTACTAAGCTGTTATCTCCAGCCTAATACAATTTTACGTAATCATACCTCAAGAAGCCTGAGAAACATTTTTTGTCAAAAATTACCAGGCACATCAATGCAAATTCATTCTCTGAACCACTGATATTTCTAATCTTTAGACTCGTCTTCATTTTGTGATGTTTCAAAACAGCACATACTTAGAATAGATAGCCATTTTAGGTAACCTCAAACTAAATAAATGTGAAATTCGTGCATAAGTATTCTTATCACATAAACATTTAGTACATCTAATTTAAACTGCAATTACTTTCATCATTCTTTTAAGAATCATCTGGGGGCTGGTGATGTAGTTCAGTAGTTCAGCATTTGCCTCGCATACACAAAGCCCTGAGTTTGATGCCTCCCAGCAACAGAAAAAAATCATAAACAATAATAGGTACATATAGAGTTCCATCACAAACAATGGAATAGATAATTTTTCCCTCAAATACCAGATACTTTTTAAAATTGTACTCACTTTCACAAAATGTCGCAGGTGTGGACCATGTTAAATTATCAAGACAAGTTATTTTTCCCACTAGAGGATATACTCTCTTATGCCCGGGTCGGCACTCATACTCCACGATGGTACCAACTGGGAAGTAATTCTTACTGATGTAAGTCCTTTTGAGGGCCGCATAAGACAACCTGGGTGGAACGTCACAGCTACCTAAGAATATTAACCACAGCAAAAACAAAAGTGAAAGTTAAAGCCCACTTCACACACGGCTTCAAAAAGTTATCGGTGGCATCCCTACGTTCTGTATTTACGGTAGCTTCCATTGATTCAAGTTGTTCAAAGCCAGGCAGCAAGTCTTATTCTTCTCTTTCCTTATACATAGTCACACGGCACAGAATGACATTTCCATCAGCAATGGACACACACACACTTGTGGGCCCAGCAGGCGGTGACAGAGCTGAGGAACTCCTACTGCCTGGTGACGCCATAAGCCACGGTAACATCACAGTGCAAAGCATTACATGTGTCTGCGGGCTGCTGGGGGAAATATACACACTGTGTGGCCAGTGTTAGAAAGTAAAGCACACACAATTAGGTATGGTTTATGATACTTGATAATGACAATATGCAACTATGTTACTGGTTTATTCATTTTCTATTGCATACTTCTTGTTATTTTAGGGTGTACTCCTTTTACTTATTAAAAAATGGGTTAAGGATGCAACGACCCTTCAGGAGGTGTTCCAGGAGGAGGCACTGTTACCATGGAAGATGGGAGCTCCTTGCTTGGGCCGGGCTAGAAAGACAAGATGTAGCGATGAAAAACAATGATACTGAAGAGCCTGACTCTAGATGGGCCTAGATCCTAGGCTAATATTATTTGTGTCTCAGTTTTTAAGAGAAAGCAAAAAAAATAAATAAAAAATAAAAATAAAATTTTTAAACAGAAAAAAGCACAGAATGTTAGGATGTAAAGAAAAAACATTTTTTGTACAGTTATTCAACGTGTTTAATGATAAGTGTTATTATAAAAAGAGTTTAAAAAAAAAAACCCGACAAATTAAATTGGGCCTGGTGGCCTGTAGTTCCAGCTACCTGGGAGCTGAGGGAGGAGGATTGCTTAAATTCAGGAATTCAGGCCAGCCTGGGCAATCTTGTGAGGTCTGGTTTTTGAAAACAAACAACCCTCCAGAGAATAAATGAAAACAGTTAAAATATTAAAGCTTATAAAGTTACAGTAACCTAATTTATCATTGAAGAAAGAAAAAATATGAATTTAGTTCTGCTTCAATGTGCTGTGTTTAAAATGTCTATAGTAGTGCACAGTAACGTCCCAGGCCTTCACACCCACTTCGTACTCACTCACTGATACCCAGAGCAACTTCGGTCCTGCAACGCCCATTCATGCTTTTTATTTTTATTTTTATTTATTTATTTTTTAAGAGTAGGAACATTTATTGGAGAAAAGGGATGGGGAATAGGAATAGCTCCTGAGAGACAGGAGGGGTGCCGAACGGGTTGCCCTGTATTTATGGTAAGAGCCCTACACGTGTGCATTATTTTTTGTCTTTTATACCATATTTTTTACTGTACATTTTTGATGCTTAGATACACAAATACCACTGTGTTACAACTGCTCACGACACTCAGTGCAGTCGCTGCTGTACAGGTCCGTAGCCCAAGAGCAGCAAGGCCCACGCCACGGCTCAGGCGTGTAGTAGGCTGTGCCACTGAGGCTAAGCTCACTCCGAGTGCAGATAACTACAAAACCGCCTAGATGCACGTCTCCACACATACCCCCATCGTGAAGCGAGGCACGACCGTATCTCAAATACGGGGCTATCTACAGAATAAATCTTGAAGTAAATATAGAGAGCTTTTAAAAACGCCACCGAAGCATTGTACTTGCTAAGTCCTACTTTACCAAATGAAACTTAAAGAAACACATCACCTAGGTCACATCACCTAGGTACGTGTCTCAAGGTAAACGGCAAATATATTTCTGTATCATCTACTCCCTGAACAGTACCTACTGTTTGTTTTCTCTGTTAGTCTGTTCAGCAGGTACAGCCTTGGGAAGAAAAAGTAATGAAGAGGCAGGACCTGCCTGGAAAGGGCGCCTTCAATTAGCTGGCAGGTGCATTGCCGGTATGGTACATACCCTGGGGCTTAGTAAGCTCGAAAACTATCAATTACGAGTCACTCCAAAGGGATATAAAAATAACTTTCACAAGACACATCCCAGTCCCACAACTTCTCGAAAAAGAAAGGCAGCACTCACGATTACAGAATTCTTCAATGTCTGTCCACTTATCGTTGGAAAGGCAGACCACCGCGTCTGCCATGCCTGGGATTTTCACAAAGTCTTGGTCACATGTGTACAACACCGTGGCGTTCTCAGGAAAAGTCGTACTTCCTCCCAAAACTGGCTGGGCGTGAGGTATCACTGGGGGAAGGCCGCAGTCACCTAGGGAGGAAAAGGAAGGAAATGGTGCTACTCCCTTCTGGGCGACATTCTTTCCCAAGATTTCCAACGGGGAGAGCAGCAATGGTTTTCCATCAAGCTCTATTTGCACTCAGCGCTGAACTCGCACACCAAAACGTGCCAGGCCTCCTGTCTTCTCCATTCAGTCAAGATTAAAGTAAGTGGACAGCAAATAAACCTCTTCTCCTAAAAAAGTGACTTGGAATTTACTAAGTGTTTTGGTGGATACCGTTGCCAGGCACAAGACAAGACACCGAAGCGAGCAGCGCCAGCGTCGGCCTCCGTGCCCACCCCGGGGTGGGTGTGGGGGGCGCTGCTCAGCTCTTCGGCCTCCCGCCCTGAGAAAGCAGAATTGGCGGGGGGCAGGGTGAGAGTTGTCACCCTGGGAGGTCTCCAGGGCGGGGGCTGCTCTGGAAACTGCGCGGATTCCCCAACTCTCCACACCCGTCCCCAAAGCCGGGCAGCAGGCTTCCGGCACGGCGGGGATCCCCTCCCCTGCGGTCCCCGGATGGGGCCAGCAGGATCCCGAGCCCGCGAGGCAGAGGACCGGGGCCGGCGATGACCACCGCCCCTCCAGGCCCCAGCCCCGCCGCCGCCCGCACGCCGGGCGCCGCCCCACTCACCGCGCACGGCGGCTGCGCGCAGCAGGAGCAGCAGCGCGGGCGGCCCGAGGAGCAGGAGGAGGGGGCGCGGCGCGGCGGGGCCGCCGGGCGGCTCGGGGCTCATGGCGCGGGCTCGCGGGCGACGGGCGCGCGGCGGCTTCCTGGCGAGGCCGGGGCTCGGGCGCAGCAGCCGCGGCAGCGGGGCCGGGCGGGTCCCGCAGCCTACTTAACCGGCGCGGGGCGGGGCCGCGGGTCACAAAGGCGGGGCGAGCGGGTCGGCCGGGCCGGGTGGGGCCATGCGGGCGGCCCCGCGCTGCCTTCGCAATAAACACGGCTGGCGGCCGCGGCGGGGACGCGCGTGGGGCGCAGAGGCCGGCGCGCGGCCGGCGCCCTGGTGCCTCGCCGGACGCCCACGCGACGGTGGGGACGCGCCGGCCCGTGCCGCCCCGAGGCCACTGCGGAGTCCGCAGACTGCAGGAGGAAGCGACCCCGAAAGCCGGTCTGAGGCCCGCACGGCGGGGAGCGCCCTGGGCGCGCTGCGCTCGCGTGGGGGCGGCTGGCTTCGCCCCGGTTCTCGCGGAGCAGGCGCGCCGCTCGGATTCCGCTTCCGGATTGTCCTAGCCCGGCTGCAGAGTGACCTTCGCCAGGCCGCGGAGCCGCGGGTTCCGGGGAGCGGGGGTGGTGGGTTGTAAGAAGGCTGGGCCCAGGGCTTGAAGGACGGCCAATAATTTACGAGGCTGGCCACACCTTGGAATTGCGAGGGGAGGTCGCTAAAAATCCAGAGTGCCATGCTGCACCCTGGAGGAGTTAAACCGGACTCTCCGGGGATGAAGCCAAGTGTTAGGATTAAAGTCTTTCACTGTGCAAACCGGTTTGAGAAACCACAGATCTGCACGGTACCAGTCAAACTAAAGTTCCATCCAGCTGAGCGGTCAAAAACAGAATTTTCTGTTCCCTGAAGTGCTCACTTGGTTAGCATCATCAATCCCTCACTTGGAATTATGCCTTTTAAAAAAATTTTTATACTGGATCCCACATACGAAAAAGGGGCCGGTGATATCGCTCAGTGGCACGGGTGCCTGTTGGCACGCGAGGTCCTGAGGTCGACCCCCCGGTACCCACAAAAAAAAAAAAAAAAAAAAAAATTTTTATAGAAAGAAGGTAAAACAATTTCATGACAAAATAATAGGAGAATAACGATAGTTAATGCATGTTATCTTTAAAGTAGTTGCTCAGGGTACAAGATAATGGGCATAAAAATTTCTCCAATCCATATTAGCACAAACCTTCCTTTTTAATGAACTAAAAGACACTAATAGTATAACTGACTTGCATTTTTTTTCCCTACTGTCCTTCCCCCTTGCACCCATCCTGGTTCCTTTTTCCTTTTGAACAATTTCTTCCCATTTCACAATATCTATTGTACATTTTAGAGGTTATTTACTCTTTCCCTTTCTCACACCAGGGAGATAATGCGATGTTTACACGTGTAGGAATTATGCCTCCTTCCGTGGACCAGCCAGGGGAGTATTTGTGACATCTACCGCGATATTCTTTGCATGGTCTCTGACAAACACCTTTTTTATTGGTTAGTAGGAGCTTTAGAAAGAGGAAACGGTTAACAATGGCATTTTCTCTGACTCGTGCTCAGAGAGCCAAACCCTGTGTTGCCTAAGACAGGAATCCTTTCCACAGGGCTTCCAGAAAGGAATTCCTGTAGGCTGTCATAGAGGAATTTGTGATAGACATTCTAGAGTTTACAAGTCCAGGGAGGAGAGGGCTTTACAAACCATCTCGTGTGACTCTATTTGATATTAAAATACCTTACTATTGCTCTCATTTGGATATATCAGTGCTAGTTCTTCATTTATTCCTCTCAGGGCCTCTGTTTACCTTAACCACCACTCCCTTCTTCCGTGTCATTTTAGACAGGTCCTTGGTGTCCGCCTGGACTCTGAACTGATGTGAAAGGGAAGGTGGTATCGTGAAAATTGTTGGAGATCAAGACCAGGTAGGGAGCTTCCAGAAGTCAGCACCAAGGCCCCAGAGAGCAGAGTGTGGAAAGTGGAGGCTGTGGCTTTTTATCCACATAAAACAATGAGCTCAGCAAAGTGTCAAAAAATTATCTCTGTTACCCAGCTTCGCTACACCGAATCTCTTAAGAATTCACCTTCCAGGGGCCGGTGAGATGGCTCAGCAGCGTAGGCGCCTGCCTGGCAAGTGCAAGGGCCGGAGTTCGACTTCCGGAACCCACATACGAAAGAAGGGCCGGTGATATCGCTCAGCGGCCCGGGCACCTGCTGGCGCGCGAGGTCCTGAGGTCGACCCCGGGTACCCACCAAAAAAAAAAAAAAAAAAGAATTCACCTTCCAAAATACTTCAGTTTTGGTTAAAGAAAAGAAAAGAAAAGAAAAAAAAATATATATATATGTATATAAATACTTTTTTTTAAAAAAAGGAACTTGTAGAAGAAATAATGGTGAACTCTTAAATAATACTTACAACTGCCCAAATAACTACGGTGTTCTAAGGGGAAAGAAAAAAAACCCATGATGCATTTACTCAGCTTAGAAAAGAGACCTAATGCTAAAACCCTAAAGGTTATTACAAAAAATCGAATCTGCAAATTTGTAACATGTTATTTTAGCTGGTGGCCTCCATTTACTGGGTTCCAGTCCCTTCATACACGTGCCATGGCACTAACAACTCCATGAAGTGGAGATGCCTACCCACATTTTGCAGATGAGGAAACAGCCTGAGAGACTTTTTTTTTTCTTTTCTGACCAGAATGGGTGCAGTTAACAAATGACCAGGCCAGAATCCTAACAACCTAGTTCAATTCTGAAGCTTGGACTTCTCCCCTATCACGCTACGTTTTTTGTGTTGGCGTCAGTCAGCAAAGATTTCTTCTACGTGGAGGAGACTGAGGTGGGTGTTGGGGAAGGCACTTGGGAACCTCGGGGCTTCTGATGTAAGCAGACACTCCTAGTCTTCATATCCGAGATACTGAAACCCAGTAGTGGACTCCTACACCGTCAGTGTCTTACAGTCTCATTGATTTAAAAGGTTTGGGACTAAAATCTCTACGGAGCTCTCCACTTCCAAAATAAACTTATGCAACAAGGTAAAAATTGAAAGTGTGGTCTGTGATTTTGGCGGAGCAAGAACCTCATCCCAACGACTAAATCAAAGACTTTAATCAACTGGGGAGCCCAGAGAAGGTGTCAGTATTTGTGTTCAAGGATCCATGGGGAGGCTTTCTGTGATAAACGCTCTGAAAATGCCACAGCGAAGGGGCGGGAGCGCAGGGAGGAGCATGGCCTGCTGGCTGGCCGGGCTGTGTGACAGGTGTGTCACAGGATAAGGCAAAGAGCACGGGGAGATAAGGATGGTATGGGCAAACGCTGCGACCAAGGAGAGGCCCAGTGATTCTAAGGGAAGAAGGGGATTTGGCTGAGGGCGGAGTAGGGGACGCTGAATCGGAGTGGGGAAGGAGAGGCAGAGACACAGGGTGGAAGGAGGCTTGAGAGAGCCTCAAACAGAAGCCCTCTGCCGGGCCTGCACCCGGAAGTCACCAAGTTCTGTACATGGTGCTGGCATGGGCACGACGGTGGAAAACAAGACCTGGTTTAGCCAATTATCAACAATGTGGTGGTTAAGATTAGGGAACAGAAATAGCTTTAATTTTAGTGGGGATATATATTTATATATATAGTTGAAATCATGGCCTTTGCACTGAACTACCCTAGACCTTTATTTATTTTTGGTTTTTTGACACAGGGTCTCACTATGTAGTCCAGGTTGCCCTTGAACTCACTATGTAGCCCAGACTGGCCTTGAACTCGAGGTGATCCTCTTGTTTCAGCCTCCTGAGTGCTGGGATTACAGGTCTGCATCACCATTCCCATCCATGACATTTTTTTAGTTTTAATGGGTCTAAGTTGCTAAATCATCTGGGCTGAGCCTAAACTTGCAAGCCTCCTGCCCCAGCCTCCCGGAGTGTGGGATTGCAGATGTGTGCCATTATCTGACTAATTTTAATTTTTAAAATGGGCTTTGGGGTGGGGGTGTAGCTAATTGGCTAACATGTGCAAGGCCCTGGGTTTGATCCCCAGCCCTGCTAAAGAAACAAATCTATATTAAGGGAGCAGTTCTGTCACTCTTAAACACAAATGAAACTCTGGCACACTTATCACAGACCTTTGGGTTTTCATTCCTGCTTTGAACAAAGAAGTTTCGAAAGAAGAACTAACTTGGACAAGAAACAAAATTTGGTGACTGATAGGAACCAAAAACAAGCTTCAAGATGACTCGAAAAAAGATTCAAAAGTCTGGGCCAGTGAGATGGCTCAGCGGCTTAAGCGCCTGCCCGGCAAGCGCGAGGGCCCGAGTTCGACTCCCGGAACCCACATACGAAAAAGGGGCCGGTGATATCGCTCAGCGGCATGGGCGCCTGCTGGCGCGCGAGGTCCTGAGGTCGACCCCCCGGTACCCACAAAAAAAAAAAAAAAAAAAAAGATTCAAAAGTCTGAAGTCTGTGAGATGAGGGTTCTCTGAGAGAACTGTCCCTTCCAAAGTCGGAAGGTGATTTAGGGGAGAAATAACACATTTGGCTTCATACTGGCTGAGTGTGAAAGGCCTCGGCAGCATGTCTGCATGGAGATGCATGGGGAAGGAAGTTTGAGCAAGATCTTGCAGACCCATGGGTGGTGAAGTGGCAGAAGGCGAGGAGAGGTAACCAAGGAGAGAGAAGCCCAAGGGGGAGCCCTGGGGAAGCCCCATATTTGAGAGTATAAAGGGTCAAGGAAAAGAAGACAGTGAAAAGAGGTTTAATGCAACTTCCTGGAAGCCAAGAATACTAAGCTCTGACCCGGACACCCTTCTCATTGTTGGAGAGGCTGCTGGTATTTAAGGCGGTTACCCAGCCCCAAACCACATGACTTGGGAAGGCTGAGCTGGGGGTTGAGGTCCTCAGGTCCCTGCTGGGCTGCTCTGCCCTTCTCTTCCAGGAAGTCTCCCTGCTCCGTGTCACGCCCATACCTTCCTCCCTGTGACCAACACAGTGTCTGCCAGCTCCTCGGCTTTAAGCAACCGTCTGTTTCATATTTGCATTTGTAACTCAGCCTACCATTATTCCTACTTGTCTTAGAATGGACAAGAAAACACAGAAACTTTTTATTGAGGTATTTGTGTCCTGTAGCTGCAAATACAGGCAGTTCTGCTGCGCAAAGTAAGTGTACTTTTAAAAAATAAAACACACAAGCAGGCCCCTATTTCTTATTAAATGGGTTTTATTTACCAAGAACTTGCTAATCAAGATATCACTGTATGACAGCAGATTGCTTATTAGGCACAGGCTTAGCACTGTTTAGAACGAGTGGCATAATACCATTTCTCACCTGTCAGAATGGCACCTCGCCTTCAGCTGGCTTCCCCAGGGCTCCCCAGCTGTGCGAAAGTAGAATGCTGAGCTCCTGTGAGCAGGCATTTGCCAAGCTCTGATTTTCTGAGACTGCACTGAATTTTTATTGCCAAAGTGGAGCAAGAGGAAGGAGTAAGAAAATGTGTGTGTAGGGGAGAGAGAGAGAGAGAGAGAGAGAGAGAGAGTGTGTGTGTGTGTGTGTTAGGAGCCAAAGCAGCCCAGGGACTGAGTGAGCAGGTTTGGGATTTAGACAGACCTTGGATCCATACTGATACCATTGCTTCCTTGCTTTCGGCATGGCCTAGTACTCAACTGCTCTGTGACACAAATCCATCGTTTATAAAAGAGGTGTGGGGGCCGGTGAGATGGCTCAGCAGCATAAGCGCCTGCCTGGCAAGCACGAGGTCCTGAGTTCGACTCCCGGTACCCACATGTGAGCAAAGGGCCGGTGATATCTCTCAGCAGCACGGGTGCCTGCTGGCGTGCGAGGTTCTGAGGTTGACCCCCGGTACCCACAAAAAAAAATAAATAAAAGAGGTGTGATCATATTACCTACCATGTGGGGTTTTTGTGAAGAATAAAGGAAATAATGTATGTAAAGCATTTTGTACTTTGCTTGGCTTATGGTAAATACTGAGTAAATATTAGTGATAATTAGTATCAATGGCTGGTATGAACGAAAATTTCACATACCATGATTCTTTTATCTACTTTTCATATAATTTATAAAACAGGACATGTCATGATACAGAGTCTGAAAAATCTATTAAAGAACTATAAAATTTTTAAAAGTGACAGTGTTGAGATAATTCAGTTATTCTCTTTGTGCTTTCCCCACCCAACAGAATCTCTGGCAAAGATTAGGTCATTTACTAAAAGATTCAAAATTATGTAAACATTGGCTTCTCACCTTAGCTCCACTATGGTCCCATCTGCAGGATATTTTCCTTGATTTATAATCTTGCAAATTAAGAAACAGATTTACATTTTGAGCTCATTAGAATTGCATAGGGTGAGAAGAAAGGAAATATTACACTTAAGGATCACCTCACCTATGTTGTACTCAGTGTGCGACCTGACCTTTCTCATCACTACAGCAACAACATCCACGAAGAAATGATTATTGTGTCCACTTTCGTGGGATGAAACTCGGGTGCAGAGGGGCCCATGACTGGACCAAACCATACAGATGGCAAAGATAAGATTTGCACTCAGTTCTGGGGAACTTTAAAGTTATGCTTCTGTTACTGTATATTTTTTGGTACATAATTAAAGCTAAATGTTTCCTTGGTATTTCTGAGAAGTATTAATTAGTGGCTATTTTCCTGGCACTTTTCTTTCGGTTGTCAAATAAAAGCCACGTAAGTGATGATCAAATTCCCTAGTGTTGTAGGGGAGGAGTGTTTTCTCTTATGGCCAGATGGTCTGCTTGCTCTAAGAAGGAGGTGTACTACACACAATAATTGCAGTTACTCTTCGCAACAGCACTCTTTCCTCAGGCTCCCACCTAACACTCCCTTTCTACCACTTTTGTTCTGTCTTTAATGTCCCTTCCTTCTGTTTTTAAAGCATTTGATCTCTACTTGTCACCTAGTTCATTTTGTGCAAAGGTCTAAAATAACTGTGTGTGCATCTGTATGTGTGTTTGCGTGTGTGTAAAACAAACATTTTGGTAAACACTTCATTAACTTCTTATAAATAAATACATAGCATAGGACCCGACAAAAGCATTTCTAAGTCTAGACTCAGGGAAAATAAAAATAAGTCTACCAAAGACTTGCTCATAAATATTTGTAGGAGCTTTAGTTGGGACAGCCACAAACTGGACCTAATTCATCAACAGCTGAATGGACAACTAAGTGGCATTAAAAAGGAACAATCTAATAGTACAATACCATGGACAAATCTCACAAACACACGAACACAGGAAACACGTACATGTGTAATATATACCGCAGCTTCATTGATAGGAAATTCTAGAACATGCAAAATGAATTTATGGTGATATAAATTAAATTAGTGACTTCCTGGAGTGAGGAGTACAAAGGAGTAGGAGAAATGATTGCTAAAGGGCAAAAGGAAATTGGGGAGGGGGCAACAAAAACGTTCTACATACTGACTTGGGTAGGGATAAGGCGGTGTTTACATCTGTCAGAACTCATCACACTGAAGAGAGTTGGCTGTTTGCTGGTGAGACGGCTCAGCGGCTTAAGCGCCTGCCTTGCAAGCGCGAAGGCCCGAGTTCGACTCCCGGAACCCACATACGAAAAAGGGGCCGGTGATATCGCTCAGCGGCACGGGCGCCTGCTGGCGCGCGAGGTCCTGAGGTCGTCCCCCCGGTACCCACAAAAAAAAAAAAAAAAAAGAGAGTTGGCTGTTCATGTTACTAGGTTCCTCACCCACATATTCAACCATCTGTGGATTGAAAATACCATCCTTAATATGTACAGACTTTTCTGTCATTATTCTCTAAATGGTATCATTTAACAACTATTTATATAACATTTACAGGTTAGTATAAATAATCTAGAAATGATTTAAAGTGTATGAAAGGTTAGGCATAGATTTTATGCAAATATGCCATTTTATATAAGGCACCTGAGCATCTACAGATTTTAGTAAACACAAGGGGCCTCAGAGCTAATCCCCATAGATATGAAGGGACAAGTGTACTTTAGATGTCTTCAATTTCTTTCATGTAAATGATACATCAATGAAGTGGTTGAAAAATTGTGAGCTGGGCATGGTGGTGCCTCCCTGTAATCTTAGCACCCGGGAGGCTGAGGCAGGAGGATTGCTGTGAGTTCAAGGCCAGCCTGGGCTATGCAGTTTAAACTGCATAGTGAAATCCTGTCTCAAAAAGACAAAAAAAAAAAAAAAAAAAAAAAAGGAAAAAGAAGAAAAAAAAAAATCATGAACCAGGAGTCAAGGCTTCAGTTGTGGAGTTGGTGGGCTCTGGCAAGAGAGAATCAACTGGGTCATTCAGTTAAGGATAGCACAGCCAAACAGACCTTTTTCTGATTGTCTTTTAACTTAGTAGATCAGTTGTAAGTAGTGTTGACCTTGGGCTGTGGTTTGCATCTGATTTAATCCGCGCCCCCCCCCGCCATGTGATTGGAGGCTCGGTTTCAGGGAGACAACCAGGCGGTGCCCTACAGCCTTTAAGGGGTGGGGACTAGTGGGAGGATTAGGACGCTGGGGTCCTGCTCTTGGAAGTAGTCCTCACGTGACTCCCGTGGGTTCTTGGAGAAGGTTGTTATAAAAGGAGCAAGCCTGGCCCGCCCAGCTCTCTCTCTGCTCAGGGATGGAGATGTAATCACTTGTAGGCTCCTGTTATGGCTGCTTGCACCAAAAGGGGGTTCAGCCAGGTGGCGCCTTTGGTAGGCGTACGCCATTAAATAAACCTTCATGGGTCCAATATAGTTATATTCCAATTTATAAATGAATGCTCAGTGTTTATATTATGAGTACATGTAAATATTGTTAACAAAGTAACATGTACTTAGTCATTAAATTTTCTTTTTTGTAACAATTATTTTTATATTTCTTTCAGTTGATAATTGCCTCACTCTATCATTGGTTTCATTTTTCCTATGGACTTTTCACTAACTTTTCACAGAACCACATTTCCTTAAAACATGGTCAGCAAAGTCCTTATGATGAATGTGGCATTACCTATATCTAAAATGTACCAATAAACTTGATTAAAGAGAACAAACATGGTGGAAGACACCAAACAATGAATTCCACTTCTCCTCCTCCTCTCCCCTCACCTTCCTGTTTTCTCCCCTCCCCTCCCCCTCCCCCTCCCCCTCCTCGCTCTCCTTCTTCCTGGGATGCAAGCTTCTTGTGTTCACTGCCTTCCCCTAGTCTGGAATTCTGTCATCTTGGGACTTACTTTCACCATCACCCTGAGAATTACCCTTTCCTCCTATGTTGCTGCTGAATTCCCTGTTCTGGGATCTCTGTCTTCCTTTTTTCTTTTCTTCCTTCTTCCCTATGTTTCTTATTTTGATGGTGTTAGGTCTGGCACGAGTAAAAACAGAAAAGGTTGGAAAAAGCCTTTAATGTAGAGAGCAGGAAAGACTGCAATAAGCTGCAGAACCCCCTCAGAGGGGCAGGCTGTGAAAGTATTTATGGGGCTTGTTTAATGGCGGAGCGTGGAGGGGCGGGCAAAGTGACATTACAAAGAGGGATTGGCGGATGTTCCCCACGCGCAAGGTGAGGGGAGGTACTTCCTGCTGGAGCAAGAAGAAGAAGGAGGGAGTGGGTAATACATGTTTTTTAAGCTCTCCTCCATGTTGGACCATCACCATGATGATCAAGCAGCTTTTACATGGGCTAGAACCCATCATTCCCGTCTTTTTGTTGATATAGGGCGACGTTTCTCTTAGACTACTTCCTGCCCAATGGGGGCATCGTGATATGGGGCTGGATTGGGAGGACGGGTCCTGCCCACATGGAAGCTGGTGCCAGGTGTGTGGGTCAGGAGGAGGAGTTCTTGGGTGGTGAAGGCTCTTATCCTGGGTTGGAGAAATCTTGAAAAAAAGTTTAAAAAGGCAGGCGGCTATAAGAAGCAGCATTGTTATCATGATTATGGGGTCCACGAGAGGGAGAAGAAAAGGGCCCATGATCCAAGGGTATTATCCCACCATGACCAAGTCGAAGAGGTTTGTCCATAGCCCCACTGTTGGCGTTTTTTGTCGAGGTAGCTGCGAAGATTTTTTACCTTGTTCATAACTATTTCAGACTCATTTACAAAGTAGCAACATTCCTCTCCTAGCATAGCACAAATTCCTCCCTCTCTGGCTGTGAGGACAGAGTAACTGCTGCAAGGCTGTTTATTTGATTTTGGAGTGAATGAGTAGATGTTATGTTCTCTATTTGTTGATGAAGCTTGAGAGATACTTGGTGATAGAAATGAGTGGCTATGCTTATTCCCCCCACTCTGAGGCCAGTTTCAAGGACAGAAAAAATGCCTACATCCACAAGAATTGGAATGTGGGCGACTCTTACCTTTTGGGTGAGTTGCGTTTTGTGAGGTTGAGGTGAAAGAGACCTTTTTATAGTGTCTTGAGAATTTAGTGTTAGAGCTGGAACAAGAAGGACTAAGGTATAGAACCCCTGTCCATCATGGAGGAAGGCCAGGAACTCAACAGGGTAGCAATATATGGGTCAAGTTGAAGGATTGTCTGAGAGCTTGGTGAGACGGAGACGAGTGGGGGATAGGACATGTGATGACCACTTTGAAGGTAAGGGCTCAGAGTTAGCGGTATCAGGATTGTTAAGGCACCATTTAACCTGAGTGATGTGGAACCAGGATGGGAGGCCAGGAACCTTGACCACAGTTGGCGTTGTGAGGATGACCAGGTGGGGTCTGGTCCACCTTGGCTGTAATCCTGTGGGCTTAGAAGACTTGAGATATGTTAAGTCTCCAGGGATTATAGGGGTGGCTGGCAATGAGTCATTTATGGGTTGTGGAAGGCATTGGTCTGCATGTTGTCACAGCAGGTGTCTCAGGAAGGAAAGAATTGGGATATAATCGTCTATAGGTGGGAGATTTTGTGATATTGGTAAATTGTGGAATAGAAAAGGTCTGCCATACCTGAGCTCAAAGGGGCTTAAGAAAGTGGGGGCTCAGGGAAGTGCCCGGAGTTGAGTTAAAGCCAAGGGGAGAAGTTGAGGCCAAGGTAAGTGTAGCTCTAGGATGAGTTTTGTGATGTGTGTTTTTAGGAGACCATTTGCCTTTTCTACCTTTCCTGAGGATTGTGGGTGGTATGGTATGTATAGATGCCAGGTGATGTTGAGACTGGTGGACACCTGTTGAGTGATCTGGGAGATGAAAGCTGGACCACTGTCTCATTCGATAGTCTTGGGTAAGCCAAATCGGGGAACAATCTCTTGGATAAGTGTTTTAGAGACAATATCTGCCGTCTCTGGGGCAGTGGTGCAGAAGGTGCAGACAAAGGTGAGGAGGTATCTGTAGGTCTTATAACGGAGGCATGCGTGTGAAATCCATTTGCCAGTCTTCATCTGGGGTGTGTCCATGTAGCTGGTGGGTTGGAAAAGGAGGAGGTAAGTGTCCCTGAGGAGAGGGTTTGGCACAGAGCTGGCAGCTGTGGGTGGCCTGGCCAATAATGGCCTTTAAGGATGGATGGGTGATGACCGGAGTTAAGAGTTTATATAAAGCCCAAGTGCCTACATGAAAGCAGCTGTGTAGATTAGTGATGATGGTTAAAGCCTGTTGATCTGGGAGAAGTTTTGATCCCTGGAAAATCCATCCTTGAGTGTTTTGACTATAAGTAGGTTTGCGGAGTAGCTATAGTTGTTTTGGTGAATATTGAGGTGGAGGTAGAGCGTTTGGGATGAGGGGAAGAAGGTGTGAAGGGTAAGGTTGTTGTGCAGCTAGCTTTGCCTGTGTGTCAGCGAAGGTATTGCCTGGAGAAATAGGATCTGATGATGTCTGGTGTCCCTTGCAGTGATGACTTCTACCTGTTTTGGAAGTTGGGCTACCTATAGTAGCTTAAGAATAAGGGGTGCATTGGTGACTGGGGTTCCCTCAGTGTTGATTAAACCCCTTTCTTGCCAAATAGCAGCATGGGAGTGAAGGATGCTGAATGTGTATTTTGAGTCAGTATAGATATTTAAGATTTTGTCTTTTGCCAGTGTGAGAGCTCATGTGAGGGCGATGAGCTCTGCTTTTTGTTACGATGTCCCAGGTGGCAATGGGCTTGCCTCTGTTACCTTTGTACCATTGACTATGGCATATCCTGCTCATTTTTGTGTGTCTGTGTTAGTAGAGCTGCCATCTATGAACCATGTATCAGAGGCTGTAGAGAGAGGAGTGCTACTGATGTGAGGGAATGGGGTAGGGGTCATCTGTAAGACCTCAATGCAGTTGTGGTGAGGAGTCCCATTAGAGGTGGGAAGTAAGGTGGCTGGGTTGAGGGAAGTGTTGGCGGAGATAGTGATTGAAGGGTCTTGTACAAGTATCAAGTGAACCTGTTGTAGACGAGAAGGAGTCATTAGGGCCGGGAGTGTTTTGTGTGAAATGAGCTCATTAAGGCGATGAGGTGAGTAAGCCGTGACTGTTTGTCCTAAAGTGAATTTTTTTGCCTCTTGTGTTAATGTGGCTGCTGCAGCGAGAGCCCAGAGACAGGGAGGCCATCGTTGTGTGGTGTTGTCTGATTGTTTTAGAGGTAGGCGACTGCCTGAAAGGCAGACCCCTTTTGGTGTCCCAGGACTCCCACAGCATTGTGGTTTTGAGTAGTGGTGTATGAAACAAAGGGCTGAGTTGGGTTAGAGAGGGTGAGAGCAGGTGTCCTTAAGAGGGCCTCCTTTAGTTTATAGAAGGCAGAGTGTATGGGAGTTGTTCGATCAGGAGGCTCTGACAGGGAACCTTTGGATGCTCTATATAGAGGTTATGCTAAAGTTGCATAGTTGGGAATCCAAAGGCGGAAGAAGTTAGCTAGACCAAGAAAAGATAAAACTTGTTTTGTGGTTGGCACCTGGAGGTCACAGAGGAGGGCTTTTCAGTCATCCATGATCGAACAAGTGGTGAGGGTAAGGGTAAGTCCCAGATATTTGACCTTTGGCGATGCTATTTGAGCTTTGGTAGGGGACACCCTATAACCATGACCTGAAAGGAAATTGAGGAGTGTGTTGTATAGCAAGAACGTAAGACGGGGAACAGAAAAGGAGGTTATTGACATATTGAAGAAGAGTGCTGGGTTTGAAATCAAGGGTCGCCAGGTCAGAAGCAAGGGCTTGGCCAAAGAAGTGAGGATTATCTCAAAATCCCTGGGGCAGTACTGTCCATGTAAGCTGTGAAGAATGGAGAGTGTCTGGATCTGTCCACGTGAAAGCAAAGAGGTTTTGGCATCGGGGGTGTAGAGGAATAGTGAAAAATGCGTCCTTAAGGTCTAGCACCGTAAAGTGAGAAGTGGATGGGGGAATGTGGGAGAGCATAGTGTGAGGGTTTGGCACCACAGGGTGAATGGTTACCACTTGATTGATGACGCTGAGATCTTGGATTAGTCGATAGGAGCCCTTGGGTTTGAGTACCGGTAGAATAGGGGTATTGTAGGGCGAATGGGTAGCCTTAAGAAAACCATTGGTTAATAGGCGTTGGATTATAGGTTTAAGTCCCCGTTGGTGTTTGGGGGCTCTTGGATATTGGGGAATGCAGGGAAAAGCTGAAGGGTCTTTAAGACAAACCAGTACCGGGGCAGTGTGGGTTGCACGAATGGGGCTGGAGGTGTCCCTGACTGTGGGATCTACAAGTGAGGAAGAAGAGGGAGAGTGAAGCTGGCATTGTGTAGTGATTGAGTTTGAAGGACGAGAGCTGTAGGGAGGGAAAAGGAGAAAGAGAAGTTAAGTTTTTGGAGAAGATCCCTGCCCAAGAGGGGTGTGGGGCAGGTTGGGATAATGAGAAAATTATGGGTAAAAAATAGAGTTTGGAATTGGCAGGGAATGGGTCCTGTTTGAAGGGGTTGTATAGGCTGGCCGTCAGCTCCCACAACGGAGACCATGGATTGGGCACAACAGCCTGAAAACTCAGGAAAAACACTGTAAGTGGTCTCTGTGTCAATAAGGAAAGAGAGTGTCTTACCTGAGATGTCTAGCGAGACTCGGGGCTCTGAACAAGATACCTTGATGGGGGCCGTGAGCCCCGAGCCCCATCAATCCTCTTCAGTGGCAAGACCAAGCAGGTCGGCTAGTGATGAATCCGGTGGCGGTGATGAACTCTCCTGTGAGGGTAGGGAGTTAGATGACTCACCTGCTCTCTGGCGGACAGGGCAGTTGCACTTCCAGTGACCCTCGAGATTGCAGATGGGACAGGGTCCCGGTGGTGGCTGCGGGTTGGGGCAGACTCGTGCCCAGTGTCCTTCTTTCTTGCATTTGAAGCATGGTCCAGAAGGTCAAGGAGGGGCTCGGGAGCTGGCTTCCCCTTTCTTAGGTGTTGGGCCTTTATCAGGCCAAATGGGAGCCCCGAGTGCCGCAGCCAGAAGCTGGCATTTAAGTTTTGTTTTTTGAAGACTCTCTTGTTTATGTTGTTCCTCGCTATTGTTAAAGACCCGGAAGGCCATATTAAGAAGGTCCCCCTGTGGGGTTTGAGGGCCAAGCTCTGCCTCTTTGAGTTTAGCTCTGATGTCGGGAGCTGATTGAGTGATAAAATGAGAGCTAATAATGGTGATTCCTTCAGGCGATTGGGGATCTACATTGGTGTATCTAATGAGGGTGTCAGTGAGACAGGAGAGAAACTCAGCAGGATTTCCATCTGAGCATTGGGTCTGTTCATGAAGTTTTTGGTAATTAGTTTGTTTGTGGGCAATTTTATTTAATCCTGCTATAATGCACCCAATCATCCAACCCATCCATTGAGTGCCATTATTGCCCTGTTAGTCCCATTGAGGATCTGCATTAGGGACGGCTGCTGCCCCAGCAGGATGGTTATCACTTAATTGATGTCTATGATCAGCTTCTGCTTGGGCAGCATCCCATAGTTGGACCTTTTGTTGTGGAGACAGAGTGGAGGTGGGGATAACATATAAGTCCTTGTAATGAAGGTCATAAGAGCTAATAACAAATTGGAGTTCTTTTATATAGGTAGATGGGTCTGCAGAGAAGGAACCAAGGAACTGTGAAATGTGAGAGAGATCAGAGAGAGAGAGAGAGAAGGGAACGTGGACACAGACTAGGCCCTCAGGCCCAGTGACCTCATGGAGAGAGGGAGTAAGGATTGAGGGGGAGAAGATAGTGGCATACTATCATGGAGTGAGGACTCGGGGTTATCACATGACCAGTGCCATAGGATGACTGTTTATGGTCACATGATAGGGCAGCGCAGGATGGCAGCTGAATATCATGTGACTGGCACCTGTGAGATGGCTGTCCATTGTCACGCGACGGGACTCTACAAGATGGTGGCCACCCACCATGTGACTGGTGACTACAAAATGGTTGCCTATGGTCACATGGTGGGGCCTTGCAAGATGGCGGCTCTCTACCATGTGACTGGTGACTACAAGATGGCTGCCTATGGGAGGAACGGAAACTGGTGTTGTATGCCAGAGGAGAGAATGGCCGCGGAGGAGTGGAAAGTAAGGGGGAAGATGGAGCCCAGGGAGTAGGAGAGGGTGGAGAGATGGGAGGAGCTGGGAGATTGGGAGAGGGTGGAGAGATGGGAAGAGGATTGGTTGGAAGTCTGGGGTATAAGCGGGAAGATGGCGCCAAGGGAGCGAGGGAGGATGGAGAAGCAGGAACAAGAGAAGGGGGAGGAGGAGGTGTTTGAGAGAGTTGAGGAGGTTGTGGAGAAGAAGGAACTGGATGAGGCTGTGGGGGATATAGAGGAGAGGGAGCAAAGGCAGAGGGAACCTCATCTATGGGATCAGAGGGAGGTTCAGGGAGGGGGTTTGGTGGTGTGGAGCGTGCCAAGAGCACTCGGGATGCCCCACATGCCTGGAGGAGAGTGGGGTGCGCCCTGAGAGCCAAAAAGGCCTGAACATAAGGGATTTCCAGCCATTTGCTGTTGCGATAGCAAAAGTTGTTTAGGTCATGGAGGATCTGAGAATCGAAAGTACCCTCCTCAGTCCAGAGGCTGCTGTTACCGAGTTTATGTTGAGGCCATGCAGTCTGGCAGAAAAAAATTAATTTTGGGGTTTGATGGCCTCCCGGAGACCAAGGGTGCTAAGGTTTTATAAAAGGCACCCGAGTGGAGTGTGTTTTTGGGGCTGGGAAGGAATATTTCCCATTGTGATCGAATTAGAGGTGAGCCGGAGGGCAGAAGCCCAAGCACGGCCCCTAAGAGGATCGTCACCCTCATCGGGGTGTGTAAATGAGAGAAATGCCCTGTCAACCCCGTTGGTCGTCACCTCAGGGACAGAGGGGGTGTCCGGAGGACGTGAGGTCCCGAAGGACGTGAGGGAGTCCTGGTGTTGGCCAATGACTTTTGAGAAAACGAGACACGATCAGAGACTCCAGAGAGAGACTGCCTTATCTGTGAGAGGCGATGAGGGTCGGTGTTGGATGTGAGCTTGCATTGGCAAAGGCAGGACAAAGAAAGGAAGGAAAGTAGCTCGTTGGTGGGGGGAGCTCAAGCTGGGGAGGCCCCGGGGGCTACACGCCCCAACCGATCTGACTCATGGCACCAAAATGTTAGGTCTGGTGCGAGTAAAAGCAGAGACAAGGTTGGAAAAAGCCTTTAATGTAGGGCGCAGGAGAGGCTGCAATAAGCTGCAGAGCCCCCTCAGAGGGGCTGGCTGTGAAACAAAGTATTTATGGGGCTTGTTTAAAGGCGGAGCGTGGAGGGGCGGGCAAAGTGACGTTACAAAGAGGGATTGGCGGATGTTCCCCACGCGCAAGGTGAGGGGAGGTACTTCCTGCTGGAGCAAGAAGAAGAAGGAGGGAGTGGGTAATACATGTTTTTTAAGCTCTCCTCCATGTTGGACCATCGCCATGATGACCAAGCAGCTTTTATATGGGCTAGAACCCATCAGATGGTATATGCCCTCCATCAGCTTCCTGAAAAAAAGGGGGACAGTGACGGGGTGAAATTTTCTTTTTCATTTTTTTTGAATGTTTAAAAAAATTTTTATTTTTTTTAAATGTTTAATGTTTACCACAAACTTGATCGTAAGTTTGTTTAAATCAAAGTTGAAATCCCTCCCTTTAGAATTCTGCAGACATTTCTTTAGTGTTGTCTATTTCCTGAATTGCTAGTTTTCAGAATTTGAAGAGTCTTCTTCCAAGTTCTTTATGTTTGATCCACTTTTATTCTCTGGAAGCTTATAATTTCTCCTCTTTAGCCGTCTGAAATTTTATCACAATGTGCCCGTGTTAGTCCTTTTTCATACATTGTGCTGGACCATTCAATCTAGATATTCATGTGGTCCAGTTTGGGGAAGTAGTCTCCTGTTATTCTATTGATAAGTTTTTTCTTGTTCCCTTTCTAAACTTACTACTCAAACTATGAGTCTGGAACTGCATATTGGGTGTCTAAACTTTGTCTTCTCAATTTTTTATCAGTCAGTTTAAAAAAAAAAAAAATCCCTTGACCATATCGTCCAGTGACTATTGACACTTTCTTCATGGCTATGAAATTTTTAATTTCTATGAGCTCTAATCTATGAATATTCTTTTCTTACCAGCACCTTTCCCTGCCCTCTCTCCATATACTATATACTATATACTATATAGTCCCATTCCACATATGTAATTTTATATCTAATTCTATTAACTATAGAGGGTTTGTTTTAGTGATGAGACGCTTTCTTCTGTTTGCACTGTTTTCTGAGTTTCTTTTAGTCTGCATTTATGAGCTTGGCTTCTGTTTTTCATGCTGGAGGCTTCCCCAAGCATCATCTGACCCATGACTTTCCTTTATTATTAAAGAGTAGCCGAATATGGTGGTACACGCCTGTAATCCCAGCACTTGGGAGGCTGAGGCAGGAGGATTGCTGTGAGTTCAAGGCCAGCCTGCACTACATAGTGAGATCCTGCCTCAAAACAAACACAAACAAACAAAATTAAGGAGTGAGACTCTAAAAAGCTATTGGCAAGTTCTGCGTGTGGTTGAAACTGGTTCCTGGCTGGTATAACTGTAGGGTTATCGGGTTGGAAATTTGACCACACAGCTTCATGGCTGTGGGGGACACTTGCCTAAATGCATTGCATAGAAGGCCCTTTGGATCTATCCCTTTGGTATGGACTTTCAATAAAACCTCTTACTTTCAGTTCAATCCCACATCCTCATCTTCAGAGGTTCTAGATATCTCCAATTTCTTAACTCTTCAGAAGCCAATGCAGTCCTTCTTCCCAGCAGAAACCTCCCGGACCTGATCTTTACCGGCACGATTTCTATTAGACTTCTGGCCTTCTGAGCTCTGACCAGACTCTCCCACCAAGTAGAGCCTGAGGCACTCCAGCTGTACTTTTTCAGCCGGCATCTCTGAAACTTTCCAAACTCTTCCTGCGAGCCATTTCCAAAGGCTTCTGAACCACATGATCAGGTATAGTCACAGCAATGACCCCACTTTTTTGGTATCAATTCTGTCTCAGTTACTTTTCTCATTGCTGAGACAAAATACCTGACACCCAAAATTAAAGGGGGAAAGGTTTATTTGGCTCACAGTTTGTAGAGGTTTCAGTCCATAGTGAGCTGGCTCCAAGGCAGGGTGGCGTGGCAGACAGGCTCACGGAGGACAAACACTCATGGCGGGCAGAAGGTAGGAAAGCAACAAGAGACCTGTCTGCCCCTTTTATGCTTTATCTAGGATACTGGGATTAGGGCAGTGCCAAACCAATCAGTGGACCAATTTAGTAATCACACATCCTTAAATCAGTCACACACTTGGGATCCAGCTCCCTTCAAAAAGTCTATGACCACATGAGGCTTTGGGAGAACATCTAAACATGGGCCACTATACACACACACACACACACACACACACATATATATGTTTATGATCACGTGGTGCTCCATATCGTGACCTAAAGGGCAGAAATTCCTTTGCAAGCCAGTATTTATTTAGCCTCTGGTGGTTAGGAACTTTGCAAAATCTGGATATGTGAATGAAAAATAGCAGAAGTATAAGTTGAAAAATCTTTGTCCCTAGGATAGAAATATCCAACAAATAAAGCAAACTGTGGGTCAGCTCTTTTCCTTTGAAAGGCCTGAAGAGTGGGCTCTTCTTATCCAAAACTGCCATCTAAAATGCAATGAAGTACATCAAAACTTGTTCTCTGAAAGCCAGTTAGCTTGGGAATAACTTTTTTTTCTTTAGTTATAAAAGAAAATCATCAGGTTCTACTCTTGTTTCTTTTTTTTTTTTTTTTTTTTTTTTTTGTGGGTACCGGGGGGTCGACCTCAGGACCTCGCGCGCCAACAGGCGCCCGTGCCACTGAGCGATATCACCGGCCCCTTTTCCGTATGTGGGATCCGGGAGTCGAACTCGGGCCCTCGCGCTTGCAAGGCAGGCGCTTACGCCACTGAGCCATCTCACCGGCCCTCTACTCTTGTTTCTTAATAATATTGCTTGACAAAATGCTCATTCGAGGTCCAGGTTCTGATGGAGACAGCAGTGCTTCTGAGAGCAGAGAGGGCTCATTTTTTATATAAAAAACTAATTTAGGAACTGTTTATCATGCCCCAACTTTGTACCATGAGCTAAGATCAAGATACTGGTGCTTCTTGTATGTTAAGCTCTGGGTCATGCTGACCCCCAGGCAAACTGCCTTCCTCTCTAAAGCAGCTTTTTCTCATCTTCAGAAAAAAGACCTTGTCAAGGATTGCAGGCATTCAACCCATGCATGAAGCGCTAATGTATTAACTTCTAGCTGAATTCCTGTATGACAAAGTTTTCACTATTCAAATATGTGACTGGGCTCTTACTTTTTCAAAAGGAGTTCCCAAGATAATTTTTCCGAGATGTTATTAGACTGTAGTTAACAGTCAAATGGGATTTTTGAGAGATGTCAGTAGATTTAACTAGTAGCTGAAAAGAGGTGGCTCTTTATTCCTCATAGACTCACACCAGAATGTTAAATCTTCTGCAGTTCTAATATGGATGATGCAATTTGAAATCAATTTAGCTTCTATTTCTTCATTCCAAACACAAAATCTACTGATCATTTCCAATGCACATGATTTTCTTGAAGTACTACCAGTTATGGATAGTATCTTTTAGTCCAACAACATTTACCTTGAAGAAAATCTGAATACCGGTAGGATTTCAGTGTTTCTAAGTGAAGCCTTCTCTTTGTGAAGGATCCACACCTCCAGTGTGCTTTCAGAGTGAGCAGATACATCGAGGGTCAGACTGGTGGCCTGCACGCTGGAGCCAGAACATGTGGGCAGCCACCGCCTAGGCTCCCGCCCCTTCCCTCAAGTGCTGCACCCTCTCCCATCTTTGCTACTCCAGGACAGTCTCCCAGCAATTTTGTCATCTGCATCATCAGTTTTTGCTTTCCATTGGATCTTTCATGCAGATGTATCTCTGATCTTCAGAAAAAGCAAACATCCTGTTTTGGCCCACTTCTGCATTTGGTCACTGCCCCGTTTTCTTATTTTCCTTAGAATTCTTCAGAAGGTTCATATAAATGTATCGGGTCTAATTTTCCTCCTCCTTTTTGAGCCTGTTTCAGTCAGCCTTTTGCCCCCCCCATCACTCCTCCGGAACTGTTCTGAATGAGGTTATTAGCCTCATATTGACAAATGCTCATTTCTTGATGTGGGCAGCACTGTCCCCACTGACCACTTCCTTCTCCTTAAGGCATGTTCTTCTCTGGTTTTTCTCTTGTTTTATGGATTACAGCTTCTCGGTTGGCTTTGCCAGTTCCTCCTCATCTCCCCAAATTCTAATTACTCATTCCTTTGACTTGTTCCCTTCTTTCGTGCATCTCCCTGATAACATCCAGCCATGAAGTGCTGTGATACCCCAAGTTATACGTCCAACCTGAATCACTCTCCTGAGTTCGAAATACAGTTAGAAACTACCTAGTGGCAACTACACTTGGAGAACTAATAGGCATTTCAAACGTGGTGTAAAAAAAAAAAAAAAGAGCTCTTATTTTCCACCATCCCTCCAACATCATAGCTTTCCTCCTCTTGATCAGTGATTGTTGCATTCTTAATTCAGTTCAGGCCCAAATCCTACCAGTCATGCCTGATGTCTCACTTTCACTCTCATTCTACCTAGAATCTAGGAACAAACACTAGTGTCCCTACTTTTAAAACCCGGCCCAAATCTGACCCTGTCTGCCAGTCCTGTCATCCCAGAGCTCTCTGGGTGTCTGCAGCGGAAGCTTCCTCCTCGGTGTGCTCTCAGCATAGCCAGCACGGGTTGTACCTCAGCTGTGGAGGTACAGTGGCTTCAACAGGACACACGTTCAGACGCTACACAGTGTCCCTTCCCCCTGACTTCTCTGATGTCATCTTCCCTGGCTCTCTAGGTGTCATTGTCTGGGCTACACTGGGGTTTTTGAGCTCACTGGCCAAAGTTCTACTTAGAGACACAGGCTGCTACTTTCTTTCTATGTGAATATTGAAGAAGATGTTGGGTGGCTCATTTCTTTGCTTCCCCAAGGCCTTTACTCAAATATTTCTTTCTCAGTTAAGGCCTTTGTTTGCCACTGTACTTGGTATTGCAGCCCACTCCGACGTTATCTATTGTATACCATTATGTATCGTATACCTCTCCACCTAGCCTATGTTTTATTTTTATACCACGTGTCCCTACAGTTGAATGCGTGCTTCATCCAGGAAAGGGACTTTTGTGTCTTTTATTTGCTGTAAAATATCCAGATCCTAGAATAGCAGCTGGCACAGAGTAGGAGCTCAATAAATACTATTGCATAAATGAATTAATGCACAGGGTTTTCATGACCTGAAATTTTCCTATAAAACACTATGTCTATAGCTCACAGTCAGAAGATCTGGCAGCACTCGGGGTGTGTATCCTCCGGAGTTGTGTAGGAGCCCTTTCATCTGGATATGGGGGGTTTACATTCGCGATCACTTCCTGTTGTCTCTCCATGTTGGCTGTGCATTTCTGACTCTACAGTAGCATCCATCGTGGTCCTGTTTCTGTTAATTTTCAAAGTAGCAGGAAGGAATTTAAAGGAAAAAACCCAGTTGCATTTGTGTCTGCTTCATGGACGCTCAGCTTTAGTCACGTGGACGTCTGTGCTTTCCCTCGAGGGCAGCGATCGCGAAACCTTTAGAGCTTTCAGTGATACAAACAGCCCCCAGCAGGACGCATGAGTAGATTTGCCATCGCTGCTGTAGGTGATCACCTTCTCTCACGGCCTCGGCAGACATCTGGCTACTGACTTCCAAGCCGTACTTTCAGCTGAGTTCTCTGCTGTTGCGCTCACATAACTGACTTCTCGACAGATGCCACTGAGAGCGCTCAGACCCATCTCAGATCTGCCCTTAAAAATGATATTTTATCTCCCTCCCTAGCTATTGTGCATCTCCCAGCCAGAATTCCATTTTCTTCAGTGCGTCTTGCAATCAGTGGTATCGCAAATCGGGTCAGATTCCTGGAATCATTCTAGAACTGTTCTACCTTTCCCTCACTCTCAACAAACCTTTGATTTTTCAAGTCCTGTGTATTCCATTTTCTAAACATTTCCTATTTTTCTCCCTTTTTATCTTTCAGCACCAGCTTTCTATTTTTTATTTTTTGGTCTTTTGTAATAGTAATTTCCATATCACCTGGCCTTGAACCGCCCCCCCCTTACCCAATTTAATTCCTAATTCATGTTGCTAATGTTACCATTTGAAAGGATTTACTTCAAATCCCACATTGCTTTGACTTCTATAGGTCCTAAAGCCCTTTTCATAGCATCTAAGGCCCTCTGGGGTCTGCTCCCTGCCTACCTCCCCATGTGCACCGCCTGCTCCTTCCCTCCAGATGCCCTGTGCTAAATCCTGGCTATGGTGTTACCTCTTTCCTGCATTCTATGGTGTCTTCACCTCAACTACTTACGCCTCCCCAAGATGCCTTTCCTGTGCATACTTGCCTAACTGTCCTTATTTCAGGGTGCAGAGAACCGCTTGTCTGTTTCATGAAGCTTGTCATGACCTTCCCACATACATTGTATAATATAACATTTAACAATGTCCTGTAATTACTTCCATATACCACTAGACCATGGCCTCTCAAGTACAAAGATTAGGGATTAATCATCCCTATATCTCCAGCAACTAATGTAGTGTATGACGTAAAAGGCAAACTCAATAAACCTAGGAATGGGAAGCTGTTAAGAACGGAGCTTTGATTCAGTTTTATTTCCTGTCTTTGTCAGTCTGTCTCAGGGATTGTGTACATAGTAGCCACAATCGCAGGGGCTTATAATAAAATCACAGTTAGCTGAGCTGTGAAGAATGAGTCAGTGTCTCTCTATCATTCCTGGGATGTGTGACTCACAGGGTCAGGAGGTGGCGCATTATTTTCCATGTCATAATATTAACAATGGTACAGAGTTGTTCACACTAGCGCGCCAACTCTACCAGGCACGGAGCAGAAAAGCGAGCATCTAAAACTAACATACACTCCAAGGGTAGAAACACCACGTACAGACAACACGCAAGCAAGAGGACAAAGTGGCTGCCCCTGAAAAGACGCTCATTCATTTTCTATTTAAAGTTTCTAAAAGAAGCTTAACATACGAACCAAATCTCTCCAATTGTGTGGTTTCTATTAGGTTAAAAAAAGAGAAAAGCTGTGTTTGTTCCACATGGTTAATTTTAGATAATTTCTCCTCCACCCTCTTGTAAAAAACGCCCTGCTTGTCTGGAGATGGACACGGAGACATACTGTTCCATGCCTTTTGCTCACTGTCAGCTGTGGACCTCTGCAATGTCCTCTTGCTTCACTGATGACTCTGTTACCCTTGAGGTTCTCCACCCATTTTTCGGAATGACATCAGACCCACGCTTGACGCCCTGCCTACTTCTTTGCCAGTGACCTCCGCCTCCTCGGACACTCATTCCTGCACACATGCCCTGAATTTGCCTTGCTCTGGACTTGTTCTATCTTTGGAAACATTTTTTCAGACATCAGACTCTGAGCATAACTTTTAATCAGTTCCTCTTAACCTGTCGTTCCTTGTCATCCCTGAGACCCGCATTTCAAGATTTCCTAATTTCTGTCTCCTTCAGTTTCTGTCTTCATTCCTTCCTCTTCTGATTGACATCTACTGCCCATCGCTTCTTCCTTTATTCCCAGTGCCCTTGACTTTCCTGTCTTCTCGTCTTTCTGTTGTACCTGCCTCACAAAGTGCCAAAGTTGGATGAATGCCACTGTTCGCACTGTAAATCTTCAGATGATTTGCTGGAGAGAGTACCACCACCCAAAGGATGTTAAACTGTTTTAACTGGACATGAAGCACTGCCTGTGTTTCTTCAACTGTTCTGTCTTCCCCCTCCCCCCTTCCCACTTTTCTCAAGTCTCCACCCTTTCAGCCAACACACACCCTTCCCTGGCACTCAGTAGATTTTCTTATCTCATTAGGAGTCCTAAGACAAGCACTCGTCCTCCCACAAGCACTCTCCTCCAGGTTCACTTTGTAGGTGTTTGGGAAGGAAGGCTTTGTGACTCAGCACTTGGAAGCTACAGCTCTGCAGGGCTCCTCCTCCTCACCTTTCCCAACTCAGCTAAGGCAAGGTCGCTCTGTGCCGTGACTACCACTTTCCCGAATGCATGGGTACAGCCTGCTCAAAGTCAGGCATTGGTTTCAGCAGAGGAATTGAAATACAAACGAACAAACAAACAAAAACTAAAAAAACCCCACAAACTTCTCCATTTATTCCTTGAAATGTTATCTTCTAAAGCTATCCTGATATACCAAATTTTTCTAAAGAGCTGGTGGTAAGAGATCCTATTGTGTGAGGGAAAATTTTTAAAAACTAAAAGTAAAAATAAAATAACACAAACTCTTGGCTAAATAGAATTGTGACCATTATCCAAGAGGAAACAAGAAAAAAGCCCAGAGGCATCCTCATGGATAGATCTCATTTGATAACATCATTTCCTGGGTCTGCGGGCTGGTGGATCACTTCTGCCTTCTGAGACCAACTGCTTCTTCAAAGCTATGCAGTGTGTATCTCCACCTCAATTGAAGGAAGATCCTTCCACCTTTGGGGGTTGGTTTGGCCGTGGGGTCCAGTCGTCCATCCCCAGGCAATGCATGTGTGGAAATGACTGGAAAAAATGATAGTCAGGCTGGGCGTGGTGGTGCATGCCTGTAATCCCAGCACTTGGGAGGCTGAAGCAAGAGGATCACTTTGAGATCCAGGGCAGCCTACATAGTGAGTTCAAGGCCAGCCTGGACTACATAGGCTCAAAAAAAAAAAAAAAAAAATGTATATATATGATGATAGTCAGGTACAGGAGGGAAGCGGGCATGTCTGTTTGCTTGCTGTTCTTGTCTAAGGCCTAGAATCAAGCTTGAGAGAGAGTAACACTACAATGAGAATCTGAGGCAACAAAGAAAGAAGGCATAAACTGAGAGTCTCAAGGTTTATTTTGTCTAAATTGTGTACAGGGTTAGGTATGTTTTGTAATTTCTTCTGAAAAATGTAGGTAATCCTTGATTTCTTCTCTTTCTTCCTGCAGCCTCTCATTTAGTCTCTTTGGAGTTCAAGAGAGGCTTCTACAATGTCCAGTTATTCTTGGTCCTAAAGTTTGGTCCACTGATGACTGAAAAAAAAAAAAGTGTGGACCATGTTTTTTAATCTGCTATTGGCTAGCATAGATTCTTGCTTCAGTGATGACGGAAATTAAAACTGAGGCAGCAGGACACATTTACAGGACAAGTTTATTCTAGCAAAGAAACAAAGCTAGCTGTTTCTAGGCAGCCTCAGAAAGAGACAAAGAAGTTGGTTACTCCACAGCCAGCCCGCTCCTCCAGAGCTAGAGAAGCACCTAACAAAGACTGCATTCCACTTCCACGAGGTCTCAGAGGAATCCACTATTCATGGGTTTTTCTAAAAAGGGCAGGGGATGCTAGACAGGGTGGAGTTTAGTTACTGTGCAGGCACAAGTTTGCACACAGTCCAGAATATGCTTAACGATGTGGTATGTCCCTCTCTAGGGGAATGCCTCATAGTGAAGAGCTAATGAGTGAGGTTTAGGGTCAGTTTTCAGTCAGATGTCCCCATCCTTGCTTACACTGGTCTCATCCAATTTGCTCACGCACTCCACCTTCTTATCTCAAGGACTACAGCACCTTGCGTGATTAACTGACAGCCTGATTGACTTTTTCCCTTTTTTTGCCCCAAGTTGCAGCTGCCTGCTTGCTCTCTCAGGCTACTACGTCAGTGCCCTGCCATTGACCTCCGTCTCATAGCCATCATTCTTGCAGAATGATATATCCCCATCATTAACCCCACATCTTACATGCAATAGCAAATTAATGTGTATTTTAGCAACAGGAACCAAACAAATGTTAGCGTCTTCCATAATTTATGTGGGCTAGCCCCTCCCTGCTAGCATACAAACACATCCTGTTAAAGAGGTTTTCAGTTTTGAGGGGCAGGAATTCTTTTCCATGCCTAACAGGAAGAGAACAGACCCTGGAACAGTATCACCCATGAAGACAGAGTCTGCAGCTGTAGACTCCCAAGACCGGAAACTCTTACCGTGGCCTGCTAAGGCCTGTGCAAATTAAACAGCTTTCCAGCTCAGATGCACTAGCTGAGCCTGCCTCCGTGTAAGTCAGACAGAGAGAACGTTTTGATTTCTCTTCAGGGCTGTAGACTTCTTCACCCCTCCGTTCCGTGACTATTTTGCTCTGTCAGACCACTGTTTGTGTGAAGCCTCAGAGAATTCTCTTCTGTCGAAAGACCATTTTTGCCCTCAGTTCTATAAGTAGACCTGTGTGTGTCTGATAATGGACGTGACATCATTGGTTTGGGGGGATTAAAATTTTTTCATATGTAAATATGTTAAGTTCACAATTTGTTCATGTTATTATAGAAACATGTTATTGGGTTTATTGGGAAACACACCGACAGTCATAACTTGACTCAAAGAATTTCTTGGGCCAGAATAGTAGGTTTTATACCAGCCTTTGCAGTCAGTCCCTCAACTGCTACCAACTGACCAATGGTTTCCAATCCAGTGTTACCACTCTCTTTGAATGTCTATACTTGGACCCTAGTATAAATGGTAGTTTTATTTTTTAGTATCCTTGCATTAAAAATATGCAACAATAAGCTATCAGGAAGTCAGAAACACTTTTAAATTCATTTTAGTGTATTAATCACAATAGCATCCATACATTTTTCTAGTTTATTAATTTATTCTACTGAAAATTGTTTCACCAAGTCTGAAGATTCACAGACCCCTAAAATCCTTTACTAGGACTCACTTTCCAGTCCTACCAAGCCTGCTTTCTTCTTCTTTTAGTCTTAATTTACCTGTGAGCATTGTCAACTCTCACCCCACCTTAGAACTACATTTTCCCTGATTTCTTTTCATTGTTGTTCAACAACTTTTATCATCTGAGAAACTTCTCGTGCTCATTCTTCAGTATGTTCTTAAACATTCAATAGGGTCAGACTTAACAAATTTTAAACACAATGATGATTTAAACACAATGATATGTGACAATTACTGTGCATGGCATATCCATGCACAATTACACTTAACCTTCATTGTAACACTGTGAGGGTGTTATAATCTTCACCGCTTGATCTAAGAAGAATTGAAGACTTGGTTAAGTTGCAGAGTTTTTAATTAAGAAATCCTGGCTCCCAAACACAACTTCAAAAAGCCTCCAGTTTTCCCATTGTACGGTATCAGTTATGATACACCACAGTGCCATCAGCATCTGCAGGAACCCACACCCGGCAGCGTGCCTCCTTCATCAATTTATATTCGTGGTACTTACTGGATGAGGGCAGTAAGAACATGTTGCATGCACCAAGGTGCTTATAAGATACAATAAAAGATGACTTAGCATATCAGAAGCAATTGTTTTGTCTTAAATACGAATGTAATTTATCCAGCATTTTAAAAAGTAGGTCAAACGTATTTCCCCTGATCTACACAATAGGGATTCACTGTACACATCCAGATTTACTAAACAAAACCTCTCAGAATCAAATGGTAGAAATGCTATAGTTATTTCAAATTTCGTGCCTGCTAAGCCTTGCCAGGATATGTTGGCCTCTGTGGAAGGCCCTGTAACCAGGCAAACATGATATTGCCATGGCAATGGCTCTCGGAGCAAAATAAGGCTGCAAGATCTTTGGGGAGCTGAGGCCACTTTGGACTTCAGATCTAAATCTAAATGGAATCTAACGAAGTCAACCACGAAGCACCCACAGACACATCCACAAAAATAAACACTTGGCTTCCACCTTTGGTATTCTAAGTGTGTAATTTGTTCTTCTGACAGCAGAGTGGAACTCCAAGTTTAAATACTTATTTTGGGAAAACAAGGTTGACTTGTTTTATCAGAATAAACAGCTAGAAATAAATACGTCAAAGAGGTAGAAAACTGTGCTCCGTCTGGCATGAGGAAGGGTTTCCATGGGAAGGGGGCTGGGAGAGGCAGTGCATAGGACCCGGCAGGGTGAGTGGGCACCGCTATTCAGGTATGAACACACCTGAGCAAACATTGCCAGACCCTTGCATAGTGTTTCAAGCCTGTGTGAGACTGAGACCAGCCAGAAGGAAAGAAGGACGTGTGCCTAGCTGGAATTTTCAGTTTCTTTGAAGCAAGATTTTTTTTTTTTTTTTTTAATTTCCCAAGCACTTCTAGTCCAGCACAAAATCCTGGGCTGGGAAATGTGAGTTACTGAGTCAAACCTCACATTACCTATTAGGCTTACTTTAGGAAAGCCAAAGAATAATAGAATTACAGCCTCAAAAGAAACTTCAAAATTTACTTCATCCCATCACTGCATTCTGAAACCTGTCTGTGCTTTGATTTTTCCAGTCTGTTCAATGTGATGATTGAGTTCCCTGCCTCTGTCACAGAACTGTAGCGAGGATCAAATAAAACAGAAGGCTGGACAGTGTCTTGCCCATGACCTTTTCTTCTTTGGGTCCCTAATGCTATTCATTGTATTCCTACAGCTTCTTTTCTTTCCTTTCTTTTCCTTGCCTTTTTTTTTAAAGTGCTTAGGCTTATCTGTTACACTGTATTTTCCTACCTTGATTGTGAAGGTGAGAACTTATATTAGCTAGCAGGTAAAGAGCCTGAAACATATTATTTGTTGAAGGTATGATAGCAACTACAATGTGCTCTGTGGACATGAACATCAGTGGGCAGGATACCGTGTACGACAAGTGGGTAGCATTCGTCCATTTGAGGAAACTCAGGATCTGAGGTTGAGTAGCTGCCCTCAAATATGCAGTCAGAAAGTCATGACGTAGACCACACTCAGATTTCTCTGGTACCAATAGCCTTGTTTCTTCTGTACAAACTTACTTGATTAAGTTAAATGCAATTTGGAACTTTTAGACACAGTTATGACAACCACCGCATTTTTGCATGGGACCTAGGGGATGGGTGCAAGAAAAACCAGAATAAGCAATGGAAGAAAGATCCTATTGAAACCAACTCTGAAAAAACTGGAACTCTATCATATATCTTTTTTTTTTTTTAACTAGGTCTTGAACTCAAGGCCTTCACACCGAGCCACATCCCCAACCCTTTTTTTATATTTTATTTTGAGACAGAGTCTTACTAATTTGCTAAGTTGCCTAAGTTGAGCTTGAACTTTTGACCCTCCTGCCTCAGTCTTCCAGAATGCTGAGATTACAGGTGTGTACCACCATGTCTGCTTTATCATATGTTTTATATTCTAAGGATACTTCACAGGAAATTTCATTCAATCTTATCTGATATCCCTTTCCTCAACCTTACTGGTCTTCAATATGTTTTCTGGCTCCTCTTTGCATGGGTGAAAGAGGCATGAATTTAAATTAAAAAATTAGAGTCCTTGAATGTCTTCTAATTTATACTCTTCTGATCCCCTTATCTCTTCTGCTTCTCTCCCTCTCCCTCGCTCCCCCTCTTCCTCTCTCTCTCTTTCTCTGACCATGCAATGGGCTCTGAGAGGACTGGCTCTCAAGGCTGATTCCATAATGAGTGGAAAGGTACAAGCCATGCCCTCAGGGAGCTCTTGAACCCAGCTCTCCGAAGCTTATATACCTTCACAAGCAGCGGCCACCAAGGTTACCTGGCATTAAAAGCAGTTGTGGTTTTAAATGGCAAGTCCTCTAGGAAAAGACTGTTTACACCTTTCTCAGGGTTTTCTACAGTTTTTAACTCTTTTCTAGCTGCTACTCTTTAAATTGCTATTGCTTAGAAAAAAGGAGTCTACCTGAAAAAAAGTTCTAAAGAACAAATGTTCTGAGCAAATGAAACATGAACCGCTTATGCTTTTAATCCACTTGGCCTTGATTGATCGTCTGCTGCATGCAAAGCTTTCTACAGTGCATTAGCTCTTATTCAATCCAAAACAGACTGTCAGAGAGCTGTGATGCTACCTACACAGTGATACCTAGACTTCCCCAAACCGCACTCTTTCTGCTTGCTGTTTTCTTTTCTTCTACAAACCCCTGAAAATCTTTACACGAGTGTCTTTATGATGTGTGGTCAAAAACAAAAACAAAAACAGAAACGAACAGTGAATGCTGTCGCTGAGGGCTATCCAGGGGAAAGGCAGACCTGTGAAAACGTTACTGTGTGTATGTGTCTTTTTATCCACAGGATCTGGCATTGAGCAATTTCTGGTTCTTCCCTGAAGTCAAAATGACCATGAAAAGTGAGCATTTTGAATTGATTCAGGGTATGGAGGCAACTAAAGACACTCAGGAGAGAGGACTTCCTGAACTTCAGAAAGTGGCAAGAATGGTGAGATCAGTGTGTTCAAAGCAAGGGGGATTAATGGCAATGTGTCTTACTATAATACATTTTTAAAAACATTCATCTTTAAAAGCAATGAGTTTTGTGTTGGACATACAATATGCCCAACATAAAACTGACTACTTTAAAAATCTACTGGACAGAAAAGTAATCCAAGTTTTGTCATAGGGAAGTACTAGGATTCATGATTTATCCCGGAGTATATTTCACGTCATAATGTAAATAGACCCATGGCCCAATCCCTTTATATTTATTGACTATAGTTTTCAGCATACAATCAAGGACTGTAGGTTTGGTCTGGCTTGCACCCATTCTGTCTCCGTACGGTGTAGGTTTTGTACCCTTGAACGGTGGTGTAACAGACAAAGGGTGGGTATCCCTCAGAGAGAGACCATTCAGATGCCCACCTGGCCACTTGCCTCTCGGCAATGTTGGGACTGACCAGACTATGGAGAAGCATCGGTAGATTCTCCATCCTGTTCTTACTAGATGAGTCCACAGAACTGCAGATTGGAGCCCAATGAAGCTCTGTAGCTATAGTTTTCCCAAGAGAGCTAATATTTATTCTTTTATCAAACCCATATATTAAAAATCAACTGCACCCCAAAGCAAAGCTCAACATGGGGGCCGGTGAGATGGCTCAGTGGCGTAAGCGCCTGCCTGGCAAACGTGAGGTCCTGAGTTCGACTCCCGGAACCCACATACAAAAAAGGGGGCCAGTGATATTGCTCAGCGGCACTGGTGCCTGCTGGCGCGTGAGGTCCTGAGGTCAACCCCCAGTACCCACAAAAAAAAAATCCATACAGTATAAAATTGAAATACACCTGTGTGTGAATGTTTGGGACACTTTTCACTTTGGAATTTACACCTTACCAGTCCTCATTTATCCAGCCACAAAATCTTGGCGTCTCAGCCTATTGATCAAAATGAAGATGCTGGATTGTCATATGGTAAGCCACCTACCTCCTGGTCCTCCATACACACACACACACAATAATCTAGGGCTGCTTGGCTTTGTAGACATTTGAATTTTGTCCTAAGTTTTGATTAGTCAGAAATGGCTCTAAGAAGAAGAAATGGTGTCAAAATTGCCTATTACATACTAATATGGATTTCACTGACATTAAGTAAATTTGAAAACTATACAGTAATGGATAAAATAGAGGGGAAAATAATCATTTCTACTGAAGCATCAAAAGTGATCATTCAGAGAAATGAAGGAAAACATGGAAACAAAACTTAGTAAATGGGGAGGGGAGGAGAGGTCGAAGGGAGAGTAGGGGATTGGGGAAAAAATACCAAATTATATCATGTACAGGTAGAAATTCTCTATGATGAATATGATCATTATGTATATCTAAAATGTACCAATAAAATATAATTAAAATAAATAAATAAAAGTGACCGTTCAGATTTTGCCATGTTCTTGCTATGGCAAACAGAAACACTGAAACTACACTGTGGTGGATTGACAACTGGTGGTCAACTTGTAACACCCAGCTGAACTGAATCAGCATGGTGCTCGGTGTGGAGGGCCCACCTGAAGATTGTTGCCAACAGCATAAAAAGGAGAACTGGAGAAGAAGAGGTGGTGCTGTTGATTCTCCTTGAGGAGCTTGTTGTGCTGGCTTTCCTGATAGGAACTTGGCTGTTCTCATCGTTGGAGGAGCTTGAGACCTTATTGCTGCTGAGGATGGCTGTGGTACTTTTCCGGGGATCTCCAGTCCTTACTCGGAGTGTCACTTCCTGGCTCTGGTGCAGATCCCTCAGCCTGCTGGCAGAGATCCTTCATCCCACTGGCACAGACTTTCTAGCTTCCACCACTGACCTTCCAGTGCAGATCCGTGGAACAGACTTGCATGAAACATTGTTCTGGGCCCTAGGCCTTCAGTTGGACTAGTCAGGGCATTGCCATGGCTTTAGTTCTGCAGCTGGACTCATGCAGGACATTGCTATAGTATCCAGGCCCTCGGCTGGATTCTTTGGGTCTTTAGTGTGTGGAGAGATTTCCTGCACTCTTTTGTATATGACTCTTTGGGTGACTATTATAAAATAATCCTATAAATTATGTGTCCTGTATTGTATTATTTGCAAACCCTGTATTGTATCCCTTGCAAACCCTGACTACAACAAACACCCAAGATTTGGAGGCAGATTTATTTTACATTGACGGGCACTGATCGGGATCATTCCCAAAATATCAAGACCTGATCTCTGGTGGTCTAGGGCTTTTATGGGGCAAGCAAGCAGGAAGTACAGAGGCACAATGGCTTGTCCATTGGGGATTGGTTTATACAATGTGCATCATAGTGACCAGCTATGCATCACAGTGACCAGCCATTTCTAAGAGACCAGAAACAACTAGAACTGGAACAGGAACTATTACCTGGGCAACTAAGAAACTGAAGTATACTGGCTGGGGGGCCATTATCTGTTACATTCTCTCTCAACTTTTTCTCTTATATTTTTTATGCATTATATTGTGAATATTCTTATGTGAATAAAAACTCTTAAAATAATCATACTGAGACAGATACCTCTGTGGGGACAAAGGGCAGGAACACTCTGATGGGCCCCAACTCAGGATGTGTGATGCATTAAAAGTATGGTGTATGTCTTCGTCTCTCCTCAATCCCCAAACAATCTTACCAATGTCTCAAAACAGGTGCATCAGTAAAGCCAGGGTACACTCACCATAGCATTTCCAAGAATAAACTGGGTGAGAAAATAAAACTGTTGGGGTCATCTCAGAAGGACAGAGGACAAACTCCCAGGTCCTGGTTGTTACTCATTGAAAGCTTCATCTGTATTTTCTTCTGAGCTGTTTGGGAGCTTAAAACCTGCTTTTAATAAAAATAGCGACTCTTCACTTGGGCCTACCGAGACTCAATGGGTACCTAAAAGCAGAGTCAAGATTGTCAGCTCTGCCTTCTCTTGTATTCATCTCGTTTATTACTTCAAGACTTGGGGTCAGATCCTGTTCAGCTTGGCATATAGGCATGTTCATCATTTAGGGAGTGTTTGTCTAAAATCTGTTAACACAAGGTTGATCAGCTCTAAATTTACATCACCTATCTCATCCCCCATCAAGACCGAGGACGTCAAGATAAGGTTTGGGGGGACATTTAACACCAGTAGTTTCGGGTCACTGCCCCAAACCTGCAGTCACCCAGGTTCCAGCAAAGCCTCTGAAAAACTGAGACCGCGCCACGGGGAGGCAATTGTCTCATGGAGATTGGATCCCCTCCAGTGTAAGGACTTATCCAGAGCCACCCTGCAAACCCAGAGCTGAGATGCTAATCAACCAGACCCTAGCCAAAGTCAGCAACCCTTTAAAAACTGGCCTGGCTCCTTCTTAAATGCGCCAGCCTGACCTTCTCCATCAGAGCTGTGTTCCCCCAGCTCCTCCAGCTGAGGTCCCCTCATCACTCTCTCTTACTAAATGTGCCTAATAAATCAGCCTATGCCTCTCACTGTTGTGTCCTGCAATGCTTTTCAGTAAGAACTCACCTGGGCCCAGTCGGAATCCCGGTCTCCTCTTTAGAAGTACTTCTTTGGACCCTGCCCGCTGATGATGCAACAGTCTATTTCTAATTGGTCAACAATTTATTAATCATTCTCCCATTGTTGGCTGCTTAGATTGTTTCCGCTGTTTTACTACTTTAAATTAGACAGAGATAAACATGATATATATATCTTTTCGATGTTTAAATTATTTTGGAGGTGGGTGTGGAGGCACGCCTGTGCTCCCAGTGCTCTATGAGGCTGAGGCAAGAGGACAGCAAGTCCAAGTCCAGCCTCTGCAATTTAGCAACTTAGCAAGACCCTGTCTCAAAACCAAAACCAAAACAAAACAACACCAACAACAACAGCAACACAACAGCTGGAGATAGAGCTCAGTGCAAATACTCTGGGTTCAAGTCCACTACACCCCTGTAAATAGAGAAAGAGAGATAGATGATAGATTAATTCATTGGTGGGCCTTATCTTACATCACACACACGAAATCAACTCAAAATGGATTAAAGGCTTGAATGTAAGATCTGAAACTGTAAAATTCCAGAAAGAAAACATGGGGGAAAGCTCCCTAATGCTGATCTTGGTAATGATTTCTTGGGCATGATACTAAAAACATATGCAGCAAATACAAAAGTAGACAAGTGGGATTATAGCAACCTAAAACCTTCTGCCCAACCAAAGAAACAATCCAATCCAAAGGGAACCAGTGGATTGGGAGAAAATATTTGCAAACTATGTATTTAGTAAAGAGTTAATATCTAAAACACATAGGAGACTCCTGCAACTAGTAGTAAAAACTTAAACAATAACATTGGCAAAACAAAACCCCAAATGACCCAATTAAAAATGGGCAACTGAATGGAGATTTATCTGAAGAAGACATAGAAATGGCCAACAGGTATATGAAAATGTCCTTACATTCACTGATCAACAGGGAAATGCAAATCAAAACCATTGTGAAATATCAACCATATTACAATGGTTATTTTTTAAAAAAAGGGAAGAAGTGTTGATAAGGATGTGGAGAAAAGGAAATCCCTGTACATTATTGGTAAGAATGTAAATTGATACAGCCACTATGGAAAATAGTATAAAGATTCTTAAAAAAATTAAAAATAGAGTGATCAAACAATCCCACTTCAGAGTATATATTTAAAGGAACTGTAATCAGAATTTCAAGGAGCCATCTGTATTCCCATGTTCACTGCAGCATTATTCACAATTGCTAAGACATGGAAGCCACCTAAATGTCCAATGACAGATGAATGGATAAATAAAATATAGTTAATGCACACGATGGAATATTATTCTGCCATTAAAAAGAAGGAAATCTGGCCATTTGAAACGACATGGATGAAACTGGAGGACATTAAGCTAAATGAGATAAGCCACAGAGGTACAAATACTACATAGCACTACATATATGAGGAATCTAAAGTAAACTTATAGAAGCAAATAGTGAGATAAAAGATGAATAAGTCCTAGAGATACACTGTATAAATAGTGCCTGTAGTTAACAACACTGCATTGTGTACTTTAAAAGTTGACAGTGGGTAGATCTTATGTTAAGTGAACTTATCACACACAAGAAGGTTCAAGGAAACATGTGGAGGTGAAGGACGTACGTATTTATGGCAATGATTTGGTGATGGTTTCATGCGAATATATTTCTTGCCAAGCTCATCAAGTTGTATACATTAGACCTGTATGGCTTTCATAAGTCAATCACATCTTAATAAAATAACTTAAAAATAACGTAATTGGGGTGGAATCTCAAATACAAACTATTACATCAAAGGCTTTTGATATAAACTTACATATTGATTTCCAAAAGAATTGTGCCAGGTTACAATCCTGTGAGAAAACAATCCTACCACACCCTCAAATTTACATTCACTGGGCCGGGGATATAGCTCAGTGACACAGCACCTGCCTGGCAAGTGCAAGGTCCTGAGTTCGATTCCCAGTACCAAAAAAAAAAAAAAAAAAGAAATTTACATTCATTGATTATATGTGGATCACTGATGCATGAGGAGTATAGCAGGGAAAGATTCCTGAGTTCCCATGACTCTCTGACAATAGACTTGTTGCGTAAGAATTTACAGTATCCCACCCAGTTCCTTCAAAAATTTAATTTTAACTTAATGTGAAGCCTCTCCATAAAACATTTCCAAATAAACTAGAAAATATTTCCTGAGAAACTACTACACCCAGTGAATTGTGCCCGGTGTTGTGGAAAATATCATCCTTGCCCTCAAAACACCTATCCACCAGCAGGAGAGGTAACCTACCTGTCTTCTACGATTTTCACTTGGTGATCTTTTCTATTAGTTACACGGCTAACACAAAACGAAGCAATAAGAGACAGAGAAGAGATACAGAGTTAACGAGAGGACAGAACACAAGAAAACCTTGGTGAGATGGGATATCTAATGTCTATTTCTTCGGGTCTTGTCCTTTTTGCATTTGGAGGACTAAAATACTAGAGATAGAGTTTTAGGGCCTTAAGATGTCTTTATAAAGGACTCCAGCAGAAATAGGACTTCCTTTAGAAAGTTTGGATTTTTTCAAAGTATACATATAATGAAGTCTTGTGATTATGTTCATCGTATTCTGCTGGTATACTTTCCACGGTGTTTCAGGTAGCATGAACACATATAAGCACTCTATTTTGCAAATGTCATTATTACTTGTATATTTTAAGCTCCCTCTTTTCCCTAAGTTTAGTAAAGATGAAATTGATTCTTGAGGTGGAGTCAAAGGAAAGGAAAGACTGAGACCTTGGCCACTAGGATCCCAGTTGTCTGAAAGTACGTGGGAGAAAGAAAGAAAGAGAAAGCAAGAAATCAAGCAAGCAAGCAAGCAAGAAAGACAGAGAGAAAGAGAGAAAGAGAGACAGAAGAAAGGGAGAAGAAATTGATTTTATCTGAGTGGCATTCATTTGTCACCCCTTTTACTTCCAGGGACGTACAGGTACATTATTCAATAAGTTAAATCGCTGGCCGCAGGTAGCTATTTAAATGTACTTTTAAATTAATGAAAAGGAAATAAAGTTCAAAATGTAATTCCGAAGTTGTACTAGTCATGTTTCAGTGCTTCCATAATCCACATAGCTAGTGGCTAACACACAGGAAGGAGCACATACATGACATTTCACCGTTGTCGAAGGTTCTGTGGCACAGTGCTGATCTACTGTCAGGTGCTGTAAGCTCACACAGACTGTTAGGTAGTTACCTAGGCTCCTAAAAATTGTCTGTGCAATTGCCCAGAATTTAGAAATTTTGTAATTACAGAAGCAATACCCAATTTCTAGCTGTTAAAAGTACAAACATGATTCTCGTGTTTTCTGGAAGAGTTCCCATTAAGATGTCTAAACCGTGAAGGTTTTCTAGCTATAGATATAAAGATCATATGCCCAAATTTACCTGCATGGTCCCAGTTTGAACCTGTTTTCTTGGCACAGTTATGGAGAGTTCCCCCTTTCGTTCTCACAGTGTCCCAGTTTGGATGGCAAATTATGTGGTCACCTATTTATAGTCTCATTTCCTCCTGCCTCATTGAGACTTTGTAGACTGGCAAAACAAAAGCCTTCTAAATGCTGACTTCCTAAAACTAACTTTGCCCAAGTCACATGTGGGTGTTTGTGGTCACAGATGGGAAATTTTCCCCATGTCTTGAGAGCCAGTTTGCTCTGGCAGAGCCCAGGCATTGCTCTTGGGCTTCAATCTTGATCTTATTAAGGATGGACAACCAAAGGCAACACTGTTTAGAACACAGAAATATATGAACGGTGAAGGGAGATGTGAACTACACCAAAAGCTTCTCTGCACTTACTTTTTACATCAACAGGTTTTCCTGAGAAGAAAAGAGAGGTTCAATATCGGAAGAAATGCAGAAATAGAAAGGACTCTTCAGTGAGAACTGACCTGGGAGGCAGAATACAAATGCCCCTTGCTAGTTTAGTTATTTATGCGAACTTGGCTTTCCCTTTCATATCTTGTCCCTGAAGAATTCAGTTTTCTAGAGGGAAAAGTTGTAAATTTAAAGTGTTTCTCACTTGAGCCAGTTTGAACCTCTGCACTTCTTCCAGCTTTGTAAAAATGTAAGTCTCTCTTCCTTTGAAGCTCTTCATTCCTTAGGTCTCAGCATATCACCTTCTCATGGAAGTCTCCTTTGATTCCTCAAATCAGGTCAAGGGAGCTCATGGTCTGTATTCCTCCTCATCAAAACACTGAGCCGATTACTTAATGTCCTGTTTACTTGTCCTATTTAATGTCCTATTTACTTGTCCAAATTCCCCTGCAGGCTTACGCTCTATGAGAATAAAAGTTGCATCTATTTTATTTGCTTATAACCCTAGTCCTGGAAAGGAACCCAGATGTTCAGTTATATCCATGGAGTAAATGAATGAGCACAGCTGTGTGAACATCTTTGTGTGCAAAACTATAGAGCCAAGGAAGACCTGTTTTCAGTTCTGAAGGAGCACGTGGTTAAGGCCAAAGTATAATGGCTGTAGTCCAAGGCAAAGTAAAGTTTCACAAAAGAGGTACAGGAAATTCTGTAGCAATTCAGAGGAAAATAATAGCACAGAGAGATAAGAAAAGACTTCTCAGAAGAAGGGGCATTTGAAGTAGGTCTTCAAGGAAGGCTAGAACTTGAGTAGGCAAAGATCATTAATTTACAACTAACGTTCAATTTATGATCCACCTACTCCATATAAGCCTTAAGTTTTAAGCCTTAAGTTAGTAAGAAGACAAATAAGATATAGCTCTTGTCTTAAAAAGGCCATTGACATAGTGGGAAACAGATATACTAAGAGCTATGGTATAAGGCAAATGTATTCCATGCTGAAGTTAGCAGTGTAAACAGCACTGCAGCGGCTCAGAGGCAGGAGGGTGGAGGACAGAGTCAGAAAGAGATGAGGGATGGACTCAGGGTGTCTTTCCCACTAGGGTGGAGAACATTCGAGTAAGCCCTGCAGCTGTGGGTTCTAATGAACTGCTTGAAACTCACCTTTGTTTCCTTTGTTGCTTGGTAACTCTCAGTGTGGCTCATGAGATGGTCACCACTGGGAACAATTTTTTTAAAGGCTAAACTTTAAGTCCCCCACTTACACACAGACTGCACTTGTAAAATTCGCCTCCAAATGATTGCCTATTTGGGCAACGACCTTGGTCATGTTAGGAGCATTTCAGTCAGATTTTACCTTGCCTTTAAAGTTTGCTGTACTGCATCCTCATAGGGTAATCACTGGACTCTTACCTTCAGTAACTCTCAGGGACATTTTCAGCTGGTTTCTTCCAAAGGGAGCTATGACTGGTTAGACTGTACTTCAAGTGAGATCTATTTATTTCTCCCGTCCCTCTTGGACTTCCACTTTGGGAATTGCAGCTATGCGGCTTGCAGCGTCCCGGTGTGTATATGCCAAGTGGCGTGCCTACCCCAGCTGGCTACCTCAGCTCTGGGGATCCTGCAAGGTTGCTCAGCAGCAGCCTGAGTAGAAGATTTAAGGGAGAGTTAAGCAGTTTTCTAAGATCATCAATTAACCTAAAGCTCATACATAGATTCAGATCCTTGCCTTGAACTCGAATACACTGTGTGTGTGTGTGTGTGTTGGGGGGTGTGGAGCATCCATTTCAAGTGCGACTACTGACATTACAAAGTTGAGAATTCCCTGAATCATTAGCATAATCACATTTCGTTAACGACTTCTAATACAGACCACTGGAAGGGATAGCACCAGTATTAAGCAGCAGTTTCTTAAAAAAATCTTCAAATATATCAAGGCCCAAAAACTGCTCTCTGGTATACATTACTTTCCTCTAAAAATTGTCCTGGAAAGATGGGCAAGTTAGTACTGAGTGTGTTTTTTTCTTGGGAGAAAGGATTTCCTGGGAAGAAGAAACATTGTTAAATAATGAATATTCGGCTATTCTAGAACTAAGGAGGATGTAAGGATGGGATGATCTCTAAGTGCTCAAGTCCACCCTTCATCGGTGGAGTAATGCAATTTACAAGCATCAGGTAATGGTGAGCCACCTGTGATGTCAGCACAAAGTGGTTTTGGAATCTCGTGGTGTTCTACAAGAGCAGCTGCTCTGCAAATGGGGTTTGCTGAAACCCTAGGAGCTTTATTAGTTTAGAGCAGGCAGGCAGCTACACACACTAACGACACCAAAACATTCATTATCCTGTTAATTTAAGCATAGCTGATATAAAGTCTAAATATAAAATATTTCAGAGTAGAAATACTACCCTTCTGCTAGCTCTGGTGTCCCTGAGTATAACCAGCCCACCCAAGCACACTTATGCTGATCGAGTACTAAGTTTTAAACCAGATGAAATTCTATGGGAAAAAGCATCTTTCCTCTTTAAAAAAAAAATCTGTGGTTTTTTTGCTAATTCACACAGAGGGTTTGTTTTTTATTTGTGATCCTTTAAAACATATACCAAAATCCAAGAGTACAAGTAAGGAGAAAAGAATACTCTGTAGGAGGGAATTAGAGAGAAACACACCCGTGTTATGTGCGTATAAATACTTTATGAAGCTGTTTTGGGAATCTGACCTCCTACTAACAGAAATGGAAAGCTGGTTTCTATTGACTCTGAGCCACAAACACCAACCATATCACCATTCCACTTCACTGGTTCAGTGAAGATTTTCACTCTGCTAGAAACGTCTTATGGTGTGCCTAAGAAATCCCTTACCGTAAATACTTCACAAAGCTCCGAGGAGGGCAGATTCTGGCCGGAAACAGCCCTGCTCTTTGAAACCAGGCACCTCACAGTGTTTCAGCCAATCCTGGCAGACACGTATGTCTGGGATTTGTCAACACTATTAGGGAAAGGAAATTACTAGTTCCTGGCAAAGGTGGGGAGAGCTGCACTTGGCGCTCTGCTTAGAGGAAAGTGCTCATGAAGTGTGCCACGCCGAGTACGTATTACATGTGTCTGAATAACTCAAACCTCTACCTGGTTCCTTACTACAACTACAGAGAAAGCAACACAGGAAGATAAGCAACATGGTGGACAGCTAAGAACTTAGGTATTACTGAGGCCATTACGGCCCATGCAGCAATCACGGTTCTAGGAAAAAGAGAACATTCACCAGCGTTGTTTCTGTCAGGCAAGTCACTGCTCTGTTTCTTTCATTCTTTACATCCTCAGAGCTGCCAACGCCCGTGCCCATCACATTTTGAAATGCATGTAGTTGCTGTGATCCTTTTCTGCACCCTTCTTTGCGACACCTGGGGAGCGCGCCTCTTGGCAGCTCAAGTCTGCCCACTTTACATGGGAACGAGTCCCCGTGGAGAAGAGGGAGAAGTGTCTGCTCTCAGTTCACAGCTATAGCAAGAGATGCTGCTGGGTGCCTTAAAATGCTCTTGGCTAAGCTCGAGTCATTGTTGGATGAGGTAGAAATAGGAAAACTGTAGCTATATATAATTAAATTCCCGGAGTCACAAAGATGTATTTTGACTTTATTCTAAATCCCCCTCAGAGCACAAAACTATCTTTTCCTGACATGAACATCAACAGGCCTCAGTAACAGTGCCAGAACCTTGTCTGTTATGAGTTATCTTCTTCCCTCAATCCCCTTGAGCCACATGGCCGCAGGAGTACCATGTCACCTCTGTTCCACTTATAGTGGGACTAGGAGAGGCCTTGAAAAATTGTGATATTCTTAGGCACACTTAAGGGGAAAAGGCAGTTATTAAGTATAAAGTTCAAGGCAAAAATCACATCTCCTCCACAAAAACTTAAAGCTATAATAGTCTCTCTTAGCCCTGAATTCCTATGCATTGCCCTGAAATTCAACGAAAACATCTCTAAGCTTCCATTAGTTCTGCTATTTTATGTCTCGTTTCTCCTGTGGATCTCAGGTTGTTAGAAGGTGGAGACATTGCTTTAGTTTTCCCTTTCTATCCTGGTGACACCTGCTGCAATAAGCTCCTATTAAGTGCTCATTAAATGCTGGCTTAATTAATGAACAGTTCTTCTTCCCTCCTTCCACCAGTCCCATCAGACTAAATTGATTCCCTCCACAGTTTATACTCTAGAGCTCAACTAGTGAACTGTTTTTGTGGTCCTGGCTATTAATCTCAGTGAGGTCAACTGCAATAAAATTAAACCGGCTTGTCTGGGAGAGCAGGCCAGGAGCTGTCTCAGCAGGAAAAAGTGCTCCTGTCATTGTCATCCTGCATCCAACCAATGCCTTCAGAGAGCCGTTTCCAGCTTGAAAGCAAAGTAGATCAGATAAGTATGGTCGCATTACGTACATTACAAGAAAAGTTGGGATTAAACTCTTATTAAATGGTTCTCTTCCTGAGTGCAATCCTAGAGGGTCACTTCCATTTACAAACCAGAAAAAAACCTCTAGTTCAAAAAAAATGGTTATGACCAATTCTAGGCAGACAGGACTGAGGTAGAGTTTGTCCTAAATGTAGCTCACATACTCCTCCATTCCCAGCCCCAACTGCATTGCTTTTCTCACCAAAAATCAGACAGTTCTCTTAATATTATTCCTTACTTAAATAAAAAATCAAAAGACAGAACAAAAAGATCCATTGCAAACAAATAGGACTTGATAAATTTTCCCCTTAGGAAAACAAATTTTTAAGATGATGCAGAACAAGAGTGATGATTAACACAAATATATTGTTCATGGCAGAAATTCAAACATTAGCTGGGTCCAGATGCAAAATACATGTATCTTTTCTATTAGTGACAGGGACTCAAGGATTAGCGCAGTCAAGATGCAGAAATGACAGCAACAAAAAACATTTTACTTGAGAGTAGGTAACTATGGACGGTGAGTATGCATGATGCTGGCTCTAACTGTAATAAATGATTCTTGCAGAAATCGGAGTGCAAACATTCCTGGCCACATCCCTTAGAATTATTTTATTTTAAAAGGGAGAGGTCATCTCACCCAGCTGCTTGGTGATCTAATATCCTGGAATGAAAACTAAAGGTCAGCAATGAATCTAAGTCCCAAATCCAAACTGATACTTTCACTTTAGCGGTCTGAGTTTATCTGGAAAAGGAAAACCGAATAGACCCCTTAGTAAAAGGAAATGCAGCGCTACTAAGCTTTTTATTTTGCAAAAGTGTCTTCTAAGGGAGCCCAAGAGCCAGCCACATGGCCCAGCCTCTCCTGATCCACCTTCTGATGCGGCTCTCCCATTTGGATTGGTTCTACTATCCTATAATGACTGGTTAAAATCTGTGCCCTTTCATTTTGACCAAAATATGGACACAAACTCATTTCTTTGTTTTAACATAGCTAAGTCACATCAGAACTTTCACAAATACCAAGTAAAACAAACATAAAGAACATAAAATGTATCTATGCATGAAAACTCTTTGGCATATGTTTTATACCTAGTTAACCCCCAAGAGCCTCATGTGCTTGTAGGCAGGGCTTTTAGAAGGTGGTTGAGTTATAGGGGTGCCATAGCTAAATGTCATATTAAGAGGTAGGGCCTGGTTGGAAAAGGCAGGTCACTGGGACTGTGACCTGAAAGGGTCTATCTTCCTCCCTGGCTCCTCCCTTTGCCTTGCCTTCCTGACTGCTGGGACCCAAGCAGCTCTTCCTCCTGTATCCCCCTTCTGCCATGCTGCTCTGCCCTGGAGCCAGCTGACTATGGACTGAAACCTGTAAAACATATGGACCGATATAAACTTTTTCAGTTGTGGGTATGGGGTATTGTGTGCCAGCGAGGAGAAAGTGACTAAGACAGCATGTAAGCCGCAACTTTCTGATTTTACGGACGCTGCTGTATAGCCAGGGCTTCTGGACCTCGACCCTGACCCTATTGGATGCTTTTTCTGAGTTGGTTTTACTTAACCCTAAGGGACAGGCATACATTTACAGCATCTACCTGTCTTCTTACTTCCCAAGTCAACTCCTTCTAGATGTCTTGGCTATGTTATGGTCCAGATTAAAAACAAAACCAGATTTCCATGTAACCACTAGAGTCCTTTCTTTCCCATTCTCAGGCCCTCCTTCTACCATGTTCTGGTCAGAGAAACGCATGTTAGCCAAGTGATGGATGCCATGAGTACCTCACTCTCTAGGTGAGATTCCCCGATCCCACTCACAGCAGACACCGCCATCCTGTAGAGGTTCAACAACACGAAACGCCACAAAGGATGAATCGACAGGACATTCCCATGTTCATACGCTCAGAGTGAGTTTATACAGTCAGAGTAGATGGAAGCAGCTCAAGAGCTGCATCTGCCCTGTAAAAATCAGGACAAGCTGTCCCTTGCTTCTAAAGTAAGATTTGGAATGACTCAGGTTTTTCTTTTCCAGGAGTTCTTCAGTGCAGACATCATTAGTGGGCTGCCTGAAGCTAAGAGGCTTGGTGTCTTTTTCCTCACAGCACTTTCCACTTAAAATGATTCCTCCTCATTTATTTATATTTGATTTCTACCCCCAAAGCCTCTCCTTTGCTCTGCTTTCATGAAACCAGTTTGACCAAACCCATGAAGAGCTGACTTTGTTTGATAAAGTTGGATAAGTCTTTTCAGGGAGAAGACAGTTGCAGTGGGGAGAAACTGGGCTTGCAGTGGCCGGACTCAAGTCGCCAAAATAGGGGACTGGATGATTTGGTCCCTGCTGAGAGTGAGTACTTTGTCATTCTGAGTCCAGTCACCCTAACCGCACAGGCGAATGTCTGGAAGCCAATGAGTAGGAAGAGGAATCTGTTGAATTATAGCAAGAGATTGCTCCTCATCCAAAACCATGGCGAGTGAGCTGGAATGGAAGGCTTTTCTTCCCATATTTGGCCTCTGAAGCCCAAGTGGAACAGGATATGGTCCCTGATGTGTTGATCCACCACAGAAAAGCAGGATATGGTCTTCCGATGTGTTTACCCTGTGTAGTTCACAAACACGAATTCACACAAAAAATACTCTTTATTCACTGAAAGAGGAAACGGTTCCAGAAAAACAGTTCTTACTTAACTGTTGAACACTAATCAAACAGCAGGAGTGTTTATTTGGAGCAGGCTATGCCCACATGAATAAATCTTATCAACTTGCCATCTCCATGCCACCCACACGAAACTCCCTGAACAAACAGGATCTGCTCAAGTTGCCTCTTCTCTGCCCTCACACTGAATTTTGTTCCCCACCTGCTATTCAGACCTTTAGTTTCCCCATCCCTGCTCTCTGCTCCGACTACCTGAAGAAATGAGACCAAAGCCAACCAGCCAGAACCATTACCCGTACTTTCCCTTCAGGAGAGTCCTGGCACTGCAACTCTGCTCTCCGCCTCTGCATGCTGGCAAGCTCGCGCCCACTCCTGCCTTTGCCCAATGCTTGGCCTTCACTCCCTTTTATCTTACAGATAAGACAGAAACCCTGCTGTCTTGATACTTCATGCCTGGCTGGCTTTTCTTATGAAAGTCCCACCTCTAGCTTTCACTTGTCTTATGGTAGAGGAGCAACATATAGTATATCTTCTTACTAAAAGTCCTTTCTGCCTTTGAAGCCCACATTTACTTATTTTTTATGACTTTTATTGATGACATTTGCTCTCTTATTTTTCTTCTCCACCCAGATTCCTGTTATCATTTATTTCTTGGAATAATCTTTTTAAAGCACCCACGATGTAGCAAGACTTTTGCATCCACCGTGTTAATCTCTTCAATACTCTCGGGTCCCAATTCCTTTTTCTCAGCTTAGCTGATCTTCATTTGCTCAACATTTCTCATCAGCATGTCTATACAAATCTCTCAAAACCCAGACACTCCATCCTCTCCATGTTCCCCTTTAAAATATCCCCCTTTCTTGTTTGTAATTTGGCCCACATTTGTGCCATTTCCTGGCAACCACTGAACCAACTTTTGATCATCACCAGAATCTTTGAGGTCTTAATTTTTTCCCACTCAATCTTTTATAGTTACATAATTTCCAATTTAACCCCAAGCCCAAGAATTTCAGTAGTGTCTCAACTACATGCTGGGATGCAGCTCAGGAAGGAAACAGAGATAATCTCTGGCTTCATGAAACTTACAATCTAACTGAGAAGATGTACAAATAAATATAAAAGTATAAAATAACTACTTACAAGTTAAGATCCACAAAGGGCACCAAGAATAATGGGGGACCCACTTTACAGTTGGAGGGTGCACACAGGGTCTATTAGGAAAGTGGTAAGAGTACCTGAGGACAGGAAATGCCAGTGTGACAGCAGCAAGTAAGTAGCTCTGAATGAACTTGGAAGGTTAGATTGGATTCTGAGCCTATAAAATCTTGCATCCATGTTATGGTGTTTGGAATTTGTTCTACATGCAATGGAAAGTTATTAGGGGTGTTAAGCATCAGATTAATGTGACAAAATCTACATTTCAGGAAGCTCTCTAGCTGTTCTGTGTGGAATAAATTAAGGGGATCAGAGAACTAGGGAGAACTATTAGAAGGCTGTCTTAGATGTGAATCAGAGATGATGGTGGCTTGACTAGAGAAGTGGCAGAAGAGATAGAAGAGGTGGTACAAGAATTTCAAATAGGGGCCGGTGTGATGGCTCAGCGGCGTAAGCACCTGCCCAGCAAGCGTGAGGGCCTGAGTTCGACTCCCGGAACCCACATATGAAAAAAGGGCCAGTGATATCACTCAGCGGCATTGGCACCTGCTGGCATGTGAGTTCCTGAGGTCGACCCCTGGTACCCATAAAAAAAAAAAAAAAAAAAAAAAGAATTTCAAATATATTTTGCAACAGCATTTAAAATAGATTAAATTGAGAATCCAAAAGAGGGAAAGAAATAAGTAGTGATGCCCAGGATTCTCACCTGGGCCCTGGGTAGCTGATGGTGCTATTTATTAGAGTGGTCATGACAGGGAGAAGAGAATGTTGCTGGCTATGGAGTGGGCTAGGTAGACAGAGAAGGCAAACAGCTCCTTTGGGAAGAGATAAATTGAGATTTCTTTGGTATTTTCCAAGTGGAGATGTCAAGGAGGCAGTTCTGCCCGCCCTCTGCCATATCCGCCCTGCGATTTTCCAACTGTGAATCACCCACAGTGTCATATAGATGCCCTCTACACTTGGGCCCAGGATATGATACTCCTGAGGAAAGATCTAGAATCATGAAAATCTGACTCATTTGATGGGTGGCCGAGATAGCTATCTGCCCCTCAAAGATCTGCCATCCCCTTCCTTGGAAGGCAGCTAGAGCTGTGAAGCAGCTGCTCAGACAGCTTTCAAGTCAAGGGAATATGAGGATAGGCGAAGCGTGCCACTCCCAAGCAGAGGTGTTAAAATATAGCCCCACCTTCTTTATACTCTTTCCCTGTCTGGCTTTGTGCAGGTAAATACGGTGACTCTGGAAGCCATATGCCGACCGTGAAGGAGACACAAGAGCAGGAGCTCCAGTCCCTGAATAGGGGGAGAGCTGCTGAGGAACAACCACTCAGACTTTACAGAAAGAAGGAAGAAACTTCCACTGTGTTACGCTGTTAAAACTGAGGGCTTATTTGTTATAGCACCTAGCCCACTTTAAATTATATTCAATTAACATCTATTTGCCACTAGACTTTGTTCCTTAAATACCTTTTGTATCAGCAGTTCTAGTGAGCTCTGCTTTATATATTTTGGGGAACTCGGGGTCATCAAGGCAGACCATTTAGTCCCTTAGGGTAAATGACCATAGTGATTGACAGAAACTGAGAATAAGCTCCTGGATGCCCACACAAAAAGATGACAGCCGACCTTACAGCTCACAGACATGCGGAGAGCTCGTGTCAAGACGTACGACAGGTTGTTTTAACGCAAATATGTCTCATCCACACTCCTCTTCTAGGGCAGTGATCTTGAACCTTTTAGAAACCGAGTGTCCAGACTTCAACCCCAAACCCATTTATTTATTACAAAGTGCCATCACTGCAATTAAACCTGAGTACTGAGGTTTTAGTTTAGGAAACAAAACAAAACAAAAGCAAAACAAAGCAAATCAACTCATACACTTGGCTCCTGTGCTGACAGAAAGGGCTTTGCTCGCCTGCTGCAGCACAGATGCACGTGTGCCATAGGATCGCCCCAGTGCCTGAGAGGAATTTGGTCCTAGATAGAAGGGGCTGGATCTTTGCAAGAGAAGCATGGCTATCCTTTAGGGATCAAAAGAAATGTGATTGCTTAGAAGTTGGATTCTCTAAATTGGACTTGAAAGCTGTGATTCTTCAAGGGGAAATGTTGATCCCCTGGGAGGGGAGGAGAGAACTGGGGATCTCAGTGGACAGGGGCAGCTAAGCAACTGTGTGGGACAGGAGCCATGAGCGGGCTGGGAAGGGTGCTAGCTGTGGCCACAACACTGCAGCAGAATCTGCAAGGTCAGCAGTGGCCACCCAGGAGGCGATCAGAGCCCTCTCTGTGAGGTGGTGGTCAGTATCTCAACTAGGACAGCAGAGCCAAGGACAACAGCGACAACGGGAAAGCCACCCTGACTCCCCTGGGTGTAACTCCCTCTTCTGTCCTGACTACTGAATCGCAGAGTTCCTTCTCAGAGAGCGTTGGAGCCAGTGAAAGATGGAGGAGGAAGGGGTTCCAGGGAAAAACAACGTTGAAAAGAAAATTATTTGGCCAACTATTTCTGGTTTTTAGGATTGTAGTATAAATCTCCTGTTTTTTTCTTTTATCTGCTTTCCCTTGTACTTCACCTTTTTTTTTTTTTTTTGTGGGTACCGGGGCTCGACCTCAGGACCTCGCGTGCCAGCAGGCGCCCGTGCCGCTGAGCGATATCACTGGCCCTTTTTTCGTATGTGGGTTCCGGGAGTTGAACTCAGGCCCTCGCGCTTGCCAAGCAGGCACGTAGGGCGCTGAGCCATCTCACCGGCCCGTACTTCACCTTTTTTAAAGGCCAAATTTGTTACATATTTCTTGAGTTAACTCTTTGTTCCCTGGGGTCCTTCCCACAGCAGCCATGACTTCAGAGCCAGGAGACCCCCCTGGATCTTCTCATTTCAGGCCTGACGGAGGCGGGATGCACTCAGAGGGCCTCCCCTCAGTCCTCCTCAGGATATTTCTGTCCATAACCACGCTCAACCTGTCACTCCTAGCTTCTGCGATGAAACTCCACTTCCTTCCATTCTCTTTAGCTCCCTGTTGGACTATGCCCTTCCTATGACCTACCTCTCACCGCCTTTCCTTGACTTTAAATCATTCTAAACCCGAAATAGATTTTGCTTGACCTCGTGCCCATTCATATATCATCTTATTTTTCTTTGCCCTTTAAAGTTCTTTAAGTGCAGCTTCTATTTTCCTCATAGGTTAGAACTGACCTGTTAATTCACTCCTAATGGGCTGTCCACTCTTTTGATAGTAGTATTTCAGGCATTTCCTAGTTCCTTTTTTTTTTTTTTTTTTTTTGGTCCCTTTTAATCTCCCTTTCCTATCCCTATATCCACAATTCACAATGGAGTAATTAATCCTCATACACTGGTTTCTCAGTTGGTTACTGATTGTGTTCATTTATATCTGATCCTAGCTATTAGACTCATCAATTCTTTACTGAACTGTTGTCATAATTTTGCAAGTAGTTTCCTCCCATCTCTCCTCAAGGAATACACCCTGTAAACAGGAGCTGGAAAAATCTTTCTAAATTGCATATCCTACTGTATTACCTCCTCTTTAAATTGTTTAATGATTCCCCATAACACATAGGGTAAATGCCAAACCTGTCACCTGCTTTGAAGTTCTTCATTATGGCATCTTTCCAATTTTATCTTCTGAATGCCACTCCCTGCCTCACTTTCATCTCTTGCTCAGCCATGCCAAACTGCCTACACATCCACATACAGCACCACACCCATTGCCCTGTCTTTGTCCACCACACTCCTGGCTCTCTCTTGCTGGGAAACCTGCCTCTGCTCCATTCCAGAGTAATGCACAGGTCCCCACATAGTCAGAGATGCAGCTAGGGAAGTTATTTTTCACTCATTTGGATGCAATAGTTATTTCATTCTGTGTGTGTCATGCCACAGCAAATTCCCCATATAACTATGGCAAGACTGATATACATCTGAGACAGACAGCTGGCTCAGCACCTCTCTCCTGCCTTCAGCGTCGATCTGACCAGTGTGGTGATGAGAACTTTCACAGACTCATTGCCTCTCTGAGCATCCTGGGCCACAGTGGCATGCGGGTGACTAAATGGCGCCACCTTAAGTTATTATTTAAACTATGGTTCAATATTTATTTAGTAAAATGGGGAGAAGATAACTTGTAGTAATAAAATGTATGTTAAAAATATGTTGAAACTTATAAGATTCATGATATCATTTGTGCTAACATCATTATTAATCATGGCTAATGTGTATTATTTATAATGTATCACCCACTATAATAAGTACATATCTTTCATTGCATTTAATTCTCACACTATTTAATTTTATTCTTACTATCTTATTTAAAGTTGCATGACCACCCACCACTGTCATTTCCAATCACTCTTAGCATGCTATTCTCCCCCTTTTTTTTTTTTTTCCTAATGTGGTACCGGGAGTCAAACTCAGGACCTTGTGCTTGCCAGGCAGGCGCTTATGCCGCTGAGCCATATCACTGGCCCTATTCTTCCTTTTTGTAAAAAAAAACAAAAAAAAGTCACTCTTACCTTCTAATGTATCACACTCTTTACTGCTTTATTCCACTTTCTATTTCCTGTCTTTTCAGGATTGGTAAATTTCACAGGGCAGAAACCTTTGTCTTTTTTTTCACCTCATTATGGAAACACATAATAGGTGATCAGTAAATATTTGTTTCATGAATAGCCACGATTTTATAGATAAATAATACTTTTTAAATCTTCATTTTATGCACAAGGACATGAAGGCACAACGAGATTAAGACACACAGCAGGTAGATGGAGGACAAGGATTCGAATTGACCGTGAATCACGGGGTCTGCACCCATAACATCCCTGAATGTACGCAAGTGATTTATTTGGAATTGTTCTTTGTTTAAAAATGACCTTTAGTCATGTCCACTATTGCTAGTGGTCACTTTTATGCATGATAGTTCTCAAATATTATTTGAAATACTTTTAGGAGAACTTTTATTTCTGGCTTTTATGTTCCAGAAAGTGTTTCCTTCTTTTACAATGTTCATGTTTTCTTTTCAGGTTTTATTTATTTTTGTGTGGGTATTTTTTCCCAAACCAGGAAATGTCTATGGAAGTATATTTAGGATGTTTACATTTAGGTCATACATAAAATCACTTGTTCCCAGTAAGAGTGCTATCTCATGTTTACATGGCCTCAGAATTTCACCGCCACATAGAGGGTTTGCCAGCCAGGGGTCTTCCCGCTGACCGGAGCATCTGCATCACTCCAGAAATCTCCAAGGAGACGTGACAAAATCAGCGAGGGGTGGTGGTGCCATGTACTTCGGAGTTTTCTCTTCTGTCTGCTAAATACTAGCTAAGGTTTATTACTTTGAATAATTTAGAGAATGAGCATGATCTGTTCATTTATTCACTTTTAGAAAATAGGGTGGTGATAGCACAGTGAGTGTGGAGGGACCCTGGAGTCTAAGGCAGTGTCCTCGTCATTGGAGCTGAAATCCTGTTTGTGGAGGTTGAAAACACATAAATGCACAGAAAAATAAGCAGGCATAAATTTTAAGGGCTATGAAGGAAAAAACAAGGTGCTAGGGAATAAAATGATGAGGTTTACTTTGCCTTTTTCTAAATAGTTGTTCATGATGATTTTTTGGCAATAATTTTAATTTTAAAAAATTTTGGGGCCGGTGAGACAGCTCAGCTGTGTAAGCGCCTGCCTGGCAAGCGCGAGGTCCTGAGTTTGACTCCCGGTACCCACATAAAAAAAAAAAAAAATTTGTACTCAAGTGTTATTTAACCTGATGCCTGTGTTTTTGACTCCTCCCTTAAGTTTTATGCCCTACTGCCTTTGCCTTACTCTGGTTCTAGCCTGTGGCTCAGGGTGCTTCAAGAACAGAAATCCTATTCACCAGAGTTGCATTCCGCCCAAGTATGGAGGAGAGCTGATGGGTTTCCCGAGCTGGTTCCTCCCCTTCAGGTTCTCAGTAACTAAAGGACCATCCTTTGTACTATTCCTTGATCTTTTGGAGAATACTCTGAAGGTCTTCCAGAAAGATCTATCAAGTTCAGTAGGAAGTCATGGTTGGATGGTGTTCACTGGTTTGGTGAAGTGGAAAGGATGAGACTAGCAAAGTAGATGTGTTCTGGGTGAGAAGACAAAGAAGAGATAGAGAAAACATTTCTGGAAAGTCGGCACTCAATTGTTGTGGCTTCCATACTGGGTGGCAGGGAGAAATTATTCCAGGGTCAATTCTGTGTGACTGTTCATTGGACAGATGTGGAGAGCATTAAAGAGGGCTTTTTCTTTTTTTCTTTATTTGGCTTTACTGGGAATTGAACCCAGAGCCTTTGCACTGAGCTACATCCCTAGCACTTTATTTTATTTTTTATTTTGAGACAGGGTCTCACTAAATCACTAAGTTGTCCAGGCTGATCTTGAGTTTGTGAGCCTTCTGCCTTAGCCTCTCAGGCTGCTGGGATTACAGGCAAAAACCATGCTTTTAAAGCTTTTAAAGAGAATCTTCGTGTTTTAGATTCCATACGTAGGTGAGATCATATAGAATTTGTCTTCTGGTGACTGGCATATTTCACTTAGTGTAATGTCCTATAGGTTCATTCAGGTTGAAAATGGCAAAATGTCCTTCTTTTAAAAGGTGAAATGCAGGGCCGGTGAGATGGCTCAGCAGCGTAGGTGCCTGCCTGGCAAGCGCGAGGGCCCGAGTTTGACTCCCCGAACCCACATACGAAAAAAGGGCCGGTGATATCGCTCAGCAGCACGAGCGCCTGCTGGTGCGCGAGGTCCTGAGGTCGACCCCCGGTACCCACAAAAAAAAAAAAAAAAAAAGGTGAAATGCTATTCCAATGTACATATGCCACAGTTTCTGTCTATTCATCAGTTCATAGACACTTAAATTAATCCCATACCTTGGCTATTATGAATAATGCCTCAATAAATATGGGCATGTGGATGTCTCTACAAGGTGCTAATTTCATTCCTTTAGCTATATATTCCAACATAGGGACCATCCGGTAATATGGTAATTCTATTTTGAATTTTTAAAGTGCCTTCATACTGTTTTCCACAGTGATTATACCAATTACATTCCCACCAACATGGTATAATTTTCCCTTTTCTTCCCACTCTCACCGAGACTTGCTGCTTGACTTTTGGATAGTAGCCGTCCTAGCAAGGATAAGGTGTTTGGGCTGCAATTCCCTGATGAGGAGTGATGCTGACCAGCTTTCACAGACTTGGTTGCCATTTGTGTGTCTTTTGTGGAGAAATGTCTATTCAGTCCCTTTGCCCATTTTAAACTGGATTATCTGTTTTTGGGGATTTTTTTGCTATTGAGTTCCTTAAATAACTTGGATATGAATCGTTTATCAGATATACAGTTTGCAAATATTTTCTCCCAGTCTGCAGGCTTCCTTTTTCTTTTGCTATTTCTTTTGCTGTCCACGCAGTTTTTAGTTTGATGTAGTCCCACATTTTAAATTTTGCTTTTATTGCTTGAGCCTTTGATGTGATGTCTGAAAGTTTGTTGCCAAGGCCAGTATCAAGAGGCTTTCCTGTATTTTTTAGGAGTTTTAAAAAGAAACAGAATAGAACAGTAATTACAAGGTTTGGGAGAGTGAGGAAACAAGGAAAAATAGGCCAACGGTATGGATTTGTAAGTAGGTAAGATGAGTAAGAGATTTAATGTACAGGATTAAGACTATAGTTCATATTCTCCTGGATAATAAAAAATTGCTGAAAATACATTTTAGGGGCACTCACCATTTATACACACACAAAAGGTAACCATGCAATGTGATGATGGATATGTAAGTTTGCTTGATTGTAGTAATCATTTCAGTTGGATATGTTCATCAAATATGTTGTACATCTTCTGTATACACAACAAATATAATTTCCTTTTAAAAAGAAATAATCATTGTAAATTTTGAGCCCTAGGAGGGGAAGCTATATAGGTGACAAGGTGGCCTCTGGAAATAGAATGATCTATGAGAAAAGCTTGATGCTTAGTAGTGAGTTAGAAGTGCGCCATTTTGAAAGGGGCGCCTCGGGGGGGTACACCAAAGATACATTCTGATCTAACACCGAATGGCTAGATATTAAAGTAGATTTATTCCAAGTGGAGACTAAAGTTTGCTATCAGTTTCTTTGGAATACATTTGGAGGCTGTAGGGAAAACAAATTGGAAATTTATCCTAAGCAATCTAATAGTAAGTACCAAAATACTATGAAAGTTGAACACTCACTTTTTTTTTTTTTTTTGTGGGTACCGGGGGTTGATCTCAGGACCTCGCGTGCCAGCAGGGGCCCGTGCCGCTGAGATATCACCGGTCCTTTATTCGTGTGTGGGTTCCGGGAGTTGAACTCGGGCCCTCGCGCTTGCCGGGCAGGCGCTTACGCCGCTGAGCCATCTCACCAGCCCAATACTCACATTTTTAAAGTTTGATATTCTCATGTAAGGTCCAGGATTATCAACACTGGAAGCTGCCTGGTTGCTCTGAAGGTTACTCTATTGTTTATTGGTAACGCTGTGTAGACCAACTGAGGGCAGGACAGGAGTAAGATACTTGGGAATTTCTTCATTTTTTTCTCTTACCATTTCTTCTTCCCCTCAACAGCTGATAATAATTTATTCTATTAAGATTGATGACAATATTCATCATATTGATATAGGAGAAATGTAACTTTCAACCTGTTAGATGCCAGATATGTTGAGTTTGTGTCCCCTGAAATCGAAGAATGAATACGAGACAACAGAGGTTAAGAGTAGAAAAGGTTTATTGAGAGATAGCTCCTGAGAGACAGGAGGGGTCCCGAGTGGGTTGCCACTGAAGCTCTTTGTCAGAGGTAATTTACACAGCAAAGTCACAGTGTGGGTACAATGTGGGTCAGACTACAATCGAATATAGGATTTTACAAGTGTAGCCGCTTAGCTAATATCGATCCAATAGGGAACTGAGTGGTTGCTTTAGCAGCACATAAGCCAATAGGGACATGAGTCATGTAGCACAGGCACATGGAAAGAACAGAGGCATTTCTGGGAAGAGATGGGACCAGATGGGACCTGGGTGACTGATGCCAATCTGGACTTCCTGGACTAGGTGGTGCTAATCATAATGTAATCTCAGGTTACTGCTTCCCCCTTAGGGAGGTATGTAGGTCTGGTCATTTCATCTTTATTTTGAGGCCTGCCTTTCTTCAGATGCGCCTCCAGCCACAATTCTGATATCTTTATTTTTTACTGATTTCCTAGAAAGCTGAGTACCTCTCTGGCTGTATATTAATTTTTATCTAAATTAGCTGCCTATCATAACACGATTTGGAACGTTTTCTTCTTTGTCAAGAGGTAACATTGTTGACATTTTCCTCATTCTGCTTTGGTGAGTTCCTATGAATTTTTTTTTAAAGTACTATGGGTTAAAGGAAATAAAATAACTCCATGCAGCTATTAAAGGTCATTATGTTCATCACAAGAGCCAGCTTTATCAGACAATTACAGAAAAATTTCCACTTTGGTACAATATAATTTATCATTCTGTGTTCTAAAATTATCTTTTTTTTTTTTTTTTTTTTTTTTTTGTTTTTTTGAGACAGGGTTTCACTGTGTAGCCTAGGCTGGCCTTGAACTCACAGTGGTCCTCCTGCCTCAGCCTCCCAAGTGCTGGGATTACAGGCATGCATCATCACACCCAGCTAAAATTATCTAATTTTATTACATATTTGTTGACTAGAATTTGTTTTCCCTAATATTATTTAAATAATGTACTCTTAGTATTTATATTAGCTGTCAAACTTATTTTAATATTTAAAGCTGTCTACTTATTTTAATATTAAAAAGAATTTGTGTTGTATGGCCAATTAATAGCTTTAATAGTCATTGATCACAGAAGCATTTATAAAAATGTATGTATAATATACTTATTCTTCAACTAACAGATACAATCTTAACAGAAAACACAGAAGGAGACTTTCCCCTGAGTTACATCTAGACTATCTACCTGTATTTAAAGAGCACATCTCCAGTGACTGAAAACCTGAATGACATCCCATGTATATTATTTGCTACTGTGCTTAGCTGCGGCATTCAGGGATGCCGGAACTTACCCTGCAGGAAGCATTCAGCTATTTAACCTGCTACACGAGGAAACTGAAGGGCAAATCATGGTCAGATACCGAGGCCATCAGTGCATCTCCGGTACTGCGTGGCTGGAGGGGAGTTGCTCTATTGTGAAATCTAGTGTGATGCTTTTCCTAAGACCCACGCTCAGGTTCCTGCAGGCGTGCCTAGCCTGGGTCTGTGTGTTGCAGGTGGTGGAGAGTTGAAGTCTACCTGTTGTGACACGTCATCAGAGACCCACTGGGCCCTGTTCAGCATCTTAGAAGTGCACGCTAATTGCTTGGATTATCCCTGAATAAATTCTGGGTAAAAAGTCAGATCTCACACTACCAAAATTCTCTTTATCTTGGTAAAAATAAAAATGATAGCATTAGCCAAGATCCAGGCTAGACATGCTCTAGATGGTGTTCACAGTCATTCTGTGTTTTTTTTTTTTTTTTTTTTGTGGGTACTGGGGGGTCGACCTCAGGACCTCGCGCGCCAGCAGGCGCCCGTGCCGCTGAGCGATATCACCGGCCCCTTTTTCGTATGTGGGTTCCGGGAGTCGAACTCGGGCCCTCGCGCTTGCCGGGCAGGTGCTTAAGCCGCTGAGCCATCTCACCGGCCCTCACTCTGTGTTTTGTGAGCAAAATGTCAGGTTCCACGTGAATGGCCAGTTGTTTTTCCTCCTTCGGTGTTAGGCAGGACATTAGAAATACCATCTCAGGCCGGGCATGGTGGCGCATGCCAGTAATCCCAGCACTTGGGAGGCTGAGGCAGGAGGATCGCTGCGAGTTCGAGGCCAGCCTGGGCTACAAAGTGAGTTCAAGGCCAGCCTGAACTGCATAGTGAGACCCTGTCTCAAAAAAGCCAAAAAGAAAAAAAAAAAAGAAAGAAATACCATCTCTTCCAGCCATTTCAAGAACCCATATTACTGATAAAAGATAAAAATCACACAGTAAGCTTTGCAATTACTTTAGATTACTCTCCATGCAAATTCTCCAGTTTAGAATAAGGCAGCCCTGGACGGCAGACAAGGAAAGTTGTGAGGCTGCGCATAGCAAGGCAAGTGTGAAAGAGAAAATATCTCCAGCCCAGCCTCTGCTGACTAACCCTCAAGGGCTGCCACCTCCTGGAGGGGTAGGCTTGATCCTCTCTTGGTACCATATTTTCCAGTGGCAGTGAAGAGACACAGGGTACAAACTAGATCTGGCAAGCAGCATGATGAAAGAAACAGACTTACAGCAAAATATCTGAGCCCTCCCTTTTGGGGGAACTGGAGCACTGATCAGTCAGTCCAGTGGCCAGTAATGGAAATTTAGGTCCCACAAGGCAGGAGCTACAGCAGGGAGTCTTGATCTCCAGAGAGCCAGGGATCTCATTATTAGATGCCACACAGGGACTCGGGTGGCCATAAATAGCAGTCTGCTCAGGGCCTCAGGAAGAACTGAATTATGCCTTGCCAAATACTACCGCCCTTCCTTGCCATCACTGCTTCCTAACTTCAAGACGCGAGGTCAGGAAATGACCTCAGCCAGAGCCTGGGCTTTCGTTTCCGTGAGCGCCACGCCCTCAGCGACACAGTACTTCTCCTAGTGAGCACCCACTCCCTGCCCTTCCTGAACGTCGTTACTACTCAGCACTATTCGGTGGGTACTCCACTTTGTGACCATGAATTTGGCCTTTCCAGTTTGTTCATTCTTGATGATCTTTCGCCACTGAACACCTTTTCTTCAGTATGACCCTTCATCAGCCTCTCTGTTCATTCTTTCCTTCCTTCCCAACTGAGGCAATGGTGCACCATTTCAACTGTTATCAGTTTACTGAATGTCTCTGTTCTTTTATCCTTTCCTCATATCTGTCTGACAAAATGCAGCCCTGAGTGAATCAGTGACGGCTGTTGAATGCCAACAGAGCTCTGGAAAGAAAGCATAAAATTAAGCAGCAGGTGTCACTCCACATTTACGCTTGCCTTCCCACCTGGGCATTCAGTGCACATGCTCTGACATTTCTAACTCTATTTAATCAGGTTGCTCTTACACTTGCTACAGCATCTCCAAGGCTTTTCTTCATTTCTTTTTTTGCTTTCTCACTATTTATTTGTGACAGATGTTCCATATCCACAACTCTCTCCACTCAGAAGTTCTTTGAGTGGAGAACTCATCGGCCTTGGCCAATTGTAGAATGGAGTCATCTGATTCACCCATTCTGCGCATGGCCCCGCAGATAGCCTAGGTTTTAAACTGGCCATTAAACCTGCCTGTGATTTTGTCAACCTCGGCCACATTCATCTGGATGGATGTGTGGTCCTTGGCACCAATAATGCAGATGCTGGCGGAGCATTTCCGTGGCACATACAAGTCCACAAACTTGCCAGCATCGTTCTGCATATCGAGGCCCTGCCTGCTGCCTCCACGATGAGCGCGAGCAGAGAAAGTTTTTCTTCATTTCGTGAAATGCAAACTTTCCTACTTCTTCCCTGTCTTCAAGGTGCCCTTCCCTCCTTCATCTAGGGGACTAGACACCAACAGAAATCTCCCCGGATAGACAGCCAAAGAGTACCCACACTTGTGAAGGTTAATCCTGACTGTCAACTTGATTGCCTTAAGATTACTAAAATAGACTAGTAAAGTACAGCTCTGGGTTTGCCTTGGTGGGTCATGGAGGTGTGACCTTGGGGATTATACTGGTCCCTGGCTCCTACCTCTCTGGTTCTTACTCTACTCTTGGCTTCTTGAATGCCTTGGGTTGAGCAGCTTTCCTCTGCCATGTCTTTCTGACATGAGAGCTAACTGACCATGCACTGAAACCTCTGAAGTCATGAGCCAAAATAAATCCTTCCTACTTAAATTGTTTATGTCAGACATTTTGTTTCAGCAATGAAGTGACTAATAAAACATCCATTTTTCCTTTGCCTGTCCATGAAATGGAGATGTCCATTATCTTATTTCAGATCATTTTCTCCCAGTTGAGCTCTAGCTCTCAACCCCTATGACTTTACCAGGAAAACCTCTCACTATTCTCTCAACCGGTGTAGTCTACCTTCTTCCCTCCACCTTCTGTTGTAGGCAATTCATCCCTTAACCTGATATCCTGTTTCAGATACTACCTCTTTTATGTCCTTTCTTCAGCAGCCAAATATATTTTTTGTTACATATTTAAACCTATTTTACAGTAGTAGTTTTATAATAGTATTTTATTATTGTTATAAAGATAGAAATAAAATCATTAGTAGTAAATCATATAAAATCTATATATAGTAAAACATGCTCAGGTTACAAATAGCACATAAAGGTATCAAGCATCAAATTAATACTTTCTCTTCCTAACCATCTCCCAAACATATAGTCCAGAGATGATCTCCACAAGATTGTATGTGTGTGTAAGAATTTCTCACACACATGGAATTATATGACACCTGCTGTTCTGCTGCATGATTTTTCATTTTAGGCACTTCAGGTATCTTTCCTCATCAGCACATACAAACATACCTCCTTTGTTTCAATGGCTGCATTTCACTTTAGTGACTTTTTAATGCTCACTGCTCTGCCTTCAGTGCTTAGAAAAGTGCCTGACACATACGAGGTACTACGTGAATGAATAATTTCCACTGTTTGTAAGAACATGATACAAGCCAGTCCTTCATTGATTAATCTGTGTGTTGTCTTCAATTTGTTGCTGCTATAGATAAACATGGTCTGACTTGCTCTGGATAAGGCTGTATTCCCCAGTCACATGCTCTGGTCTTACGTGCTCCTGACTCCATCTGCATGTGTTGCTACACCTGCGTTTGTTACAACCTGTTTTGTTTCCTGGGCCAGTGAGCCCTGAAACTGCCTTCGATTGATATTCACAAGAAACCCAAAAGATGAGCACATATGGTGGTACGGATTGGGCTGGGAATTTCTGTAGTCCCAGTGTGATGGTCAGTATGGTTCACCCATGATTGAATCTTCTTCCAGACATATAATGGGATTGTTCTTCTCTCCTCTCTTTAAAGTTCTCTTAAGGTGTTTGCTTTTGCCAGTGAAATGTACATATTCTGAAATCCCTCTGGGTTCCTGCTTCCTTGCTTAATCTAATTCATGACAACATTTGGAGAGAGCAGAGGGGAGCTCCTCCTTCTCACTCCTGGAGTCCCTCCTACTTGAATCCCCTAGAGAAGCTCCTTGGTACTGAGGCAGGAGATTAGGGTGTGGCAAACTGACTGGGGAAGTGGGTGTGACCTGTCAATCATGGAATTTCAGGAAGCATGCACAGAACATTTCCCAAAGCCCTGCACTTGGAACCAATCAGAAAGTGCTATCTTCAATTCTTTTCTCAAGAACTTGAGCAGGTTTTTGATAGGATGGCCTACACCTGATGTCAGCCTGAGGAGTTGGAGATACAAAAGATGGCCGCCATTGCACTCTTGGCCACTGTGCTCTCTCTTTCACAGTGATCCCCTTTCACCTGAAAAGCACACTTTTTTCTTACTTTTAGTTGGCCCAAACTCATCTGCAGAGCATGTTTCTTTTCCTACCTTTAATAAATGCAAAACCTCACTACCTTTTTGTGTTTGTCTTGGCTAATTCTTTGTTTGGGACAAAAAGAACTTAGTAACCACCTCTAGAAGGAGACTCCAGCATCCCCCAAACCCAACAACGGTATCAGAGGGTCTGTAGTGCATCAGGAGAGCAAGCTTTTTCCACACTTCCTTCCTATCCTCATTCATTTCCTAAGTCAGCATCTAGCCAAAGACCACAGTTTCCACCGTAAGATATTGGAAGCAGAAAATGTAATTAAAGCCAAAACTAGCAGAAGCAATGAAATAGACTAAAGTGGAAATCAGTGAAACAGCACAGAAAGAAACAATTGAGCAAAACAATAAAACCAAACACTAGTTCTTTGAGAAAATCAACAAAACTGATAAATCTATGGCCAGACTGCTCAGGAAGGGAAAAGACTGAGAAGCTGAATTATCAAAATCAGGAATGAGAAAGTGAGATCGTCACATATTCTACAGATATTACAAAGAGCATAAGAAATCAAAGTTGTAAACATTTATAAGGTAAATAATACTGTATGCTTTTGTTAGTGTGGAAAGAAAACTCCTGCACACAAAAGTAAATTGATAACTGTAGTGCCTTTCTAGGTCATATATCAAAGAGAAAACCTTAGTCAGCCGGGTGTGGAGGTGCATTCCTATAAATCAAGCACTCGGGGGGCTGAGGCAGGAGGATTACAGAGTTCCAGGCCAGCCTGGGCTACATAGTGACTTCAAGGCTCATTTGAGCTCTATAGCAAGACCCTGTCTCCAAAAGAGCAACCAACCAAACAAGCAAACAAACCAAAAATAAAGTCTCGAGCAGTTTGGTAAAGAGACGGTCACGAGAATACCTACGACAGAGTCATTTCCTTCCCAGCCACTTAGGTTCACGTGCTTAGGTTCATTTGATCACCACTGACCCTATCAAAGGAGGCCATATATTTTAGTGAAAAAGAAAAAAGGATTTACTCCAAGTCAGTTCCAAGGACACGAGGGGACTATTTGCCTCAAATCACCTCCTCCTGTGCAGGTGGGAAAAGGGCACGGAGCACAGAGAGACAAGGCAAATCTTCACACCTGCTTCATCACTTCTGGCCATCTTTGCTTGGCTCATTCTCTTTCTTGAGAAAAAGAATTTGGGCTGAGGCCTCCTGGGCCATCTGCATATTCTGTCACTTCATTTAGGTTGAGGGGAGTGTTGGTTACCTGCCCAGTAGAGGGAAGTTTGGAGAAATTACTTATTCCTAAAGGAAAAAAACCCTAACTTTTAAAGTTCCATTTTACAGTACCAGATACAGTTTGTGATAAAGGAGAGTTGCAGGCAATGTAGGTGTTCATCACTGGGAATGGATAAACAAAACAAAGGGATGCATTTGATAAAATATCATGTAGCACGTGAGAGCAAGGAATGTGGAGAGAATACACACACACACACACACACACACACACACAACTTGTTTGCACATCTAAGGAGATTTACCAAACACAGTGGAGTGGAGTGTTCCTGGGTGGCCCAGAGAAGGAAATGAGAGTGGCAATCAACAGATAAGGGAAGAAAGGGAGAAGGATATTTACACTGACTGAGAGAGTAACAGACACAAACTAAGATGATTTACCAGTCTGCTCCTGACGTTAACAAGAAGAGAATTACACGAACTCTGCTACATAACTCATTGCCCTTCTTAGCCACTGAGATACAATAACGTGGAAAAGAAATATAACTGAGTGCAGGGAGGGAACTCGTGCAGGGCACATATATTACATAACATAGATATCCAAATGAAACCTGGAAATTTAGATAGTACGACTGTGGTTATGGTGCAAAGAAGAGTTTAACCAGCCGTACTCATAGGAACTAAAAAACAATAGACTGCAGACGAGGACTTTGGACCAAGGAAGAAATTTCTCACCCAACATGGAATGCACCCCACTCACTACTTAAGGGTGGATCAGCTACCCCCTACTAAGGTCCTGAGTTCTAAGGAAACTTAAATGCAAAATAACCATTTTTCCCCAAAATCTCTGTTTCCTGTAAACCCAACATGTTGAAGAATCGGGTTAGACAGCCCGCATGCCAATTGGTCGTCTAAATCCACAGGGCTACCTGGGATAGGTGACCACTGAACAACTGAGCAGTTCCTGTGCTCTGCTCATCGATAACTGGCCCCTCACCCAGGACCATGGGCCGCTCACTGGGAGCCCTCCTGGGAACCCAGAAGTGCTATGCCTCTTATTATTTCCAGTAAAACTCCCCTAACCTTCTCCTTTGGTTCACAGCTTCATTCCTCCACATTTGCAGAACCACAAGCTTGGTGCTTATGGTAATAACGGGACCACTCGCCCTCTACTCACCTGAACCCGGCCACATCCCAGGACCAAACTCCCCACCTTCGTCCTAAGGTCTACTATCCAGAGACAGAGATAAGAAAGACAGAGATGCCCTCGGCCCACCTTGGAAGGTTCCTACAATTCCAAACCATGATGCCTGTGTGCTAGACCAGCCAGACCAGCCGTGCATTCACCACTCATGCCATTTTCCCTTCCTTCCCATTTGTGCCATTTTCCTTTCTGGTGGCATAAACCTGCTCGCTCTGAGCATAACTTCACCCTTTAATCTTCATCAAACTTAGCTGCCTTTTCTGTACCATTGTAAACAACATCCAATGCTTAGTTTGTCATCACGAGAACCTGGCAACCCATCTTGGACCACAGTATCACTAGTGAGGAAGGAGTCTAAGGCATGGCAAAGTGGCTGGGCAATTGGGAATGACCTGTCAGTCACAGAGACCTGTCAATCATGGAGATGCAGGACACACATGCGGAGCAGCTGCTGAGCCCTGCACCTGGTGTCAGTTGGAGAATGCTGTCTTCAACTCTCCTGGCATGAGATCAGGTGGGTTTTGATGGAATGGCCTAGATCTGACATCAGATGGGGGTATACGACCTTGGCCATTAACCTTGTGGCCACCGTGAGCCTTCTCACCTGCCCATCCTGCACTCTGTGGGATGCAGTTCTTCTCCTACTTTAACTGACCCGCATTCATTCTGCAGAGTACATCTTTTGAGAGCACTTCTTTTCCCTTCTTTGCTTACCTTAATTTTTTTTTTTTTTTTTTTTGTGGTCATCTTTTTTGAGGCAGGGTCTCACTATGCAGTTCAGGCTGGCCTGGAACTCACTTTGTAGCCCAGGCTGGCCTCGACCTCACAGTGATCCTCCTGCCTCAGCCTCCCAAGTGCTGGGATTACAGGCGTGTGCCACCATGCCTGGCTTAAATAGTTTTAATAAGTGTAAAACCTTACTATGTTTTTCACTTGTCCAATTCTTTGAATAGGACAGCAAAGGCCTGGAAGGGACCCCTGGGAACCTCAGTACCCCATTAACAGTTTTCAGCGACCCAGCCAGCAGTTAAGAGTGGATCACCATGCTCTGGAGAGCTGACGAGGGGTGCAGCAGGGACTGAATGTGGCTAGTTACGTAGCCCCATGTGGCTGCTTGGCTCAGAACCCACTATGGAGCCAAGCTGAGCATGTGCCTTCACCCTATACCCTGCACTGGCCTGGGGTACATGCCCTCGGTGCGCTGGCTGCAGTGCTACTGGGCCCTTGGGCAGGAGGCTTTGCTTGAGCACTGGCTTCGGCTAGCTGGCTGGGCTGCAGATGAAGGTGCCTCCAGTCCCAGCGCCCTCGGGACAGGGGGTGGTGACTAGGAGTCTCTGGATTCCTTGCGAGGGTGGTGGAGCCCAGCTGAGTGCAGTGGTGAGTGAGCAGGGCAATGGCCCCAGGGGCCTTTAGTGCTGGTGGCCCTAGAACTGCTCAGCAGTGCTGCCACTTCCGCCACCACTCTCCCTCACTCCACCCCCGGCTCCGCTGGGTTCAGGCCAGAGGCCTGCCACACTCACAGTGGCATATTGTGTGGTCCAGAGAGCTGGCTCAGCTTTTCCACTCTTTTGGGAAAAATAGCCATGGGTCACTTTTCCAGGGAGCCATCCTGGTAACAGAAATTCAGATCATCTATAAAAGCACCTGAGGGCCTGAACAGAGCAAAGGAGAACGCAGTAAAGATGAACTCCACTGGCTGTGAGAATGCCTTGCACTTAGAACTTTTTAAGGTTTTTTTTTTCCTTTTCTTCTCTTAAATGATGAAAAAGTTTCTCCTACTACCTTAAAAAAAGTACTGAAGTATTACTGAGATGAATGTAAGGGCTATTGTTTCTCAAGCGGCTAAGGGAGCTCTCAGGGGTGGCTCCACCCTGATCTCTAGGAGTTTACTGTTTTTAAGGGAGGCCCTGGTGGTGGTGGGGCTTCGTCCTTCTCCCTAGGAGGTCAGTGGGCCATGGTATGGAGAATTCTAAGGACACAGATAAATAAGGCATCCCTGCTGCCACTTTGAGCAGAGACATCTTCTCAGTCGTACTTGAGTCTCACAAGGGACGCTTGGTGGACTCAGTGGGTCTCCCTGTTCTGGATGGGACACCATCGAAAGAACCCCATGCCTAGTCTTTGCTCTCCATAGGCCCCAGGCCATGCCACAGGAAACACCCAGTAGATCCAAGTGACCTCGCCATTCGGCTATATCCTCCAAAATTTGGAATGAACTAGGAAATGAACTAGAGATGGGCACAGAATGGCAGTTTAAATACAATACTCTTTTTCAGTTAGATTCTTTCTGAAAAAGGCATGGAAGGTGGTGTAAAATCCCTATGTTCAGGGATTTTATGGCTCTTTGTCTGTGGAAAGGCTCAGAAACCGTTGTACTTTCCTGATGAACAGGAAGTTGACGTTGATGATCCGGTCCACAGACACCCACCTATCTCTCAGGGGAATATGGGTCTCTCCCACCTGTTTAACGAACACGACCACATGCGCAGTCTCTGACTTCCTCTTTACAATCCTCAAGCCAGCAAATCAGTCCCCTTCCCTTCAAGGGACTCAGGAATTCCACCACGGCCTAGCTCCCCAGAGAGACCTATTATCCCCCAGCCACTCAATATGGTCATCAAGCCCCCAGGACATACTCAGAGTGGAACTTCCTATCCTCTTAACTCACAACTCATCCTGCCCCTGGGAGAGGCCCCACGAACAGAGGGGGCTATTCAAGTCCATGTTCCTTTCTTTGGTCGCAAATATCCAACAATCCAAAGAATGACTAGGCTTTCATAGGACCCTAGTGGGTTTGCAGATGGGTTTCAAACATTGACACTTGCCTTTGACCTTGCTTTTGGGATGTCCAACTGATCTTGGCCACTTGCTGTACCCCAGATGAAAAGCAAAAAATCCTAGGAGAGTCTGCAAGATAAGCAATATACTGCAGCAAGAGAAAGAAAACATCCGGAGAGGTTGTTATCCCTCCAACAGAACCAAACTGGGACTAGAATACTAGCAGTGGACTAGAGATGACATCTAACATGATAACTACTATTACCATGGGAATAAAAAGAGGCATTAAGAAATTGGTTAGTTATGAGAGGGTGAGAAAAATCACACAGGGCAAAGAGGAAAAACCAGCTGTCTCCCATAGCCAATTATTAGAAGCTTTGCATAAATATACAAATCTACATCCATCCTCCAGGGAGGGACAGGCACCAATGGGAAATCATTTCATTACTCAATCAGCCCCAGATAGCTGACACGAATTAAAAACCTTCAGATGGGCCCCTATGACCCAACTGCTGAACACAGCCTTTTCTGTGTTCAACAATTGGGATCTAGATGGGGAGGAAAGAAAAAGGGCCACAATTATAGCTGTCACAACTGGCAATGCTTTAAACACACCCAAGATGTCTGAGGGACATCCCAGGGACAATGAAGGAAAGGGTTCCGTTTTAAGGGCAAGAAGAGTGAACATGCGACTGTACCAAGCCACCACCCAGGCCCTGCCCCGTGTGTCAGGTGATCTGTCCCTGCCCCGGAGAGGGGCTAGGCCAGCCAAAACGATAGAGGACTGATAAAGAGGGCCCGAGGCAATCTGCAACACCCCTGTGCACAGACACGTCCGTCTCCTGCAAGAATGCTGGGTGACCCTGGATGTCATGCAAATTCAATTACTCTATTTCAACTTCCTTCTCTGGAAAACCTTCCTGTAGATCTATAGCCATAATTAGGGTTGAGGGGAGCCCTAGTCAGAGCTTCTTTATGCTTGATCTGAAATGTCAGTTTGAAGGTCAAATGTTCAACCATGAGTTTTTAATTGTGCCAGTGTCCTACTGCCTTACTGGGAAGATAAAGCAGAAGTAGGAAACTGTACAACTCCTAGAGGCAGTCTATCTTCTCAAGCAGGTTACGACACCAAAGACACCAAAGAGATATATCTAAAGTCTTCTTGGGAAATCAGAAGATGATAGGCAAAAAGGGCAGTTTTACAGCCCCTGAAGACCTTAGCCTTGTTCCCAATACCTGAGGGACCATTAAGACCAGTCTAGAAAATGAACTGGTCCTTTCTCAAGAGACACAGTGACAAGCTATAAAAACCCTACATGGGGATATGGTCAAATTTTCACAGGATTATGACTAGTGACCACCTGATAGACCTGCAAAACTTGCTCATCTGTGGTTACAGTAACCCCGGCAAGCTCAGACCACCTCCTTTGTTAAAAGAAAGTGGCTTCTGCGAACCTCTGGAAGGTCTGGGGCTCCTCTTCAAAAAGCAAGACTCCAGTTCTGCTTCAGTTACAGATAAATAGTAATGACCTCGAATCCACCACAGCTTAGATGGGCACCTATATTGGGACTTCTGTCTTTAATGGGAGTAATTTTGCTAGGGATATGGCACTTAGGCTCTTGGAAATTTATTGAATCTCTCTTTTCACCATGCTTTCTCCTCCACAAGAAGCGTAGAAATAAAGCTTAATGTCTCTAATTGCTGGATTTGTCATAGTCCACCTTTTAAAACAAACCCAGAAATATTCTGATCTACTCCTTCTCATATTTGGGCTCTGCATCCCCAATCCAAGGGTAAAGTTTATCTTTTCAAGGCTTCAGATGGTGATTTGGACTATAGCCCATGACTCTCCTGACCAATTCACCAAGCTTTCTCAGCTCAACAATCCACTAACTCTACTCTCATTGTCTTCTGGCAGGTTTCTTTTCTTGCTTTTAACCCAGCCACAACATCCCAAGGATATTAGAAAGTACATAATCCTTAGTAGGTATGGCCTACAGCCCCTTTTAGCTGGAAATAGCCGTATGAAGACAGAGACCACCACATCCTCAGTAGCCCATAACGAATTACAAGAATTTTTGTCTCTCGGGGGAAATGAGGCAGGAGATTAGGGTATGGTGAAGTGGCTGGCCAATTGGGCATGACCTGTTGGTCACACAGATCTGTCAATCACAGAGATTCAGGACATACACTCAGTGTGGCTTCCAATCCCTGCACCTGGTGCCAGTCAGAGAATGCTGTCTTTGATTTTTCTGGCATGAGATCAGGCGGGTTTTTGATGGGATGGCCTACATCTGACGTCAGAACTGTGGTATAAAAGACAGTGGCCATTAACCTCATGGCCACTGTGAGCATTTTCACCAGCCTGGCCTGCACTCTGCAGGGTGTACTTCTTTTACTATAATGGTCCCACCCCCACTGTGCAGAACACTTCTTTTCAGAGCACTTCTTTTCCCTTCTCTTCTCACCTTTAATAACTTTAATAAATGTAAAACTTCACTACATTTTTTGCTTGTCTTGTCCAGTTCACTGAACAGGAAAAGAGCCTGGAAGGTACTGCTGGGCCCCACAATACCCTATTAACACTAGGAAAAATTATTTTTATCGGTAATTATTTATTTCAGCTGGCCTACCAAATCCAGAAGTATAAAAATTTAAGCAGAGTGTTAATGATATAACTTATCAATAATTTCTCATTCCAGGGTCATTATGTGTATTAGCAAGTTCTACAAAAGCTGTTTATTACAATAAATGATGATGCTTAAATGGAGTTGGTAAACTGAGGTTTTCTCTCAACTGTGCAGAAGAACAAATCTTTGCTTTATCTTCTTGGGAAAAGAGGTGTAGTATATTTAGATGACTTTCCCCTTGTCTCTCTGTTGCTCCAGTTTTTCAATCTCCAGAGAAAGTTTATGTATCTCCAGGGCCACTTTTGAGTCCCTGGGACTTGGGAGATACTGTAAAAGGTTTTTGCCTGCTTGGACAATATTACAATATTCAGGAACTTGCTGAAAAAGAAAACCAAAATGATAATTTTAGAAAGTCTTCCCATTCCCTGTAAAGGTTAAGCATCTCTTGGGATGCCATGTGACAGGAGGAATATTGGAAGGTGAGGGATTACCCAAGGATAAGTGGGTAGTATTAACAAAGTATTTTCCTGAGAGCTGAATCCGTATCTGTTTGTAGGTATTAATCAGGATCAGCTCAAGCAGAGAGGGGAGTCTAGGCTTATGAGAATGCCAAACGTGTGAAAGAACAACTGCTGTGTCAGTTCTATTCACTGATCAGAACTGAAACAAAAGCTAACCAGATATTAGGGTGAGGGCCATGATATCTTGTTAATAAGATCTGCTGCCCACCTGGGCTGGCCAGCTATAAAACAATGAAGCACAATAAGAACAGAACCTATAAACACTATATGTATTGGCCCAAATGATTGAGATGATCCTTTAGGACTATTATTTTTCCCATTTTATAAACCATATGATCTGTAATTTGTTTTAAGGTATTGTCATGATTCAGATCTAAAATGTTCCTCAGTAGTCTCCTGTGGTTGGATCATGGCGGGGTTATATTCATCAGTGGAGTCACCCATTGATGGGTTTATAGCTGAATGTGCCCTTAGGAGCCGGGGCCTGATTAGAGGTGGGTCACTGGGGGCATGTTCTAAGCTCCTCCTTTCTCTCTCTGCTTCCTGGCTGCCATGGGTTGCTATACCTTTTCCTCTGCAACGTCCCTCTGCCATCTGGTTTCTGCCTGGGAGCCAGCCAACCATGGACTGAAACTGTGAGCCAAAAGAAACCTCTCCTCTTTTAAGTTGCAGGTGTCCGGTATTTTGTCCCAAAATGGAAAAGTGGCTAAGATAAGTGTCATATGACATAAAATTCATTGACTGAGTATTACTCACCTTTTCACAGCTGGGCACAGCTGGGCTCCAAGATTTGTTCTCTGAGCAGGAGATCTTCTGGCAGCCAACCATCCTATAGCCAGGGTCACACTGGACGGTGATAGTTTCAGGGCTGATATACTGCTCCTTCTCCACAGACAGCTTTCCATTTGGTACATTTGGCTTTAGGCACAAAGCTGTAATTAGAACACATTACCTTACCGTCTTGTTCATCTCAGAGAAAGGACACTTTGACACTGATAACAAAAGGAATAAGAAATATTGTTGAAGTCTACTTTTCTTTTCACACTACTGCTGCCACCATGGTGCTATTGCCACCACCCCACTGTTGACATCACCACTAGTTAGTATTTACTAAGCATTTGCAATACAGCAGCTTACGTGCTGAGCATGCTGCAGACATTAGTTCATGTAAGCTTCAGCAATCCTTTGAGGATGATATGGACATGCCGATTACAGAGATGAGGAAACCGAGCCATGGAGAAGCTAGATCCTCACCCCAAATCACACACAGTACTTCTAAGAGGCAGAGCCAGAGTGTGAGCTAATTACAGAGTCTGAACTCTTTACTTATATATATAGGACTTCTGCCTTGGTTTTCTCCTGTATAGAACAAGAGCAGTGCCAGCGATTTAGGTCCTGGAATTGTTGAGCATGAAAAGATGTAAATAACATCCTTACAAACATTTTGTGTAGTCTGCCATAACAGCTGGGTGACTAATAGAGAAGTCAGCTTTCTTCTGAAAGGTGCTGGGGTGCATAAGAACCCACGGGTGCTGCTTCTTGGGTATTGGCAGTTACACCATGGCCAACCGTGGCTCATGCATGGACCAGGGAGACTCTGTTCCAGCTGGGTGGACCCTTTCTCCGAGTCACGTCTGAGCCACTCTGTAGTACCACTGTACTCGGGGAGCCTGGGTTACCTTGACTCTGAGGAGCTGGTGATGCCCATCCTAAAAACCCGCAGGAGATTATGGCTGCTCCGACCAGAGCATATCCTTCATTGCATTCATACTGCACCTCGGCAGTGGGCGCCAGGTAACTGGTAATGTATGTGTAGTTACGGTGTGGAATCACCGGGGGGGAGGGGACTGCAACCTTGGAAACAGCGAGAATTTTGTTTTATACTACTGGGGATTTGGCCCAGGACCTTCACACTGAGTTACATCCCCAGCCTTTTAAAATTTTTATCATTAGACAGGGTCTCATTGAATCCCCGAATTGCCCAGGTTGGGCTCAAACTTTCAATCCTCTCACCTCAGCCTACTAGGGTGCTGGGATTATAGGTTGGAGCCACCAATCTAGCTGAGAAGTTTTCTGACTCATTACTAAGGAATGTTAGCTTTCGATCACTATACCAAAATGCCTGAGGTAGTTAACTTAGAAAGGGAAACGGCTTCTTGCGGCTCACAGTTTCCGAGGTTCCAGTTCAGGATCAGATGGAGTCACTGCTGTCAGGCCCATAGGGAGCAGCACATCAGCTGCAGTGCCTGGTGCGGTACAATCACTCCCACTATGGCCCGGAAGTGAAAGAGTGCGGAGGGAGCCTGCGAGTCCCACAGTTCCCACTAAGGGCTCCCCCTGCTGGCAGCAAGGCTTCCCTCTGAGGCCCACTCTGAAGTCCCCACCACCTCCCATTAGTGCCACACTGGGACGAAGGCTTTCCCACACGGACCTGTGGGGCCGATCAAGGTTTCTAGCATGAGGAAATTTATGAGGTGACGTTTCTTCTTCCCCATTACTCTCATTACTCGTGGAACAACACAGCATAATTCACAAAGTGAAGGGGCCACCTCTCGTGTGGCCACGCGAAAGAATGAAGGAACGAGGGTTTGTACGCATGCATTTGGAGAAGGTATAATTGACTGCCCACTTTGTGTAGAACTATGTTTTCAATACTTTTAAATATTTAACAAAATGTTTGTGTGTGTGTGTTATGGTGTGTCAGGCAATGCTTTAAGCACCAAACAAAAACTCATGTAATCCCCTCCCGAACGATCCCATAAAGCAAGCTTTATTATTATTCTCATTTTACAAACAGAAACACAGAAGCGCAGAGAGGGGAAGCAGCTTACCCGAGGTCGGACAGAGCGTGAGAAGAATCGGGGTCGTTTGCTGTACAAAGTCCGGGCCCTGCACAGCTAGCCTCGACTAAGAGGATGTGCTACTTGTGGGCTGAGATGGACCTTTCAATATCAAGCTTAATATCAGTGAAAGAGGCGTCTTCTACTCAAGAAACACGTGATATGGAGGAATTGCCCTGCAAAAACCTGTAAGGGCTGTGCAAGCCCAGAACACCCAAGCGCTTTCTCCCACTAACCCCAAGAACTGCATTTGTTTTTAAATCTTTTACGGAAGAGAATCATTGGGAAATTTTGCTTTAAATGCTTGAGTAACAGAAATTACTTACCAGTTGCAAAAATAAAACTTTGAATTTGTGTAACATTTTATGGCTTACAAAGGACTTTTATGCACACTCCTTAAGATTTTAACTCTAGTTGATTTTCTCAGAATTTGAGGCAATAATCATTTTATATTTCCTTTACAGATAGTAAAAGGTGACAACAAATTAGTAAATATATAGCAGGGGATAAAACAACTCACTTAAAAACAAAGGAATTGTAAGCATTTTCATATTTAGATGTAATGAAGTTCTTTATAATTATCCTTATCTGTTTATTAGAGTAAATCCCCAGAATTTATCCAGACCAAGATTTTATTTTTCCCCTAATAATGGTAATGTATATACCTAAAAATATTAAAACCTTTAAAAATATTTCATAGTTAAGATGGCTCAGCGGCATATGCGCCTGCCTGGCAAGCGCGAGGGCCCGAGTTCGACTCCCGGATCCCACATACGAAAAAAGGGCCAGTGATATCGTTCAGTGACACAGGCGCCTGCTGGTGCGCGAGGTCCTGAGGTCGACCCCTGGTACCCACAAAAAAAAAAAAAAAAATTCATAGTTAAAACTTGCCATTAAAATGGAAATTAAAATATAATTTATTGTACCACTAATAAATTAATATGTTAGTGATTAATAAATGATTGACCATAACAATAAATATATGAAAAAATATTCAACATCTCTGACCATTAGAGAGATGCAAATTAAAACAACATTAAGATTCTTTCTTACTCCAGAAAGAATGGCAATCATCAAGGAACCAAAAAATAGCAAATGTTGTCATGGCTGTGATGAAAAAGGAACCCTTCTGCATTGTTGGTGGGAATGTAAACTAGTACAGCCATTATGGAAATCAGTATGGAGATTTCTCAAAGAACTGAAATTAGAAATCTCATATGATGCAGGTATCCTCCTGCTAGGTATCTTCCCCAAAGAGCTTAAGTCATCATATTACAGCAATATATGCATACCAATGCTTACAGTAGCACAATTCATAATAGAAAAATCCTGGAAACAGCCTGTATACCCATCAGCAGATGATTGGATAAAAAAAAATATGGTATCTGCATATAATGGAATACTACTCAGCTATAAAGAATGATAGATTTGAGACATTTGTAGGAAAATAGATGCACCTGGAAAATATAATGTTGGGTGAAATAAACCAGACACACAAGCTTATATACCATATGATATCTCTCATTTGAATGAGGCAAAGTACAAACAAACAGTAGAATAAAGGATGGATAGAATGAGACAAGCGGATGGATTTCTTGCAGCAGGGACATGGTCCAAGAGAAAAAGTGGGAAGGCTGAGGAGGAGGGGAAGGGAAAATAAGTAGAATAAGGATTTGCCATGTACAGGAATCCAATAACCTCAATTAGTGTAAACATTATATACCATAACATGAGCCAAGATTAATAATATCAACAAGAATGAAAAATGGGATCGGGGAACAGGGTGGGAGGGGAAGGGGATTAAAAAAAAAAAAAAAACAAGCTGTGGTCTGTGTACGTAACCACTCCCACTCCCCAAGATGACTGTAAACTGTATGAACTGCAAACACATGCTAATAAAATAAAAATGTAAAATTAAAAAAATAAATAACTTTATAAAACAATGTGTTATACCTCCCACAAATTAGTATAAATCATTAGTTTAAATCACATTTTCAAAATTCCTAATACGGCATAAAAGGACTACCTGACTTTGCCTCCCTGCAGGCTAACTGGGGGCCCTGTGCTCTCAAGAGCATCTTACTCACCTTGCAAGTTGGAGGGGCACAGGAGCAAGGCCAGAACCCCCAGGAGGTGCAGAGATGGGCAGCTGCTCCCTGGCACGATTCCCATGGCATCTGTGGACCATGCACCACCAGAAGTTCAGAGGTTGCAGGTTCTGCCTGAAGATACCCGGAGGGAAGAGAGAGAACTCGCAGCAACAACAGTCAAACCAGAGGTCAGCTGCGTAGCAATGTGCAGCAGCAAAGCCTGGGGGAAATCAGGTCAAGAGTGAGCCTGAATAAGGAAGAAGGTTAGGGGAAGAGGCTGGAATTGGGGTTTCCAGAATTAATTCAGACAAAGAAACTTTGAAACCTCAAGAATTCTAAAAAAAAAAAAAAAAAAAAAAAAAAAAAAGAATTCTAGCATGAAGGATCCGATGCCAGGAACAAGCAACCTTGTGGAGCTCTGAGGGTCTTTCCAATGCTGCCCTAGTCTGCTCAAGGCAGGAGTGGGCAGAGAAATATAAATAACTCATCTGTGAGTGATAAAACAAGGACACGGGTTCAAAGCGGGCAGTCTCAGTTATCCTGAAAGTATCCTCGAGCAGGCTGAAGCTGAATCTGTCCTTGGAATCTGGACATTACAGTGGGAGAGGAAGGTACTCCTGAGAAGCACTACCTATTCCAGAAAGTTGTGACTTTTAGAAGGATGACCTTGACGAAGAAAACAAAAAATGATGGGAAAAGTTATATTTCCTTCCCAAACTCCTAAAGCATAGTGGGAAAAGAGAAATATGAGAAAACTTCAAAGTATATACAGGTATAACAAATTGCTCAGATAATGTGTGACTGGGACGTTCCTTTTTGTCATTCCTGATTTACCAAGTCATTTAGTGAATCATGCTTTGGTGCCATTCTCATCTATTAAAATAGAGAATAGTGTCTGAAACACTAGAACACATTCTCCAGCACGCAGAGGAGCAGATGGGAGTGGGGAGCCAGGAGGAGAGGAAGAGTCCATAAGACCGTGAGGTATTCAGTCAGCTACACAGTGCATCCAGCTTCCTGTTAATCTCTGCAAGCAAAGCAGTGAAAGACAAGTTGTTTACATACATAACTGTTGCATTTCATAGGAAGTGATACTGAGAGATATGCTGATGTTTCCTAAAAGAAGATGAGCTAGGGGAAACGTTTACAAATGACCTCCCCACCCAGGTCAGCTGCAAAGTTTATTAGAAGAGTTCAAAATGCAAAGTGCTTATTTGCCATTTACCAGAAATAACTGGGTAGATTATGATGTAACATGGACTATGACATGGTTAAATTTCAACCTTCTGAAGACAAGGAAAGCAAACCGATTCACCATGGATTTGCTTAACTTTAGAAAAAGAACCCAAGACAATCACTGAAAATCAAGTAAGAAACAAACAATTTAAAACATTCACGGCGCTGGTGGTCCTGAGGCAGGAGAATGGCAGGTTCCTAGGCCAGGCGCGGCGGGTTCCTAGGCCAGGCGCGGCGGCTGAGTGTGAGAAAGCCAACCTGCTGGCTTCCCGACCTTTTGAACCAAGAGGCTTCTTCCACGAACTTCTTCGGGGACAGATTCTCGAACGACACTCTAAAGAGGCCAAGACAACCAGATAGGGCTATGCAGGGAGCCAGCCCTGGACATCTACAGAGAGATCCTTGGAGAACCTTAGCTGAGTGTTGATGCCCTTGTGGGTGTGAACCAACTATGGAAGCAAAAGAAAGCCAGCAGTACAGCCCTTGGACTCACTGAGGGCTTGGGGTAGCTGTGTTCCCAACACCCAGGGAGGAAGACCTAATTTATGGGACCATAAAGAAACCACAGAAGGCTGATGTCTCGCTGAGGGGCATGCAAGCCCTGGAAGAAAGCTATGAATGAAAAAAGATCAAACTGCTTTTAAGGAAATCAACTGCACCCCAAAGCAAAGCTCAACACGGGGGCCGGTGAGATGGCTCAGCGGCATAAGTGCCTGCCTGGCAAGCACGAGGGCCCGAGTTCGACTCCCGGATCCCACATACGAAAAAGGGCCAGTGATATCGCTCAGCGGCACGGGCGCCTGCTGGCGCGCAAGGTCCTGAGGTCGACCCCCGGTACCCACAAAAAAAAAAAAAAAAAAAAAAAATACTCAACACAGTTTAAGAACTACAGAAATCTCTTACCCAACAAAATAAAATCACTGTGTCTTAAACTGAACAAAACAACAAAGAAAAACCAGAAATGCAAAGAAGCAGAAAAAATATACAGCACCACGAAGAATGAGACATTTCTCTAAAAAAAAGAGACCCAGCAGTGATACAAATGAAGTAATTAGTAGACGAACATGTTTAAAACACCTACTGTAAATCTACTCAGTATCTTCACAAAGGTGGAAAAAAGCTTGAGCACGAGGAAATGAAAGACATAGCAAATATCCAAGTTCAACTGCTAGAAAGGAAAAGTGCAATATCTTGAGATGAAAGTATAGGTTGAGTTACCAACAAATTAGACAGTACCAAATAAATAAAAGCTAACTGGACTTAAGAACAAAGTAATGGAACCCACACAAAAAGTACCCGGGAGGGAGAAAGACTAAAAAAGTAAAATTATCTGGGAAACAACAAGCAGACTAACAGTCTATGGTTGGAATCCCTGAGTGAGAGAGGAGGAACAGAGGGGCCAAGAACCTCTATCTAGCACTGATTGATATGGCTAAAGTGACTCCATTTTCTTTTTAGACTCCATTTTGTCTTCACTTAACCCCTAGATGCCCTCACTCTCCAACCCTGTTAGCTATTAAGGCACTAACCCATAGATAAACTCACTCCTCAGACCCCTTCCCAGTTAACCATAAAACCTATAAAAGGAACAAACAGCTACAGCAAACAGACTTGATGCTTGGAGAGGGCCTGTGATAAACCTAACAATGTTCTTGTGAAATTCCAGAAAGATAATGTGGTATAATGTGGTTACTAATGTTATAGGGAGGGGTACTTATGGGGAACTTGTAACATATAAAAACCCCTGAAAACAAAGACTAGGGGATTGATGTCTTAGCTAAAAGCTGGGACTTCATCTGGCTGGCCAATAAAGCTCCTTGTGTCAGCAAAAAAAAAAAAAAAAAAATTCACTAGAAGACTATTTTGAATTATTCCTTTTACCTATTAAGCACCAAATTATGTTCTAAGAGCTTTCCATAAGCGAGCTCCTTTAGTTGTGTAATTGTTGCCTATCAGTTGAGCATTCTTTTGCTCGATTCAGGCAGATATCATGAATTGGCAAAGTGCAGCTCTGCTAGTGGCCCTGATGCCACCAGATGACCTCAGGTAATGCTGGATGTCGTCAGTTAACACAGCCAACTCTGCCAGGTGCTGGTCTCCACCACTGTTGGCTGCCTTCATTTGATGCCCCCCGTGCTGCATGCTATTGACTGACTGCTGCATGCTGGTCTCTGGAGCAGCTCGGGGCTGACAGCCCCTAGTGTTCACCTCTCTTTCTTTTAAAACAAATAAGCTGTCCATACTACTGCACTCAGTGTTCTGAGTTGATTCACAGGACCTTCTGAGCCCACACAAGCAGAGAAATAAATCACAAGCAGATCGACAGGACCACCAGACCAAGGATTTATTCCAACAGGACCTGTGTGCAGCAGCACAAGGGGATCAGTACACCAGAAGGAGCCCGCCAAGACTAACACAGGCAGTGCCAGGAAAGTGCTGCTTATATAGTAGCTACAGGCCTGTGATTGGTTCAAGTGTAGGCCTATGATTGGTTCTAACTCGGGCCTGCTGCTTGACCCAAGTATGGGCTTGTGATTGGTCCAAGTGGGTACAGGGCTCCAGGACAGCTACACCTGTCACTGCAGTGATTCACTGGGGGATGGGAGTGGGGGTGATTGGAGCTGTTTGATTGATAGCCATTGTGTCTCTGAGAAAAATGGCAGAGCTGAAACCAGGGAATATTCAGGACTCCTGGCTGTGCTCATCACAGCTATTGGAGTTTGGCGAGGTTGGGATGTTAATAATGGAGCCAATCACTCCCTCCCTGCTACTTCTTCAGGGTCTGAAGTAATGAAGCTGGGAGGCGGTGTCATGGCTGAAAACCTCACCTATTGTCAGAGAGACCAGGAGAGCAGCCAGGAAAAAGCAACTTCAGGGATGGCGGGAGGACACCGAGGGAGGAGGCAAGTTGTCCCACTGCATTCTGGGAGGACAGCAGGGGAAGAACACAATCCACTGTCATAGGAAAAGGATGGATGAAGCCAGTGCTTTTCCTCTGTCTCATAAGTACTGTATGGCTTTTAAAATCCCCTTTCCAAAAAAAAAAAAAAAAAAAAAAAGTTAAGTAACACTTATCCACAACTTTACAGATAGTAAGTGGCTGTGCCGAATCTGGACCAGAGACGTGTGTTGCACTAAAATCTAGTACATTTAAATTTTGCAAATAACCGCCAAAGGAACACAGGTGATTAGGTAGAGACAAGGGAGATAAGGAAATGGGGTTAATATCTAGAAAGCAAAAGTGCTACCTCCTTTCTTCCATCCATCACAAAAGGACAAAGTGGAGCTAATGAATGAATGAACGTTGATACTGATACAAGCCCCGGATGCTATACAAAATGGAGCTTATTGTCTAGTGAGGAGTACAAATATAAAAAACAGAAAGAAAAATTAATGTACAGCATAAGATCAGGAAGAGAAGATGATGAAAAAAGCAATGCATACTAAAATGCTAGAAAATAGTGCATGAGGTGGCATAAGCATAAGTTTGATAAGGTTGAGGTAGAACTGCCAGAATAAGTGATACTTAAATAAAGACCTGGCACAAGTAATGGGGTGGGCCATGCAAAGAGCCCAGGGAAAACTTTCTTTGAAGACTGAACATAATGTCCTGTAAGTGCAAAAGACTGAATATGAACAAGAAAACAGAGAGCTCCATTTTCAGTATAGCTCTGTAAGTTTCTGGTCCTACATTCTCAGTGACAGCAATTATAAACTCTGAGGAAGATAGGGAAGAAAATAGCAAGAATCCTCCCTGAAGGAACTAGAGAGTGAATAAAAGCACATATATTTTAGAAAAGTGATCACTCATAGGAGAATGGAACAGCATACATAGAATTGCCTATTTGTTTGGCCGTTTTGCTTAAAAGAAGATCCAAGTGGGTATGGTATGGTGTCTTAGTTACTTTCTCATTGTGGGCACAAAATACGTGACACCCACAAATTAAAGGAGGAGAAATTTACTTCGGCTCACAGTTTGTAGCGGTTTCAGTCCATAGTCAGCTGGCTCCAAGGCAAGCATCATGGCAGAGAGGTATGGAGTGGAGAAACACTTCAAACAGTCCTTGGCATGACAGGCAGGAAGCAGCAGGCATCAAAGAGTAGGAAGGATATACACTTCCAGGCCACACTTCCAGGGACCCATCTCCTCCCACCAGGCTTCAGCTCCCAACATCACACCCAGCTACAAACCCATCCATGGACTAATCCAGTATCACACACCCATGATCCAGTCACTCCCAGAAGCCCCACCTGTGAGCTCATGAGGCTTTGAAGGGACTTCCAGGTATAAACACTAACACAACGGAGGGCTAAAATTCTGGTGGAAAGCCAGAGCCTTTCTGGATTGAAGAATCATAACGACCACTGGAAAATGAAAGGGAATCCGGAAATTAAGGAGCCAGGCAGCAGGGGAGCCCATCTAATCTAATGCAGTCCATTCTCTGTTGCTAGCAGGATACCTGAAAATGGATCATTTATAAAGACAAGAGGTTAGGCCATGTGTGGAAAAAATACAAGGAGTAATCTTGCTTTATTACAGGGTGTCCTCATGGTAACTAATCTGCTCCCAGCAGTGTGAGCGCTTACTCTTGAAAGATGGCGTTCACCCTTTCGTGAGCACGGATCGCTCACAACCCAAATACCTCCTGAAGTCCTCAGCACTTCTCAGTACCGATACAGTGGGACCAACCCTCAACATGTGTCTTGGTGGGAACAAATTATATTCAAACCATATCACTATGCATACATGCTGCACAAATCTCTGGCTGATCTCTAAATTACCCATGAGCAGGGTAGACTGAAAACAGCTGAGGTGAGATTGGAGCTGCTACCCAAAAGACAGATTTTTTTCAGTTTGGGTACAAATAAGTTAATTGCCTGTTAAAAGAATTAAGAAAAAGTGCTTCACTCTGGAAAGTACACAATAGAATACATTTAAAATGTATAGGATGTAATTCAGAATTACTAGACACTTGAAGAACTAGAAAATCTGAAAGGAAAAGAAAATCAAGGTGACCCAAATATTGGAATTTAGCACATAAGGGTTTTAAAACAGTTATTATAAGTATTCACAATGATGGAAAGGTGCATGCACTTAATAATGAATGGAAAGATAAAAAACTCAATAGAAAAACAGGCTATTAAAAAACATCAAGAGGACATTCTAGAACACAAGCATGTAATTTCTGAAGTAAAATGTCTCAGGGAGAACTTAACAGCAGAATGAAATTGACAGAGGAAAGTCTATGAATTTAAGGATACACGGATAGAAATTATCCAGTTTAGGGCCGGTGATTTGGCTCAGTGGAGTAAGCACCTGCCTGGCAAGCGCGAGGTCCTGAGTTTGCCCCCCAGTACCCACAAAAAAAAAAAAAAGGAAATTATCCAGTTTGAAGAGGAAAGAAATAAAATATTTATACCTAAAAATGAGCCTCAGGGGCCGGTGAGATAGCTCAGCGGCATAAGCACCTGCCTGGCAAGTGCGAGGTCCTGAGTTCAACTCCCGGTACCCGCATTAAAAAAAAAAATGAGCCTCAGAATCTTATGGGACAATGTCAAAAGATCTCATGTACATGTACTTAGAGATCCAAAATTAGACAAAATATCGAATGGGGCACTGTTTGAAAAATATTTGGAAAAAATTCATGATTTGAAATTTCTCAAACTCGGGGAAAGAGATACATTACAAGCTCAAATTGTTCTATGAAATCCAAGCAGAATAAACATGAAGAACATCATGCCGTCACACAACATATTTACCCCACTGAAAACGACCAAATACAAAGAGAAAATCTCAAAGGCATCCAGAGAAAAAGGGCACTTACATACGGGGATTATTTGCATAATTCCTAACTTCTTATCAGAAATAACAGAGGTCAGAAAACAGTGCAAGCCGGGTGTGGTGGCACACTCTTGTAATCTCAGCACTTGGGAGACTGAGGCAGGAGGATCGTTGTGAGTTCGAGGCCAGCCTGGCACATATAGTGAGACCCTGTCTCAAAAAAACAAAAAGCAAAGAAACGAAAACAGACAAACAAACAAAAAAACCAGTGTAGCAGCATCTCTGCAGCCTTGTAATATGTTCAGTTGTAATACATTCTTGGTATTTTATCATTTTAGCCATCCTTCTTGGAATGCAGTGAAATTGTGCTGGGCTTTTAATTTTAATTTCCCTGGTGACTGAGATTGATCAATATTTATATACATCAATAGCTCAGTTGAGTATACTTTTGGCTATTCTTTTGGTGGGTTGGCTATATTTTCTTATTTATTTGTAACAGTTCTTTGTGCACTTTGAAAGAGTCCTTAGTTGGAAATGAGCATTGCAAAATTACTTCTCAGTCAGCAGCTTCCCTTTTTATTCTCTTACTGGTCTGTATTAGTGTGCTTGGGTTGTTACAAAAAAACAGCACAGGCGAGGTGGTTTATACAACACAGATTTATGTCTTCCTAATTCTGGAGAGTTAGGAAACATTTCCCTAACATTATTCATTAGGGAAACATAAATCAAACTCACGATGATATCACTTTCCACTAACCAGGGTAGCTAGCTGTATTTTTTTTAATGGGAAAGTTTTAGGGAGGTTGTGGGAAAATTGGAACACACATATATGGCTGTTGGGAATGTAAGATACTACAGTTGTGAGTTCGAGTCTGGAAGTCTCGCGTGCAGGTGCTGACAGGTTTGGTTTCTTCTAAGGCGCCTCTGCTTGACCTGCAGGAGCCACCTTCTCACTGCATCTTCAGAGTCATCTCTGCCTGTGCGCAGGTCTGGTGTCTTCACTCTCTATGTATCCAAATTTCCTTTTTGTATAAGGACACCAGTCGGTTTGGATTAGGACTCGCCTTAAAGATCACACTTCAAGTTAATCGCATCATTAATGACCTTATCTCCGCATATGGCTGCATATGGACTGAGGAATATGAATTTGGTGGAAGCCATAATTAGCCCTATCAGTGTCTTTTTTAAAAGGTGTAAATGAAGTTTGTGCAACTATCACCCTACCTAATTTCAGCACATTTTCTTTACCCCGAAGGAAACTCCAGATCCTTTAACGTTACTTTTCACTTCCCCTTCTTCGCACATGCTGGCAACCACTTGTCTACTTTCTTTTTCTGTGAACTTGCCTATTTCATTTATACCCTAAATCAAACAGTGTGTGGTCTTTTAGTTGTTTTCCTTTAGCCCAATGTGTTCAAGATTCATCTATGTTGTAGCATGTATCAGTGCTTCCTTTTTTATTTTCTTTTTTTCTTTTTGTAGAGCTGGGGATTGTGTGCTAATGGGCTAGTCGAGGTTCTACCACTGAGCTACATCCTCAGTACAGTATTTTCTATTTTTACAGCCATTGTTTTCCACTGTATAAATATGCACATTTGTTTATCCATTCATCAGTTAGGTTCTTCCCTACTTTGAGCTATAATGAATAAGGCTGCTATGAAGTGTCATGTACAAACGTTCTTATGAGCATACAATTTCAGTTCTGAGTGTGTAGTAGGAGTGAACTATTGGTTTGTATGGTATTTTCTGAGGACCTGTGAAGCTCTTTTCACAATAACTGTAGTATCTTACATTCCCAACAGCCATATATGTGTGTTCCAATTTTCCCACAACCTCCCTAAAACTTTCCCATTAAAAAAAATACAGCTAGCAACCCTGGTTAGTGGAAAGTGATATCATCGTGAGTTTGATTTATGTTTCCCTAATGAATAACGATTCTGGGTATTTTTTCATATGCTGTTTGGACATTTATACATCTAGTTTGATGAACTATAATGGTGTCTTCAGATAAACAGAAATAATTATTTTAGCAGTTAACAATATATAATTTTTTTCTTTATTGGTTAATACTTATTTTGTTGTTGTATACAAGAAGTATTCGCCCAATTCAAGATCATAAAACTATCTCCTATGTACCATATTTGGGAAGCTTTATTGTTTTACCATGTACATGTAGACCTATAATTCACTTTAAGTTTCTCTTGGGGAGGTAAAATGTTGGGATCAAGGTATACTATTTCCACATAGCTCCCCAGTTATCCCAGGAAATGTATATTGAAGATAAAAGATGTCACATCTGAGGTTAAAAATAACTGTATCAACATCTCTACATATTTATATATTATATGTATTTTAATGCATGTTTCTGTTATAATATATCAGGGCTATTCAAGTTATACACTGTTTTATATTACATTATATACATAGATTATGAATATGTATTACATTTTTGAGCTTATTAAGTTATGTAACGAGTTTGAGTCGTCTTGTACCAACACCACACTGCCTTAATTACTATAGCTTTACAAACAGTCTTGAAATCTAAAAGCTTTAATCCACAGATTGATTCTAAGATTGTCTTGACTGTTCTCAGCCCTTTTCATTATCCTGGGCTCTCCTGTTAAGTTCATCAAAGAAACAGTGCACTTGGTTCTGGTTTGTGGTGGCATTTTTTGTACTGAATTTCAGGTTATGGAACTTCAAACATCTCTTTGTGAAATGACTGAGCGCTTACTCGTGGACAAAATCCACTAGTGAGCAGCATGTGTAGTATTAGGCAAAAATTAATTCTGCTTTTATTGGGTAGTAGCCAGAGATACTCATAATGCTATTAATGATGCAATATGAAAATAATAGCATGTAGGTAGAGATCGACAGGCACAAATTGAGATTGATCATGAATGCAGAAGCACTAATTTCTTTATCTTACACGGTAGATAGAGTACAGTGATACCTTGGTTGTCCAAAGGCTCCAAACTCAAACCTTCCACTGCTCAAACAGCAAAGTTCAAAATAAATCTGCTGGGTGTTTTAACTTTGCTTGATAGTCTATAGAAAATCCAACTCGAAAAGACTGTACGGGCTGAGAGCGAGTCAGGTTTGGTTTATTATTTTCATATGCATGTATTACCTCCATGATTTTAATTATGTACACAGTAATTAGTTTAAAATTAGAAAGAACAAACACCGTGGTAATTCACATCGGTGTGAAAACATCCCCACACTGGCTGTTCCCTTCCTTAGGGACTGCAAGGGAGGACAGAGGAAGAATAAGGTTTTAGAGAGCCCCCACCCCTGGCCCTGGACAGCTGGCGTTCAGACCTTGAGTGGACGGCTCTTGGTTTACTTGCTCATGTTCACCAATTTTTGGATATAAAAGCCCTGAGCCTGAGGGAAAGAGATAAAATCCTTTCCCCAAGAAGGTGAAGAGAAATGGACTTGGGACTCAGTATAAGGAAGGATGGGTAAATGCAGACAAGGAGAAAGTAGAGGAAGGAGAGTGTTGGACCGAGCACCCCAGGGCTGGCAGGGTCACATTAAGAAACTCAGCCAGAACACCTTCCTGGTAGCAGGGGTCTTTTAGGATCACAGCTGTAGAGTGCTCAGTGTGCACATTCAGCCTTATGCAGTCAGCCATGTAGCTCTGAGTTAACTCTAAAGCTTTAGTGAAATCCACTATGCAACTTCCTTGGGTGAGTGCTATTTTAAGGAAATCATACATATATATTTCCTTCAGGATGCACCACTGATAACAAAATCAGAGCATCAGAACTCTCCAGGATGGATGGAAGACGCTCTAAAGATGCTTGTGTCTCAGTAGCTTTCCCCTGGGGTCAAGACCAGCTCTGCTTTCAGGCAGCAGGGAGCAGCTGCTGAGGCAGGGAAGGGACAGTGCTGCTGAGCACACCCAGGGGCCTCTTTAGGGACAACCGAAGGGATAGTCCGGGTGGCCCCTGTAAAATGGAGCAAAAGCATAGCATTGATTGTAGAAAGCATGGGGCTCAGGATCATGTCAGCTGGATCTACGAGACCTTCCTATCAAAGCTCTTGGTCCTTCTTACTATACAATGAAAGAACTGGAACTTTCCTTAATGAGCTCACTGAAGGCAACAGTGCCAATTCTGTAAGTGCTTTGTCAGGAATTAATCTTGACACAAGTCGCACTGCCTCAGTTTTAGCTGGGACAGTGCCCCAGAGGAGGCGATCAGTTTTAGAATGTGATTGGATAACCTGAAGTGTGTGCCACTTATCCACTCATGGTCGAGCACTGCCAGGTACCAGATTCTCTCTCTGAGCAAGTGATACTTTGGGGACCAACTGCACCATGGCATAGTGACAATGGATGGTGACATTTTAATGCTCAAAATCCTGACCCTTATCCACAGATAGCTTTCGAACCTTTATCTCTGGCTTTAAACAAAGCACTATAATGGAAACATAATTCAGATCATCCTGTGATTCTCAGATCTTATAATAATAAAGAATATTGAAGAATGATAAATTATATCTGAAGGTTGAGAGTTATTCTTTCTCTCATTTATTTTATGGTTATAACAATTAGATTAATAATGATGTTATTGTACATACTACGTATCAATATAAACACTAATGCAAAACAAAATTACTATCTCCATTTTGCTAGAGAGAACATTAAGTACGGATAGTTGATTTGACTTGCCTAAAGTTGCGTAGTTTTTAGGTGCCATGATTATGAATATAAACCTAGACGTTGTGGCCCTAGACTTCAGGTTTACAAAGCCACTCTATCTCAAAAATTTGATCTGCTCATGATCCTAAGAATCTATTTGTATCCTCAAAACTTTAATATCTCCCTGTGTTACTGATGGAAAGTTAGCTCTTTGGGTTGTTAATGGAGTGGGAAAAAGAAAGGCAGACTAGGACCTTATCTTGTTGGTCAACCAGAAATCTGTCAAGTCAACTTCACTATGAGAAGGTGACAGCATGTGGAGGCTCTAATGGGATATTAGGTACTTCAGGGATGTTTGGAATTTACCCTTTACAGTCTTAATTCAACCTGAGGTAGGTGCTTGCTAATATTTTGCTAAATTGTCACTGATACTGTGGAATTAAAAATTGCTATCTCCATGTCTGAAAGCAGATTCATATCACACACGGACCCTTGAATGATAATAAAGGTAGCACTGCATAGAACCATGGAGACCACAGTCTATTTAATCAGTGATGGAAGGTTAATTGAAAACCATTGGAGAAAAACTTTGACCCCCTACTTTCCACTATAAGCACATATTTCCTGTACGTGTGTTATATTGTATGTTTTTATGTGTTTTCTGTATGTGTCTATAATCTAATAAAGATTTTAAGGAAAAGTTGGTTATCTTTGAAAATGTGCAAGTGTGAATGAATCCAGGATCTCTTTGCAATCACCACCACTCCCAACTACCACGCCCACCACAAAGAATATGTTTCATTATTTTACAAAGTATCGGAAAGGAGATTGTCAAACAATGATAGATTTTGAAATGAAAACTGTGCAATGCTGGGTTAGTCTATTGGAAGAGAGATTATCTCCTTATCCAAAAATTTTTCGTGAGAAATTTTACTGCAGTTTAATAAATTTAGAGCATTGGGTACATCAGATAAGCACCACACCAAGGGAACATTTCCTTTTCTGGCTGAATCTAAGTTAAAGTTGTTTCAAAATTATTATTTTCTAAGAAAAACATTGTTAGATTGTTCATCAATCTATGAGAATTTACAAAACTCTACTGGCCTTTCTCATGGACTTCACCTTCATCAAGTCTACTCTTCCATCTGAGCGCTGTTCTTAGAGAAACACATTTACTCCTTGTTTTCCTGCTAAGCTATGGACATTCTGGCTTCTGTATCTTTCTTCCACCATCTCTCCTGCTGTAGTGCTCTCTGCCCTTCTTTACATGGCACCTGGGAAAACCGTGATAATTCCTGCCTTGAATTTCCAATAAGCCCTTAATAGGACTGATTTACTGAGTGCTAACCACTTGAATTTTATATATGTTATATTGTTTAGTTCTCACAATAACTTTATGAAGCAATACTGTCCTATATTCATTCTGTAGAACACACCCTTGAAGGGGTCAGAAACTGCATAAGGCCATGACTACTAAGTGCCAATGACTTGAATCAAGCATAGGGATTAAATTTAGGATTATATCAGTTCAAAACCCATCACTACTTTCTAGAATATTACATTTTCTGTCCTCTATACCAACCATTACCTATACCTTACATGGCATCCCTGAATTTTAAAAGTATGTAAAATGTAAATTCTGGCTGGGGCATAATGTTCTTGTTACTTGCAAAGTCAAGTAATACTCCATAATTAATGAAGTAGGTAGCTCAGAACCAGGCAGGAAACTCTGAACTCTCTCACCCAGCTCAGACATTGCCAGGTCAGGAATTGAAGACATTTTAAGAATAGTATCTGGGGAAGTATTCACTATCCTGTGAGTGCTACCCCATGACTCCAGATGAGGCAAATGTAGGGGCCACTCTCCCTCACATCAAGAGAGAGTCCACCGAAAAAGCCTAATACGCCTTCTTTCATTCTGAAGGTGGGACCCAATGGACTGGTGTTGGATTCCTGCTAGGGAAATATAAAATACAAAGGCTGTCTAGTAACTCTGGTGATTGAGAGGCGATGAAAGATGAGCATGTATTCCTGACTTTATGCAGAACAAATGATTCGTGAGTCTTTCCAGTGGACGAGAAATGAGCGGCATGAAGATGGTCACAATGCAGTAGCCTTCACACTGTCTAAGAGGAGCACGCAAAGAAGGAGGAAGACCTCGGTAAAAACAAAACAAAACAGAAGAGAGCCAACAATAAAAACTGAAAAACCTCTAGGAGCTACTTATCTCTTTAGGAGATAAGAAAGAGCAAATGATCAACCAGAATCAGAGATGGGTTGGACCAAAGCCAGGGAACTGGAGTTACCAGAGCCTCGGTGATGAAGAGCCCTCCCCACCCACACAGTGATACTCACAAAAGAAGGAGCAAATGCTGAACCCCATGAGGTCAAGAGTCGGCTCAGGTTAAGTACGGTTTTCCTTACCTCTTCTCTTCCCGATGCTTCAACCCTTGGGGATTCAGAAAGCACAGTAACTGTCATTTCAAAGTAAATGTTTTGGTAGTAAGGAAAAGAAATTCACCATATATAAATCTATAGCTTCCACATACCCTTTCCTAAACCATGGATTAAACATCTTCGTAGACATATTTTTATTTTTTTATTTTTATTTTTATTTTTATTTTTTGGTTCCGGGAATTGAACTCAGGACCTTGTGCTTGCCAGGCAGGCACTTGTGCTGCTGAGCTATATCCCTGGCCTGACATATTTTTAAAAGCTTTCAATATTTTATAGGGCCGGTGAGATAGCTCAGCGGCCTAAGTGCCTGCCTGGCAAGCACGAGGTCCTGAGTTCGACCCCCTGTACCCACACACACACACACACACAAATTTATAAACAAACAAATACAAATGTAGAGCTCTGGTCTAGGTTTTTTGGGTAATATTTTTATTTTATTTTATTGGTACATGTTTGCAGTGCATGCATTTTACAATCATCTTGGGAAGTAGGCTCATGTACACAATACAGCGTGTTTCTTTTGTTAATCCCTTTTCCTCCCTCTCCCTCCTGCTTCCTCTAGTTTCCCCTTCCCCCCTTTTCCATTCTTGTTGATATTATTAATCTTAGTTCATGTTTGTGACATGTAATGACACACTCACTGAGGTTATGAGGACCTTGTACCTGGCATATCTTCACTCTGCTTATTTCCCCATCCCCTCTCTCTCCCCTCTCACCCTTGGTCCCCTGGACCCTTTCCCATCTGCAAGAGATCCATCCCCTTTCTATCCTTTCTTTATTTTTCTCTTAGTTGTACTTTGCCTTACTCAGATGAGAGATACTGTGTGACAGTGATGGCGAACATTTTAGATACTGAGTGCCAAATTGCAACCCAAAACCCACTTATTTATCACAAAGTATCAACACTGCAATTAAATCTAAATACTGAGGTTTTAGTTTAGAAAAAACAAATCATACATTAACATCTTTTTATCTTAAAAGAAAAACACAGTAATGTGTGCCACAGGTTCGCCACCTCTGCCATATGGTATTCAGCTTATGTGTCTGGTTTATTTCACTCAACATTATGTTTTCAGGTGCATCCATTTTCTTAAAAGTGTCTCAGATCTGTTCATCTTTATAGCGGAGTAGTATTTCATTATATACAAATATCACATTTTCTTTATCCAATCATCTGTGGATGGGTATATAGGCTGTTTCCAGGTTTTTGCTATTATGAATTGTGCTATTATAAACATTGGTATGCATGTATTGCTGTAGTATGATGTCTTAAACTCTTTGGGGAAGATGCCTAGGAGGGGGATTGCTGGGTCATGTGAGATTTCTAATTAGTTCTTTGAGAAATCTCCATACTGATTTCCATAATGGTTGTACTAGTTTGCATTCCCACCAACAATGTAGAAGAGCTCCTTTTTCACCACTGCCTTGCCAGCGTTTGTTATTTTTGTTGCTGATGATTGTCATTCTTTCTGGAATGATATGGAATCTTAACATGCTTTAATTTGCATCTCTCTAATGACCAGAAATGTTGAACACTTTTTCATATGTTTGTTGGCCATTTATACTTCTTCCTCTATGAAGTGTCTGTTCATTTCTCTTGCCTATTTCTTGACTTGGTCTTTAATTTTAGGTGGTCTAATTTTTTTGAGTACTTTATATATTCTAGATATTGGTCCTCTGTCTGAGGAGTAGCTAAGAAAATTTTTTCCCGTTCTGTAGGTTGTCTCTTCACTCTACTAATTGTTTTTTTGTTGTACAGAGTCTTTTTAGTCTAATATAATCCCATTTGTTCATTCTTGCTGTTATTTCTTATGTAATGGAGGTTCTGTTTAGAAAATCCTTTTCTACACCCAGTTCTTAAGTGAAGTGTTTTACCTATTTTATCTTCCAGTTGGTTTAATGTTTTTGTTTTAATGTTTAGATCTTTGATTCACTTTTATTTTAATTTAGTACACAGAGAGAGATATGGGTCCAGTTTCAATCTTCTGTAAAGAGGTAACTAGTTTTCCCAGCACCATTTGTTGAATAGGGTATCTTTCCTCCAACATATGCTTTTGGCCCCTTTGTCAAAGATCAAATAGCTGAATGTGTCTGGAGATGCTTCTGTATCCTCTATTCTGTTCTGTTGAGCCACATACTTTTTGTTCCAGTACCATACTGTTTTTATCATTATTGCTTTGTAAGGCCTCCTACTTTGCTGTGGTGGCCCAAAATTACTTTTGCTATTGAAGTCTCTTCTGGTTCTGTATGAATTTCAGGATTGTTTTCTCTAGTTCTGTAAAGTATGATGTTGGTATTTTAACTGGGACTGCATTGAAACTTTATAATAGCTTTGGGATTATGGTCATTTTGACAATATTGGTTCTGCCTATCAGGAGCAGGAGACATCTTTCCATTTCCTGATGTCCTCTTCCATCTTCTTTTTCAGAGTACATAGTTTTCTTTGTAGAAGTCCTTCGCTGCCTTGGTTAGGTTAACTCCTATTAGTGAGGATATTTCAATGTATTTAAGGTAAACTATAGCCATATAAATAAACCACATAAGTCACACAGCACCAGATCAACACAGGAAAGTGTGCTATAGAAAAAGGTTGTGAGTGGAAGAGAGAAGACTGGAGTTGCAAGGAAAGGTTTGCAGAATGCATTAGAGATACGCCTTCAAGGATGGCTGAAGCTGAATAGTTGATAAAATGGGAGGGTTCACCAACGATGGTGAATCTCTTAGAGACGAAGTGCCAAACTGCAACCCCAAATCCACTTATTTATTGCGAAGTGTCAACACTGCAATTAAACCTGAATGCTTAAGTTTTAGTTAAAAAAAAAAAAACAACAACTCTACAGTAACATCTTTTGTCTTAAAAGAAAAACACAATAACACACGTGCTATAAGTTTGCCACCACTGAGACACCAAGCCAGCCAGGCTCTGAAGGTTGTTTTGCAAGTAGAAGATGGGATCAGAATGGAGATTTGGGTTCAGGCTAGGATTGAACTTGTGATCCTCTTACCTCAGGCTTCCAAGTGGTGGGGACAATGTGTGGCACCACTTTTGACATTAAAATTTTTTTAAATAACCATTTATTCACAAAGCAGTTCCTGGGTAGTGTACAAAACTAGAACATATAGTCAAATGAATATTTCAAAGATAAAGACCTGCCATTCCTGTCTTTAAGAAAAGGATATTCAGGTTGACAAATATCAAATGACCTTTCAGGACTTGGGATTATAAATAATAGGAAGACTCAGGACAACAGATGAGAAAGAGAAGATAAACAAAAGCATAGAGAAATAACTGAAAGACACATTGACAAATTTGGTAAGACCTTTCTCTATTACCCCAGAGCAGAGAGAAGGAACCTGCAAGATGAAGTTGGCCTCTTCATCCTGCACGAACTATCACCTAAATTGACACCATCTCCTCAATAATTTTCATGCTTCTGCTATGAAGAATCATCTTCCAAATACAGTAAACCCACTACAATATTCTCAGTAGATCATGTTTTCTTCCTTACTCCTTGTGGTGGATTAACTGATGGTCAACTCAGAACACACAGCTGAACTGAATCAGTGTGGTGCTGGGATGCAGGGCCCACCTGAGCATGGGTGTTGCCAACAGCAAAGAAGGAGAACTGGAGGGAAGATGGTGTGCTGTTAATTCTCCTGGAAAAGCTTGTTATGCTGGTTTCCTGATATGAACTCAGCTGTTCTCATTTTCAGAGGAGCTTGGGTCCTCGCTGTCACTGAGGATGGCTGCGGTTCTTTTCAGGGTCCTTACCTTGAGCATTGCTTCCGGACTCCAGGGCAGATCCCTCAGCCTGCTGGCACAGATCCTTCATCCCGCTGGCACAGACTTTCTAGCTTCCCCCACTGACCTTTGGGCCTTCCCAGCACAGATCCTTGATACAGACTTGCCTGAGACATTGTCATAGGCTCTAGGCCTCCAGCTGGACTCATGGAGGACATTGCCATAGGCTCTCGGTCTTCAGCTGGACTTGTGCAGGACACTGCCGTGGGATCCAGGACCTCAGCTGGATTCTTTGGGTCTCTAATGTGGACAGATTTCTCACACTCTTCTGCATTTGACTCTTTGGGTGAATATTATAAAATAATCCTATAAATTATGTGTCCTATATTAAATCTTTTCCCTTGCTAACCCTGACTACGATGCTCTTCTCAGCAATGAAGACAGCATGGCTTCCCCCTTTATATCCATTTGCCAACTCACAGAAGAGCAGTCAGGAAGCATGTTAGGGTCAGGGTTTCCCCCTAAGCTATCCAAATCCCATGTTTTGATGCCATGATAGCTGTCTCAAACAATATGTTTATATATTTCTTAAATTTGTTATAAAAGTTAATTCTCTCAGATGAGAAACAAAGTTGCCTAATGACAGAGGAGACTATCATTTTACTAAAAGGACACAATATAACAGTAATTAATATCCATAGTGACAGTTCTTCAACTAGTTTTGGCAAGTTCTTCTAAACTCATATATTTGCTATTCATTTGTAAAAATTTCCCTGCATTTTAATAGCGATGCCTTGCATTTATATAATCCTTTATTGTTACAAAAGTGTCCTTTGTTTTACTTTAGAAAAATTATCAGGTATTTGTAATAATGGAGAATTTTTTGCTTTATGGACAGAATTTTTTTCTAACCAGTCAGTAACAAAAATTGTAGATGATGTAACTTACCTAACTGGAAAATAAATGCATTGTGAGCATTTAGAAGCATCCATTTAAATATAATAAATTGATTTGAAAATTAAAAGTTATTCTTTTCCAAAGCAGCACAGCAACAAGTTTTGAATATTAACACTATGTTATTCTAAATATCATGATCATTGCCTCTATTTGAATTAGAACAATTTCCTTGATGCTTAAAAATTCCTCCTTTTTATTAATAACATAGTTCACTGTACTCTCTCAAAAAGTCTTCTTACTACCACTTCACGATATTTGGTTAATTCTTCATTGGAAATTTTTCTGCTTACTTTGGAGAGACAATTCCCTCCTCCCAGTAATCGTCGTCGTTGCCACCACATAAGCCAGATCTGTACAGTGCTAGGGTCAAGACCCTGAAGAGGCATCAGGCTGGGAAAATACTCTCAACTTGGGGACATGGTGCAGAGTCTCAGGGGGTGGCACCCCGAGGCTCTGCATTCTCACGCACCTTGAATCACGATGAAGAAACTCTCTAAGTAACAGTCGGAATGATGCTAAGGGCAAGTAACTCAGCTTTGGCAAGGTCCCTGCAGTGTGTGACTAAAGGGGAAGGAGTGGCCTGAAAACAGGTACTGTGTGAACTCTGATTTGAGCGAGCTGCTATGGTTCCCTCTGCGGAGGATTCTGTGCATATTTACACCCACAACTCCAAGCCTTTGTCACTGCTCAGCTGAAGCAGATGCCAGGTTCCTCCCCGGGTGCATCACGAGTCCTCTCTGAGGGCACAGAGTGAAAGGCAAACTCCTGAGGACAGGTGTGTGGCGGGCTGTACAGGAATTAAAAGTCACTGCTTCAGAGAAAGCCCAGGCTGAGAAACACAGCCTGTCCCGGGAAGCGGTTTCTTCATTTAGAGCTATGAGTTACCCATAGATGAACAGGGTTTTAAAAATTACAGAGTTAAATTTCTTTTTAGATAGTTGAGCCAGAGCACAATAATACAAGTCTCTAAGTGTGACAATACGGGGCAACCTAGTCCAATTATTCTTAAAAAACTTCAGTGGGAACTTCTTTTCCATAGTTCATGGATTTTCTGCCATAGAGGAAAACCAAACAGTTTTCTGCATGATACTATTCCGGTCTGAGAACTATTCTATTGCATGCTTTCAGCACAGAAAATATCATATAATCGAAATTTAAATGGATGAATATGATGAATTTAGAAGAAAGAAAGATTTATCATGTCTTTCTAAATATCTGAATGATACTGGTCCCATTGAAGTCTAGCATTTTATCTCGAAGCACTAAGGCAAGTTGTTGAAAGGCACATGTGATATTCTCTGTGGATAGTCAACTCCAAGATTAAGTTTCCCTTTGTTATCTAGAACTGCTTAGCTACTCATCTAAACCATTTCCTAAATTTAGTCTCCTAACACAAAAGAGATGAAATTACTAATCTGGATTCTACATCTTGCTTACCAACTGTGGTTATCTGTTCCTGGAGGAGACAAAGATAATCAGCCAAGCAACAAAGAAAGTTCTGGAACTTTTCTAAATGTGCTCTACACTACTCAGCTAAGTTTGAATGACTGCTAAATACCGCTGATAGCCAAAATGCTTATCTCTCAAAAATAAATAGAAAGAATTGCTGAATATCACTGAACAAATTTATCTGGAATATTGATGAAAGCAGAACTGAAATTTCAAGATGGGAAAAATAAATCAACTAAGTAGTTACTTCCTTTAGAAGGAGGAACCACAATAAAGAGAAGTAATTTAAATGAGTAAGTAAAAGCCTTTATTAACTTGGTTTTGATTTTTAAGTATGCAATATATCAAGAATTTAGGTAAGTTATAACAATTAGTCTCAGAAAACCCTGTGATATGGCTCTTTGCATAGATGAGGAGACAAGCTAAAGTGACTAAATAAACTGCCCCCCTATGTTTCACATGATTAGCAGCTCTGCCAAGTCTAAAACCATCGTTGACTCCAAAATCCAAGCTTTTTATACCAAAATAACTTGCACTTATTGGATAATAATGATCACCTGTCCTAACACTGACCCAGCCACTTTGTAGGAAATCAACACTATTGGGTTTTACCTAGTGGGAGCCTGCACCCCAGGTGTGGCTGGCGCTGAAGTTGGCAGGTTATACCTGTGAAGGTCTCCAGACAACGCCCTGGGGTGACAGCAGCCACGTGATCTTGATGTACCTAGGAAGTACACCTCATTCTCACGAGCAACCGATGCTTGACTAATATTGGGGTATAAAAGCCCAGCTCTTTTGAGTCGAGTCTGTATGGTTCTGTGGTGCAGTTTATGCTTTTGAACCCTCATGGTTCTTGAGTCATGGTGTGGTGAAGGTTACACTTTTCCAGAGAACAGGTCTTTCCCAGCTCCTTTCCCTCCTTATGTTGCTGCATCGTAACCTTATTTTTGTCCCTTTCCCCCACATCCTCAAAAAGCTAACATGTATTTGAATACCTTCTAGAGAAACTGACCAATGGTGGTTTGTACTGAAGGGGAATTAAGAATTTTAAATAAAACCTGCTAAGGATGCCCACCAAGCGGACATGTCCATGGCCCGACAAGCCTGCTAATAGAACTTTTCTTTCTTTGTGTAAGCTTGTCTAACAGATGGCCTTAAAATATAACTTGCAGTGTTTCTTTGTATAACCCATGTTTTTAAAACATGTAAAACTTTGTTTTACAAAGTTTTACAAAGCCTTTGTAAAACTGATGATTTTGCAATGTAACTTAAAATGTAACAGGACATTTCTTCCTCTGTATAACCCATGCTTTGTATAACTGATGGCCTTATGATATAACCTGAAATGTTTAAAGTCCCTTAGCAACCCAAAGATGTCACCCAACCCTCCAATCATAATGTGCCAAATCTACCTTTATACCTCCCTGCTTGCCTTCCCCATAAAAGCCCTGGAACCCCTCAGGGCGGGGCTGACTCTTTGGGGAGAAATCCCAGTCAAGCCCACTGGTGTAATAAACTGCCTTCTTAACCTCCTCAGTGCCATTTCTTCCCATGTTTGGTCTGTTTTCCATAACAGTACCACAAAGTAGGCCTACAAGGCAAACCCTGAGGAGGGGATTCTAGAATTGGGTCACTTACCTACTCCGTGTAGTCAAGACTCCCCTTGCTGATGACAAGGGGAGTATTTACAGCCTCCTGCTTTCTGTGGTAGGGCAGATACTCACATTTTTGTGGGCAGACAGATGTGGGAGGGGGGTTTCGCATAGCTCAGCACAGCAGAATTTTCCACCCTGGTAACAAAGAGCTTTCCTCTTTCCCTCTCTACATATACAAGAGGAAGGTGTGGAGTATCTAAAAGTAGGAAGTGTGGGAAAATTAAGGAGACCCTAATAAAGAAACTTTCTCTCTTCATTCCTACACATGCAAAAAGAGGGCAGGAGTGCCCTAAGGGCAGGAAGTGGGGGGATAGAAAGGAGAAAAAGAAGCCTGAGTTATTTCATGGTCTTGCAAGTGACCTGGCTTTCCCTCTTTGGGCCGCCTTTCCTATTCTGCAGTAAACTTTATTTTCTATGAAACTAAGAATTTGCTTGCTCGTGGTCTCTTGCTACTCAGACCAGGTGGGCTGAGTGACACCTTCTTGAGCTGCCAAGAACCAGGAAGTTTGTGTTACATTTTCACCTGTTCAACAGTCATGGAACAAAGTGAAGGAGAGCATGGACTTGTGTAGTATCTCTGACGTTTGAGAGATAATGATGGGAAGAGCAATTAACAAGGATTATGAAACTGAGCATTATGAGACTGGGTGACTGAGCCGCACCCCTTAGCTGGAAATGAAGGCTCAAGGCAATCAATCATAAGTCGAATCCAAGTGTGCAACCCAGAAGGCCTCCTTGTTATTATTCAAACAAACAAACAAACAATCAAACAAACAACCTTCCACCTTAGGTAGCTAGAGGGTTGTGTTGGAAGGCTGGGCTAATTATGCAGGGGTCAGGTCAGGACCTGTTCACAAAAAAAATAGCAGAACTTCAGCACAGGCTGAATTCTCAGTTTGGGTAAGTCTCCTACTAAAATTCAGGGGCCTCCAGTACATTATAATGTACATTTACCATGCTGTGTAGTATATTTCAATGACGAGAAAAAAGAACATCTTACTCCTCCTTGCTGGCAGGAGTGGTACCTTCAGATTTGTGGTGAGAATGTCTGGAAGATGTACTATGTACCCTGGAACACGGTACTTCCCCAAAACTCAGAACTCGTATAGTTGACCATTTCCCCTCAGTGTAAAATTGTGCTCTTCCCGCTGCTTGTAGACTGTACAGCACAATCTGAAGCCGGTGCTTTCTAAGGCCATAATTGCCTTCCTCAAGATCTGTCTTCACCTCCACTCCAGTCATCAGACCTAAAGCTGGGGTCAAATCTCAGTATAAACTGACTCAGAAAATGTTAGGCCTGTTGCGAGAGAAGAGAAATTAAACTCGGGAGTTTTTTGGATGTACAGGAAAATAATGATCAACATTAAATGATGATAAGAGCACAATCTCAATGTAAAAAAGACCAAAGAGTCAGGACAGTAGACACATTAGAATGATTTACTTTTTAGGCCCAGAAGACCCACCAGGTATATTCTTCAATGAGAACCCTGAGGAAGTTCCATTTACCAAGGCAAGAAGGAATGCATCAAAGACAGGGATCCACATCACTGTGAAACTCAAGTGGCTAAGCTTAGATCTTACGGGAGGAGGTGCTGTTGCCAAAGTAGGCTGCCTACTAGCAGTGAGATGATAGGACCCCAGGATAGCAGTGAAGTGGCGTCTCCTTTTTCACTTGCAAATAGTCTTCTTTTACCTGTGAATAGACTGCCTTGAATGGAAAATTATCTTACAAAACCAAGACCAAGACTATGGATTATCAAATTCCATAGATTTCCACTACCAACAGCACATAAATATTCCCAGTTCCACACTGTAGGGCATTTCATTTCTCTGAGTGCCTGCACTCTACTCTTTTTTTTTTTTGTGTGGGTACCAGGGGTCAACCTCAGGACCTTGCGTGCCAGCAGGCGCCCATGCCGCTGAGCAACATCACTGGCCCTTTTTTTTTTCATATGTAGGTTCCAGGAGTTGAACTTGGGCCCTCGCGCTTGCCAGGCAGGCGCATAGGCCGCTGAGCCATCTCACCGGCCCTGCACTCTACTCTTGAGTGGGCCCTAAAGTATCTGCCTAATAAACCTTTCCAGTGCCCCTTACTGATGCAATATTAAAATTCTTTCTCTGGGACTTTACAAAAGGGAAGGTTAAGTTCCTCATCTCAACTTTGGGAACCTGTCAGACCCAGCCCAGTGACAGTGTTATTTACACAAATAAGGGAAAACAGGAACTGGGAAACAATTAGCAATCTGTGTTACAACTCCTGATAATAACAAGTGGCTTGCTGACTATGTCTATGTGTACATGTACTCAAATCAGCTTATGTGGGCCTCATCCTTCCAAATAAACATAACCTAGAATTATGATCAATAGAAGTTGGCAGAAAGCAGAAGAGAAGTTCCAAAGAAATTATTATTAACATCTTCTGATGAATATGAATAGACCCTCTATCCATTGAAAACCATAAAACTTTTTAAATGAAATAAATATTCTTTTAAGTTAATAAAATGGTTAAAATACAAAGTCAAGGGAATAGCCCCAAAGGAGTGGGGGAGGGATGAGACAGAAATGTTCATATGGGAAACAAGAGAGAAAACTGTAAGAAAATTAGAAGATTGACAAAGAGATCCAGTATCTAACTAGTAGAATTTTGTAAAGAAAATATAATTAACAATTCTTTGACTGCTTGGTATAATTCATTTGAGAAGCCATTTGGTGCTGGGCTTGTCTTTGTTGAAAGGCTTTTAATTGCTTCTTCAGTCTCTTTGTTATTGGTCATTCAAATTTTCTATTTCTGGCCAGGGATATAGCTCAGTGGCACAGTGCCTGCCTGGCAAGCGTGAGGTCGTGAGTTCAATCCCCGGTACCAAAAAAAATATTTTTTTTCTATTTCTTCCTGATTCACTCTTGGTTATATTTTCCTAGAAGTTTACTAATTTCTCTAAATTATCCCATTTTCTGCTATATAATTGTTTATAGTTGTCCCTTATGAACATTTTTTTTTTAATTTCAGGCAAATGAAATTTTTGATTTTACTTATTGATTTTCTGACTTGTTTATTGAATTTCTAATTTTATTTATGGAATTTAATTTCTGATTTTACTTATGGAATTTCATTTCTGATTTTACTTATTTCAGTCTTTTTATGATTTAACTAGGGATTTTGTTTGTATTTACTTTTTCAAAGAACCAATTTTTGGTTTTATTGTTTTTTTCCTATGGTTTTTCCTTTCACTAACTGATTTATTTCTTTTCCAATCTTTATAGTTTTCTTCCTTCTGCTAACTTTGGATTTAGCTTGCTCTTCTTTTCCTAACTTGTTGAGATGTTGCAGCGAACTCATCATCACCGAAGAACCAAGCAGCACTCAGAGAGGTGGAGGGGCCAGTTTATTACGCCAGCAGACTCAGAGGAGCTAGGCGCTCCAAAGTCTGAGCCCTGAGCATCTCTTGTTGTTTCTTTATCCAGGAGTTTTAGGTGGGAATATGTAGGCTGAGTTACAAAAGCAGAACGGGGTGTGGTTAGACAGTTGTTTTGTGATAGCCAGCCATTTTGGTCTTAAGTTTCAGTTTCCCAAAGTTTTGTTCTCCTCTTCATTTCTCCCCTTTGATGCCCTATACAGTCCTATAGGGCATCACCATCTCCCAGGGGCTATATGGGTGCAGTGCCATGATCCAGGAAGTGGCCCTCCTAGTGACTATGGTCTCTATGATTCTCATTAGGGTGCTCAGGAGACACAATCCCATTGTCACAAGTCATAGGATGGTCAGCAATGGCCCCACTAGGTGCAGGAGCCATGATGTCCATTGGCCTGGGATCCAATTCCAGCCTTCTTCTAGTTCTTCCCTTCTCCGATAAATCCTATCCCTCAATTCCCTGACCTTTGTGGTGATCACCCCTGACTGGTTCACATAATATCAGCATTCTTCTCCTAGGAAGATGCATACACTGCCCTTCTCTGTGGTGAGAAGGTCTAGGGCATGCCTGTTTTGTAGGGTTACAGCTGCCAATGAATTAATCTGGCTTTGGAGGGAGAATAGTGAGTCAGCCACCCATTCCATGTCATCAGCCACCCATTCCATGTCATCATTTAGTTCCCAGGACAGCTGATAGCATAGCCCTACTGATATTCTGATTCCTCCTTAACTGGTCCCAAGCCCAGCGGCTGTTACCAAGCCAATTAAAACCAAGGCTAATGAAGCTGTTTCCTGCATGAGTTGCTGCCAGGGTGCAGGGCCACCTCCTTCTCGTGGTCTGTATAGATGGAGATTTCAGGAGTGAGGAAAACCTGGACACATGTGCCCACCCAGTTTACCTGTAGGCAGTGATAAGCTGTGTCCCCACATAGGTAGAACACTCTGGGGGGACTGCACTGGGCCCCATTATTTGGCAGCATCTGATTGTGGGAGCAGATTGAGTAGGGTATAGATCCTGGGGACCCATTCTTTGGACCAGTCTGGGGACTATGAAGGCACCTCCTGTTGGCCCTTGAAGTGTCAAGGAGTACACCACTGGCCATCGTCCCTAACAATGCACTCATGTTTAGTTCTGAGGGGTGTCTCAGGAGGTTCCAGTTAGCTGGAACTGGGGTTTCCATATAGGCCCTTCTGTGGAGGGGCAGGCACAGCCAACAAAACTGGAGTCCCTTGCTGTGAAGCAGTCTAAAGGTGGCATTTAGCCTTGTGTCCAATTGGCTGGGGCAACCTCAGCTAGAGCTACAGCAAAGAACAAGGTTACAGACCTGAGGGTTGCTAAGAACCAGGGGTGACAGTGCATTACAATCAGTCTTCACTGAGGATAGCCCCCCGTGAACGGTGTCCTCAGGCCTCTGCCATGCGTGGACCAGTCGGCCTCTGCTGCGCCTAGAGCAGGGCTGTCATCTGTTGGTGGTGTCCTCGGGGTTGCACTGTGTCCCGGTGTTCTTTGCCAGAGTCGTGTTTTCATGGGGTCTTGCAGGTTAGGATGAACGGTCCAGGAGGCGCAGGAGTCTTCGGGGTGAGCCTTTTTCAGCCTTGAGTGGTGTGCCCAAGGGATGATACCTGCAACTTTAAGAGCAGTCGTGGTAACAAGTACAATGCTGTGAGGCCCTGTCATTTTTTTTTTTTTTCTGTTTTACCTTATAGACACAGAGCATCTGCCATCTCTCCAGGTGGTCCAAGTGGAGAGGTGGTCAAAATCCCATCCTGGCTCCCCTACCCACCACTAGGGCTTAGTCTGCACTCTACCGATACATGGGTATTGGAGCCAGCATTCCCTGTGAGTATTTCTCTCCTGGGGGCTGGACCAGGGCTCTGAAAGCCCCTTCTAAGTCCCCAGTAATGATGCCCACATCACATCTCAAATGTACAAACCTAGAAGGCCTGGCATTAATGGGATGTGGGTTATCTAGTGCAACAAAATAGTGGCCCTGGATTGGGAATACATACATATTTTTATAGTTTTTCTTTAAGTTAGCAGCCCCCTTTCCATTTTTTGTCTTCTTTTATTGGAGGTGGGGAGGGGCGCTATCTTGGCTTTGAGCACCTGACTTTTCCTGTGCCCTGCCTGTCTGCCCTCCCTCTGATCCTTTCATGTAAGTCCCAATGCCATTTAGTATCTTTCTTAATCTGGTTTTCTTTTTTTATTTTTATCTTTTTAATTGCTCTCTCCAGTAAAGTTTTAGCTCTTTTTAGTCAGGATTAGCCAAAAAAAGCCTAATGAAGACTTTATTTTATATTTTCTCTGCCTACAGACCCCTTTTCCCTACAGGGGAAACCATTTATGCCCTAGGCTTCAGGAAAACACTTATTTCTAAGGGAAAAAAGCTAACTTTTTTTTTTTTTTTTTTTTTTTTTGTGGGTACCGGGGGGTCGACCTCAGGACCTCGCGCGCCAGCAGGCGCCTGTGCCGCTGAGCGATATCACCGGCCCCTTTTTCGTATGTGGGATCCGGGAGTCGAACTCGGGCCCTCGCACTTGCAAGGCAGGCACTTATGCCGCTGAGCCATCTCACCGGCCCATAAAAAAAAAAAAGCTAACTTTTAAAGTTCTGTTTTGCAATACCAACTACAACATCATGTAAATATTTGTTCACTTAGTGGTGTTTCGTAAGTCCTGCTGGCTTTTATTACTCTTCGATTCATTTCTTTTTTCTTCACCTCTAACTGTGTTAATTCAAAATATCTGTCTTCAAGTCCAGAAATTCTTCTGCTTGATCTAATCTGCTATTGAAATTCTCAGTGTATTTTTATTTCATTCATTGAATTCTTCAGCTCCGTGATTTTTCTTGGTCATTTTTAATTGTTATTATATGTAACTTATTATAGAATTTCTCATGCAGATCCTCAGTTGCTTTACTAATTTCACTCAATTATCTATCTGTATTCTCTTAGGTCATTGAATTTCCTTAAGATTGCTGTTTTAAATTCCATTTCAGGGAATTCATGAATTTTCATTTCTTTGGAGTCAGTTACTAGAGAATATATAAAATGCTACAGTCATCAGTTATCTAATTACCTAATCTCAATCTTCCTATCCACTTGCTCACAGAGCTTTCCAAGGAAACTAAAATCTACACAAAGACACCACCCAAAGACATCCCTGGTAGCCAAGTAGATAATAGCTAGGTTGTGAATAGATACCTTCCGTCTTAGGTGGATTCCTCTAGCAGTTCAAGCCCCTCTCTAAGCCCAATAGACTTCATGCTCTCTTCACAATGTGTTTGGGGAAAGTAAGTCAAAGAGGCCAAGTTCCTCATAGAGCTCTGTGTAAAGGAGAGAAGAGGCAGCAAGAGAAGCTGAAATCAGAGTGAGAAAGAGACTCCACAGGAATCAGGTGTCTGAGGAAGTGGTGCCCTTCAGTGCCCTTCCTCCAGGGAGGAAGTGGACAAGAAAACCCTTCAGAGTACCCAGAAACATACAGGAGATTGGAAAGGCATTTCTCGTTTGTGCAAGAGCTGCTAAAGCCATTTTAATTTAATATTAAGGAAAATGGTGACCAATCAGATGGGAGACTCGGGAACGCACAGGTGGCTGACATGTGTGGGCTTTGCGTTCATGGTGCTGGAGTGAGGAGGTTGGACACAAATCCCCTTCTTGGAAGGCAACTGTTGAGATGTGGGGAGTGAGGCAACATGCACGGGGGCTCGGAGGCGGTGTGACTTGCCCGTGAAGGGATGGACCGGGCTTAGGAGTGTGTTAACATTTAATCTCAACTCTGAAGATATGAATGATATGCCCACATAGACATGTTAGTGTGAACCCAAGCACATACCCAGTAATAAATATATAAGCTTGTGTAATGGGTTTGTTTGGGACCTTCTTTTATTATATTTTAAATCACCACAAAGTCAAAGTAGTTTGGAAACATGAATATTTACTCTCATGAATATCAATGCCAAAGAGATTGTAGAGTTGCTAAACTCCAGTGATCCACCTTGAATGGAAGGCAGCGGGCCACCCACATATGTTTTCCTCTCTTTTTTGGGAAAAGTTGCAGCGATTACCCCGGTGTGGATTGTCTGGGCTTGTCTCTCTGTAGTTCCAGTAGTTCATTCTCCAGGGACAGCTTATACACCTCCAGGGCCATTTTTACCTCCTCCGGGCTCAGCAGGCACTTCATGAGCTTTCTGCCTGCGACCATGTGCTCGCAGCCTTCGGGGACCTCCTAAAAGAGACACAGTGACAGGTGTGGTGGAGAGGTTTCTCTGTGGTCACGGAGGAATGCATTCTGACAGTGGCACAACTACAGATCAGAGCTGAGACCAGCTCTGACCAGTGGTTAAGCAGGGAAAACCAGAAGTCCTGTTGGGCTCTGACAAAGTTTTCCCCAGAAGACATAGGTGTGTTCTGAAACAGCAGCCCAAGTAAAGGGGGTAGAGGCCATTTCTGCTGACCATCCAGAAGTAGGACACCTGTATAGTACATTGTTTAGAAAAAATATTTAGGAGATAGTACTCCCAGGTCTATGGGACCCTAGTCTCTAAGGTAGTCAGTTTTTGCTGTTCTAGGAAGCAGGGAAATTGCCACTTACACCTAACTAAGCAGAATGAGTCAAGAGAAAAAGAGAGTTTCTTTGAAGGAGTCAGAAATGATTCTTTTTTTTTTAATTTAATTATTTATTTTGTGGGTACCAGGGTTCGAACTCAGGACTTCGCATGCCAGCAGGCACTCATGCCACTGAGCGATATCACCAGCCCTTTTTCCACATGTGGGTACCGGGGGTCGAACTCAGGACCTTGCGCTTGCCAGGCAGGTGCTTATGCCGCTGAGCTGTCTCACCGGCCCCCAGAAATGATTCTTGACAAGTCACATCTCACCATTCGTTGCTGGGACAGAGCTTTGTAGGAAAGCACCATGTTCTGCAGCATGGAGCTGCTGAGCTGTCTCACTTACCCATTCACACCTGGGCACCTCTGGGTTCCAGTTTCCATTTCCAGAGCAAGTGATAGTTCGGGAACCCAGCACTCCAAAGCCAGAGTCACAAAAGATGGTGACACTTTCAGATTCAATATACTGAGGTTTATTCACAGACAGCTTTCCATTTTCTATCTTTGGTTTCAGACACAGAGCTACAGTGGAAAGATATTTAGGCAATCTATAAATCTAGAAAAAAGACATGATAATAGTCTAAAATAATAAGTTATATTTAGGTGCTGCTTATTATCATATCTTTTCTTTCATTTTGATAGCATATTTTTAAGGATGAATACCTACCAGATTTTAGATTAGCGTTTTACATGACTATCTCGTTTAACCTCACAACAACACTATGAAATAAATATCATTATTATTACCATTGTAATGGAAGAAATTTGAGATAAAGAGGGTAAGAAACTTGTGAATGTCATAAAGGTTTTCAATAAAGGGATGGAATGTGAATAAATACATACGACCCCAGATTCTTAGCCGTCATGGTAAATATCCCTTGCACACTCAACTGTGACTCTTCCTGTCCCCTCAACAGGATGCAAATTAAAAGTCCCTGTCACGTACACCCACATCATAGCAGGTGGTGCCCTGCACATGTCTCTGAGGGAATACCTGTCACTTCGGGGAGTTTGGAATTAGCTCAGGAGTTCCTACAGCACCCACGTTGCTAGATGATGCTAGAACAAGTTTCCTTGAGGATTTCGCACAGGTCTACTGGCACACATATAAAAAATATGATGCCCATAAAATATATTAGGAAACAAAAACAAGAAACTAGGAACAGGGCTGACTTAAGAAGGCTGAATTCCATGATTGAGAGAAACTGGAGGAATGTCATATTTATCTATATCCTTTTTTTTTTTTTTTTTTTTTTGCATGGGATACCATCTGCATTTATTAATTATTTAAACTAAATACAATGAAATCAAATGTTTTTGTACTGCCTCTGGCAGGGAAGAACATTGCTCTGGACTCTCTCATGACAGCTTCACCTACTTGGTCATGGGTCAAAAAAGGAGCAAAGTTACCTTTACACTGGGGAGCTTCAGGTGACCACTGTGAAGAACTACAGCTGAGTTTCGCTTGTCCGACCAGAATGTATCCTTCGTCACATTCATATGCAACCTCTTCTTTGAAAATATTGTATGTACTGATTCGTTTATGATGTCCATGGGCAATGCTAGGAGGCAAAGGGCAACCTTGATGATAAGACAAAAAAGTGAGAGAGTGTGAGCTTGTAGAACGTGTGAAGTAGGACACTCCAGGATTTATGTAGTTTGTAGAAGGCTTCATTCTGTCCGTCCATCTTCTCTGTCCATAAGATCACTCCTGCTGCCCGTGTGCAAGCTTTGGAGTGAGGAGCTGCAGCCCTCGGGCTTTCCTTCACTTCACCGACACGTCCATTCAACTTCACCTTGCTATTTTTTTCGTGAAGGCTGAATTCACCCTTAAGTTACATCACATGAGCAGTGCACTTAATTTCAAGGTAAATGCAAAGATGTGCATTTATGAGAAACTAAAAAGATGTGAAATCATTGCATAATCTCTGAGCCCTTGCTCTCCAGTCAAAACTACCCACCCACGTCCACCAAGAAAATACTGCATTTTAGAATATTTTAGAAGAAAGCTCATAGGAAGAACGAAAGCGGTGACTTGCACATTGAAACTAGAAATAGGTGTCAGAATGAGATCACTGCCATGGTGTACAAGCCCTGCATGAGAAATTTAAATAAAACAGAGCAGAAGGTCAGACATGATACCAAACTAATGTAAGATTTCCTCTTATAGCTGGAACCAAGCATCAGTTTTTCTCAATCATGCATTTACTAGAAATAAAAATATTTTCCCACTTATGAGTATGTAGAAACCTTTCTTTTGGCCTTTCTAATGAATACTTCCACCTTAATTATCATTTTCTTATAGAAATTCTCTGTATAGGCTAAATCAATCCATTAAACAATTGGTCCCAAATATGTCAGACGCGTGTCCAGTCTGTACCCGTGCTCATATCATCTCTCCTACCTACAGTGCCACTCTGCTTTTTCTGTCTGCTGCTCAAAGCCCATTTGCTCTGAGAAGGCTTCTGTTACTTCTCAGCGAACAGACATCATTTATTCCTCAAGATCCTACAGCAGTTATTAGGAAGATATTATATATCATAGACAACTGCTTATTGATATCTCAGAACTGTATACCACACACCATGTACATATATTTATAAATGTATGGCATGTATATTATTTACATTTTATCTATACACTTATAATATAGACTATTTCTGTTAAATATTTAAATGTGCAATATGTATACTACTCATTTGATGACAATATGTGTATCATATGATATGTATATCATATTTCTAATAGTCTTAGATATTTCTAATAGTATGTGGGTAGGTATGGATGTGTGTGTGTGTGTAAAATGTAAGTATTGGACACAACATATCCATAATCCAGACACTTTGTATGTATTTTCTCCTCCCAGCTATCACAATACCATTAAGAGATATACATTATCATCTTTGCCACCTTTTAGAGATGAAAACACATCCTTTGAGAAATTCAGTGTCTTGCTCCAGCTGAAGAAACTACTGAGAGGTAAAACTGAGATCTAGTTTGCTCAAAAGCCCATATTCACTACTTCCCTTGATTTGTTATTCTCCAAGTACTATTTAATAGCTAACTTATACTACCTGAACTTATAATTTGTTTTAAAAGCAGCGAATGTGTGTCGATGATCTTTGTCTCTGTTTTTGACATCGTAGGTCCCAAATAAATGCCAACCCATGTACAATCTAAGGTTTATGGATGGACTCTCCTAAATATCAAATGAAATACATTCATGAGGAAAAGGCCTTTTCTGAGGTGACCCATAAATATTTCTATAACTCATCCCATCAGGCTCAGCAGACAAGAAGCCACGTCCTCGTAACACTGTAAGAGACCTAAGACCTGAGCACATGAAGAGTAAAACCACAGTACTGTTCAGTTTGAACTCGTGAGAGACGGGGGAGGCCAAGAAGGGTGTAAGGAGGAGAGAGACAGAACCAAGGGAGAAAGGGATAAGACAGCATGTTCTTGAGGAGACTGGAGGCATATTCTGAGGTTTAGGAAAAAACTGTGTAAGTGGGTGAGATATGGGGAGATTTTTCATGTTGGGGTAACAGTTTGAGCAAAGGAAAGGCAACAGAAGGTGGATATTTGTAGAAGAAAAAGAAGGCAACTCAGAAACCTGTCCAGACGGATTCAGGTACACCATATACTGCAGGTTGAGGAACAAGGACTACAGTGAGGTGGGTTCGAGGGACTGGAAGAGGGAATAAATACAGAGGAACCAGAAGGAATCATGACAACTCCCAGTGGTTTGTTGGACGATCTGCCTCCCCTGTCTCAGAGAGAGGAGCCCTGGCAGATCAGGGTAAAGAGAGGGCAGGCACAGGCTGGGGTTTTGCAAGGACAGCAGAGCGGTCATTCCTGTTCCCCAGAGAGCAGAATCACCCAAGTCAAATGAATCATTTTACCTAGCTTTTTAAATATCTTTTAAATATTCCTTTAAAAATATCCATTATTTGGGTGTATAAAAATTCTAAAATAAAATACCTTAGAAAAACAGCTCTGAAGTCACTCTGTAATATTAAGAAAGTTCCAAGTCTGGACAACTTTGGGTCATTCTGGGGTCCTAGAAATTAGTCTTCACAAATTCTCCCAATGTTTTTACCAGGATGACAAAGTTGCATTATGCTTGGTATGGCATCAATCCTTGTATCATTGGAATTGGAAAAATACCTGATATTGATTGAATATGAAACAAAACCTACTCAGAGACCAGCAAAACTATTAGTGAGCTTTTTCTTCCCTGTTGAGTTGGATTTGAATTCTGTATAGAATGCTCTTTAACACTCTGAAAGATGGAACAGAGGATATATATGTAAATATTTCTAATAGTCTTAGAAAATTTTTCTCATAAAAAGAAATAAATGTTATTTTTATTGGCATGTTTCTATTTAAAATTAAAGCAATTACATCTGCATTATTTTGAGCAGCCCTAGCCCAGTGGGAGCTGCAGGTCCTCACAAACACTTTGATTAGGAACAACTATTCTTTAAATTACAATGCTATACCTCACACTTACACAATGTTTTCTGTTTATACAGAGATTTGTAATGTTACTCTAGTCATTCACTCCTTATTTACAACATTATGAAATTTTACTTTCTCAAAGGCAAACAGATACTCAATCACTAATGCAATAGGAAAAAAATAACCTCACAGAAGAATTAATTATTTAAGAGTATTCATTTAAGTATCACACAATAATCAAATAAAAAGGCTTTTTTTTTTCTAGATCAGTTCCTCAAGGATTTGTAATATTTAGCTTTGCAACTAATTATAGCTTATTTTGGGAGAACTAAAACTATTTAGATGTATTTCTTTAAAATGTGTTTCATTTCTGTAAAATTGTGTTGAATTATGAGCATTTGATCAGTTCTCAGACAAGCGTTCTTCCTACCTTGGTTTAAACTCTTCCCCCTTCACACACAACCTCTGTACTCACCACACAGGACAGGGGGACACCACATTGAAGACAGCACCCCGAGAAGCCACAGTGCCGGTAAAATTCTCTGCAGTTTGGGGGGCATGATGCAGAAACTCGGAGAGAAAGCCCTGGGGCTCAGCATTCTCAGACGCCCCGAATCAGGCTGAAGTTGAAGCTCCCAATCACACGTAATTTGATGCCTGGACAAAAAAATGAGTCTTGGCAAGTTTACAGCAGTGAGTCACAGGAGGGGAGGGCCAGTATTCAGTAGACCAGGTCAGGATGGGACCGGACCCAGGTCATCCAATAAAGCTCCAGATCTAGGGGAGAAGGATTTGAGCTTGCTAGAACACTCTGAGAGTCTGCGGCTGTTTAATCATAACTTCAAGACTTCCTCACACTTCCTCACTGTGGCAACACAGGCACTGGTTGACCTGTTATCTCCATGTGCACTGCATTTCTTGGTCTGTGTGGCAGGTTCCTCAGGGAGCAGGTGAGATACTGTGGCAGGGCCTGCACCGTCTCCTGCTGATGGCAGCCCTCAATCACTAGTGTGACTACCTAGTAGGACACTGGGGTAAAAAAAAAAAACCCTGCAAGTAAATTTTCATACTTCACAGCGTAATTGAACGAGAAGAAGCATACATATTTAATCGTGAAAAGATGAAAGTGCAGCCCAAGCAATTGCTCTCTCAACATTAACGTTTTCTTGATTTATTTGTGACACTAAATTAATTAACTTTGGGGCTGTGCTGGTAGAAAGTAAAAATAAGTTTCTCAGAGTGGTGTTTCCAGTGCAGATAAATCATTCATTGGAAAGTAAATAGTAGAGTACAAAGCCTTCTTAATGGACAAAGTTTCATGATAACTTTAAAAGATTTTTTCAGTGGGATTGGGTCAGAGTGAAGGAGCTTCCATCTCAGCATTACATTTTTGACAAAAGTACTAAGAAGAGAATGGTAGAAGGCATATTCATTAGCCCCAGGGCTTAGTTCATGGCTATCTGAATAAACACTGGTCCACTAATAGCTACCTGGATCTTATGTGAATATTGCTTACTTTAGTCTCCGTGAAGCAGAAGGGTAAGTTATCAACCTGTAATTATCACACTATCCCACTCGGGCCAGCTGTAGATGTTTGATAATTGAAGATAGATGTTCATGCAGAGATGACAGTGGCATTTTAAAATGTCTCAAAATGAACTCCACCACCAAGCTGAGATGACATGGGCGCAACAAGGATATAAGTGCGTAGCTCTCAGAAATAAGGAGGAACGTTCTCCGGATGCAAGTGAGTGAACTCAGCAATATTGATGAAGTACAATTAAATTTCAACCTCTCTACAGAGAAAGAAAACCAAATAAATGCACAATGCGGTTGCTTCATTTTCTAAAGAGGAAGTAAAATAAATCTCAGTATGTGAGAGAAGTCATTAAAATAATTTTAAAACATATATTAGAAACAGAGATTCTGCTTCTTAATCATGTTCCAAACTTTTACATACAATATCACATGTAATTTCTTAAAGCAAAATGACAATGTGGGTATTATTAGCCACATTTTACAGATGACAAAACTAGCTAAGAAAGACTGAGTACAAATCCTGGTATCTTTCTTATCAATGGCCAAATCAGGTTCTGAACTAAAGTCTGAATCAAATCCTAAGCTCTTCTTACTATCACAATGGCTAATTTTCGTTGAACAGAACTCAACAGCAGTTTTCTTGTGTGAGACCCTGAGCCTGTTACAGAGGAGAATGTACCTAGAAACCTTTTATTTATACTGTGGGAGAGAAGACCACAGACTTCTTGCTCTCTCCAGAGATCAAATATCATATGATCTACCACAAATCACGTGGCTAAGTGTCTTAGTCTCCCCACAGGTTAACGAAGAGTTTGGGACTAGAATGGTCTCTATGATATTTTCAACTTAGAAATTCTAAGTTTTTGCACTGATGCCAAAAAAGTGAAGAATAATAGGCATTTGTTTACTTAAAAAAAGCACAAGGGCAGAACTGGGGTTCAAATATTGAGGGATAAATCGCTACTCTTATAGACTAACTCACCATGAAAGAGCATATCAACACTTACAAATAAAATATATGAATGGAAAAGATCTTGCTATTACCCTTAATCTGCTAAGATCAGTCCTTGAAATGATCTAAGTGCAAGAAAGTTATCTGTTGGGAAAGGAAGAAGTTAAATTATCATTATTTGCAGATGACATGATACTCTACATAGAAGACCCCAAAAGCTCCACCAAAAGACTTGTAGATTTAATAACCAAATTCAGTAGAGTAGCTGTGGAGGACCACCTAGATGGCTGTCCTTGAGAGAAGAGCAACTATCTCCATCTTGGCTGAACCTGGCCCTAATTCCACCTATTGATATGTACAGAGCTGGCTAGGACTTTTTCTTATCTCTTTAATTGGCTTTAGGCAATGCAAATAGGTCCAGCCAAGGTCCTGATGTGTAGTCTTTGAAGCAAAGCGACAGGCCTGTGTTTCCCCGCCCTTTGCTCCCAATACATGGTTGAGCCTGGCGGGATGGAGAGCCGTGCTCCACGCTGTTGGCTGGGATCGAGCCTCGAGAAAGAGGCTATGACTTCCCAGGGCATAAAAGATTATACATCAGAGCTGAAGCACTGACCCCAAAACACTAGATACTATCTTGAATTGTGTTATGCAGATTACTCCTTCTGCATATACTTCCCTCTGCATTTGCAAAGGTGATTTTCAGGCCTAGCCCAGCTCACGACACTCACGTACTTCCCGAGACTCACCTAATTCCCGCCACTCTCACAGTCACTCATCCCCGAGCCACTCCCCTCCTTGAGAATTAATAAAACCCGGGTTCGGCCCTGGGTCGTGGCCTTTGTCCCAGTAGCCACCATCTTGGCGGGACTTAGGACCCCTTGGCTCTCCACAACTATAGATATGCCTTAGTGTCTTTATTCTCGCCGTGGGTTGCATTGGATGTGGTAGATTGGAATTAACTCGGTAGAATTCCAATAACTTCCTTTTGGGTTTACAAATCTAACTTCCTGGACTGTGACAAGGACCAGGAAGGGCTCTCTATAAGTAGCTGGATACAAAGTCAACACTCAAAAATCAATAACATTCCTGTACACAAACAACAAACTCACTGAGAGAGCAACTAGGGAAACCACACCCTTCACAATAGCATCTAAAAAAATTAAATACCTAGGAGTCAATCTAACAAAGGAAATTAAAAAAATCTATACATTGAAAATTACAGTACTCGGAAAAAAAGAGATTGAAGAGGATATCAGAAAATGGGACGATATCCCTTGCTCATGGATAGAAAGAACCAACATAGTGAAAATGGCCATATTCCCAGAATTATTATAGAGATTTAATGCAATCCCAATCAAAATACCATTAGCATACCTCATAGAACTAGAGAAAACATTCCAAAAATTCATTTGGAGCCAGAAGAGACCTAGAATAGCAAAAATAATTCTCGGCAACAAAGGCAAGGCAGGGGGCATTATAATTCCTGACTTGAAATTATACTACAAAGCTACTGTGATAAAAACAGCATGGTACTGGCAAAAAGACAGACTTGAGGATCAATGAAATGGATTAGAAGATGCAGAAACAACTCAAAACACACTCAGCCACCTTAACTTTGACAAAGGAGCCAAACATGTTCACTGGAAGAAAGATAACCTCTTCAATAAATGGTGCTGGAAAAACTGGCTTTCCACATGCTGAAGACTAAAACTGGACTCATGTCTCTCACCATGCACTAAACTAAAATAGAAATGGATCAAAGATCTAACTATTAAAACAGAAATGCTAAATCTGCTGGAAGAGAGAATAGGAAGAACTGTTGAAGACATAGATATAGGCAAAATTTCATGAAAAAGACCTGATTGCATGGGAAATAATACAATGAACCAACAACTGGGATCTCATCCTATTAAAAAGTTTTTGCATAGCAAAAGAAATCACCAACAGAGTGAAAAGGTAACACTCACAGTGGGAAAAAAATTTAGCCAGTTGTCCTTCAGACAAAGGACTTATATCTAGAACATATAAAGAATTGAGAAAAATCAGATCTCCCAAATCTAAAGACCCAATCCAAAAATGGGCATCTAAAATGAATAGATACTTCTCAAATGAAGAAGTACAAACAGCAAATAAACACATAAAAAAAGTTCAACATCATTGGTCTTTTGAGAGACACAAATTAAAACAATGCTGGGATTCCATTTCACTCCAGAAAGAATGGCTATCATCAAGAAATCAACCAATAACAAACGCTGGAGGGGCTGTGGGGAAAAAGGAACCTTTCTCCACTGTTGGTGGGAGTGTAGACTGGTGCAACCACTGTGGAAATCAGTGTGGAGAGTCCTCAAAAAACTCAGACTGGAGATCCCATTTGACCCAGCTATTCCCCTTCTGGGTATCTTCCAGGAAGAATTAAAAATGGCATACCACAGTGATATATCTGCACCCATGTTTATAGCAGCAGTTTATATTTAAATCTTGGAAACAATACAAATGCCCATCAATCAAGGAATGGATAAAAAAGGTGTGATTTTTTAATACAATGGAGTACTACTCTGCCATATAGAAGGATAAACTTGAGATATTTTAGGTAAAAGGATGAGACCATACTCTTAAGTGAAATAAATTGGACTCACATGTGTAAACATCATATTGTCTCCCTGGTGTGAGAAAGTCAAAGAGTAAATAAGAAGCAAAATGTACAATAGGTATTGTGAAATGGGAAGAAATTTTTCAAAAAGGAACTAGGGAGGGGGAAGGGGGAAAGGAAGGAAAGGAAAAGGAAAATAAAATTATTTTAAAAAGGATAAAGTGGAAACAAAGCTTTGTAAATAGGGAGGGGAAGAGGGGTTGAAGGGAGGAGAGGGGATTAGGGAAAAAAGAGGAATCAAAATATATCATGTACAGGTACAAATTCCCTATGATGAATATGATCATTATGTATATAAAAAATGTACCAATGAACTTAATTACAAAAAGAAATTTAGGGCCAGGGATATACCTCAGTGGCACAGCACCTGCTTAGCAAATGTGAGGTCCTGAGTTTGATTCCTGGTACAAAAAAAGAAAAAAGAAAAAGAAAAAAGAAATTTATCTGAGAGGTACTATAATCCTAGAATATATTATTAAAGACAGAAGTATGTAAAAATGAAAGAGAAGAAAACAAATGAGTTTGCATTGGTGAGAAAGTTACCTTTATGGACAACTGATGCTACATCCCTTATGGGGACCCCAGCAGTAGAGTGGAGAACCTACCTCGTGATCTTACTGCTGGGTTCGGGCCTGCAAACCCTGTTAGAGAGAGGAATGAAGATTCAAAAGACAGAAAATATCTTTGTGGAGGGTCAGGGGACCCCACTGAAATGCAGGCCTGAACTGACTCAAACCCCCAGATTTACTGAGAAACAACAAAGGCATAGTGTTCTGCTGAGTGCAGATGTTTGTTTTAGGTACAAGACAGGCAAGCAAGGCATGATGACAGTTGAGTGAACAATTAACCTTTATCCTTGTTTTCCCTGTAAGGTCCATCTCTGCTCGAGTTGGTAAAACATCCCATTTTTAAGATGTTCCAGCACCTCGGAGTTAGCAGTCTTCTGCCCCCTCAAGTCAATCCGAGCAGACACTGACCCGTTGGGTGTCACAAAGAACTCCACATCTTACCTGCAGGACGTTTTATCTACCAACATCTACTGTGATACTCTACCCCAGGGAGGCCCACAATCCCTTGACTCACCATGGAGGTCAGTGATTTGCCTTTTCAGCAGCAAGTTCTCATTTGGGTTTGGACTTACATCCTTGTGGCCAGGCTCTTCCAGACGTACTGTCTCTGAACTTACTGAACACTTCGTTTCTTGCCATGGTAGGGGATGAAACGTGCTTTCAATCAAAAAGTCTCATGACAGTTGAAAAAAAGAAAGTCACTGGACTGATGGTCTGGAGAATTTCCCACTAGTATCCCACCACACACAAGCCATCGCCATATAAAACAGTAAATGGTCTACTGAGTGCCCAGGCAGCTGAGACAACAACACTGCATGGATTTGGAGTATTGATCTATAGCGCATGCTCTGTCTCCTGAAAAAGCAGCTGGAAGTTGGAGATACACTGAAGTGGCCAAACTCATGAGCCCAAAACCAAACATCACATGAAGACAGAAATGCTTGAATAGCCCCAGTTGCTCTGGTGCCCAATTTGTGCAGTCTTCCAGCTCAGGTAGTAGACATGTAAATAACACACGCATCTTTGGAAGACTCCAGCAAGCTGAGGAGAACAAAGTCATCCCCTATGAAGCCCTCCCCACATTGTAAACTTATGGACAAAGTAAATTTTTAGTCATAAATGTTTGAGTTATTATGTAGCAACAAACATTACCACATTCTCTACATTCACTGAAGAAATGTTATTGATCACTTCAGTAGGTGCAGAAAAAGCTTTTGATGACTCTCAATACATATCTATGATAAAATAGAAAGCTCCTAAATATTATACATGGAAGGGAACTTTCTAATTAATCTTATTAAGAGTTTCTACAAAAAAATTGTTATACAGATTTAATGCAATCCCAATCAAAATACCAATAACATCCCTCACAAAACTAGAGAAAACATGACTAAAATTTATGGGGACCCAGAAGAGACCTAGAATACCAAAATCAGTTCTTGGCAACAAAGGCAAGTAAGGGGGGCATCACGATCCCTGACTTGAAATTGTACTACAAAGCTACTGTGATAAAAACAGTATGGCATTGGCAAAAAAATCACAAACAAACAAACAAAAAACAGATCCAAGGATCAATGGAACAGATTAGAAGATGGGGAAACAACTCCAAACATGAACATACATCTCATCTTAGACAAGGAAGCCAAACATGTTCACTGAAGAAAAATAGCATCTTTAATGAATGATGCTGGAAAAACTGGCTTTCCACGCGCTGAAGACTAAAACTGGACCCATGTCTCTCACCATGCACTAAACTAAAATAGAAATGGATCAAAGATCTAAATATTAAAACAGAAACAATAAATCTGCTGGAAGAGAGAATAGGTAGTACTGTCGAAGACATGGGAGTAAGCAAAGACTTATGAGCAAAACTCCAATTGCACAGGAAATATTACAAAGAATCAATGACTGGGATCTCATTAATATAAAACTTTTGCAAAAGAAATCACCAACAGAGTAAAGAGACAACCCATGGAGTGGGAAAAAATTCTTGCCAGCTGTTCCTTAGACAAAGGACTGATATCTAGAACATATAAAGAACAGAAAAGATTCAAATCCTCCAAATTTAAGGACCCAATCCAAAAATGGGCATCTCAAATGAATAGACGCTTCTCAGATGAAGAAGTACAAACAGCAAATAAACATACAAAAAAAGTTCAGCATCACTGGTTATTTGAGAGACACAAATTAAAACAACACTGAGATCCCATCTCACTTCAGAAAGAATGGCTATTATCAAGAAATCAACCAATAACAAATGATGGTGGGGCTATGGGGAAAAAGGAACCTTTCTCCACTTTTGGTGGGAGTGTAGACTGGTGCAACCACTGTGGAAATCAGTGTGGGGATTCCTCAAAAAACTAGTAGTAGAGGTTCCATTTGACCCAGCTATTCCACTTCTTGGTATCTTCCCAAAAGAATTAAAAGCATCATACCACAGTGATATATGCGCACCCATGTTTACAGAAGCACAATTTGTAATAGCTAAACCTTGGAAATGGCCCAAATGCCCATCAACCAAAGAATGAACAAAGAAAGTGTGTTTTTCTTATACAATGGATTAGTACTCAGCCATAAAGAAGTATAAGCTTGAGACATTTCTAGGTAAATGGATGGACCTAGAGACCATACACTTAAGTGAAATAAATTGGACACACATATGTAAATATCACATTGTTTCTCTGGTGTGAAAAATTGAAAGTGTAAATAAGGACCAAAATGTATAATAGATATTTTGTGAAATAGGAAGAAAATGTTCAAATAGGAAGGGGCACAAGAGAGTGGGGAGGGGGAAAGGAAGGAAGGGAAAAGAAAAGAAATGAGAAAAGAGATAAAATGGAAACAAAGCTTTTGTAAAAAGAAGGGGAAGAGGGGTAAAAGAGAGAGGAGGGGGATGGGGGAAAAACAAGAATCAAGATATATCATGTGGGGCCACTGAGATGGCTCAGTGGCGTAAGGACCTGCCTGGCAAGCGCGAGGGCCCGAGTTCAACTCCTGGAATCCACATACGAAAAAAGGGCCGGTGATATCGCTCAGCAGCGCAGGCGCCTGCTGGCGTGTGAGGTCCTGAGGTCGACCCCCAGTACCCGCAAAAAAAATAAAAATAAAAAATAGATATATCATGTACAGGTACAAATCCCATATGATTAATGTGATCATTATGAATACCTAAACTGAACCAATAAAGTTAATTAATGGTAAAAAAGAAGAAAATATACAAATAGAATTGGAAGAGATGATATCAGGAGGAAAATGTACAGATAGGATGGTCAATATGCTATGAATTCTTTAAATTATATGCTTAATACAACTATATCTATAATACTAATAAAATATAAATTTGAAAAACAAAACAAAGAAAAAACCAACAGACACCCTACATCATAGCGAAAAAAAATTTCCTGATGAAATCAATAATGAGACAAGGAAAACTGTGATGACACTTTCACTGCACACTGGACTTTAGACCCTACCCATGGAAATAGAGTATCAATTGATAGGACTGCATAGACAGACAAATAGATAATAGATAGAAAAACAGAAAAATAAACAAAGGTCAGAAGAAGTAGAAGGGAAAGCAAGCTGCTAATATTCACAGCTGACATGTAAGAATTTAAAAAATCAAAAGATGTATAGAAGGAATTAATTAAAATTAACTGTTGTAGTCAGGGTTTGCAAGGGAAATAATTTAATACAGGACACATAATTTATAGGATTATTTTATAATATTTACCCAGAGAGTCAAATGCAAGAGTGCGGGAGATCTGTCCACACACTAGAGACCCAAGGAATCCAGCTGAGGGCCTGGGATCCCACAGCAATGTCCTGCAAGAGTCCAGCTGGAGGCCTAGAGCCCACGGCAATGTCTCATGCAAGTCTGTAACAAGGACCTGCACTGGGAAAGCCCAAAGGTCAGTGGTGGAAGCTAGAAAGTCTGCACCAGCGGGATGAAGGATCTGTGCCAGCAGGCTGAGGGATCTGCACTGGAGCCAGGAAGCGACACTCAAAGTAAGGACCAGAGCTCCCCCAAAATTACCATGGCCATCCTCAGTGACAGCAAGGACCCGAGCTCCTCCAATGAGAACAGCCAAGTTCATATCAAGAAAGCCAGTGCGACAAGCTTCTCCAAGAGAATCAACAGCACACCATCCTCCTCTCCAGTTCCCTCTTTTTTTTTATATGTGGGTACCGGGAGTCGAACTCAGGACCTTGTGCTTGCCAAGCAGGCGCTTATGCCGCTGAGCTACATCACCGGCCCTCCAGTTCCCTTTTAATGCTGTTGGCAACAATCCTCAGGTGGGCCTTCCACACTGAGCACCACGCTGATTCACTTCAGCTGAGTGTTCCAAGTTGACCATTAGTTAATCCATCATATTAATATACCATCAATTAAAAGGCAAATAATCAAAAACAACATTCTACTGCCAACGAGATTATCTGAAAAGACATGTATACCAACATCAATGCAAAATTTCAGATGTCTTGAAATAAATATGACAGTTGTATGAATCTTAAAAGCTAAATAAGGGCTGGTGAGATAGCTCAGCAGCATAAGCACCTGCCTGGCAAGCCCGAGGTCCTGAGTTCAATTCCCAGCACCCACATTAAAAAATAAAGCTAAATATAAATAAATATAGAGAAATACTATGTTTATGGATTGAAAGGCACAATGCTATGTACACGATAATTCCTCCAAAGCTCACTTGTAGATGAAATGCACCCTTATAAAAATTTCAGTAGGATTTTGTTAGAAAATTATGATTCTAAAATTTATACAAATGGAAATTATCAAGAGTTGTCAAATCTCTAGGAAGATGAAATAGAAGGTGGAACACAAATAGGACAAAAGCAACAAAACTGGAGGATCCACACTGACTGATATCAAGTTTCATTATAAAGCCATAGAACTTGTTATAAGACAGCCAAATACCCCAGTGATTAACAACGGAGTCTGGTAACAAAATCCAAATAAATGTGGTTAATTGATTTATGATAAAATGGCCCTCTAGTTTAATGACAGAAAGTATGGTCTTTTCAATGAAATACGTCCAATCAACTGTATATTTGTATGCAAAAAAATGAATCTCGATCCTTTACTTTGTACCATAGTAAATCCAAGTGGAATCGTAGATCTAAATGTGAAAGTAAAATTGTAAATCTCCTAAAGGAAAACATTAAGCAAATGTATTTGTGACCTTGGGATAAGCATTGATTTTTTTAAGGGATCCAAAAACCCAAACAAATAAAAAACACTAATCAAAAGGGAAGCACTCGATATATGCTACCACATTAAAATGAGAAACTTATGTTTATCAAAACACATGAACACACAAAAGTCTCATTAAAGTAAAAAGGCAGACCATACATAGGAAAAAGAGATTTGTAATACATATATCACCAAAATCTTTTATCAAAAATGTATTAAAAATTCTCACGGGCTGGTGAGATAGCTCAGTGGCACGGGTGCCTGCTGGCATGCAAGGTCCTGAGTTTGACTCCCAGTACCACACACACAAAAAAACAAAACAAACAAATAAAAAATTCTCCCAACTAAATTTGAGATAGACCGTCCACAAGAAAAATGTATCAAAGATTTGAACTAGTACTTCACAAGAGAATACCTAAGTGGCTACTGATCATATATATAGTAATCCAACCTCAATAGTCACCAGGGAAGATCAAATTAAAGGCACAATTTGATAGGACTTCACACACAACAGAACTCAGAACAGAAAAAGCATAAACGATAACAAATGTTGTATAGAACGATCGCATTCTGCAGGTACGTAGGAGTGCAGTTTCCTAGAGCCATTTTGGAAACTCCTGAACAAACATACATTTATCCACTATGAGCTATTGATTCCATCCTTAGAAATATACTGAACACAAGTGTATATGTTCAATAGAAATACATGTAAGAAGACATAGAACTGCTGCTCATAATATCCAAGTAACTGAATATAACAAAAATATTTACCAATAACAATAAATTGGGATATGTTCATGCAATGGCAGAATACTAAATACAAAATACTAAATACTAAATACGAGTGAAAATGAATGAACCTTGACTATGCACAACATCGATAAAACTCAAAAATATAACGTTAAAAGGACGAGAAGGAAAGGATGCATAGTGTGTGATTCCATTTCTGTAAAAGGAACACCTTGCGGAACCAATCTGTGCTACTAAAAAGCGAGAATGGCAGTCCTCACAGGAGTGACCAGGAGGGGGCACCAAAGGGCCTGTGCGATTCCAGTGATGGTCTTTTTCTCACTGTGGTTTTTATTGGGTCCTTTCCTGTAGGCCAAGGGTAGGTGGGTTTTGGACATGGTAGATATGTAATAAAGGCATTCAGGTACAACTAAAGGTATGAACTCAGTTTAAATTTCTGGCTTCCATTCTTTCCTAGGTAGATAAAAAAGGAAAGGAAAGTTAATTGCAGGCATGTTAAGCAGTGGATTTGTGTTATGGGTATCATATTTATGTGACATATTGGCCAGGACGACAACACATCAAGCAATGTTTGATAAATGACCATTTATTTAACCAGCACAATGAGTCAAGTTGACCCCTGAGCCACAAGTTACATCATCAATAATCACACATTTTCAACAACAATAATCACAGGAATTTTTTCTGAATCCAGAAACTAACGTGAGTAATGGTACTTAAGGACAAGTGGAGATGGTAAATGGGGATTCTGTGTGTTAATTTAAAGACAAAAATGACTGCTTTACTTTTTTAGAGAATTTCTCCTGAGTCTTCACGTACTTCTCCTTCTCCAATTGTTCAATCTCCAGGGACAGCTTATACACCTCCAGCGCCATTTTCACATCAGCTGGGCTTGAGAGGCACTCCATGAGCTTTCTGCCCACAATCACTTGTTTGCAGTCATCAAGGACCTCCTAAAGGTGATTTAAAGCAGTGAGCAGAGGGTATGGTGCATCTGCAGAGGAATCACCACAAAAGGGAAATTGCTGTGTGGACAGAGAGAGGAAGAGGAGGGAGAGGAGGCCCTGCCTTCCAGCAGGAGTTCTCCTGTGGGCCAACCCAGTTCTGCTCCTGAGTAGAGAAGACACAGAGCTGCGCAGGGGCCTGGAGAGCCTGCACGAGGACAGCTGAAGGGTGGTTCTGTGGACTAACAGAAATGGAGAAAATACTCAACAAAACGTGGACCTAGGGGCTCCGGGGATGTGGGTCTCAGGGACCTTGAAGTCTAGAGTTGGTTTGGGCTCTCGTGGTACAGTAAAAACAATCGCCTCTCCTAGCCCACCGCTGTGCTTCCGGGTTGAAAGTGATAATTTTTTTTTATTTATATTTTTTGTGGGTACCGGGGGGTCGACCTCAGGACCTCGCACGCCAGCAGGCGCCCGTGCCGCTGAGCGATATCACCGGCCCCTTTTTCGTATGTGGGTTCCGGGAGTCGAACTCGGGCCCTCGCGCTTGCAGGCAGGCGCTTATGCCACTGAGCCATCTCACCAGCCCGAAAGTGATAATTTTAATCAATTACTTAGATATCATGACAGAAGTCAGAAGTCACTGTTGTTGGCTGAGACAGAGCTTTGGAGAAGACTACTATTTTTAGGGGTTGACAACACAGAACTGCCCTGACTTGTGCCACTTACCAACTCACACTTGGGTACTTCTGGGGACCAGGTTCCGTTCTCTGAGCAAATGATACTTTGGGGACCGACCACTTCGTAGCCAGAGTCACACTGGATGGTGACATTTTCCATTTCAATATAGTGATCCTTCTCCACAGACAGCTTTCCATTTGATATCTCTGGTTTCAGACACCCAACTATGACAGAAACATATTTGAAATATTCAATTTTTTTTAAACAAAACAAGCATCAAAACAGCATTGGATAATGACAATGATGGGAAACTTTGTTTATACTTATACTCAGATGGTGCAAGTTGCCATCTTTGTCATGTTAGTGATAATTCTAATAGTCATAATTAACATTTACTGAGGGACTACTATATGTGTGTCTGTATGGTAAGTTTTTCACCTGGCTTATCTCATTTAGTCCGTGTTAATGTAACCAAAAATGTTAAAAATTTCCCCACTGCCATATCATTTGTAAGGGATAGAACCTGTGTTCCCAATTGCTGCTCCCACATCCTTATCTGTGTGTGACCCTCGGTCTATGCTTTTCACTGCCTGGGCTCCGTGGAGACAGTGGTGTTTGTTAGCTAAATGGTGAAGGCATCACACATAATGAAAATCGGACCCGTTTTTTTTTTACTTACCTTGTTTCTCCTTCGGGATACCAACCAGGAGCATCAGCGTGTCATCAAAAGTGAAAATGGAAAGGTCACAGAAAAATGATGAGTGCCATGTGGTTTTAGTGGAGATTTCTAACACTTACTGACTTGGGAACTGATATTTGAGATCTCTTTCTTGAACAGTTGAAATGAACTCAAGACTCTCACGAAAATTTTACCAGAGGCACAAAAACATTCTCAGGTAAAAAAGATTTTCTCTAGACTTTCTTGGAAAACACACAACAATGTAGTAGTGATTGCTGTCCCAGGAAATGGGACTAGTGGATGTTCTAGGACTTTGGAAAGGGAAGTAAATTTCTTTTTTAATGTATTTGTCAATGGATTTTTAAAGTTTATTATTCATGGTTTAAATATCCCAAATAAATAAATAAAAGGCAAACTTTAGGTAATCTTTATCAACAGGGAACATTGCTCTCAACATTTTTAAACTTTATATTCATTGAACCATGAATGGTGCTGAAGTTTACTTTTTCTATCTTACATTGAGAAGGCTAAGGTAGCCAGCAAAAGGACTTGCAGGAGATGTAGAAAATTCAACCAAAATATGCCCTGCAACACATTCAAATGTAGCCTCAGGATAAGGAGGTGTCTTAGTCCATTTTTCTGTTGCTATAATGGAATACTACAGACTGGGTAATGTATAAAGAAAGTGGCTTATTTAGCTCATCTATCTTGAGGCTCAAAAGTCCAAAAGAATGGAGCCTGCACACGGTAAGTGGCTTCATGCTGCAGCATAATATGGTAGAAGGTGAATGGGCAAGAGATAACAGAGCTCACTGAACCCACTTTTATAACCACCTGCTCTCACCATGACTAATCCACTCCCCCGAGGAGGGCATCAATCCATTCATTCTGCTTTCAGATCCCAATCACCTTTTAAATCCTTGCCTTGTTATACTATTGTATAGGGGTTTTCAATCCAAGAACTTTGGGAGGGCTACACATTTAAATCCATAGCATTCTGCTCATGGCCTCCAAAGTTCATTTCTTTCTCATAATACAAATCACATTTCTTCCATCCTAATAGTCCTAAAGTATTAACTTGTTCCATCTTAAAAATCCAAAGTATGTGTCATCCTGTAGCAAATTCCATCTGTGAACCCATGAAATAAAAATAAGTTATCTATTTCAAAGATGGTGGTAGGACCAGCCTAATATAAGCATTCTCATTCCAAAAGGGAGAAGTGGGTATGAAAAAATGAGTAATGTATCCCATGTAAGTATATAAGTGGTAGTTCCACTTCCATAACTCTGCTAGGCCTTTCTCTATTGAGGAATCTCTGTGACATCTATGCCCAAGTGACAGTTCCTTACCTGGGACTCAAGGCTCTTTGACACACACTTTGAAATCGAGATAAAGGATATGATGCCCCCAAAGTTCTTGCATTCTGCACATCTGCAGAATTAGCAACACATGGATACCTCTGAGGTTTATGACCTATACCTTGCAGAGCAGTAGCCTGAGTTTAACCTGGGCCCATGTGAGCATGGCTAGGTAGCCAAGGGGTACTGCATTGGAATGTGGGTGGCAGAGACCCAAGGTATCTCAGGTCAGTGAAACAGTAGTGGGTACTGGAAGACCATTCCCCCGAACATTCTGCCCTGCTGGAGATGTGAGCCTGTGGTGGGAGGGGACGTCTTGAACACCTCTGGAATGTCTCTGAGGCCCATTGTCCTGATGTCCCTTTTATCCAAACTGATCTTAGCAAATGGTCCATTTGGCCCCACCTTTGGTTCCTGAAAATGATCTTTCATTCTCTACACATGGCCAGGCTGAAATTTTTCCCAATCTTTCTGGTCTGCTTCCCTTTTAATTATAAATTATCTTTAAATCCTTCCCCTGTGTCTGAATCTCATTCTGTGTGGTTAAAAACATTCAAGAGCCTGAATGCTTAGCCATTTAGTTATTTCTTCTGCCAGATATCATCAGTCATCACTCTTAAATTCCATCTTCCATATGGCCCTCACTCATAGATACAGTTCTGCCAAGCTCTTTGCAGCTTTATAATAAGAATGGCCTTTATTCAAGTTTCCAATACTTTGTTTTTTATTTCCATCTGGAACCTGGTCAGAATGGCTTTTGTTGCTCATATTTCTCACATTTTCATCATTACCACTTAAGTAGTCTCTACAAAGTTCCAGACTCACTAGTCTTACCATTTATTCTGGGACCCCACCAGAATCACCTTTTATGGTCAGTTCCAAATATACTTCCATATTTTTAAGTATTTGCCATAACAACAACGCAATTTCTCAGTAGCAATTTTCTGTCTTTGTTTTCTGTTGCTATAACTGAATACCACATACTGGGGAATTTAATTTTAAATAAAGGTTACTTAACTATGGTTCTGGAGGTTGAAAAGTCCAAAAGCATGACACCAGCATCTGACATGTATCTTTGTGCCCCATCATAACATGATAGCAGACAAAGGGTGACTGAGCCAGCAAGAGAAAACAGAACCCAATGAATTCACTTTTATAACTCACTTGCCTGATAACTCATCCATTCCTGTGATAATGGCATTAATCCACTTCTGAGGCCTCCATCCCTCAGACCCACTCACCTCTTCTACAGTTCCACCCTTCACTACTTCATACTGTTGCACTGAGGATTAAGTTTTCAACCCATGAATCTCTTGGGGACACCTTCAAACTATAGCAGAAAGTTCTGAAAGAAATTTCTTGTAGTGTCCATGGGTAACTCTGGGAGGTAAACTACCAACTTGGACGGTAAGACAGAAGAAAGAATATGAGTTCATAGTTTCAATTAACAAGACACCTCCAAATCTGGTTATTTTTAGAAGACACAAATTATTTCCCCATTGGGGACTTGACAAAACTCAAAAACATCTACTGCTTTCAAGAGAAGCATCTGGAGAAAAGCTTAGTGTGAAGGAAAGCAACTTGAGCTGAAGGAATTCTCCCATCTTATGGAAATTTTTTCTTTATTTTTAAAAAAATGTGATGACTGAAAATTTTTACCACTAGAGGAAATTACAGAAGTTTTGGTATAAAAGGGTGAATTCAGGCACAGAGTCATGTTATGTTAAAACTATTCTCAATAAACATCAAGCTAAGTACAGGAAATATTCATCTGTCTAAACTCTCCCCAATTTTCCCATAAATACAGCACCATAAAGGCATAATTACTGTATGTTACGGTTGAAACAATGACTTTAGTGTTGAAATAAGGACCATGAAATGATGGTGTAGTTCCACAGGAAGAGCATGGTCTCAAGCTTCACAAACTCATGTATGAAAACTTGCAAGGAATCGAGAGCCTGAGAATGTCAGAGGTCCTTTGTTGAAGGATGATTTCCTCTAACGGTTAAGACTAAGTGAAAGAATTTTGAATGCTATATTCATAAAGATAGGAGAACAAGCACTTTTAACAGTCTGTGGACATTTGGGCAAAAACACCCTTGTTGACCATTTTCATAGATCCTTCTATTTTACCAAACTAGCCAGCTCATCTTTCTCAAGAAACATGTTGTGCATTTATATTTCTCTATATTTTACCCCTGGGATTGTACTTTTAATTTCTTATGCTTTTACCTTCTCTATTCATTCTCTGAAGTCTCGCTTTCTCTATGAGCCTTCTTTGACTACTCCAATACCCAGTGACTGTTCTCCCCTTTTATAACTCTTGTTAGCAGTAGTTTACTTGGGATTATTTACTGAGTTGTTGTCATGTGTCAAATGCTACACAATTTACTTTTCTTGCAGAGTCTTGCTTAAACCTCACAACCACCAGAAACTGGATATTATCATCATGTGCACTTTGTGGATGACGGAATAAGACTTAAGGGGTTAAGTACATTGAAGCATGTGACACCTCTATTAAACGTCAAGGGTGGTATTAGATTCTGACCAAGTGGGTGTGCTCTTTACAACTCCATCCTGTTCTCTAGCAGTTGTTTAGCTCCCACATACACTATAGAGTACAGTCTTTTCTCTACACTTTGACCTCAAGGATCATGACTTGTTACATTTTATGTCCCTAACAACCAGTTTCTTGTTCTGAACACTGACAGCAAGATGACATTTTTACCTATAAGACTAGAGCTCATGTATGATCTTTTGTAAAATTCCTTTCAAATGCTCTATTAGACAAGAATTTAAATTTAATTTTTATGAACACAAAAATTACACATATTTATGTTATGATTTGAATTAGGTTTCAGAGAAAAATTAACTAGATGAATGGCTTAACCATGTTAACCTTTTTATGGTAAAGTGTCATGAAACAAGTGTATGTAGAGAGTAAATACTATGGAAGAGAGATTTTAGAGATGTTATTGAAAAGAGGCTTCTGGGAAGATGACAGAGCAGTAAACAGCAGCAAATCAGCCTCTCTGAGTTTCAGAATCCAGACACTGGAGTATAACAACTTGAGGAAAAAAAGGAGGAGGGTGGATTCCTGGGACACAAGAAGGATCTGAAGGGAGAATTGGAGTCCACAGGGAAAGTGAAGAGACAGACCTTAACATAGAAAAGGAGGTAGCAAATTGCACTTTCTCCCTGACTCCTGGCTCTACAGAGACACAGTGAGGGCAGGTGACTCTAGACACCTCCATGGAGAAACATGCCAGTGGAATGGAGCAGCAGATGCTGTGAACTACAACATTGATGAGTGACTCTCGTCCAAGTGTCTGCTCGGCCAGACACCATTTCAGGGAGCGGCCAACTGAACACAGGACTCATAGTTAAGGGTCAGCTTCCTCTGAGGGCTCCCAGGGACTGGGTGAGGCACAACCTTGGGAGACATCCAAGGTCAGAGAGCTGAGGTCAGGCTGGCATGAGACCCCCAAAGTGTTGCAGGATGAACAACTCAGACCCTAACACCACAACCAGAGGCCAGGATCAGCCTGAATTTCTGTGGAGTTGAAAGCACCAGAAATGGCACCCCACCCTATTGCTACTGCAACCAAAGCTTGTACCTATGGTTAAAGGTGACAAATTAACAGCTACCACAGTTCGACATTTTCTAGACTTTGCTTGATGCTATTGTTATTACTGATTGTACTACTTTAGCCAAGGTGACATAGTTGTTGTGATCACTTGTTCTTCCTTTTACAGCAAGAACGAGATTGTTTGGGGGTCATAGAAAATACCATAGTCCAAAGAACTGGGTGTTAGGGCAAATAGGCAGCAACCTCTCCTCCCTAATAAATTGAAGAAAGGGGATCTTGGGACAGACTCAAAAGGCAAAAGCTATTTGCACCTTGAAAACATCTCTGAACAGTAGTCATTTCCTAAGGAGGTCTTGATACTAGTAATAAACCTACCTACCACAAGCAATTTACAAGCTCAATGCAGAAAGCAAATTTTAAAAAATACAAAATGAGACCTCCAGCTTGCCCAAGGCAAATTCAGGAGGCATTGAGGTGAAAGAAATCAAAAGCCACCCAGCTGAACTTTCTGAAATGATAGCAGTGGAAGTAACAAAGCAGATGAATGAGGCTCTAAAAAAAACAAGTCAAAAATAATTTCACAGATAATTAAAGAGATGATGAACATAATGAAGTATATGGTTAGTGAACTAGAGCATATACAAATGAAAAATAGAGGAGCTTAGGAAAGTGATAGTAAATGGAAACCATGAATGTCCAACATAGGAAAGAACTGGATTCCATGAAACAGAATCAAACAGATATACCTGGAGATTAAAAACTCTATTGAAAGTTTACACAGCAGAATCAACCAATGTGAGGACAGAATATCAAACCTAGAAGACAGGTTTGCAGTTAGTCATCATCACATGAAAGACATCTTAAAAATAGCAAGGGGCCACAAAATATCAATCCCAATGCTGCTAGACAATGCAAAGAAGAATAACATAGGATTGATTGGAATCAATGAAAAATCAGAAGATAGCACAAAGTGTATAAAAAACCTGTTCACAGAACTAATGGCAGAAAACTTCCCAAGCATGGAAAAGAATTTGACATGCAGATAAATGAGGCATATAGAACTCCAATTAGCCATGATCAGAAAAAAACCCTACACTAAGGCATATAGTAGTCAAGATTCCAACACAAGAACAGAATATTAAAAGCTGTTAAAGAAAAGAAATAAATCATCCATAAAGGAAGCCCATCAAAATCATAGCACACTTCTCAACACAAACACTGTAGTCAAGGAGAGCTTCGAGTGAAGTATTTTAATCCCTAAAAGAAAACAACCTCCAACCCAGATTGATGTACCCTGCAAAATTATCTTTCAAAATTGATGGAGAGGGCCGGTGAGATAGCTCAGCAGCATAAGCACCTGCCTGGCAAGCGCGAGGTCCTGAGTTCGACTCCCGGTACCCACATATGAAAAAAGGGCTGCTGATATTGCTCAGCGGCACGGGCGCCTGCTGGCGTGTGAGGTCCTGAGTTCAACCCCTGGTACCCACAAAACAAAAATAAAATTGATGGAGAAATAAGATACTTCCATCATAAAGAATACCTGAAGCAATTCATGACTACCAAACCAGCATTCCAAAAAGTTCTGAAGGATATTCTAGAAAGAGATAATGAAGACTACAACTCCATGAACCCCAACAGAATGAATCCACAAGGCAAGGCAAGCAATTAAACATAGGAGAAAGAGAGGGAACCACCAACAGGAAAGTAATGTGACAAGAATAAGTCAATACACATCAGTTACAACTGTCAATGTAAATGGTCTCAATTCACCAATCAAAAGAAACAGATTGGCAGAATGTATCAAGAAAACAAGATTCAACAATGTGCTGCATACAAGAAACACATTTAACTAAAAATGAAATTCATAGACTGAAGGTCAAAGGATGGGAAACAATACTCCATGAAACCCAGGGTTTTCTGGAACCCAGAAAAAAGCAGGGGTAGCTATTCTATTTGCAGACAAAGTGGATTTCAAACCAAGACTGATCAAGAGAGATAAAGAAGGATAATACATTCTTGTTAATGGCATAATCCAAAAGGAAGAGATAACAATCATAAGTATATACTCACCAAATACCAGTGCACCCAACTATAAAAAACAAAGCACTAATACAATTGAATGGGGGAACCTCAATACGCCACTGTCACAAATAGACACATCAACTAGACCAAAAACTAAAGAAATATCAGAATTGAACCAAACTTTTGAACAAATGGACTTAGTAGATGTCTACAGAGTATTCCAACCTCACAACATGAGAATGTACACTCTTCTCAGGTACACATGGGACATTCCCCAAAGTAGACTTCATACTAGCTCATAGAACATGCTTAAGTAACTGGAAAGGAACTGAAATTATCCCATGCATATTATCAGACCATAGTGCTATGAAATTGGAAATCAATGGCAAAAGAAACCATAAAAACTGCATAAAAACCTGGAAATTAAATAATACCCTCCTGAACAACAAAAGAATTTAAAGAAGAATGGGTCACAGAAGAATTTAAAGAAGAGTTAGACAGTTTCTACAATTAAACAACAATGCCAGTACAACATACCAGAACTTATGGAATGCAATGAAAGCAGTCCTACGAGGGAAATTTATAGCAGTGAATTTCCATATCAGAAAAACAGAGTGAGCTCACATAAACAACCTAATGTTGAACTCCAAGCTTCTAGAAAGAAGAGCAAGTTAAGCCCAAAGTACGTATGAGGGAAGAAATTATAAAGATCAGAGCAAAACTTAATGTAAATGAGACTAAGAGAACAATACAAAAGAATCAATGAATCAAAGACTTGTTTCTTTGAAAGATTAAATAAAATAGACAGACCCTTAGCCAATCTTATCAAAAAAAGGAAAGAAAAGACTCAGATCTATGCAATTAGGAATGAAAAGGGTGTAATCTAATGCCATTACTCCTCAAACTCTTTAATGAAATTAGAAGTAAAGCAATACCCCCAAACTCATTCCTGGAAGCAAGCATTACCCTAATACCAAAACCAGAAAAGGATCCAACCAGAAAAGAGAATTACAGGCCAATCTCCTTAATGAACATAGATGTAAAAATCCTCAATATGTTGCTGGCAAACAGAATGCAGCAAATCGTCAAGAAGATTATGCACCATGACTGAGTAGGATTCATCCCAGGGATGCAGGGATGGTTCCAACATATGACAATCAATAAATTTAATACACCATATAAACCCAAGCCAAGAACAAAAATCATATGATCATCTCAATAGACACAGAAAAAGTATTAGACAAAGTCCATCACATTTTCATAATAAAAAAAACCTACAGAAAAATGGAATAGATGGTCTTTATCTCGATCTGATAAAAGCCATCTATGACAAACCAACAGCCAACATCATACTAAATGGTCAAAAATGGAAAGCTTTCACTCTAAAATCAGGAACAAGACAAAGATGTCCACTATCACCACTCTTATTCAATATAGTTCTGAAAACATTAGCCAGAGCAATTAGACAAGAGAAAAAAATAAAAAGAATAAAGGGAAAGAAAGAAATTAAATTATCATTATTTGCAGATGACATAGTACTCTACACAGAAGATCCCAAAAACTCTACCAAACGACTTCCAGATTTAATAACCAAATTCAGTAGCATAACTGAATACAAAGTTAACACTCAAAAATCAATAGCATTCCTGTACAGATACAACAAACTCACTGAGTGAGAAAGTAGGGAAACAACACCTTTAACAATAGCATCAGAAAAAAAAAAGAAATAGGAGTCAATCCAACATAGGAAGTAAAAGACCTTTACATTGAAAACTATAGTATTTTGAAAAGGGAGATCAAAGAGGATATCAGAGAATGGAAAGATTACCCATGTTTTTGGGTGGGAAGAATGAATATAGGGAAAATGGCCATATTTTAAAAACTGTTACACAGATTTAACGCAATCCCAATCAATGTACCAATAGCACACCTCACAGAATTAGAGAAAATGATCCTAAAATTCATTTGGAAGCGGAAGAGACAAAGAATAGCAAAAGCAATTCTGGGCAACAAAGAGAAGTCAGGGGGCATCACAATCTTTAACTTAAAATTATACTACCAAACTATCATGATTAAAACAGCATGGTACCAGCACAAAAACACATCTGAGGATAAATGGAACAGAATATATGATGCATAAACAACTCCAAACACACTAAGCTACCTTATCTTTGACAAAGGGACCAAATACCTTCCCTGAAAGATAACCTCTTTAATAAATGGTTCTGAAAAAACTTGATTTCCACATGCAAAGATAAAAACTGGACCCATATCTCTTATCACACCCTAAACTAAAATCAAAATGGATCAAAGATCTAAATATCAAAACAGAAACACTAAATCTGCTGGAAGACAGAATAGGTAGAACTCTTGAAGACATAGATGTAGGCAAAGACTTTTATGAACAAAACCCTGATCCCACAGGACATATTACGAAGAATCAACAACTGATCTCATCTTATTAAAAAGTTTTTGCACAGCAAAAGAACCCACTAACAGAGTGAAGAGACAACCCACAGAGTAGGAAAAAATTTTTGCCAGCTGTTCCTCAGACAAAGGACTAATATCTAGAATATGTATAAAGAACTCAAAAAAAATCAGACCCCTAAATTTAAATACCCAATCCAAAATGGGTATCTGAAATGAATAGACACTTCTCAGGTGAAGAAGTAGAAACGGCAGATAAATATATGAAAAAATGTTCAATGTCAATGGTCATTTGAGAAATGCAAATTAAAATAACACTGAGATTCCATCTCACTGCAGAAAGAATGGCTATTATAAAGAAATCAACCAATAACAAATGCTGGTGGGCTGTGGAGAAAAAGGAACCCTTCTCCACTGTTGGTAGGAGTATAAATTGGTACAACCATTATGGAAGTCAGTGTGGAGATTCCTCAAAAATTAAAACTAGAGGTTCCATTTGACCCAGATATTCCCCTTCTTGGTTTCTTCCTGAAAAAGTTAAAAAGCATCATACCACAGCGATATATGCACACCCTGTTTAAAAATGTAGTTTTTATATACAATGGATTGCTACTCTGCCATAAAGAAGGGTAAACTGGAGACACTTCTACTTGAGAGCATACTCTTAAGTGAAATAAATCAGACACATGTGTTTAAATATTGCATTGTTTCTTTTGTGTGAAAAACTGAAAATGTAAATAAAGACAACAATGTTTAATAGATCCTGGGAAATAGGAAGAAAATGTTCAAATGGGAAGGGGAATGAGGGGAGAAAGTGGAAGGGAAGGAAGAGAAAAGGTAAAAAAAAAATAGAAGGAGAAAAATGGAAACAAAGCTTTTGTAAACAAGGAGGGAAAGAAGGTTTGAAAGGAAGGGAGGAGAATGGGGGAAAAAGAATCAAGATATATTATGCACAGGTACGAATTCCCTATGATGAATGTGATCATTATATATATCAAAAGAGTACCAATAAAGTTAATTTAAATAAAGAAGAAGTACTGCAGATTTTTAAAATTATTGCCCTAGGCTCGGGGACATAGCACAGTGGTAAAGTGCTTGCCTGGCATGCCCTGGGTTCAATGTCTAGCACCAACTAAATAAATAAATAACAAATAAGCTTTGTCTTATATAAATATTGCTTTTACTGTACTGCGACCACTCCTGCTGTTACTAAATAACTCATTAATAGAAATAAAAATAACTTACCAACGAAAAACTTTATTGACTAGCATAGTAAAGAAACTTCTGCACAGAAGGATTAATAGACATTTGGAAAGTGTTTCACACGGGGTAATAGAATGAGCAAAAGTCTAAGGCTCCTGAGGCTGTTAGCCGAGAATATGTGATGACGGGAATATGGCCGTAGGCTCCGTTGTCCTGAGATTTAATGTGTGACCTGACAGCACACTGCGTGACAGATCACCGGGACAGTATCCTAGAGATTCAGCCCAGCCCATCAGTTCAGCAGTGACATCCGGCAAATGAGGACCCCGTCTCCCAGGATGAAATGAGCACATTGACTTATTGGCCAGAATCTATGCGCATCTGTTCACCCAATACGGAGAACACATGAAACCAGACACCGAAGAACAGATGTGTGGTCGACGCTCCTCACAACCCTAGTGAACTCTTTGTATAATGTACTATTCCTGCTTACGACTTTAGACTTTTGTAGATTTAGGTCTTGCTGCCCGGAATCAGGGGCAAAACAACTCCCACAGTGGACACTGAAGCCTTCCGCTGCTGAGATTTTCACCTGATTGTACTGGGCTCCTTATGCCGTTGCAACAGCTTTGATACGGGAAATGTTACTATACTGGTAGGGCAGTAAACTACGGTCATAATGAAGAGCATTATGATATCTAGCATGCAGCTGGGGCAGGAAAGAATATATCTAGAATCCAAGTTATGTACTAGGGCACTTGATGCTTCCATACCTGAAAGAAGCATTGAATGGGCCATTGCAAGACACCAAGAAGTGCCATTCATCAGAGATAAAAGAAGAGTAAGCACGTCTAGTAAGAAATCTAAGCCTACTCAGGCACTAACTGAAGGCGAGGAAAATCTAGAATGGGTGGTAGTGAAAGGAGATTACTAAAATCAATTATATCCCTAAGATCAGAGGTAACTTACTCCACTAACCCTCTTTATAGTGGTCTTCGAGAGATCGCAGTCAGACATTGCTTTAAAGTAACAGAGAGGTAGCTTGGTGCAATTCATAGGGGGCATGAGCAGAGCCGAGTAGTGCAAAGGATATATGTGGCTGCTTTTGCACCCACATTGTAGCCCATTGGACCACTTCTGATTGCAGATTCAGATGGAGAAACACTTTCACACAAGCTGAGATTTACACTGACTGCGCTTTACAGAAAGCATTCTCTGGGAATCTCTTACTTTATCTGCATCTCTAAAATGAAAGGAGCAGGGTTGGAGTTAACAATTACTTTCTTTCAGGACAACCTTAGATCAGTGGGGACAGATCAGCAAAAGTGACCCAACCTCTTGTGTTTCAGAAATATAATTTTAAAAGGCATTCCATAGACTTCTCAGTAGACACAAAGAATTGAGCCCATGGTGTTTATAAGAGTCAAACTTTTCTTTCCTGCTTTTCTATCTCTCTCAAGTCTGACTCCTACCTCCTAGGATGACCACCAAAATTAACTACTGGCACCTAAGTCATTTCCTTAAGCTTTGCTTTCATAGTAACTCAAACCATGGTATTCAATAATATCTATCATGTTGATGCAAAGAAGCATTCATAATGATCCACAGTGATGACATTTTCAGTGTTTTACCCTGATCAGAGTCCACTCAATTTTTATTTCTTTGAAGTTTGTCCTACTAACAGAGAGGTAGTTCGGTAGGTCAGTGTCAGAGCAAGGAAAGGAAAGGCTCCAAGTCTCCCTCTTCCCAACTTAGGCACTACTTCAATCTGACAGCTTTCACTGTATCATAGTTACATGAATCATTCTTTCTCCACTAACATAGAGGTCTGTGGGACCGTTCTCCTCTTTTCTAAAACATTTGCCCAAGTGGTTGCAGACAATACTTGCAGGAAAAATGAGAAATGAGACTTTTGAAGGACTTTATCAACTTTACGGTTTTCTCTTACAGGAAATCTCCTATATGCCCATCCCCCACATACCCTTCTCTACCGCTGTGTACATCGTGCAAGTGCTGTGACCTTCTTTACGTAACACTGCTTAGAAAAACAATCCTAACCTCGCCTGATTTAAGAAGTGCATTCTTTTGCAGAACTATAAGGGCTCATTTGGGAAATAATAAGTCCCCTCGATATTCTTACCTGATTCACATGCTGGTGTTTTAGGGTTCCACATGCCATCTGCTTGGCATAAACTCCTTCCATCAGCAGAAATAGGATAATAGCCTTCATCACACATGTAGAAAACATAATCTTCATGGGCATAGACACATATACCAGTGAAGTCTCTCCTTTCACTTATGATTCTCATTTTGTCCATATTTGGTGTTGGGCAACACACCCCTGATGGATAAAAAAAAGTGATGCTACTTGTACAACTATTCATGCACAGAATTATCTTTAAAAGAGATGATTGGGGCCGGTGAGATGGCTCAGCGGCTTAAGCGCCTGCCCAGCAAGCACGAGGGCCCGAGTTCGACTCCCGGAACCCACATACAAAAAAGGGGCCGGTGATATCGCTCAGCGGCACAGGCGCCTGCTGGCGCGCGAGGTCCTGAGGTCGACCCCCGGTACCCACAAAAAATAAATAAATAAATAAATAAATAAATAAATAAATAAATAAATAAAAGAGATGAAGAAATCAGATGAGAGATCATAGTACCTGGTTTTGACATAATAACAAGAAAATATACATTGAAAAGGACAGGAAGAGTTGCAAGCATTCTCCCTCCTCAACTCCAAGCAGTGCAGTGTGGAGAGAGATGCCTCTTCTCAGAGGAAGAGAGGGAACTAAGTACAAGCCTTAGACTTGGAACCTAGTATCACACCTGCCATAGTGAAACTCATGGCCCCTGCCCCTAGACCAGTGCTTATGAACAGAGACTCTGGAGCCACCCTGGAGCCCATGAAGACCCAAAACCTAAGTAGGACAAACTCACATTCTGGCTTACCCCACTGCCTGCTGCAGTGCGGGCCTGGGGCGTTTCCCTGGGTTCCTTGCAGCTGTGATGTGCAAGGTGTGCTCCAGTGTGACCAAGCTTAGTATCAGTCTTGGTGGCCAAGGGACTGTCTCTATCTCCCCACCCCAACCTTCAGTGGCACAGGGTGGAAAAAGAGTCCATTTTATAGGTGTAGAACAAGCAAAAAAGTAAGCTTAGAGGCCACCCACTTGGGACCCCCTTCTGTCCCTCTCAGACAGAGGCTTTCTTTCTCTCAATAAATACTTCCTACTCTTAAAAAAAGAGCAATCTTAAAACTTTGCTTTGAAACCCATGATTCTCCAAGTGGACAAAATAAGGCACCAGAAATTGACCATAAAGTAGTGAGTATATGAAATCTCTCGGAGAATTCAAAATATTTTTTTAACATGTTCCTGCCAGCTTGAACTACCTGTGGTACAAGCATGACTGTCCCACTGGGCAGGTTGTACTACTGGTAGTACAAATGGATCTAGTCACTTTTATCAGTCTTTTTACTAACAAAACTAATAAAAAAAGTCTATAAGTAGACTAAGTCTAGTTAGTTGCTTGAATTTGAATAATTACTGCCTCAATATAAATATTAATTACAGATATTCCTTATTTAACAACCTACTTGTTTAACAACTGTTTGGACTTAAGACTGAAGTGTGTGGTTCAGACTTATGACCCACTGCTTGGATGCACAGCCATCTTTCTTTTTGTAAAGTTCTGTGTATCTTGTTTACAGAGCTTTGGTGTCCTTTGCACAGTACACCTTGTTTATACAGTACTATAATTTTTGCTGATTGTACTGTACTATACTGTAGTTTTATGTTCCATTATACATTACCGTACTGCATATAAGAGTTATGAAAATAAAAGTAAAGTCATCAAATTGGAATTTCCTTTGACCATTTCTTTGTTTTGAATATTGTAATACATACCATATATAATTCCTCACTTAGTGACCAATTCACTTAACAACCTAGTTCAGGAATGCAACTTGATCATCAAATGAGGAATGTCTGTATTACTATTCATAACAATTTGAAAATTGATTGCAGTAATCAACAAATTTATTTTCGAGTAATTTGTACTCATGGCATTTCTTCATGGGTTAATAGTTTATCAGTAATTAATTCTCTAAATTTTAACATGGAAATCTTACAGTTACCCCCATTGCTGGTGTATATAATATGTATTTACAACTACTGTACCACAAGTCAGTTGTATTACAATGTTTTATACCATTTTAATGTTTTTGTTAAGGAACTGAAATAAGATGACACCTGGTCTACTAAATTATTACATTTCTCTGCATTATTGTAAACAAAGATTCCCCTGGGAAGTGGTACAAGCCACCTGAGGGGACAGTCATGCATGTACTACCAGCAGTTCAGGCCAACGAGAACAATCAAACTCAAATCAGAGCTGCCTAGGAGCACAACATACAAATGATAGCCCTGTGGTGAACACATTAAGGAAACTCAATGAACTTCAAGAAAACATAAATAAACAATTCAGTAATTTATCATAGAAATTTAACAGAAAGATTTAAATATTTTTTAAAACTCAGACCCAAACCCTGAAGCTGAAAAGTACAGTAAGTGAAATGAAAAATGCTATAGAAAAAAAAATCAATAATAGAATCTATCAAACAGAAAAAAGTTTCAATTATCTTAAATACAGACTATTTGAAAATACACAGAGAAGAAAAGGGTGGGGGGAATGAGGATGAATGAAGAAAGCTTACAGGAACTATGAGAAGCATTAAAAGAACAAATTCAAAAGGGATTTAAGAATGTCAAAGGGGTACAAGTTTTATTCAAAGAAATAATAATACAAAATACTCCAAACCTAGAGAAGACTGCAGTCAAGTCAATCAGATACAGTACAGTAAGACAAATCAGATTCAACCCAACAAAGTCTATCCCAAGATATGTTACAATCAAGTTTCAAATGTTGAAGACAAAGCAAAGATTCTAAAAACAACAAGACAAAGGAAACAAATAACACATAAGGATATTCCGATTCACAGAACAACAGACTTTTCAGTAGAAACCTTAAAAGCTGGGAGGAAGTAGAAGGATATACTCACAGTGCTGAGAAAAAAACATTGCCAACCAAAGATTCTGTAGCAACACAGCTATACTTCCAAAATAAAGAAGAGACATAGATATTCCTAGATAAACAAAAGCTGTGACAATTTATCACCAGCAAGTCTGTCTTACAATAAATATTAAAGAGAGAAACATGAAAAGCTTTGAAAATTATAAAGGTACAAAGAAGTTAAGCAACACATTCTGAACAAGCAATGGATCCATGAAGAAATTAAAAAGGAAATTTTAAAAGTTCTTGAAAAAAATGATAATGAAACACAACATACCAGAACTATGGGATATAGCAAAAGCACTTTTAAGGGGGATGTTTATAAAACTACTCTTCTCCATCAAAAGAGTAGAAAGATCTCAAATAAACAACATACCATTGCATCCCAATTAACTAGAAAAATAAGAACAAATGAATCCAAAATCAGAAAAAGATAAATAATAAAGATCAGAACCAAAATGAAATCAAGACACAAAATTTTTCAGGCCAGTGAAAGAAGAGTTGGTTTTCCAAAAAGATAAAATTGTCAAACCCTTGGCTGGGTTTACTAAGGAAAAAGGAGAGAAGACTCGAATATATAAAAATCAGAGACAGGAGAAGACAATACAACTGATACCACACAAACACAAAAATTTCTGACACATACACCCTGCCAAGATTGGAGCATAAAGAAATAGAAAACGTGAACAGAACAATAACGAGTAATGAGATTGGTTCAGTAATGAATCCCCCATCAAGGAAAAGCCTAGGACCAAAAGGCTTCCCTGCTGAATGATTTAAAACATTTAAAAAGAGTTAATACCAATTCTTCTTAAATTATATAAAAAAATGAAGTGGAGGGAATTCTCTCAAACTTATTCTACAAGGCTAGCATCATCTTGATACCAAAACCAGCCAAAAACACAACAATGACAACGAAGAAATTACAGGCCAATATCTGAAAAGAAGAGAAATAAAAATCCTCAGCAAAAATATTATCAAACCAAATCCAACAGTTCATGAGGATTGTTCAATATTACCAATTGTGACTCATCCCAAGGATGCAAGGATGGTCCAATATATGTAAATTCAGAAACATGATATACCACATTAACAGAATAGAAAAAATCCTTTATCTCAACTGATGCCAAGAAAAGAGACAAAATTCAACATTCTTTCATGATAAGGACTGTTGACAAATTAGGCATAAAAGGAATGTACCTCAACCTACTCAACTCCACATATAATAAATTCACAGCTAATATTGTGCCAAATGGGGAAAATCTGAAAGCTCTCTCTCTAAAATGTGGAAGAAGAAAAGAATGCCAACTTTCACCACTTTTATTCAATGGAATACTGGAAATTCTAGTTATGGTAATCAGATAAGTAGAAAGAAAGAAGGAAAGAAAGAAAGAAGGAAAGAAGGAAGGAAGGAAGGAAGGAAGGAAGGAAGGAAGGAAGGAAGAAAGAAAGATAGAAAGAAAGAAAGAAAGAAAGAAAGAAAGAAAGAAAGAAAGAAAGAAAGAAAGAAAGAAAGAAAAAGAAAGGAAGAAAAGAAAAGAAAGGGAGGGAGGAAAGAAGGATGAAAGAAAGAAAGGAAGGAAGAGAGAAAGAAAGAAAGAAAAAAGAAATAAAGGGCATGCATGCAAACTTGTCAGGAGAAAGTCAAAATGTTACTGTTTGCAGAGGACATGATCTTATTTCCAGACAATTCTAAAGACTCCACCAAGACTGGCAGAAATATTAAACAAATTCAATAAAGTCATAGGGTACAAGATAAACATACAAAAAAAGTAACATTTCTATATATCAACACCAAATGATCTGAAAAAGAAATTAGAAAGCAATTTCAGTCACAGCTACAAAAAGCCTCTAGAATAAATTAAACCAAGGAAAACCATAAAACGTTGATAAAATAAATTGAAGAGGACAAAAAAGTGAAAAGACATCCTGAATTCATGGATCGGAAGAATCAATATGGTTAAATTGTCCACAATACCCAAAATGACCTACAGGTTGAACGGCACGTTTTTCAAAGTATTAATGACATTCTTCACAGAAATAGAATAAAATTCCTAAAATTGTTTGGAATCACAAAAGCACCAGAATAACCAAAGAAATTTTGAGCAAAAAGTAACACAAGGCAGGAGGAATTCTACAATATTACTTCAAAATATCAAATAAAGCTACAATTATAGAAAACATGCTACTGGCATAAAAAGACTGACACATGGACTCACTGGATGGAATAAATAACCAATAAGTTGACCCACATATTTATAGGCAACTGATTTCTTACAAGAGTACTAAAGACAGGTTGGGAAAGAGTCTTTTCAAAAACGATGCAAGAGGTTGATACTGTATCTTTTCCTCTCACCATATATAAAAATCAACTGGGGGCCGGTGAGATGGCTCAGTGGCTTAAGCGCCTGCCTGGCAAGTGTGAGGGCCCGAGTTCGACTCCCGGAACCCACATACGAAAAAGGGGCCGGTGATATCGCTCAGCGGCACGGGCGCCTGCTGGCGCGCGAGGTCCTGAGGTCGACCCCCCGGTACCCACAAAAAAAAAAAAAAAAAAAAATCAACTAAAAAATGTATCAATATGTAAATGTAAGATCTGAAACTATGAAATGACTAGAAAAAACATAAATAAAATTCTTAATGACAGTGGAATGGATAAGACACCAAAAGCACAGGCACAAAAACAAAGAGGATTACATCAAAAGAAGTTGTTTCTGAACAGCAAAGGGAACAATGAGAAATTTACTGAGTAGGAGAAAATATTTGCTAACTGTACACCTGACAAGATATCAGTACCAACAAAAAATAACAAAACAGAAAAAACAAGTAGATAATCCAATTAAAAATGGCCACAGGTCTAAATAGACATTTCCACAAAGAAGACATACAAATGGCCAACAATGAAAGCAGCATATTAAAGAGACATGTTTACTGCAGTTCTATTCGCAATAGCCAAGAAACAAACAACCTAGTATCCATCAACTAATGAATGGGTAAGAAAATATAGTACATATACACAGTGGAATACTTCACAGCCATAAAAAGGGATGAAGTCCTGCCATTTGCAGCAACACAGATGAAAGTGGACATCACTATGTTAAATAAAATAAACCAGGCACTGGAAGACAAATATCATATGATCTTACCCACATATGGAAGGTACAAAAGTTGATCTCATAGAAGTTAAGGGCAGGGCCGGTGAGATGGCTCAGCGGCGTAAGCGCCTGCCTTGCAAGCGCGAGGGCCCGAGTTCGACTCCCGGAACCCACATACGAAAAAGGGGCTGGTGATATCGCTCAGCGGCACGGGTGCCTGTTGGTGCACAAGGTCCTGAGGTCGACCCCAGGTACCCACAAAAAAAAAAAAAAAAAAAAAAAAGTTAAGGGCAGAATACTGGTTACCAGAGGCGAGAAGAATAGGGAGGAAGGAGACATGGGTGAAAGTTGATCAATGGGTACTAAGTTACAATTGGATGAGAAATTAGTTCTGGAGTGTTATTGTATATAGACACTAATAGAGTACAGTAATGTACTGCATATTTCAAAAATACTAAAAGAAAGGATTTTGAATGTTTTTACCACGAAGAAATGATAAATGTTTGAGGAGTTACATATATGGTTACCCTCTGTGACAGTTAAGATTGTCAGTTTGACTGAATTAAGAGTCTCCTGGGGACAGGATTGAATTGTAGAGGTGTATTCTCAGCAGTGGACTGATCTGTTGTTGGTCATAGCGTAATGTGCTGTAAGGAGGTGAGTCACTGAGGGTGTGCCTTGGAGAGTATGTTTCTCATTGGTGCTCTTCTCCTATGGTCTTCTTCCCTGTCACTACGACGTGACAGCTTTGCTCCACCAAGCCCTTCTGCCATGATGTTTGTTCCTTGGAGCCAGCCAGCCATACACTGAACCCTCAGAAACCATGAGTCAAATTAAATCTCTTCTTTAAGTTACAAGTGTCACATATTTTATACAGCAACAGGAAGTTGACCAATACATCCTGGTTTGAGCATTACATGTGTACTTATGCACTGAAATATCACGTAGTACCCCATAAGTATGTATAATTTTACATATTGAAAAGAAAAGAAACTAAGCATCTCCTCCAAATTCTGTCATTGTTTGGTTCAGTTCCTATTACTTAATTTGCCTTTGACCATTTCTCCATTAGAAGTTTGCAGTGTTGGGCTATGTGGGTTACACTCACTTTCCCTTGACAACAAGCAGAAAAACAAGATGGAAAAACAAGATAGAAATCCACAAAGAATTAAGAAGCCAAGATTTTAATTCTCTTAGTTGTCCTTTTAATGAAAAAGAAAGAAATCCATTGAGATGTGCCTCGAGAATAGAACCATTTTTTCTAAGAAGGATGGATAAATTTCAGAGCTGCACCCTAAACCAAAACCTGACTAGCCTGCTAAGTACTGAAGCCCAGTTTTGTACCATAACAATGCCTAATTGGATTGAGATTACTCACGGCCCTTCATGCCCCAACCCCAAGTAACAAATAAAACTTCAGCAAGAGGCAAAACAAAGTTATTAAAGGCCAAGAAAGAGACTATGTAAGTCGTCCTAGGAGGATCCCAAAAATGAAGTCCTTAACATTGATTTAAAGACAACTTCGCTTTATTATGTACAAGAAAGTAAAAGACAACATGGAGAATTCAGGTAGAAAAATCAGTACAGTGGGAATCTTAAAACTGAAAAATATAACTAAAATTAACAAGTGAACTAGTAATTAATATCAGAGTATATGTGTATGAAGAAATAAATACTGAAATTTATATTTATAGTTATTTATATTTATATTATATATATTATTATATTATATTTATATTTATATTATAGTTATTTATATTTATATTTATATTTATATTTATAAATCACCAGGAAACAAAAAGTTAAACATAGACAAAAGCATAGAAAATAGAGAAGACCCAGAATAAGGGTGTAACCTAGACATAACTGAAGAACCTGAAGGACACAGAGAGACAGTAGACCCAAAAGAATATTCGGAGAGGGCGTTTATTTGAAATGTTGAAATACTCAAAGTTGAAAAAATTTCAAAATAAATGAAAGACATTAAACTTTAGATTCTAGAAGTTTTATGAATCTCAAGGAAAATAAACACAAAACTTAGCTGGACATATCTGAGAAAACTTGGAAACAAGGAGAACATCTTGAAAGCAGTCAGGAAAAACAGATAATCCTCAAATGATCAGTATGAAGAGCAGCAAGACTGGGCAGGAGCAGTCAAAGGCAGAACACGATGAAGCGAAATCTTTTGCATGGTCAAAGAAAACAGCTGCCTCTCTAGGCAAAGGGAGATGGCAGCAGAGATGAGACCAAGGAAGCAAGAGTGAATTAAACAAAATAAAACAGTAATTACATGGGCACAGCTGAATGAATTCTATTCCTTAAAAACAATAATAACAACAATGCTAAAATAATAGTAAAATGGAATTTAAGACATATAAAATTGAAATGCAAAAAAAGCATATCAGTAAGGTAGAAATAAACCAGGTTAAAGATTTCTAAAGGTTTACATTCCCTGGGAAGAGGCAAAGGTATGTCAGAGTAAAGAGCATCAAAAAAGTAAAAAGTGTACAAAATATAAGCAAATACTGGGTGAGAAGAGAAAATTTAAAAATTAAACAAGAAAAATGAATAACAAGATAAAGAGGGAGAAAATACAGTAAACAGTTAGATAGTAGGTATAAATTCAAATAAACCGACAATTACATTAACTTCACAGACTAAATGCTGTACAGAAATCATGAAAATTATAAAATAATGTTAAAATATCCATTTACTCTTCTAAGATACTTAAAATATAAAATTACATAAATTAAAATTTAAGAGACTAAAATCAATAAACTATGCTAACACAAACTCAGTAAGACTGTGCTCTATATTAACACAAAAGTAGAATTTAAAGATAAAATAATTACAGTGATAGTCATTTCATAGTAATTAAAGGTTAAATTCACCAGTGAAATATACATTTCTAAACCTGTGTGCATCTAAAAATGTCTCAAAATATGAAAAGAAATAAATGGTTTAAAATAAACTAAAAAGGTAACAAACTCATCATGAAATAAGTCATTCTCTCTAGCTATTAGTGCAAATAGTCAATATAAATAAAGATGTAGACTGAAAGATCATTGAAACAAATTGGATCTAATTGACATGCATGAAATATTGAAACTAATGATTTCAAAATATGAATATTTCGTAGCACACACTGAACGTTTCCAAAACTTTCTATACACCACTCAAAGAAGCAAGTCCCAGAAACTTTCAAGGAGTGTGCTCAGCATTTTCAATAGAAGAAAAGATAGACACAAACACATATACCCCACCACCACTACCCAAAAAAGAGTTCAAGTTCTCTTACTTTCACACCCTTTGGGAACTGCCCACTTCAAATTTTGCAGACATGTGACAGTCTGAGGCTCATCTGGAATTGGTCGATAGCCAGTCTTGCACTGATATTTCACCTGTGTTCCAATCTCAAATATTTCTTCATCCTTTAGGCTAAGTACACTTCCCTCCCAGGAGACATAGGGGATGTTTGGTAAGTCAACACAACCATCTGAATATAAGGAGACCAGGAAGGGGAAAGAAAACTGTTAGTGGAACTGGCAGGGCAACCTGTGACTCTGGTACAAAAAATGACATTATATTCATTCAGCAAGAAACCAGACGACAGAGACAAATTGGGAATACCAGGAAGACTTGGCACCCTCACTGACCTATAAACTAATGTGGAGCACTAAGCACCTGCAGCTCTGGGGAGGCTTTCATGAGGGACAGGGCATGGTGCAGGCAGCAGATAGTTTCAAGTGCTGGTCCAACCATATGGCACCTTAGTTCTGATTCTACCTCACTGCACGTAGCATAGCCCATATCCAGTGGAGGCATTAGGACCACTGCTCCAGGACGATGTTAACTTTCAGATCTCTTTGCCAAATGGGGAATTAAAATAAGAGACATTCCCCTCGACATTATGGAACTGTCGCTACCTAGAACTGGCCTCAAGCAAAGCCCCTTGTAACATTTGCATATTAGCCTTCAGTCTTGCTAATGGTTCATGTAGATTAAAGGGGGAACGCATGTCTATCAAGTTATTCATGTATTAAACTTTATCATTACACATTTAAATAATACCTAAATTCTTGTCAAGACAGAAGGGAATAGATAAGCCGCAATGTGTGGTGTCTTCCCCACTGATTAGCTATGTGGACTTGTGATAGTTAATGTCTATGTGTTCTCATCCCTGAAATGTGATCAAGAGAGTAGCTACCTCTTAGGAGCTGTGTAAATACTAAATGATTTAATTAATATAAAACTCTTAGAATGGTTCAGTGCATAGGAAGGTTTAAACAAAATTTTAGCAATAAGTATAATAAAGGTTAGGAGTGCTCTGTACATATTTACCATGTCCAATGTTGGCTCATGGAGCACCACTGCACAAATTAGAAAAAGGAGCTAAAAGGAATTCTTCTGACAAGAAACTGGGGGAAAATGTACATTTAGTGTACTGATTGTTGGGATTAAAATGGGCCTGTGCCTATGAGTGTGCCACCAGCGTGCTTTCGAACGTCACTGCAGGTGACACCGGCAGCTCGCTGGCAGTCCATACTCACTGGCTTCACACGTGGGAACAGAAGGGTACCATCTGTCGTTAGCTTCACAGTGGATTACGCTGCTGCCCCTGAGGACGTAACCTTTCTTGCAGCTAATCACAAGAGTGTCTTTGTAAGTGTAGAAGAGTCCAAATCTGGAGAGAAATATTCCCTTTGGAATATGTGGCTGATGACAGATGATTTCTAAAGAAGGATAGAAAAAGACATCTGAGTATAAAGCGAAATGACAATAAAGATGCGACTACAAATGTCAGTATGTCCCCGAGGAAGACATGATACAAGTGTACTCCAAGTAGGTACAAAAGAAACATTTTAGGTAGAGTGCTATATGTTCTTTCATTCCTTGGGGGAGCTCTGGAAACTGAGGACCCATCACATTGGTCATGATAGATAAAGTCCTCTAACTTTGTCTTCAATAAAATCTGGCAGTGCCTAAACCTTGAATCCAGGAACTCACAAGCCTCAAATAGCTATAATGACAATGACAGGGATCACTTCCTGGTCAAAGAGTTTAAGAGCCAGGGAATGACCCTCCTTGCTCTCTTCCCCTGCTGAACTGATTGTGGAAGTTTTGACGTAGAAGTGTCAGAAGATCTAAACAATCCTGGTTAACTGGGGTTAACACTGGTTAACATGCTCTGGGGAGATATCAATGGCAGCAGTGCACTAGGAAGGAGCTTGAAAATCCTTTTGCTATAAAAACCACAGGAGATTTTGCTGTGGATTATTAGCCCAGCATAACTTGCTATCCTAATAAATACAACATGTAATAAGATTAATTGAATAAATAAATTGCTTCTTGTTGCAATGCCGAATTTGTCTTTACATCATTCCGTTTATGCCAGTAAATACATCTACCTTTTTCTTTTAAACAAAGGAGCGTACATCATTATCACTTACTTTCACAGGTCGGAGGGCTTGGGATCCAGACACCTGCTGTTTTATTCACCACCATACAGGAAATGGAGGCATTGCCTAAGAGCGAGTAGCTGGGGTCACAGACGTAGGTGACCGAGGAGCCATACGTGTAGAGGTCTTCATCTCTCCCACTGTGTTTCCCGTTGCTGATGTCTGGAGGGGACTCACATTTGACAACTGAAATGAAGGAGTGAACAGAAAGAAATCACCAAAGAGGGCATCACTGCAGATCTAAAATTCCTGCAAATTCACAGGAAGGATCCATGAGGCCGTGGAGATACACAGAAGTGTTATATCTAATATAATTCAGGTGTATAATTATGACAGAAAAGAGTCTTTACTTACTTACACATTCTGGGAGAGGATCACTCCAGTCTACTGCTTTACCCTGGCTCTCACACTGACTAGTTGTTGAGCCAATTAGGTTATATCTGAAAGGGCAGGTCAAACATTTCAGTGGAATTTATCTCATAATAAACAATTGCCCATGACATTTCCAACAAAAGGAGTTTTTTTCATTATTTTATTCATTCATTGATTTATATGTGTTAGTTACACACACTAGCGGGTTTCATTTTGGCATATTTGTACATGCAAACTGATACTTTAATCATCCCCCATTCCTCCCTCCTCCTTTCCTCTCTCTTCTGATCTCTTCCAGCTTCTCTAATAGACACCCTTCTACTTTTACACCGTCTTTCCCCCCATTTCCTTACACAGGACAAAACATGTGAAAGTTGATGTTCTGAACCTAGCTGATTTCACTTAACATGAAGGTTCCCAGTTCCTATTTTCCTGAAAATAACACGATTTCACTTTTCTTTATTGCTGAATAATATATATTGCGTGTATATACCATATTTTCTTTACCTATTCATCTGTTGAGAATTGTGCTGCAAAAGACATGAGTATTCATGTATCTCTACACTATGCTGACTTTATTCCTTTTGAGAATACACCAAAGAGTGGTATAGCTGAATCAAATTGTAGCTCTATTTTTAGGGTTTTTTTTTTTAAGAACCTAATTTCCTACTAATTTCCACAATACCTGTACTAATTTTCCCACCAACAGTGTAGAAGAGTTAATTTTCCCCTGCAACCTTACCAGTCGGTATTGCTTTTTGCATCCTTCATGATAATCTGTTTTGACTGGTGAAAGACAGAACCTCAATGCAGTTTTGGCTTGCATTTTTCTGATGGCTAAAGACACTCAATAATTTTTCCCCTATATTTATTTGACATTTGTTCTTACTTTAAGGAAAGTGTTCAATCATTTGCCCATTTAATAATTGGGCTATTTGTGGGGGGCTGGTGTTAATTTTCTGAGTTCATTTTATATTCTAGATATTAGCTCTCCGATGGAATAGTAACTAGCAAAGATTTTCTCCCATTCTTTGGTTGTCTCTTCACTGTTGGTTGTTTTGTTTTCTAAGCAGAAAATTTTTTAATTTGATGTAATCCCACATGTTTATTCTTGCTATTATTTGCTGTGCTGTTGGAGTCCCATTCAGGAATCTTTGCATGGGCCTATGAATTCAATTTTTCCCCTATGTTTTCTTTCAGGAGTTCCAAAGTTTCAGGTGTTATATTTAAGTTTTTGATCTATTTTGAATTGATTTTTGTGCAGGGTGAGAAATAAAGGTCTAATTTCAATCTGCTATATACAGATATCCAGTTTTTCCAGGACCATATATTAAAAAGGCTATCTTTTTTCCAACATATATTTTTTTGCTCCTTTCTCCAGAATCAGATGGCTGCAGTTGCATAGATTTCTTTCTATGCCCTCTATTCTATTAGTCTACCTGTCTATTTTTGTGCCAGTACCACACATTTTTTTGTTATTATGACTTTGTAGTATATTTTGAAATGGGGAATCCTTCATCTTTGAATGTCTTCTTCAATTTCTTTCTTCATTGTTCTTAATTTTTGTTGGAGAGGTCTTTCACTTCCTTGGTCATGTTTATTCATAAGTTTGGTATTTTTTGACCTATTGTGATTGGGATTATTTTCTTTTTTTTTTTTTTTTTTGTGGGTACCGGGGGGTCGACCTCAGGACCTCGCGCACCAACAGGCACCCGTGCCACTGAGCGATATCACCAGCCCCTTTTTCGTATGTGGGTTCCGGGAGTCGAACTCGGGCCCTCGTGCTTGCAAGGCAGGCGCTTACATCGCTGAGCCATCTCACCGGCCCTGGGATTATTTTCTTGATTTCTTTCTCAGCAGGTTCATTATTGGTATATATAAAAGCTATTGATTTTTATGTTGATTTTGTATCCTACCACTTTGCTGAATTTAAATCAGGTCCAAAAGTCTGGTGGAGCTTTAGCATCTTCTAGGTAAAGGGTCGTATCATCTGCAAATAGGGATAATTTAACTTCTCCCTTTCCCGTCTGTATCCCTTTTTTTTTTCCTCTTGGTCTGGCTGAAATTTCAAGTACAAAAGTGGTAAAAGTGGACATCCTTGTCCCATTACTGATTTTAGAGGAAGTACTTTAGACTTTTGCACATTCTGTAAGATGTTGCTTGTGGGCTTGTCATAAACAGCTTTAATTATATTGAGGTAAGATCCTTCTATACCTAGTTTCTTCAAGGTCTTTATCATGAAGTAGTGTTGAATTTTGTCCACAGTTTTTTTCTGCAGTTATTGAGAGGTGATGTTGTTTTTATCTATGATTCTATCTATGTGGTATACTACATTTATTGATTTAAGTACATTGAACTATCCTTGCATTGCTGGGATGAAACCAACTTGATCATGCTGTATGATCCTTTTAATGTGTTATTTGATTCTGTTTGCAAGAATTTGGAGGATTTTTATCTACGTTCATCAAGGATATTGGTCTATTGTTTTCTTTTATTGTGTGTGGGGGTAGCGGGGGTTGAAATCAGGACCTCGTGCTACAGCAGGCGCCCGTGCCACTGAGCGATATCTCCGGCCCTTTTTTCATATGTGGGTACCAGGAGTTGAACTCAGGACCTCGTGCTTGCCGGGAAGGCGCTTATGCCGCTGAGCTATCTCACCAGCCCTCTTTTTTATTGATATCAGAGGTACAATGGCTTTGTAGAATGAATTTGGAAGTGCTCCTTCCCTTTCTATGTTTCCTATAGTTTAAGGAGAACTGGTGTTAGTTTTTTTTTAAAGATCTGGTAAAATTCTGTGGTAAATCCATCAGGTCCTGGCTTTTCTTTGTTTGGAGATATTTTATTACTGCCACAATATTATTGCTTGTTATTGATCTGTTTAAGTATTTTATATACATTTGGTCAAGTTTGGGAGGTCCTATGTATCTAGAAATTTATCAGCTTTTTCTAGATTTTTCAATTTATTAGAATATAAGTTTTCAAAATAGTTACTAACAATCCTCTGAATTTCAGTGGTATAATAGGTAATATTGCCTTTCTTGGTGTCTATATTAATTTGGGCCTCCTCTTTCTTCTGGTTAGTTTGGTAAGGTTTATCAATCCTGTTTATCTTCCCAAATAAACAATTCTTTCTTTCATCAATCCTTTGTATTGTACTTTTAGTCTCCATTTCATTAAATTCGGATCTGATTTTTAGGGTTTCTTTCCTTCTGTGGGTTTGGGGTGTGTCTGAAGAGCATAGTGAGATTTCCCAGCCCTGCCTCTCACTTTCTGTGCTTCCCAGCTGCCAGGAAGTGAGCACTGTGCTTCCCTGCTATGATATTCTGCCTCACCAAAGACCCAAAGTAACGAGACTAAGCAACCCTGGACTGAAAAGTCTATACCCACAAGCCAAAGTAAGTCATTCCTCTTTCTAAATTTTTGATCTCAGGTATTTTGTCACAGCAATGGGAAACTAGCAAAATACTCATGAACACACACAGAATGAATGAAGACTTGGTGCATGAAGATCAAAGATCTTAAGTACGTATTTGTGTTAGTTCCAGCTGCTATAACAAAATGTGATCGACTGCATGGGTTAAACAGTAGAAATTTCATCCTCATAGTTCAAGGAGCTGGAAAGTTTGTGAAAAGGGTACCAGGTGGTTGGGTTCTTGTGCAGGATTTCTTCTTGGTTTTCAGATGGCTATCTTCTGCTATAGCCTCATATGCACAGAAAGTGAGCTCTCTCAGTTATCTTCTTTAAAAGTCAGGAAATCCTTCATAAGGGCCTCATCC